>CAXAJV010000015.1:15982980-17405380 GCA_963969225.1 Xylocopa violacea
CCAGGAATGTTGTAAAATACTACATCCGATATGTTAGGTTGCCTTAGGTTAGGATGCAAAACGTTATCGACATATATAATGTCCCCTCCGAGAAGTACGGGCCGATACGACCGGGATTCTGTATAACATTACCAGCGAGGGGCTAGATGGGTTAGGTTAGGTTATATTACGGTATAGACGTATATAATGTTCCCACCGAGAAGTGGGTTCCGACCCGCCAGGAATGTTGTAAAATACTACATTCGAAATGTTAGGTTGCCTTAGGTTAGGATGTATAACGTTATAGACGTATATAATGTCCACACTGAGAAGTACGGACGACACGATCGGGATTCTGTAAAATATTACCAGCGAGTGGCTAGAAGGGTTAGGTTAGGTTATATTACGTTACAGACGTATATAATGTTCCCACCGAGAAGTGGGGCCGACCCTCCAGGAATGTTGTAAAATACTACATCCGATATGTTAGGTTGCCTTAGGTTAGGATGCAAAACGTTATCGACATATATAATGTCCCCTCCGAGAAGTACGGGCCGATACGACCGGGATTCTGTATAACATTACCAGCGAGGGGCTAGATGGGTTAGGTTAGGATATATTACGTTATGGACGTATATAATGTTCGCACCGAGATGTAGGGGCCGACCCGCTAGGAATGTTGAAAAATTCTACATCCGAGATGCTAGGTTACTTAGATTAGTATATATAACGTTATAGACGTATATAATGTCCCCACCGAGACGGTCGGGACGACACGAACGGGATTCTGTAAGACATTACCAGCGATAGTCTAGATGGATTAGGTTAGGTTATATTACGATATAGAAGTATATAATGTTCAAACCGAGATGTAGGTTCCGATCCGCCAGGAATGTTGTAAAATACTACATCCGAGATGTTAGGTTGCCTTAGGATAGAATGTATAACATTATAGACGTATATAATGTCCACACCGAGAAGTACGCACGACACGACCGGGATTGTGTAAAACATTACCAGCGAGGGGCTAGATGGGTTAGGTTAGGTTATATCACGTTATAGACGTATATAATGTTCCCACCGCGAAGTGAGATCCGACCCGCCAGGAATGTTGTAAAATACTACATTCGAAATGTTAGGTTGCCTTAGGTTAGGATGTATAACGTTATAGATGTATATAATTTCCACACTGAGAAGTACGGACGACACGACCGGGATTCTGTAAAATATTACCAGCTAGGGGCTAGATGGGTTAGGTTAGGTTATATTACGTTATAGACGCATATAATGTTCCCACCGAGAAGTGGGTTCCGACCCGCCAGGAATGTTGTAAAATACTATATCCGAGATGTTAGATTGCCTTAGGTTAGGATGTATAACATTACAGATGTATATAATGTCCACACCGAGAAGTACGGACGACACGACCGGGATTCAGTAAAACATTACCAGCGAGGGGCTAGATGAGTTAGGTTAGGTTATATTACGTTATAGACGTATATAATGTTCCCACCGAGAAGTAGGTTCCGACCCGCCAGGAATGTTGGAAAATACTAAATCCGAGATGTTAGGTTGCCTTAGGTTAGGATATATAACATTATTGACGCATTCAATTTCCCCACCGAGACGTACGGGACGACACGAACTGGATTCTGTAAAACATTACCAGCGAGGGGCTAGATGGGTTAGGTTAGGTTATATTACGTTATAGACGTATATAATGTTCCCACCGAGAAGTGGGTTCCGACCCGCCAGGAATGTTGTAAAATACTACATTCGAAATGTTAGGTTGCCTTAGGTTAGGATGTATAACGTTATAGACGTGAATAATGTCCACACTGAGAAGTACGGACGACACGACCGGGATTCTGTAAAATATTACCAGCGAGTGGCTAGAAGGGTTAGGTTAGGTTATATTACGTTACAGACGTATATAATGTTCCCAACGAGAAGTGGGGCCGACCCTCCAGGAATGTTGTAAAATACTACATCCGATATGTTAGGTTGCCTTAGGTTAGGATGCAAAACGTTATCGACATATATAATGTCCCCTCCGAGAAGTACGGGCCGATACGACC
Organism: Xylocopa violacea; assembly: GCA_963969225.1. Lineage (NCBI taxonomy): Eukaryota > Metazoa > Arthropoda > Insecta > Hymenoptera > Apidae > Xylocopa > Xylocopa violacea. The sequence goes on from CAXAJV010000015.1 coordinate 15,985,038, forward strand.
GGGATTCTGTATAACATTAGCCAGCGAGGGGCTAGATGGGTTAGGTTAGGATATATTTCGTTATGGACGTATATAATGTTCGCACCGAGATGTAGGGGCCGACCCGCTAGGAATGTTGAAAAATTCTACATCCGAGATGCTAGGTTACTTAGATTAGTATATATAACGTTATAGACGTATATAATGTCCCCACCGAGACGGTCGGGACGACACGAACGGGATTCTGTAAGATATTACCAGCGATAGTCTAGATGGATTAGGTTAGGTTATATTACGATATAGAAGTATTTAATGTTCAAACCGAGATGTAGGTTCCGATCCGCCAGGAATGTTGTAAAATACTACATCCGAGATGTTAGGTTGCCTTAGGATAGAATGTATAACATTATAGACGTATATAATGTCCACACCGAGAAGTACGCACGACACGACCGGGATTGTGTAAAACATTACCAGCGAGGGGCTAGATGGGTTAGGTTAGGCTATATCACGTTATAGACGTATATAATGTTCCCACCGAGAAGTGAGATCCGACCCGCCAGGAATGTTGTAAAATACTACATCCGAGATGTTAGATTGCCTTAGGTTAGGATGTATAACATTATAGATGTATATAATGGCCACACCGAGAAGTACGGACGACACGACCGGGATTCTGTAAAACATTACCAGCGAGGGGCTAGATGAGTTAGGTTAGGTTATATTACGTTATAGACGTATATAATGTTCCCACCGAGAAGTAGGTTCCGACCCGCCAGGAATGTTGGAAAATACTAAATCCGAGATGTTAGGTTGCCTTAGGTTAGGATGTATAACGTTATAGATGTATATAATTTCCACACTGAGAAGTACGGACGACACGACCGGGATTCTGTAAAATATTACCAGCGAGGGGCTAGATGGGTTAGGTTAGGTTATATTACGTTATAGACGTATATATTGTTTCCACCGAGAAGTGGGTTCCGACCCGCCAGGAATGTTGTAAAATACTACATCCGAGATGTTAGATTGCCTTAGGTTAGGATGTATAACATTATAGATGTATATAATGGCCACACCGAGAAGTACGGACGACACGACCGGGATTCTGTAAAACATTACCAGCGAGGGGCTAGATGAGTTAGGTTAGGTTATATTACGTTATAGACGTATATAATGTTCCCACCGAGAAGTAGGTTCCGACCCGCCAGGAATGTTGGAAAATACTAAATCCGAGATGTTAGGTTGCCTTAGGTTAGGATATATAACATTATTGACGCATTCAATTTCCCCACCGAGACGTACGGGACGACACGAACTGGATTCTGTAAAACATTACCAGCGAGGGGCTAGATGGGTTAGGTTAGGTTATATTACGTTATAGACGTATATAATGTTCCCACCGAGAAGTGGGTTCCGACCCGCCAGGAATGTTGTAAAATACTACATTCGAAATGTTAGGTTGCCTTAGGTTAGGATGTATAACGTTATAGACGTATATAATGTCCACACTGAGAAGTACGGACGACACGACCGGGATTCTGTAAAATATTACCAGCGAGTGGCTAGAAGGGTTAGGTTAGGTTATATTACGTTACAGACGTATATAATATTCCCACCGAGAAGTGGGGCCGACCCTCCAGGAATGTTGTAAAATACTACATCCGATATGTTAGGTTGCCTTAGGTTAGGATGCAAAACGTTATCGACATATATAATGTCCCCTCCGAGAAGTACGGGCCGATACGACCGGGATTCTGTATAACATTACCAGCGAGGGGCTAGATGGGTTAGGTTAGGATATATTACGTTATGGACGTATATAATGTTCGCACCGAGATGTAGGGGCCGACCCGCTAGGAATGTTGTAAAATACTACATTCGAAATGTTAGGTTGCCTTAGGTTAGGATGTATAACGTTATAGATGTATATAATTTCCACACTGAGAAGTACGGACGACACGACCGGGATTCTGTAAAATATTACCAGCGAGGGGCTAGAAGGGTTAGGTTAGGTTATATTACGTTACAGACGTATATAATGTTCCCACCGAGAAGTGGGGCCGACCCTCTAGGAATGTTGTAAAATACTACATCCGATATGTTAGGTTGCCTTAGGTTAGGATGCAAAACGTTATCGACATATATAATGTCCCCTCCGAGAAGTACGGGCCGATACGACCGGGATTCTGTATAACATTACCAGCGAGGGGCTAGATGGGTTAGGTTAGGATATATTACGTTATGGACGTATATAATGTTCGCACCGAGATGTAGGGGCCGACCCGCTAGGAATGTTGAAAAATTCTACATCCGAGATGCTAGGTTACTTAGATTAGTATATATAACGTTATAGACGTATATAATGTCCCCACCGAGACGGTCGGGACGACACGAACGGGATTCTGTAAGACATTACCAGCGATAGTCTAGATGGATTAGGTTAGGTTATATTACGATATAGAAGTATATAATGTTCAAACCGAGATGTAGGTTCCGATCCGCCAGGAATGTTGTAAATTACTACATCCGAGATGTTAGGTTGCCTTAGGATAGAATGTATAACATTATAGACGTATATAATGTCCACACCGAGAAGTACGCACGACACGACCGGGATTGTGTAAAACATTACCAGCGAGGGGCTAGATGGGTTAGGTTAGGTTATATCACGTTATAGACGTATATAATGTTCCCACCGCGAAGTGAGATCCGACCCGCCAGGAATGTTGTAAAATACTACATTCGAAATGTTAGGTTGCCTTAGGTTAGGATGTATAACGTTATAGATGTATATAATTTCCACACTGAGAAGTACGGACGACACGACCGGGATTCTGTAAAATATTACCAGCGAGGGGCTAGATGGGTTAGGTTAGGTTATATTACGTTATAGACGCATATAATGTTCCCACCGAGAAGTGGGTTCCGACCCGCCAGGAATGTTGTAAAATACTACATCCGAGATGTTAGATTGCCTTAGGTTAGGATGTATAACATTACAGATGTATATAATGTCCACACCGAGAAGTACGGACGACACGACCGGGATTCTGTAAAACATTACCAGCGAGGGGCTAGATGAGTTAGGTTAGGTTATATTACGTTATAGACGTATATAATGTTCCCACCGAGAAGTAGGTTCCGACCCGCCAGGAATGTTGGAAAATACTAAATCCGAGATGTTAGGTTGCCTTAGGTTAGGATATATAACATTATTGACGCATTCAATTTCCCCACCGAGACGTACGGGACGACACGAACTGGATTCTGTAAAACATTACCAGCGAGGGGCTAGATGGGTTAGGTTAGGTTATATTACGTTATAGACGTATATAATGTTCCCACCGAGAAGTGGGTTCCGACCCGCCAGGAATGTTGTAAAATACTACATTCGAAATGTTAGGTTGCCTTAGGTTAGGATGTATAACGTTATAGACGTATATAATGTCCACACTGAGAAGTACGGACGACACGACCGGGATTCTGTAAAATATTACCAGCGAGTGGCTAGAAGGGTTAGGTTAGGTTATATTACGTTACAGACGTATATAATGTTCCCACCGAGAAGTGGGGCCGACCCTCCAGGAATGTTGTAAAATACTACATCCGATATGTTAGGTTGCCTTAGGTTAGGATGCAAAACGTTATCGACATATATAATGTCCCCTCCGAGAAGTACGGGCCGATACGACCGGGATTCTGTATAACATTACCAGCGAGGAGCTAGATGGGTTAGGTTAGGATATATTACGTTATGGACGTATATAATGTTCGCACCGAGATGTAGGGGCCGACCCGCTAAGAATGTTGAAAAATTCTACATCCGAGATGCTAGGTTACTTAGATTAGTATATATAACGTTATAGACGTATATAATGTCCCCACCGAGACGGTCGGGACGACACGAACGGGATTCTGTAAGACATTACCAGCGATAGTCTAGATGGATTAGGTTAGGTTATATTACGATATAGAAGTATATAATGTTCAAACCGAGATGTAGGTTCCGATCCGCCAGGAATGTTGTAAATTACTACATCCGAGATGTTAGGTTGCCTTAGGATAGAATGTATAACATTATAGACGTATATAATGTCCACACCGAGAAGTACGCACGACACGACCGGGATTGTGTAAAACATTACCAGCGAGGGGCTAGATGGGTTAGGTTAGGTTATATCACGTTATAGACGTATATAATGTTCCCACCGCGAAGTGAGATCCGACCCGCCAGGAATGTTGTAAAATACTACATTCGAAATGTTAGGTTGCCTTAGGTTAGGATGTATAACGTTATAGATGTATATAATTTCCACACTGAGAAGTACGGACGACACGACCGGGATTCTGTAAAATATTACCAGCGAGGGGCTAGATGGGTTAGGTTAGGTTATATTACGTTATAGACGCATATAATGTTCCCACCGAGAAGTGGGTTCCGACCCGCCAGGAATGTTGTAAAATACTACATCCGAGATGTTAGATTGCCTTAGGTTAGGATGTATAACATTACAGATGTATATAATGTCCACACCGAGAAGTACGGACGACACGACCGGGATTCTGTAAAACATTACCAGCGAGGGGCTAGATGAGTTAGGTTAGGTTATATTACGTTATAGACGTATATAATGTTCCCACCGAGAAGTAGGTTCCGACCCGCCAGGAATGTTGGAAAATACTAAATCCGAGATGTTAGGTTGCCTTAGGTTAGGATATATAACATTATTGACGCATTCAATTTCCCCACCGAGACGTACGGGACGACACGAACTGGATTCTGTAAAACATTACCAGCGAGGGGCTAGATGGGTTAGGTTAGGTTATATTACGTTATAGACGTATATAATGTTCCCACCGAGAAGTGGGTTCCGACCCGCCAGGAATGTTGTAAAATACTACATTCGAAATGTTAGGTTGCCTTAGGTTAGGATGTATAACGTTATAGACGTATATAATGTCCACACTGAGAAGTACGGACGACACGACCGGGATTCTGTAAAATATTACCAGCGAGTGGCTAGAAGGGTTAGGTTAGGTTATATTACGTTACAGACGTATATAATGTTCCCACCGAGAAGTGGGGCCGACCCTCCAGGAATGTTGTAAAATACTACATCCGATATGTTAGGTTGCCTTAGGTTAGGATGCAAAACGTTATCGACATATATAATGTCCCCTCCGAGAAGTACGGGCCGATACGACCGGGATTCTGTATAACATTACCAGCGAGGAGCTAGATGGGTTAGCTTAGGATATATTACGTTATGGACGTATATAATGTTCGCACCGAGATGTAGGGGCCGACCCGCTAAGAATGTTGAAAAATTCTACATCCGAGATGCTAGGTTACTTAGATTAGTATATATAACGTTATAGACGTATATAATGTCCCCACCGAGACGGTCGGGACGACACGAACGGGATTCTGTAAGACATTACCAGCGATAGTCTAGATGGATTAGGTTAGGTTATATTACGATATAGAAGTATATAATGTTCAAACCGAGATGTAGGTTCCGATCCGCCCGGAATGTTGTAAAATACTACATCCGTGATGTTAGGTTGCCTTAGGATAGAATGTATAACATTATAGACGTATATAATGTCCACACCGAGAAGTACGCACGACACGACCGGGATTGTGTAAAACATTACCAGCGAGGGGCTAGATGGGTTAGGTTAGGTTATATCACGTTATAGACGTATATAATGTTCCCACCGAGAAGTGAGATCCGACCCGCCAGGAATGTTGTAAAATACTACATTCGAAATGTTAGGTTGCCTTAGGTTAGGATGTATAACGTTATAGATGTATATAATTTCCACACTGAGAAGTACGGACGACACGACCGGGATTCTGTAAAATATTACCAGCGAGGGGCTAGATGGGTTAGGTTAGGTTATATTACGTTATAGACGTATATAATGTTCCCACCGAGAAGTGGGTTCCGACCCGCCAGGAATGTTGTAAAATACTACATCCGAGATGTTAGATTGCCTTAGGTTAGGATGTATAACATTATAGATGTATATAATGTCCACACCGAGAAGTACGCACGACACGACCGGGATTGTGTAAAACATTACCAGCGAGGGGCTAGATGGGTTAGGTTAGGTTATATCACGTTATAGACGTATATAATGTTCCCACCGAGAAGTGAGATCCGACCCGCCAGGAATGTTGTAAAATACTACATTCGAAATGTTAGGTTGCCTTAGGTTAGGATGTATAACGTTATAGATGTATATAATTTCCACACTGAGAAGTACGGACGACACGACCGGGATTCTGTAAAATATTACCAGCGAGGGGCTAGATGGGTTAGGTTAGGTTATATTACGTTATAGACGTATATAATGTTCCCACCGAGAAGTGGGTTCCGACCCGCCAGGAATGTTGTAAAATACTACATCCGAGATGTTAGATTGCCTTAGGTTAGGATGTATAACATTATAGATGTATATAATGTCCACACCGAGAAGTACGGACGACACGACCGGGATTCTGTAAAACATTACCAGCGAGGGGCTAGATGAGTTAGGTTAGGTTATATTACGTTATAGACGTATATAATGTTCCCACCGAGAAGTAGGTTCCGACCCGCCAGGAATGTTGGAAAATACTAAATCCGAGATGTTAGGTTGCCTTAGGTTAGGATATATAACATTATTGACGCATTCAATTTCCCCACCGAGACGTACGGGACGACACGAACTGGATTCTGTAAAACATTACCAGCGAGGGGCTAGATGGGTTAGGTTAGGTTATATTACGTTATAGACGTATATAATGTTCCCACCGAGAAGTGGGTTCCGACCCGCCAGGAATGTTGTAAAATACTACATTCGAAATGTTAGGTTGCCTTAGGTTAGGATGTATAACGTTATAGACGTATATAATGTCCACACTGAGAAGTACGGACGACACGACCGGGATTCTGTAAAATATTACCAGCGAGTGGCTAGAAGGGTTAGGTTAGGTTATATTACGTTACAGACGTATATAATGTTCCCAACGAGAAGTGGGGCCGACCCTCCAGGAATGTTGTAAAATACTACATCCGATATGTTAGGTTGCCTTAGGTTAGGATGCAAAACGTTATCGACATATATAATGTCCCCTCCGAGAAGTACGGGCCGATACGACCGGGATTCTGTATAACATTACCAGCGAGGGGCTAGATGGGTTAGGTTAGGATATATTACGTTATGGACGTATATAATGTTCGCACCGAGATGTAGGGGCCGACCCGCTAGGAATGTTGTAAAATACTACATTCGAAATGTTAGGTTGCCTTAGGTTAGGATGTATAACGTTATAGATGTATATAATTTCCACACTGAGAAGTACGGACGACACGACCGGGATTCTGTAAAATATTACCAGCGAGGGGCTAGATGGGTTAGGTTAGGTTATATTACGTTATAGACGTATATAATGTTCCCACCGAGAAGTGGGTTCCGACCCGCCAGGAATGTTGTAAAATACTACATTCGAAATGTTAGATTGCCTTAGGTTAGGATGTATAACATTATAGATGTATATAATTTCCACACCGAGAAGTACGGACGACACGACCGGGATTCTGTAAAACATTACCAGCGAGGGGCTAGATGGGTTAGGTTAGGTTATATTACGTTACAGACTTATATAATGTTCCCACCGAGAAGTGAGATCCGACCCGCCAGGAATGTTGTAAAATACTACATTCGAAATGTTAGGTTGCCTTAGGTTAGGATGTATAACGTTATAGATGTATATAATTTCCACACTGAGAAGTACGGACGACACGACCGGGATTCTGTAAAATATTACCAGCGAGGGGCTAGATGGGTTAGGTTAGGTTATATTACGTTATAGACGTATATAATGTTCCCACCGAGAAGTGGGTTCCGACCCGCCAGGAATGTTGTAAAATACTACATCCGAGATGTTAGATTGCCTTAGGTTAGGATGTATAGCATTTTAGATGTATATAATGTCCACACCGAGAAGTACGGACGACACGACCGGGATTCTGTAAAACATTACCAGCGAGGGGCTAGATGAGTTAGGTTAGGTTATATTACGTTATAGACGTATATAATGTTCGCACCGAGATGTAGGGGCCGACCCGCTAGGAATGTTGAAAAATTCTACATCCGAGATGCTAGGTTGCCTTAGGATAGAATGTATAACATTATAGACGTATATAATGTCCACACCGAGAAGTACGCACGACACGACCGGGATTGTGTAAAACATTACCAGCGAGGGGCTAGATGGGTTAGGTTAGGTTATATCACGTTATAGACGTATATAATGTTCCCACCGAGAAGTGAGATCCGACCCGCCAGGAATGTTGTAAAATACTACATTCGAAATGTTAGGTTGCCTTAGGTTAGGATGTATAACGTTATAGATGTATATAATTTCCACACTGAGAAGTACGGACGACACGACCGGGATTCTGTAAAATATTACCAGCGAGGGGCTAGATGGGTTAGGTTAGGTTATATTACGTTATAGACGTATATAATGTTCCCACCGAGAAGTGGGTTCCGACCCGCCAGGAATGTTGTAAAATACTACATCCGAGATGTTAGATTGCCTTAGGTTAGGATGTATAACATTATAGATGTATATAATGTCCACACCGAGAAGTACGGACGACACGACCGGGATTCTGTAAAACATTACCAGCGAGGGGCTAGATGAGTTAGGTTAGGTTATATTACGTTATAGACGTATATAATGTTCCCACCGAGAAGTGGGTTCTGACCCGCCAGGAATGTTGTAAAATACTACATTCGAAATGTTAGGTTGCCTTAGGTTAGGATGTATAACGTTATAGACGTATATAATGTCCACACTGAGAAGTACGGACGACACGACCGGGATTCTGTAAAATATTACCAGCGAGTGGCTAGAAGGGTTAGGTTAGGTTATATTACGTTACAGACGTATATAATGTTCCCACCGAGAAGTGAGGCCGACCCTCCAGGAATGTTGTAAAATACTACATCCGATATGTTAGGTTGCCTTAGGTTAGGATGCAAAACGTTATCGACATATATAATGTCCCCTCCGAGAAGTACGGGCCGATACGACCGGGATTCTGTATAACATTACCAGCGAGGGGCTAGATGGGTTAGGTTAGGATATATTACGTTATGGACATATATAATGTTCGCACCGAGATGTAGGGGCCGACCCGCTAGGAATGTTGAAAAATTCTACATCCGAGATGCTAGGTTACTTAGATTAGTATATATAACGTTATAGACGTATATAATGTCCCCACCGAGACGGTCGGGACGACACGAACGGGATTCTGTAAGACATTACCAGCGATAGTCTAGATAGATTAGGTTAGGTTATATTACGATGTAGAAGTATATAATGTTCAAACCGAGATGTAGGTTCCGATCCGCCAGGAATGTTGTAAAATACTACATCCGAGATGTTAGGTTGCCTTAGGATAGAATGTATAACATTATAGACGTATATAATGTCCACACCGAGAAGTACGCACGACACGACCGGGATTGTGTAAAACATTACCAGCGAGGGGCTAGATGGGTTAGGTTAGGTTATATCACGTTATAGACGTATATAATGTTCCCACCGAGAAGTGAGATCCGACCCGCCAGGAATGTTGTAAAATACTACATTCGAAATGTTAGGTTGCCTTAGGTTAGGATGTATAACGTTATAGATGTATATAATTTCCACACTGAGAAGTACGGACGACACGACCGGGATTCTGTAAAATATTACCAGCGAGGGGCTAGATGGGTTAGGTTAGGTTATATTACATTATAGACGTATATAATGTTCGCACCGAGATGTAGTGGCCGACCCGCTAGGAATGTTGAAAAATTCTACATCCGAGATGCTAGGTTACTTAGATTAGTATATATAACGTTATAGACGTATATAATGTCCCCACCGAGACGGTCGGGACGACACGAACGGGATTCTGTAAGACATTACCAGCGATAGTCTAGATGGATTAGGTTAGGTTATATTACGATATAGAAGTATATAATGTTCAAACCGAGATGTAGGTTCCGATCCGCCAGGAATGTTGTAAAATACTACATCCGAGATGTTAGGTTGCCTTAGGATAGAATGTATAACATTATAGACGTATATAATGTCCACACCGAGAAGTACGCACGACACGACCGGGATTGTGTAAAACATTACCAGCGAGGGGCTGGATGGGTTTGGTTAGGACATATTACGTTACAGACGTATATAATGTTCCCACCGAGAATTAGGTGCCGAACCGCCAGGAATGTTGGAAAATACTACATCCGAGATGTTAGGTTGCCTTAGGTTGGGATATATAACGTTATAGACGTATATAATGATCCCAATGAGAAGTACGGTCCGACACGACCGGGATTCTGTAAAACATTACCAGCGAGGGGCTAGATGGGTTAGGTTAGGTTATATCACGTTATAGACGTATATAATGTTCCCACCGAGAAGTGGGATCCGACCCGCCAGGAATGTTGTAAAATACTACATTCTAAATGTTAGGTTGCCTTAGGTTAGGATGTATAACGTTATAGATGTATATAATTTCCACACTGAGAAGTACGGACGACACGACCGGGATTCTGTAAAATATTACCAGCGAGGGGCTAGATGGGTTAGGTTAGGTTATATTACGTTATAGACGTATATAATGTTCCCACCGAGAAGTGGGTTCCGACCCGCCAGGAATGTTGTAAAATACTACATTCGAAATGTTATGTTGCCTTAGGTTAGGATGTATAACGTTATAGACGTATATAATGTCCACACTGAGAAGTACGGACGACACGACCGGGATTCTGTAAAATATTACCAGCGAGTGGCTAGAAGGGTTAGGTTAGGTTATATTACGTTATAGACGTATATAATGTTCCCACCGAGAAGTGGGTTCCGACACGCCAGGAATGTTGTAAAATACTACATTCGAAATGTTAGGTTGCCATAGGTCAGGATATATAACGTTATAGATGCATACAATGTCCTCACCGAGAAGTACGGTCCCACGCGACCGGGATTCTGTAAAACATTACCAGCGAGGGTCTGGATGGGTTTGGTTAGGACATATTACGTTACAGACGTATATAATGTTCCCACCGAGAAGTAGGTTCCGAACCGCCAGGAATGTTGTAAAATACTACATCCGAGATGTTAGATTGCCTTAGGTTAGGATGTATAACATTATAGATGTATATAATGTCCACACCGAGAAGTACGGACGACACGACCAGGATTCTGTAAAACATTACCAGCGAGGGGCTAGATGAGTTAGGTTAGCTTATATTACGTTATAGACGTATATAATGTTCCCACCGAGAAGTAGGTTCCGACCCGCCAGGAATGTTGGAAAATACTACATCCGAGATGTTAGGTTGCCTTAGGTTAGGACATATAACATTATTGACGCATACAATTTCCCCACCGAGACCTACGGGACGACACGAACTGGATTCTGTAAAACATTACCAGCGAGGGTCTAGATGGGTTAGGTTAGGTTATATTACGTTACAGACGTATATAATGTTCCCACCGAAAATTAGGGGCCAACCCGCCAGGAATGTTGGAAAATACTACATCCGAGATGTTAGGTTGCCTTAGGTTGGTATATATAACGTTGTAGACGTATATAATGACCCCACCGAGAAGTACGGTCCTACACGATCGGAATTCTGTAAAACATTACCAGCGAGGGTCTGGATGGGTTTGGTTAGGACATATTACGTTACAGACGTATATAATGTTCCCACCGAGAATTAGGGGCCGAACCGCCAGGAATGTTGTATAATACTACATTCGGGATGTTAGGTTGCCTTAGGTTAGGATATATAACGTTATAGACGTATACAATGTCCCCGCCGAGAAGTACGGGCCGACACGACCGGGATTCTGTAACACATTACCAGCGAGGGTCTAGATGGGTTAGGTTAGGTTATATTACGTTAGAGACGTATATAATGTTCCCACCGAGAAGTAGGGGCCGACCCGCCAGGAATGTTGTAAAATACTACATCCGAGATGTTAGGTTGCCTTAGGTTAGGATGTATAACGTTATAGACGTATATAATTTCCACACCGAGAAGTACGGACGACACGACCGGGATTCTGTAAAATATTACCAGCGAGGGGCTAGATGGGTTAGGTTAGGTTATATTACGTTATAGACGTATATAATGTTCGCACCGAGATGTAGTGGCCGACCCGCTAGGAATGTTGAAAAATTCTACATCCGAGATGCTAGGTTACTTAGATTAGTATATATAACGTTATAGACGTATATAATGTCCCCACCGAGACGGTCGGGACGACACGAACGGGATTCTGTAAGACATTACCAGCGATAGTCTAGATGGATTAGGTTAGGTTATATTACGATATAGAAGTATATAATGTTCAAACCGAGATGTAGGTTCCGATCCACCAGGAATGTTGTAAAATACTACATCCGAGATGTTAGGTTGCCTTAGGATAGAATGTATAACATTATAGACGTATATAATGTCCACACCGAGAAGTACGCACGACACGACCGGGATTGTGTAAAACATTACCAGCGAGGGGCTGGATGGGTTTGGTTAGGACATATTACGTTACAGACGTATATAATGTTCCCACCGAGAATTAGGGGCCGAACCGCCAGGAATGTTGGAAAATACTACATCCGAGATGTTAGGTTGCCTTAGGTTGGGATATATAACGTTATAGACGTATATAATGATCCCAATGAGAAGTACGGTCCGACACGACCGGGATTCTGTAAAACATTACCAGCGAGGGGCTAGATGGGTTAGGTTAGGTTATATCACGTTATAGACGTATATAATGTTCCCACCGAGAAGTGGGATCCGACCCGCCAGGAATGTTGTAAAATACTACATTCTAAATGTTAGGTTGCCTTAGGTTAGGATGTATAACGTTATAGATGTATATAATTTCCACACTGAGAAGTACGGACGACACGACCGGGATTCTGTAAAATATTACCAGCGAGGGGCTAGATGGGTTAGGTTAGGTTATATTACGTTATAGACGTATATAATGTTCCCACCGAGAAGTGGGTTCCGACCCGCCAGGAATGTTGTAAAATACTACATTCGAAATGTTATGTTGCCTTAGGTTAGGATGTATAACGTTATAGACGTATATAATGTCCACACTGAGAAGTACGGACGACACGACCGGGATTCTGTAAAATATTACCAGCGAGTGGCTAGAAGGGTTAGGTTAGGTTATATTACGTTATAGACGTATATAATGTTCCCACCGAGAAGTGGGTTCCGACACGCCAGGAATGTTGTAAAATACTACATTCGAAATGTTAGGTTGCCTTAGGTTAGGATGTATAACGTTATAGACGTATATAATGTCCACACTGAGAAGTACGGACGACACGACCGGGATTCTGTAAAATATTACCAGCGAGTGGCTAGAAGGGTTAGGTTAGGTTATATTACGTTACAGACGTATATAATGTTCCCACAGAGAAGTGGGGCCGACCCTCCAGGAATGTTGTAAAATACTACATCCGATATGTTAGGTTGCCTTAGGTTAGGATGCAAAACGTTATCGACATATATAATGTCCCCTCCGAGAAGTACGGGCCGATACGACCGGGATTCTGTATAACATTACCAGCGAGGGGCTAGATGGGTTAGGTTAGGATATATTACGTTATGGACGTATATAATGTTCGCACCGAGATGTAGGGGCCGACCCGCTAGGAATGTTGAAAAATTCTACATCCGAGATGCTAGGTTACTTAGATTAGTATATATAACGTTATAGACGTATATGATGTCCCCACCGAGACGGTCGGGACGGCACGAACGGGATTCTGTAAGACATTACCAGCGATAGTCTATATGGATTAGGTTAGGTTATATTACGATATAGAAGTATATAATGTTCAAACCGAGATGTAGGTTCCGATCCGCCAGGAATGTTGTAAAATACTACATCCGAGATGTTAGGTTGCCTTAGGATAGAATGTATAACATTATAGACGTATATAATGTCCACACCGAGAAGTACGCACGACACGACCGGGATTGTGTAAAACATTACCAGCGAGGGGCTAGATGGGTTAGGTTAGGTTATATCACGTTATAGACGTATATAATGTTCCCACCGCGAAGTGAGATCCGACCCGCCAGGAATGTTGTAAAATACTACATCCGAGATGTTAGATTGCCTTAGGTTAGGATGTATAACATTATAGATGTATATAATGTCCACACCGAGAAGTACGGACGACACGACCGGGATTCTGTAAAACATTACCAGCGAGGGGCTAGATGAGTTAGGTTAGGTTATATTACGTTATAGACGTATATAATGTTCCCACCGAGAAGTAGGTTCCGACCCGCCAGGAATGTTGTAAAATACTACATTCGAAATGTTAGGTTGCCTTAGGTTAGGATGTATAACGTTATAGACGTATATAATGTCCACACTGAGAAGTACGGACGACACGACCGGGATTCTGTAAAATATTACCAGCGAGTGGCTAGAAGGGTTAGGTTAGGTTATATTACGTTACAGACGTATATAATGTTCCCACCGAGAAGTGGGGCCGACCCTCCAGGAATGTTGTAAAATACTACATCCGATATGTTAGGTTGCCTTAGGTTAGGATGCAAAACGTTATCGACATATATAATGTCCCCTCCGAGAAGTACGGGCCGATACGACCGGGATTCTGTATAACATTACCAGCGAGGGGCTAGATGGGTTAGGTTAGGATATATTACGTTATGGACGTATATAATGTTCGCACCGAGATGTAGGGGCCGACCCTCCAGGAATGTTGTAAAATACTACATCCGATATGTTAGGTTGCCTTAGGTTAGGATGCAAAACGTTATCGACGTATATAATGTCCCCACCGAGACGGTCGGGACGACACGAACGGGATTCTGTAAGACATTACCAGCGATAGTCTATATGGATTAGGTTAGGTTATATTACGATATAGAAGTATATAATGTTCAAACCGAGATGTAGGTTCCGATCCGCCCGGAATGTTGTAAAATACTAAATCCGAGATGTTAGGTTGCCTTAGGTTAGGATATATAACATTATTGACGCATTCAATTTCCCCACCGAGACGTACGGGACGACACGAACTGGATTCTGTAAAACATTACCAGCGAGGGGCTAGATGGGTTAGGTTAGGTTATATCACGTTATAGACGTATATAATGTTCCCACCGAGAAGTGAGATCCGACCCGCCAGGAATGTTGTAAAATACTACATTCGAAATGTTAGGTTGCCTTAGGTTAGGATGTATAACGTTATAGATGTATATAATTTCCACACTGAGAAGTACGGACGACACGACCGGGATTGTGTAAAATATTACCAGCGAGGGGCTAGATGGGTTAGGTTAGGTTATATTACGTTATAGACGTATATAATGTTCCCACCGAGAAGTGGGTTCCGACCCGCCAGGAATGTTGTAAAATACTACATTCGAAATGTTAGGTTGCCTTAGGTTAGGATGTATAACGTTATAGACGTATATAATGTCCACACTGAGAAGTACGGACGACACGACCGGGATTCTGTAAAATATTACCAGCGAGTGGCTAGAAGGGTTAGGTTAGGTTATATTACGTTACAGACGTATATAATGTTCCCACCGAGAAGTGGGGCCGACCCTCCAGGAATGTTGTAAAATACTACATCCGATATGTTAGGTTGCCTTAGGTTAGGATGCAAAACGTTATCGACATATATAATGTCCCCTCCGAGAAGTACGGGCCGATATGACCGGGATTCTGTATAACATTACCAGCGAGGGGCTAGATGGGTTAGGTTAGGATATATTACGTTATGGACGTATATAATGTTCGCACCGAGATGTAGGGGCCGACCCGCTAGGAATGTTGAAAAATTCTACATCCGAGATGCTAGGTTACTTAGATTAGTATATATAACGTTATAGACGTATATAATGTCCCCACCGAGATGGTCGGGACGACACGAACGGGATTCTGTAAGACATTACCAGCGATAGTCTAGATGGATTAGGTTAGGTTATATTACGATATAGAAGTATATAATGTTCAAACCGAGATGTAGGTTCCGATCCGCCAGGAATGTTGTAAAATACTACATCCGAGATGTTAGGTTGCCTTAGGATAGAATGTATAACATTATAGACGTATATAATGTCCACACCGAGAAGTACGCACGACACGACCGGGATTGTGTAAAACATTACCAGCGAGGGGCTAGATGGGTTAGGTTAGGTTATATCACGTTATAGACGTATATAATGTTCCCACCGCGAAGTGAGATCCGACCCGCCAGGAATGTTGTAAAATACTACATTCGAAATGTTAGGTTGCCTTAGGTTAGGATGTATAACGTTATAGATGTATATAATTTCCACACTGAGAAGTACGGACGACACGACCGGGATTCTGTAAAATATTACCAGCGAGGGGCTAGATGGGTTAGGTTAGGTTATATTACGTTATAGACGTATATAATGTTCCCACCGAGAAGAGGGTTCCGACCCGCCAGGAATGTTGTAAAATACTACATCCGAGATGTTAGATTGCCTTAGGTTAGGATGTATAACATTATAGATGTATATAATGTCCACACCGAGAAGTACGGACGACACGACCGGGATTCTGTAAAACATTACCAGCGAGGGGCTAGATGAGTTAGGTTAGGTTATATTACGTTATAGACGTATATAATGTTCCCACCGAGAAGTAGGTTCCGACCCGCCAGGAATGTTGGAAAATACTAAATCCGAGATGTTAGGTTGCCTTAGGTTAGGATATATAACGTTATAGACGTATATAATGTCCACACTGAGAAGTACGGACGACACGACCGGGATTCTGTAAAATATTACCAGCGAGTGGCTAGAAGGGTTAGGTTAGGTTATATTACGTTACAGACGTATATAATGTTCCCACCGAGAAGTGGGGCCGACCCTCCAGGAATGTTGTAAAATACTACATCCGATATGTTAGGTTGCCTTAGGTTAGGATGCAAAACGTTATCGACATATATAATGTCCCCTCCGAGAAGTACGGGCCGATACGACCGGGATTCTGTATAACATTACCAGCGAGGGGCTAGATGGGTTAGGTTAGGATATATTACGTTATGGACGTATATAATGTTCGCACCGAGATGTAGGGGCCGACCCGCTAGGAATGTTGAAAAATTCTACATCCGAGATGCTAGGTTACTTAGATTAGTATATATAACGTTATAGACGTATATAATGTCCCCACCGAGACGGTCGGGACGACACGAACGGGATTCTGTAAGACATTACCAGCGATAGTCTAGATGGATTAGGTTAGGTTATATTACGATATAGACGTATATAATGTTCCCACCGAGAAGTGAGATCCGACCCGCCAGGAATGTTGTAAAATACTACATTCGAAATGTTAGGTTGCCTTAGGTTAGGATGTATAACGTTATAGATGTATATAATTTCCACACTGAGAAGTACGGACGACACGACCGGGATTCTGTAAAATATTACCAGCGAGTGGCTAGAAGGGTTAGGTTAGGTTATATTACGTTACAGACGTATATAATGTTCCCACCGAGAAGTGGGGCCGATCCTCCAGGAATGTTGTAAAATACTACATCCGATATGTTAGGTTGCCTTAGGTTAGGATGCAAAACGTTATAGATGTATATAATGTCCACACCGAGAAGTACGGACGACACGACCGGGATTCTGTAAAACATTACCAGCGAGGGGCTAGATGAGTTAGGTTAGGTTACATTACGTTATAGACGTATATAATGTTCCCACCGAGAAGTAGGTTCCGACCCGCCAGGATTGTTGGAAAATACTAAATCCGAGATGTTAGGTTGCCTTAGGTTAGGATATATAACATTATTGACGCATTCAATTTCCCCACCGAGACGTACGGGACGACACGAACTGGATTCTGTAAAACATTACCAGCGAGGGGCTAGATGGGTTAGGTTAGGTTATATTACGGTATAGACGTATATAATGTTCCCACCGAGAAGTGGGTTCCGACCCGCCAGGAATGTTGTAAAATACTACATTCGAAATGTTAGGTTGCCTTAGGTTAGGATGTATAACGTTATAGACGTATATAATGTCCACACTGAGAAGTACGGACGACACGATCGGGATTCTGTAAAATATTACCAGCGAGTGGCTAGAAGGGTTAGGTTAGGTTATATTACGTTACAGACGTATATAATGTTCCCACCGAGAATTGGGGCCGACCCTCCAGGAATGTTGTAAAATACTACATCCGATATGTTAGGTTGCCTTAGGTTAGGATGCAAAACGTTATCGACATATATAATGTCCCCTCCGAGAAGTACGGGCCGATACGACCGGGATTCTGTATAACATTACCAGCGAGGGGCTAGATGGGTTAGGTTAGGATATATTACGTTATGGACGTATATAATGTTCGCACCGAGATGTAGGGGCCGACCCGCTAGGAATGTTGAAAAATTCTACATCCGAGATGCTAGGTTACTTAGATTAGTATATATAACGTTATAGACGTATATAATGTCCCCACCGAGACGGTCGGGACGACACGAACGGGATTCTGTAAGACATTACCAGCGATAGTCTAGATGGATTAGGTTAGGTTATATTACGATATAGAAGTATATAATGTTCAAACCGAGATGTAGGTTCCGATCCGCCAGGAATGTTGTAAAATACTACATCCGAGATGTTAGGTTGCCTTAGGATAGAATGTATAACATTATAGACGTATATAATGTCCACACCGAGAAGTACGCACGACACGACCGGGATTGTGTAAAACATTACCAGCGAGGGGCTAGATGGGTTAGGTTAGGTTATATCACGTTATAGACGTATATAATGTTCCCACCGCGAAGTGAGATCCGACCCGCCAGGAATGTTGTAAAATACTACATTCGAAATGTTAGGTTGCCTTAGGTTAGGATGTATAACGTTATAGATGTATATAATTTCCACACTGAGAAGTACGGACGACACGACCGGGATTCTGTAAAATATTACCAGCGAGGGGCTAGATGGGTTAGGTTAGGTTATATTACGTTATAGACGTATATAATGTTCCCACCGAGAAGAGGGTTCCGACCCGCCAGGAATGTTGTAAAATACTACATCCGAGATGTTAGATTGCCTTAGGTTAGGATGTATAACATTATAGATGTATATAATGTCCACACCGAGAAGTACGGACGACACGACCGGGATTCTGTAAAACATTACCAGCGAGGGGCTAGATGAGTTAGGTTAGGTTATATTACGTTATAGACGTATATAATGTTCCCACCGAGAAGTAGGTTCCGACCCGCCAGGAATGTTGGAAAATACTAAATCCGAGATGTTAGGTTGCCTTAGGTTAGGATTTATAACGTTATAGACGTATATAATGTCCACACTGAGAAGTACGGACGACACGACCGGGATTCTGTAAAACATTACCAGCGAGTGGCTAGAAGGGTTAGGTTAGGTTATATTACGTTACAGACGTATATAATGTTCCCACCGAGAAGTGGGGCCGACCCTCCAGGAATGTTGTAAAATACTACATCCGATATGTTAGGTTGCCTTAGGTTAGGATGCAAAACGTTATCGACATATATAATGTCCCCTCCGAGAAGTACGGGCCGATACGACCGGGATTCTGTATAACATTACCAGCGAGGGGCTAGATGGGTTAGGTTAGGATATATTACGTTATGGACGTATATAATGTTCGCACCGAGATGTAGGGGCCGACCCGCTAGGAATGTTGAAAAATTCTACATCCGAGATGCTAGGTTACTTAGATTAGTATATATAACGTTATAGACGTATATAATGTCCCCACCGAGACGGTCGGGACGACACGAACGGGATTCTGTAAGACATTACCAGCGATAGTCTAGATGGATTAGGTTAGGTTATATTACGATATAGACGTATATAATGTTCCCACCGAGAAGTGAGATCCGACCCGCCAGGAATGTTGTAAAATACTACATTCGAAATGTTAGGTTGCCTTAGGTTAGGATGTATAACGTTATAGATGTATATAATTTCCACACTGAGAAGTACGGACGACACGACCGGGATTCTGTAAAATATTACCAGCGAGTGGCTAGAAGGGTTAGGTTAGGTTATATTACGTTACAGACGTATATAATGTTCCCACCGAGAAGTGGGGCCGACCCTCCAGGAATGTTGTAAAATACTACATCCGATATGTTAGGTTGCCTTAGGTTAGGATGCAAAACGTTATAGATGTATATAATGTCCACACCGAGAAGTACGGACGACACGACCGGGATTCTGTAAAACATTACCAGCGAGGGGCTAGATGAGTTAGGTTAGGTTACATTACGTTATAGACGTATATAATGTTCCCACCGAGAAGTAGGTTCCGACCCGCCAGGATTGTTGGAAAATACTAAATCCGAGATGTTAGGTTGCCTTAGGTTAGGATATATAACATTATTGACGCATTCAATTTCCCCACCGAGACGTACGGGACGACACGAACTGGATTCTGTAAAACATTACCAGCGAGGGGCTAGATGGGTTAGGTTAGGTTATATTACGGTATAGACGTATATAATGTTCCCACCGAGAAGTGGGTTCCGACCCGCCAGGAATGTTGTAAAATACTACATTCGAAATGTTAGGTTGCCTTAGGTTAGGATGTATAACGTTATAGACGTATATAATGTCCACACTGAGAAGTACGGACGACACGATCGGGATTCTGTAAAATATTACCAGCGAGTGGCTAGAAGGGTTAGGTTAGGTTATATTACGTTACAGACGTATATAATGTTCCCACCGAGAAGTGGGGCCGACCCTCCAGGAATGTTGTAAAATACTACATCCGATATGTTAGGTTGCCTTAGGTTAGGATGCAAAACGTTATCGACATATATAATGTCCCCTCCGAGAAGTACGGGCCGATACGACCGGGATTCTGTATAACATTACCAGCGAGGGGCTAGATGGGTTAGGTTAGGATATATTACGTTATGGACGTATATAATGTTCGCACCGAGATGTAGGGGCCGACCCGCTAGGAATGTTGAAAAATTCTACATCCGAGATGCTAGGTTACTTAGATTAGTATATATAACGTTATAGACGTATATAATGTCCCCACCGAGACGGTCGGGACGACACGAACGGGATTCTGTAAGACATTACCAGCGATAGTCTAGATGGATTAGGTTAGGTTATATTACGATATAGAAGTATATAATGTTCAAACCGAGATGTAGGTTCCGATCCGCCAGGAATGTTGTAAAATACTACATCCGAGATGTTAGATTGCCTTAGGATAGAATGTATAACATTATAGACGTATATAATGTCCACACCGAGAAGTACGCACGACACGACCGGGATTGTGTAAAACATTACCAGCGAGGGGCTAGATGAGTTAGGTTAGGTTATATTACGTTATAGACGTATATAATGTTCCCACCGAGAAGTAGGTTCCGACCCGCCAGGAATGTTGGAAAATACTAAATCCGAGATGTTAGGTTGCCTTAGGTTAGGATATATAACGTTATAGACGTATATAATGTCCACACTGAGAAGTACGGACGACACGACCGGGATTCTGTAAAACATTACCAGCGAGTGGCTAGAAGGGTTAGGTTAGGTTATATTACGTTACAGACGTATATAATGTTCCCACCGAGAAGTGGGGCCGACCCTCCAGGAATGTTGTAAAATACTACATCCGATATGTTAGGTTGCCTTAGGTTAGGATGCAAAACGTTATCGACATATATAATGTCCCCTCCGAGAAGTACGGGCCGATACGACCGGGATTCTGTATAACATTACCAGCGAGGGGCTAGATGGGTTAGGTTAGGATATATTACGTTATGGACGTATATAATGTTCGCACCGAGATGTAGGGGCCGACCCGCTAGGAATGTTGAAAAATTCTACATCCGAGATGCTAGGTTACTTAGATTAGTATATATAACGTTATAGACGTATATAATGTCCCCACCGAGACGGTCGGGACGACACGAACGGGATTCTGTAAGATATTACCAGCGATAGTCTAGATGGATTAGGTTAGGTTATATTACGATATAGAAGTATTTAATGTTCAAACCGAGATGTAGGTTCCGATCCGCCAGGAATGTTGTAAAATACTACATCCGAGATGTTAGGTTGCCTTAGGATAGAATGTATAACATTATAGACGTATATAATGTCCACACCGAGAAGTACGCACGACACGACCGGGATTGTGTAAAACATTACCAGCGAGGGGCTAGATGGGTTAGGTTAGGCTATATCACGTTATAGACGTATATAATATTCCCACCGAGAAGTGAGATCCGACCCGCCAGGAATGTTGTAAAATACTACATTCGAAATGTTAGGTTGCCTTAGGTTAGGATGTATAACGTTATAGATGTATATAATTTCCACACTGAGAAGTACGGACGACACGACCGGGATTCTGTAAAATATTACCAGCGAGGGGCTAGATGGGTTAGGTTAGGTTATATTACGTTATAGACGTATATATTGTTTCCACCGAGAAGTGGGTTCCGACCCGCCAGGAATGTTGTAAAATACTACATCCGAGATGTTAGATTGCCTTAGGTTAGGATGTATAACATTATAGATGTATATAATGGCCACACCGAGAAGTACGGACGACACGACCGGGATTCTGTAAAACATTACCAGCGAGGGGCTAGATGGGTTAGGTTAGGTTATATTACGTTATAGACGTATATAATGTTCCCACCGAGAAGTAGGTTCCGACCCGCCAGGAATGTTGGAAAATACTAAATCCGAGATGTTAGGTTGCCTTAGGTTAGGATATATAACATTATTGACGCATTCAATTTCCCCACCGGGACGTACGGGACGACACGAACTGGATTCTGTAAAACATTACCAGCGAGGGGCTAGATGGGTTAGGTTAGGTTATATTACGTTATAGACGTATATAATGTTCCCACCGAGAAGTGGGTTCCGACCCGCCAGGAATGTTGTAAAATACTACATTCGAAATGTTAGGTTGCCTTAGGTTAGGATGTATAACGTTATAGACGTATATAATGTCCACATTGAGAAGTACGGACGACACGACCGGGATTCTGTAAAATATTACCAGCGAGTGGCTAGAAGGGTTAGGTTAGGTTATATTACGTTACAGACGTATATAATGTTCCCAACGAGAAGTGGGGCCGACCCTCCAGGAATGTTGTAAAATACTACATCCGATATGTTAGGTTGCCTTAGGTTAGGATGCAAAACGTTATCGACATATATAATGTCCCCTCCGAGAAGTACGGGCCGATACGACCGGGATTCTGTATAACATTACCAGCGAGGGGCTAGATGGGTTAGGTTAGGATATATTACGTTATGGACGTATATAATGTTCGCACCGAGATGTAGGGGC
Organism: Xylocopa violacea; assembly: GCA_963969225.1. Classification (NCBI taxonomy): domain Eukaryota; kingdom Metazoa; phylum Arthropoda; class Insecta; order Hymenoptera; family Apidae; genus Xylocopa; species Xylocopa violacea. Next base: position 16,008,478 of record CAXAJV010000015.1, read on the forward strand.
CGACCCGCTAGGAATGTTGAAAAATTCTACATCCGAGATGCTAGGTTACTTAGATTAGTATATATAACGTTATAGACGTATATAATGTCCCCACCGAGACGGTCGGGACGACACGAACGGGATTCTGTAAGATATTACCAGCGATAGTCTAGATGGATTAGGTTAGGTTATATTACGATATAGAAGTATTTAATGTTCAAACCGAGATGTAGGTTCCGATCCGCCAGGAATGTTGTAAAATACTACATCCGAGATGTTAGGTTGCCTTAGGATAGAATGTATAACATTATAGACGTATATAATGTCCACACCGAGAAGTACGCACGACACGACCGGGATTGTGTAAAACATTACCAGCGAGGGGCTAGATGGGTTAGGTTAGGCTATATCACGTTATAGACGTATATAATGTTCCCACCGAGAAGTGAGATCCGACCCGCCAGGAATGTTGTAAAATACTACATTCGAAATGTTAGGTTGCCTTAGGTTAGGATGTATAACGTTATAGATGTATATAATTTCCACACTGAGAAGTACGGACGACACGACCGGGATTCTGTAAAATATTACCAGCGAGGGGCTAGATGGGTTAGGTTAGGTTATATTACGTTATAGACGTATATATTGTTTCCACCGAGAAGTGGGTTCCGACCCGCCAGGAATGTTGTAAAATACTACATCCGAGATGTTAGATTGCCTTAGGTTAGGATGTATAACATTATAGATGTATATAATGGCCACACCGAGAAGTACGGACGACACGACCGGGATTCTGTAAAACATTACCAGCGAGGGGCTAGATGAGTTAGGTTAGGTTATATTACGTTATAGACGTATATAATGTTCCCACCGAGAAGTAGGTTCCGACCCGCCAGGAATGTTGGAAAATACTAAATCCGAGATGTTAGGTTGCCTTAGGTTAGGATATATAACATTATTGACGCATTCAATTTCCCCACCGAGACGTACGGGACGACACGAACTGGATTCTGTAAAACATTACCAGCGAGGGGCTAGATGGGTTAGGTTAGGTTATATTACGTTATAGACGTATATAATGTTCGCACCGAGATGTAGGGGCCGACCCGCTAGGAATGTTGAAAAATTCTACATCCGAGATGCTAGGTTACTTAGATTAGTATATATAACGTTATAGACGTATATAATGTCCCCACCGAGACGGTCGGGACGACACGAACGGGATTCTGTAAGACATTACCAGCGATAGTCTAGATGGATTAGGTTAGGTTATATTACGATATAGAAGTATATAATGTTCAAACCGAGATGTAGGTTCCGATCCGCCAGGAATGTTGTAAAATACTACATCCGAGATGTTAGGTTGCCTTAGGATAGAATGTATAACATTATAGACGTATATAATGTCCACACCGAGAAGTACGCACGACACGACCGGGATTGTGTAAAACATTACCAGCGAGGGGCTAGATGGGTTAGGTTAGGTTATATCACGTTATAGACGTATATCATGTTCCCACCGAGAAGTGAGATCCGACCCGCCAGGAATGTTGTAAAATACTACATTCGAAATGTTAGGTTGCCTTAGGTTAGGATGTATAACGTTATAGATGTATATAATTTCCACACTGAGAAGTACGGACGACACGACCGGGATTCTGTAAAATATTACCAGCGAGGGGCTAGATGGGTTAGGTTAGGTTATATTACGTTATAGACGTATATAATGTTCCCACCGAGAAGTGGGTTCCGACCCGCCAGGAATGTTGTAAAATACTACATCCGAGATGTTAGATTGCCTTAGGTTAGGATGTATAACATTATAGATGTATATAATGTCCACACCGAGAAGTACGGACGACACGACCGGGATTCTGTAAAACATTACCAGCGAGGGGCTAGATGAGTTAGGTTAGGTTATATTACGTTATAGACGTATATAATGTTCCCACCGAGAAGTAGGTTCCGACCCGCCAGGAATGTTGGAAAATACTAAATCCGAGATGTTAGGTTGCCTTAGGTTAGGATATATAACATTATTGACGCATTCAATTTCCCCACCGAGACGTACGGGACGACACGAACTGGATTCTGTAAATCATTACCAGCGAGGGGCTAGATGGGTTAGGTTAGGTTATATTACGTTATAGACGTATATAATGTTCCCACCGAGAAGTGGGTTCTGACCCGCCAGGAATGTTGTAAAATACTACATTCGAAATGTTAGGTTGCCTTAGGTTAGGATGTATAACGTTATAGACGTATATAATGTCCACACTGAGAAGTACGGACGACACGACCGGGATTCTGTAAAATATTACCAGCGAGTGGCTAGAAGGGTTAGGTTAGGTTATATTACGTTACAGACGTATATAATGTTCCCACCGAGAAGTGAGGCCGACCCTCCAGGAATGTTGTAAAATACTACATCCGATATGTTAGGTTGCCTTAGGTTAGGATGCAAAACGTTATCGACATATATAATGTCCCCTCCGAGAAGTACGGGCCGATACGACCGGGATTCTGTATAACATTACCAGCGAGGGGCTAGATGGGTTAGGTTAGGATATATTACGTTATGGACATATATAATGTTCGCACCGAGATGTAGGGGCCGACCCGCTAGGAATGTTGAAAAATTCTACATCCGAGATGCTAGGTTACTTAGATTAGTATATATAACGTTATAGACGTATATAATGTCCCCACCGAGACGTTCGGGACGACACGAACGGGATTCTGTAAGACATTACCAGCGATAGTCTAGATAGATTAGGTTAGGTTATATTACGATATAGAAGTATATAATGTTCAAACCGAGATGTAGGTTCCGATCCGCCAGGAATGTTGTAAAATACTACATCCGAGATGTTAGGTTGCCTCAGGATAGAATGTATAACATTATAGACGTATATAATGTCCACACCGAGAAGTACGCACGACACGACCGGGATTGTGTAAAACATTACCAGCGAGGGGCTAGATGGGTTAGGTTAGGTTATATCACGTTATAGACGTATATAATGTTCCCACCGAGAAGTGAGATCCGACCCGCCAGGAATGTTGTAAAATACTACATTCGAAATGTTAGGTTGCCTTAGGTTAGGATGTATAACGTTATAGATGTATATAATTTCCACACTGAGAAGTACGGACGACACGACCGGGATTCTGTAAAATATTACCAGCGAGGGGCTAGATGGGTTAGGTTAGGTTATATTACGTTATAGACGTATATAATGTTCGCACCGAGATGTAGTGGCCGACCCGCTAGGAATGTTGAAAAATTCTACATCCGAGATGCTAGGTTACTTAGATTAGTATATATAACGTTATAGACGTATATAATGTCCCCACCGAGACGGTCGGGACGACACGAACGGGATTCTGTAAGACATTACCAGCGATAGTCTAGATGGATTAGGTTAGGTTATATTACGATATAGAAGTATATAATGTTCAAACCGAGATGTAGGTTCCGATCCGCCAGGAATGTTGTAAAATACTACATCCGAGATGTTAGGTTGCCTTAGGATAGAATGTATAACATTATAGACGTATATAATGTCCACACCGAGAAGTACGCACGACACGACCGGGATTGTGTAAAACATTACCAGCGAGGGGCTGGATGGGTTTGGTTAGGACATATTACGTTACAGACGTATATAATGTTCCCACCGAGAATTAGGGGCCGAACCGCCAGGAATGTTGGAAAATACTACATCCGAGATGTTAGGTTGCCTTAGGTTGGGATATATAACGTTATAGACGTATATAATGATCCCAATGAGAAGTACGGTCCGACACGACCGGGATTCTGTAAAACATTACCAGCGAGGGGCTAGATGGGTTAGGTTAGGTTATATTACGTTATAGACGTATATAATGTTCCCACCGAGAAGTGGGATCCGACCCGCCAGGAATGTTGTAAAATACTACATTCTAAATGTTAGGTTGCCTTAGGTTAGGATGTATAACGTTATAGATGTATATAATGTCCACACTGAGAAGTACCTACGACACGACCGGGATTCTGTAAAATATTACCAGCGAGTGGCTAGAAGGGTTAGGTTAGGTTATATTACGTTATAGACGTATATAATGTTCCCACCGAGAAGTGGGTTCCGACACGCCAGGAATGTTGTAAAATACTACATTCGAAATGTTAGGTTGCCATAGGTCAGGATATATAACGTTATAGATGCATACAATGTCCTCACCGAGAAGTACGGTCCCACGCGACCGGTATTCTGTAAAACATTACCAGCGAGGGTCTGGATGGGTTTGGTTAGGACATATTACGTTACAGACGTATATAATGTTCCCACCGAGAAGTAGGTTCCGAACCGCCAGGAATGTTGTAAAATACTACATCCGAGATGTTAGATTGCCTTAGGTTAGGATGTATAACATTATAGATGTATATAATGTCCACACCGAGAAGTACGGACGACACGACCAGGATTCTGTAAAACATTACCAGCGAGGGGCTAGATGAGTTAGGTTAGCTTATATTACGTTACAGACGTATATAATGTTCCCACCGAGAAGTAGGTTCCGAACCGCCAGGAATGTTGTAAAATACTACATCCGAGATGTTAGATTGCCTTAGGTTAGGATGTATAACATTATAGATGTATATAATGTCCACACCGAGAAGTACGGACGACACGACCAGGATTCTGTAAAACATTACCAGCGAGGGGCTAGATGAGTTAGGTTAGCTTATATTACGTTATAGACGTATATAATGTTCCCACCGAGAAGTAGGTTCCGACCCGCCAGGAATGTTGGAAAATACTACATCCGAGATGTTAGGTTGCCTTAGGTTAGGACATATAACATTATTGACGCATACAATTTCCCCACCGAGACCTACGGGACGACACGAACTGGATTCTGTAAAACATTACCAGCGAGGGTCTAGATGGGTTAGGTTAGGTTATATTACGTTACAGACGTATATAATGTTCCCACCGAAAATTAGGGGCCAACCCGCCAGGAATGTTGGAAAATACTACATCCGAGATGTTAGGTTGCCTTAGGTTGGTATATATAACGTTGTAGACGTATATAATGACCCCACCGAGAAGTACGGTCCTACACGATCGGAATTCTGTAAAACATTACCAGCGAGGGTCTGGATGGGTTTGGTTAGGACATATTACGTTACAGACGTATATAATGTTCCCACCGAGAATTAGGGGCCGAACCGCCAGGAATGTTGTATAATACTACATTCGGGATGTTAGGTTGCCTTAGGTTAGGATATATAACGTTATAGACGTATACAATGTCCCCGCCGAGAAGTACGGGCCGACACGACCGGGATTCTGTAACACATTACCAGCGAGGGTCTAGATGGGTTAGGTTAGGTTATATTACGTTAGAGACGTATATAATGTTCCCACCGAGAAGTAGGGGCCGACCCGCCAGGAATGTTGTAAAATACTACATCCGAGATGTTAGGTTGCCTTAGGTTAGGATGTATAACGTTATAGACGTATATAATTTCCACACCGAGAAGTACGGACGACACGACCGGGATTCTGTAAAATATTACCAGCGAGGGGCTAGATGGGTTAGGTTAGGTTATATTACGTTATAGACGTATATAATGTTCGCACCGAGATGTAGTGGCCGACCCGCTAGGAATGTTGAAAAATTCTACATCCGAGATGCTAGGTTACTTAGATTAGTATATATAACGTTATAGACGTATATAATGTCCCCACCGAGACGGTCGGGACGACACGAACGGGATTCTGTAAGACATTACCAGCGATAGTCTAGATGGATTAGGTTAGGTTATATTACGATATAGAAGTATATAATGTTCAAACCGAGATGTAGGTTCCGATCCGCCAGGAATGTTGTAAAATACTACATCCGAGATGTTAGGTTGCCTTAGGATAGAATGTATAACATTATAGACGTATATAATGTCCACACCGAGAAGTACGCACGACACGACCGGGATTGTGTAAAACATTACCAGCGAGGGGCTGGATGGGTTTGGTTAGGACATATTACGTTACAGACGTATATAATGTTCCCACCGAGAATTAGGGGCCGAACCGCCAGGAATGTTGGAAAATACTACATCCGAGATGTTAGGTTGCCTTAGGTTGGGATATATAACGTTATAGACGTATATAATGATCCCAATGAGAAGTACGGTCCGACACGACCGGGATTCTGTAAAACATTACCAGCGAGGGGCTGGATGGGTTTGGTTAGGACATATTACGTTACAGACGTATATAATGTTCCCACCGAGAATTAGAGGCCGAACCGCCAGGAATGTTGGAAAATACTACATCCGAGATGTTAGGTTGCCTTAGGTTGGGATATATAACGTTATAGACGTATATAATGATCCCAATGAGAAGTACGGGCCGACACGACCGGGATTCTGTAAAACATTACCAGCGAGGGGCTAGATGGGTTAGGTTAGGTTATATTATGTTATAGACGTATATAATGTTCCCACCGAGAAGTAGGTTCCGAACCGCCAGGAATGTTGTAAAATACTACATCCGAGATGTTAGATTGCCTTAGGTTAGGATGTATAACGTTATAGACGTATATAATGTTCCCACCGAGAAGTAGGTTCCGAACCGCCAGGAATGTTGTAAAATACTACATCCGAGATGTTAGATTGCCTTAGGTTAGGATGTATAACGTTATAGACGTATATAATGTCCACACCGAGAAGTACGGACGACACGACCAGGATTATGTAAAACATTACCAGCGAGGGGCTAGATGAGTTAGGTTAGCTTATATTACGTTATAGACGTATATAATGTTCCCACCGAGAAGTGGGTTCCGACCCGCCAGGAATGTTGTAAAATACTACATTCGAAATGTTATGTTGCCTTAGGTTAGGATGTATAACGTTATAGACGTATATAATGTCCACACTGAGAAGTACGGACGACACGACCGGGATTCTGTAAAATATTACCAGCGAGTGGCTAGAAGGGTTAGGTTAGGTTATATTACGTTATAGACGTATATAATGTTCCCACCGAGAAGTGGGTTCCGACACGCCAGGAATGTTGTAAAATACTACATTCGAAATGTTAGGTTGCCATAGGTCAGGATATATAACGTTATAGATGCATACAATGTCCTCACCGAGAAGTACGGTCCCACGCGACCGGGATTCTGTAAAACATTACCAGCGAGGGTCTGGATGGGTTTGGTTAGGACATATTACGTTACAGACGTATATAATGTTCCCACCGAGAAGTAGGTTCCGAACCGCCAGAAATGTTGTAAAATACTACATCCGAGATGTTAGATTGCCTTAGGTTAGGATGTATAACATTATAGATGTATATAATGTCCACACCGAGAAGTACGGACGACACGACCAGGATTCTGTAAAACATTACCAGCGAGGGGCTAGATGAGTTAGGTTAGCTTATATTACGTTATAGACGTATATAATGTTCCCACCGAGAAGTAGGTTCCGACCCGCCAGGAATGTTGGAAAATACTACATCCGAGATGTTAGGTTGCCTTAGGTTAGGACATATAACATTATTGACGCATACAATTTCCCCACCGAGACCTACGGGACGACACGAACTGGATTCTGTAAAACATTACCAGCGAGGGTCTAGATGGGTTAGGTTAGGTTATACTACGTTACAGACGTATATAATGATCCCACCGAAAATTAGGGGCCAACCCGCCAGGAATGTTGGAAAATACTACATCCGAGATGTTAGGTTGCCTTAGGTTGGTATATATAACGTTATAGACGTATATAATGACCCCACTGAGAAGTACGGTCCGACACGACCGGGATTCTGTAAAACATTACCAGCGAGGGGCTGGATGGGTTTGGTTAGGACATATTACGTTACAGACGTATATAATGTTCCCACCGAGAATTAGAGGCCGAACCGCCAGGAATGTTGGAAAATACTACATCCGAGATGTTAGGTTGCCTTAGGTTGGGATATATAACGTTATAGACGTATATAATGATCCCAATGAGAAGTACGGGCCGACACGACCGGGATTCTGTAAAATATTACCAGCGAGTGGCTAGAAGGGTTAGGTTAGGTTATATTACGTTACAGACGTATATAATGTTCCCACCGAGAAGTGGAGCCGACCCTCCAGGAATGTTGTAAAATACTACATCCGAGATGTTAGATTGCCTTAGGTTAGGATGTATAACGTTATAGACGTATATAATGTTCCCACCGAGAAGTAGGTTCCGAACCGCCAGGAATGTTGTAAAATACTACATCCGAGATGTTAGATTGCCTTAGGTTAGGATGTATAACGTTATAGACGTATATAATGTCCACACCGAGAAGTACGGACGACACGACCAGGATTATGTAAAACATTACCAGCGAGGGGCTAGATGAGTTAGGTTAGCTTATATTACGTTATAGACGTATATAATGTTCCCACCGAGAAGTAGGTTCCGACCCGCCAGGAATGTTGGAAAATACTACATCCGAGATGTTAGGTTGCCTTAGGTTAGGATATATAACATTATTGACGTATACAATTTCCCCACCGAGACCTACGGGATGACACGAACTGGATTATGTAAAGCATTACCAACGAGGGTCTAGATGGGTTAGGTTAGGTTATATTACGTTACAGACGTATATAATGTTCCCACCGAAAATTAGGGGCCAACCCGCCAGGAATGTTGGAAAATACTACATCCGAGATGTTAGGTTGCCTTAGGTTGGTATATATAACGTTATAGACGTATATAATGACCCCACCGAGAAGTACGATCCGACACGACCGGGATTCTGTAAAACATTACCAGCGAGGGGCTGGATGGGTTTGGTTAGGACATATTACGTTACAGACGTATATAATGTTCCCACGGAGAATTAGGGGCCGAACCGCCAGGAATGTTGGAAAATACTACATCCGAGATGTTAGGTTGCCTTAGGTTGGGATATATAACGCTATAGACGTATATAATGATCCCAATGAGAAGTACGGGCCGACACGACCGGGATTCTGTAAAACATTACCAGCGAGGGGCTAGATGGGTTAGGTTAGGTTATATTACGTTATAGACGTATATAATGTTCCCACCGAGAAGTAGGTTCCGAACCGCCAGGAATGTTGTAAAATACTACATCCGAGATGTTAGATTGCCTTAGGTTAGGATGTATAACGTTATAGACGTATATAATGTCCACACCGAGAAGTACGGACGACACGACCAGGATTCTGTAAAACATTACCAGCGAGGAACTAGATGGGTTAGGTTAGGTTATATTACGTTATAGATGTATATAATGTCCCCACCGAGACGTAGAGGCCGACCCGCCAGGAATGTTGGAAAATACTACATCCGACATGTTAGATTGCCTTAGGTTGGGATATATAACGTTATAGACGTATATAATGTCCCCACCGAGACGGTCGGGACGACACGAACGGGATTCTGTAAGACATTACCAGCGATAGTCTAGATGGATTAGGTTAGGTTATATTACGATATAGAATTATATAATGTTCAAACCGAGATGTAGGTTCCGACCCGCCAGGAATGTTGTAAAATACTACATCCGAGATGTTAGGTTGCCTCAGGATAGAATGTATAACGTTATAGACGTATATAATGTCCACACCGAGAAGTACGCACGACACGACCGGGATTCTGTAAAACATTACCAGCGAGGGTCTAGATGGGTTAGGTTAGGTTATATTACGTTACAGACGTATATAATGTTCCCACCGAAAATTAGGGGCCAACCCGCCAGGAATGTTGGAAAATACTACATCCGAGATGTTAGGTTGCCTTAGGTTGGTATATATAACGTTGTAGACGTATATAATGACCCCACCGAGAAGTACGGTCCGACACGATCGGGATTCTGTAAAACATTACCAGCGAGGGTCTGGATGGGTTTGGTTAGGACATATTACGTTACAGACGTATATAATGTTCCCACCGAGAATTAGGGGCCGAACCGCCAGGAATGTTGTATAATACTACATTCGGGATGTTAGGTTGCCTTAGGTTAGGATATATAACGTTATAGACGTATACAATGTCCCCGCCGAGAAGTACGGGCCGACACGACCGGGATTCTGTAACACATTACCAGCGAGGGTCTAGATGGGTTAGGTTAGGTTATATTACGTTAGAGACGTATATAATGTTCCCACCGAGATGTAGGGGCCGACCCGCCAGGAATGTTGTAAAATACTACATCCGAGATGTTAGGTTGCCTTAGGTTAGGATGTATAACGTTATAGACGTATATAATTTCCACACCGAGATGTACGCATGACACGACCGGGATTCCGTAAAACATTACCAGCGTAGGGCTAGATGGGTTAGGTTTGGTTATATCACGTTATAGACGTATATAATGTACCCACCGAGAAGTGGGTTCCGACCCGCCAGGAATGTTGGAAAATACTACATCCGAGATGTTAAGTTGCCTTAGGTTGGGACATATAACGTTATAGACGTATATAATGTCCACACCGAGAAGTACGGACGACACGACCAGCATTATGTAAAACATTACCAGCGAGGGGCTAGATGAGTTAGGTTAGGTTATATTACGTTATAGACGTATATAATGTTGCCACCGAGAAGTAGGTTCCGACCCGCCAGGAATGTTGGAGAATGCTACATCAGAGATGTTAGGTTGCCTTAGGTTAGGATATATAACATTATTGACGTATACAATTTCCCCACCGAGACCTACGGGATGACACGAACTGGATTATGTAAAACATTACCAACGAGGGTCTAGATGGGTTAGGTTAGGTTATATTACGTTACAGACGTATATAATGTTTCCACCGAAAATTAGGGGCCAACCCGCCAGGAATGTTGGAAAATACTACATCCGAGATGTTAGGTTGCCTTAGGTTGGTATATATAACGTTGTAGACGTATATAATGACCCCACCGAGAAGTACGGTCCTACACGATCGGGATTCTGTAAAACATTACCAGCGAGGGTCTGGATGGGTTTGGTTAGGACATATTACGTTACAGACGTATATAATGTTCCCACCGAGAATTAGGGACCGAACCGCCAGGAATGTTGTATAATACTACATTCGGGATGTTAGGTTGCCTTAGGTTAGGATATATAACGTTATAGACGTATACAATGTCCCCGCCGAGAAGTACGGGCCGACACGACCGGGATTCTGTAACACATTACCAGCGAGGGTCTAGATGGGTTAGGTTAGGTTATATTACGTTAGAGACGTATATAATGTTCCCACCGAGAAGTAGGGGCCGACCCGCCAGGAATGTTGTAAAATACTACATCCGAGATGTTAGGTTGCCTTAGGTTAGGATGTATAACGTTATAGACGTATATAATTTCCACACCGAGATGTACGCATGACACGACCGGAATTCCGTAAAACATTACCAGCGAGGGCCTAGATGGGTTAGGTTTGGTTATATCACGTTATAGACGTATATAATGTACCCACCGAGAAGTGGGTTCCGACCCGCCAGGAATGTTGGAAAATACTACATTCGGGATGTTAGGTTGCCTTAGGTTAGGATATATAACGTTATAGACGTATACAATGTCCCCGCCGAGAAGTACGGGCCGACACGAACGGGATTCTGTAACACATTACCAGCGAGGGTCTAGATGGGTTAGGTTAGGTTATATTACGTTATAGACGTATATAATGTTCGCACCGAGATGTAGTGGCCGACCCGCTAGGAATGTTGAAAAATTCTACATCCGAGATGCTAGGTTACTTAGATTAGTATATATAACGTTATAGACGTATATAATGTTCCCACCGAGACGGTCGGGACGACACGAACGGGATTCTGTAAGACATTACCAGCGATAGTCTAGATGGATTAGGTTAGGTTATATTACGATATAGAAGTATATAATGTTCAAACCGAGATGTAGGTTCCGATCCGCCAGGAATGTTGTAAAATACTACATCCGAGATGTTAGGTTGCCTTAGGATAGAATGTATAACATTATAGACGTATATAATGTCCACACCGAGAAGTACGCACGACACGACCGGGATTGTGTAAAACATTAGCAGCGAGGGGCTGGATGGGTTTGGTTAGGACATATTACGTTACAGACGTATATAATGTTCCCACCAAGAATTAGGGGCCGAACCGCCAGGAATGTTGGAAAATACTACATCCGAGATGTTAGGTTGCCTTAGGTTGGGATATATAACGTTATAGACGTATATAATGATCCCAATGAGAAGTACGGTCCGACACGACCGGGATTCTGTAAAACATTACCAGCGAGGGGCTAGATGGGTTAGGTTAGGTTATATCACGTTATAGACGTATATAATGTTCCCACCGAGAAGTGGGATCCGACCCGCCAGGAATGTTGTAAAATACTACATTCTAAATGTTAGGTTGCCTTAGGTTAGGATGTATAACGTTATAGATGTATATAATTTCCACACTGAGAAGTACGGACGACACGACCGGGATTCTGTAAAATATTACCAGCGAGGGGCTAGATGGGTTAGGTTAGGTTATATTACGTTATAGACGTATATAATGTTCCCACCGAGAAGTGGGTTCCGACCCGCCAGGAATGTTGTAAAATACTACATTCGAAATGTTATGTTGCCTTAGGTTAGGATGTATAACGTTATAGACGTATATAATGTCCACACTGAGAAGTACGGACGACACGACCGGGATTCTGTAAAATATTACCAGCGAGTGGCTAGAAGGGTTAGGTTAGGTTATATTACGTTATAGACGTATATAATGTTCCCACCGAGAAGTGGGTTCCGACACGCCAGGAATGTTGTAAAATACTACATTCGAAATGTTAGGTTGCCATAGGTCAGGATATATAACGTTATAGATGCATACAATGTCCTCACCGAGAAGTACGGTCCCACGCGACCGGGATTCTGTAAAACATTACCAGCGAGGGTCTGGATGGGTTTGGTTAGGACATATTACGTTACAGACGTATATAATGTTCCCACCGAGAAGTAGGTTCCGAACCGCCAGAAATGTTGTAAAATACTACATCCGAGATGTTAGATTGCCTTAGGTTAGGATGTATAACATTATAGATGTATATAATGTCCACACCGAGAAGTACGGACGACACGACCAGGATTCTGTAAAACATTACCAGCGAGGGGCTAGATGAGTTAGGTTAGCTTATATTACGTTATAGACGTATATAATGTTCCCACCGAGAAGTAGGTTCCGACCCGCCAGGAATGTTGGAAAATACTACATCCGAGATGTTAGGTTGCCTTAGGTTAGGACATATAACATTATTGACGCATACAATTTCCCCACCGAGACCTACGGGACGACACGAACTGGATTCTGTAAAACATTACCAGCGAGGGTCTAGATGGGTTAGGTTAGGTTATATTACGTTACAGACGTATATAATGATCCCACCGAAAATTAGGGGCCAACCCGCCAGGAATGTTGGAAAATACTACATCCGAGATGTTAGGTTGCCTTAGGTTGGTATATATAACGTTATAGACGTATATAATGACCCCACTGAGAAGTACGGTCCGACACGACCGGGATTCTGTAAAACATTACCAGCGAGGGGCTGGATGGGTTTGGTTAGGACATATTACGTTACAGACGTATATAATGTTCCCACCGAGAATTAGAGGCCGAACCGCCAGGAATGTTGGAAAATACTACATCCGAGATGTTAGGTTGCCTTAGGTTGGGATATATAACGTTATAGACGTATATAATGATCCCAATGAGAAGTACGGGCCGACACGACCGGGATTCTGTAAAACATTACCAGCGAGGGGCTAGATGGGTTAGGTTAGGTTATATTATGTTATAGACGTATATAATGTTCCCACCGAGAAGTAGGTTCCGAACCGCCAGGAATGTTGTAAAATACTACATCCGAGATGTTAGATTGCCTTAGGTTAGGATGTATAACGTTATAGACGTATATAATGTTCCCACCGAGAAGTAGGTTCCGAACCGCCAGGAATGTTGTAAAATACTACATCCGAGATGTTAGATTGCCTTAGGTTAGGATGTATAACGTTATAGACGTATATAATGTCCACACCGAGAAGTACGGACGACACGACCAGGATTATGTAAAACATTACGAGCGAGGGGCTAGATGAGTTAGGTTAGCTTATATTACGTTATAGACGTATATAATGTTCCCACCGAGAAGTGGGTTCCGACCCGCCAGGAATGTTGTAAAATACTACATTCGAAATGTTATGTTGCCTTAGGTTAGGATGTATAACGTTATAGACGTATATAATGTCCACACTGAGAAGTACGGACGACACGACCGGGATTCTGTAAAATATTACCAGCGAGTGGCTAGAAGGGTTAGGTTAGGTTATATTACGTTATAGACGTATATAATGTTCCCACCGAGAAGTGGGTTCCGACACGCCAGGAATGTTGTAAAATACTACATTCGAAATGTTAGGTTGCCATAGGTCAGGATATATAACGTTATAGATGCATACAATGTCCTCACCGAGAAGTACGGTCCCACGCGACCGGGATTCTGTAAAACATTACCAGCGAGGGTCTGGATGGGTTTGGTTAGGACATATTACGTTACAGACGTATATAATGTTCCCACCGAGAAGTAGGTTCCGAACCGCCAGAAATGTTGTAAAATACTACATCCGAGATGTTAGATTGCCTTAGGTTAGGATGTATAACATTATAGATGTATATAATGTCCACACCGAGAAGTACGGACGACACGACCAGGATTCTGTAAAACATTACCAGCGAGGGGCTAGATGAGTTAGGTTAGCTTATATTACGTTATAGACGTATATAATGTTCCCACCGAGAAGTAGGTTCCGACCCGCCAGGAATGTTGGAAAATACTACATCCGAGATGTTAGGTTGCCTTAGGTTAGGACATATAACATTATTGACGCATACAATTTCCCCACCGAGACCTACGGGACGACACGAACTGGATTCTGTAAAACATTACCAGCGAGGGTCTAGATGGGTTAGGTTAGGTTATATTACGTTACAGACGTATATAATGATCCCACCGAAAATTAGGGGCCAACCCGCCAGGAATGTTGGAAAATACTACATCCGAGATGTTAGGTTGCCTTAGGTTGGTATATATAACGTTATAGACGTATATAATGACCCCACTGAGAAGTACGGTCCGACACGACCGGGATTCTGTAAAACATTACCAGCGAGGGGCTGGATGGGTTTGGTTAGGACATATTACGTTACAGACGTATATAATGTTCCCACCGAGAATTAGAGGCCGAACCGCCAGGAATGTTGGAAAATACTACATCCGAGATGTTAGGTTGCCTTAGGTTGGGATATATAACGTTATAGACGTATATAATGATCCCAATGAGAAGTACGGGCCGACACGACCGGGATTCTGTAAAACATTACCAGCGAGGGGCTAGATGGGTTAGGTTAGGTTATATTACGTTATAGACGTATATAATGTTCCCACCGAGAAGTAGGTTCCGAACCGCCAGGAATGTTGTAAAATACTACATCCGAGATGTTAGATTGCCTTAGGTTAGGATGTATAACGTTATAGATGCATACAATGTCCTCACCGAGAAGTACGGTCCCACGCGACCGGGATTCTGTAAAACATTACCAGCGAGGGGCTAGATGGGTTAGGTTAGGTTATATTACGTTATAGACGTATATAATGTTCCCACCGAGAAGTAGGTTCCGAACCGCCAGGAATGTTGTAAAATACTACATCCGAGATGTTAGATTGCCTTAGGTTAGAATGTATAACGTTATAGACGTATATAATGTCCACACCGAGAAGTACGGACGACACGACCAGGATTCTGTAAAACATTACCAGCGAGGAACTAGATGGGTTAGGTTAGGTTATATTACGTTATAGATGTATATAATGTCCCCACCGAGACGTAGAGGCCGACCCGCCAGGAATGTTGGAAAATACTACATCCGACATGTTAGATTGCCTTAGGTTGGGATATATAACGTTATAGACGTATATAATGTCCCCACCGAGACGGTCGGGACGACACGAACGGGATTCTGTAAGACATTACCAGCGATAGTCTAGATGGATTAGGTTAGGTTATATTACGATATAGAAGTATATAATGTTCAAACCGAGATGTAGGTTCCGACCCGCCAGGAATGTTGTAAAATACTACATCCGAGATGTTAGGTTGCCTCAGGATAGAATGTATAACGTTATAGACGTAAATAATGTCTACACCGAGAAGTACGCACGACACGACCGGGATTCTGTAAAACATTACCAGCGAGGGTCTAGATGGGTTAGGTTAGGTTATATTACGTTACAGACGTATATAATGTTCCCACCGAAAATTAGGGGCCAACCCGCCAGGAATGTTGGAAAATACTACATCCGAGATGTTAGGTTGCCTTAGGTTGGTATATATAACGTTGTAGACGTATATAATGACCCCACCGAGAAGTACGGTCCGACACGATCGGGATTCTGTAAAACATTACCAGCGAGGGTCTGGATGGGTTTGGTTAGGACATATTACGTTACAGACGTATATAATGTTCCCACCGAGAATTAGGGGCCGAACCGCCAGGAATGTTGTATAATACTACATTCGGGATGTTAGGTTGCCTTAGGTTAGGATATATAACGTTATAGACGTATACAATGTCCCCGCCGAGAAGTACGGGCCGACACGACCGGGATTCTGTAACACATTACCAGCGAGGGTCTAGATGGGTTAGGTTAGGTTATATTACGTTAGAGACGTATATAATGTTCCCACCGAGATGTAGGGGCCGACCCGCCAGGAATGTTGTAAAATACTACATCCGAGATGTTAGGTTGCCTTAGGTTAGGATGTATAACGTTATAGACGTATATAATTTCCACACCGAGATGTACGCATGACACGACCGGGATTCCGTAAAACATTACCAGCGAGGGGCTAGATGGGTTAGGTTTGGTTATATCACGTTATAGACGTATATAATGTACCCACCGAGAAGTGGGTTCCGACCCGCCAGGAATGTTGGAAAATACTACATCCGAGATGTTAAGTTGCCTTAGGTTGGGACATATAACGTTATAGACGTATATAATGTCCACACCGAGAAGTACGGACGACACGACCAGCATTATGTAAAACATTACCAGCGAGGGGCTAGATGAGTTAGGTTAGGTTATATTACGTTATAGACGTATATAATGTTGCCACCGAGAAGTAGGTTCCGACCCGCCAGGAATGTTGGAGAATGCTACATCAGAGATGTTAGGTTGCCTTAGGTTAGGATATATAACATTATTGACGTATACAATTTCCCCACCGAGACCTACGGGATGACACGAACTGGATTATGTAAAACATTACCAACGAGGGTCTAGATGGGTTAGGTTAGGTTATATTACGTTACAGACGTATATAATGTTCCCACCGAAAATTAGGGGCCAACCCGCCAGGAATGTTGGAAAATACTACATCCGAGATGTTAGGTTGCCTTAGGTTGGTATATATAACGTTGTAGACGTATATAATGATCCCAATGAGAAGTACGGGCCGACACGACCGGGATTCTGTAAAACATTACCAGCGAGGGGCTAGATGGGTTAGGTTAGGTTATATTACGTTATAGACGTATATAATGTTCCCACCGAGAAGTAGGTTCCGAACCGCCAGGAATGTTGTAAAATACTACATCCGAGATGTTTGATTGCCTTAGGTTAGGATGTATAACGTTATAGACGTATATAATGTCCACACCGAGAAGTACGGACGACACGACCAGGATTCTGTAAAACATTACCAGCGAGGGGCTAGATGGGTTAGGTTAGGTAATATTACGTTATAGACGTATATAATGTTCCCACCGAGAAGTGGGTTCCGACCAGCCAGGAATGTTGTAAAATACTACATTCGAAATGTTAGGTTGCCTTAGGTTAGGATGTATAACATTATAGACGTATATAATGTCCACAATGAGAAGTACGCACGACACGACCGGGATTCTGTAAAACATTACCAGCGAGGGGCTAGATGGGTTAGGTTAGGTTATATCACGTTATAGACGTATATAATGTTCCCACCGAGAAGTGGGATCTGACCCGCCAGGAATGTTGTAAAATACCACATCCGAGATGTTAGGTTGCCATAGGTCAGGATATATAACATTATAGATGCATACAATGTCCCCACCGAGACGTACGGGACGACACGAACTGGATTCTGTAAAACATTACCAGCGAGGGTCTAGATGGGTTAGGTTAGGCTATATTACGTTACAGACGTATATAATGTTCCCACCGAAAATTAGGGGCCAACCCGCCAGGAATGTTGGAAAATACTACATCCGAGATGTTAGGTTGCCTTAGGTTGGTATATATAACGTTGTAGACGTATATAATGTCCCCACTGAGAAGTACGGTCCGACACGATCGGGATTCAGTAAAACATTACCAGCGAGGGTCTGGATGGGTTTGGTTAGGACATATTACGTTACAGACGTATATAATGTTCCCACCGAGAATTAGGGGCCGGACCGCCAGGAATGTTGGAAAATACTACACCCGAGATGTTAGGTTGCCTTAGGTTGGGACATATAACGTTATAGACGTATATAATGTCCCCACCGGAAAGTACGGTCCGACACGACCGGGATTCTGTAAAACATTACCAGCGAGGGGCTAGATGAGTTAGGTTAGGTTATATTACGTTATAGACGTATATAATGTTCCCACCGAGAAGTAGGTTCCGACCCGCCAGGAATGTTGGAAAATACTACATCCGTGATGTTAGGTTGCCTTAAGTTAGGATATATAACATTATTGACGCATACAATTTCCCCACCGAGACATACGGGACGACACGAACTGGATTCTGTAAAACATTACCAGCGAGGGTCTAGATGGGTTAGGTTAGGTTATATCACGACATAGACGTATATAATGTTTCCACCGAGAAGTAGGTTGCGACCCGCCAGGAATGTTGTATAATACTACATTCGGGATGTTAGGTTGCCTTAGGTTAGAATATATAACGTTATAGACGTATATAATGTCCTCACCGAGAAGTACGGTCCGACACGACCGGGATTCTGTAAGATATTACCAGCGAGGGTCTAAATGGATTAGGTTAGGTAATATTACGATATAGACGTATATAATGTTCCCACCGAGAAGTAGGGTCCGACCCGCCTGGAATATTGCAAAATACTACATTCGAGATGTTAGGTTGCCTTAGGTTAGAATGTATAACGTTATAGACGTATTCAATGTCCCCGCCGAGAAGTACGGGCCGACACGACCGGGATTCAGTAACACATTACCAGCGAGGGTCTAGATGGGTTAGGTTAGGTTATACTACGTTAGAGACGTATATAATGTTCCCACCGAGAAGTAGGGGCCGACCCGCCAGGAATGTTGTAAAATACTACATCCGAGATGTTAGGTTGCCTTAGGTTAGGATGTATAACGTTATAGACGTATATAATTTCCACACCGAGATGTACGCATGACACGACCGGGATTCCGTAAAACATTACCAGCGTAGGGCTAGATGGGTTAGGTTTGGTTATATCACGTTATAGACGTATATAATGTACCCACCGAGAAGTGGGTTCCGACCCGCCAGGAATGTTGGAAAATACTACATCCGAGATGTTAAGTTGCCTTAGGTTGGGACATATAACGTTATAGACGTATATAATGTCCACACCGAGAAGTACGGACGACACGACCAGCATTATGTAAAACATTACCAGCGAGGGGCTAGATGAGTTAGGTTAGGTTATATTACGTTATAGACGTATATAATGTTGCCACCGAGAAGTAGGTTCCGACCCGCCAGGAATGTTGGAGAATGCTACATCAGAGATGTTAGGTTGCCTTAGGTTAGGATATATAACATTATTGACGTATACAATTTCCCCACCGAGACCTACGGGATGACACGAACTGGATTATGTAAAACATTACCAACGAGGGTCTAGATGGGTTAGGTTAGGTTATATTACGTTACAGACGTATATAATGTTTCCACCGAAAATTAGGGGCCAACCCGCCAGGAATGTTGGAAAATACTACATCCGAGATGTTAGGTTGCCTTAGGTTGGTATATATAACGTTGTAGACGTATATAATGACCCCACCGAGAAGTACGGTCCTACACGATCGGGATTCTGTAAAACATTACCAGCGAGGGTCTGGATGGGTTTGGTTAGGACATATTACGTTACAGACGTATATAATGTTCCCACCGAGAATTAGGGACCGAACCGCCAGGAATGTTGTATAATACTACATTCGGGATGTTAGGTTGCCTTAGGTTAGGATATATAACGTTATAGACGTATACAATGTCCCCGCCGAGAAGTACGGGCCGACACGACCGGGATTCTGTAACACATTACCAGCGAGGGTCTAGATGGGTTAGGTTAGGTTATATTACGTTAGAGACGTATATAATGTTCCCACCGAGAAGTAGGGGCCGACCCGCCAGGAATGTTGTAAAATACTACATCCGAGATGTTAGGTTGCCTTAGGTTAGGATGTATAACGTTATAGACGTATATAATTTCCACACCGAGATGTACGCATGACACGACCGGAATTCCGTAAAACATTACCAGCGAGGGCCTAGATGGGTTAGGTTTGGTTATATCACGTTATAGACGTATATAATGTACCCACCGAGAAGTGGGTTCCGACCCGCCAGGAATGTTGGAAAATACTACATTCGGGATGTTAGGTTGCCTTAGGTTAGGATATATAACGTTATAGACGTATACAATGTCCCCGCCGAGAAGTACGGGCCGACACGAACGGGATTCTGTAACACATTACCAGCGAGGGTCTAGATGGGTTAGGTTAGGTTATATTACGTTATAGACGTATATAATGTTCGCACCGAGATGTAGTGGCCGACCCGCTAGGAATGTTGAAAAATTCTACATCCGAGATGCTAGGTTACTTAGATTAGTATATATAACGTTATAGACGTATATAATGTTCCCACCGAGACGGTCGGGACGACACGAACGGGATTCTGTAAGACATTACCAGCGATAGTCTAGATGGATTAGGTTAGGTTATATTACGATATAGAAGTATATAATGTTCAAACCGAGATGTAGGTTCCGATCCGCCAGGAATGTTGTAAAATACTACATCCGAGATGTTAGGTTGCCTTAGGATAGAATGTATAACATTATAGACGTATATAATGTCCACACCGAGAAGTACGCACGACACGACCGGGATTGTGTAAAACATTAGCAGCGAGGGGCTGGATGGGTTTGGTTAGGACATATTACGTTACAGACGTATATAATGTTCCCACCAAGAATTAGGGGCCGAACCGCCAGGAATGTTGGAAAATACTACATCCGAGATGTTAGGTTGCCTTAGGTTGGGATATATAACGTTATAGACGTATATAATGATCCCAATGAGAAGTACGGTCCGACACGACCGGGATTCTGTAAAACATTACCAGCGAGGGGCTAGATGGGTTAGGTTAGGTTATATCACGTTATAGACGTATATAATGTTCCCACCGAGAAGTGGGATCCGACCCGCCAGGAATGTTGTAAAATACTACATTCTAAATGTTAGGTTGCCTTAGGTTAGGATGTATAACGTTATAGATGTATATAATTTCCACACTGAGAAGTACGGACGACACGACCGGGATTCTGTAAAATATTACCAGCGAGGGGCTAGATGGGTTAGGTTAGGTTATATTACGTTATAGACGTATATAATGTTCCCACCGAGAAGTGGGTTCCGACCCGCCAGGAATGTTGTAAAATACTACATTCGAAATGTTATGTTGCCTTAGGTTAGGATGTATAACGTTATAGACGTATATAATGTCCACACTGAGAAGTACGGACGACACGACCGGGATTCTGTAAAATATTACCAGCGAGTGGCTAGAAGGGTTAGGTTAGGTTATATTACGTTATAGACGTATATAATGTTCCCACCGAGAAGTGGGTTCCGACACGCCAGGAATGTTGTAAAATACTACATTCGAAATGTTAGGTTGCCATAGGTCAGGATATATAACGTTATAGATGCATACAATGTCCTCACCGAGAAGTACGGTCCCACGCGACCGGGATTCTGTAAAACATTACCAGCGAGGGTCTGGATGGGTTTGGTTAGGACATATTACGTTACAGACGTATATAATGTTCCCACCGAGAAGTAGGTTCCGAACCGCCAGAAATGTTGTAAAATACTACATCCGAGATGTTAGATTGCCTTAGGTTAGGATGTATAACATTATAGATGTATATAATGTCCACACCGAGAAGTACGGACGACACGACCAGGATTCTGTAAAACATTACCAGCGAGGGGCTAGATGAGTTAGGTTAGCTTATATTACGTTATAGACGTATATAATGTTCCCACCGAGAAGTAGGTTCCGACCCGCCAGGAATGTTGGAAAATACTACATCCGAGATGTTAGGTTGCCTTAGGTTAGGACATATAACATTATTGACGCATACAATTTCCCCACCGAGACCTACGGGACGACACGAACTGGATTCTGTAAAACATTACCAGCGAGGGTCTAGATGGGTTAGGTTAGGTTATATTACGTTACAGACGTATATAATGATCCCACCGAAAATTAGGGGCCAACCCGCCAGGAATGTTGGAAAATACTACATCCGAGATGTTAGGTTGCCTTAGGTTGGTATATATAACGTTATAGACGTATATAATGACCCCACTGAGAAGTACGGTCCGACACGACCGGGATTCTGTAAAACATTACCAGCGAGGGGCTGGATGGGTTTGGTTAGGACATATTACGTTACAGACGTATATAATGTTCCCACCGAGAATTAGAGGCCGAACCGCCAGGAATGTTGGAAAATACTACATCCGAGATGTTAGGTTGCCTTAGGTTGGGATATATAACGTTATAGACGTATATAATGATCCCAATGAGAAGTACGGGCCGACACGACCGGGATTCTGTAAAACATTACCAGCGAGGGGCTAGATGGGTTAGGTTAGGTTATATTATGTTATAGACGTATATAATGTTCCCACCGAGAAGTAGGTTCCGAACCGCCAGGAATGTTGTAAAATACTACATCCGAGATGTTAGATTGCCTTAGGTTAGGATGTATAACGTTATAGACGTATATAATGTTCCCACCGAGAAGTAGGTTCCGAACCGCCAGGAATGTTGTAAAATACTACATCCGAGATGTTAGATTGCCTTAGGTTAGGATGTATAACGTTATAGACGTATATAATGTCCACACCGAGAAGTACGGACGACACGACCAGGATTATGTAAAACATTACGAGCGAGGGGCTAGATGAGTTAGGTTAGCTTATATTACGTTATAGACGTATATAATGTTCCCACCGAGAAGTGGGTTCCGACCCGCCAGGAATGTTGTAAAATACTACATTCGAAATGTTATGTTGCCTTAGGTTAGGATGTATAACGTTATAGACGTATATAATGTCCACACTGAGAAGTACGGACGACACGACCGGGATTCTGTAAAATATTACCAGCGAGTGGCTAGAAGGGTTAGGTTAGGTTATATTACGTTATAGACGTATATAATGTTCCCACCGAGAAGTGGGTTCCGACACGCCAGGAATGTTGTAAAATACTACATTCGAAATGTTAGGTTGCCATAGGTCAGGATATATAACGTTATAGATGCATACAATGTCCTCACCGAGAAGTACGGTCCCACGCGACCGGGATTCTGTAAAACATTACCAGCGAGGGTCTGGATGGGTTTGGTTAGGACATATTACGTTACAGACGTATATAATGTTCCCACCGAGAAGTAGGTTCCGAACCGCCAGAAATGTTGTAAAATACTACATCCGAGATGTTAGATTGCCTTAGGTTAGGATGTATAACATTATAGATGTATATAATGTCCACACCGAGAAGTACGGACGACACGACCAGGATTCTGTAAAACATTACCAGCGAGGGGCTAGATGAGTTAGGTTAGCTTATATTACGTTATAGACGTATATAATGTTCCCACCGAGAAGTAGGTTCCGACCCGCCAGGAATGTTGGAAAATACTACATCCGAGATGTTAGGTTGCCTTAGGTTAGGACATATAACATTATTGACGCATACAATTTCCCCACCGAGACCTACGGGACGACACGAACTGGATTCTGTAAAACATTACCAGCGAGGGTCTAGATGGGTTAGGTTAGGTTATATTACGTTACAGACGTATATAATGATCCCACCGAAAATTAGGGGCCAACCCGCCAGGAATGTTGGAAAATACTACATCCGAGATGTTAGGTTGCCTTAGGTTGGTATATATAACGTTATAGACGTATATAATGACCCCACTGAGAAGTACGGTCCGACACGACCGGGATTCTGTAAAACATTACCAGCGAGGGGCTGGATGGGTTTGGTTAGGACATATTACGTTACAGACGTATATAATGTTCCCACCGAGAATTAGAGGCCGAACCGCCAGGAATGTTGGAAAATACTACATCCGAGATGTTAGGTTGCCTTAGGTTGGGATATATAACGTTATAGACGTATATAATGATCCCAATGAGAAGTACGGGCCGACACGACCGGGATTCTGTAAAACATTACCAGCGAGGGGCTAGATGGGTTAGGTTAGGTTATATTACGTTATAGACGTATATAATGTTCCCACCGAGAAGTAGGTTCCGAACCGCCAGGAATGTTGTAAAATACTACATCCGAGATGTTAGATTGCCTTAGGTTAGGATGTATAACGTTATAGATGCATACAATGTCCTCACCGAGAAGTACGGTCCCACGCGACCGGGATTCTGTAAAACATTACCAGCGAGGGGCTAGATGGGTTAGGTTAGGTTATATTACGTTATAGACGTATATAATGTTCCCACCGAGAAGTAGGTTCCGAACCGCCAGGAATGTTGTAAAATACTACATCCGAGATGTTAGATTGCCTTAGGTTAGAATGTATAACGTTATAGACGTATATAATGTCCACACCGAGAAGTACGGACGACACGACCAGGATTCTGTAAAACATTACCAGCGAGGAACTAGATGGGTTAGGTTAGGTTATATTACGTTATAGATGTATATAATGTCCCCACCGAGACGTAGAGGCCGACCCGCCAGGAATGTTGGAAAATACTACATCCGACATGTTAGATTGCCTTAGGTTGGGATATATAACGTTATAGACGTATATAATGTCCCCACCGAGACGGTCGGGACGACACGAACGGGATTCTGTAAGACATTACCAGCGATAGTCTAGATGGATTAGGTTAGGTTATATTACGATATAGAAGTATATAATGTTCAAACCGAGATGTAGGTTCCGACCCGCCAGGAATGTTGTAAAATACTACATCCGAGATGTTAGGTTGCCTCAGGATAGAATGTATAACGTTATAGACGTAAATAATGTCTACACCGAGAAGTACGCACGACACGACCGGGATTCTGTAAAACATTACCAGCGAGGGTCTAGATGGGTTAGGTTAGGTTATATTACGTTACAGACGTATATAATGTTCCCACCGAAAATTAGGGGCCAACCCGCCAGGAATGTTGGAAAATACTACATCCGAGATGTTAGGTTGCCTTAGGTTGGTATATATAACGTTGTAGACGTATATAATGACCCCACCGAGAAGTACGGTCCGACACGATCGGGATTCTGTAAAACATTACCAGCGAGGGTCTGGATGGGTTTGGTTAGGACATATTACGTTACAGACGTATATAATGTTCCCACCGAGAATTAGGGGCCGAACCGCCAGGAATGTTGTATAATACTACATTCGGGATGTTAGGTTGCCTTAGGTTAGGATATATAACGTTATAGACGTATACAATGTCCCCGCCGAGAAGTACGGGCCGACACGACCGGGATTCTGTAACACATTACCAGCGAGGGTCTAGATGGGTTAGGTTAGGTTATATTACGTTAGAGACGTATATAATGTTCCCACCGAGATGTAGGGGCCGACCCGCCAGGAATGTTGTAAAATACTACATCCGAGATGTTAGGTTGCCTTAGGTTAGGATGTATAACGTTATAGACGTATATAATTTCCACACCGAGATGTACGCATGACACGACCGGGATTCCGTAAAACATTACCAGCGAGGGGCTAGATGGGTTAGGTTTGGTTATATCACGTTATAGACGTATATAATGTACCCACCGAGAAGTGGGTTCCGACCCGCCAGGAATGTTGGAAAATACTACATCCGAGATGTTAAGTTGCCTTAGGTTGGGACATATAACGTTATAGACGTATATAATGTCCACACCGAGAAGTACGGACGACACGACCAGCATTATGTAAAACATTACCAGCGAGGGGCTAGATGAGTTAGGTTAGGTTATATTACGTTATAGACGTATATAATGTTGCCACCGAGAAGTAGGTTCCGACCCGCCAGGAATGTTGGAGAATGCTACATCAGAGATGTTAGGTTGCCTTAGGTTAGGATATATAACATTATTGACGTATACAATTTCCCCACCGAGACCTACGGGATGACACGAACTGGATTATGTAAAACATTACCAACGAGGGTCTAGATGGGTTAGGTTAGGTTATATTACGTTACAGACGTATATAATGTTCCCACCGAAAATTAGGGGCCAACCCGCCAGGAATGTTGGAAAATACTACATCCGAGATGTTAGGTTGCCTTAGGTTGGTATATATAACGTTGTAGACGTATATAATGATCCCAATGAGAAGTACGGGCCGACACGACCGGGATTCTGTAAAACATTACCAGCGAGGGGCTAGATGGGTTAGGTTAGGTTATATTACGTTATAGACGTATATAATGTTCCCACCGAGAAGTAGGTTCCGAACCGCCAGGAATGTTGTAAAATACTACATCCGAGATGTTTGATTGCCTTAGGTTAGGATGTATAACGTTATAGACGTATATAATGTCCACACCGAGAAGTACGGACGACACGACCAGGATTCTGTAAAACATTACCAGCGAGGGGCTAGATGGGTTAGGTTAGGTAATATTACGTTATAGACGTATATAATGTTCCCACCGAGAAGTGGGTTCCGACCAGCCAGGAATGTTGTAAAATACTACATTCGAAATGTTAGGTTGCCTTAGGTTAGGATGTATAACATTATAGACGTATATAATGTCCACAATGAGAAGTACGCACGACACGACCGGGATTCTGTAAAACATTACCAGCGAGGGGCTAGATGGGTTAGGTTAGGTTATATCACGTTATAGACGTATATAATGTTCCCACCGAGAAGTGGGATCTGACCCGCCAGGAATGTTGTAAAATACCACATCCGAGATGTTAGGTTGCCATAGGTCAGGATATATAACATTATAGATGCATACAATGTCCCCACCGAGACGTACGGGACGACACGAACTGGATTCTGTAAAACATTACCAGCGAGGGTCTAGATGGGTTAGGTTAGGCTATATTACGTTACAGACGTATATAATGTTCCCACCGAAAATTAGGGGCCAACCCGCCAGGAATGTTGGAAAATACTACATCCGAGATGTTAGGTTGCCTTAGGTTGGTATATATAACGTTGTAGACGTATATAATGTCCCCACTGAGAAGTACGGTCCGACACGATCGGGATTCAGTAAAACATTACCAGCGAGGGTCTGGATGGGTTTGGTTAGGACATATTACGTTACAGACGTATATAATGTTCCCACCGAGAATTAGGGGCCGGACCGCCAGGAATGTTGGAAAATACTACACCCGAGATGTTAGGTTGCCTTAGGTTGGGACATATAACGTTATAGACGTATATAATGTCCCCACCGGAAAGTACGGTCCGACACGACCGGGATTCTGTAAAACATTACCAGCGAGGGGCTAGATGAGTTAGGTTAGGTTATATTACGTTATAGACGTATATAATGTTCCCACCGAGAAGTAGGTTCCGACCCGCCAGGAATGTTGGAAAATACTACATCCGTGATGTTAGGTTGCCTTAAGTTAGGATATATAACATTATTGACGCATACAATTTCCCCACCGAGACATACGGGACGACACGAACTGGATTCTGTAAAACATTACCAGCGAGGGTCTAGATGGGTTAGGTTAGGTTATATCACGACATAGACGTATATAATGTTTCCACCGAGAAGTAGGTTGCGACCCGCCAGGAATGTTGTATAATACTACATTCGGGATGTTAGGTTGCCTTAGGTTAGAATATATAACGTTATAGACGTATATAATGTCCTCACCGAGAAGTACGGTCCGACACGACCGGGATTCTGTAAGATATTACCAGCGAGGGTCTAAATGGATTAGGTTAGGTAATATTACGATATAGACGTATATAATGTTCCCACCGAGAAGTAGGGTCCGACCCGCCTGGAATATTGCAAAATACTACATTCGAGATGTTAGGTTGCCTTAGGTTAGAATGTATAACGTTATAGACGTATTCAATGTCCCCGCCGAGAAGTACGGGCCGACACGACCGGGATTCAGTAACACATTACCAGCGAGGGTCTAGATGGGTTAGGTTAGGTTATACTACGTTAGAGACGTATATAATGTTCCCACCGAGAAGTAGGGGCCGACCCGCCAGGAATGTTGTAAAATACTACATCCGAGATGTTAGGTTGCCTTAGGTTAGGATGTATAACGTTATAGACGTATATAATTTCCACACCGAGATGTACGCATGACACGACCGGGATTCCGTAAAACATTACCAGCGAGGGGCTAGATGGGTTAAGTTTGGTTGTATCACGTTATAGACGTATATAATGTTCCCACCGAGAAGTGGGTTCCGACCCGCCAGGAATATTGGAAAATACTACATCCGAGATGTTAGGTTGCCTTAGGTTGGGACATATAACGTTATAGACGTATATAATGTCCACACCGAGAAGTACGGACGACACGACCAGGATTATGTAAAACATTACCAGCGAGGGGCTAGATGAGTTAGGTTAGGTTATATTACGTTATAGACGTATATAATGTTCCCACCGAGAAGTAGGTTCCGACCCGCCAGGAATGTTGGAAAATACTACATCCGAGATGTTAGGTTGCCTTAGGTTAGGATATATAACATTATTGACGCATACAATTTCCCCACCGAGACCTACGGGACGACACGAACTGGATTATGTAAAACATTACCAGCGAGTGTCTAGATGGGTTAGGTTAGGTTATATTACGTTACAGACGTATATAATGTTCCCACCGAAAATTAGGGGCCAACCCGCCAGGAATGTTGGAAAATACTACATCCGGGATGTTAGGTTGCCTTAGGTTGGGATATATAACGTTATAGACGTATATAATTGAAGCGTCTCACCACCGTGTTGGTGGGGGCTGAACGCCTGGCTTCAATTATACTGTTGTAAAGAGAACGTGAGAGGGTAGGAAGGAAAAAGAGAGGGATGAACGTTTCGTCCTGGGCCTGCTAGTGGACTCATCAGTAAGGCTACCTAGCAGACCCTGCCTTAGACGCTGGGATGGTAGGGATAGGTCCGAATTTCTATTATATAGAAACGGTGTAGGACATGGAGTGCTCGCGGGAAACTGACGAGTGTGCTGTCCCCCTAGTGGCGAAGACCGCCACATCACCCCCTTGCCAGTGATGAACGATATCTGGCTGTGCGTCTTGTTGTTCTCCCTGATGAACGATGTATCGTTGGTCCTCGGTTGACGGTAGCGGCGGGTCTTGTAGCCGTGGTGCCGTAGAACTGCCTTCTTGTCGAATACGGCGAAACGCTATGCTCAAGCCAATGGCGAAGTGAGTCTCGAGCCGGACGGCGAGCGCGCAAGTAAACCGTGAAGCAGTCGTATACTCTGCTGTCCTAGGATGGTCCCGTGCTTAAACGACGATATGCGTCGCGTGATGCCGTGAGTTCCAGCGATCGACGAATGCAGGTCCGGACTTCTGCGCGATCGGTGTGGGCTCTACGAAGCTGTGTGGCCACCCTAGGAGAGGGGTTACGATGTTGGCGTGTGGCGGCTGTACCCAAGTGTCATCGCTGATGTTCCGTCTTCTTCAGTTGTCCTGGTCGAGGTGTTGTGTTTGCTGCTTCCTTTGTCCTCTGCGGTTGCGTGTCCATATCACGTCGGGGTCACCACTTGAAGCGCTCGTTGTCGACACCGTGTTGGTGGGGGCTGAACGCCTGGCTTCAATTATACTGTTGTAAAGAGAACGTGAGAGGGTAGGAAGGAAAAAGAGAGGGAAGAACGTTTCGTCCTGGGCCTGCTAGTGGACTCATCAGTAAGGCTACCTAGCAGACCCTGCCTTAGACGCTGGGATGGTAGGGATAGGTCCGAATTTCTATTATATAGAAACGGTGTAGGACATGGAGTGCTCGCGGGAAACTGACGAGTGTGTTGTCCCCCTAATGGCGAAGACCGCCACATAATGATCCCAATGAGAAGTACGGGCCGACACGACCGGGATTCTGTAAAACATTACCAGCGAGGGGCTAGATGGGTTAGGTTAGGTTATATCACGTTATAGACGTATATAATGTTCCCACCGAGAAGTGGGATCCGACCCGCCAGGAATGTTGTAAAATACTACATTCGAAATGTTAGGTTGCCTTAGGTTAGGATGTATAACGTTATAGATGTATATAATTTCCACACTGAGAAGTCCGGACGACACGACCGGGATTCTGTAAAATATTACCAGCGAGGGGCTAGATGGGTTAGGTTAGGTTATATTACGTTATAGACGTATATAATGTTCCCACCGAGAAGTGGGTTCCGACCCGCCAGGAATGTTGTAAAATACTACATTCGAAATGTTAGGTTGCCTTAGGTTAGGATGTATAACGTTATAGACGTATATAATGTCCACACTGAGAAGTACGGACGACACGACCGGGATTCTGTAAAATATTACCAGCGAGTGGCTAGAAGGGTTAGGTTAGGTTATATTACGTTATAGACGTATATAATGTTCCCACCGAGAAGTGGGTTGCGACCCGCCAGGAATGTTGTATAATACTACATTCGGGATGTTAGGTTGCCTTAGGTTAGGATATATAACGTTATAGACGTATATAATGTCCTCACCGAGAAGTACGGTCCCTCGCGACCGGGACTCTGTAAAACATTACCAGCGAGGGTCTGGATGGGTTAGGTTAGGTTATATTACGTTATAGACGTATATAATGTTCCCACCGAGAATTAGGGGCCGAACCGCCAGGAATGTTGGAAAATACTGCATCCGAGATGTTAGGTTGCCTTAGGTTGGGATATATAACGTTATAGACGTATATAATGATCCCAATGAGTAGTACGGGCCGACACGACCGGGATTCTGTAAAACATTACCAGCGAGGGGCTAGATGGGTTAGGTTAGGTTATATTACGTTATAGACGTATATAATGTTCCCACCGAGAAGTAGGTTCCGAACCGCCAGGAATGTTGTAAAATACTACATCCGAGATGTTAGATTGCCTTAGGTTAGGATGTATAACGTTATAGACGTATATAATGTCCACACCGAGAGGTACGGACGACACGACCAGGATTCTGTAAAACATTACCAGCGAAGAACTAGATGGGTTAGGTTAGGTTATATTACGTTATAGATGTATATAATGCCCCCACCGAGACGTAGAGGCCGACCCGCCAGGAATGTTGGAAAATACTACATCCGACATGTTAGATTGCCTTAGGTTGGGATATATAACGTTATAGACGTATATAATGTCCCCACCGAGACGGTCGGGACGACACGAACGGGATTCTGTAAGACATTACCAGCGATAGTCTAGATGGATTAGGTTAGGTTGTATTACGATATAGAAGTATATAATGTTCAAACCGAGATGTAGGTTCCGACCCGCCAGGAATGTTGGAAAATACTACATCCGAGATGTTAGGTTGCCTTAGGTTGGGACATATAACGTTATAGACGTATATAATGTTCACACCGAGAAGTACGGACGACACGACCAGCATTATGTAAAACATTACCAGCGAGGGGCTAGATGAGTTAGGTTAGGTTATATTACGTTATAGACGTATATAATGTTGCCACCGAGAAGTA
Organism: Xylocopa violacea; assembly: GCA_963969225.1. Lineage (NCBI taxonomy): Eukaryota > Metazoa > Arthropoda > Insecta > Hymenoptera > Apidae > Xylocopa > Xylocopa violacea. The sequence goes on from CAXAJV010000015.1 coordinate 16,040,524, forward strand.
GGTTCCGACCCGCCAGGAATGTTGGAAAATACTACATCCGAGATGTTAGGTTGCCTTAGGTTAGGATATATAACATTATTGACGTATACAATTTCCCCACCGAGACCTACGGGATGACACGAACTGGATTATGTAAAACATTACCAACGAGGGTCTAGATGGGTTAGGTTAGGTTATATTACGTTACAGACGTATATAATGTTCCCACCGAAAATTAGGGGCCAACCCGCCAGGAATGTTGGAAAATACTACATCCGAGATGTTAGGTTGCCTTAGGTTGGTATATATAACGTTGTAGACGTATATAATGACCCCACCGAGAAGTACGGTCCTACACGATCGGGATTCTGTAAAACATTACCAGCGAGGGTCTGGATGGGTTTGGTTAGGACATATTACGTTACAGACGTATATAATGTTCCCACCGAGAATTAGGGGCCGAACCGCCAGGAATGTTGTATAATACTACATTCGGGATGTTAGGTTGCCTTAGGTTAGGATATATAACGTTATAGACGTATACAATGTCCCCGCCGAGAAGTACGGGCCGACACGACCGGGATTCTGTAACACATTAGCAGCGAGGGTCTAGATGGGTTAGGTTAGGTTATATTACGTTAGAGACGTATATAATGTTCCCACCGAGAAGTAGGGGCCGACCCGCCAGGAATGTTGTAAAATACTACATCCGAGATGTTAGGTTGCCTTAGGTTAGGATGTATAACGTTATAGACGTATATAATTTCCACACCGAGATGTACGCATGACACGACCGGGATTCCGTAAAACATTACCAGCGAGGGGCTAGATGGGTTAGGTTTGGTTATATCACGTTATAAACGTATATAATGTACCCACCGAGAAGTGGGTTCCGACCCGCCAGGAATGTTGGAAAATACTACATCCGAGATGTTAGGTTGCCTTAGGTTGGGACATATAACGTTATAGACGTATATAATGTCCACACCGAGAAGTACGGACGACACGACCATGATTATGTAAAACATTACCAGCGAGGGGCTAGATGAGTTAGGTTAGGTTATATTACGTTATAGACGTATATAATGTTCCCACCGAGAAGTAGGTTCCGACCCGCCAGGAATGTTGGAAAATACTACATCCGAGATGTTAGGTTGCCTTAGGTTAGGATATATAACATTATTGACGTATACAATTTCCCCACCGAGACCTACGGGATGACACGAACTGGATTATGTAAAACATTACCAACGAGGGTCTAGATGGGTTAGGTTACGTTATATTACGTTACAGACGTATATAATGTTCCCACCGAAAATTAGGGGCCAACCCGCCAGGAATGTTGGAATATACAACATCCGAGATGTTAGGTTGCCTTAGGTTGGTATATATAACGTTATAGACGTATATAATGACCCCACCGAGAAGTACGGTCCGACACGACCGGGATTCTGTAAAACATTACCAGCGAGGGGCTGGATGGGTTTGGTTAGCACATATTACGTTACAGACGTATATAATGTTCCCACGGAGAATTAGGGGCCGAACCGCCAGGAATGTTGGAAAATACTACATCCGAGATGTTAGGTTGCCTTAGGTTGGTATATATAACGTTGTAGACGTATATAATGACCCCACCGAGAAGTACGGTCCTACACGATCGGGATTCTGTAAAACATTACCAGCGAGGGTCTGGATGGGTTTGGTTAGGACATATTACGTTACAGACGTATATAATGTTCCCACCGAGAATTAGGGGCCGAACCGCCAGGAATGTTGTATAATACTACATTCGGGATGTTAGGTTGCCTTAGGTTAGGATATATAACGTTATAGACGTATACAATGTCCCCGCCGAGAAGTACGGGCCGACACGACCGGGATTCTGTAACACATTACCAGCGAGGGTCTAGATGGGTTAGGTTAGGTTATATTACGTTAGAGACGTATATAATGTTCCCACCGAGAAGTAGGGGCCGACCCGCCAGGAATGTTGTAAAATACTACATCCGAGATGTTAGGTTGCCTTAGGTTAGGATGTATAACGTTATAGACGTATATAATTTCCACACCGAGATGTACGCATGACACGACCGGGATTCCGTAAAACATTACCAGCGAGGGGCTAGATGGGTTAGGTTTGGTTATATCACGTTATAAACGTATATAATGTACCCACCGAGAAGTGGGTTCCGACCCGCCAGGAATGTTGGAAAATACTACATCCGAGATGTTAGGTTGCCTTAGGTTGGGACATATAACGTTATAGACGTATATAATGTCCACACCGAGAAGTACGGACGACACGACCAGGATTATGTAAAACATTACCAGCGAGGGGCTAGATGAGTTAGGTTAGGTTATATTACGTTATAGACGTATATAATGTTCCCACCGAGAAGTAGGTTCCGACCCGCCAGGAATGTTGGAAAATACTACATCCGAGATGTTAGGTTGCCTTAGGTTAGGATATATAACATTATTGACGTATACAATTTCCCCACCGAGACCTACGGGATGACACGAACTGGATTATGTAAAACATTACCAACGAGGGTCTAGATGGGTTAGGTTACGTTATATTACGTTACAGACGTATATAATGTTCCCACCGAAAATTAGGGGCCAACCCGCCAGGAATGTTGGAAAATACAACATCCGAGATGTTAGGTTGCCTTAGGTTGGTATATATAACGTTATAGACGTATATAATGACCCCACCGAGAAGTACGGTCCGACACGACCGGGATTCTGTAAAACATTACCAGCGAGGGGCTGGATGGGTTTGGTTAGCACATATTACGTTACAGACGTATATAATGTTCCCACGGAGAATTAGGGGCCGAACCGCCAGGAATGTTGGAAAATACTACATCCGAGATGTTAGGTTGCCTTAGGTTGGTATATATAACGTTGTAGACGTATATAATGACCCCACCGAGAAGTACGGTCCTACACGATCGGGATTCTGTAAAACATTACCAGCGAGGGTCTGGATGGGTTTGGTTAGGACATATTACGTTACAGACGTATATAATGTTCCCACCGAGAATTAGGGGCCGAACCGCCAGGAATGTTGTATAATACTACATTCGGGATGTTAGGTTGCCTTAGGTTAGGATATATAACGTTATAGACGTATACAATGTCCCCGCCGAGAAGTACGGGCCGACACGACAGGGATTCCGTAACACATTACCAGCGAGGGTCTAGATGGGTTAGGTTAGGTTATATTACGTTAGAGACGTATATAATGTTCCCACCGAGAAGTAGGGGCCGACCCGCCAGGAATGTTGTAAAATACTACATCCGAGATGTTAGGTTGCCTTAGGTTAGGATGTATAACGTTATAGACGTATATAATTTCCACACCGAGATGTACGCATGACACGACCGGGATTCCGTAAAACATTACCAGCGAGGGGCTAGATGGGTTAGGTTTGGTTATATCACGTTATAAACGTATATAATGTACCCACCGAGAAGTGGGTTCCGACCCGCCAGGAATGTTGGAAAATACTACATCCGAGATGTTAGGTTGCCTTAGGTTGGGACATATAACGTTATAGACGTATATAATGTCCACACCGAGAAGTACGGACGACACGACCAGGATTATGTAAAACATTACCAGCGAGGGGCTAGATGAGTTAGGTTAGGTTATATTACGTTATAGACGTATATAATGTTCCCACCGAGAAGTAGGTTCCGACCCGCCAGGAATGTTGGAAAATACTACATCCGACATGTTAGATTGCCTTAGGTTGGGATATATAACGTTATAGACGTATATAATGTCCCCACCGAGACGGTCGGGACGACACGAACGGGATTCTGTAAAACATTACCAGCGAGGCGCTAGATGGGTTAGGTTAGGTTATATCACGTTATAGACGTATATAATGTTCCCACCGAGAAGTGGGATCCGACCCGCCAGGAATGTTGTAAAATACTACATTCGAAATGTTAGGTTGCCTTAGGTTAGGATGTATAACGTTATAGAAGTATATAATTTCCACACTGAGAAGTACGGACGACACGAACGGGATTCTGTAAAATATTACCAGCGAGGGGCTAGATGGGTTAGGTTAGGTTATATTACGTTATAGACGTATATAATGTTCCCACCGAGAAGTGGGTTCCGACCAGCCAGGAATGTTGTAAAATACTACATTCGAAATGTTAGGTTGCCTTAGGTTAGGATGTATAACGTTATAGACGTATATAATGTCCACAATGAGAAGTACGCACGACACGACCGGGATTCTGTAAAACATTACCAGCGAGGGGCTAGATGGGTTAGGTTAGGTTATATCACGTTATAGACGTATATAATGTTCCCACCGAGAAGTGGGATCCGACCCGCCAGGAATGTTGTAAAATACCACATCCGAGATGTTAGGTTGCTATAGGTCAGGATATATAACGTTATAGATGCATACAATGTCCCCACCGAGACGTACGGGACGACACGAACTGGATTCTGTAAAACATTACCAGCGAGGGTCTAGATGGGTTAGGTTAGGCTATATTACGTTACAGACGTATATAATGTTCCCACCGAAAATTAGGGGCCAACCCGCCAGGAATGTTGGAAAATACTACATCCGAGATGTTAGGTTGCCTTAGGTTGGTATATATAACGTTGTAGACGTATATAATGTCCCCACTGAGAAGTACGGTCCGACACGATCGGGATTCAGTAAAACATTACCAGCGAGGGTCTGGATGGGTTTGGTTAGGACATATTACGTTACAGACGTATATAATGTTCCCACCGAGAATTAGGGGCCGAACCGCCAGGAATGTTGTATAATACTACATTCGGGATGTTAGGTTGCCTTAGGTTGGGACATATAACGTTATAGACGTATATAATGTCCCCACCGGAAAGTACGGTCCGACACGACCGGGATTCTGTAAAACATTACCAGCGAGGGGCTAGATGAGTTAGGTTAGGTTATATTACGTTATAGACGTATATAATGTTCCCACCGAGAAGTAGGTTCCGACGCGCCAGGAATGTTGGAAAATACTACATCCGAGATGTTAGGTTGCCTTAGGTTGGTATATATAACGTTGTAGACGTATATAATGACCCCACCGAGAAGTACGGTCCTACACGATCGGGATTCTGTAAAACATTACCAGCGAGGGTCTGGATGGGTTTGGTTAGGACATATTACGTTACAGACGTATATAATGTTCCCACCGAGAATTAGGGGCCGAACCGCCAGGAATGTTGTATAATACTACATTCGGGATGTTAGGTTGCCTTAGGTTAGGATATATAACGTTATAGACGTATACAATGTCCCCGCCGAGAAGTACGGGCCGACACGACCGGGATTCTGTAACACATTACCAGCGAGGGTCTAGATGGGTTAGGTTAGGTTATATTACGTTAGAGACGTATATAATGTTCCCACCGAGAAGTAGGGGCCGACCCGCCAGGAATGTTGTAAAATACTACATCCGAGATGTTAGGTTGCCTTAGGTTAGGATGTATAACGTTATAGACGTATATAATTTCCACACCGAGATGTACGCATGACACGACCGGGATTCCGTAAAACATTACCAGCGAGGGGCTAGATGGGTTAGGTTTGGTTATATCACGTTATAAACGTATATAATGTACCCACCGAGAAGTGGGTTCCGACCCGCCAGGAATGTTGGAAAATACTACATCCGAGATGTTAGGTTGCCTTAGGTTGGGACATATAACGTTATAGACGTATATAATGTCCACACCGAGAAGTACGGACGACACGACCAGGATTATGTAAAACATTACCAGCGAGGGGCTAGATGAGTTAGGTTAGGTTATATTACGTTATAGACGTATATAATGTTCCCACCGAGAAGTAGGTTCCGACCCGCCAGGAATGTTGGAAAATACTACATCCGAGATGTTAGGTTGCCTTAGGTTAGGATATATAACATTATTGACGTATACAATTTCCCCACCGAGACCTACGGGATGACACGAACTGGATTATGTAAAACATTACCAACGAGGGTCTAGATGGGTTAGGTTACGTTATATTACGTTACAGACGTATATAATGTTCCCACCGAAAATTAGGGGCCAACCCGCCAGGAATGCTGGAAAATACAACATCCGAGATGTTAGGTTGCCTTAGGTTGGTATATATAACGTTATAGACGTATATAATGACCCCACCGAGAAGTACGGTCCGACACGACCGGGATTCTGTAAAACATTACCAGCGAGGGGCTGGATGGGTTTGGTTAGGACATATTACGTTACAGACGTATATAATGTTCCCACGGAGAATTAGGGGCCGAACCGCCAGGAATGTTGGAAAATACTACATCCGAGATGTTAGGTTGCCTTAGGTTGGGATATATAACGCTATAGACGTATATAATGATCCCAATGAGAAGTACGGACCGACACGACCGGGATTCTGTAAAACATTACCAGCGAGGGGCTAGATGGGTTAGGTTAGGTTATATTACGTTATAGACGTATATAATGTTCCCACCGAGAAGTGGGATCCGACCCGCCAGGAATGTTGTAAAATACTACATCCGAGATGTTAGATTGCCTTAGGTTAGGATGTATAACGTTATAGACGTATATAATGTCCACACCGAGAAGTACGCACGACACGACCGGGATTCTGTAAAACATTACCAGCGAGGCGCTAGATGGGTTAGGTTAGGTTATATCACGTTATAGACGTATATAATGTTCCCACCGAGAAGTGGGATCCGACCCGCCAGGAATGTTGTAAAATACTACATTCGAAATGTTAGGTTGCCTTAGGTTAGGATGTATAACGTTATAGAAGTATATAATTTCCACACTGAGAAGTACGGACGACACGAACGGGATTCTGTAAAATATTACCAGCGAGGGGCTAGATGGGTTAGGTTAGGTTATATTACGTTATAGACGTATATAATGTTCCCACCGAGAAGTGGGTTCCGACCAGCCAGGAATGTTGTAAAATACTACATTCGAAATGTTAGGTTGCCTTAGGTTAGGATGTATAACGTTATAGACGTATATAATGTCCACAATGAGAAGTACGCACGACACGACCGGGATTCTGTAAAACATTACCAGCGAGGGGCTAGATGGGTTAGGTTAGGTTATATCACGTTATAGACGTATATAATGTTCCCACCGAGAAGTGGGATCCGACCCGCCAGGAATGTTGTAAAATACCACATCCGAGATGTTAGGTTGCTATAGGTCAGGATATATAACGTTATAGATGCATACAATGTCCCCACCGAGACGTACGGGACGACACGAACTGGATTCTGTAAAACATTACCAGCGAGGGTCTAGATGGGTTAGGTTAGGCTATATTACGTTACAGACGTATATAATGTTCCCACCGAAAATTAGGGGCCAACCCGCCAGGAATGTTGGAAAATACTACATCCGAGATGTTAGGTTGCCTTAGGTTGGTATATATAACGTTGTAGACGTATATAATGTCCTCACTGAGAAGTACGGTCCGACACGATCGGGATTCAGTAAAACATTACCAGCGAGGGTCTGGATGGGTTTGGTTAGGACATATTACGTTACAGACGTATATAATGTTCCCACCGAGAATTAGGGGCCGAACCGCCAGGAATGTTGTATAATACTACATTCGGGATGTTAGGTTGCCTTAGGTTGGGACATATAACGTTATAGACGTATATAATGTCCACACCGAGAAGTACGGACGACACGACCAGGATTATGTAAAACATTACCAGCGAGGGGCTAGATGAGTTAGGTTAGGTTATATTACGTTATAGACGTATATAATGTTCCCACCGAGAAGTAGGTTCCGACCCGCCAGGAATGTTGGAAAATACTACATCCGAGATGTTAGGTTGCCTTAGGTTAGGATATATAACATTATTGACGTATACAATTTCCCCACCGAGACCTACGGGATGACACGAACTGGATTATGTAAAACATTACCAACGAGGGTCTAGATGGGTTAGGTTACGTTATATTACGTTACAGACGTATATAATGTTCCCACCGAAAATTAGGGGCCAACCCGCCAGGAATGCTGGAAAATACAACATCCGAGATGTTAGGTTGCCTTAGGTTGGTATATATAACGTTATAGACGTATATAATGACCCCACCGAGAAGTACGGACCGACACGACCGGGATTCTGTAAAACATTACCAGCGAGGGGCTAGATGGGTTAGGTTAGGTTATATTACGTTATAGACGTATATAATGTTCCCACCGAGAAGTGGGATCCGACCCGCCAGGAATGTTGTAAAATACTACATCCGAGATGTTAGATTGCCTTAGGTTAGGATGTATAACGTTATAGACGTATATAATGTCCACACCGAGAAGTACGCACGACACGACCGGGATTCTGTAAAACATTACCAGCGAGGCGCTAGATGGGTTAGGTTAGGTTATATCACGTTATAGACGTATATAATGTTCCCACCGAGAAGTGGGATCCGACCCGCCAGGAATGTTGTAAAATACTACATTCGAAATGTTAGGTTGCCTTAGGTTAGGATGTATAACGTTATAGAAGTATATAATTTCCACACTGAGAAGTACGGACGACACGAACGGGATTCTGTAAAATATTACCAGCGAGGGGCTAGATGGGTTAGGTTAGGTTATATTACGTTATAGACGTATATAATGTTCCCACCGAGAAGTGGGTTCCGACCAGCCAGGAATGTTGTAAAATACTACATTCGAAATGTTAGGTTGCCTTAGGTTAGGATGTATAACGTTATAGACGTATATAATGTCCACAATGAGAAGTACGCACGACACGACCGGGATTCTGTAAAACATTACCAGCGAGGGGCTAGATGGGTTAGGTTAGGTTATATCACGTTATAGACGTATATAATGTTCCCACCGAGAAGTGGGATCCGACCCGCCAGGAATGTTGTAAAATACCACATCCGAGATGTTAGGTTGCTATAGGTCAGGATATATAACGTTATAGATGCATACAATGTCCCCACCGAGACGTACGGGACGACACGAACTGGATTCTGTAAAACATTACCAGCGAGGGTCTAGATGGGTTAGGTTAGGCTATATTACGTTACAGACGTATATAATGTTCCCACCGAAAATTAGGGGCCAACCCGCCAGGAATGTTGGAAAATACTACATCCGAGATGTTAGGTTGCCTTAGGTTGGTATATATAACGTTGTAGACGTATATAATGTCCTCACTGAGAAGTACGGTCCGACACGATCGGGATTCAGTAAAACATTACCAGCGAGGGTCTGGATGGGTTTGGTTAGGACATATTACGTTACAGACGTATATAATGTTCCCACCGAGAATTAGGGGCCGAACCGCCAGGAATGTTGTATAATACTACATTCGGGATGTTAGGTTGCCTTAGGTTGGGACATATAACGTTATAGACGTATATAATGTCCCCACCGGAAAGTACGGTCCGACACGACCGGGATTCTGTAAAACATTACCAGCGAGGGGCTAGATGAGTTAGGTTAGGTTATATTACGTTATAGACGTATATAATGTTCCCACCGAGAAGTAGGTTCCGACGCGCCAGGAATGTTGGAAAATACTACATCCGAGATGTTAGGTTGCCTTAGGTTAGGATATATAACATTATTGACGCATACAATTTCCCCACCGAGACCTACGGGACGACACGAACTGGATTCTGTAAAACATTACCAGCGAGGGTCTAGATGGGTTAGGTTATGTTATATCACGACATAGACGTATATAATGTTTCCACCGAGAAGTAGGTTGCGACCCGCCAGGAATGTTGTATAATACTACATTCGGGATGTTAGGTTGCCTTAGGTTAGAATATATAACGTTATAGACGTATATAATGTCCTCACCGAGAAGTACGGTCCGACACGACCGGGATTCTGTAAGATATTACCAGCGAGGGTCTAAATGGATTAGGTTAGGTAATATTACGATATAGAAGTATATAATGTTCCCACCGAGAAGTAGGGTCCGACCCGCCTGGAATATTGCAAAATACTACATTCGAGATGTTAGGTTGTCTTAGGTTAGGATGTATAACGTTATAGACGTATTCAATGTCCCCGCCGAGAAGTACGGGCCGACACGACCGGGATTCAGTAACACATTACCAGCGAGGGTCTAGATGGGATAGGTTAGGTTATACTACGTTAGAGACGTATATAATGTTCCCACCGAGAAGTAGGGGCCGACCCGCCAGGAATGTTGTAAAATACTACATCCGAGATGTTAGGTTGCCTTAGGTTAGGTTGTATAACGTTATAGACGTATATAATTTCCACACCGAGATGTACGCATGACACGACCGGGATTCCGTAAAACATTACCAACGAGGGTCTGGATGGGTTAGGTTAGGTTATATTACGTTACAGACGTATATAATGTTCCCACCGAAAATTAGGGGCCAACCCGCCAGGAATGTTGGAAAATACTACATCCGAGATGTTAGGTTGCCTTAGGTTGGTATATATAACGTTATAGACGTATATAATGACCTCACCGAGAAGTACGGTCCGACACGACCGGGATTCTGTAAAACATTACCAGCGAGGGGCTGGATGGGTTTGGTTAGGACATGTTACGTTACAGACGTATATAATGTTCCCACCGAGAATTAGGGGCCGAACCGCCAGGAATGTTGGAAAATACTACATCCGGGATGTTAGGTTGCCTTAGGTTGGGATATATAACGTTATAGACGTATATAATGATCCCAATGAGAAGTACGGGCCGACACGACCGGGATTCCGTAAAACATTACCAGCGAGGGGCTAGATGGGTTAGGTTTGGTTATATCACGTTATAGACGTATATAATGTACCCACCGAGAAGTGGGTTCCGACCCGCCAGGAATGTTGGAAAATACTACATCCGAGATGTTAGGTTGCCTTAGGTTGGGACATATAACGTTATAGACGTATATAATGTCCACACCGAGAAGTACGGACGACACGACCAGGATTATGTAAAACATTACCAGCGAGGGGCTAGATGAGTTAGGTTAGGTTATATTACGTTATAGACGTATATAATGTTCCCACCGAGAAGTAGGTTCCGACCCGCCAGGAATGTTGGAAAATACTACATCCGAGATGTTAGGTTGCCTTAGGTTAGGATATATAACATTATTGACGTATACAATTTCCCCACCGAGACCTACGGGATGACACGAACTGGATTATGTAAAACATTACCAACGAGGGTCTAGATGGGTTAGGTTAGGTTATATTACGTTACAGACGTATATAATGTTCCCACCGAAAATTAGGGGCCAACCCGCCAGGAATGTTGGAAAATACTACATCCGAGATGTTAGGTTGCCTTAGGTTGGTATATATAACGTTATAGACGTATATAATGACCCCACCGAAAAGTACGGTCCGACACGACCGGGATTCTGTAAAACATTACCAGCGAGGGGCTGGATGGGTTTGGTTAGGTTATATTACGATATAGAAGTATATAATGTTCAAACCGAGATGTAGGTTCCGACCCGCCAGGAATGTTGTAAAATACTACATCGGAGATGTTAGGTTGCCTTAGGATAGAATGTATAACGTTATAGACGTATATAATGTCCACAACGAGAAGTACGCACGACACGACCGGGATTCTGTAAAACATTACCAGCGAGGGGCTAGATGGGTTAGGTTAGGTTATATCACGTTATAGACGTATATAATGTTCCCACCGAGAAGTGGGATCCGACCCGCCAGGAATGTTGTAAAATACTACATTCGAAATGTTAGGTTGCCTTAGGTTAGGATGTATAACGTTATAGAAGTATATAATTTCCACACTGAGAAGTACGGACGACACGAACGGGATTCTGTAAAATATTACCAGCGAGGGGCTAGATGGGTTAGGTTAGGTTATATTACGTTATAGACGTATATAATGTTCCCACCGAGAAGTGGGTTCCGACCCGCCAGGAATGTTGTAAAATACTACATTCGAAGTGTTAGGTTGCCTTAGGTTAGGATGTATAACGTTATAGACGTATATAATGTCCACACTGAGAAGTACGCACGACACGACCGGGATTCTGTAAAACATTACAAGCGAGGGGCTAGATGGGTTAGGTTAGGTTATATCACGTTATAGACGTATATAATGTTCCCACCGAGAAGTGGGATCCGACCCGCCAGGAATGTTGGAAAATACCTCATCCGAGATGTTAGGTTGCCATAGGTCAGGATATATAACGTTATAGATGCATACAATGTCCCCACCGAGACGTACGGGACGACACGAACTGGATTCTGTAAAACATTACCAGCGAGGGTCTAGATGGGTTAGGTTAGGCTATATTACGTTACAGACGTATATAATGTTCCCACCGAAAATTTGGGGCCAACCCGCCAGGAATGTTGGAAAATACTACATCCGAGATGTTAGGTTGCCTTAGGTTGGTATATATAACGTTGTAGACGTATATAATGACCCCACCGAGAAGTACGGTCCGACACGATCGGGATTCTGTAAAACATTACCAGCGAGGGTCTGGATGGGTTTGGTTAGGACATATTACGTTACAGACGTATATAATGTTCCCACCGAGAATTAGGGGCCGAACCGCCAGGAATGTTGGAAAATACTACACCCGAGATGTTAGGTTGCCTTAGGTTGGGACATATAACGTTATAGACGTATATAATGTCCCCACCGGAAAGTACGGTCCGACACGACCGGGATTCTGTAAAACATTACCAGCGAGGGGCTAGATGAGTTAGGTTAGGTTATATTACGTTATAGACGTATATAATGTTCCCACCGAGAAGTAGGTTCCGACCCGCCAGGAATGTTGGAAAATACTACATCCGAGATGTTAGGTTGCCTTAGGTTAGGATATATAACATTATTGACGCATACAATTTCCCCACCGAGACCTACGGGACGACACGAACTGGATTCTGTAAAACATTACCAGCGAGGGTCTAGATGGGTTAGGTTAGGTTATATCACGACATAGACGTATATAATGTTTCCACCGAGAAGTAGGTTGCGACCCGCCAGGAATGTTGTATAATACTACATTCGGGATGTTAGGTTGCCTTAGGTTAGAATATATAACGTTATAGACGTATATAATGTCCTCACCGAGAAGTACGGTCCGACACGACCGGGATTCTGTAAGATATTACCAGCGAGGGTCTAAATGGATTAGGTTAGGTAATATTACGATATAGAAGTATATAATGTTCCCACCGAGAAGTAGGGTCCGACCCGCCTGGAATATTGCAAAATACTACATTCGAGATGTTAGGTTGCCTTAGGTTAGGATGTATAACGTTATAGACGTATTCAATGTCCCCGCCGAGAAGTACGGGCCGACACGACCGGGATTCAGTAACACATTACCAGCGAGGGTCTAGATGGGATAGGTTAGGTTATACTACGTTAGAGACGTATATAATGTTCCCACCGAGAAGTAGGGGCCGACCCGCCAGGAATGTTGTAAAATACTACATCCGAGATGTTAGGTTGCCTTAGGTTAGGTTGTATAACGTTATAGACGTATATAATTTCCACACCGAGATGTACGCATGACACGACCGGGATTCCGTAAAACATTACCAGCGAGGGGCTAGATGGGTTAGGTTTGGTTGTATCACGTTATAGACGTATATAATGTTCCCACCGAGAAGTGGGTTCCGACCCGCCAGGAATATTGGAAAATACTACATCCGAGATGTTAGGTTGCCTTAGGTTGGGACATATAACGTTATAGACGTATATAATGTCCACACCGAGAAGTACGGACGACACGACCAGGATTAAGTAAAACATTACCAGCGAGGGGCTAGATGAGTTAGGTTAGGTTATATTACGTTATAGACGTATATAATGTTCCCACCGAGAAGTAGGTTCCGACCCGCCAGGAATGTTGGAAAATACTACATCCGAGATGTTAGGTTGCCTTAGGTTAGGATATATAACATTATTGACGCATACAATTTCCCCACCGAGACCTACGGGACGACACGAACTGGATTATGTAAAACATTACCAACGAGGGTCTGGATGGGTTAGGTTAGGTTATATTACGTTACAGACGTATATAATGTTCCCACCGAAAATTAGGGGCCAACCCGCCAGGAATGTTGGAAAATACTACATCCGAGATGTTAGGTTGCCTTAGGTTGGTATATATAACGTTATAGACGTATATAATGACCCCACCGAGAAGTACGGTCCGACACGACCGGGATTCTGTAAAACATTACCAGCGAGGGGCTGGATGGGTTTGGTTAGGACATGTTACGTTACAGACGTATATAATGTTCCCACCGAGAATTAGGGGCCGAACCGCCAGGAATGTTGGAAAATACTACATCCGGGATGTTAGGTTGCCTTAGGTTGGGATATATAACGTTATAGACGTATATAATGATCCCAATGAGAAGTACGGGCCGACACGACCGGGATTCCGTAAAACATTACCAGCGAGGGGCTAGATGGGTTAGGTTTGGTTATATCACGTTATAGACGTATATAATGTACCCACCGAGAAGTGGGTTCCGACCCGCCAGGAATGTTGGAAAATACTACATGCGAGATGTTAGGTTGCCTTAGGTTGGGACATATAACGTTATAGACGTATATAATGTCCACACCGAGAAGTACGGACGACACGACCAGGATTATGTAAAACATTACCAGCGAGGGGCTAGATGAGTTAGGTTAGGTTATATTACGTTATAGACGTATATAATGTTCCCACCGAGAAGTAGGTTCCGACCCGCCAGGAATGTTGGAAAATACTACATCCGAGATGTTAGGTTGCCTTAGGTTAGGATATATAACATTATTGACGCATACAATTTCCCCACCGAGACCTACGGGACGACACGAACTGGATTCTGTAAAACATTACCAGCGAGGGTCTAGATGGGTTAGGTTAGGTTATATCACGACATAGACGTATATAATGTTTCCACCGAGAAGTAGGTTGCGACCCGCCAGGAATGTTGTATAATACTACATTCGGGATGTTAGGTTGCCTTAGGTTAGAATATATAACGTTATAGACGTATATAATGTCCTCACCGAGAAGTACGGTCCGACACGACCGGGATTCTGTAAGATATTACCAGCGAGGGTCTAAATGGATTAGGTTAGGTAATATTACGATATAGACGTATATAATGTTCCCACCGAGAAGTAGGGTCCGACCCGCCTGGAATATTGCAAAATACTACATTCGAGATGTTAGGTTGCCTTAGGTTAGGATGTATAACGTTATAGACGTATTCAATGTCCCCGCCGAGAAGTACGGGCCGACACGACCGGGATTCAGTAACACATTACCAGCGAGGGTCTAGATGGGTTAGGTTAGGTTATATTACGTTAGAGACGTATATAATGTTCCCACCGAGAAGTAGGGGCCGACCCGCCAGGAATGTTGTAAAATACTACATCCGAGATGTTAGGTTGCCTTAGGTTAGGATGTATAACGTTATAGACGTATATAATTTCCACACCGAGATGTACGCATGACACGACCGGGATTCCGTAAAATATTACCAGCGAGGGGCTAGATGGGTTAGGTTTGGTTATATCACGTTATAGACGTATATAATGTTCCCACCGAGAAGTGGGTTCCGACCCGCCAGGAATGTTGGAAAATACTACATCCGAGATGTTAGATTGCCTTAGGTTAGGATGTATAACGTTATAGACGTATATAATGTCCACACCGAGAAGTACGGACGACACGACCAGGATTCTGTAAAACATTACCAGCGAAGAACTAGATGGGTTAGGTTAGGTTATATTACGTTATAGATGTATATAATGCCCCCACCGAGACGTAGAGGCCGACCCGCCAGGAATGTTGGAAAATACTACATCCGACATGTTAGATTGCCTTAGGTTGGGATATATAACGTTATAGACGTATATAATGTCCCCACCGAGACGGTCGGGACGACACGAACGGGATTCTGTCCGACATTACCAGCGATAGTCTAGATGGATTAGGTTAGGTTATATTACGATATAGAAGTATATAATGTTCAAACCGAGATGTAGGTTCCGACCCGCCAGGAATGTTGGAAAATACTACATCCGAGATGTTAGGTTGCCTTAGGTTGGGACATATAACGTTATAGACGTATATAATGTCCACACCGAGAAGTACGGACGACACGACCAGCATTATGTAAAACATTACCAGCGAGGGGCTAGATGAGTTAGGTTAGGTTATATTACGTTATAGACGTATATAATGTTCCCACCGAGAAGTAGGTTCCGACCCGCCAGGAATGTTGGAAAATACTACATCCGAGATGTTAGGTTGCCTTAGGTTAGGATATATAACATTATTGACGTATACAATTTCCCCACCGAGACCTACGGGATGACACGAACTGGATTATGTAAAACATTACCAACGAGGGTCTAGATGGGTTAGGTTAGGTTATATTACGTTACAGACGTATATAATGTTCCCACCGAAAATTAGGGGCCAACCCGCCAGGAATGTTGGAAAATACTACATCCGAGATGTTAGGTTGCCTTAGGTTGGTATATATAACGTTATAGACGTATATAATGACCCCACCGAAAAGTACGGTCCGACACGACCGGGATTCTGTAAAACATTACCAGCGAGGGGCTGGATGGGTTTGGTTAGGTTATATTACGATATAGAAGTATATAATGTTCAAACCGAGATGTAGGTTCCGACCCGCCAGGAATGTTGGAAAATACTACATCCGAGATGTTAGGTTGCCTTAGGTTGGGACATATAACGTTATAGACGTATATAATGTCCACACCGAGAAGTACGGACGACACGACCAGCATTATGTAAAACATTACCAGCGAGGGGCTAGATGAGTTAGGTTAGGTTATATTACGTTATAGACGTATATAATGTTGCCACCGAGAAGTAGGTTCCGACCCGCCAGGAATGTTGGAAAATACTACATCCGAGATGTTAGGTTGCCTTAGGTTAGGATATATAACATTATTGACGTATACAATTTGCCCACCGAGACCTACGGGATGACACGAACTGGATTATGTAAAACATTACCAACGAGGGTCTAGATGGGTTAGGTTAGGTTATATTACGTTACAGACGTATATAATGTTCCCACCGAAAATTAGGGGCCAACCCGCCAGGAATGTTGGAAAATACTACATCCGAGATGTTAGGTTGCCTTAGGTTGGTATATATAACGTTGTAGACGTATATAATGACCCCACCGAGAAGTACGGTCCTACACGATCGGGATTCTGTAAAACATTACCAGCGAGGGTCTGGATGGGTTTGGTTAGGACATATTACGTTACAGACGTATATAATGTTCCCACCGAGAATTAGGGGCCGAACCGCCAGCAATGTTGTATAATACTACATTCGGGATGTTAGGTTGCCTTAGGTTAGGATATATAACGTTATAGACGTATACAATGTCCCCGCCGAGAAGTACGGGCCGACACGACCGGGATTCTGTAACACATTACCAGCGAGGGTCTAGATGGGTTAGGTTAGGTTATATTACGTTATAGACGTATATAATGTTCCCACCGAGAAGTAGGGGCCGACCCGCCAGGAATGTTGTAAAATACTACATCCGAGATGTTAGGTTGCCTTAGGTTAGGATGTATAACGTTATAGACGTATATAATTTCCACACCGAGATGTACGCATGACACGACCGGGATTCCGTAAAACATTACCAGCGAGGGGCTAGATGGGTTAGGTTTGGTTATATCACGTTATAGACGTATATAATGTACCCACCGAGAAGTGGGTTCCGACCCGCCAGGAATGTTGGAAAATACTACATCCGAGATGTTAGGTTGCCTTAGGTTGGGACATATAACGTTATAGACGTATATAATGTCCACACCGAGAAGTACGGACGACACGACCAGGATTATGTAAAACATTACCAGCGAGGGGCTAGATGAGTTAGGTTAGGTTATATTACGTTATAGACGTATATAATGTTCCCACCGAGAAGTAGGTTCCGACCCGCCAGGAATGTTGGAAAATACTACATCCGAGATGTTAGGTTGCCTTAGGTTAGGATATATAACATTATTGACGTATACAATTTCCCCACCGAGACCTACGGGATGACACGAACTGGATTATGTAAAACATTACCAACGAGGGTCTAGATGGGTTAGGTTAGGTTATATTACGTTACAGACGTATATAATGTTCCCACCGAAAATTAGGGGCCAACCCGCCAGGAATGTTGGAAAATACAACATCCGAGATGTTAGGTTGCCTTAGGTTGGTGTATATAACGTTATAGACGTATATAATGACCCCACCGAGAAGTACGGTCCGACACGACCGGGATTCTGTAAAACATTACCAGCGAGGGGCTGGATGGGTTTGGTTAGGACATATTACGTTACAGACGTATATAATGTTCCCACCGAGAATTAGGGGGCGAACCGCCAGGAATGTTGGAAAATACTACACCCGAGATGTTAGGTTGCCTTAGGTTGGGACATATAACGTTATAGACGTATATAATGTCCCCACCGGAAAGTACGGTCCGACACGACCGGGATTCTGTAAAACATTACCAGCGAGGGGCTAGATGAGTTAGGTTAGGTTATATTACGTTATAGACGTATATAATGTTCCCACCGAGAAGTAGGTTCCGACGCGCCAGGAATGTTGGAAAATACTACATCCGAGATGTTAGGTTGCCTTAGGTTAGGATATATAACATTATTGACGCATACAATTTCCCCACCGAGACCTACGGGACGACACGAACTGGATTCTGTAAAACATTACCAGCGAGGGTCTAGATGGGTTAGGTTATGTTATATCACGACATAGACGTATATAATGTTTCCACCGAGAAGTAGGTTGCGACCCGCCAGGAATGTTGTATAATACTACATTCGGGATGTTAGGTTGCCTTAGGTTAGAATATATAACGTTATAGACGTATATAATGTCCTCACCGAGAAGTACGGTCCGACACGACCGGGATTCTGTAAGATATTACCAGCGAGGGTCTAAATGGATTAGGTTAGGTAATATTACGATATAGAAGTATATAATGTTCCCACCGAGAAGTAGGGTCCGACCCGCCTGGAATATTGCAAAATACTACATTCGAGATGTTAGGTTGCCTTAGGTTAGGATGTATAACGTTATAGACGTATTCAATGTCCCCGCCGAGAAGTACGGGCCGACACGACCGGGATTCAGTAACACATTACCAGCGAGGGTCTAGATGGGTTAGGTTAGGTTATACTACGTTAGAGACGTATATAATGTTCCCACCGAGAAGTAGGGGCCGACCCGCCAGGAATGTTGTAAAATACTACATCCGAGATGTTAGGTTACCTTAGGTTAGGATGTATAACGTTATAGACGTATATAATTTCCACACCGAGATGTACGCATGACACGACCGGGATTCCGTAAAACATTACCAGCGAGGGGCTAGATGGGTTAGGTTTGGTTGTATCACGTTATAGACGTATATAATGTTCCCACCGAGAAGTGGGTTCCGACCCGCCAGGAATATTGGAAAATACTACATCCGAGATGTTAGGTTGCCTTAGGTTGGGACATATAACGTTATAGACGTATATAATGTCCACACCGAGAAGTACGGACGACACGACCAGGATTATGTAAAACATTACCAGCGAGGGGCTAGATGAGTTAGGTTAGGTTATATTACGTTATAGACGTATATAATGTTCCCACCTAGAAGTAGGTTCCGACCCGCCAGGAATGTTGGAAAATACTACATCCGAGATGTTAGGTTGCCTTAGGTTAGGATATATAACATTATTGACGCATACAATTTCCCCACCGAGACCTACGGGACGACACGAACTGGATTATGTAAAACATTACCAACGAGGGTCTAGATGGGTTAGGTTAGGTTATATTACGTTACAGACGTATATAATGTTCCCACCGAAAATTAGGGGCCAACCCGCCAGGAATGTTGGAAAATACTACATCCGAGATGATAGGTTGCCTTAGGTTGGTATATATAACGTTATAGACGTATATAATGACCCCACCGAGAAGTACGGTCCGACACGACCGGGATTCTGTAAAACATTACCAGCGAGGGGCTGGATGGGTTTGGTTAGGACATGTTACGTTACAGACGTATATAATGTTCCCACCGAGAATTAGGGGCCGAACCGCCAGGAATGTTGGAAAATACTACATCCGGGATGTTAGGTTGCCTTAGGTTGGGATATATAACGTTATAGACGTATATAATGATCCCAATGAGAAGTACGGGCCGACACGACCGGGATTCTGTAAAACATTACCAGCGAGGGGCTAGATGGGTTAGGTTAGGTTATATCACGTTATAGACGTATATAATGTTCCCACCGAGAAGTGGGATCCGACCCGCCAGGAATGTTGTAAAATACTACATTCGAAATGTTAGGTTGCCTTAGGTTAGGATGTATAACGTTATAGATGTATATAATTTCCACACTGAGAAGTCCGGACGACACGACCGGGATTCTGTAAAATATTACCAGCGAGGGGCTAGATGGGTTAGGTTAGGTTATATTACGTTATAGACGTATATAATGTTCCCACCGAGAAGTGGGTTCCGACCCGCCAGGAATGTTGTAAAATACTACATTCGAAATGTTCGGCTGCCTTAGGTTAGGATGTATAACGTTATAGACGTATATAATGTCCACACTGAGAAGTACGGACGACACGACCGGGTATCTGTAAAATATTACCAGCGAGTGGCTAGAAGGGTTAGGTTAGGTTATATTACGTTATAGACGTATATAATGTTCCCACCGAGAAGTGGGTTCCGGCCCGCCAGGAATGTTGTAAAATACTACATTCGAAATGTTAGGTTGCCATAGGTCAGGATATATAACGTTATAGATGCATACAATGTCCCCACCGAGACGTACGGGACGACACGAACTGGATTCTGTAAAACATTACCAACGAGGGTCTAGATGGGTTAGGTTAGGTTATATCACGACATAGACGTATATAATGTTCCCACCGAGAAGTAGGTTCCGACCCGCCAGGAATATTGGAAAATACTACATCCGAGATGTTAGGTTGCCTTACGTTGGGACATATAACGTTATAGACGTATATAATGTCCACACCGAGAAGTACGGACGACACGACCAGGATTATGTAAAACATTACCAGCGAGGGGCTAGATGAGTTAGGTTAGGTTATATTACGTTATAGACGTATATAATGTTCCCACCGAGAAGTAGGTTCCGACCCGCCAGGAATGTTGGAAAATACTACATCCGAGATGTTAGGTTGCCTTAGGTTAGGATATATAACATTATTGACGCATACAATTTCCCCACCGAGACCTACGGGACGACACGAACTGGATTATGTAAAACATTACCAACGAGGGTCTGGATGGGTTAGGTTAGGTTATATTACGTTACAGACGTATATAATGTTCCCACCGAAAATTAGGGGCCAACCCGCCAGGAATGTTGGAAAATACTACATCCGAGATGTTAGGTTGCCTTAGGTTGGTATATATAACGTTATAGACGTATATAATGACCCCACCGAGAAGTACGGTCCGACACGACCGGGATTCTGTAAAACATTACCAGCGAGGGGCTGGATGGGTTTGGTTAGGACATGTTACGTTACAGACGTATATAATGTTCCCACCGAGAATTAGGGGCCGAACCGCCAGGAATGTTGGAAAATACTACATCCGGGATGTTAGGTTGCCTTAGGTTGGGATATATAACGTTATAGACGTATATAATGATCCCAATGAGAAGTACGGGCCGACACGACCGGGATTCCGTAAAACATTACCAGCGAGGGGCTAGATGGGTTAGGTTTGGTTATATCACGTTATAGACGTATATAATGACCCCACCGAGAAGTACGGTCCGACACGACCGGGATTCTGTAAGATATTACCAGCGAGGGTCTAAATGGATTAGGTTAGGTAATATTACGATATAGAAGTATATAATGTTCCCACCGAGAAGTAGGGTCCGACCCGCCTGGAATATTGCAAAATACTACATTCGAGATGTTAGGTTGCCTTAGGTTAGGATGTATAACGTTATAGACGTATTCAATGTCCCCGCCGAGAAGTACGGGCCGACACGACCGGGATTCAATAACACATTACCAGCGAGGGTCTAGATGGGTTAGGTTAGGTTATACTACGTTAGAGACGTATATAATGTTCCCACCGAGAAGTAGGGGCCGACCCGCCAGGAATGTTGTAAAATACTACATCCGAGATGTTAGGTTACCTTAGGTTAGGATGTATAACGTTATAGACGTATATAATTTCCACACCGAGATGTACGCATGACACGACCGGGATTCCGTAAAACATTACCAGCGAGGGGCTAGATGGGTTAGGTTTGGTTGTATCACGTTATAGACGTATATAATGTTCCCACCGAGAAGTGGGTTCCGACCCGCCAGGAATATTGGAAAATACTACATCCGAGATGTTAGGTTGCCTTAGGTTGGGACATATAACGTTATAGACGTATATAATGTCCACACCGAGAAGTACGGACGACACGACCAGGATTATGTAAAACATTACCAGCGAGGGGCTAGATGAGTTAGGTTAGGTTATATTACGTTATAGACGTATATAATGTTCCCACCGAGAAGTAGGTTCCGACCCGCCAGGAATGTTGGAAAATACTACATCCGAGATGTTAGGTTGCCTTAGGTTAGGATATATAACATTATTGACGCATACAATTTCCCCACCGAGACCTACGGGACGACACGAACTGGATTATGTAAAACATTACCAACGAGGGTCTAGATGGGTTAGGTTAGGTTATATTACGTTACAGACGTATATAATGTTCCCACCGAAAATTAGGGGCCAACCCGCCAGGAATGTTGGAAAATACTACATCCGAGATGATAGGTTGCCTTAGGTTGGTATATATAACGTTATAGACGTATATAATGACCCCACCGAGAAGTACGGTCCGACACGACCGGGATTCTGTAAAACATTACCAGCGAGGGGCTGGATGGGTTTGGTTAGGACATGTTACGTTACAGACGTATATAATGTTCCCACCGAGAATTAGGGGCCGAACCGCCAGGAATGTTGGAAAATACTACATCCGGGATGTTAGGTTGCCTTAGGTTGGGATATATAACGTTATAGACGTATATAATGATCCCAATGAGAAGTACGGGCCGACACGACCGGGATTCTGTAAAACATTACCAGCGAGGGGCTAGATGGGTTAGGTTAGGTTATATCACGTTATAGACGTATATAATGTTCCCACCGAGAAGTGGGATCCGACCCGCCAGGAATGTTGGAAAATACTACATCCGAGATGTTAGGTTGCCTTAGGTTGGTATATATAACGTTATAGACGTATATAATGACCCCACCGAGAAGTACGGTCCGACACGACCGGGATTCTGTAAAACATTACCAGCGAGGGGCTGGATGGGTTTGGTTAGGACATGTTACGTTACAGACGTATATAATGTTCCCACCGAGAATTAGGGGCCGAACCGCCAGGAATGTTGGAAAATACTACATCCGGGATGTTAGGTTGCCTTAGGTTGGGATATATAACGTTATAGACGTATATAATGATCCCAATGAGAAGTACGGGCCGACACGACCGGGATTCTGTAAAACATTACCAGCGAGGGGCTAGATGGGTTAGGTTAGGTTATATCACGTTATAGACGTATATAATGTTCCCACCGAGAAGTGGGATCCGACCCGCCAGGAATGTTGTAAAATACTACATTCGAAATGTTAGGTTGCCTTAGGTTAGGATGTATAACGTTATAGATGTATATAATTTCCACACTGAGAAGTCCGGACGACACGACCGGGATTCTGTAAAATATTACCAGCGAGGGGCTAGATGGGTTAGGTTAGGTTATATTACGTTATAGACGTATATAATGTTCCCACCGAGAAGTGGGTTCCGACCCGCCAGGAATGTTGTAAAATACTACATTCGAAATGTTCGGCTGCCTTAGGTTAGGATGTATAACGATATAGACGTATATAATGTCCACACTGAGAAGTACGGACGACACGACCGGGTATCTGTAAAATATTACCAGCGAGTGGCTAGAAGGGTTAGGTTAGGTTATATTACGTTATAGACGTATATAATGTTCCCACCGAGAAGTGGGTTCCGGCCCGCCAGGAATGTTGTAAAATACTACATTCGAAATGTTAGGTTGCCATAGGTCAGGATATATAACGTTATAGATGCATACAATGTCCCCACCGAGACGTACGGGACGACACGAACTGGATTCTGTAAAACATTACCAACGAGGGTCTAGATGGGTTAGGTTAGGTTATATCACGACATAGACGTATATAATGTTCCCACCGAGAAGTAGGTTCCGACCCGCCAGGAATATTGGAAAATACTACATCCGAGATGTTAGGTTGCCTTACGTTGGGACATATAACGTTATAGACGTATATAATGTCCACACCGAGAAGTACGGACGACACGACCAGGATTATGTAAAACATTACCAGCGAGGGGCTAGATGAGTTAGGTTAGGTTATATTACGTTATAGACGTATATAATGTTCCCACCGAGAAGTAGGTTCCGACCCGCCAGGAATGTTGGAAAATACTACATCCGAGATGTTAGGTTGCCTTAGGTTAGGATATATAACATTATTGACGCATACAATTTCCCCACCGAGACCTACGGGACGACACGAACTGGATTATGTAAAACATTACCAACGAGGGTCTGGATGGGTTAGGTTAGGTTATATTACGTTACAGACGTATATAATGTTCCCACCGAAAATTAGGGGCCAACCCGCCAGGAATGTTGGAAAATACTACATCCGAGATGTTAGGTTGCCTTAGGTTGGTATATATAACGTTATAGACGTATATAATGACCCCACCGAGAAGTACGGTCCGACACGACCGGGATTCTGTAAAACATTACCAGCGAGGGGCTGGATGGGTTTGGTTAGGACATGTTACGTTACAGACGTATATAATGTTCCCACCGAGAATTAGGGGCCGAACCGCCAGGAATGTTGGAAAATACTACATCCGGGATGTTAGGTTGCCTTAGGTTGGGATATATAACGTTATAGACGTATATAATGATCCCAATGAGAAGTACGGGCCGACACGACCGGGATTCCGTAAAACATTACCAGCGAGGGGCTAGATGGGTTAGGTTTGGTTATATCACGTTATAGACGTATATAATGTACCCACCGAGAAGTGGGTTCCGACCCGCCAGGAATGTTGGAAAATACTACATCCGAGATGTTAGGTTGCCTTAGGTTGGGACATATAACGTTATAGACGTATATAATGTCCACACCGAGAAGTACGGACGACACGACCAGGATTATGTAAAACATTACCAGCGAGGGGCTAGATGAGTTAGGTTAGGTTATATTACGTTATAGACGTATATAATGTTCCCACCGAGAAGTAGGTTCCGACCCGCCAGGAATGTTGGAAAATACTACATCCGAGATGTTAGGTTGCCTTAGGTTAGGATATATAACATTATTGACGTATACAATTTCCCCACCGAGACCTACGGGATGACACGAACTGGATTATGTATAACATTACCAACGAGGGTCTAGATGGGTTAGGTTAGGTTATATTACGTTACAGACGTATATAATGTTCCTACCGAAAATTAGGGGCCAACCCGCCAGGAATGTTGGAAAATACTACATCCGAGATGTTAGGTTGCCTTAGGTTGGTATATATAACGTTATAGACGTATATAATGACCCCACCGAAAAGTACGGTCCGACACGACCGGGATTCTGTAAAACATTACCAGCGAGGGGCTGGATGGGTTTGGTTAGGTTATATTACGATATAGAAGTATATAATGTTCAAACCGAGATGTAGGTTCCGACCCGCCAGGAATGTTGTAAAATACTACATCGGAGATGTTAGGTTGCCTTAGGATAGAATGTATAACGTTATAGACGTATATAATGTCCACACCGAGAAGTACGCACGACACGACCGGGATTCTGTAAAACATTACCAGCGAGGGGCTAGATGGGTTAGGTTAGGTTATATCACGTTATAGACGTATATAATGTTCCCACCGAGAAGTGGGATCCGACCCGCCAGGAATGTTGTAAAATACTACATTCGAAATGTTAGGTTGCCTTAGGTTAGGATGTATAACGTTATAGAAGTATATAATTTCCACACTGAGAAGTACGGACGACACGAACGGGATTCTGTAAAATATTACCAGCGAGGGGCTAGATGGGTTAGGTTAGGTTATATTACGTTATAGACGTATATAATGTTCCCACCGAGAAGTGGGTTCCGACCCGCCAGGAATGTTGTAAAATACTACATTCGAAATGTTAGGTTGCCTTAGGTTAGGATGTATAACGTTATAGACGTATATAATGTCCACACTGAGAAGTACGCACGACACGACCGGGATTCTGTAAAACATTACCAGCGAGGGGCTAGATGGGTTAGGTTAGGTTATATCACGTTATAGACGTATATAATGTTCCCACCGAGAAGTGGGATCCGACCCGCCAGGAATGTTGGAAAATACCTCATCCGAGATGTTAGGTTGCCATAGGTCAGGATATATAACGTTATAGATGCATACAATGTCCCCACCGAGACGTACGGGACGACACGAACTGGATTCTGTAAAACATTACCAGCGAGGGTCTAGATGGGTTAGGTTAGGCTATATTACGTTACAGACGTATATAATGTTCCCACCGAAAATTAGGGGCCAACCCGCCAGGAATGTTGGAAAATACTACATCCGAGATGTTAGGTTGCCTTAGGTTGGTATATATAACGTTGTAGACGTATATAATGACCCCACCGAGAAGTACGGTCCGACACGACCGAGATTCTGTAAGATATTACCAGCGAGGGTCTAAATGGATTAGGTTAGGTAATATTACGATATAGGCGTATATAATGTTCCCACCGAGAAGTAGGGTCGGACCCGCCTGGAATATTGCAAAATACTACATTCGAGATGTTAGGTTGCCTTAGGTTAGGATGTATAACGTTATAGACGTATTCAATGTCCCCGCCGAGAAGTACGGGCCGACACGACCGGGATTCAGTAACACATTACCAGCGAGGGTCTAGATGGGTTAGGTTAGGTTATATTACGTTAGAGACGTATATAATGTTCCCACCGAGAAGTATGGGCCGACCCGCCAGGAATGTTGTAAAATACTACATCCGAGATGTTAGGTTGCCTTAGGTTAGGATGTATAACGTTATAGACGTATATAATTTCCACACCGAGATGTACGCATGACACGACCGGGATTCCGTAAAATATTACCAGCGAGGGGCTAGATGGGTTAGGTTTGGTTATATCACGTTATAGACGTATATAATGTTCCCACCGAGAAGTGGGTTCCGACCCGCCAGGAATGTTGGAAAATACTACATCCGAGATGTTAGGTTGCCTTAGGTTGGGACATATAACGTTATAGACGTATATAATGTCCACACCGAGAAGTACGAACGACACGACCAGGATTATGTAAAACATTACCAGCGAGGGGCTAGATGAGTTAGGTTAGGTTATATTACGTTATAGACGTATATAATGTTCCCACCGAGAAGTAGGTTCCGACCCGCCAGGAATGTTGGAAAATACTACATCCGAGATGTTAGGTTGCCTTAGGTTAGGATATATAACATTATTGACGCATACAATTTCCCCACCGAGACCTACGGGACGACACGAACTGGATTATGTAAAACATTACCAACGAGGGTCTAGATGGGTTAGGTTAGGTTATATTACGTTACAGACGTATATAATGTTCCCACCGAAAATTAGGGGCCAACCCGCCAGGAATGTTGGAAAATACTACATCCGAGATGTTAGGTTGCCTTAGGTTGGTATATATAACGTTATAGACGTATATAATGACCCCACCGAGAAGTACGGTCCGACACGACCGGGATTCTGTAAAACATTACCAGCGAGGGGCTGGATGGGTTTGGTTAGGACATGTTACGTTACAGACGTATATAATGTTCCCACCGAGAATTAGGGGCCGAACCGCCAGGAATGTTGGAAAATACTACATCCGGGATGTTAGGTTGCCTTAGGTTGGGATATATAACGTTATAGACGTATATAATGATCCCAATGAGAAGTACGGGCCGACACGACCGGGATTCCGTAAAACATTACCAGCGAGGGTCTAGATGGGTTAGGTTAGGTTATATCACGACATAGACGTATATAATGTTTCCACCGAGAAGTAGGTTGCGACCCGCCAGGAATGTTGTATAATACTACATTCGGGATGTTAGGTTGCCTTAGGTTAGAATATATAACGTTATAGACGTATATAATGTCCTCACCGAGAAGTACGGTCCGACACGACCGGGATTCTGTAAGATATTACCAGCGAGGGTCTAAATGGATTAGGTTAGGTAATATTACGATATAGACGTATATAATGTTCCCACCGAGAAGTAGGTTCCGACCCGCCAGGAATGTTGGAAAATACTACATCCGAGATGTTAGGTTGCCTTAGGTTAGGATATATAACATTATTGAGGTATACAATTTCCCCACCGAGACCTACGGGATGACACGAACTGGATTATGTAAAACATTACCAACGAGGGTCTAGATGGGTTAGGTTAGGTTATATTACGTTACAGACGTATATAATGTTCCCACCGAAAATTAGGGGCCAACCCGCCAGGAATGTTGGAAAATACTACATCCGAGATGTTAGGTTGCCTTAGGTTGGTATATATAACGTTATAGACGTATATAATGACCCCACCGAGAAGTACGGTCCGACACGACCGGGATTCTGTAAAACATTACCAGCGAGGGGCTGGATGGGTTTGGTTAGGTTATATTACGATATAGAAGTATATAATGTTCAAACCGAGATGTAGGTTCCGACCCGCCAGGAATGTTGTAAAATACTACATTCGAAATGTTAGGTTGCCTTAGGTTAGGATGTATAACGTTATAGACGTATATAATGTCCACACTGAGAAGTACGCACGACACGACCGGGATTCTGTAAAACATTACCAGCGAGGGGCTAGATGGGTTAGGTTAGGTTATATCACGTTATAGACGTATATAATGTTCCCACCGAGAAGTGGGATCCGACCCGCCAGGAATGTTGGAAAATACCTCATCCGAGATGTTAGGTTGCCATAGGTCAGGATATATAACGTTATAGATGCATACAATGTCCCCACCGAGACGTACGGGACGACACGAACTGGATTCTGTAAAACATTACCAGCGAGGGTCTAGATGTGTTAGGTTAGGCTATATTACGTTACAGACGTATATAATGTTCCCACCGAAAATTAGGGGCCAACCCGTCAGGAATGTTGGAAAATACTACATCCGAGATGTTAGGTTGCCTTAGGTTGGTATATATAACGTTATAGACGTATATAATGACCCCACCGAGAAGTACGGTCCGACACGACCGGGATTCTGTAAAACATTACCAGCGAGGGGCTGGATGGGTTTGGTTAGGACATGTTACGTTACAGACGTATAAAATGTTCCCACCGAGAATTAGGGGCCGAACCGCCAGGAATTTTGGAAAATACTACATCCGGGATGTTAGGTTGCCTTAGGTTGGGATATATAACGTTATAGACGTATATAATGATCCCAATGAGAAGTACGGGCCGACACGACCGGGATTCTGTAAAACATTACCAGCGAGGGGCTAGATGGGTTAGGTTAGGTTATATCACGTTATAGACGTATATAATGTACCCACCGAGAAGTGGGTTCCGACCCGCCAGGAATGTTGGAAAATACTACATCCGAGATGTTAGGTTGCCTTAGGTTGGGACATATAACGTTATAGGCGTATATAATGTCCACAACGAGAAGTACGGACGACACGACCGGGATTCTGTAAAATATTACCAGCGAGGGGCTAGATGGGTTAGGTTAGGTTATATTACGTTATAGACGTATATAATGTTCCCACCGAGAAGTAGGTTCCGACCCGCCAGGAATGTTGGAAAATACTACATCCGAGATGTTAGGTTGCCTTAGGTTAGGATATATAACATTATTGACGTATACAATTTCCCCACCGAGACCTACGGGATGACACGGACTGGATTATGTAAAACATTACCAACGAGGGTCTAGATGGGTTAGGTTAGGTTATATTACGTTACAGACGTATATAATGTTCCCACCGAAAATTAGGGGCCAACCCGCCAGGAATGTTGGAAAATACTACATCCGAGATGTTAGGTTGCCTTAGGTTGGTATATATAACGTTATAGACGTATATAATGACCCCACCGAGAAGTACGGTCCGACACGACCGGGATTCTGTAAAACATTACCAGCGAGGGGCTGGATGGGTTTGGTTAGGACATGTTACGTTACAGACGTATATAATGTTCCCACCGAGAATTAGGGGCCGAACCGCCAGGAATTTTGGAAAATACTACATCCGGGATGTTAGGTTGTCTTAGGTTGGGATATATAACGTTATAGACGTATATAATGATCCCAATGAGAAGTACGGGCCGACACGACCGGGATTCTGTAAAACATTACCAGCGAGGGGCTAGATGGGTTAGGTTAGGCTATATCACGTTATAGACGTATATAATGTACCCACCGAGAAGTGGGTTCCGACCCGCCAGGAATGTTGGAAAATACTACATCCGAGATGTTAGGTTGCCTTAGGTTAGGATATATAACATTATTCACGTATACAATTTCCCCACCGAGACCTACGGGATGACACGAACTGGATTATGTAAAACATTACCAACGAGGGTCTAGATGGGTTAGGTTAGGTTATATTACGTTACAGACGTATATAATGTTCCCACCGAAAATTAGGGGCCAACCCGACAGGAATGTTGGAAAATACTACATCCGAGATGTTAGGTTGCCTTAGGTTGGTATATATAACGTTATAGACGTATATAATGACCCCACCGAGAAGTACGGTCCGACACGACCGGGATTCTGTAAAACATTACCAGCGAGGGGCTGGATGGGTTTGGTTAGGTTATATTACGATATAGAAGTATATAATGTTCAAACCGAGATGTAGGTTCCGACCCGCCAGGAATGTTGTAAAATACTACATCGGAGATGTTAGGTTGCCTTAGGATAGAATGTATAACGTTATAGACGTATATAATGTCCACACCGAGAAGTACGCACGACACGACCGGGATTCTGTAAAACATTACCAGCGAGGGGCTAGATGGGTTAGGTTAGGTTATATCACGTTATAGACGTATATAATGTTCCCACCGAGAAGTGGGATCCGACCCACCAGGAATGTTGGAAAATACCTCATCCGAGATGTTAGGTTGCCATAGGTCAGGATATATAACGTTATAGATGCATACAATGTCCCCACCGAGACGTACGGGACGACACGAACTGGATTCTGTAAAACATTACCAGCGAGGGTCTAGATGGGTTAGGTTAGGCTATATTACGTTACAGACGTATATAATGTTCCCACCGAAAATTAGGGGCCAACCCGCCAGGAATGTTGGAAAACACTACATCCGAGATGTTAGGTTGCCTTAGGTTGGTATATATAACGTTGTAGACGTATATAATGACCCCACCGAGAAGTACGGTCCGACACGATCGGGATTCTGTAAAACATTACCAGCGAGGGTCTGGATGGGTTTGGTTAGGACATATTACGTTACAGACGTATATAATGTTCCCACCGAGAATTAGGGGCCGAACCGCCAGGAATGTTGGAAAATACTACACCCGAGATGTTAGGTTGCCTTAGGTTGGGACATATAACGTTATAGACGTATATAATGTCCCCACCGGAAAGTACGGTCCGACACGACCGGGATTCTGTAAAACATTACCAGCGAGGGGCTAGATGAGTTAGGTTAGGTTATATTACGTTATAGACGTATATAATGTTCCCACCGAGAAGTAGGTTCCGACCCGCCAGGAATGTTGGAAAATACTACATCCGAGATGTTAGGTTGCCTTAGGTTAGGATATATAACATTATTGACGCATACAATTTCCCCACCGAGACCTACGGGACGACACGAACTGGATTCTGTAAAACATTACCAGCGAGGGTCTAGATGGGTTAGGTTAGGTTATATCACGACATAGACGTATATAATGTTTCCACCGAGAAGTAGGTTGCGACCCGCCAGGAATGTTGTATAATACTACATTCGGGATGTTAGGTTGCCTTAGGTTAGAATATATAACGTTATAGACGTATATAATGTCCTCACCGAGAAGTACGGTCCGACACGACCGGGATTCTGTAAGATATTACCAGCGAGGGTCTAAATGGATTAGGTTAGGTAATATTACGATATAGACGTATATAATGTTCCCACCGAGAAGTAGGGTCCGACCCGCCTGGAATATTGCAAAATACTACATTCGAGATGTTAGGTTGCCTTAGGTTAGGATGTATAACGTTATAGACGTATTCAATGTCCCCGCCGAGAAGTACGGGCCGACACGACCGGGATTCAGTAACACATTACCAGCGAGGGTCTAGATGGGTTAGGTTAGGTTATATTACGTTAGAGACGTATACAATGTTCCCACCGAGAAGTAGGGGCCGACCCGCCAGGAATGTTGTAAAATACTACATCCGAGATGTTAGGTTGCCTTAAGTTAGGATGTATAACGTTATAGACGTATATAATTTCCACACCGAGATGTACGCATGACACGACCGGGATTCCGTAAAACATTACCAGCGAGGGGCTAGATGGGTTAGGTTTGGTTATATCACGTTATAGACGTATATAATGTTCCCACCGAGAAGTGGGTTCCGACCCGCCAGGAATGTTGGAAAATACTACATCCGAGATGTTAGGTTGCCTTAGGTTGGGACATATAACGTTATAGACATATATAATGTCCACACCGAGAAGTACGGACGACACGACCAGGATTATGTAAAACATTACCAGCGAGGGGCTAGCTGAGTTAGGTTAGGTTATATTACGTTATAGACGTATATAATGTTCCCACCGAGAAGTAGGTTCCGACCCGCCAGGAATGTTGGAAAATACTACATCCGAGATGTTAGGTTGCCTTAGGTTAGGATATATAACATTATTGACGCATACAATTTCCCCACCGAGACCTACGGGACGACGCGAACTGGATTATGTAAAACATTACCAACGAGGGTCTAGATGGGTTAGGTTAGGTTATATTACGTTACAGACGTATATAATGTTCCCACCGAAAATTAGGGGCCAACCCGCCAGGAATGTTGGAAAATACTACATCCGAGATGTTAGGTTGCCTTAGGTTGGTATATATAACGTTATAGACGTATATAATGACCCCACCGAGAAGTACGGTCCGACACGACCGGGATTCTGTAAAACATTACCAGCGAGGGGCTGGATGGGTTTGGTTAGGACATGTTACGTTACAGACGTATATAATGTTCCCACCGAGAATTAGGGGCCGAACCGCCAGGAATTTTGGAAAATACTACATCCGGGATGTTAGGTTGCCTTAGGTTGGGATATATAACGTTATAGACGTATATAATGATCCCAATGAGAAGTACGGGCCGACACGACCGGGATTCTGTAAAACATTACCAGCGAGGGGCTAGATGGGTTAGGTTAGGTTATATCACGTTATAGACGTATATAATGTTCCCACCGAGAAGTGGGATCCGACCCGCCAGGAATGTTGTAAAATACTACATTCGAAATGTTAGGTTGCCTTAGGTTAGGATGTATAACGTTATAGATGTATATAATTTCCACACTGAGAAGTCCGGACGACACGACCGGGATTCTGTAAAATATTACCAGCGAGGGGCTAGATGGGTTAGGTTAGGTTATATTACGTTATAGACGTATATAATGTTCCCACCGAGAAGTGGGTTCCGGCCCGCCAGGAATGTTGTAAAATACTGCATTCGAAATGTTAGGTTGCCATAGGTCAGGATATATAACGTTATAGATGCATACAATGTCCCCACCGAGACGTACGGGACGACACGAACTGGATTCTGTAAAACATTACCAACGAGGGTCTAGATGGGTTAGGTTAGGTTATATCACGACATAGACGTATATAATGTTTCCACCGAGAAGTAGGTTGCGACCCGCCAGGAATGTTGTATAATACTACATTCGGGATGTTAGGTTGCCTTAGGTTAGAATATATAACGTTATAGACGTTTATAATGTCCTCACCGAGAAGTACGGTCCGACACGACCGGGATTCTGTAAGATATTACCAGCGAGGGTCTAAATGGATTAGGTTAGGTAATATTACGATATAGACGTATATAATGTTCCCACCGAGAAGTAGGGTCCGACCCGCCTGGAATATTGCAAAATACTACATTCGAGATGTTAGGTTGCCTTAGGTTAGGATGTATAACGTTATAGACGTATTCAATGTCCCCGCCGAGAAGTACGGGCCGACACGACCGGGATTCAGTAACACATTACCAGCGAGGGTCTAGATGGGTTAGGTTAGGTTATATTAAGTTAGAGACGTATATAATGTTCCCACCGAGAAGTAGGGGCCGACCCGCCAGGAATGTTGTAAAATACTACATCCGAGATGTTAGGTTGCCTTAGGTTAGGATGTATAACGTTATAGACGTATATAATTTCCACACCGAGATGTACGCATGACACGACCGGGATTCCGTAAAACATTACCAGCGAGGGGCTAGATGGGTTAGGTTTGGTTATATCACGTTATAGACGTATATAATGTTCCCACCGAGAAGTGGGTTCCGACCCGCCAGGAATGTTGGAAAATACTTCATCCGAGATGTTAGGTTGCCTTAGGTTGGGACATATAACGTTATAGACGTATATAATGTCCACACCGAGAAGTACGCACGACACGACCGGGATTCTGAAAACATTACCAGCGAGGGGCTAGTTGGGTTAGGTTAGGTTATATCACGTTATAGACGTATATAATGTTCCCACCGAGAAGTGGGATCCGACCCGCCAGGAATGTTGTAAAATACCACATCCGAGATGTTAGGTTGCCATAGGTCAGGATATATAACGTTATAGATGCATACAATGTCCCCACCGAGACGTACGGGACGACACGAACTGGATTCTGTAAAACATTACCAGCGAGGGTCTAGATGGGTTAGGTTAGGTTATATTACGTTACAGACGTATATAATCTTCCCACCGAAAATTAGGGGCCAACCCGCCAGGAATGTTGGAAAATACTACATCCGAGATGTTAGGTTGCCTTAGGTTGGTATATATAACGTTATAGACGTATATAATGACCCCACTGAGAAGTACGGTCCGACACGACCGGGATTCTGTAAAACATTACCAGCGAGGGGCTGGATGGGTTTGGTTAGGACATATTACGTTACAGACGTATATAATGTTCCCACCGAGAATTAGAGGCCGAACCGCCAGGAATGTTGGAAAATACTACATCCGAGATGTTAGGTTGCCTTAGGTTGGGATATATAACGTTATAGACGTATATAATGATCCCAATGAGAAGTACGGGCCGACACGACCGGGATTCTGTAAAACATTACCAGCGAGGGGCTAGATGGGTTAGGTTAGGTTATATTACGTTATAGACGTATATAATGTTCCCACCGAGAAGTAGGTTCCGACCCGCCAGGAATGTTGGAAAATACTACATCCGAGATGTTAAGTTGCCTTAGGATAGAATGTATAACGTTATAGACGTATATAATGTCCACACCGAGAAGTACGCACGACACGACCGGGATTCTGTAAAACATTACCAGCGAGGGGCTAGATGGGTTAGGTTAGGTTATATCACGTTATAGACGTATATAATGTTCCCACCGAGAAGTGGGATCCGACCCGCCAGGAATGTTGTAAAATACTACATTCGAAATGTTAAGTTGCCTTAGGTTAGGATGTATAACGTTATAGACGTATATAATGTCCACACTGAGAAGTACGCACGACACGACCGGGATTCTGTAAAACATTACCAGCGAGGGGCTAGTTGGGTTAGGTTAGGTTATATCACGTTATAGACGTATATAATGTTCCCACCGAGAAGTGGGATCCGAACCGCCAGGAATGTTGTAAAATACCACATCCGAGATGTTAGGTTGCCATAGGTCAGGATATATAACGTTATAGATGCATACAATGTCCCCACCGAGACGTACGGGACGACACGAACTGGATTCTGTAAAACATTACCAGCGAGGGTCTAGATGGGTTCGGTTAGGTTATATTACGTTACAGACGTATATAATGTTCCCACCGAAAATTAGGGGCCAACCCGCCAGGAATGTTGGAAAATACTACATCCGAGATGTTAGGTTGCCTTAGGTTGGTATATACAACGTTATAGACGTATATAATGACCCCACCGAGAAGTACGGGCCGACACGACCAGGATTCTGTAAAACATTACCAGCGAGGGGCTAGATGAGTTAGGTTAGGACATATTACGTTACAGACGTATATAATGTTCCCACCGAGAATTAGGGGCCGAACCGCCAGGAATGTTGGAAAATACTACATCCGAGATGTTAGGTTGCCTTAGGTTGGGATATATAACGTTATAGACGTATATAATGATCCCAATGAGAAGTACGGGCCGACACGACCGGGATTCTGTAAAACATTACCAGCGAGGGGCTAGATGGGTTAGGTTAGGTTATATTACGTTATAGACGTATATAATGTTCCCACCGAGAAGTAGGTTCCGAACCGCCAGGAATGTTGTAAAATACTACATCCGAGATGTTAGATTGCCTTAGGTTAGGATGTATAACGTTATAGACGTATATAATGTCCACACCGAGAAGTACGGACGACACGACCAGGATTCTGTAAAACATTACCAGCGAGGAACTAGATGGGTTAGGTTAGGTTATATTACGTTATAGATGTATATAATGTCCCCACCGAGACGTAGAGGCCGACCCGCCAGGAATGTTGGAAAATACTACATCCGACATGTTAGATTGCCTTAGATTGGGATATATAACGTTATAGACGTATATAATGTCCCCACCGAGAAGTACGCACGACACGACCGGGATTCTGTAAAACATTACCAGCGAGGGGCTAGATGTGTTAGGTTAGGTTATATCACGTTATAGACGTATATAATGTTCCCACCGAGAAGTGGGATCCGACCCGCCAGGAATGTTGTAAAATACTACATTCGAAATGTTAGGTTGCCTTAGGTTAGGATGTATAACGTTATAGACGTATATAATGTCCACACTGAGAAGTACGCACGACACGACCGGGATTCTGTAAAACATTACCAGCGAGGGGCTAGATGGGTTAGGTTAGGTTATATCACGTTATAGACGTATATAATGTTCCCACCGAGAATTAGGGGCCGAACCGCCAGGAATGTTGGAAAATACTACATCCGAGATGTTAGGTTGCCTTAGGTTGGGATATATAACGTTATAGACGTATATAATGATCCCAATGAGAAGTACGGGCCGACACGTCCGGGATTCTGTAAAACATTACCAGCGAGGGGCTAGATGGGTTAGGTTAGGTTATATCACGTTATAGACGTATATAATGTTCCCACCGAGAAGTGGGATCGGACCCGCCAGGAATGTTGTAAAATACTACATTCGAAATGTTAAGTTGCCTTAGGTTAGGATGTATAACGTTATAGACGTATATAATGTCCACACTGAGAAGTACGCACGACACGACCGGGATTCTGTAAAACATTACCAGCGAGGGGCTAGTTGGGTTAGGTTAGGTTATATCACGTTATAGACGTATATAGTGTTCCCACCGAGAAGTGGGATCCGACCCGCCAGGAATGTTGTAAAATACCACATCCGAGATGTTAGGTTGCCATAGGTCAGGATATATAACGTTATAGATGCATACAATGTCCCCACCGAGACGTACGGGACGACACGAACTGGATTCTGTAAAACATTACCAGCGAGGGGCTAGATGAGTTAGGTTAGGACATATTACGTTACAGACGTATATAATGTTCCCACCGAGAATTAGGGGCCGAACCGCCAGGAATGATGGAAAATACTACATCCGAGATGTTAGGTTGCCTTAGGTTGGGATATATAACGTTATAGACGTATATAATGATCCCAATGAGAAGTACGGGCCGACACGACCGGGATTCTGTAAAACATTACCAGCGAGGGGCTAGATGGGTTAGGTTAGGTTATATTACGTTATAGACGTATATAATGTTCCCACCGAGAAGTAGGTTCCGAACCGCCAGGAATGTTGTAAAATACTACATCCGAGATGTTAGATTGCCTTAGGTTAGGTTGTATAACGTTATAGACGTATATAATGTCCACACCGAGAAGTACGGACGACACGACCAGAATTCTGTAAAACATTACCAGCGAGGAACTAGATGGGTTAGGTTAGGTTATATTACGTTATAGATGTATATAATGTCCCCACCGAGACGTAGAGGCCGACCCGCCAGGAATGTTGGAAAATACTACATCCGACATGTTAGATTGCCTTAGATTGGGATATATAACATTATAGACGTATATAATGTCCCCACCGAGACGGTCGGGACGACACGAACGGCATTCTGTAAGACATTACCAGCGATAGTCTAGATGGATTAGGTTAGGTTATATTACGATATAGAAGTATATAATGTTCAAACCGAGATGTAGGTTCCGACCCGCCAGGAATGTTGTAAAATACTACATCCGAGACGTTAGGTTGCCTTAGGATAGAATGTATAACGTTATAGACGTATATAATGTCCACACCGAGAAGTACGCACGACACGACCGGGATTCTGTAAAACATTACCAGCGAGGGGCTAGATGGGTTAGGTTAGGTTATATCACGTTATAGACGTATATAATGTTCCCACAGAGAAGTGGGGCCGACCCGCCAGGAATGTTGTAAAATACTACATTCGAAATGTTAGGTTGCCTTAGGTTAGGATGTATAACGTTATAGATGCATACAATGTCCCCACCGAGACGTACGGGACGACACGAACTGGATTCTGTAAAACATTACCAGCGCGGGGCTAGATGGGTAGGGTTAGGTTATATTACGTTATAGTCGTATATAGTGTCCCCACCGAGAAATAGGGGCCGACCGCGCCAGGAATGTTGGAAAATACTACATCCGCGTTGTTAGGTTGCCTTAGGTTGTGATATATAACGTTATAGACGTATATAATGCCCCACCGAGAAGTACGGACCGACAGGACCGGGATTCTGTAAAACATTATCACCGTGGGGCAAGGTGGGTTATATTAGGTTATATTACGTTATAGACGTATATAATGTTCCCACAGAGAAGTGGGGCCGACCCGCCAGGAATGTTGGAAAATACTGCATTCGACATGTTAGGTTGCCTTAGGTTGTGATATATAACGTTATAGACGTATATAATGTCCCCACCGAGAAGTACGGGCCGACACGACCGGGATTTCTGTAAAACATTATCACCCATGGGCAAAATAGGTTAGGTTACTTTATATTACGATATAGACGTATAAAATGTGCCCACAGAGAAGTAAGGGCCGACCAGCCTGGAATGTTGTAAAATACTACATTCGAGATGATAGATTGCATTACGTTAGGATATATAACGTTATAGACTTATATAATGTCTGCACCGAGACGTACTAGACGATACGAACGGGATTCTGTAAAACATTACCAGCGAGGGGCCAAATGGGTTAGGTTAGGTTATATTACGTTATAGACGTATATAATGTTCCCACCGATAATTAGGGGCCGACCCGCCAGGAATGTTGGAATATACTGCATCCGAGGTGTTAGGCTACTTAGGTTAGGATATATAACGTTATAGACGTATATAATGTCCCCACCGAGAAGTACGGGCCGACACGACCGGGGTTTCTTTAAAACATTATCACCTATCGGCAAAATAGGTTAGGTTACTTTATATTACGATATAGGCGTATAAAATGTGCCCACGGAGAAGTAGGGGCCGACCCGCCTGGAATTTTGTAAAATACTACATTCGAGATGATAGGTTGCATTAGGTTAGGATATATAACGTTATAGACGTATATAATGTCCCCACCGAGAAGTACGGGCCGACACGACCGGGGTTTCTGTAAAACATTATCACCCATGGGCAAAATAGGTTAGGTTACTTTATATTACGATATAGACGTATAAAATGTTCCCACCGAGAAGTAGGGTCCGACCCTCCAGCAGTGTTGTAAAATATTACACCCGAGATGTTAGGTTCCCATAGGTTAGGATATATAACGTCATAGACGTATATAAAGTCCCCACCGAGATGTAGGCGACGACACGTCAGGAATGTTGTAAAATATTACATCCGAGGAGTAAGGTTACCTTAGGTTAGGATATATAGCGATATGGACGTATATTATGTTCCCGCCGAGAAGAAGGGACCGACATGCCAGGAATGTTGCAAAATATTACATCGGAGGTGTTAGGTTACCTTATGCTAGGATATCTAGTGTTATAGACGTATATAATGTCCCCACCGAGATGTAGGCGCCGACACGCCAGGAATGTCGTAATATATTACATCGGAGTTGTTAGGTTCCCTCAGGTTAGGATATATAACGTTAAAGACGTATATAATGTCCCAACCGAGATGTAGGATACTACACGCCAGGAATGTTGTAAAACATTATATCCGAGGTGTTAGGTTGCCTTAGGTTAGGATATATAACGTTATAGACGTATATAATGTTCCCACCGAGAAGTAGGTGCCGACGCGCCAGGAATGTAGTAAATCATTACATCCGAGATGTTACGTTGCCTTAGGTTAGGATATATAATATTATAGACGTATATACTGCTCCCACCGAGAAGTAGGGACCGACATGCCAGGAATGTTGTAAAATATTACATCCGAGATGTTAGGTTCCCTTAGGTTAGGATATATATCGTTATAGACGTATATAATGTTCCCACCGAGAAGTAAGGCCCGACACGACAGGAATGCTGTAACATATTACATCCGAAATGTTATGTTGCCTTACGTTAGGATATATAATCTTATAGACGTAGATAATGTTCCCACCGAGATGTACGGGACGAAAGGAACGGGATTCTATAAAACATTACCAGCGAGGGGCTAAATGGGTTAGGTTAGGTTATATTACGATATAGACGTAATAATGTTACCACCGAGACGTACGGGACGACACGAACGGGATTCTATAAATCATTACCAGCGAGGGGCTAGATAGCTTAGGTTAGGTTATGTTACGTTATAGACGTATATAATGTTCCCTCCGAGAAGTAGGGGCCGACCTGCCAGGAATGTTGTAAAATACTACATCCGAGGCGTTAGGCTGCCTTAGGTTAGGATATATAACGCTATAGACGCATATAGTGTCCCCAACGAGACGTCCGGGAAGACGCGGACGGGATTCTGTAAAACATTGCCAGCGAGGGTATAGATGGGTTTGGTTAGGTTATATTACGTTATAGACGTATATAATGTTCCCACCGAGATTTAGGGGCCGACCCTTCAGGAATGTTGTGCAATACTACATCCGGGATGTTAGGCTGCCTTAGGTATGGATATATAACGTTATAGACGTATATAATGTCCCCACCGTGACGTACGGGACGACACGAACGGGATTCTATAAAACATTAACAGGGAGGGGCTAAATGGCTTAGGTTAGGTTACATTACTTTATAGACGTATATAATGTTCCCACCGAGAAGTAGGCCCCGACCCGCCAAGAATGTTGTAAAATACTACATCCGAGATGTTAGGATGCCATAGGTTAGGATATATAACGCTATTGACGTATACAATGTCCGCACCGAGACGTCCGGCACGACACGAACGGGATTCTGTAAAACATTACCAGCGAGGGGTTACATGGGTTAGGTTAGGTTATATTAGGTTATAGACGTATGTAATGTTCCCACCGAGAAGTAGGGGCCGACCCGCCAGGAATATTGTAAAATACTACATCCGAGATGTTATGCTGCCTCGGGTTAGGATATATAACGTTATAGACGTATATAATGTCCCCACCGAGAAGTAGGTTCCGACAAGCCAGGAATGTTGTCAAATATTACCGCCAAGATGTTAGGTTGGGATAGGTTAGGTTATATTACGTTATTGATGTATCTAAAGGTCCCAGCGAAAAGTAGGTGCCGACAAGCAAGGAATGTGGTTAAAGATTACCCCCGAGATGTTAGGTTGGGTTAGGTTATGTTACATTACGTTATTCATGTATATAATGGTCCTACAGGGAAGTAGTTTCTAACTCGCCAGGAATGTTCTCAAATATTACCGCCGAGAGGTCAGGATGGGTTAGGTCAGGTTATATTACGTTATTGATGTATATAATGGTCCCACGGGGAAGTAGAGTCCGACTCGCCAGGAATGTTGTCAAATATTACCGCCGAGAGGAAAGTTTGCGTTAGGTTAGGTTATATTACGTTATTGATGCATATAAAGGTCCAACGGAGAGGTAGAGGCCAACTCGCCAGGAATGTTGTCAAATATTACCGCTGGAATGTTAGGTTGGGTTAGGTTAGGTTATATTACGTCACAGACGTGTACAGTGTGCCCACCGATAATTAGGTGCCGACAATCAAGGAATGTTGTTCAATGTTACCCCGAGAGGTTATGTTGGATTAGCTTAGGTTATATTACGTTACTGATGCATATAATGTTCCCACGGAGAAGTAGAGGACAACTCGCTAGGAAAGTTGGCGAATATTACCGCCGAGAGGTTAGGTTGGGTTAGGTTAGGTTATATTACGTTGAGTCTCGTTCGAACATCCGTAGAGGGCAGACGTGTTTCCGTGCGCTCTGCTACCTAAGTTGTCGGCGTGATTTTTTTTGGAGAAAATAATATAAACTTCGGTTTATGTCCTTCCAAGGCGGTTTGTGAACACTTCCAGTGTAAAAACTGGAAGTTAGTAACAATATTTGTGGAAGTAAGGGGAAAATACGCTTTGCGTTTCCCTTTGTTCGCGCGGGTGACGTGGCGTCCGCTTTGAGTTGACGCTTTTGGTCGTAGGAAGCTGGAAAGTGATGCGGAATACTTTCCAGTGCTCCGTAGTTACGCGCGTCAACATCTGTGCGGAGTGTTGTGGTGAAAAAGTGTAAAGAAAGTGTGAAAACGAGTGAAAATCTAAGGAAGGAAGAAGGGCGTCACCGCCGCCATATTGCCACGTAGTCGTGTCCCGTACGCGCAACACCACGATTAGGGCGTTCCTTCCGGCGATAATCGCTCATTTCTGCATCCAAAGTGCTTTTCGTGACACAAGTTGCGGTTTGGAAGTGCCAGTGGGTACGATTTTTACAGGAAAAGTGCGAAAATAAGCGATAAAATCACCGAGAGAAGACGAGGCGTCGCCGCCGCCATCTTGAAAGTCGGGAGTTGCACGTACGCCACGCCGATACGACTGACGAGAATAATAGCATTCTCTCGGCCCTTTTCGCGTATTTGCGCACTTTTGACGCTTGCGGGCTATAAGCTCGAGTGGATAAACACCGACTTACGCAAACAATAAGTGCAAATTCGGTGGAAAAAGTGCAAAAACACTGAGAGACAAAGAGACGCTTGTCAACGACATCTAGCGCTGACAGCGTGAAATTCTTCAGTCTAACGCGGGATTTTGCAGGAGGAAGCGGGTAGCGGCCATCTCCGCGGGGGAAAAGCGTGGGAGAACCATCTTTTCGGCCTCCTCACACGCGGAAATCCGGCGGGAAGAAACCGCTAGCGGATAAGCAGTCAATCTCGGATTATAGCGGGAGATTGCGACAAGGAAGACGACAAACGTAAGTGTTTAGAGACTTTAGTACGCGA
This sequence comes from Xylocopa violacea, assembly GCA_963969225.1. Taxonomy (NCBI): domain Eukaryota; kingdom Metazoa; phylum Arthropoda; class Insecta; order Hymenoptera; family Apidae; genus Xylocopa; species Xylocopa violacea. The sequence continues at coordinate 16,084,340 of CAXAJV010000015.1, forward strand.
ACCTTTGAACTCTTGCGCTGTTTCGCGGACAGTCCGCGAAAAACCGAAGCGACCGCGGGAGTGAGAGAGAAAGACTCTTTGGGAGACAAAGACAGAGGGACGGTTGGACTGCGTAAGCGGGAGAGAGACAAGCAACTGTCCTGCACTAAAACGTGGGAAGTGCGGGCGTTCCCACGCAGAAGAGAAAGTGAAGTGCGCAGAGTTATTTTCTCCAGGGGGAAAAAATCGTGTGCGTGACCGACCCGTCAGGAAATTAATAAATCGCGCGAAGCCCTGCTTGGGCAGCCAAGCATGGTGGCGCGCGATTACGCGACCGCGACGAGTGGGGGAGAGGGTGCCGGCCCGAGCGGCCTTTCTGATTTTAGATGTGGAGGAGAGAAGCCGGTGATCGTGGCTAACAGGATCCTGCCGGAAGCAGTGAAGAAGATTACGCGCCAGCGTAAAAGCATCAAACGAGCCAACACGTCGTTGGCTTCGTTACTCTCGACGACACCGTCAGAGTCAATGAAGCCTCTCAAGAAGAGGGGACGCCCCCCACAGCGGGGGAATACGTTAAACTGGCGGAAGCCAAACTTGCAGCCAAGAAAGCTGCCGCGAAGGACGCAGAGGACGCGCTAGAGCGAGAGCTCCTCTATGGTGACTGCACGCCGCCGCCTCCGTCAAGGTCATCAAACCCAATCCCGGAACAAGAAGTTTTCGACGAGGAGGCAAGGAAAATGCCAATTCAGGACCTGGCAGCCTGGGCCCTCGAATCTGCGGCGAAAATTGAATACGCAGTTGCGAAGTCATCGCAGCTGAAAGGTTCAATAAAAAGAACAATGCGCGTAAGTGTAAGGATCCTGCGAGCGCCTACGACGGAAGCCGGACAACGCGCCAGCCGTACGATCGCAGGATCCGCAAAGGATCCTGAATTCGGCCTCATAAAGGCGAAGGCCGAGCAGCTGGAGAAGGAGAATGCCCTCCTGAAGGAGAAATTAGCCGCCCTGGAGAACAGGGATAGCGGTCAATTGTCATCGGCGATCGGACAATCAGAAACCGCTGACCGCAGCGGCAGGAGATCGCGCAAGCAATCGCTCGCATCCACGACGGAGGAGATCAGCCTCCCGGACGACGGCCTCGTTCTGCTCATGGAGCAGATCGGAGAGATTATTAACAACCGCTTAACGAGCTTCTGGGAGAGGGCGGAAAAGCGCTTCGGCGAGAAAACCGGCGCAATGTGAAGAACCTGCGAAAGCGATAAAGAAAGCTGCGCCGATAAAGAAGGAAAAGTCCGGCGGAGAAAGAGAGGCGATACCCCCCGCTCCGACGATGATGCAACCTACGAGGATGCAGGAAAAGAAGTCGACCATCCAGAAGAGGATGGAATATATACAGAAAGAGCAGATACGGAAAGAGAACGAGAGGAAATCTTCTCCCGCAGCAACCGCACCTGCCGCGCCGAGCACGAGTGCGAGCGGCACAGAAACGCCGTGGACAAAGGTCCTTGGCCGCAAGACGAAGAAGGAGATAGTGACCGCGGCAAAAAAGACCGCCAACGCACAGCAAAAGGTACCATCGCAGGTAGCGACTGTGAATGCGAAAACGGTGCCAAAGGAGAAAACAAAAATAGCGAAGAATCCGAGTACGGCTGCAGTAGTTATTACTATTAATAATGACAACCGCACGACGTATGCCGAGCTAATGACGTCAGCCCGGCAAAACATTAAATTATCGGAACTGGGCATAGAAGAGGTGAAGCCCAGAAAGGCGCTAACCGGCGCACTTATTTTGGAGATAAGCGGTGACAGTAAGGAGGAAAAAGCGGATAAGCTCGCACTAAGACTCAGCCAATTATTCACGACGACGTGCGGCGTGAAGGTCACGCGCCCATGCAAGCGGGCGGCCTTGAGAGTTTTCCGAATGGAAGACTCACTAACGGTCGACGAAATCGTCGAGGCAGTCGCCGCGCAAGGCGGCTGCACTATCAATGACGTAAAAGTCGGCCCGAGAAGGACAGCAAATAATGGCATGGGCACAATGCTCATGCAATGTCCGATCGCCGCCGCGAGAAAAGTAACGGAGAGCGGCAAGGTTAAAGTCGGCTGGACGTCCGTCCGAGTCGAACATATAGAGGAAAGACAGTTAATCTGCTTCAAATGCTGGGCGATCGGCCACGTGATCGCAAAATGCACAGCGAACGTGGACCGCACCGAAGCCTGCTACAGGTGCGGCGAGAAGGGACATCCTGCGACAAATTGCAAAGAGAAGTCGCCGACGTGCCCGGTTTGCAAATCGGCAGGCCGTCCGCACGGACACAGAGCAAGTAGTAAGGCCTGCTCTGCTTCGCCGCCGGCGAAGAAAGAGAGAGCGACCGCCGCCAAACCCGGCGGGAAATCGGCAGGTGCACCTGCACAGAAGAAAGAAGAGGCCGCAGCGGCAGCCAAATCTATACCTGCAGTGGAGAAAGCGCGCGAATCTCCGAAGGCGTCCACCAGCCACGAGGAGAAAATGGAAATCGCGTAATACTCAACGCGAAATCTCAAATACTGCAAACTAATTTGAATCACGCCGCGAGAGCACAAGATTTGATGCTCGAGGGCTTACACAGCGGCGTGGTCGAATTAGTCGTTGCAGCGGAGCCGTATTCTATCCACGACAAGCCGTCGTGGATAGCAAACAAAGATAAGACAGTAGCAATTATTCAGGCGACGCCGACACGCATCCGTACGATCACGCTCATCGCGCAAGGGTGTGGTTACGTAGCCGTATTGTGGTCGGACTGCGTCGTCATCGGAATATACACTCCGCCGAGCTGGTCACTGGAAGATTACGACCGGCTCTTAGATGAAGTGGAGGGGGTAGTGCGAAGCCACGCCTCCCATCCAACATTCGTTCTGGGAGATCTTAACGCTCACGCAACTATGTGGCACTCCTCCAGAACGAACCAGAGCGGATACTCGACGATGGACTGGGCAGCATCCGCGAATCTCAGGCTGCTGAATCAAGGATCTGCCAGTACGTGCGTGCGTCAGCAGGGCGAGAGCACGGTCGACCTATCGTTTGCGAACGACGCAGCATCCCGAAGAGTCACCGGCTGATCATCTCTATATAAGGATCGACGTGTCAGCCATGCAAAGAAGAAAAACTCCGACTGAAAAACAAAATAAATGGTCGTTGCGAAAGATGGACGAGGATATGTTTATGGCGGCTACCCTCGTCGCTACCTGGCCGAGCGAGCCGACCGAAACGGCCGTAGTCGAGCGAGAAGCCGAATGGTTTACAAGGACGTTAACCTCGGTATGCAATGCAAGCATGCCGAAAATAAAGTCAAATCCTCCGCGTAAACCTGTGTACTGGTGGAGCAATGAGATCGCTCATCTCCGAGCGGAGAGCAGGACCGCGCGAAGACAGTACATGAGATACCGGAAACGGAGAGATCCCGATCCTGAAAGGAAGGCGCAACTCTATGAAGTTTACAAGGAGAAGAAAATAGAGCTGCAAGCCGCCATAAAAACGTCAAAGGCACGAGCATGGGACGGGCTGCTGGAAACGCTGAGCGAGGATCCGAGGGGGCGGCCGTATAAGATAGTAATGAATAAATTACGACCGTGGGCGCCCCCGTTAACGGAGACGATGGAGACGCAGTTCTTGAAGCGAGTTGTCGACACGCTCTTCCCACCGGGAGAATCTGCTTCGGCGAGCAACTCGCAAATTTCAGCACACATCGACCCGATCATCTGGTCGCAGGACAACGACGTCACCGAGGAGGAAATGGCTCGCGCCATAAAGCGCATGACAAAGAAGAACACCGCGCCCGGACCGGACGAAATTCCCGGCCGTGCCTGGTCGATGGCACTCAGTGTCCTGAATTCAAGATTGCGGAAGTTATTTACAGCATGCTTGAAGACGGGTACGTTGCCAGCAAGATGGAAAACCGGCAGATTAGTGTTGCTCCGAAAGCCGGGAAAACCGGAGGATTCACCGGCAGCGTACAGGCCGATAGTTTTGCTCGACGAGGTCGGAAAATTATTTGAAAGGATAATCCACAACCGCCTCGTCGAGCACCTGTCGCGAACCGGGCCGAACTTAGCCGAGAACCAATTCGGCTTCCGAGAAGGACGATCGACGATTGACGCGATTCGACAAGTGAAAAGTTTCGCCGAAAACGCGATCGCCGCCGGGGGAGTCGTAATCGCGATATCTTTAGATATTAAGAATGCGTTCAACTCCCTCGAATGGAGTACGATACGTAGAGCGCTTGAAAAGCACGGGTTTCCGCGATACCTGCGAAGGGTCGTGGAAAATTACCTGAGCGACCGCGCGGTTCTCTACGATAGCCGGCATGGAATCGAGAAAAAGAAGATTGAACGCGGCGTTCCCCAGGGATCGGTCCTCGGACCGCTTCTCTGGAATCTCGGGTACGACGCGGTCCTGAAGCTGCCAATGCCGTCCGGCGTGCATCTCACGTGCTACGCGGATGACACGATGGTGTTGGCAGTCGACACGTGCCGGCAACGCGCAATCTGCCGGGCCGAAGTGGCAGTTGCGGTCGTGGCTAATACGATCAAGAAGATGGGGCTCCAGATGGCACCGGAGAAATCTGAAATCCTGTGCTTCAAGGGACGAAGAAGAGACCCGCGAGGAGGAAACGAAGTGGTCAACATCGGACCATCCAAAGTTACAGTGGGGAGCGAGATGAAGTATCTCGGACTGCTCCTCGACGATAAATGGAACTTTGGTCTCCACTTCACTCGTCAGGCCGTTCGACTGGATGCTGCGGCGAATTATCCAAGCCATATCATGCCGAATCTGCACGGACCGGACGAGAAAGTAAGGAAAGTCTATGCCGGGGTGATAAAAAGCATTGCGCTTTACGAAGCCCCGGTATGGAGCGACGCGCTTAACAAAGGAGGCAGAAAGCTGCAGCTGCTGCGAAGCGCGTGGCGAAGAATAGCCATTCGGGTCATAAGAGGATATCGCACGATTTCCTACGACGCGGCAACAATGCTGGCGGGTCTCGCACCCCTGGAATACCTGGCGCAGGAAGACCTCATAGTGTACGAAACCCTTCGCACAACGCGCCAGGTAGAAGAAGAAGGTGCACCTGCTCCGACAAGGGACGAGATTAGAAGAGAAGCGAGACGCTTCACTTTCTCTAAATGGAAGGAGAAACTCGCACCTGCGACCAATCACAGGATCGTGGGAGCGATTCTACCCATCTTGGAAAACTGGGTAGAAAACAGGAGAGGGCAGCTCACCTTCAGAGTGACGCAGGTGCTGACTGGACATGGATGCTTCGGTCAGTACCTCTGCAAGATCGGAAAAGAGGCCACGGCTGAATGTCCCCATTGCGGAGACGGAGACGACTCTGCGCAGCACACGTTGGAACGCTGTCCAGCGTGGCAAACGCTGCGCCACGCTCTCGTGGCAGAGATCGGACGGGATCTCTCGCCGACCAGCATCCTGCCGAAGATGCTGGAAGGGGAGAGATACTGGCGAGCCGTTACCTTGTTTTGCGACAAAGTGATGGCTGCGAAGGAAGCCGCCGAGCGCGAAAGAGAGCGCACGCTTTCTGCTCGACGAGCCTTACGTGGTCGGCGTTGTAGACGTTTGCCACGTTCCACTCCAAGGTAGGGGACTCTCGTCCGTCAGGGCGCGAGAGTCGCTCCAAAGTACCCACCGGGGAGCGGAGCTTCGCTGCCGCCGTCCATCTCAAACGCCGCAAGCGGGAGAAGAGGAAGACGACTTCGAAGATTGAAGACAGGCGCAAGAAATTCGACAAAGAGGTACGCGTGAGGAATGCATGCATTCGCACACAAGCGTAATAGAAAAGATTGCGCAAAGAAAAAGTAAATAAGAAAAAACAGAAAGAGCAGCCGAGCGCCGGATAGACAGGGTTTGGGTCAAGTCTATCCGGCACGCGCTCGACCGAGGAGAGGCAAACGACTGTGGTGGTTGCAGTCGTTGCCAATCTAAAGTATGAACTCGCACGCCAGCTATGAACAGAGAGTTCAAAGAACTCAGACACGAGGCGGGATGCTGGACGCGTTCGAAAGAGTTCCCGGCTACCCGCTACAAGTGTAGGAAGACCACCGCAGGGTTTTAGTCGGTAAGAGTCCGACATAACCGCGGATTTCCCAAAAAATCCACGGTATCCATGAGGATTTCCCTGCGAAAAAAAAAAAAAAAAAAAAAAAAAAGGTTACGTTACGTTATTGATTTATATAAAGGTCCTACGGAGACGTAGATGCCAACTCGCCAGGAATGTTGTCAGATATTACCACGGAGATGTTAAGTTGGATTAGGTTGGGCTATATTACGTCATAGACGTATACAATGTTCCCACGGAGAAATAGAGGTCCACACACCAGGAATGTTGTGAAATATTACCGCCGGGATGTTAGGTTGGGTTAGGTTAGGTTATATTACGTCATACTCGTATACAATTTTCCCACCGAGAACTAGGGACCGACAATCAAGGAATGCGGTTAAATGGTACCCCGAGAGGTTAAGTTGGGTTAGGCTATGTTACGTTACGTTATTGGTGTATATAATAGGCCCACGTAGAAGTAGATTCCAACTCGCCGTGAATGTTGTCAAGTATTACCGCCGAGAGGTTAGGTTGGGTTAGGTTAGGTTACATTACGTTATGGATGTACATAATGGTCCCATGGAGAAGTAGAGGCCAACGCGTCAGGAATGTTGTCGAATATTACAGCCGGGATGTTAGGTTACATTACGTTATTGATGTATATAATGGTCCCACGGGGAAGTAGAGGCGTACTCGTCTGGACTGTTGTCAAATATTACCACTGAGAGGATAGGTTGATATAGGCTCTATTATAAAGTAACCTAGCCTATCCTAGCTCTTCGGCGGTAATGTTATACGGGATCCCGGTCGCGTCGGTACGTACTTCTCGGTGCGGACATTATATACGTCTATAACGTAATATGTCCTAACCAGAGGTAACATAACGTCTCGGATGTAGTATTTTACAACATTCCTGGCGGTTCGACGCCTACAGCTCGGCGGGAACATTATATACGTCTATAACGTAATATAACCTAACCTAACCCATCCAGCCCCTCGGTGGTAATGTTTTACAGAATGCCGGGCGTGTCCGCCCCTTCTGTCCGGTGAGAACATTATATACGTCTATAAGTTTATATAACCTATCCTAACGCTACCTAACCTTTCGGCGGTAACATTTTAGAACATTCCTGGCTTGTCGGCCCCTACTTCTCGGTGGGAACATTATATAAGTCTATAGCGTATTATAAACTAACCTAAACCATCTAGCCCCTCGGTGGTAATGTTTTACAGAATCCCGGTCGTGTCGGCCCGCTCATCCCGGTGGAAATATTATATACGTCAATAACGTTATATATCCTAACCTAAGGCAACTTAACATCTCGAGTGTAATATTTTACAACATTCCTGGCCCCTTGGAACCTACTCCTCGGTGGGAGCATTATATACGTCTATAACGTAATATAACCAAACCTAACCCATCTAGCAACTCGGTGGCAATGTTTTACAGAATGCCGGGCATGTCCCTCGCTACATTCCGGTGTGAACATTATATACGTCTATAAGGTTATATAACCTAACCTAAGGCAACCTAACATTTCGGGTGTCATATTTTACGACATTCTAGTCGGGTCGGCCCCTACTTCTCGGTGGGAACATTATATACATCTCTAACGTAATATAACCTAACCTAACCCATCTAGACCCTCGCTGGTAATGTTTTACAGAATCCCGGTCGTGTCGGCCCGTACTTCTCATTGGGATCATTATATACGTCTATAACGTTATATATCCCAACCTAAGGCAACCTAACATCTCGGATGTAGTATTTTCCAACATTCCTGGCGGTTCGGAACCTAATCCTAATAAATTCCCTAATTACACTATCTATATACGCTTACATCTACGCGCGTAGTCCTTAGCATGATATCGTTTTCGAGAGACCGGTCTGTCGAAAACGATACCAAGGGCCCAGGTCCACCCCGTGGAGGTGACTACGCAGGGACCCATCCCTAAACCCTAATCCCATCCACCCTCCATTTCATATTTACGATCTCGTTACAGAAGGTACCGAGATCCGACTCTACTTGAATTTAATACACGCGGAATCCATAATACATTTTCTAAAATCTATCAATGATTTCTGGAAACTGTAGTATGGACTTCACGAATCGCAAAAGGAAACACATTTTCTTATTCAGAGTGAAACATTATTATAAAATAATTCTATGTTGATTCAACTTTACAAAAGTTAAAGTGTTGCACGAAAAGCAATACGAAAGGATACTCTAAATTCTATTACTCTACTTTAAAACGACTCAAAACTAAACGGAATAAATCAAAGTGAGTGTTTCACTCTGAGTAAGAAGAATGTGTTTCCGTACAATTTTATTACAATAATCAGTAGAATACATATACAAAGTTTGGTACAGTAATTATAACAATTTCATTACAATAATCATAGCAATTTCATTATAGTAACCATACAAATTTGATAACATAAAGGAAATGGAAAGGATTGGGGGAATTATTCTCGACGAAGTTGGTGAAGTTGTTGAAATTCGCCCCAAAATCAATGAATTTTTAACAAGAGCGGAGAAAAACGTAAAATATCAAGAATCCCTTAACAGTGACTCTCGATTATAATTTCGCAGGACCTGTTTGCGTGAAGCAATCGAAAAGAATCTTGGAAAACGTGTAAATCGAAATTTTTTGACGTAAAAGAGTACCATAGTGATTCCTCCAACGGTGTATTCACCAAAAATATCATTTTCTCTCAGAATATCATAGATTATGCCGAATTATTTAAACAATTTCCTGAAATTCTACCGTCGCATTTTTTAACCAAAAAACGATCAATAATATTCCTACTACACTTGCTCTCAGTTGCAATACCCAAGACAACTTATATTAATGTGGAACGAACTCATTAGCATGAAAGTATTTATGGAAAAGAAATAAATATGGAATATAATTAAATTATATTATATCCGGTGATGAAAAGAGAGATTAAAGTAAATCAGAATAAAGCAGAAATCAAGTGAATTTCCAAACATTAAACGTCCAACCATCAAACATTGAACAATCAAACGACCCTCCATCGAGGAGACATCATAGACAGGTAGCCATGTCTAATTAATAATAAAAATGAGGAACATAAGGGAAGTCGGGATAAAAGAGGATGATTATCTTATTAAAATTACATTTCTGAATGTACAAATATGTTCGCAATAATTAACTTAAACTAAACTATTTGTAGTTCAATTGAGACTCGATGCTAGAAGTACCAGTGGTTAAAGTATTCTAATACCGTGCAAAGTTAATGAAATATAAAATTAATGAAAAATAAAATTCTTAAAAGTGAATCTATGAAATCTTTGTACAAATGAAAAATGTATCTATCTCCATCAGAAGCTACGAACCACAATCTTTTTTGACTAGTTTGGTACTTCTAGCGTCAAGTTTACAATTATATTTATGTCTATGCACGTAGTCCTTAGCTTGATATCGTTTTCGAGAGGCCAATCTCTCGAAAACACTACCAAGGGCCCACGTACATCAGTGAGGTAACTACGCAGGGAACCATTCCTATTTTGATCTCGTTACAGAAGGTACCGAAATCTGACACTATTTCAATTAAAAAACGCGAGATCCATTATACATTTTCCAAAATCTATCAAAGATTCTAGAAACTCTAGTATGGACTTCACGAACTGCAAAAGGAAACACATTTTCTTATTCAGAGAGCTGCGTTATTATAAAATAAATCTACAATGATTCTACTTTACAGAAGTTAAAGTGATTCACAAAAAGCAATACGAAACGATACTCTAATTTAAAACGACTCAAAAATAAACAGAAGAAATCGAAGAAGCAAGAGAATGTGTTTCCGTACAATTTTATTACAATAATTAGTAGTATGCATATACAAATTTTGGTACAGTAACTATAACAATCAAATTACAATAATCATAGCAATTTTATTATAATAATCATAAAAATTGCATAATAAAGGGGAAAATGAATGGATTAGGGGAATTATTCTCGACGAAGTTGGTAAAGCTGTTTAAAATCAGCCCAGAATCATTGAATTTTTGACAAGAACAAAGAAAACACGTCAAATTTCAAGATTCTCTTAACAGTGACTCTCGTTTATAATTTTGCATAGCCTGTTTGCGTCAAGCAATTGGAAAGAATCTTGGAAAACGTAGGAATGGAAATTTTTTGACATATAACTCCAACGCTATATTAAGAAGAATAACGAACCCACTTTGGAACTACAGAATGGAATTTTTTCCATTTAAATCATTTCTTGAAATCAAGAGTCAACCTTCAATCAAGAGAAGACACCATAGAGAAAGAGAGAGAGAGAGAGAGACAAAGCACCATAAGTTTTACAAAACGATCAATCATATTCTAACTACACTTGCTCTCAGTTTATTCAAGATAACTCATGTACCGAGTACTGAACATACTAATACCGAACGAACTGATTGCCATGAAACTAGTGATGGAAAAGAAATAAATATGGAATACGATTAAATTATATTAATCAAAAATGTATAATAAGTTGTATCGCGACATCCAACGGTGATCCAACGGCGATCCAACGGCGATCCAGCGGCGATCCAGCGGCGAACGCAATTTAAATTAACTTAAGCTATATCTTATTCTCTAACGATACTAGATACGCTTAAATCTACGTGCGTAGTCCTTAGCTTGATATCGTTTTCGAGAGCGCAATCACTCGAAGACGTTATCAAGGGCCCAGGTCCACCACGTGGAGGTGACTACGCAGGGACCCTTACTTAAATGCAGCATGTAATACATGCAAGCGAATGCGCAGCTAAATGGCTTATTAATACCGAGCAAATATGAGCTGATTTTCTCGAGAGCAATTAGTAATTCCGTTTTCTAAACGAGAGATATAGGGAAAATAGGGATAGGCTGTTTTCACTTTGGTTGAGAAAATGTATTCTTGTACAATTTCATTACAATATTAAAACTATATTATTTAATATATAAATCTAAATTAATTATAACTAAAGACGCACACTCATCCCTTGGCGATCCCACGAAGAACGCAGAAATTAATTTGAAATATATCTTGTTTTATTACCACACAAATCTGGAGTACCAGATAAAGGAGCGAATGAGATACCAACGAATACTGACCGCGTAAGAATTCGAACGAAAACATATACAATAAACAGAATGTGGAATAATGGAATAATATCGGCATTTGGCAAGAACGTCGCAACGAATATTAATATCCGTAAATTAAATCTAACTCTTAAATCTAATGTTACTCGATATTGTTTTAGAAAAACCAGTCTTTCAATGACGTTAGCAAGAAATTAGGTCCCTGCGTACTGGCCTCCACGCTTAGAAACAAGTACGCAGGGACCTGTCCCCAAGCCCAAATCCCATCCACCCTTCCATTACATGCAGCCTCGGCACTGGAGTATCGAGATTTCATTCAACTTTTCTCGTAAACTCGTGTAATGACAAATGGAACATGGATACGGCGCGCAGCAGGGCTATTTGTTTACGCACGCAACTTATTAGGAATTCTTTTATCGTTACTCTAATAAACTATTTTTATTATAAATCTAACATATACTAAGTGTGAACTTTCAATTCTCTGAAGTCCAAAAATATTTCGGTAGTATGTCAAAAATTCAGTAACAATTGCAAATCACGTAAATTTCACGACGATATTGAGAAAAAGCTAAATTCTTCAAATACAAAAGTTTGGTAGCAAACAGAAAATTAAAATTGAAAAATAAGAAAAACTAATAAAATGTAAAAGATCATAAAAATCCCGATTTCAGTTATGTAAAATAGGAGTGCTATATGCTAGCCCTGAATGCTATATACGCTAGCATTCAGTCGAATGCGCCAGCTGATTAGATGACCACCTCTAATTAAAAATTCTGTTTGTACAAACTCACCGTTCGCAGACAAGTGACGTCATCAGCGGTCAGCATCCTCTCCATGATCCTCCACCATCGACTCAGCTAGCTGGCAATTGTCCACTACCATGCAGTCAGCACCCTCTTCGTAATCGCCCAGCATCGACTAAGCTCGCTGACCACTGTCCACTACCAAGGGGTCATCGCGATGACTAGTGTACACTACCATGGGGGTCAGCACCCTCTCCGTGATCCACCACCATCGACTCAGCTCGTTTGACCACTGTCCACTACCATAGGGATCAGCACCCTCTCCGTGTACCCCCACCAACGTCAGAACGCGTTGACCATGGTCCACCATCATAAACTAGACCCAAGACGATCTCCGATCGGTACCGCGTTTATCGAGCAACTGATTAGATTAGCGGAAGTGCCGTTTATATACCCGCGGCTCCCCACCCCCGTGCTTCAATTTTACATCGATTTTTCGCTAAAATCGGCCGTAATTTACCGATTTTCGCAATTTTTTTACTAATTAATATTCTTAATGGTTAATTACAACTATTGTTCATAATTATTTATAAATTTTATGTAAAAAATAGCTACATTTACGTTTTAAAAGAATTATTGTTATTCTTCGCAATTTTACTTCTTAATCATTCGTTTATTATTACCACGGATAAGATGCATCTACTGGGATCACTATTGCTATTTACGGTACTATTTGAAACCATGTGCTGAATCGGTAACATTTTCAAAGACAGTAAAATTGTACGACGTTGGTGATCGTACTTTGATTATAGTCGGAAGAGAAGTAGCAGAGCTTTCACTGCTAATTCGTAACTTTTATCGATAACAACAATCTGTCCAATATCAAGGTCTGATAACTTTTAAAAATCATCACGAAACTCGAATTGTTATAACTATTTGCATAATTCAATTAGATTGAGAAATCTTTGCCGATATGTAAAACTACTTATTCTTTCTATAATTTTCAGTGATATTAATCATCGATATACCAGACTGGTAATTAAATGACCTACAATTTTCCTCAAACAAAGCAAAATTAAAAGTAACAAAAATTGTATAATCGTACACATCATTTTGCAGAAACTTAAATATGTTATAAATTAAGCACGAAGCACGCTAGCCATAAATGTACAAATTTTACGAGCTCGATAAGTAGCACGCTTTATTACTCCGCGAATGTCTATCGTCGGAGCAATGCCCTTTTTCACTACTTATTCAATTAAATATTCAAACCTCAACGTTTAATCTCGCTACAAAGCGAGGTGGATGTAATGGGCAATGGTAGGTGTAATGCATGGGATATAGTTTTTTACGTCCAAGCTCTTCCACCCAGTTACTCTTGCTGACACAATCTCGTTGATATTCAAAGTAGTATCCGAGCTTTTATTAATACTTTTATGCGCAGCGCTTAAAACGCGTGCACGCGAATATTCCGCAGATCGAACGTGAAGGTGTTGCTATTCCACTCTCGCTTAGCCTTTTCCACTTTTTTCTTTTTCCGACGTCCTCTTTTTTCGTTTTTTTTTTTTTTTTTTTAAGCATCTCAACAAACGTGGAACACGTATACGTTTCGGGAGGTTCGCACGTAGGAAACATACGTAATTCCACAGCGTAAATATTTCAACAATTTTCATAACCCACTGGGTGGTTACGATATCGTGACACGTTCGAGGAAACCCCGTCTACAATTGGATAAAACAGAGAGATGTAAAAGGAATCATGGTATGAATATTATATGCTTTATTCGCGTAAAGGAACAAACTTTTGTGCCCAGTGCACTGGCTATATAAAATACTTCTGTGTAAAGAAACATGGCAAATACGCTGCTTTCTTCTTTTTCGTTCTCGAAAACGTCGAAGATGAACTCTTTACTGAACGTTTTCGTTCATTTTATTAAACTACACAGATTGAAGTGGATAGCGACATGAAGGTACGATGGTAATAAATGTAATATAATGGCAAGTTAGTTGAGTTAGCATATGATTATTGTAATATCACGTTGACCTCCTTCTGCACATGACAGCTTACAGCTTTTTCGTTTTCCTCGTTCTAGCTATTCGTGAATAATTAACTTTTCTTTAATTACGCTTTGCACAGGAAAGGAAAATGTCGGCACCGTCGAACGTTCCCTAGAAAATGATTTTTATAATTATCTAGTTAAATTGGAAACGCTTATATTCTCGTATAAACAAAGTCAGGGAAATGACGCGCATAAATTAACGAGAATTCTCGTTATTTCGCAGAAATTTCCAATTAATATCGTCCAACGTAGACGCTCGATTACGCGGATACTTTTCTCGACGTTCCCGCGCGAACATTGGCTTTATTATTCGCGTACATCCTAGGAATTGATATTAAATTTCCATTAATTTTTAACATGAATGTCTGGCCAGAAAGTGCACATAAATACGCGTAGATAACGCTATTGTGAACAGTGGACGCGGCAATTTGTTACACCTTACTTCTGGACAAACGGTTTAGAACCTCCATTTTTCATGAAGCGACCAACTCACGTGGGGGTTGACAATGGCAACATCGAAGCAATGCCACGATCTAGTGAAACCTTGTTGAAATGATAAAAACAATGTTTATCCGGGTGAAAATTTTAGTAAGTTTGCATGTCCACATCAGAAGATAAAAATGTAATTTCGAAAAAACTAAGGTCGATTAAAGTAGTAAATGAGAAAAAAATTACAGATTCTCTGATACGTACATATTTTTGTAAACCGACTTTGAAACAGTTCCATGTTTCTGCCAGATGCATTTCTCTATTTTTCTCTATTTTTCCGCCTCCGCTCGTATTCTCTCTCTCTCTCTCTCTCTCTCTCTCTCTCTCTCTTCCTCTCTCTTTGTGTGTTTCCCTACGTTACTTAAAAAGCACGGTGGTAATATTTCGCAAAGGATAAATTAATTTGGTTACTAGTTTGTTTAAATATTCCCTCTTGCGTAGCATGTTAACTCGTGGGACGTCGTGTAAAAAAACTGAGATCGAGCCATCGATTTCATTACGAAACGAAGCTTCGAAAGAATTCGTGTTTCGGGTTAACGGAAATTTCAGCACGAAGAAATTGTAATTACCTGATGGAAAAGATTCCTCGATTTTTTGTGACTGTAATCGTTGCAGATCAAACCCAGTGTCGTAATTTCTATTGCACTGGTGCTTGGAAATGTTTTTAGCCGCGCTTATGGGAAGAATTTCCAATTTCATTGCATTAATATGCAACGTATCTTCTTTTTTATTCATTAAAAAAAGTATTTACAAATAATGGCACGGATCAGGGGTCACCGTCCACGAGTTTCCTGTTGAAACAGAAACAAGATGTTTCACGTAGTACATCAAAGAGCATGAGACGCTACGGTACTGTCAATTAACCATTAATTAAGACGGAGTGAAAAAAAAGTATGGAAAAAATACAACACAGAGAGCAATGGTATTTCTCGTTCACACTCATTAACTCGTGAACGATGCTTCAGATATTCCATAAACGCGGAAGCATTTCTCCGTCGACGCTTGACACGGCCAGGTAGCCAGTCATGTAAAAGAAATAAGATCCATGGTATATTCTGTATTTATGAAGCGGATGAGGTGGAAAAATTGCGAATTTAGTCGATTTTCAAGGAACTGCAGAACAAAAGAAGGAGCAGTTTGTATTCATAACCGTTGGGAGCAGAGCGACGAAAGCTTGAGAGAACTTTAAGGTGACGCTGAAAACGAACAGAGAAGCACAAGTGAATGTTAATAAACACCCGTTAAACAATACAGGGGAGAAAAAATTCGCTCACAAGCCGGAAGTGCGAGAGGTAAAGGTGTGCAGTTTCAACGGAGGGAAACGAGTGATGCCTCGTTACAGAATAATAAAATTTAATTAAAAGGAGGCGAAAATAAGAAGCAACATTTCATTATGGAAAAATTAAAGCATCCTGCTTCAGCAACGTTCCTGTTAACTGAAAAATGTAACGTTTCGAATTAAAGTGATACATCTCTTCACCTCGCAGTCAATTCGAAATGACTGCATTAAATTTTCATGCTGCAAACTATGAAGAAAATGTGAAATCTCGTACCATAAAGGATGCCTAGTATAATAGAGGAAGCCCAGTGTAATAGACTTCATTTATATGTATTTCCTATACGATTCGAGAATTGTATAACGATCGACGATGCCTCGATGCCGGAATATTTAAAGGTAGTTGTAATCAATTTATAGCGCACCACCAAGCACAATCATACACCCTTTGTGCCGACGAAATCGAACAGACTCGTCGGTTTCGCCGCATACGTTTTGTTCGAGGGAAAGTGAGAAGAAAAAAAAATGTAAGTTGTATCGCTTGCCCTGAAAATTTTGCTCTCTCGCAACGCCTATCATGGGTTTCATTAAATTTGCAATTAGTACCTATCTCTGCGTTTATCGATTTTCAATATTTGTAAGATACAAACTTGTTCATTAGCAACGTTATTTCATAACCTGTTAAAGTGCAGATTTTAATTTATCTGTCGTTATCTTCTTTTATCACGGGCCGATTAAAAAGTTAATTCGCCTAGCGATAACAATAGCAATCTGAACAAATATTCTTTACTTATATTAATTATTTACGATATTAATTACTTACGATATTGAAAGTTTGTTACTTGTTCGATAAATTAGTTTTAAACGGTCGAAACTTTTAATTAAACTCCAGAAACGACATGGACACACGTCTGATAAGATAAAATTCAATTTTTCGTAAAATATAAAGCGTGGAATTTAGCAAAAAGAAAACTTCGCTTGATTGTCTGATCAAGCATTTGCTTGTACTACTTACTGCCTCACAAAGTGCCTAGATTACACATATTATCAGCACGATTTTTTTATCAGTAAATTATCATTCTTCCACTTTCTCAAGATGCATCTGAACCCGTTTTATCGTTCACAATTTCTGCATTTTTTTAATACGAGGGTGGTCCCAGAAGTACCTGGCCCAACAAGGAAACCGTAAAAATTTTGGAAAAAATTATATTTATTTTTCAACATAATCTCCTTTCAGCTCTATACACTTTTCCCAGCGATGTTCAATAAGTTCGATACTCTTTTTATAATAAGAATTGTCAAGCTCCTCAAAATAGCCATTAACTGCCGACATTACCTCTTCATTGTTGGAAAATCTTTGACCAGCGAGCCATTTTTTCAAGTCTGGGAACAGAAAATAATCCGAGGGAGCTAAATCTGGCGAATAGGGTGCATGAGGTAGCAATTCAAACTTTAATTCATTAATTTTGGCCATTGCAATAACGGATGTGTGAGCTGGTGCATTGTCTTGATGAAACAACACTTTCTTCCTAGCCAAATGCGGCCGTTTTTGCTTGATTTCTTTGATCAAACGTTGCAATAAGTTCGCATAATACTCGCCGTTGATAGTTTTTCCTTTTCGAAGGTAGTCAATAAAAATTATCCCACGCGCATCCCAAAAAACCGACGCCATGACCTTGCCTGCAGATGGAACGGTCTTTGCCTTCTTTGGAGTCGGTTCTCCTTTTTCAGTCCATTGTTTTGATTGTTCTTTTGTTTCGGGTGTGAAGTGGTGGATCCATGTTTCATCCATGGTTATGAAACGGCGCAAAAATTCGGCTTTATTTTTGCGAAACATTGCCAAACACTCGTTGGAAACATCTTCACGAATCTGTTTTTGTTCCATTGTGAGCAAACGCAGCACCCATCTTGTACACAGCTTTCTCATGTCCAAATTTTCAGTTAATATGCGATGTACTGCACTTTTTGAAATGCCTACTATGTCTGCTAGCTCGCGCATTTTCAGTCGACGATCATCCAGTACCGCTTTGTGGATTTTCTTCAACATTTCTGGAGTCGTCACCTCATTTGGTCGACCACTGCGATGCTCGTCTTGGCAGCTCGTACGGCCTCGTTTAAACTCTGCTACCCAATATTTTACTGTTGCAAACGAAGGAGCAGTCTCACCCAGAGTAGAATCTAGTTCAGCTTTTATATTGGTTGGGCTGAGGCCTTTCAAATAAAAGTATTGTATCACATAACGATGACCAATTTTTTCCATGTTTACAAATTCACTGAAAACGTTCACTATTGATGGCTGTCAAACAAATACTAAACATCATGGCGTCTTCAAACTTGAGATATATGCTTTATAGATCAGGTACTTTCTAATACAGTGGTATTTTTTTAGCAACTACTGCCAGCTCTAGGTTAGGCCAGGTACTTCTGGGACCACCCTCGTACCTTCAACAATCGAGAGAATGAAATGAGAGATGTTAATTTTTCACGCGTACTGTGGGAAGAAAAAATTGAGCCGGTGTTTCGAGGAACCGTAGATCGGCTGTACGATTAAACGAGAGGAGGGTTCCTGCAAAAAGGTCTGAGTTTTCTCCACGAATCACGCACGATTACACGGTGCTATCCGGCCGGTTAACAACGCCCTTATCTCCGCCCTCTATTGCGAAAATTTATCGGCAAAGCGCAAAGCCTCCGGCACGAATTTCCGAAGGCAGCTTGCCTCATACTCAACGGATCTAAGTAACTATGTAAAAATACGCCTAATCTATTTCCCGGGCCAGTGGCTTTGGCCGCGAGAATGTACGCCGATTTCTAACGCGTCCGAAACAGATTTCTGGACGGCTTGACTCGGGTCGCGTGCCTTTGGTCGCACGTCGCTCGCTTCTTTTCTTTTCACTTCTTTCTATCGTACATCAGAGGTGCATATATTTTCGAAATGTTTTCTTTCACTCTCAATGGCGGAAAGTTTTTTAGAGAATATGCAAATAAATGAATTTAGTTTTAATATGTGCGTTTAAATGTGCATTTAATATGCCAATTATTTGAATAGTACCACAGCAGTTATTTATGAGATCAAAAGAGCGATGAGATAATATGCAGCTTAAAATTCGCTAGACAAATCAATTTATTCGCATAGACGACAAAGTAAGAGATGAAAATTGTCCTGGGGCATTTTGATCGTTCAATTAATTATTGTGCGGCGCTTGAAAATCTATCGAAGTTGGTGGCCAGCCGGAACAATTCGTTTTACCTCGGTGTCTACCTCGGACTCCCTCAGAACTATACTCTCCGACGAATATCACAATGAAAACGAATAAATACATTATAATTAATTAATTACGAATGAAATTTATAGTGACACATAATTAACTAATTGAGCAATCAGAGTAATTTCGTTCCTACTCGATTGTACCATGCGATCTAAGCTATGTTTTTAAAAAATATATTAGTTTCTATGGAAACATTGGAATTGCAAAAATTCAAACAGCGAAATATAGCAAATTACGAAGTCGTACCGCTATCAATCTCTCACTTCATTAACAGTCCACCCAACAATTTTCTTAAGCACCCTTCGACAAATGGCCGTTAAATCAACAAGAAGTACTATTAATTTCCCTTCATCCTACCTTGAGAAACAACCACCACGAATATCGATACTCTTAAGATTAACTCTAATTAGCAACTTTCTCTGGCCAACTGATCGCGAAATAAGATTCCGTATTTCGTGAAACTATCCACTAAGCGGTTTCATTTAAAGAAGTGTTTACGTTATAGACGAGTTTACGTTATAGACATATATAATGTTCCCACCGAGAAGTAGGAGCCCACAAGACAGGAATGTTGTAGGTTTAGTAAAGAAGCTTAGCACTGGTTGCTCCAAACACACAATAAATGAAGTTGGTATGAAAAGTTTACAACTTAACGAGCAAAAAAATGTTTAGACTCAATATTCTTATTTAATGATATTCGAGAACTATCATGCCATTTTCTACCATTCCAATTTACACAAATTGGGTAAATTATACAATAATTTACAAATCCCAATTTACACGAGGCAAAACTTGTTCACTTTGGAGATCGTCAATTGGAAACTATCAACATCACCTTCTTGTGAGATTTTAAAGTCAAATTGATGAAAGACGAGAGTAGAGAAACTTTTCATTCTGCCCTCGTGCTCAGTTATCACTTTTACGATTCCCAGAAGGAGGTACTCGTTTCTGAGTTGCTAAGCCTGGTTCCTATAACCTTTCGATATTTTCTGAAGCTGTGTTGAAGATGACGATAGTCTTTTAAATCCGTATGCCAGTCACAATGACCAGAATCGTTACGCGGTATTTATTATACAGTCGATTAACCAATAAATCGTGGCGGCCAGCTTTACGCTGTAATTGCCAATGATTTCTTATTTATGTACTCCACCTATCGTTTCTTGCCGGCCCTGCAGAAGTAAATGGAGTTATTTGAGGTAAAACAATTTTTACGAACATGATTCGATTGAAGAAATATTATATTATTTATCAATTTTAATCCCTACGAGTCTTGATAATGATAAAGTGTTAATATCGCATTTCTTTTTTTCTAAACAGGACATTCTTGGCAAGCAATGCGTATTCGTATGGACTCAGAGGTATCGACGAGGAATGTGTGGCTCGTTTCCAAAATATCGCAGAAACTTGATGCGTGAATCGCAGGTATGAACCGCGAAAATGTTGCGTATGGTAATTTGGTAGGCTGACTACTAATTTTATAATCTGAACAAATTCCCACTCGTAATTTAAGCGAGTCTCGATAATAACCGCGAGGTGAAACTTCCACGATTCCGACGTTATACCTAAAGTAACTCTACTTCCTTGGTATAGTATGCCTTATCGATATGAAAAGATGAAACATCACCGTTTTACTCGAGCCAAAAGGAAAACGCTTCAAAAAGCTTCAAAGCTTCAAAGCTTCGACGGAGAGGCCAAAGAAGGAGGAACTCGAACTCGCTTTTGAAGTAATTTCCGTCCTTTTGCAACATGGGAATTTAATATACAAAAGTGTTATTTTATGTCGTTGCAGATCGATACCATCGACGCGATGTAACGCCCGAAGTTGTCCGTCGTTTGCCAGGACGCCTCGTCTATGGTAACGGGGAAATATTCGTCGGTTGGCTCAGAAGAAGTGGCGATCATGTCAAAGGTGAACGAAAATTGGTTTCCGTCGTTAATCAATCCGACGGTCGACGTTTCGGCGGTAAGTGGAAGTTGTTTCCTCTCTGTAAACGAAAGCGTGAGATTTTCGTTAAGGTAGTTGCCCAGAGAACCATTCGTAGGCTTTTCTAACGGAAGCGAAACCGTTGATGAATCCTGCACTCTCGAGAAGAATTCTAGTGGACGTGTCAACGAGACTCTTAGCCCCCCGGGAGCATCGTTGCTGGCTTTCACTTGAATGGATTCCATTTGCATGGTCGAGGCGGTTCTTCGTTGGTCCTCGTCCTTGTCCCACATCGGCGTTGAAGTTCGCCCCGACACCGGGCCCCTGACCTTCGTAGTTGAATCAAGTTTCAGGCTCGTCGATGTCGAAGTTTGCACCGTGGACGACTTGGACTTTCGTTCTCTCGTAGGATGATCGATCACCGGGGTGGATATCGTGCTCGAGGAGTTAAACCCGTCGGACGGTCTCTGCGGACGTCCGTCGAACCTCTTTTCGTCCTTTTCGAACGGATTAACTTCGTTCACCGTTCCATTATCCAACGAGCGGGTTCGAGCCCTCGCATTTTTCGAGCTAAACCCGACGGACGGTTCATCAGGTTTAATGTCATAGTCGCGTGTTTGAATATTTCGATTCAGTGGCTCTGTCGCCCTTGAATCGACGGGTTGCCGCTTCTTCGAAACCATTAGAGGATCATTAAACGTCACTTCATCATCTTTTGTCCCACCATCCATAACTGTATCGAACCGTTCCGCCTGGTTGTAGATTTTCCTATTTATCGTCCCAATTGTTTGGAAAACGGCTTTTCTAGACGCGGATGGTTGTTCACAAGGGGTTGAAGGGAGCTTCGATTTCGAATATTTCGTTTTATTCATGGGCGATTACTCGGGGTTCGCGTTTATTTTGATATCCTCCGTAATTTTCCGCTCTTGCTCAGTCGAAGATGAGTTCCTGAACATATGGTCGGAATTTCCCTCGCCGAATTCAGGAAGGCCACTGCTCTCCGATGCATAGCCTCTTTCGGTTAGACGGTTCATAGCGTTTCTTATGTACGTGAATAATATTTCTCTTTTCGCGGATCGAAGAATTCCCATGGGTTTTCCTGTTTGCCTCATCATTGCGTCCCTTTGTTGATATCTATTTCGCGGGGATGCCATTCAACTGGCGCTTATACTCCATCTGTCCCCGCGTCAACGTTGATTTACGAGACGTCGAGGTTCACCGAGAACCTTTGAACTCTAAAGAATGATGAGTCCTACCTTCTGTCTGGACTGCTTTGATTCTGTCGCCTCGCGGCTCACGATTCGAGGATCTCGAATTCTGCCAGAGGTACGACCCCTCCACATTTATTACATCACCAGAATCGAACGTTCTCGCCTCTTCGTCTGGTTCTATTCCCGAATTTTTAACGGACCTTCTGCTCATCAACTGATACATGGATTTATTCCGTCGACTTCTATTTCCCGATTTCCCTTTTGGTTTCAATTCTCCGTCGAACAGTTCATTAACAGAAGCGGAAGATTTAGGAGTTTCAATAAAATATCATTTCTGGATGTATCTTTTGGGCTCAACATCTCGCGTATCTTTCGTAGCTTTGGCGCGGCTCGGCGTTTATCGCGTCGTTCCTTGTGGCAGTCGTTCGACGGGTCGGGATCCGCGAGGCGACGATCGCTCGGCCGGATCGATCGATCGTCATCTTCGTAGGGTTTATTCGCGTCCGCCGCCTGGGCGGTTCGCCAGGAAATTGCTCTCGATGCGTCCTTCGTGGTGTCATTCTTGACGAGCGGACGGAATGTTTGCCGAGCGGTAGTTGATGGCGATGATAACTTTTAAGAGTGCCGGGATGACGGAGTATTTGAATGGTTTTGGAAGTTCAGGGATGGTTCATTAGCGCCGCGAGCTCCGTAAGTGACTTCGGCGCGGTTAACCAATAGCTGGTTGTTACCATAATCGAGTGGATACCGTTCGCCCGCCAAACTGTTTCGCAGAATCGATAGTACAACTGACACGGCCAGTACGGTCAGCCAACAGTTGTTCCGCCGCATCACCTGCCTCTCGTGGCAAACATGTCCTGGTCCTGCAAAAGTAGACAGCGTCTCTGTGAATCCACCACATCGCATAGTAAGACCTATCTATCTAGTAATCTTATGCTAATCGAGGAAAAACGTATCGAGTATCGTTCTCTACGAGATGTACGTATTTGTTGCACCGAGACGGTTTGAGACAATTTGGTCGAAACTATTTTAACGGTACAAAAGGGTTAAATTTGATTCGCTCTGTTTGAGAGCGGTCTAATCTATTTTCACAGGAATGGAAATGTTTGAAGATTAATTATTCATATGTATATTGTGTACGCAATCAAGTTAGCGGTTAAGAGTTGAAGCTTTGTATTACAGATACATGAAATGCATTAATATCGTGGAGTTTATTTTGAGCCAAGTTATTAATCACGATGCAATAACGAATCAGTAAATATCTCTGCGAGTGTTGCACATTTTCGAAATTACAGAAGGATACCGCATAGTTGGAACTCCGAGCATTACACGTGCATAGTCAAAGCAGGAACTAACCTTGATCAAACATTGACTATCAGTTAAGCTTGGAATATTGCCACGAAATTTCTCGTATCCAAATCGAAGAAGCCAGTGGCCGCAACAGGCGCATACGGAGTCCTGGTGCACCACTGTACATATTTTAGCATCGGCGTACTGATTAATTGTGTTTAATGCGTTCATATTAAATTCTCCATCACTCGTGATAGTACCTTCAAGTAACTGTAAAAGTTTAATACCCTGGAAATCCATTTATTTGAACAGCGTCTCGGTGGAAGTCTCGCTCGTACGAATGCTTTTTGTAGCCATAATACGTTGATTCGATTACTCTTAGTACAAGCGTTTTCATTTGGTTGGCACGGAGCCAAACTGCGATTTGATTGAGAATGATTTGCCTAGTTTTTATAAATCAGATTTATCGATCGCCTTTCGATGAACCGATACGATCAGCAGTATTGTCGATGGATCACCCTCGAGCAGTTAATCGAATGAAATTTTAATAATCCGAGAATATGATAGCTTAGGAACGAAGCTATCGCGATGTCGAAATAATCTATACAATTGATGCAGAATTAATTACCACTCGGTTAACGCTATCTCGAAAGCCAATATAATCTCTTTGAACGACATTTTATCGTTGCCAGGCCGCGCAGCGATAATCGTTGTATTCTATCTAACCGTGGATCGTCGCGATTCAACGCGAGCATCCATTATTTTAACGTTGCCTGCGCGTTAATCAGTCCGTTTCGAAGCACGGTCTTTCCTCGCTGTCCAATAAATTTCGCGCGGCTGTGAAGGCCGGTACTTTCGACTACTTAATCCGATAGGGAAGCTCACACAACGTGATATAGAGGACCCGCGTAAGTTATTGAATCTTTCCTTCTCGTCCCGTCTCGAAGCCAGAGTCCTGGAAGAAAGCCTCGGAACCGAAGATTAGATTACTTGATCTCCTTTCCGTGCTCGTGTCCAGGTTTGACGCGTTCGCATGTTAAATATCTGTCGGAACGATAGGAGTTACAGGGCTTCAATAAGGCCGTTACTTTATTGAGGGGCAGCCGCGCTTGATAGGGGTTAGGTTAGGTTAGGTAGGCTTCCAGTATAGACTGGAAGGAATCGATACGTCCGGTCGAGCCTCGTTGAGCGGTTATTGGACGATGTAGGTGACGCGAGCATACTTGCTTGCAGAGCGTATTAAATTTGGTCTTCGATTCTAACGACACTTTCCATCTTAAATTGACATCTTGGAGGTCTCAGATGCCTTTAATTCAATTATCTCTACGGGTAATTTCAACGTTGACTTTGATTTCTTAATCTTCTCTTATCCGTGGGTGATAATTTGAATGGAATTCATTTTCTATCTTTCAGTTGATGAAACCAATTATTCATGTTGTAAGTCGTTCATTTCTGTTTTATCGCTTGACCAATTCACTAGAGAATTTGACGGTTTACGGAAAGGAACCAGCATGAGTAAGAAACTTGAAAAGTTGTTTGAAAAGAGAGTAACAATAACTGGATATGGTGAATACTGGGTGGTACATATTACTATCTGGATGTGGACGTTGGGAGCAATGCCTTCATCAAGAGAAAATGAGAAGAACAGTATGCCGAGGGAAAAATTCAGGGATTCTTTTATTATTCGTGTTTGAACATTTTTTTCATTTACCCCCGTATTTCGAGGTATAAAGTTAAACTGATAACACATATTACGTACAAGAATGCACGTTTTCATGAAATTTTATCACGACAGTCTACTATTATTCTCAACAGCGAAAATTAGTAGCCAATATTGTGTTCCGTTCCTTTTCAACGTCCAAAAGAGAAATTACAGTTTCTAAAAGACTTTAGACATCCTGTAGAATCCGCAACTGAAGGGGCAGTAGCCCGACAGATGTTGATTAACCGTCCGTCGAAGTAATCTGACGCTCTAATCCTGCAAACAATTTGAATATCTTTGTCTAGCAACAGCGTTTCGTCTAATGGAGCTCTGATCGATAGTTTTACTAGATTAGTAAATATCGTTAATTCCAATGGTGTTAAAAATTGATACGCGTGTGACAGAGATAATCTGTCGTGAATTTATTCAAACGGAATCTGAATTGTCATCTTTTAAAGTTCGATCTCTTAATCGCGATCAGTAGAAGGAATTCAGCGCGAAGTGATCAGCGAATCCTCATTGTTGGATCGTTTAACTGGTGCATGTAATTACGAAGGTATATTGTACATTTGTATCAGCTCCTCGCCCTAATTGGTCTGGTTCGAGCCGCTGACATCAGCATTGTCTATGACAACATATGTTGTCGTAACTTGCTCAATCGTATTCGGGATCCGTACAATTATACAGGCTTGATCGGTACATGTGCGCGAAACAGATGGCTCTGATCACGTGTCTACGGAGGATTCGATTTCTCCTTGGTTCGATCGAGGAATCCGCGTGGCATTTTTCTAAGGATTTTAATCACTTCGACGAGTTCCATGACGGCGTTTCCTCCTGGCATTCGTTCGACTCTCGTTCAATTCGCGACGCTATCTTGTTAAAGGCGCTAAAAAGGCGGTAATTTATTCAATTTGCACGGAAATGCAGGTGCTACAAAATATTTTTCGTCAAGCGAATTCCACAGATGCATTTTCCAACGTGATCGCGTACGTTCTTCCGTCCGCGAGAAGAAAAAACCCATGGAATGGAGTTCCGCGGCGATGCAGCATCCCCTGCAATTCGAAAGGGGACCAAGGTGGGAACAAAGGGGATCCTTAATGGCACGCGAAGTCCGGAAAGAATGAATAGCGGAGGCATGCACGAGCGAACCAACTACTGGGAAATAATTGGAGACAAAAGTCTCCATTCCCGTGACGTTTAAAGTGGATTGATTATTCTTCGGACGATATATCTTTGTTTGATTACACGGAACTGCACTTTAGAAGAGGGAAGTTGTTTTTGTTCTCGATAGGTATCATTCGTTTACCTTCGAGAACACTCGCTAATTAAGCGATTTTTCTATTTGATGCGCACGGGTCTGCGCTTTAATCTCCCGGATAGACGGTGAGAATGGACCTTTAATCTCCTCCGAACGAACGATCCGTGCTACCTCTTTTGCAAAGCAAGCAATGTATTTTTAATATTGGATGCATTTCAACCGACCTTTTAAATCGGCGCTACCGTTTAAATTCGCGGCAGAGGGAGAGAAAAAGAAAAGCGTGGGTCGATACTAGATTGGTCCGTGATCCGTTGGCGAGCGTAACCGTTCCCTTCTTTTTTTGTTTGTCCACTACGATGTACCACTGTCGATAATCTATGGCGAACGATGACTGGAATTTGATAAGAGGAATTTTTATCGGGAGCCAGCGAACGATTTTTTCACAGGGAAAAGCTTCTATAAACGCAGCAATGTTTTATTTCTTACGGGACTTTAATGCTCTTATAATTTTTATTAAAGTTTTTATTAAAACCTCATGAAGATTTAAGCTGAGTTTCTCTTCCCTCCGCGGATGGGTGGGATCGCGTGATTTTTGTTAGAAATTTCGTAGACTGGCTGTAAGCAGCTTTTGTTTTACCTTGGATTTTCTTATCGTCGCGTATAGGAAATGATACGATGAACTTTTTGAACTAAAAGTTCATTGATACAGTTTTATAACCGCCTATAACGCCGTGTAACTGAGGAAGGATAGCACGTTCGCGTAAGCACACACCACGCGATATAGGATACGAGGAATTCATTTTTCCATTTTCCGCGTCGATTGCAAAATCTTCGGAATATTTCAGAGGACTTCCAGCTGAAAGTTACTCGGACGCAAAAAGGATTCACGCGTTCCAATTTTTCGCAGCGACCATATATATATCCGCGCACGTGCACTTGCGAGAATTGAGAAAGTTCTTCACCGGTAGTTCTTATTAGAACTCCGTCCGCGGGTACTGCGGAGGTTCATGAACGTAAAGTCGTAGCATACTTTTAAACCTGTCAACTGATAATCCAGCGATTATTCGGCGAGATGAATTCATCGATAAAAGAAGAAATATTAAAATTTCCAGGTGGTAGCACCTTTTTGTACAATTTGGAGAAGCATTAATAGAGTATTCGTACACTTGTATCAATTTATTCCTGAAAATAAATTTGTCGTTCCTCGAATTTTCCTTGCAGGATCACCAGATTGCATTTCACGGTAACTCGTCAAAACTTCGCGTTTATTCCACGTTTGTTCACACTTCGAATGGATCCAGTTTTCCAAGAAAGAAAAGGAAAGGGGGAAAAAGGTTGGCGGTTAGTGCATGCCCCGATCGTTCATCATGGTTCAACCCGCGTGGGTAAGCCGAGCACCTTACCTGCTTGTAGAAAATTCTTTACTTACGCAAAAAATCGTGGCGATCGTTCTCGTCCGGACAGGCTGATCGTCTGCGTGCCTACTTTCCTTCTTCCTTAATTCCGGGCATTCGTACATTTCCCGAAGAAAAATAAACGTCCTCGCAGTAGGAACAAACAGCCGAGCATGAAACAAACATACATGTGTCGTACTAACACTGACGTTCGTAAAAGGAAACGGGACAACGTTGTTGAATTAAAATTCCAGGGTGTTTTTAGCGCTCGTCGCGAACGTAGTACTACACGCTGGTAAAGCAGAAAGTGCGAGGGCGACGTTCCAAAGGGGTGGCTAGCGTAGAGTCATAATGCTCGCAGATATGTCTGCGAACAAAAATTGCGACCAATGACTTTTCGTGTTTGTATCTGTTTCGCGGATCTCGCGATTTCGATACCTCCTTGACACCGAATGATTCAGCGATTTTCACAATTAATAGCGGAGGCACGCGTGTATCGTAACGCATCAGCCACCGCTCCTACAAATTCTACACCTAGGAGCTGACATACCGTATCTCGGACCTCTAGAATTGGTTTCATTTAAGTACATATTGCCTCTGGGCCACTAATGACCGCTCCAGGAATTCGCTCTCCGCATATTTCGACTCACAGAGTCAAACATGCCGTATCTGGTGCCCCTAGAATTGACTTCACTTATGTACTGATTGGTTCTGGGCCATTAATAACCAGTCCATGAGTTCTCCTACCTCCTTATACGAAATCTAGGGTCGGACATATCATATCTGGGGACCCTAGTATTGGTTTGATTTAAGTATATATTGGCTTTTGGCCATTAATGAACAATCCAGAAGTTCGCAAACATCTCCTTATTTGACACCTACGGCCGGATATACCGTGTCTGGGGCGTCTACTTTTGGATTCATTTGAGGGCGGGAGAAGCTATGGTTTCTACAAGGGTTTAAGACGGCGTTAGGGGAGCTTCCCCACTGTTGCGATGGCGCCATTATGCGAACCATTAGGATAGCAGATAGGAAATCTGTGAACTCCTACGAGCCATAGCTAGCAAGCAGCCACTTTCTCGTGGTTCCCGCTGTCTAGTAACCCCACAGAGAAGGCTGTGTGGGTGAAGCGAAGGGCTGCCACTGCGAAACTAAATATCGAACGCAGTTGGGACAGGTTTGGGTAATCAATAAAATTTACTCGAACAAACAAATGCTTTTGTAGATTAAATATCCTTACAGCCGACGATGAGTCAGGACTGAGTCTTCTCCCTACACTAAAGTGTTGAATAAATAACGCGATGTACAAAGAGAACGGATAAGTTCACCGGACGCTGTTGCGGGGCAAAGTCCCGCAGCAGGAACTTAAATGACGAAAAGTAAGAGTGGTACATGGCGGTGCTGGTTTCTCCCTGCCCGCTGCCTCGGTATGGGCCAGCCGCGGGAGTGGGGTAATGGGTATTATTTGTTGCGTTTGCCTTTAAGGCGTGAAAGCACACTCGAGCCCCCTCCCGGGGCCGGGTTTACAATACTCGGTTCGGCACTCGCCGGGCCGACTGGGAATGCTACTGCGGTCGCCTAGCCGATCTATTTAGATCGAGGCTCGAGGCCCTCCGGCTCGACTCTATGGAAGATGTTGAGAAGATGGCAGAAACGCTCACAGGCGTTATTATTGACGCCTGCGCCGCGTCGATGCCACCCAAAAGAGTCTTTAGAAAGTCCAACCCGTGGTGGACTCGTTAACTTACGAAAAAGAAAAAGCACGTGTGTCGTCTACGTTGTACCTTCCAGAGAGAAAGAGACGAAGCCGCCCGCCGGGCAAAACTACTAAAGTACCGTTCTTCCTTGCGGGAATACAGTAGGACGGTGAAGCGGACGTAGCTCGAAAGCTGGCAACGATTTGTTACGTCGGACGGGAACTCGGGGCCCTGGAGTACCGTATACAAGTACCCGGCGAACAAACTCCGAGTTGAGAGTCCTCAGCACTCTCCGGCGTGGTAGTGAGACCACATTCAATTGCCGCGAAACAGCCAACTTGCTCTTGAAAGCACACATCCCTGACGACCGGGAAGAAGAAGGCACGCCGGAACAACGTGTCATTAGGGAAGGCGCACGCATCGCGCCCGGCACTCCCGACGCTGCTCCCATCACGGAGGCAGAGGTCGTGGATGCCGTCCGAACTTTCAAAAATAAAAAAGCACCAGGGCCGGACCATGTTGAGGTCTGTGCGTTGCAGATTGCTGTTGGAATTATTCCCGGCTAAATTACACGCCTTTTCAACGGATGCCTTCAATGGGGCGTCTTTTCCTTCGTCTGGAAGGAGGGCTCTTTACGAGCACTTCTTAAGGAAGGGAAGGACGAGAAGGATCCAAAATCCTACCGTCCGATCTGCCTCCTCTCGGTTATAGGCAAACTTTTCGAAAAGCTTCTCAAGAAGCGCCTCTATCAGACGTCGTTGGCGCCTGGAAAAGTCTCCGATCGGCAATTCGGGTTCACGCCCGGAAAGTTGACGGAAAACGCTATCGTGGAGTTGCGCCGACTGGTCGATGCCTCGAGGGATCGATACGTGGCGGCAATGCTCTTCGACATCTCCGGGACCTTCAACAATGTCTGGTGGCCCTTAGTTTTGAATTCTGCCCTCGGAATGTTTTCGGAGTAATTTCTAGTTACTTCGACGGCTGACGGGTCAAGATCTCAATAGCTTCCGAACAGGTTTTGAAGCAGGCGACGAGGGGGTGTCCGCAAGGCTCCGTACTCGGTCCCGCCTGCTGGAATCTCATGTTCGACGATCTCCTGCGATCACTTCAGAGCACAGTCGAGAACAGGTTCATCGCTTACGCGGACGATCTCCTTATCCTAGTAAGCGAAAATAGTAGGCGCGACCTTGAGATCCAAGGTCAACAGGTCGCGAACCAAATCCTTAGTTGGTGTAGCTTGGCCAAACTCGAAATCTCGGCCACAAAGACGGAGGCAATCGTCCTCAAGAGTGGCTGGATCGAGGGGCAAATGTTAGGTCGAAGAGAAGGCGTCCGTCCCGACAGGAAACACAAGGCCGTTCGGTCTTCGAAAGCCAATCTTACCAGCTGACCACCGACCATCCGTATAGGGAACAAGAAAATAAAGTTTAGACCCGCGGTTAAGTACCTTGGCGTCACATTCGATAAAGGTATGCGCATCAGAACTCTTTGCAGAAAAATAAGCGACAAGGTCGGGTCACCGTTCGCGAGACTTAGTAGGCTGGCGAGGTGCAGATGGGGACTTTTCTTCGACTCCCTAGTCGGGATATACATGGGGCCATTCGTCCTGAATGTGGCATGAGCCGACCTGTGCTCGGAGAGGGAGCTGAGGGTGCTCAGGTCCACGCAGCGCCGCGCTTTAATCGCGGTTAACGGCGCGTATCGTCGGATATCGTGGGAAAGTGCGTGCGTGGTGGCCGGCGCAGCTCCCATCGACATAGACGTCTAGCAGTATAGGGCCCTCTACAATCTTCGTAAAGGAAAAGACGCCAAGATGGGGAACGCCCAAGCGAAGCGGATGACGGCAAAGAACGCGTAAAGGACGAGCCGACGAACATGTGGCAAGCCTTGTGGACATCATCCCACAAGGGCCGCACAACATTCGCCTTCTTCAAAGACGTCAGGGACAGAATGACCGCCAGCTAGATGAAGTCAAATCACTACACCACGCAGGTGCTGTCGGGTCACGGCAACTTCATGGCTCGTCTCTTGACATACGCCGTTGCCGACGATGCGACATGCGTCTGCGGTAGTGCGGTGGACACGGTAGGCCACTTCCTCTTGGAATATCCTATCTTCGATCCGCAGAGAGAAGCTCTGCGGGCTCTCGTCCCTGCGAGTGAGTGAAGATGGCCGGAGGCGGCACCGTATCTGGTGTCGTCACCAGAGGCCTTCCCCACGCTCGCTGATTTCAGCAGAGAATCGCTCTGGCTAAAAGGTTTTCAGGAGTAGGCTTGCTCCATCCAAGTCTGAAAAATTCCCTCCCTCGTTCTTGGGGACGGCTCACCCCGACGTTATCGGAGCGCCGGGGCAGGGCGGAGCAGCGCGGCACATCATCGCAGCTAACTACCTCCGTCGAGCCCTCCTCCTCCTCGGCGTATTCGAAAAACTTATACTAATCATGTGTTCCTCCCTACAGGATCGGAGCGAGCATGCACGCAAGCATGCGGTGAGCCCGCCTCCCCGAGGTTCCCCGTGGATGCAGCTACGGCCGAACGAGACTTTGTCTCGGTCGAGCGTCGTGGTAACTGAAGGGCCCACACTGCGGGAAAACGATCGCCGCGGCGCTGCTGGGTTTTTCCTCTCCCGTTCCAGAGGACTGGTTCTCGTTTCCAAGCCGATATGAATGTGCTGCGTATGCCTTTAAGGCGAGGTAGCAGACGCGTGCTCCCTCCTGGAGCCGAGTTCAAAATGTTCTGCCCTTGGAGTCGAGTTATATACCTAGGGAAAACATGGAACCGTTACTAATGGCCCAGCGTCAATAAGTAATGAAATGAATCCAATGACAGAGGCTCGAGGTGCGGTAATCCCCGCCCTAGATGTCGAATTAGACGGCTAGGGTACTGCTTAATCGGTTATTAAAAGCAATTCCAGAGGGCCTAGGAACGGTTTGTCCGGGACTAGGAGCCGAATTAGGTGCCTGGGGAACACCTGGAACGATACTAATAGCCTAGCTTCAATAAGAATAAATGAAACCAATTCTAGAGCCCCAGGTACGGTATTGCCGACCCTAGGTGTCGAATTATACGGCTGGCGAACACCTTGATCGGTCACTAATGGCCCAGCATGAGGTAGTAGTTAGATAAAAACAATGTCAGAGGCCCTAGGTACGGTTTGTGTAGGCCTAGGAGTGGAATTATGTGGCTAGGGAACACCTGATGTCTACTTATTTGCTCTGGGCCATTAGTAACCGCTCCGGGAGACCACTAACCTCATAATTCGACTCCTAGAGCCGGACATATCGTAGCTGGGGTCTCTAGAATTTGTTTCATTTAATTTCTTAATGGCTCTCGGACATTAGTAACCGCTCCAGGATTTCGGCAGCCGCCTGATTCGACACCTAGGGGCGAATATATCGTATCTGGGGACCCTAGAATTGGTTTCATTTAATTACTTATTGGCTCTGTGCCATTACTCACAGCTCCTGAAATTCACCAGCCGCCTAATTCGATTCCCAGAGCCGAACATACCGTAGCTGGGGCCTCTTGAATTGGTTTCATTTAATTGCATATTGATGCTGGGAAATTAGTAATCGCTTCGGGATTTCACCAGCCGCCTAATTCGACTCTCAGGGCCGGACAGTTCATTGTCAACTTGAGCTCTTTGGGCGCATGCGCCGGCTCTTGGCGCACCCAAGCATTCACCTATATCAGATGTTAGGGTAGTTTGAAACCACTGCAAAGAGTTACATCCGTAGGTGTTATGGACGTCGGGTTCGGAGAAACTCCTCCTTCTCTGTTTAAGGATCGTCGGAAAGGTAGACTGTTTCTTTCGGGACGCGACTACTTAGCCGTTTGGCCCGCAACGTACTATTACGGGCGAAACGTTTCCACCGGGAACCATGGGGAGGCGAGTCGCTAGCTGATGGCTCAGTCTCGTACGAGCCTGCACGCTGATTGTGCAGGTGATCACGCTACCATATCGCTGTTATAAGTGAAAGTAATACCCGCGGGGTAGCTGTGAATTATACGTGTTGGTTCTATTATCTCTTCGTCGGTGTCCGTTGTCTTTCCTATGTCATGTGTGTTTATTTAGGATGGTAGATGTGTCTGGCGGCCAATTGATGTTAATTTCTCTGGACTTCGTGTGTAGCTGCTCTCTTTCGGTTTCCTGAAGTCTGCAATGGAGTATGGCGTGTACTGGTGTTTCTTCCATGCCGCAATCACAGTATTTAATTGTTGGTATTCTCGACTTGAACAAGTATTTAGCGAAGTCGCCGTATCCCGATATGAATGGTACAATGTAGTGGTTTAAATGTAGCCAGTTCATGTCCATCCTGCTCCGTACGTCAAGCAGCAGTTCGTACGTATGTCTTCCTATGTCTGCATCGTCCCATCGTTGTTGCCATGATGTCGACAGATGTATTTCTATTTTGGCTATTGTTGTTTCGGTTTCGCTGTTACTGGTGTGGGTGTACTGTTCTATCTGGAATGCATTAGTGGCTATTTCATAGATTGTGAAGTTTTCTGTGTTTTCGGTGTTCGAGGTTTCTTCTATTGCGGTCCTTATTTCCCTTTATAAGTCGGTGGTGTCGTCATTGTCGTCAGGCACTAAGGTCTGTAGGAATTTGCTGGCTGTATCTTTCCATGTCAATGTGTGTCCGGTTCCGGATTTGCATGCGCTAAGGCTCGTTCCGGTGTGATTTTCTGCATGCATATTTTATATACTGTTCCCCAGGGTTTGGCGTTCCCTTCGTTCGTGACATATTCCTCCCAGCTTTTCTTCTTGGCTTTCCGGATTTCTGCTATGTATTATATTTGTTTCTTACTGTTTGGTATTCTTGGGTTGCTCTGGTTCTTTTTTCGAGGTCTTTTGTTTGTTGAAATATTTTTCGTTTCTTGTATGTTTGTCTCTTTAATTTTGTTAAGGCTTCAGACCACCAGGGTACAGCTGTAGTGCAGGTTTTCCTGTGTCCAAGTGCTTTATTGCAGGTGTTTATAATGCAGGTGTGAATTGATTGCGCTGCTCCTTCTATGTCTTCTTCCAATTTGTCGTTACAGTTGTGCAGGATTTTCTGTTTTTCTGCTGCTGGTTTCGTGGAATTTCCTCCAATTGACACTACTTGTTCGGAATCTCGGTGATCTTATAATAGTCGTACTGTCCGCATTTTTGTTTCATTTGTTAGGCTGTAGATAAGTGCATTGTAGTCGCTACTTGTCCAGTTTTCCTTTACCATCCAGGTCTCCATTAACCGTATTGCTGCGGTTGTTACTATAGTTATATCTATATTTGAACTGCCTGTTGGTGACGAATATGTTGGTGGGTTTCTTGGCTCATTTGCGACAATGAGATTGTTTCGTACTATTAATTGCTCGAGGTTTTCTCCTCGTTCGTCTGTTATATTACTGTGCGTCTGCGTCTGCTGTTATTATGATTTTTTCTCCTTTAAGGTGTGTAATTACTGTTTGTAACTGCTCTAGGTATATCTCGATATCGTGGGAAAACTGATAGTACATGTTTCCAAAGTATATTCGTCCTAGTTCACTAGTGATTTTGATACAGATACAGTGATCGTTGCTTAGATGAGCTATTTTTACAACCGTGAATCTGTTTCTCCTTACAGCTATGGATGCCTGGGTGGTGCAGTTTTGTTTTTCTCCAGATATGTTTGTGGTGCCGCTATTGAATCCGATGTGCCTTCCGTTTGGGTTGTAAGTCTCTTACATTATGAGGATGTCTATTTTCTGTTGGTTCAGGTGCTTGCTGGTTCCTAAGTTCACTATCTGTATATTTCTCATGTTCAGTTGCAGTATTTTAATCCTATTTTTCTTTTGGTTTTCTCTACTGTCCATAATTGGTTCTTGAAAGAATTTGATTTATTGCTGTGATGTGGGAAAGGCAGTCTTTATCCGTGACGTTGCGATTACGCGTTTTCCCTGCCTTCTTGCAGTTCAAGCATGTTACTGGGCCCGCCATTGCACGGTGGCCGCAAATATCGACTTCGCTTCTGCAATGTTTGGTCGTGTGACCGTGTCCTGGGCACTTATAACACCGTGACGTTACGATGTAATCCTGAACTTTGCAGCATTGCCACATGATGTAGAGTCGCTCCTTTTTTACAACTAATTCCTTTACTTCTTTTGACGTTTGTAATACAATATTGCAACTGTTCATATTGTTCTTGTTTCCTGTCTTAAATGCGATTTTCGTTTGCTGCGAATACTTCTTTCTTTCCTGTTCGTTGAAATTCTGGTCGATAATGGCCTGTAATATTTCCTTATCGTCCTCTATCCTCGGAGCGCCATATATGATAACGTGTGGACTCTTTTTAGTGGGGACGCCGACAAATAGGCCTGCTGTTTTAAGTTTCTCATTCTTTATTAGATTCTGCACTTTGCTCAATTTGGCCGTTTCAACAATTATTGCGTTTCCTTGCACTCTTCTGACATTCTTTACTTGAAGGTTATCTTCCTTTACTGATTTCAGCTTTATGAGTAATCGTTTTGTTTCCTCGCTGTTTGTGTACTTTTCTGTGTCCGTTGGTCGCATTAGTACGATTTTTGGTGAATCCTGTTTAAGATTGGAGAGTTCCGCCGTTCTCGGCTTAATCCCCAGTCGTTCCGCGTATGTCATTTTCCGCGACTGGGTTGTGGTCGCTACTTTCCTCTTCGCTGCCATAAAGTCCTTCCTCTGCTTCTTGTTTTCACTTTTTACGGCCTCTAATTTTCTTTCCAATCTGCTATTCAATAGTAGTGATTCCTGTAGCAAACTTTGCAGGTTCCCGATCTTGTTTAGCAAATACTTACTAGTTCCTTGATTTACCGCGGTGTCTACGTTGGTAAGATGGTCCACTATTTTCCTCTATATTGTTTCCGCTTTACTTTTTATTTTATAGATGGTTCCGGTGTGGGTGTTGTCTGTTTCACTTTCTTGTTCGCTTTCGTTGTCATCGGTTTCGAGTTTTTCTCCGGTGATTGTACTTTTCTCTGCTTGGGTGCTCTTCTCGTTCCTCTTTTGCGGTCTTTCTATGTACGTTTCTGTTTCCGAGGGCAGTCTTTTTTTTCCGTACGTGTTTTCCTTTCTTACTGTGTTTCTACACCATTATGGCCATTTCCGTATCTGATGTGTCTCCTTCCATTATTGATGTCTCACGCGTGGGGTGTCCTTACTCTCCGCGTAGTGGCGCTAATATAGCTGATGCTTCAAGAATGACGTCCAAGATGACAACCAAGATGGCGTCCAATATGGCCGACTAACTTTTCACTTTATTTCGGGATAAATTGCACTTATCTTTGCTGTAGATTTCTAGATTTCGAATCTAAATACACCAAAGAGAAGCTGGGGTTATTCCGCTTCTTCTGGTATATAAATATGGGCTGAGTCGTCAGATGATTCTGTGTCCTGAAGCTGCGATCCATTTTCCAGTCCATAGACTTCGAATTTCACTGAACATATTGTCATTGATTGTTCACAACGACTTGAGAACCACTTTAGAACATTCAATTTTAATTTTCTGACGGTTTTTACACCGAAAACACGAAATTTTTACGGAGCAGCGCGAAGCGTGTCTGTCCTCGACCGATCCAAGATGGTGTCCCCTCCCAGAGCCGAACATATCGTATCAGGGACCACTAGAATTGTTTTGTTTAGAGCCGGACGTAACTAACGTAGAGCGCCTAGAATTTATTTCACTTCATTACTTATTGGCATCAAGCCATTACAAACTGCTCCAGGAGTTTGTAAACGCCCCTTTTTTTTCGCGGGGAAATCCTCATGGATACCACGGGCTTTGGGAGCTCCTGTTGTTATGTTGGTCGCTTTCCGACAGAAACCCCGCGGTGGCCGTCCGCATGCTTGGCAGCGGAGAGCCGGGATCTCTTTCGAATGCGTCCAGCTCTGTGCCTCGCATCTGTGTTCAGCGAACACTCTTCTTCTTAAATCTTCTCTAATTCCTGTCTTCTGTCGGATA
This sequence comes from Xylocopa violacea, assembly GCA_963969225.1. NCBI lineage: Eukaryota > Metazoa > Arthropoda > Insecta > Hymenoptera > Apidae > Xylocopa > Xylocopa violacea. The sequence continues at coordinate 16,121,770 of CAXAJV010000015.1, forward strand.
ACGAGAGCGGCCACCGCTCTCGCTATTCCCGTCTAGTCGAGGCGCGTGCAATGGCGAGGGTAAGTCCCAACTCTTACCTCCTGCGCGCTCAACAGACGTGCTCTCGCGTCTTCAATAGCAGCTTCTTGATTCGCGAAAATGCGGAATTGTCTTCTCCTATGCGAAAGAGGGTGCACTTCCTCTCCGTTCTTCACATCTTCGTTGTTTCGGCACGCACCTCTCGCACAGAGGGACGGTCGGCGGCGAAGCTCCGTTTCCCGGTGGGAACTCTGACGCTACTCTCGTTGCCGAGAGTCCCCTACCTTGAAACGGAACGAGGCAAGCATCTGTAGCTTTCTGCTGCTGCTGCGTATGCCCTTAAGACGAGGTAGCAGACTCGTGCCCCCTCCCGGGGCCGAGTTCACAATATGCTGTCCCTTCCCGAACGTTGGGTAGGCTTTGGGGAATCAATATTGAACCCAAAACCAAATTTGCGTTCGGAGAACAAAATTCCTTACAGCCGACGAGGAGTCAGGAGGGGTCTTCTTCTCCCTACGTAAAGGTGTTGAATAGATAACACGATGCACCAAAACCGATAAACTAACTGACCCTGTTGCGCGGCTGGACGCGCAGCAGGAGTTTATATGACGAAACAAATGTGCAATGCGGTGCTGGTTTCTCCACGTCCGCTCCCTCGGCGGGGGCTTGGCCGGGGGAGTAGGGAAAAAGGGTGTTTTTCCGCGTGTGCCATAATGGCGAGGTAGCATACTCGAGCCCCCTCCCGGGGCCGGGTTAAGAATAATATGCTGTCCCTATCTACTTTCTAGCTTTCTGCTGCTGAGTGCATCGCCCCATATCGGGACACCGCAAAGCGCAATGCTCCTGATAACCCTGATATAGAGTTTCCTCACTCTAACGTCTGGACCGTTCAGATTCGGCATGATGCGGGAGAGACGAATCGCCGCAGCATCCAATCTGGCGCTCAGATGATGGAAATGCGGTCCGAAGCTCCACCTCTCGTCTAAGATGAGTCCGAGATGGTTCATATCGCTCTTGACTGGAACGGCGGTCGGTCCGATCTCCATCTCTTCATTTCCACCTCACAGTTCCCTTCTTCTTCCTTTGAAGCAGAAAATCTCCGACTTCTCGGAAGCCACTTCGCGTCCCAGTTGGTTTATCGCGACTGCCATGACCGCGATTGCCATTTCCGCCCGGCAGATCGCTCTGCGACGGTCTGTGCCGATTGCCAACACGAGAGTGTCATTCGCGTAGCACGTGAAATGAACTCCGGATGGCATTGGGAGATTCAACACCGCGTTGTATCCCGAATTACGGAGAAGCGGTCCGAGAACCGATCTCTGGGGAATCCCGCGGTTTATCTGCTTTCTCACTAGACAGTGACGACTCTCGTAGACTGTCGCCCTGTTGGACAGGTAATCTGCCACGTCGTGGGAACTCGTGCCTCGACAGCGCTCTATGTATCGCATTCAACGAGAGAGAGAGAGGGAGGGAAAGTTGAAAGCGTTCTTGATGTCGAGCGATACTGCGACTGCGACGCCGCTTTGCTCGACCACTCTCTCCGTAGGATCCTTCACTCGTGCGATCGCGTCGATGGTCGATCTTCCTTATCTGAATCCGAATTAATTCTCTACCAGATTTGGTCCACTCACCGATAGGTGCTCGACGAATCTGTCGTGTACGATCATTTCGAACAGCTTGTCGACCTCGTCCTCGACCTCGTGAATTTTCTGGCTTACCGGGATTGCATAACAGAACCATCCTGCCCTTTTCTAGCTCTGCGGTAGCTTTCCTGTTCTCATGCAGGCAGTCAGTAACTTGCGCAGTCTTGAGCCGAGGACGCTGAGCGCCATCGCCCAGGCGCGACCGGGAATTCCATCCGTGCCGAGAGCAGTGTTCTTCTTGCTCATACGCTTCATCGCGCGTGCCCAGTTCTTCTTTGGAGACGTCGCGTTCTTGTGACCAGATGGACGGGTCGGAATCTTTTTCTCTGTCAGCGGGGGCGCCCACAGTCCTAACTTACTCATGACGATTCTGTACGGCCGCCCCCACAGCTCGTCCCAAGCTCGCGCCTGCGACTTCTTCATCGCTGCTTGCAGATCTATCTTCTTGTTCTTGTAACTTTTGTAGATCTGCGCCGTACTCGTGAGATCCGGGTTTCCCTTCTTCCCGCGAGCTCGCGTACCATTCCGCTTCCCTCTCGACGTCGATCGGCTCGGCCGGAACGTCCGGCCAGTCCACAGCGAGAGTCGCTGCCATAAAATGATTCTCCTCGAGCTTCTTCAGCACCTATCTCTTCAAGCGGCGGGTCGATGGGCACATCTGAGGGAGAGTCAAGATGTCGATCCTTACGTACAGATGGTCGGATAGCGTCTCGATCGAATCCACTCTCCATCCCGTAACTCTTCGAGTGGCGATATCGCTGGAGAACGAGAGATCTATAATGCTCTGGCCCTAACATCTCACACACGTGCTGGCAATTCCTTGATTGAGAATACACCGGCTGAGAGGCGTGATTTAACGCCACGCCTCTCACCTCATCCAGCATCTGGTCGAAGTCTTGCAGCGACCATCTGTTCGTTGGCTGAGAGCGGCTTGTCGGGGATGAAGTAAGGCACCGACGCAATTACTAACCCAACCCCGCCTCCCTACAGGACCTCGTTCATCACGTCCTGCGCCCTAGCTGCATAGTTCAAGTTAGCTTGTAGAATTTGCGCTTTTATGGTGACTTACGCAATATCCATTGCCTCCTCGCGACTGGTAGTCGCCTTCGGAGAACCGCGCTTCTCCTCATGCTTTTTCATGGCGGATGCTGCGTCCGTTTTTCCGCCTGGTATCTTGTCCTCCGTCGCGGATTTTTCTACGGTCTTCGCGTCCTTCTTCGGCGGCGGTGGCGCCGTGCAGGCCTTGCTTTCTTTACCACGACCGTCCGGTTTGCCGACCGTTTTGCACTCCTGGCAGATCGGCAATTTTTCCTTACATTCCGCGGCGTAGTGCTCCGGATTTCGGCATCCAAAGCAGGCAGCTGTTCGGTCCACGGTCGCGGTGCACCTCACGATAACGTGATCGATTTCTCAACACTTGTAGCACAGCAGCTGCCATGCTTCGATGGTCTCCGTCCTCACAGAGGTCCAGCCGAATCGTACTTTTCCGGCTTCGATTACCTTTTTGGTTGCTGCAACCGGAAATTGCAGCATCACGATCCCCATACCGTTGAAAGCGGTCCTCTTTGCCCCATTGTGGATGTCCGCCTAGTTTGGCGACTGCTTCCGCCACTTCCTGAGCCGTGATGGAATCTTTTATTCTAAAGATTCTCAATTCCGCTCGTTTGCATGGCCTTAAAATCTTCGCCATCACGTCAATTAGCGGGATGCTCTTTAATTTCTTGGCGATCTTGTCCGCCTTCTGCTCTCGATTGTCCCCGCTTATCTGGAGAATCAGTCCACCAGTGAGAACCTTCCTAGACTTCATTTCCTCGATGCCAAGCTCGACAGCTTTATGCGCTGACGCACCAGAGACATCAGCTGCGCGTAGCTGTAGAAGCTCTCTTTGCGCAGCAGCATCACCATCGCCGCCGTACTTGGATTTTTCGCCATTTTAGGCTTCTCCTTCGTTTGCGCAGTCTTCTCAATCTTCGCCGGTGCGTGTTTCACCTTGACAGCGGGTTTCTTCTCTGCCATCTTGGCTTCCTTGGTGGCTTTCTTGCTGAGCACCTCGGTCCACGGCGTTTCCAGTGCGCTTTCCGCCGCCTTCTGCTGCGTTTCCTTCTCCGCGTCTTTGCGTATTTGTTTATCCTGGATCTTCTCCATCCTCCTCTGGATGAGAGATTCCTTCCTTAGAGGCTTCGCCGGTTGTTTTGTCGGCTGCTTCGCCATCTTTTTGGCCGTAGGAGGGGGCATAATCTCCCTCTCGCGACCCTTCCCTGCTTTCTCCTTCGGTTCAACGGATTTTTCGTGCTCCCTGCTCGCAACATTTTCCGTCGATTCCGCTCGCCGCACTTTCTCCGCCGCTGAAATCATTTCTTTCGAGAAGAAGCTTCTCTGCCTTCTCCCAGAACTCCTCCAGCCTTTCGTTGATGAGACCTCAGATTTGATTCATTAGAAGTCCAATAACACCTCCTTGGAGGCTGGTGTGTGTCGCGGTGGTTGGTTGCTCTCTTCTTTCCTGACAATCTCCATTCACTCGATCGCCGGTACCAGCTTGTTGCTCGCTCTCCTTTCGAAAGCGTTTAACAGTCCCTTTAGGAGGGCGTTTTCTGCTTCCAACTCCTCCGCTTTTCTTTTGAGCGTAGCGACTTCTTCGCCGTTTGTCGTCGCTGAGGCTAGGCGGCTTGCTCTCTGCCCACCTTCCACAACCGCTGCGCGGAGTATGCGCGCGCATATCCACCAGTTGTCTTCTAATCTAGCCTTTCAGCTGTTAATTGTAGCCCCAGTCTCGACGTTATTGGTCGATATTTACTGCCCGCGCCGCGAAGTCCGGAGTTGGCATCTTCCGTGCCACCTCATACTCCTCCTGGGTCCGAATCGGAATTGCCGATTTTCCGATTGGCGGGACGAAGCACCCTTCGTAAAGAAGCTCTCTTTCCAAAGCGTCCTACGCTTCCTTGTCCGCCTCCACACGCGCTGCACGCTTTGCCCTGGCGAGCGTGAGGTATTCGCCCGTGGTGGGTGGTCTCCCTCTATTCTTCTTAGCCTGTCCGGCTTTCTCTGATTTCGTTGACAGAAGTTATACCAGTGACGCGTCAAATTTGCCGTCGGACGTATCTTCTATGTTGCGCTTGACGCTGGTGCGTGAGCGCATCTTCCTTTTCTCGGAAGATGTTGCCCTGTTCGGCGCGTTCGCGATGTCGCGCAACGCTATGCTTGGTTACCCAAGCAGGGCTGCGCGCGTATTCGTTTTTAGCGGGCAGCCGCGCACACGAATTTTCTCCTCGCGAAGAAAATCACTACGCGCACCTTCACTCACGTATCTACGTGGATACACCGCAGTTTCCACGTATCTCGCCTCGATTATTGTTCAAGTATCGACTACCGTCACGCTTTATAGTCAGTTCCTTCGTTTTATAATGTCAATTCGCCACGTGGTTGTCCATATTAAGAAAATACACACGCCGCGCCGCAAAAATACACAGAATCGGACTGTAATAACAGCTTTCCCGATTCACTGTGTCGTCTTACCAATCCGCTTCTATGTATTGTTCATGTAGAAACTTCCGTGCACGCGGACGCTGTTCAGCTGCTGCCGCTCGAGCGTAGCTTCAAGATGTCTGTCAACGTGGCCGCCGTCAGCTATCCGGTACCGTCCCCTCCTTCCAGATGCTTCCACGACGCTCTGCTTCAAGGGTGGACTTTCGACGCTGCTTCCTACGTACTTCGATCACGCCCGAGCGATTTCACGTGCCCAGGAATGTCTTTCCGTACACCGCGCGTTGCACGATCGACGAGTTTCGATACGCAACACGATCGGCTTCCGGCCACAATTCGACGCGCTATTTCCTGGGCTAATTTGTCCGAGAAATGTCTGGTGCACTTTTCACAGCCACTGGTTCTGTCCAGAGTTCCATCTTTTGCACGCTAGCAGTGCGCGAATACGCGAGATAGGCCAGGAGAACTTTCTAGATTCGCAGTCGGCGGCGTACGTGACACGGCCGAGTTTCAAAATGGCGGCGGTGACACCTCACTTTCTTCGGTCGCTTTCCCCTCTATTTCTGCACTTTCAACAAATTTAATCACGCACAGATTGATCAGTACGCGAATTAGAGTTGCTGGTGAGTGATTAGAACCACTAACCATCTTCCCACACGATGATTCTTCGATCGCTCGACGCTCCGCGATATCCGCAGTTCTGAACAGATTATAATGCTCAGAAGCAGCGCCACCACAACATCACTGAATACAGATAAGCACGGAAAGTGCAGGAACGCGTGCAAAAGGCTGGGAGAACGGATCTACGCGTGTGACACGTCAACTGTGGCGTACGTGCCACGAGCGATATCCAAGATGGCGGTGGCAATGCCCTTATTTCTTCCGTCGCTTTTTTATTCGCTCTCACATCTACTTCCGCACTAAATCCGTTTCTCCGAAAATTGACTGACGCAATTGCCGAACAACGCGTCACCGACAGAAACAGGGAAACGCAGAGCACATTTTCCTGTTTTTCCTCCTTAATTGTTATAATCCCTCCTAGTTTTCACACTAGAAGTAATTGAAACCCATCTACGAATAGTATAAACCAACGGTTTAAAGATATCACCTCGAATTCTTGCTAATAGCCACGGCTCGCACAGGAATACGTAGAGCACTCCGAAAACACGTACGCACTCTACGGCTACTCGAACGAGATTGCACATGCCGCCCATAGAGTTGAAACAATTGGTTTCATTTAATAAATTATTGAAGCTGGGCCATTAATAACTGTTCCGGGAGTTCACCAGCCTCCTAATTCGGGTCTTAGAGCCTGCCACACCATATGCGGGGCTCCTCGAAATGGTCTCAGGCGGCTAGTGAACTCCTGGAGCGGCTACTAGTGGACCAGTGTCAATAAGTAATTAAATGGAACGAAGGGATACGAATTAATTCGCCTCGCAGGGGCGCACATACCGTACCCGGAGCACCTAAAATTGGCCCCATTTAATTATATATTTGCGCGGGGCCACTACTAACCGTTCCGAGAGTTCAATAGCCGCCAAATTCGACTCCCAAAGCCGAACTTACCGTATATGGGGCCCCTCGAATTGGTTCCACTTAATTACATATTGGCGCTACGTCATTAGTAATAGGTCCAGGTATCCCCTAGCCGCATAATTCGACTCCCAGAGCCGAACATACCTTATCTGGCGCTCGTAGAATTGGTTTTATTTAATTCCTTATTGACGCAGGACCACTAGTAACGGCTCCTGGAATTGGTTTCATTTATGAACTTATTGGCTCTGGGCCATTAGTGACTGCTCCAAGAGTTTGCTAGCCGCATATTTCAAATCGCAGGGCCGAAAATACCGTATCCGGCGCCCCTAGAGTTGTTTCCATTTAATTAAATATTGACGCGGTCCACAAGCAGACGCTCTGCGAATTCCGCAGTCGCCTAGTTCGACTCCCAGAGCCAGACATATAGTTACAGATACTGTTTATCGTTACATTCTATGATGAAAAAACAGTATAAAAATGATTCTATGATGCTACATCAGTATAAAAGAATGATGCATCCTATTAGTATAGAATTAGTAGAGAAATTCGTAGTTCTGTTAAGCTGGGAAGGTGGAAACGTGGAAATATGTATACACCACCGAGAGAAAAAGTTTCTCAGGTGTAATCTCGTTAAATCGCATCGAATTTTAGACGAATTCACGTCGTCGGTCCGCGTGACCGAGGTAGGAAAAAAAGGGTGTCGAAGCGCAGACCGATCGAAGGTTTTCTCGAATTCTGTCGATATAACGCGAGACCAGTCCCGTTTTATCTTTCCACGACACACCCGAGGGTTATTGAACGATTCCCTCTCGTGTCCGTGTTATATCCGCACTGCAATCTTGAACGCAGCGCGGGCCACGCTCCAAGCGACTAACGAAAATGCATAATGCTTCGTTCCAACGTTCCCGTACGGTTTAATCGGCTGATAATGTCGATTGTGGAGGGTAGAAGCTATTTGTTTGTTAGACGAAACAATAGCTAAAACATTCGTTGTGTTTCTTGACTTCAACTGCGAGCTGTGTGCACACAGGTGGCCGGTAAAAGTGCAGTAAAATTCAGTTTGCGTGGACCGCTTGACGGTTCACTCTTTTCGTTCACCAACGATTTACTTTCATCACCGGATGGTTATGCCTTTTTTATTAGTTCCGCTGTTTTCATGGTCGCATAGGTTTCTCGAACACACCGCTTTTATTCGGGGCAATTCCTTTTAAAGAGAAGATCGTCAAGGGAGAAGAAAAATTGCAAAACCGTAAAGAGAAAAGGTTTCAAAATATTTCAGAATAATACCGCCATTTTGGGTGGCTGGCTAGTAATATTTGTCAGGATTTTTCTACAACTTCCAAAAGACCGCAGGTGAACTGCGTTCAGTCAGTCATTTGTCACCATCAGTTTACCATCATTTCGTTTAACGGATATTCATCGCTCTCGCGAAGTTTGATATGGGTCACGAAATGCATACGATCAAATATCCGCCCCCAAGGTTGCACCAATCCTCCCTCGATAAAAAGGCATCAAGGCCCTTTAGCTTTTTTCCTCTTCGAGATTGAACGCAACTAAAACAAAGCGAAGGTATTTTTTCGTTCGGTGACGATTTACGTATTCGTCGCCATACCTTTTTTTCGCGAACAGAAGTGCACGTTTTATTTCACACGTTACGCATTTTACCATTTCATTTCACACGCATTACTGATTTCGAGACGAATTAACGGGTTCCGACGATCGACAGAATTTCCACGAACGCGTGAAACATCGATTACCGGGTTCGATTTAGCGCGATGTCGATTACGGGACGTGGTGCGCAATACTGACGAAACGAATTCCAATTTAATGGGAATACGGAGAGGCCAAGACGTACGGACGAATCGTGTTTGAAAAATATTTCGTGCTTGGCTGTGCCAATTTTCGCTGTCAATAATTGTCACCGCTGTTGATGTCGTGAATTTCATCCGCGGTAGCATAATCTTATGCATGCGACATCGCGCGAATTTTGTTTCGACGCGCATTCTCCTTTTGATTAGCTTTCGTTTCCTTAATCCGAGAAGCGCGACTCTTGCGATCGCGTCGAACGGGCGCAATTTTCGGTTGTCGAGGATTTCCTGCACACACTTCCTTCTATTTCTGGCACGAAATAAACGTATCATAGGCTAAACGTTCCGAAGCGAAAGTTGAATGGAGAATTTGCAATTGTATGAAATATTCAGAACGCGGGCTCCGCGACAGGAGAAAAGAAATTGCGCAAATCCTGTCTCTGTCGTGTGAAAGACCTCCCCTCGAAGTTCCCATTTCTCCTTCCATCGGTTATTTGTTTTCAAGGCTCTGCAATGATGCAAGTCGACGGATGATCAACCGCACGTACAATCGATGACGTTGCACAAGGTGCGCGTAAATGCGGGGGGCGCGTTAAATATTTTACAGCGTCTCTGCGCCTCACCACTTCCCGGCACGATTCAGAAGAACGGCGGGAAAAACTGTACTCTTCTTTGATGAATATTTTACGTGGTCTCTTCTCTCTAAACGTGACGCAACGCGTAAGAGCTTTTCAACGTTAAATATTCGAAACATCCGATTGAAACCGTAAATACGACACTTCTTTCTCGTTCGTCGTGAAGCGACAGCGAGACACAAATGTGCCCGTAAATTGAACTTTCGGAAAATGCTGGATTGAATATTGTTTTAAAGTTTCGCAGTTTTAAAATAGAGAACTTAATCGCGAATAATAATTTTGTTGTCGAGGTGGTATCGAAGACCTTTAAACTTTTCGAAGGATTAGCAGCAGTCGTACGGAATTGCTGGAGCATCGTAGAAACAGCGCTTCTGTTAATTGAAGTGTTTCTGTAAAATTTTCTACGGCAGTTTCGATTCTTCTTATATCAATATTAAAGTTGCTTGAAAGGGCTTATAATAATAAAGCCTCTCTGTCAGAGCATATTATTCCTCGATAATCGATCCCTCCATTAGAGGCCCTATTAAGGTTCTTGAAGTTCAATGAAACGGGAGGGTAAGGGGAAATCCCTTTATGCTCACGCCGTTATGTATCTTAGTTTGATATGGATTTTTATCCAGATATTTAATCCGCAACTCGATATTCTATCTAACCATTGAATTAGGTTTGAATATCGCAGTTTTAAAGAAAACTTGCTCATTACCAATTTTTCACGTATTTCGAGAGGCAATATCATGTACGATACATCTTTATTCCTAATTGGCAATAAAATTGGTCAAATCTAGTAAAATGAAATCACCATTCATGTTTGAAACAAGCTAAAATTTCAAAAAAATCTCTCATAGAATTTTTATTAAACTTCCAGTTCAATTATTTTTCACGAATTCGAAAAATATTACATTTTTTAAATTCTCCTCCTATAATACGAACTTTAATCAAATATAAAAAATAAACGATTTATTTATTTGTTAATATTTTTACAGGGGTAACCAGTCGATAGTTTCACGGGATCGTGGGTGGTGTACATCCTCGTTCGTACCATGAATTTTGATCGGCGTTATTCACGGAATAACGTTCGACGTGACAAAATCGTTCTGCATATAGTAATCGGAATGAACTTTTTTTTAACAGGTCAGAGGCAATAAAATAGGTGGGATATGCACGGAAAACGCGAGAATGCGTCGCGTTATTTTAGTGGCCCGGTGGAATGATGAAACGGTGATTAATCGTTGTCCATTGCTGCCGTCGCAGGATTTCAATGGACGCAACGCTTGACGTCTTTCCAAATAATTATTCCTTCCTTTTTTCGCCAATTAATGTTCATATATTTTTCCTCTCGAGTCCTCCTTTCCTAGAGTCCTCCTTTTTTAAATTCCTTGCTCTTCCTTCCTTTTATGACAAATTATTCGTCGACAGAGAAGAAATACAATTTTTACCTCAAATATCTATTGTTAGATTCGTCTAATTTATTGCAGAGTGGAAAGATATAGAAAGATAATTTTATTTCTTTATATTCGATGTATTTTGACAAGCAACAAAAAAATCGATAATGTTTTTATCATTCATAAAACATGGAGATTTAGTTGATGCTTTTTACTTGATTTTTATCAGTTCTCAATATAGAAAGTATAAGAGGATTCGTTTTATGTATAATTTCGAACGAAATTCCTGATCGTTTAGACATAACTGTATCGTATCGGGTCATTCTGGCTACTAACGTGTCCTCTCTCTCATGCACCATCATTAAACCTCCGAGGACCAGGTCGCCCCGGACGACCGTCTCCTTCTTCACTGGCCAGGCGACGAGAACGAGTGTGCGTTCGGGTCCATAGATCGGAACTGTCTGCGACCGTGTCGGATCAGATGATGAGTTTCCGGGTTCTCGAACCGGAAGCCACGCTCGTGATGCGCTCTCGAACGAGCTCGATCCCTTTCTCCGTCGATGGACCAGCCGGAGTCGAAAGTCTCGGCGAAGTTCCTGATTAATTTTTCACGATCGATCGACTCGCTATTGGAGTAATCGTCGCTGTCGTCGTCGAGTCGAACCTGCTTGGAGCTCAATAACCATCTGTCGCCCGGCTCGCTGTTGGTCGAGCACACGTAGATCAGCAGGGCAGGTAACAAAAGCTTCATGACTTCATAGTCGTGAATGGTTGGACTTGCGAACGGCAGCAATTACCGTGTAACACGTTGTCCTGTATTTGCGTCGGGTGGTGGGTTCTAGTGGAACTTGCAGTTCAGAGCGTCCATGGTCGCTCTTCAATGAGAGATCTTCAATGGTCCGCTCTCTTCAAGTTCATGGTTTCTAGTTACGTCGCGTTGCGGAGTTGGATGGTACATCGCGATGGTAGTCGATGGTGCCACGGTCGCTGGAACCGTCTGTTTTGGAGCAAGAAAGTTCGGTCCGATTCACTTTCGCTGAGAGTTTCGTTGGTCTGGTAATAGTTGCCGAAGTTCCGAGATCGGATAAGGATACGAAGAGTGGAGGTTGACACGGCGCGGCGGAAGTTTAGACTGATGAATAGGTGACCGTGGATGGTGGCTTATTTGCGGGGTAATCGGTGTAATCGTTCGTTCCACGTGGAATTGTTGATTCGTTTCTTAGTCTCCTGATATTCCGGATTTACTCGAATGTCATGGGAAACTTCTACCTCGCTTTGTTCCTCCAGAGAAAACTCATCGGTAAGGAAATTAAGCAACATTTGCTTTTGGCCGCTGTTCGTTTACAGTTACCCCTATGCCGTCGGTGGTACGGTCCCTGTTTGCTTCTAAAACTTTTATCGCGATTACAAATGTTTCTCCTAGGCTTGGGATCCTTATTTTTCTTTCGCGAATATTCGGTAAATCGTCTATGTACCGGGACTGCTTCTCGATAAAATTCCGAGTCGAACTTGAGGCAGGGTAACTTTCTTACGTTTACATGTCGACGAGATCGAAAGCCTATTTAGAAACGCCGCGCCAGCAACCTCGGAACTATCGGGATTCTTTGATTGGATAATTTCGTCGGAGAATCTATAGGGCATGGACTAGTCGGTGCCAAGACAGCAAAACTGTAAATTGCCTCCGATTTCCATCGAGCCGCTCGCGTTCCGATAACGACCCGATCGCTTCGCGAACTAATTAAAAACTTCGACACATCGCGCCCTTCTTGGTTCTCGCGTCTTCAGTGGTTGGTGGAGCTTCCTTTTTCCCTTTGAATTACTGTTTATCGCAACCGCGATAATTCGTTATGAGGCGTACCTGTTGCTCCGCGGTGGTGGCCACGAAAACCCATTCCCGTTTCGTTATGCCTCCCTCCCTTTCTCGTCGCTGCGATTTTTGGAACTCTCCCCGTGTTTTTTCGAACGCGACGAACTGTTACGCAGCGCGTTTTAACGAAGGACCAGGTCGCGTTACCTGTTACGCGCCTCGACGTGGAACCGTTACCTGGTCTAGCGTAGTTTTGTTCGGCTCTATCTGGAAACGGATCACGGATTGTCTAGGAAGTAACTCGACAACGAACCATATCGAGAGCGCGACGCCTTGCACTATTGCCACTCGACCGTTCCAGGTGACGCTGACGGACGTCGAGATGGCTACTTTATCGGACGCCTGACGGAGAATGGGCGTTCGTATTGTGGGCATTCAACGTTCTTTTCTATGAAATTTAACCGCAGTAGGATAGTCAGGGTGGTTGTTTGGGATGTGTGTCGGATTAACACTTTTCAGATTCGAATCGTATACAATTTTGACAACTATAGGTGTTGGCGAAACCTGTGTATAATAAATCTAAATGACGCATTGAGTAATTAAATCCCACGTTCTGCAGTAATTGAGAATCAAGCCACGGATGGTGGTTAATAATACGATGGGTTCGTGCTGAATTTGAATGGCACAAATGGCACTGTCTATTGCTGATGAGACTGTATGGTGTACAGTGGTATTTACATATTCTTTTTTGGAGCAATTATATTGGTGATTACTGATTTAGTTCAGGGAAGTCAATGATCAGAAATTCCAACTTCTACAGTTTTTAATTTGCATAATTATGATTAATGAAGTTTTTAATTCTCAAATTTTAACTCATAATACATCGCGAAATCATGATTGGAATCGATCAATTTGGAATAAACGGACGGATATTTTATTGTATCTTTTTTGTATTCGCTATTATTCTGTGGCTAACTGAAGATAGTGCATAATTAAAGTAAAATGTTCCCGAAAGAAAGTTTGCTGAAGCACTGTTAGTTTCTGTTTCAACGGCGATGAATAGAATATAATATTATATTGCAGTATCGGAATCTCATTGTAAAACAAAGAAGCCTTTCCAGATAGCCATAGACTTTTCTCTTTCATTCCATTTTGTCTGTCTGCCTATTTTTTCCTTTTTTCGTACAAAACTTCATCACGTTGAAAAAAAGTTCGCATATTCTGTGCAGCATTACGAAACTTTTGACACGAAAATTTATATAACTTTCGAAATGATTTGGTTAAACGGACGAAAGAGAATAGAACGTTGCAGTGTGCACGCATCAGTTTGTGTTACCCTCGAAATTAATCTCAATTAAATTACAAATAAGTGGTCTTCTGTCAGTCAACAGCATTTATTGGTTGTGGAAAAACATTCGTATAGTTTTTGCTGGATTTCCTCTTCCGTTAGAATTGTCAAATAATACATTTTTATCGCCAGAAAATATCTTTTAAAATTTAAATATTTGTTATTCGCATGATGGAGTATATTATATATCTTTTTTTTTATAAAAATTGATTTATCAAGCTTATGTGTGGTGGATTATTGGATACAGAATAGATTTACATCCTGAACCGACAGAAACATTTTTCATCGTTACTTTGCGTAATTATCTTTGAGCGTTCTGGAACGAGTGATCTATGAATGCGTTGAAAAATGTGAACCACAGGAATAACTGGCACATGAGACACGTCTGTTCATTTCTCTGAGTTTGGGGATTATTTTTTAATCTGATTTGCACGCTTTATGTAGTGTCGGCTCGGTTCTCGGTGTTCCGACTTTGGAATTTACTTTTTTTGAACGGCTTCCTGAAAATATTAATTACAAAAGGCATCGACGATGATATGGACGCTATGACTAGTTTCACCGCTTCCTCGATAATTAAATTTCTAATTAACAGATCTTACGCTCGAAGTGTCTAATCTGACCGATTACGGTCAACGACGGATAACATTTACTTTCCTTCGTTCATTACCAGAAAACACTATCTCGAAATTTTGCAATACAATTAAAATTTTTCAAGTCCTTTTCAAGACTGAAATTTTATTTACATTGCACTTCATGTAATAGTTTAAGCTATAATTTAAATTAAGTTAAGTTAAATTTTACTCTCGTAAATCTCGGAATCAACCTGGAATCATCGAAGGATTCTACTTTCTCTCTGGTCTTTTTGGATTTTAATTTAAATCGAATTTTTATTTGGCAAGCTGTTTTATGTCTGCAATTATTCAGATTTTATCTGCTATAGAGAATTTTTAATTCGGTCCTCCCTTTTGCGTAAAATATATCCACGAATCTTGCAGGAAGTGCTACTTTATCAATTTTGAATCCTATATTGTAGAGGACGTAAGAATTTGTACGCGATCAATATTTCGGACCGTAATGGTCATAAAATTCCATTAGATCAGTGGTCTATCTTGTAGCTCGTCGGTACTAGGATAAATCGAGATGAAGTTATCGACTTGAGCTTGCACAGTATCACGAGCTTACCGACAGGCAGTACTTGAGCTTGCAGTGCACCGTGGAAAGCTCCACGACAGCTCCGTATCGACTCGTCTCGATGCATGCATGTTATCTATGCGATATTCTAGATTTCTACAGAAGCAAATTTCGTAGTAGATACAATCGCAGCACGGAGCAGATAATCTCCTTGCCGGTATTCAATCAAATAGCGTTTATGTTGCAAATGTATTATATTCGTACAGGAATTCAATTAATCGATCAGAGATGGTTAGCATCGCGCAACAAGCAAAGACAGAGAATCCCGCGAATTTTTTGAAACATTCGCGACATCAATCTCGAAATTTGTATTAGCATTGCATTCTCATGCAGCAACTTATTAAAAGGAATTCAGTAATTCAATTCTTCTGCGAGACTCTTTCATTTAGAAACACTATGTCCACCCTGCCGCATCTTTGCAGTGTTTGCACGTTTCGTTCGCCTGCTTTCGCGTTCGTGCCGCGGTGAAATTGTCAGTATTGGTATCGAAATGACCGATTATATGTACAACCACGCTTGTTGTGAATTCGCTTTCGCCGAATGTCGGGCTGTTGCTGCAGGCATCAAATTTTAACATCCGCATTTTACTTTACCGCCGAGTGCATGGGAAGTTGCGTTCTTCTCATCGGAATTTTTATACCTCATAACGGTCCAGCCACCAGCGAGTGAACGTCTTCTCTAGTTAAGAGACGATCTACTCTGGGGAATTGAATTCCCCTAGCCTGTACAATGGAAGCAAACGTTACACGGAAATATAACAATGGCGAAGGGTAGGAAAGATGCTTTCATTCAGATGAGGCGGTCTTCTATACGCGCGTACTTACATCTTTTTTGTACGTAAAAGGATGAGGCTGTATTGTTGATTATCTCGATCGGTATATAGAAGCAGTGTCATACGTTTCTCGTGTAGCTTCTGATTGTTTCGGGACATGGAGAATCCTAATTACCTATTCTAGAGGCCCCAGGTACGTTATTTCCTGGCCTAGGTGTCGAATTAGATGGCTGGCGAACCCCTTAACGGGTTACTAATGGCCCAGCGTCAAATAGTAGTTAGATAAAAACAACTCCAGAGGCCCTAGGTACGGTTTGTCCGGCCCTAGGAGTCGAATTAACTGCACAGGGAACACCTGAAAACGTTACTATTGGCCCAGCGCCAATCAGTAATAAAATAAAACCAATTCGAAGGACCGCAGATAAGGTATGTCCGTCTCTGGAAGTCGAAATACGCGGCTGGTGAAATCCAAGAGCGGTTACTAATGGCCCAGAGCCAATAAGTAAGAAATAAAGTAAGTAAGAAAGTAAGAAATCAATTCTAGGTGCCCCAGATACGGTATGTCCGTACCTAGCGGTCGAATTTGTTTGGCTAACTCCTGGAACAGTTACTAATGGCTCAGAGCCAATACGTAGTTAAATGAGACCAATTCTAGGGGCGCCAAATGCCGTATATACGGCTTTGGGATTCGAAACAGGCGGCTGCTGAACTCCAGGGGCTGTTACTAGTGACGCCCCGTCAATATGAATTAAATGTAACCGATTCTAGGGGCCACATGTACGGTACGCCCGGCCCTGTATTTCGAAATAGGCGGACAAGGAATATCTCGACCGGTTACTGATGGCCCAGAGCCAATAAGTAATTAAATGAAACCAATTCTAGGGGCTCCAGATACGGCATGTGCGTCCCTGACAATCAAATCAGGCGGCTGGTGAACTCCCGAAGCGGTTACTAATGACCCAGCGCCAATAAGTAATTAAATGGGACCAGTAATAGGGGTCCTACATACGGTATGTCCGCCTCTGGGAGTCGAATTCGGCGGCTTCTGAACTCCCCGAACGGTTACTTGTGGCCCTGCGTCAATAGGTAATTAAATGGAACCAATTCTAGAGGCTCGAGATACAGTATGTCCGCTCCTAGAGGACGAACTGCGCAGCTGGCGAACTGCTGGATCCGTTACTAGTGGCTTGCCTTCAGAAAGTAATTAAATAGATTCAATTCTAGGGGCCCTATGTATGGCATGTCCGTCCCTGTGGCGACTGGTAAACTCCTGAAGCGGTTACTAATGGCCTAGCGTCAATAGGTAATCAAATGAAACCAGCTCCAGGGGCCCCAGATACGCTATGTTCTGCCCTGGGATTAAATATAGGCAGATTTGCAACTCCTGGAACGGTTACAGATGGCCTAGCATCAAGAAGTAAATAAATGACACCAATTTTAGGGCGCCTAGTTACTTACTTATCATCAATACGTATTTAAATGCAACCAACTCTAGGTAACCTAGAGATGGAATGTCCGGACCTTGTAGCAGAATTAAGCGGTAATGGAACTCCTGTAGCGGTTACTAATTGCCTTTCGGCAATATGTAATTAAATGACACCAATTCTATAGAGATTAGATGCGATAATTCCGAGACTGGATGTAGAATTATGCACCTGGGGAACTCTTGGGGCCATTACTAATTGCCTAGCGTCAATAAGGTATAAAGTATGTTCGTGCCTGGTTGTCGAATTAGGCGGCTGGTGAACTCATGATGCGGGTACTAATGGGCCAATTTAAATAAGTAATGAAATGAAACCAACTTAAGGTCCCTAGGTACGGTGTTTCTGTCCGTGGGATTCGAACTTAAGCATCTAGGAAACTGCTGGAGCGGTTACTAATGGCTTAGCGACAATATGTAATTAAACGAAACCAATTCTAGAGGCTCCAGTTACAGCATGTCCGCCTAGTAGTTGTCCCGTAGTTGTCGATATTAGCGGCTGGAGTCATTAATGGCCTAGAGCCAATAAGTAATTAAGTGAAACAAGTGTACCTGGGGCCTCTAGAATTGGTTCCATCTAACTATTTCTTGGCGCTAGACCATTAGCAACCACTCCTGGAATTCGCCAGCCCCCCAATTCGACTCCTAATGCCGGACATACCGTTCCTGATTTCCCTATAATCGGTTTCATTTAAATACTTATTGAAGCTGGGGGTTTATTTACTGCTCCAGGTAACCTCTAGGCACCTAATTTGAATCCTAGAGCCAGACATGTCGTAACTGGGGCCTCTAGAAGTGCTTTCATCTAACTACTACTTGATGCTGGGCCATTAGTAACCACTCCAGGTGTTCCGTAGGAGCGAAGTTCGGATACCACGGCAGCACATGCTACCACTAGAGCCCTTATCCATATATTACGACACCCAGCACCGGGTATTTTGCTTCATTTAATTACTCATTGGAATGAAACCAATTCTAGGGGCACCAAATACGGTATGGTCGCCCTTAGTGGTCGAATTCGGCGGCTGACGAACTCCTGGAGCGGCTACTAATGGCCTAGAGCCAATAAGTAATTACACAAAACCATTTCTTGAGAAACCAGTTACGGTATATCCGGCCTTAGGATTCGAATTAGGCGGCTGGCAAACTCCAGGAACGGTTACTAATAGCTCAGCGTCAAGAAGTAATTAAATGAAACCAATTCTAGGGGGCCGAGATACGGTTTGTCGTGCCCTAGGTATCGAATAGACGGCTGACAAACTCCATGATCTGTTACTAATAGCACAGCGTCAAGTAGTAGTGAGATGAAATCAATGCCAGTGAGCCTAGGTACGGTTTGTCCGGCCCTAGGAGTCGAACTAGGTGCCAAGGGAACATCTGGATCCGTTACTAATGACTTAGCGTCACTATGTAATTAAATGAAACCAATTCTAGAGGCCCCAGCTACGCTATGTCCGGCTCTGGAAGTCGACTTTTGCTGCTTGTGAATTCTCGTAGCAGCTACTAATGGCCTAGCGTTAATATGTAATTAAATAAAACAGATTCTAGAGGCCGCAGGTCCGGAATTTCTAGCCCTAGTTATCGAATTAAGCGGCTGGCGAACTCCTTGATCGGTTACTAAATGTTCTGCTTCAAGTAGTAGTTAGATAAATGCAATTCCAGAGGCCCTAGCTACGGTTTGTCCGTCCCTAGGTGTCGAACTTGGTGCCTAGCGAACACGTGGAAACGATACTAGTTTCCCAGCGTCAATAAGTAATTGAATGAATCCCATTATAATGGCTGCAGGTACAGTATTTCCGGCTCTAGGCGCCGAATTAGACGGCTTTCGTACTCCTTCATCGGTTACCAATGGCACGGCGTCAAGTAGCAGTTAGATAAAAGCAATTCAAGAGGTCCCAGGTGTGGCTTGTCCGGACCTAGGAGTCAAACTAGGTGCCTAGGGAACACCTGAAACCGTTTCTAATAGCCCAGCGTCTATAAGTAATTAAATGAGACTAACTCTAGAGGCACCAGCTACGATATGTTCTGCTCTGGCAGTCGAAATACGCAGCTGGTGAACACCCGAAGTGGCTACTTATGGCCCAGCGTCATCGAGTCATTATATGGGACCAATTCTACAGGCTCCATTTATGGTATGTCTGTGGCGGCTACTAATCTCCCGGAGCCAATAAGTAATTAAGTGAAACCAATTCTAAGAGCCATAGGTACGTTATTTCCGGCTATGGGAATCGGATCAGGCGGCTGGTGAACACCCGGAACGGTTACTAATGGCTCAGCATCAATACGTAATTAAATGAAACTCGTTTTAGTTTCCCCAAATAAGATATGTGCGAACCTGAGAATCGAATTAGGCGGCTAGTGGTCTTTCGGAGCGGTTACGAATGGCTCAGCGTTAATAAGTGGTTAAATGAAACCAACTCTAGGAGCCCTACATGCGGCATGTGCGGCTCTGGGAGTCGAATTAGGCTGCTGGCGAACACTTGGAGCAGCTACTACTGGTCCACAGCCAAAGTCATCCAAAGAAACCTATTATAGAGGCTCCATATACGGTATGTCCTCGCATTCGAATTATGGGACTAGCTAACTTGTGGAGAGGTTACTAATTGCCTAGAGTATATAAGTAATTAAATGAAACCAATTCTATGTGCCAAAGATACTGTATAGCGAGGGTTACTAGTGGCCTAGAGCTAATAAGGTATTAAATGAAACTAATTCCGGGTGTACGGTATTTAAATCATCGGCGCTGGGAGTCGAATTAGGCTAATGGGGAAGTCCTGAAGCGGTTGCTAATGGCAACCTTCAAGAAGGTATTAAATGAAACCGGTTCTAGAGGCACTACTTACGGTATTTGCAGCTCTAGGAGCCGAATTAAGAGACTAGGGAACTCCTGCAGCCATTACTAATGTCCTATAGTCAATAAGTTATTGAAAGGAACCAATTCCACGAACCGTACGAACAGTATGTCCGGCCGTGGGAATAGAACAGGACGGCTAGGGAAATAAGTAATTAAATGAAACCACATCTAGGTGCACAACATACAGTATGTCCGGGTCTGGGAGTCGAATTACCTTCAATAAGTAATTAATAAGTAATTAATTGAAATCGATTCTAGGGGCCCTTGATGCGGTATTATATGGCAGGCACGGACAGGAGCATTAAGCGATTGGTGAAATCCTCGAACTGTTACTAATGGTCTAAATTCGATAAGAAATTAAATGTTCCTAATTCTAGAGGCCCTAGGTACGGTATTTCCGGTTCTAGGAGTCGCATTAAACTGCTAGAGAACTCGTGGAACGGTTAGTAATGACCCAGCATCAATAATTAATAAAATGATACCAAGTAGAGGTGGCCTAGGGACGGAATGCGCAGCACTGAGAGTCGAATTAGACTGCTGGCGAACTTGGAGCGGTTACTAATGGCTTAAAGCCAATGAGCAATTAAATGGAACCAATTCTAGTTCTCCTTAGACGGTATATTCAGCCCTGGCAGTCGAATTAAGCGACTAGGGAACATCTCAAGACCATGAGCATCAGCCAGAGGAAATGGCCCCTGGTCGCCCCAATACGACTCCCGTGTCTGGGCGAACCGGTCTCCTACGGCACCTAAAATAACTTCCCTCACCTTCTGTTGATGCTAGATCATCGGTACCGCCCCAGAAATTCCTGAGCCGCCCTCATTCGCATCCCAGCTCCGTGCGCACAGTCCTCCAGGGAACCTAGAATCGTTTGTCCGACCACTTGCTGATGCTAGAAAATCGGTAACCGCACCATGACATCCCTGGCCACCCTAATACGGCTCTCAGTGCCTAGCGCATCGTACTCCATGGCCCTTAAATTCATTTATCTGACAACTTATTAATGCCCGACGATCGATAACCGCACCTGGAATTCCCTAGCCACCCTAATTCAAATTCCAGGGCCGTGCGCGCTGTCCTCCATGGCCCGTAAGATCATTTATCTGAACACTACCCGACGCTCTTATTGCACTCCAAGTGCCGGCTGCGCCGTACCCCATGGCCCCTAGAATCACTTATCTGACGGCTAGCTGATGCTTGACAATAGGTAACTGCCTCAGGACTTCCCTAGCCACCTCAGTTCGGGTCCCGAACCCGTGCGCACCTTCTCCTATGGACCGCAGAATCACTTATCTGAGTATCCATCGCTGTCAGCCCCAGGAATTCCCTAACCGCCCTTATTCGACTCCCGGATCCGGTTCTCCGTTACTTAGGTCACCTACTATCACTTATCTGACTATATATGGGTGCTTCACCATCGATAAACGCCCCAGGAATTCCCTGGCCACATCAAGTCTACTTCCGGGCCGGGCGCACCGTCCCCTAGAGCCAGTAGAATCATTTATCTGACTACCTGTTGCTGCTAGACCATCGGCAACTGCTCCAGGAATTAACTGGCCGCTGCAATTCGACTACCATGGCGGGGCGCTCCAACCCCAGGGGTCTTTAGGATCACTAATCTATATATATATATATATATACCCACCTGTACCCACTCTAGATACTAAGAGAACCCTATGTAAATCGATATCATCTAATTATCGACCACTCACTGTCTCGTCGTCTCACTCCGAGTACAATGTATGTCTGTAACCTGTGTGCAAGCGTTATAGCCTAATTAATAACAAATTACACTACACACCATGTACGGCACAACAATACACACTATTAATTTTAAGTCTATGGATCTGCATCGTTTTTCACATTAATCTTAGTATACACGCACAGTTATAGAAAAACGCCGTAGAGCGCGCAAGTTCCATTCCTAGTTTAAC
The DNA here is from genome assembly GCA_963969225.1 of Xylocopa violacea. NCBI lineage: Eukaryota > Metazoa > Arthropoda > Insecta > Hymenoptera > Apidae > Xylocopa > Xylocopa violacea. Next base: position 16,143,661 of record CAXAJV010000015.1, read on the forward strand.
TTAGAATTATAAATTGTAAACCAGTATCTTACGCGTTTGTACATCATCGAAATCGATTTCAGTGGCTGCGGAAAAATACCTGATTAACCGCATTACGTTTGTTTTAATGTTGGTTTAATGCCGCACGCGTTCCAATTAAGGGTTTGAGTTGTGCAACGACAGCCATTTTGTCTTTGACTACCAACTTCTTAAGAAGCTGCTTTCCAAACGGGACGTTCGTCAAGAACGTTGAATTTAGGCTTGTCTGACGGTTGCTTTGCAAATGAGATGTCTGTACGGTGGCCTCGTATATGACGTGTGCAGATCGTCATAGATAATAGTTATCACATAAGAAATTGTTTCAACACAGATTGTCTTCAGTTAAGTTTAATACTTAAATGCACCTTTATGTTAGGCGTAACAAATGCACTGCTTATTATGTGGTACACTCGGATGTAACGTTCACTTGATTTTGTTAAAGTTTCGTATCCGACTCGAAGGACCATGTTCAGACATGAGCAAATTAATGTTCAATATTGTAGGAATCGGGGTTTAGAGTGCTATTGGGTCAAACAACCTTTCCCTTTTTGTAAGGAAAGAATAAAGTATATTTATTAGAAATTCTTGATCCCGTGCGTACTCACTTCGACAGGCTACTACCGACGACTGGTGCGTATGACCCTTGGCTCTCGCTCTTTTATTTGTTTACACAAGGTTCTAGAATCTTCTCGACGTACATAATTCAAGAACTTTCGGGACTCACGCCTGCACGCATGCTCACGCTTCGCCTCTCTCACACCCTCACACGGATACAGTTTCGCCGCGTGCCTCGCGACAGCGTTTGAAAATAAATGCTAACGATATTCGAGAATCTTCTAGGACAAAAGTATGCAAATATATACGTCGCTCCTGTCGTCAAGTGAACCGTTCGATTTCTTACGAACCCACAATATAAAAGAAGTCTTTCCGGCATGCTCACTTCGCACGTTAATGTTAACGACGAGCGAATAGTTAAGTATCGATAATGGAAGGTATAGTACAATGGTTGAAAACGTAAAATAAAATTTATTTAAAATTAAATGATATTTGAGATAATGTAGATATGTTGTGTTAAAAAAATTATGAGACTTTGCCGTGTTTGCATCAGGCATACGCTTACAATAGTTTTCATAGGGCGTATACTAAAAAATAATACGCGCTGACTCGTCGACTTAAAGTTTAGTGGGAACAGTGGAAGGGTTTTCTGCAATTTTATTTGTGAAGCGAAGTTTTGACACGGAATACCTATTTTTGGCTAGTGATAGCTCGCAGATACAAATACACCCTCGTGTGACACACGGGGAAATACCCTGTGTTCCAAATAATGTTCGAATATTTAGTGAATGAGGCTACTAGCTATTGTTACGAACATGAATAATAATGAAAAAATGGGAATTCTAGCAAAGTAACGGCTCATTAAGTATTATTATTGCTACGGCTAAACTGGTATCTCAAATTATTTTATGTTAGCTATAATAAGGCGAAGGTCCTTGAAATTGTCTATTGACCGTGTTAATGAATTCTAATACGGCCTAGATTATAATCCTTAATTTTACGCTGTAACAAGAGGTGAAACTTGGATAATTGGATAATTGTTTTGAGAGTTAAGTTTCCTTCTTTAATAACTTAATTCCCATCTATAGAGTTCTGAATTTAAGTAAAACACTTTCGAGAAAATGATGAATATCAGCTATCAATTCAACTGTCACTTTCCCCGAGACAGAGTCACAGTACTTTGTGTTGTCACCAGAGACCTTCTCCATAATCGCTGATTTCTGCAGAGATTCAATGTTTTAATTTATTTATTATTTAAATTTCCGATCATTTTTATATATAAACGAATGGCTTTTTTCATATTATTATTTAATTTAACTGTAGAATTCGTTTGTACGTGTTAGAATTTTGGTTTTTCGTTTCTTTTCTTCTTTTTGAATTTTATAATTGCATTTTTTCATTATAAAAATCGATTAAAATTCGGTATATTCTAAAAATATGTTTTTTCATGGAGCTATAATCATTTACAGCTATGATAGGGGGACAGATGTTAAAAACCGCCAAACAACTTGGGTGACTAGTGTGAGTCTCGTATTACGAATTATACCGACACGAACAACATTGGCGCAGTCCATAAAACGCTTCGATCAACAGAGTTCTGTGGTTTTGAACAGTAAATAAAGGATCGCTGCATCGGACATATTCGAAAGGTCATTTCGTTATCAGCCACTACGTGCGCCGATGCCCTTCTTATATATTATCGATTTCTTTTTATTCTTTGAATATGCCTTCTCTTTATCCATTATGATCTTAACGTGTCTTAAAGTTGACGCTTCATGGGGAGTATAAACTTCGTTTCTTACGTAGAAACGATCTCAGATTAGGTGAGATTACCCGCTGAATTTAAGCATATTACTAAGCGGAGGAAAAAAAACTAACCAGGATTTCCTTAGCAGCTGCAAGTGAACAGGAATGAGCCCAGCATTGAATCCCGTGGTTCCGCCGCTGGGAAATGTAATGTTTGGGAAGGCAGGTACACGTTTCGGGATATCTCTCCTTACAGTCGGGTTGCTTGAGAATACAGCCCTAAGTGGATGGTAAGCTCCATCTAAGGCTAAATACGACCATGAGGCAGATAGGGAACCAGTACCGTGAGGCAAAGTTGAAAAGAAACCGTTTAGAGATAAACCTGAGAAACCGAAAAAATCGAATGGAGAGATTTACGGACAACGAGATTGACTCCCGATGGTGCACAATGCCCCGCTGAGCTCGTATGGTTCTCCCCCAATAGAACGTGGCGATCCGTTGTGCATCGTTCTGCGGCCTGAGTGGGCACCTGTAGGCACCTCGGTCGCCCGGCCGGCTGCACGACGATACTTGTATGGAGGGCACAGTATCGGACCGCAACCAATTCATTCTCGAATGTACGTGCGTCTAGCCAACCGCAAACTCGGTTAGACTAACCGATGGTACGGGCTCTGTGCCGGTGCCAGGCCTGACCAGCTGTTAGCGGATGGTGTCCTCGAATTGGTCAAGCTTCGAATTACTGGTCGGCGACGCTACTGCTCTGGGTACTCTTAAGGACCGTCTTGAAACACAGACCAAGGAGTCTAACGTGCACGAGTCATTGCGATGCATAAACCTAAAAGCAAAATAAAAGTGAAAGTCTGCTTTCACGTCAACCAAGGGAGGATGGGCCGCGTACCCATGCGGTCCCACATTTCCGGATTTTTTGTCTCACTCTCATTGCAATTAGAGGCATACCTAAAGCGTACACGTTGAGATCCGAAAGATGAACTATGCCTGGTCAGGATGAAGTCAGGTGAAACTCTGATGGAGATTTTTAGCGATTCTGCGTATAAATCGATCGTCGAAACTGGGTATGGGGGCGAAAGACTAATCGAACCACCTAGTAACGGCTTTTCTCTCCGCAGTTTCCTCCGAAGTTTCTCTCAGGATAGCTGGCACTCAAAGAGACATATTTGAACATGTGTTATGAATCTCATTTGATAAAGCGAATGATTAGAGACCTTAGGCCTAAAATGACCTAAACCTATTCTAAAACTTTTATGAAGCCACGAGATCTCGGATCAGAGTGCTAAGTGGGCCAATTTTGATAAGTAGAACTGGTGCTGTGGGATGTACCAAACACAGTGTTAAGGCGCCCAAGTCAACACCTACGGGATATCATGAAAGGCGTTGGTTACTTAAGACAGCAAGACGGTGACCATGGAAATTGGAATTCGCAAGAATGTGTAGCAACTCACCTGCCGAAGCAACTACCTCTGAAAATGGATGGCGCTAAAGGTGCCTATACTCTGTTGTCAGTGACAAATGGGGAAGACACGCGCGTGTCAGTTCTTCATGAATCTCTGGCGAGTAGAAGAGTGGCGGCGATGTGCGCAGAAAAGTCCGAGCGTAAACCTGCCTGGAGGATTGATGTGGAGAAGAGTTTCGTGTGAACAGTCGTTGCACACGAGTCAGTCGATCCTAAGCCCTGAGGGAAATTTTAGATAAATACGATATCCTAAAAGCACATACAAATGAAAAAGTGAGCGAAACACAAATGTGAGAGAGATATACACTCATTGGGCGAAAGGGAATTCGATTCCTATTCGGAGCCCGACAACGGAACCGTATATCAATCCGGGCTCTCATAAGAGTGTTTGTCGAAATAACCCAAGATGAAATGAAAACGTTGTCGGGAGATGCGGCGAGTTTTCTTTTCTGTACAAGCATTCGAGTTCTCTGGAAACTTCTAGCAGGGAAATCGAGTTTGTCACGGACTTTAAAAATCGGAGAGGAATACGTGGAGATGTTGCACCGGTTAGTACCTATATCCGCAGCAGGTCTTCAAGGTGAAGAGCCTTTAATCGATAGATTAATGTAGGTAAGGGAAGCCGGTAAATTGGATTTGTAATTTCGGAATAAGGATTGGTTCTGAAGAGCGGGGCGCGTCGGGCTTGGTTGGGTAATGGATTTCGCTGGCATGCCGGGCCTGGGCGAGCTGAACGTGCCGTTACTTCGTGCATGCGTAATCCAGAATCCGAGCTCGGTCCCGTGGCTTAACCTCCCATGAATCTTCTTTGCTGCAAGGCTTCAACGACGCTTCGCCGCAGCTGTCTGACCTCTTTGACTGCCATTGAACGCTCAGTTCAGAACTAGCGCAGGCTAGGAGAATCCGACTATCTGATTAAAACAAAGCATTGAGCTGGCCCCTAAGGATGTTGATCCAATGTGATTTCTGCCCAAGTACTCTGAATGTCAACGTGAAAAAATTACAAAATCGCGGATAAAGGGCGGGAGTAACTATGACTCGGTGCACACCATTTGGGAGTGGCGACCCCACCTTCCGAGCTGAACATGGATCAGGCGGTTGATCGTGAAGTCGACTAAGTGAGTATACCAGATGGTGAGTAGTGGTGATTGACGGCTATCTAGTGCCCAATACGAATAATTGTTGTCTATACAAATGTGTAGGCAACACGCCACTGATACTACTAGATCTCGAGCGTCATATGCTTTAAGGCAGCACGCTACTGGCACACAACATCTAATCATGCGAAACCTTCAGCGTCATATGTGTTTAAAGAACTTGGCTGCCAACACTTTGCGTATAACAAACTGCTGGCGTCTTTTTTTATAAGAAAAAATTAACCGCTAACAGCTTTTTTAATGACTTTGATTTACATACGCTTGTGGTACTTCATTAATTTCATGCTGGCGGCTTTTTTATGACTCGCTTTCAAAATTGTGCAAATTTAAAGCACCTGCACCAACTGATTTTTAGAGGGAAAAACTTTACTGGCACAACTACTTTCTTATGCAAAGTCCCGAGATCACGTGTTTTGGGGGGGCAATACGCTTGTGACACCCAACATCTCGTCATCAGTATCAGTGAAAAAGTGGCGACAAAATAAGCAAAACGATCAGAAGGCCGGTTAGTCTTCTTGGTCGTTTGCATCGGTAACGACTGAGCTGGATTATGGAAATGACACATATTTGGAATTGAGAAAAATAGCAATACTCTTGAGCCTGGAGTTTCCATGGCTGTTTCGTACGTTGCTGGATATAGGGCTATTAATGATAAACCCGGCACGTCTATGGACTATGATTTGGACTATCATTACCTGTTTTGCCGAAGTCGAGGTTCAAGATCTTTCCTACGGGATCGGAGTTTAAGGGCAGATGCAGATGGTACAAATATTTAGATGCTCCGAAAAAATGTCTTAATACTACAAGGCATCGAAGCGTGGGCACGTCTCTATCTAAATTCCTCGACAATTATTAACAATCAGTTCAACGCGACACATTTCTTCTATAATCAGATCTCGAAGAAATCACAGAAACGTTAAAGAAATTGGATGACGTGCAATTTGAATTAGAGAAGCTCCACGAATCAGAAACCGTATGCCATTACGAAGTGCAAAACGACTACTTCGCCGTAATCGCGCGTACCTACCTTTAACGGAACTATTGAAAACTGGAATTCATTCTACGACGTATTTTCTTCAATAATCGATCGCAACGAAGACTTAACGCCGGTCCAGAAATTACAATACCTCCGATCTACCTTAACGGGAAAGACTGTGCACTGCATCCAGTCTTACGTGCACAACATTTACGTGCACTAAAACACTATCCGATCCAAGATGAGCCCTGTCACTATCCTACAATGACAACTTACTTTAACGGACAAAAACCTACCTTCATACACACACCTGTTAGATTTTTTGGAGAAAAGGGCCAATTGCGCTTCAGTCGCATCGATAGAAAACCTGGTGGTACACACCGACGTGCGCTGGACCATCAGCACATTCTTTGACAGAGTACACCATCAGGGCTCGCATTTATTTCTACGAACTCTCCTCGACATGTTAAATTTGCCAGAATTATCACGAAATATGGAACTACTAAGTTTTCAAGACCAAAATCGTTAACAAGCGCAACATAGTCCTCGGACAATCATCCCTATGTGTAAACTGCTTAGGAAGGGGACACACGAGCGACCGGCTACTGTTTATCGCATCACAGCGTAGTCAAGGAGTCGAGCCAAAGCTTCGGGTAGTATTCGAATGTAGATTTGTTTTACATACTTCTTAGATTCCGCATCCATCAATACGTACTCACGGGCGACATAAAGAAGATGTATCGACAATTCCTTGTACCCAAGACCTGAAATACCGCAAATACCAACGCATCTTATTGCGCAACGACAATGGAGAAGTCGAAACATATTGTAGGAATTATTTAAGAAACACTTTTATTTAGACACAAATTGATTGACTGCTTGACTGATTAACTGACTGTGAACTTCGCACACACACGCTTTTATACCTTTCATTCACTGAACATTTTAGATTCTTTTCCCTTGTTTTCAAAGCACTCTCATACTCGCTCATTCGCACACACATTCTGCCTTTTATACAAAGTTATTTCGAATAATCAATATTCGAGAATATTCCTGATTACTTTTTTTTGTTTTTCACACATACTAAGGATATACGCAATAAAATCATTCGCACACTCATTCTTACATTTCTCGTTCCCCACAATATCAATTGAATACCGTGACGTTTAGATTATCAGCAGCCCCATATCTCGCTATTCGATGTCTTAAACATCTGGCAGAGGACAAGGGACTTCGCTTTCCGAATACTTCAACTACAATATTGCGCTCACCGGAGCAAACACTAAGGGCTGAACTGAACTTGAAGCGCTGACTCTGAGGTCAGAAATCATCGATCTCCTCAAACTAGCCGGTATAAGCGTAAGAAAATGGGCGTTTAACGACCGAGAACTGTTAAACGAACTACTAGATCAGAGCAACAACAGCAAGCTGCATTTGGGGAAGTCGCCAACATTGAAGACTCTTGGCGTCTTCTGGAACTTTAGAAGTGACTCTATCTTCTACGGAGTTAAGACGATAACTACCACCTCTCGAGTCACGAAACGAGTAGTAAGCTCCGAAATAGCCACGATCTACTATATACTAGGACTGCTAGTCCCGTTGATCATTTGAACAAAGATGCTGCTGCAGAGTATCTGGTCGACTGGGATGAATTCCTTCTACTAAACATCTACTCGGAATGGCGCAGTTATTATAATCAGCTGCCACTCCTATATAACGTGATTTTTTAACGTAAAACCATAATCGAATCTGCAATAGAAATTGAATTATACGGTTTTTGTGATGCTAGCGAAAAGACATACGGTGCCTGTGTTTAATATTACATCTGGATTCAACGTCTCGCAGCAAAATAAAAAATGGCAAAATTACTTTTTAGGAGCGTTACTTTTTACGTCTTTAACTGTGACATTATAACAGGCCCTAGCAATAAAATTAACCTGCACTGTCTATTGAACCGATTCCACCATCGTCCTTCACTAAATAAACGCGTCGCCGCACATGCTAACAACGTTCGCTGCCAACCGATTTGCAGAAATACAAACCAAAACCAATAGCACGGTTTGGCCAATAGACTATCTGGCAACACGGACCAGACTGGCTTCTTCAATACACGTTGGCCAACATGGAGGCCAACACCAATGATCGAAGGATCGGAGCAGAAACAGGTGGTTTGTTTATCAACTACGCCTATCGATACTAGCATTTTAGAAAAATATTCATCCTGGTCCAAGCTATTCCGAGTCATCGCTCGTTGTCTTCGATGGAGACAAAAACGCAACAAAGCTGCACCGTCAACAGTGGAGGATCTAGGCAAGATCTTCGAAACCTTCTACAGTCAGACGACCACAGAGAGAAGGTGCAATCTTTTTTAGCTGACCGACAAATAGAGCGACCCCGTATTTCGGTGCACTATGGAAAGCTGTCCTTAAATTATTCAAATGCATCGTAGATGTTGAACTCTTCACATTCAAAATCTTCAACACTTTCATAATTGAAATTAAATCTATCCTCAACTACCAACCATTGACTCCCATTTCCACTGATCTAAACGATCTTGTCGTTCTTACACCGGGTCATTTCCTCATTGGATACATTAACAAGTCTTCGAGAGCAAGGTGGCCAACTGGCAGCATATCCAGAAGCTGAAGCAACACTTCTGGACCCGATGGCATTGGGAATACCTAAATGAGTTAACCAGTCGCAACAAATGCGTAAGGGTGGTTTACAGCTGAAGCGATTGTGTGCCGCTTCATTTGTTGCGCTGCTGTGTAGAGAATGTGGGGTGAGAGGGTAGGAAGGAACAGAGAGTGAAGAACGTTTCGTCCTGAGCCTGCTAGTGGACTCATCAGTAAGGCTATCTAGCAGATCCTGCCTTAGACGCTGGTATGGTAGGGATAGGTCGGAATTTCTATTATATAGAAACTGTGTAGGACATGGAGTGCTCGCGGGAAACTGAAGAGTGTGTTCTGCAGTTAATAATTAGTTGAAATGACAAAACGAAATTGTTCGGTCAGACAATCTATCTTTACATTTGTTGCGTCATATATTATATGTTCCGTATTTATGGGGTGCGCGAGATGTTTGGGTGATAGGCACGTACGAATGAGAGTATCAGGTGCGAGCGGATGTTTGGACCGAGTGAGCGATGAGTGAATGATATGCGAAAAATAAATATCGAGTGTTAGGTGGGACTTAGGTCATAGTTTGAATCTTAGAATGGTTTCGAGGAACGAGAGCAGAGTGTTTCCGGATCTGTGTCCGTGTAAATATCTGTGATTGTGGGTTGAGAGTGTATGAATGATATTAGTATTGAGAGCGAATGAAGAAGTGCAGAGTCGGGTGTGAGAGTTGAGAGAGTGCAAAGCGTGTGACAACGTAAGAGAGCCGTGCGAGGAGTAAAGAGTTGAGATTGCCGTGTAATATTCCATTTTATGTTTAAATAAACTTATTTCGTACAATTCGTCTACCACATATTCTCCTCAAGGTGAAATAAAACGCGACTAAATATTATCCTATTACTCTACAATTTCCATAATTATTTACTATCATCATCAAAGGCTATCAATCTCTATGCACAATGTCTGTTTCTTCTAATTTTCTATTAATTATATAGCCTAAATTACATTTGAAAGCACAAAATTTTATTTTTTAACACGTTGACGATCCCTCTGAATTCGCCTAAGGCGCCTAGGTGTCGTACGGGACGAGCGACGATCGGCACTTATTAGAGAGACAATTTCGTAACCAACTATATTTTTTTTTAAACGTATTTTCGTAAAACCCTAAAATTTCTGCATTATTACAAGAAAATGTGTTTTTTATTGCATCCTGATTTTTATAAATATTTATTACGATGCTTGGAATTTTTCTAAGACGATGTAACATTGCATTAAAAAAAAAAAAGACAAATCAGAGTTCTGTTTAGAAAGACAAATTTTTTAAAATTATGTAACATTTATACAAACTTTTGTAATTATTCAGTAAGGTGTGTTAATTGTTTCACCCCATATAGTAAATTATTTGCCGTGGGTAAGTTGTCGGAGTTCAAATGCCTGCAAGCAGAGATTCTCGAGGGCGAAGGATTACAATTGTTTCTTAAGAAAGGTGGCGGTCCTTCAACACCCGCCGCTAGAAGCGACGCTTATCATTTTCCCCCAAGCGCTCATTTCAGCAAACGTTGCAACTGTGTTTGGCCACTTTATATTGTTCGACAATTAGCGTGAAAAGCTAAATGAAATGAAAAGTGTTGAACACGTGTACGACAAAAATGGGGTGGTTTCGCGTGGTCAGTGGTTTTACGAGGGTCTTAAATTATGTTTAAAGAGGAAGAGTGACAGAAGGCATCGTAATTTTTATTTATGGAACTTGTTTTTTTTTTCTTTTTTTTTCCCACTGATGTCACCTTCCAAGTCCCTTGGTGACGTTTTGGGAATTTCCCAATGGTCAAGATTTCGGCCTGGTCTCGTTAGATGCGCACGGTTCGAAGTCCCGCTGCCTGTACATATTGGACCGACCCTGAGGAATACCTCATTTACAACATGCTATGGCTATTGAAGACGTCGAAATGAAATTTTCTAATGACCATTGTGTCAAAAGTCGCGGTAGTTGATGAAATTACTTAAAAGGTCTTAATGTCAAAAATAGCCTTTTTGTTGTTCCGTCGATCGGAACGATTATGATTATGCATTAGAACACAGACCAGGATCGCGTATGTTGCATTGCAGTCGAAGATAATTTGTTCGACAGGAATCTCGCGCTTTGTCAAAACAACGATCCGGTAATTACTAAAATTCAAGAGGAATTAGAATGCTCAGAACATAAACTATTTGAAATGAGGAGCGAACTAGTATACAAAAAATATATTAATGTAGGAATTTATTGTCTGTAAATGTGAATCGACTCGGTAACTTTTCTTCGACTGCTTATTAACGACTGACTAAAAACCTAACTAAACCCAACTGTTCCTTCGTCACACCTGTATCCTACCGTACCAAGTCACCCCCACATTAATAGCTTGTCGAAGTTGTCTCAACACCGGCTATCATATCGCGATAAAAAAAACATACTATATCATCTAAAAAAATAAATATGACCTCCAAATTTCCTCTATGCATCCGCCCAGACAAAAAATGCATGTATCACAATATGCCCCCCTTTGCACCGTGCAAGTTTCATATATGACATTTTTTCATATTATTACAAATAACGGCAATATTCAAGGTGGACATAGTTATTCCCCCACCCTGTATATATACATCTCGTTCAAAATGTGTTAGATATGTAGCGGCTAGCAGCGAAGCACAAAAGAAGACCTTCGCTACAAACGGCTAGCACGGTTTATGGTATGCGCGACAAACAAGCCATTTTTGAGGAACCATTTTAAGCTTTTAATATTTTCCGGATTAACTTTCTCCAACGGCCTCGATGGCACATGCGGACGCCATAAACTGGGGATTTCCGAAGGGTCCACCGTCCGCGGCTGAGCTACCCTCGGCCGCTCGGCGCAGGTATCAGGCCCAAACACGGTCATTGCAAAAGCCAGCTCCCACCAGGAATACCACCGCCCTTCCTTAAAAAGGCGGTGACATTAGAATAAGAAAAATAGACGATTGGCGAGGAGAAAAAAGGAACTCGCCAATCGGAAGGCCTCGCAAATTTGTCGCGCCGACGAGGCCAGTGACCGATGAGCGGACTTCAGTCTCTCTCGAGGATCCGCTCAAAAAGCATCTGAATAAAAAGCTCGAAAAATATTAGTCTTATAACTTTGCACCCTGCCTGGACTATCCCTGAACACGCAAGAGCAAAGGCATACCGTCGTATCCCTTCAGATATACAAGATTTTTTTTAAAGTTAATAATTTTTTTTTTAAATATACAAGCTGCGCTAACATTTATTTTGTATTGTATAATCGGGACGATTAGTGGTCAGCCTGGCCGAATTGTAGGAAAATAAGTATTGTAATGTAGAGTACCGTTATTGCGACGCCGCTTACTGCGTTAAAAACAAGTATCGCCAATTACTAATATAAGGCGAGATCGGGCCGCTCGAGGGACGATTCTTCGTTGCGCCTCGATAGAGTCAAGATCGTACGTTCTACGGCCGACCACTGACGCCTCCTGCGCCCGAGTAATAAAGTTATTTTTCACTGTTTAACCGAATGTTAAATGTTTCCTTGTCTCCAATCTTTCTGCATATCAGTTATCAATTCAACTGTCATTTTCTTCATGACAAGTGCACTGTCAGTTGTTCATAGCGTTCAAATGTACTGGAACTTTTCAACACAAAATCTGAACAGCGCGATCGCGCTGCCTGGAACTCAAACCATTAAGAACACCGTTAAGAAGCCGAAATCAATCATAAAACTGAGACGCTATCTGGGGATTACGACGAGCTAAGTAAGGATCAGATGGTAGACGTTGAACTACAAAAATTAACTTTGGCGAGGCTCGAGTTTTTCTTCGTCCAGAGTCCGCAAAACGATATAATTCAGTAAAATCGATTTCATTTGAGAGCGTTATTAGCTTTGATAGAATTAGTTCCCACCACCCCCGGGAACTACCCGTTTCAAAAGTCGTGCATAACGGTCTATGTTCGGTAAGGTTCGCCTTGCGAAGGAACTTCGCAGGATTCGCAATTCTTGAGCCGTGGTAGAGGCGTTTGGGACCCTAATTTTGTTGAGAGTCCACGGTAAGCCCACGGTAAGCCGGCTGTTAATAATGTGAAAGTTATGTAATCTAGTCAGATACTTCCAAAATAATTATTTACCATATTCATAGGTTAGTAATGTAGATATATGTCGCCGATTAAATATATTATCAAGAGGATAAGATGGAGGAAATAAGATGTTTCCTGCGTAAACATATTTTTCTATAGGTGTGGAGATGTTACGTTATCGTTTGAACGTAGCATCGAGTGCAAAACGATACATTTATATTTGTTAAATGGACTGTTTATTTTGAAAGTGGTGCGAGTCCATTTAAAAAAAAAAATGAGGTATCACGTAATTTATGCTTAATTTAGTGTAAACTTTTTATTTATAACTAATCAAATATCTTAAAAAATGCCAATGCTTTGTTCAATTTAAAATTAGCCGATAAAAGAAATTGCGTATCCATTGATTATGAAAGTGGTACAAGTCCAATTCCCATAGACAGATGGAGGGGTCAGTGGCCATTGTTTCATTTCACGTGTCGAAGGTTACTATTTCAGGTTACTTATTTTATTTTCTTCCAAAAATGGATAATTTCACTTTAACATCAGATAGGGATATAGATAAGAAGAAATAGTAAATCAATATTATTGTATAACAATAATATTTTATGACAATTAAAAATCTTTATTTTATTTAATTTTAAATAAATTCACACGGAAATAAAACCCACGAATATAAACAAAAGAATAATCTCAGAATCGGAGGATGAAGATAATTCCGCTATGAAAAACAAATTAATGAAACGTAAAAGGAGAAAAAGAATTATAGAGGTAGAATCTTCATCAGATGAGGATATAGTTACTGGAAATTTAGATTTTGCAAAAGAAAATAAAGGAAAATATACGCAACAAATAAACAAAATGAAACGAAATGCCGGCCGAGAGTACTATACAAAAAAAGAAAAATTCATTCCCACAAATGTATAGAATGTGTTGATAAATCAGAACGTAAAGCAATTTTTAATCAATCCTGGAATATAGGTAATTTTAATAAGCAAAACGTATTTCTCCATTGTAATGTTCAACGTAAAACTGTAAATAGAAGGGGGCCAAGGAATTTTTTGTACATTTCGAGGGTTTATGCTTATAAATTTTACCTGGTCACTTCTCGTGGAAACATTTTAGTGTATAAGAAGTTTTTCATGAATACTTTCAATATATCGACTGGACGAATTGATCGTGTCTTAAAAGCAAATAATAATATTCTGAAAGACATGCGTGGACAAATGACTGACTTCTACAGAAGAGCTAGCGAACCAGTGACAAATACAAACTTTTATAGAACTCATAAAAAGTTTTCTGACATTTGAAAATCATTATACTCGATCACAAAATCCAGACCGGACGTTTTTGAATCCCGAATTAAACATAAGAAAAATATTAGGAAAAATGTAAGGAAAACAATTTGAGTCCAGTTAATGAATGGACATACAGGAAAATCTTTAAACGAGATTTCAATATACATTTCCATTTGCCATGTAAAGATACCAGTGCAAGATGCGATTTCTTGTACATGAAAATTCAAACAACCGATGACAAAGAAAAAACGAATCTTGTACAAAGCCATTACGTTCATTCGAAAAATGCTGAATTAACAAGAAAAGCGTTACAAGAAGATAAAATTCTGGCATCAAAAAATCCTGATAAATACTTTGCCTTTTCTTTTGATTTACAAAAAACTTTACCCTATCCAAAATTATTTGTTTCAATCCCATATTATAAGCAAAGTGTGTACGTTTTAAACCAGGGTTTTCACAAGTTCCACGACAATAAAGTTAATATGTATATAGATTTCATAATAGACCTATATTTTTTAATTAACAAATACGCTAACCTTTAATATTCTTGGAACAACAGGAAATGGACTTGCACCTCTTTAAAAATAGACGATCCAAATATCGAAGAGTGAAATTCAAAGATTTCATTATGCGTTTTGTTAAGATATATTATCTGGGTAGAGTAGCAGAGAAAATTTTTGGATGGAAAACATTATAGTCGAGGAATAGTTCGAGTTTACCTTTTCGTTTGCGTCGTGTTAAAATCGTTGGAAAGAATCCAACGAGAATTCGCATTCTCCTCCTCATTTCCACCGAGCCTAGAGGATGGATTCGGACTCGGGTGAAGAATCAAGTTGTACGTCCGTCTGTGATAGCACAACCAAGCTGTATAGCACAAGTAGATGAGAATATAACTTAAGTTATTTTCCATACGGGTCCTGTGTTTATTACGCATTTCGAACGCACCTCGTGGAGCAGAGCGGTTCTGCGTTCCACGTGCACCAACCCGCTCCTTTCGTTATAAAATTTCCCACCAAAACGCAACACAATCTTGATACTAAGGTAAAGAAAAAAACCCCACCTCCGCTTTCATTCCACTCTACCACACAACCTCGACCAACTTTCCTCCCTATACAAACTTTTCCGAATGAACAACAAAAGCAAAATATATAGAGATCTATATTTCTTATGGTTAATGACAATGGCGAGTATTCTTGAAACCTAGAGTGGCGCCATCTGATTAGAAACGGAAAAAATATCCACAGCTCTACCGTAACCGACTTCTCCGGGTAGGTCTGGTTCTCTCGTGATTTGTTATGGCTAGTCAATAAATGTATATATGTAACAAAATTTGTATGTGAAACCTTACTTTTTTTTTCACCCGTACGGCTAATGAATAATCGTGGTTTTTTCTTATTATTTGAACGAGTTCACGCGTACATATAAAATATATAATTATATACGTATTAAGTGGGCGTATTACCTGACATAACGTATCGCTAGAAAGACATCCGTGTACAACGAGGAATGTAGTCTTTCAGGTCAATACATTATTATTGTACGCCAGCAAAGTTGCTTTGTTATATGTATGTCAAATAAAATGTTAAGATTTCTGTCACGACGTAGGGCCCGCAGTGTCAGCGGGCAGACTACGTCGTCCCAAATAAAAAACCAGCGATTACTTAGCAATAAGAATGTTGTTCAATGCAGAGTCGTTTTGCTCGATGGTACGGATCTGCCTATAGAATTATCGGTAAGTAGAATACTTCGTTAAACAGTAATAATGGATAGTTACTTGCATTTTTAATAGATAATTTATTAAGAAACTTTTCAATGAAATAAATAACTTTCTGTGAAAATTTTAATGGTAATCAAAGTACCGTTAAAGTAATTAAAGAAAGATTATTTTGGTTTTTACATGTATATCATTGCCGCGAAATTTTTATATTTTTTGTATATATTTTTGTGTTACAGAAAAAAGCATTGGCAAGTGACTTATACGAACAAGTATTTTATAGTTTAGATTTAATAGAGAAAGATTATTTTGGCCTGCAATATACAGATAGTAACAATGTCCAGCATTGGCTTGATCCCACTAAGCCAATAAAGAAACAAGTGAAAAGTATGTTGTATTTTTGTACACGTTAAAAACAAATTTCCTTTTATTTTATAGGAATTCATATCGTATGTTTTTAAAAAATAATTAGAAGGCTTTACATTTATTCCTTTGTTACTGATTAATCGTATTTCATGCAGTCGGACCGCCATATACTTTACGACTCAAGGTAAAGTTTTATTCATCGGAGCCTAATACTTTACGCGAGGAATTAACAAGATACCAATTCTTCCTGCAATTAAAGCAAGATGTGTTAGAAGGAAAACTTCACTGTCCTCATCAAGTTGCTGTTCAATTGGCTGCTTTAGCTCTTCAATGTAAGTATTTAAACGAAAAGAAAAAAGAAATCTTAATATCCGTTAGATTAGTATCTGTTAGACTATAATAATAATAATAATAATAATAATAATAATAATGATACTGAACTAACTTTGTGTGCATAAATGCCAGGACCGCAATGACTTTTGGGCAAGGCTCGATGCGCGTGCACCATAATCTTTCTATATATATTTTTTTGGAATGTACATTTGTAAAATTTTTTAGCGGAACTTGGCGATTATGATCCTGCCATACACAGTGCAGCTACAGTGTCAGAATTTAGATTTGTACCGGGTCAGACAGAACAAATGGAGCTTGAAATACTCGAAGAGTATGCCAAGTGCTCTGGTCTTAGCCCGGCACAGGCTGAATCTACCTATCTCGGTAAAGCCAAATGGTTAGACATGTATGGTGTAGATATGCACACTGTTCTCGGTAAGGACGCGTGCGAATACTCTTTGGGATTAACTCCAACTGGGATCCTGGTCTTTGAGGGCACGCAAAAAATCGGTTTATTCTTTTGGCCTAAAATTGGTCGGCTAGATTTCAAAAAAAAGAAGCTAACATTAGTTGTAGTAGAAGAAGACGACGAAGGCAGAGGAGAGCAAGAACATACGTTTGTGTTCAGACTTGTCAATGAAAAGGCATGCAAACATTTGTGGAAATGTGCTGTAGAGCATCATGCTTTCTTTCGGTTACGCGCGCCTGTTAAAGGTGCCAGTGGACGTCAAAATTTCTTTCGCATGGGTTCGCGTTTTCGTTACAGCGGTAAAACGGAATTTCAAACGACTCAACTAAATCGAGCACGTAGAACGGTGCAATTTGAAAGACGTCCAAGTCAAAGGTATGCACGTCGTCAGAGTCATGTTTTAAGAGAGCGCCAGCGTCAACAGGTAGAACAACCGCAGCCATCAGCTCCAGCAGCTACTAGTAAGTGCAGAAAAATATTTTCATTTTGTCAAAATTGTCTTCCGTTTGACACGTCCTTAACTGATAAAATTATCTTTATAAAATTATTGCTTACTCTTTTTACATAGAGTATCTCGGAAAAATTTTAACTAGAAGTTACTTCAGCTGAAATTTTTTTGAACAAATTTTTGTTATTTTCAGACGAGGAAGAAAGTTTGCAACGTCAACCGAGTGAATGTAGTACAAAATCATCAGATTCCAGCGTACACGGCACGTCTTCGCCTTTAGTCGATTCCTTGTTAAAATCGTTGGCGAAAGACCAGCAACCTTTAGAGCCTAGAAATCAAACCACAATCGCTAACACTGAGAAAGAATCAGAACCAGTGAAAACAAGCTTGATCATCGATAATTTAGCTAATCAAACATCGTTAGTGCCAAATAATCAAGTTGGAGGTACCTCATCACTGCCTCCTCGTACACCTATACCTCCGGAGTCATTAAAGTGTAACATATTAAAAGCCAAGTCTTTAGAGCAAGGGAAAAACTCAAATTTGGTTTCGATTACGTCTATGGATGCACCCACGGTTGTTACTAAGAACAATCAACATTCTGATGCAGCAACTATCGTATCAGTGGTAAGAAAACTAAACTCTCTAAAATGCCGCCGATATTACTTGTTACGTACAACATTTACATAAATAAATCATTTAAAAATTTATTAACAGTAGAAAGTTGCTCCTTCACTTTTAAAATTGCTATTGATTACAGAAATTATCCTGCATTACCTTTCTTTATAAATGCAAATTGGCCGAGAAATATTGTTTGGTATTTAAATTAGGATACTGTGGCATTTAAATATTGATACATATCTCAAATATCTAAAATAGGTCTCACAAATATGTACAACCGCGATGGTTTTTTATTTTACGAACTTAGATGTTTTTTTTTTTTATTTTGTCTCTTTTTCTTTTTTTATGTTATAATTTTTTTAGATATATTTTATGTTATTACGTGTACATAAATGTTTTGTTTTTAGATATTTTATTCGTCCTATTGTTTCGTGCTTCTAAGCTTTAGATGTTACTTGTTTGCTTTGTTTTCGTTGTTTCTCATTTAGGGTGGAGACAAACTGACTCTTTCCGTAAGTGGATCCACAATGATGAGTCCATCTGCGGATGATAATGTGACGGTAACACACTTTTCTCTAGACAGCTGGGGTCAAATTGAACAAAAAACTACGCAACTGAATCCAAAAGTTTCAAATCAGTCTCAGAATCCGTTCAATCCATTCACCAATGATAACGGTAACGAAGTTACTGCTAATATCTCTGAGAACACCGAGGAGGGTACAAAAACGGAAGAGGAAAAGACAGCGAATACAAATCCGTTCATTGATTCGAATCCATTTTTGGGTTTGCTTAATCCTTTTAAGGAAATACAAGCTACAGTCGAAAAGAAAGTCGATGCGGAAATAGAGAAAAACGGAGCAAGAGTCGTTAAAACTGAAGAAATACAAACGACTACTACGACTCTTACTCACAAGGTGTGGCTTGTACTTAAATGCTTGTCATTCACCTATTGTAACATAGATCCCATAGATGTTTCCCATTCAAGTGCTTCAGCTTGCGCAAACTGTACAATAAATATGCGCTTTTCTTTTAAATATTCAGCACGTTGTTCGTGTATTTTCAACACATTAAGTATCGGAAAATCAATTAATTTGTAACTATGTTAGTCATTAAATGCTAAACTATTATTCAAGTACAAATACTCTTCAAATTTTATTTATGTCTTGTTATTGAAGCACACGAATTCTAAGATAAGATGGATGGTTAAGCGAATGAAGGATGATAACATTCCATGTACTCTGCATTTATGGAAAATGCAAAGAAAGCTATTTATTGTCGATACTATAAATTATACTGAGAAAATTAATTAGAAAACAATGAAGATGATCAATTAATCAATTATTAGTAATTACCGATATTGGAATCTTCTGATATTTTTGGAATGTTATTTTTTTTGTTTCATTTCGCAAAACAAGTTAACATATGATTACACATCCTTTTGTTTTTAAAACCAAGGAATAACACGAATTAGTAGTAGAATTAATTATATTATAAATCAATATATTTCTGACAACTTGCTTTTAGCGTGTTTTTAGTATACCAGGAAATCACAACTTTTGTTATTTGTATTCAATATACTTATATAAATATCTATGAAACATACATTTAACATGTATATCCAAATATGTGTGACACGGCAATCAAAATGTTAATTAAATCACGCTAAAATTATGTATCAGATCTATGACGCGTATTCAGTAGAAATTGATATTACGAAAACGTTATTCTTCTTTTGTTTTAGGACGACAATTCAGCAGTTTCTGATATCAGTCCTTGGTTAGTAGCTGATCCATCACAAACTACGATAACTGATCAAACTCCAATTAAGCATACTATTATTACGAGGAAGACGGTAATTACAACGCAACTTTAAAATATTCATTAATCGAACGAAATGTACGCGAAAAATTCAGTCTTCCTTAAGATGTGTACTTAAAGTGCCTATAAGAGTACAATGTTGCTTCAATAGAAAAAGGAGTAACATATTAAAACGATTGAACAATATAAAATGTCACATAAACGAGATTAATCAGCATTTATATTTCTCATTAATTGCGAATTATTTGTATTCGTGCAATTTAATTTTAACAAATCGTTTGAATAAAATAGGATCTTGATTTTAACTAAATTATAGGAAATCCTTAAAGGATCAGGAAATATGAATGGTATAAAAATTCGATTTTTAATTGGAAATTACTATTTTCTTAAGTTTTATCTTTCATATAAGATTGACGTTTTTAAATCGTGTAGGAATATCTTTTTAATGCATCGAACACATCAATTTACGTTAATGTCCTTTATATTATAAAAATGATGTGCAGAAATAATATTTCTTTCGAGTCCAGTAGTTACATTCTAAATGTCAATAATTTTTTTACATTAATATATGACCAGTTAGATTTTTGGCATGGAAATTGCATTAGGTATATTCTATATTTATTGCTACACATGATAGTTTTGGATGATTTTTACGCATCGTATGAAAACATATAGTAATGTATGGTGATCCTACGAAAAATAAGAACGTTAAAGTGAAGTATTTTTTACATTACTCGCGTAAAATTGTAACAGGATGTTTCCAAAGTGATGATATAATCAGAAAGAAAGTCGTCCATCGTGCAAAAATAAGTCAAAAATATCGAATGATTTTGATTGACCAAAAGTATTTCTCTTTAAATAATATACAAATTTCATTGTACATTTTCGACTTCATTTTGCACGAAGAATAGTCTCCTTTCTGATTGTACCGGCATGTGCAACCAGATAATAATTATATCAGTTAGGAAATCCTTATTTATCCATAATTAGAGAAATATTGATATACCGTCTAGAATGTGTAAATGAACCTCGGGTGCGCGCGCCGATACTAACTTAACTAGAAATATTTACAAATGCATTTAGATATAATATTCTCTACTTGCCATAGTGCCTTTACTGACAATGAAAAACTTTTCAAGCTATATTCATTCGTACCAATTTATATATTCTGTTTGCTATAAAATGTTTTATTTTTAAAAATACCGCTCCATACATTCATAAACACATGTTTGCGTGTATATGTATACATTGTTATCAATACGGTAGAATTTCATTTATCCGAGCACTAAACTCGGTTATGACTTCACATAACTGATGCTAAACAAAAACTGGTTCGTATAAACGAGATATGAATAAACAAAGTTCTGCTGTAATTATTTCATAAAAAAAATTCATTATTGACTCTTTTTTGTGAAAAATTAGAAGATGATACCAATCATTTTTTACAGAAAAAAATTTACAATTTGTATGAACACATCTATATCTATGGTGTCCTATATACTTTACATTTTTTTGCAGTCGTAATATTTATAGTCAACATACGTCAACATACATTTTACGGAAGGCTAAAAACATTTCATTTGGAAAAATAACAAATTCTTTTTAAATTGAAGATATTAACGTATAACTAGATTAATTCGCAGTAACTATTAGGTATTTCATCACACTTTAAAATTTGACGAAGTTTATTATAACACCAAGTTTTTTTTACATGTAACGTAGATAAAAAATAGCTAAGAAATATGTTTATGAAAACATAAGTTATGAAAAATAGAACTCATTTCGACTAATTACACAAAAAGGCTGTTGAAGTACTTATTCTATTCCATATATGAGCATTTATGAAAGTAGGATAAGGCATTGTTCGATGTTTTGTGTATTTAAATATACTATATTTTTAACAATAGTGAAGTATTATAGAAGTATAGTACTATGATTTGAAAATCTAATATATGTTTTGTGTGTGTGTGTGTGTGTGTGTGTGTGTGTGCGCGCGCGCGCGTGTGTGTGCGCGCGCGTGTGTGTTGCGAGAGGGGGGGGGGTGCGTGCGTATGTGCGCACTCTGTATTTACAATGCTACTATCAAACATACCCTAATGTATTCCGTCCTAAAGTATTATATATACATACATTGTTACATACCATATATATAATTTTTCGCTTTGTAATAAAAAAATTATTATTAAATATTTGTGTTGTAGACTTCATAAAGATATTTACTTAATCCTCTACATATTTAATAAACTAAACCTCGAGACATCTGAAAAACAGATGAAGTTAAAGTGGTAGTCCAGTGAAATCGCCATATCCATGGGGTTTAACTTTGAAATATATATAAATATGTATAAATGATAGCCCGTGTACCTGTTATTCTTTCAGATGAATTGTGACGCACAGTGTAATAAATGTGTATTTCATATCTTGCAATATTCTTCTTGTATCAATCAATGAATCATTTTCAGTTACACATAGGTATTTATGCCTAAAAGAAGGAAAATATAGTACCAAGAAATATAAAAAGCAGTGAACAAAGTGATGTCACGAGCCAGTTTGTACATCCAATGTAGCACCACTTTATTTCCATCTGAAAGGAACATTAAAAAATACTATGCACCAAGCGAAACCAACAATATTACAAAATATAAAACAAAGACTCATCGCCATGTTACACGTGCCACAATCAATCTGCAAATAATAAAAAATGCAATATCTACTACAGTATGAAATTCGTTGTTGACTATTTTATTTATTGTCCAATGAGCTTGTACTAGAAGTAGTTGAAATCGTATAAATATATCTTCTAGTTCAGTAGGTGACATAAAAAAGTGAGGTGACCTTAAAATCGATGTGAATTTGTTGTCTAAAAAGAATGTTTAATATCATGTTATTGCTTCCTCTGTAACATAGCATTTTTATGCACAAACATTATCTGCATTGTAGATAATAACAAAGGTATTGAATCTTTATGCAGGAATCGAAAAAAAAATCTGGAAGAGTAACATTTTGATTTTAATGAGTGATACGATTGCCCGCGAATCGCATTTTGAGCATGTGATTGTGTGCTGTACACGCTGGTTCGAACCTATAATAAAGCTTAACTTATAAATCCAGAACGCGTAATACGACGTTAACATCACGTTTAACATTATCCGATAGTAAAAATGTAACAATAATAATATGTAATAAAATAATAATAAAATGTAAAAATTGTAATACTAAATGTAATGTGACTAAAAAAGCTCTCTTAAAAATATACCTGTTACCTTGCAATCAAGTTCTTCAAGCGATCCACCATGTATTTCGGAATTTTCAGTTTAACTTTTTCAAACTGTATTCACTCGTGAATAGGTGGTTTCACTGTACTCCATAATTGTTCAAAAGGCATATTTTACATTAAAAATTAATGAAGATTAAAGAAGACAACACAAAGTCGACACGTTCACCATAATTTTAAAAAAATATGTAATTGACCAGATAGTCAAAATTAAATATTTATCACAAATTGTTCCATGATAATATATTTCCAATACTCTTAAAAATTGGTGAATAATTGCTGAATTATTTCGTATTACTTGGCATTTGGAAATCTACACCAAAATCTACAAGTTGCATGCACGATAACAAAAGCAGCATAAAAAGGAGGAATCTTTATCTCACTAACACAAATATTAACTACAGTATTATACGTTGACTTTGTGATATCGTATAAGTAGGCGATATTTCAGCTGTCAAAACATATTTGACAATTTAATAGTAACATTTAAAATCAATACTGTCTGTTGCGAGACAAATAGAATCTGTTACATATAATTTTATTATACCTACAATATGTTAAAATATTCAATATTCATTTATTTATTACGAGTTTTATTATTGAATTATTCCATGAATTGACTTGTTGGATCAATCGTTCGTTCGGTGTGCATTTAAAACAGAACGGAACATTATCTATTTTAACGTCCGTTTCATCTGTTAAAAAACAACTAATAATGCTGAAGTTGTTAAATGCATGAAAATTGTTATCGAGGAATGTCATCAGTACGAACGTCAGACATATGTTCTGTAAAAATGAATTCGAACATATTGCGCGCAAAAGACATTATTTATCCCTCCTATGTTCTTTCAATGACAGATTCTTTGTGACGCACGTACTTCGCGAACATGTTCGAACGCTTTATCTAAAAACATCAATATCTTCTACTTAATCATGTACAAACTGGAGTCAGCACTTTTTGCTCTGACTATCTTTGAAAATATAATATGTATCACAAACTTGCGTTTAAGTATCGTTTCGCTTAAAATTCTCCTCTTTTCCTTTCTTCATTATTCATTATTGCATGTTAACGAGACTCGCTAATGAATTATGTAGCAGACGATATCAAACTGGTGTCTCGGGATTGTTCCATTCTTCGGCGTTTTGGCGCGGTAAGAGTCGCACGTGCGAAGACTCGCGCACCATTAAACTGACTGTATCGGAATAATCAACAATATCTACAGATCGTTCCCCGTCACGTGGTAGACTTTTATTCGAAGAAATCGAGCTACTGTTCTCCTCGCTGCAGTCATGTTTAAACACGCTATCAGATTGCGAATGAGTCGGGGTAGATAATTCAGAAACTAACGGTGTGGACTCATCTTCGCTCTCTCCTGCGACAGGCGCGGCAGGTAACGTACCCATCAAACGATCTTTCAGTTTGCTTAACTTTTCCAGGCTGGAGTTTGGAACAGGGACCGATAACACTATGTCGTCGTTCAATGTTGATGTCGAACGTCTTTTCTTGGTAGGCGTGGAGATAGTGGATCTTATTGATATATTATTAACTACGTAATTTTCATCTGTTGACTTGGATCTGAAGGCAGGTCTGGGAGAAGGCGGAGGTGATACGAAGAGCGACGCTGGCCTGCTGCTATTGGTAGAATTGCCGCCGCTTTTCCTCAACTCTTTACGTCCAAACGAACAAGCCGATCTAGTGCTGAGCTGCGACGTAATGCTACGTTGCGAATTTGTACGTTGAAGATGAACCGTGGACTCGAACGAACTGTCGTCCGACGTTTCTAGCTCATCGTTAACTGGTACCCAGTGCAGAAGTGGATTAGACTGAAGGATCACATAATCTGTATCTTGAGGAGCCGCCGAGTTGGATCCTAAAACAAATTCCCGTATTATGCACTACTTCGTTTGCGTCGCGTAAGATGTTTGATCGTAAATTCAAAGTTATTCCGTTTAAGAATTAATTATTAAATTGTGAAACGTTAATATTACAGAAACGTAGTATTTCTTATCAAAATAATTTCTTTCAACGTCGTATTTAAATATTTGTAATCTCGCTGTGTTCTTTTAATAAAATTATATAACGAAAATACGTGCGTTTGACAAGCTTATAGATCTAGTCTAAGAAAGATAATATCACTTCAAGTTTCCAATAAAGTTTTATTGCCATTCGCAGTTATAATTATCCAACAATTTAATTAGCGTAACTGTACATACAGTATAAAAGAATACACGAATAAAGGAGAAAATATAATCATAGCCTTTTACTTTGATATATAAAATTGTTTTATGTAGAAGCTTATCTTTCTAAATATACAAGATCTATCAGCATATACAACGACAAAAAGAAATATACTCGATCGATACTCAACGACAGTAACAGGATAATTATCACAGTCTGTTTTACAAATGTTCATTTTCATGAAAAATACAGTACTTCTAAGTGTATTATGAATCTGAAAAATATAAGTAACATTACAACGACCAATTGGGATCATTAGCATCAAATTATTTGAGATAGGGATGCGAAGAGTTTTCTACAATTTTTTTGACGGTACAAAAATGACACACAGTTTTCTTCATTGTAAGCTATACCAGTGATGTACTAATTTACTACAGAAAAATA
Source organism: Xylocopa violacea (assembly GCA_963969225.1). Classification (NCBI taxonomy): domain Eukaryota; kingdom Metazoa; phylum Arthropoda; class Insecta; order Hymenoptera; family Apidae; genus Xylocopa; species Xylocopa violacea. The sequence continues at coordinate 16,169,259 of CAXAJV010000015.1, forward strand.
ACATTCTTACTATGTCTATAGTATAACACATACATCCACGATCACTAGTGCAATAATGTTATTTATTACATAAATCACGTTTCATTTATTTATTACTTTTTATTTAACAGACATTTATTTTATTATTCTGCATAATAATTTATATTATCTGCATTATAACAACGATCCAGTCTCACGTAACACATTGGCACTTTTTTCTTAAATTTGATACATGCAGAGGTAAAAGATTTGGATGAGGATGCTGATATAATCTCTGATCAGCTCTGACACATATGTATTGTACTTAAACTGTGCATGTATACAAATAAATTAAACTATTACTGACTGCCTGTTATATATGAATACACCTTTATCTACCGATAATACTGCTAAGACTTTATCTATGTACAGCTATATGATGATAGTAAGAAACATTTAATGAACAAGTTACTTTGACCAGATTTTCCTGCAGAACTGAGATAGCGACGACGCTATTATTATAGAGTACCATCTTCGAATGTGGTATGGTCGTACCGATGTTTGTCACGCACGATAAATGATGGAATTACACAGTTGTGTTTCGTGTTTAAATATATTATTAAAGGTTTGTACTATACTCTAGTACGGTGTCACACTTTTGGTCTGGCTGCGATGGTTCTTGAACTATAACCAGAGGCAGTGAAAGCGGTAGGGGAGAGGGCTCACCTGAGAGTGAGTCCGATGGTACCACTGCAGAAGATGGTACATCTAATACATCTTCGCAAGCTTCTTCGTTTAACGTTTGCAGTGCTCCACATATCATCTGCTCTTCCAAAGTTACCTGGAAAATGTGTTAATTATTTGTTTCTAACCGCAGACCAACGTCGCAACCCTTAATTAGTTAACTTCTCTTATTGTTATTGTTATTATTGTTGTTGTTGTTGTTGTTGTTGTTGTTGTTGTTGTTGTTGTTGTTGTTGTTGTTAATGTTATTATTATTAATGGCAGTTTTAGTTAAAGTATAGCAGGGTGAAAAATGTTAACTAATTACGATCTCGCTTACCTGGAACTAAAACCGAGCACGATTGTAATAAAGATCATACTTCAATTAATCAATTAATTGTTAGAATACAGATACGTATATTATCGTATCAATGTATGTTTAAAGAGCTTACTTGTTTTTCTATAATAGATTGTTTGGTTTGATCTCGTCTAGGTGGACCATCGGTTCTTGATGTTCCCTTCTCTTTCTCAATGTGCGTTGGTACACGTATCGAAGTACTTTGTAACGTGTGATCTACAATTGATTAGTAGGACATATTTATTTTAATGACATCTTTATAACATTCCGGACATGACATTTACTGGGATAATTTTTATATATGTACCTTTTCGTTGAATTTGTTCCAATCCTACGGTGAACCGAACACTTCGCGGACCTTCTTCGTGTGTATTAAACGACGACAGCTCTAATTCTCTAAGCGATACAATCACCATACGAAATAATTCCCAATCCCCAAAAGCCATTTTAAGGACCTACGAAGAAAAATATTATTGCTTCGCTATATAACATCTATCGTTTAAAACGATCGAGGTAACACTTACTTTTTTCAGTTCTTGTAAATCGCAGTGCAATAAAACTCTACCATTAATGTTATTTTCCTTAATAACTTGTTTGTACTGTGGTGCTTGATTGGGATTTATACTGTCCATTCTATCAATAAGTTCAGAAACTCCGTTTACTGTCAAAGAGGACAGTCTTATCTCCAAAATTTCGGACTATAAAAAAAAGGGAGGGAAAATAATTAGAGCGGGCGAACTTTACAGATTTTTAAATCTCATTTAAAAAAATGTTATAAAAGAAAAATGTTTATAAATGCTTTATTAAAAAGTTACAAGAAAAATGTTAGACATAACGGATATGGACTCATTCTTCATCGTTTCATAATTCTATTGTAACATTTTAATAAAGCACTTGTATGTATGTGCCCGACTGTATATCTACGATATACTTTACTTAGTAGTCTGTATTTTTTAGATTATATTAACGGATCCTAAGAGAGCCATCAAAACACTAGGCACAGTGAGTTTTATTACGACATTTATCATCAATTAGTCGGCGTTCAGTAATAGTTAGAATTTAGTGTAACAGTTTCGATAAATAGAATCCTACTACAGTAGAATTATGATAGAATTAGGTACCGGTAAAGTTGTAGTTGCAGAGAGTGGCTTAACTGTCGGTTCCATAGGAGGTATTGGTATCCACGGTGGAGCTTGCCAATCGAACGTTGGTTGCATACACCAGGGTGATGCTGATGGCACCGGGACATTTCCTAACAAATTTGGCGCTTTGACGAGTTTCATCGGTCGATTCGCTAAACCACTTCTACTTCCACTCCAAGGTTCATGACCATTACCGTGTACAGTCCATGGGCTACTATATTGTTTATACGGACCAAGTCCTGCTTCTTCTTCCATACTCTGCTGCTCTTCTTTTATCTTCTTTTTAATGTAAGGATCGAGGTTTATTGTAAATGGCAAGAATATTTTCATATCGCTAATGAGCAAACTAGAACGATGAAATGTCAAGAAAATATCCAATTTACGCTCGTCTCTATCCATCTCTAACAGTGGCTGAACTTCTTTAAGTACTGGAATTTGCGGTCGTATCCTGATAATTTGACCAGAAGCATGAAATGTGTGCAAAGAAACGGAATACATGGGATAGAAAATATTAAAAAAAAAAAAAAATTACATACTTATCGTAAAGGCTTTTTAACGACATGGAATCATCTAAACTGTCTTCATACATATCGTAATGAAGAATCAACCAAGACGTTCTGAACGGCCATTGTTCAGTAATATTTATCCAACTAGCTAAATGATACCAGTTGAAATCAATTTGGAATGCTTTTAACAACCTCCCTAAAATGAGATATAGTTACGTGAGATACGACAGAAACAAATGAGATAGACTCAAATGAAACTAATTAGAAATTATGAATTTTCTAGATTACCAGTAACGTAAACGACATTCATTAATCTTCTCATGCTACGGGGGTTAACGTCGCTAAAATAATCGTCAGTGAGAAGCATTTTATTAAGATCCTGAGCACCACCCAGACGATTTAAATTGCTACCGATGCTACTCGCAATCGACTCGCTCAATCGTAATTTTCTGCTGCCCTTTCTACTTTGTGGTTTTAGCTTTTCGTTGCTGTTCATTATACCAGATTCTGTGCTAAGTCTTCTGTTAGAAACAGAATGGTGCATCGTACTGGTGGCTGTATAATTAACACTTTCTTCAGCTTCGGTCCACGTAGTTTTTCTACTGTGTTGGGCAGTTTGTTGAGCAACCTTCACTTTCCGTAGACCACTGTTTTGCAAATAAAATGGAAGATGCACCATATTTCGTAAATAATCGTGTCCTCCAATATTAGACTCGGTAAATAATCTTCTACTATTGACTTCTACTGCCTAAATGTGAAAATACAAATTTTATATTTAACTAAAGTCTAAATTAATAAAAGGATATAAGTAAACAGGTATAATTAATTATTAACACAATATACCTTGGCAATTATATGAGGATCGATCGCTAATATGACAACGAATGGGTAACCATTATCACTGAAAAGTGCTTGTATAGCGTCTAAAACTAACAACACTTTATCTTGTTCGCAACTGTCTAGGCCATCCACAATTATCACTAATCTGCTCTGTTGCGCCATAAAGCTATCTAGACATTTAACCTGGTTTGTTTCGTTAAAAAAGAATAAAAAAATAAAAGATAAACTTTGTTAAGTACAAAGCAGAGTGAGTTTGATTTAAGAACGTATTATTCAATTAAATATATATTATGTGTACCATCTCCGTCATTAGGTTGACTTCGCTTCTCAGCGTTTGTATAAAACCTTCGCTTTTTAATGTCTCTAATTTAGAAATGCTCCGTTGAAGATGCCGCCTTTGGGAAAAAACAAGTGCTTGCAACGTTCGACTCCACGTATACAAGTTTGCTATTACACTAACGGCTAACAATAAGGCAACGGTTATCATAATAATATGTGCCGTGACTCTTTCTATCGTTGGCCTACGGTATTAGAAGTAAAGCAGCAAAATGAATAACAATAATTTCATCGTATCCCATTTGCTTTTCAAACTTTAATTTCAATTACATACTCACTCGCTGCTAGAAATATCGATGAGGTAGACGGTAAGTACAGAGATACCAACGAGTAAACTGCAAAAGCAGAACTCGAATATAACGATGTACGGCAAACAACAAAGATGTCTCCATTTCCACGTTGTAGTCGATTTGTCCGGTTTCGGTCTGAACGCTCTGTACAATCGCGTGGGTAAAGAACCGAAATCGTTCTCGATAGAATCGAAAAGAGATCCAACCATTTGCACTACCGCGTTCTCTCCAGCAGCAGTTGTGCCTACTCGAGTCTGATCGGTGAAATAAAATTTTATTGGCTGAACAGTGACACCGTCGTGAACTTGGCCACCAGGAGGATGACAAAAGATTACTTGTAACAGTAATTTCAATGAATTCAATTTCGTGGTCAACGCTACCGTGAAGCTATATGGCCAATACCAGTCACATCTACGATTCAAATGTTTCAAAATGACATATTACAAAGAGAAATGTGTGTGTATATGTCTGTACTTTAGAAATAACGGCTGTTATCTCTATTTTTCATCGATTGCTATTTGATGCCTTTTAAATTCATCCAAGTTGCGGAATTAAAATAAATAAAAATGCCAATAAAATTCTATATACTATATAAATATTACTTTGAACAGTTTTTAATGTCTAAAGTACAGATATGCACACTTAAAAATTTGCCGTCTTACCTTTTATTTGCATACCATACGAGTATCAAAAAAATGTACGTGATCAAAATAAGACATACACCAGATGCAAGACCAATAACCCATGATTGAAGAGCAAGACCTATTGTAATACCCACTAACAAAGACACGTGAGTAATTACCACGAATAGTAAAAAAGAAAACTGAAATACCGGATCTATCCATTGCCGAGCAAAATTTTTCATTTCCTCTGAAAAAATTATAAAACGCGAAAGAAAATTTATTTCTGCAATCGTCGGTTTAATATTATCCTTGCATACATACATTACCTCTTAATTTATTTAACAAGAACGATTTCCCCGAACCCCATTTTGCGTACAGGCCAACAGTTATAGGTGTTGAAAGAGACGGTTCACTGAGGATATCTGCTAATGCGCTACTATACAAATCGTATCCAAGCATATTTTCATTATCTTCGTTAGTATTGAGTCGCCCTAAAATAAACATGTAATAAAACAAGTACCCAAGAAAAGATTAACGCTTCTAAATAAATAAATTAATTCTCCGTATAATTTTTTTCTTTTATTTCAGAGTTAACTCTCTTTCTCTCTCTCTCTCTTCTCTCTCTCTCATTCTCTCTCTCTTTCTCTCTTTCTCTCTCTCTCTTTCTCTCTCTCTCTCATTCTCTCTCTCTTTCTCTCTCTCTTTCTCTCTTTCTCTCTCTCTTTCTCTCTCTTTCTCTCTCTCTCTTTCTCTCTCTCTCTCTAATTAATCGACTAAAAACTTACGTGCTCCAAATATTTGTCCAAGAATGGTCTTTGGATGATTGATGTCGATATTGTACGGAGTCTCTCCTTGTCTGTTTGGACGGTAAAGTAGCTGACTATTTTTTGGATTTCTTAGTAATATCTCGACAATGGCTTTTGATCTCGCACGCATAGCTATATGAAGCACCGTGTCACCCTTTTTGTCTGTAGCTGAGACTTTCGCCTTCTTGTCCAGCAATAATTGAACAATTTCAGCATTTCGCGATCTAACTGCCCGCAGTAACGGCGTGTCACCGTCTTTAGTCGCGATCTCTAAGTCTGGATTAGCGTTTAATAGCAATTTCAATATTGCTATGTTGCCCTTCTCTACTGCTATATAGGTTGCGGTTTTTTTATCCTGGATTGTTTGTAAAATTTAACTGGTTATCTTATCGGTATTTAGATGATATTCTGTTAACTCCAATATATAATTAATATTTATACCTTGCCCGCAATATCGACATCGGCATACTTTTTCAACAAAGATTCAACCACTCCTCTATGACCGCCTTTCACGGCGTGAATTAAGTTCGTATCGCCAGCTCTGTCTTGAATATTCACGTAAGCACCAGCATTCAAAAGTGCATTTGCTATTTCATGATGGCCCTCCCGGCAGGCTAATGCCAGGGCTGTACAACCGTCTTTATCTAGAGCGTTCACATTTGGTTTGTGCTCCAAAAGGAGTAGCACCACGTCCACGTGGTTCCCAAGTGTGGCCACGAGAAGGGCCGTCCATGAATACTATATAATGCAATGTATATTAAAAAATTATCAAACAGACCATCAATTTATAGTTGACCAATATATTTTATTAACGATAAATATATGTATGAGAAAGATTTGACCTTTTTCCTTTCACTATGTATTGCATAGGTCGTAGCATATGAAATGTCCGTTTCCCTAACTTTCCGTGCTTTACAATATGAACGTATCTCGATATATCGTATGTAACTTAAACTAAAAACCAGAGGACAAAACGAGAAAACAAAGCTACAAGCCCATAACAATTACTTGCTGCGCGTTTAGAGTTCTAGCAAAAACTTGTTAATAGCGGATTAAGATTCTATCGATATCTAACAATCAGTTATAACTCAATCGAAAAATGTTAAAGCAGGTTTAGAAGAGGAAAGCTTATAAAAGCTGACACTGTTTCATCAGCATAGAATTATCAACATACGCTATATCAAGTGCATAAATTAATTATTACAATTCTTCTAACACCCACAGATAGTATGGGAACTGTAATAATCACTAATATATGAATGGGGGATGCGATATAAAGAAAAGGAAAAGATATCAATTAGATGTGAATGAAAAGTCACTATGATGGCTCGTACTCAACAAAGGAAGAACAATTCATATGTTACGATCTAATATCGTACATAGTTCCAATTTTAATGTTAATTATTTATTAATTGAATCGTAGATACATTGTAGTTGATATCTTACCATGCCAGCAGTATCGACATTAGCACCAGCCTTTAGAAGGGTATCAACAATTTCTACATGCCCTTTACGCGACGCCCACACCAACGCTGTGGTACCATACTAAAAATTGAAGAAATTATTCCGGCTAAATGAAATGAAACTAAACATCTTGACTGACACAAGTTGATTGCGTTTATAATTAGTCCCTTTCGTATAGAAAGTACATTGTAGGCATGAATTTGGAAGAAAACAAAACTAAATCCTACCTTATCACCGACATTGACCTTAGCACCATGAGCAATGAGATCTTTAACAATGTCAGGGTAACCCCTGCCTGCAGCCCATAACAACGAGGATATATGAAAATTTCCGTGTGCATTGACGTCAGCTCCCCGCGCTAGCAGCATCGTCACCGTTGCCGACCTACCCTTGTACGTTGCCCACATGAGTGCCGTCCACCCCCCCTAAAAACGGCATAGAATTCACGCGTGATCCCGTACAATTGTAAAGTGACGGTAAAAGGTGTAGAAACAAAAGAAAAGTAAATATAATCAAATAAAAGATCAAAAAATACCATTACCATGTCTCTGTGTTCCAAATCGGCTCCATGCTCGAGCAACTCCAAACAAACATCGGTGTGTCCTTCCTTGGCCGCGCAGAGCAGTGCCGTCCAATTATCCTAAAACATTTAAAAATATAATATAATCGAGAAAAAAAAGGAAACTTCTCTCGCGTAGTTTTTAATAAATGCTATAACATGCATCTACTAACCCCATCCTCTGCATTAACGTCCGCTCCATGATTGATGAGTTCCCGTACAAAATGTATCTTTCCCTTAGTCGCAGCAAGGATGAGGGCTGTGCTACCATTCTATCGCAAGAACAACGAGATCAACCATCTAGAGCCGAATTGTTGGCAAGACGGGATTAACTTAAGATACTGATCAAGGTGCCGATCGATAGATAAAAAAACGATTAAGAATAAAAGTTTCAAAAACAAGTTGATTTTTTAAATATTCTTCTTCTGCCGTGATCGTAATGCATTGTACCTATATGTAACACGCCCATAAACTTTGAGGTTTCTCTTGCTTCTCCTTTCAAACGACTTCTACGGGGAGAATTATCAGAGTTCGCTTCTCTTAAATTAACGGATTATCCTCAATATTCTTGTTGTCGTATTCTCTTCTCTTTAAAAAACATTCTAGTTTCGAGAGAAATACAAAGAAGTTAACTGTCATTATACGTATAATTTATTTTAATCTGTCTTGATAAACACGTTTGTAACACGATTAACACATTGTAAATTGCGAGCCCTTTCCGAAGAAATGAATATGCATTAAAGGATCCAACAATAAATGGGGGTAGTAATTTTGAATATTAACGTTACCTCGTCTCGGTCGTCGATCTGTACTCGTTTATTTTCGAGAAAGCTTTGTAGACCGGCGAGATTATCGTCTGTGATATAGCTGGCGAGAGATCGATAACAAAGCGATACCATCGAGTCAGTCCGATGCAAGGTCTGCGAAAAAAAACGTATTAGTTCGTTAAATCGGCCGAGCGATGATTCTGTACTGATCTGAACTGTCACATCGGTATTCTTCGATCAAAAGCCGCTGCGAGGCGAATTAATTGCTGTGTAAGTAAAGAGAGAGAGAGAGAGAGAGAGAGAGAAACATAACCACTGCAAACGCAACCACGTTCGGATAACTTGTGCGTACTATTATTTAGATGCGAGTCGAATATCTATGTTATTATGCCACATGTTTTCTATTCGAGTAGTCGGTTGCTTTTTTATTGAACGTTTAAATATCACTCTGTCAAATGAAACTCGTCGCCCGCTCTTAAATTTCAAATGTAAATGGCTTCGAAAGAACTTATAGCCACGAATGATATTATTGGGATAATTAATTGCGCTGAAAAGCGATATCGTTTTAAAAAAAAGTTAAAGAAATTCTTCTCTACGAATTAATTATTATTTAAAATTTTCATATTATTAAGCGATACTTCAATATTCACAATGTATATGCGTGTATGTATATTTTCAAATTTCTCATTTTTTTTAATAATTGAGAAGAGCTTCTACATACGTACTCCAAGGGAAATATACAATGAAATATAAGTTTTATCGTTAAAGAATGAATCGAAATCACAAAAGACTGACCTTTGATCGAGAGGCAAACGAAGAGGGTAAGAAAACCGTTAGATCGTTTCGCTCGATAGGAACACAAATGCGAAAAGAAGATAAAATCAGTTTGTTTATGTATTATTCGCTCGAATATTTACTACGAATATTTTACTTATTAGGCTTCAAACATTGAAGCGTATTATTCATTACAAACAAACAATTAGCGTTTTCCACACAAGCCAAATATAATAAATCAAACTTGAAGGTAATTTCAAAAATGTTTACTGCACAATTAATACACGATCAAAATGAATTAACTTGCCAAACTTCTGTACACTCTTGGAGCACGTTTCCTGCCATCGATGGATTATTTCCGATAATTAGCATCAACATTTAAAACTAATCACTTTCCTTGATTTAAAAAAAAAAAAAAAAAGTTTTAGAATTTCTCAATTGTTCCTCAATTTTGAAAATCACTGGGAACAATGTAACATGTTGACGAATTTTGGCAAGGAACGTATTAAAATATTTTCAAATCATACGACGGCCACTACTCACGAATAATCCTAAAAATATTCGGGTTATCGTTAATGCTACCCTAACAATAAAATACGCACACAACAATTTTTCACTCACACGCGTACACGTTCCGTCGTATCAATGCCGAAAGGTAGAGTACTAGGTGTCCACCTAGCCTTAAAAAACACCCTTACGGATATTTTACACGATATACTCGATGTAACTCTCGTTTACAAACTAGTGGAATTGACTTGAACCGAATCCAACGAAATCCCACTACGCTGCGCAAATTTGATAAAAAAAGGTATAAACTTAAATGAAAACTACAACAGATTTAACAAATGTTTGTTACTATAAAAAGAAGAAAAAAACATACCATCCAAAAATAGTATAAGAAAATTACGATTATATAAATAATAATGCACAATTGATAATGCACACTTATCTACACGGGGAACTTCCTTGTTAATCGTTTGAAAGAATCCATTACAAATTTTAAGAGATTATGGTTGATTTATATTTACGATAGTTATCAACGTAACGATTTTATAGTGCTATTTAGTCTTTACTTGCATTTTATCTAAATTGGCTAATAAATTAAAGAGCAAGAATAAACTTGTTAACGTGCAAAGTTAAATGTTTCTAGATTGCGAATTAAAAGGAGAATATTCTATAGCTGAACGAATTGCCGATGCGAACTGGAAACGTCGATAAAATTAGTTGCAGCTCGTAATCATACTACGACGATCAATTTTGTCTTGTTTTATTTTACACGTAGAGAGCTAGTCGAAAATTTATGTTCGTCGGTGTGCCAAAAGTTTGAAGCGAATAGCACAATAATAACCGCGTCGGTCAAAAACTTGTGATAGAGTGAACGGAACAACAGTTCATTCGAGGGTACCAAGAACGATGCGATTAATGACCGTTGGCCGTGGCATTGTTAAAGCATTCATCCTTGCTCAAGAAATGTACAGTTTAGAAGAATATCAATTGAAGTATCGACACGGAATCGTTTCGTCTGACCTTGTACGCATATTTAACACATTCCTTTACAATTTTTATCGCATTCAAGCTTTTGTCAATGCTTTATGTGGAACGGAGGCTTAAACGTTCCGTTTAATTTAATGGGAGAAAAAAGGGAAAAAAAAAAATAAGACAAATGTCAACAACTTGATCTAAGAAACGTTTAGAGCTGAGAAATTAGTTAGATTAAACAAATGTCATAACTGAACAAACGAGTGTTGTCAAGCGAATGAAATAATATAATAGTCCACTGAAAAGTAAAAAATGTAACAACGCCAAACATCAAACGATCAAACATAAAGAAAAACCGGGAAGCCTGAAACATAAACGATGCGATTAGCAATCCTGCAAATCCCACTCTAACGTGTCGGTATCACGTCAATAAACGAACAGAGCAAAGCCGTTTCAGCTCCAAAGGGAAAAGCGCAAGACCACCCCGGCGACTAACCGTCTGCGAATGCCTGCGAATCCCAAAGTTGAATTTCCGGCCAGACTCGCCATCGGTGGCTGGTGCTGTGAACGTAAACGTGGGCACGTGAAAGTGCGGGAAGACGTGATGATGGTGATGATGGTGATGATGGTGATGCGAGTGTTGTCGGTTCAAGTTCTCCTCCTCCTCGTCGTCGTCCCACCTCGGGGGTTGTGGCGTTGTCGCCGGTATCTGAAGCCGCAGGAAAGGCAGTTTCACTTTGAACGCACCCGCTCCGCTTCTTCCAGCAGGTTGATCGGTGAAGTTCGTCGAGGCGGCCGAAACGTTCGACCCGTCGACACCGTTCTCGTCCGCGGGCGGCAACAAACAATTCGGAACGCCTGCGTGCGCGCAGACCAAGCTGGGCGCTAAACTGGAACAAATGGCCGCGCTCACGAGGCTGGACCGTCTGATAGGATTTACGTTTGTTCCTGATAATATACTTTCATAGGTGGACGACTCGCGCGTGCTTTTTACATTCAGATCGACATTTGTAATAGGTAATGTCAGTCTCCTTTGGGTGCTCATCCGAGTATCTTCCTCGGTACCCGGGGCGCCTACTTTCGAAGAATACGCGATGTCCTGTTGAATATTTAATTGTTCCTCTTGTTTGCCGGATGTAGAGACTTCGTTCAGGCTGGTAGAAGTTTTTGGAAGGGTCGACATAACTTTGCGGTAACGTCTGATCAAAAGTGGAGATGCCACAACTGACGGAGGAACTATGATGCTTTCTTGAACTTCTGTTGTGGCGATCAGCGAATGCCTTCTACCGCTCGGTTGATTCGATAATCTCCTCGAACTTTGTAACTTTGTTTCTTGCGTGCTCCGAGTACTCATCGTGGATCCACTGGTACCAGGCTTGCAATCTTTGTCCATTATCTCGATGGGTGAATTTGGAGATTCGACGGAAACGTGAGACCTTGGAAAGGTTTCTTTCCGCTCCGTGCTGGCCGTTGATGAGCGCGAGCTCCCGTTTCCGTATTCAAAGATCCCGCGATTTTCAATGAAAACATCGTTCGAGCTAATCGACGATCTCGGCTCACTTTCCACGCTGCTGCTCCGCGCCTTTATCATTCTTTTACGTTTGTCAGAAGCACAAGTGCAACGCTCGCCGTTCGTTTCGTCAACTTTTTCCATCGTTTGCGCTTCAACGGAGCCCTCCAAACCATCCGAGTCCCACGACGAGTCAAACTCGTAGCTCTGCACCGTTTGTCGGTGTTCCCTTGTCCGATTTCCCTCGACAGACTTCTCCGAAGAGGTTGCCACCTTTTCCGTGGTCCCATCTTCGTGCTCGCAAGTAGCTACCAAACGACCTTTACCAAGCGAACATTCCGGCTCGTGAAACGGAAGACTTTCCCAGGATTCTAGATCCTGTCCACCGATCACCACTCCGGAATCCGCTTCTATCGTAATGGAGATCCTTCTCTCCGCATTCCCTCTGGCCGGTGTGTGTTCCGCTTCCTTATTCTCCTCGTCTTCTTCTTCCTCGATGCTGATTCGAAAATGATGCGTCGTGATCTTGACACGGTCGTCTTTAGCCTTCCGCATGGCATTCTTTCCTCACCGCGCCTTTTCGACACAGCCCAAGATAAAGCACATTATATGTAAGCATAGAACGAATGAACTTTATTATTGGAATTCCAACATTCGAATTGAAGCACCCGTTCGAATATTAATGTCTCGAGTCTTCAGAATGATTGATCGGTGATACTTCTTTTCAAAGGCCATATTATGATAGGCCATAATATTTTCGGACAAAGTACACAGCAATATTACAATAATTGAACTATTATCGATAATAGATGCGCGATTGAAGGGTGAACGACGATGTTGACGAAATGTCCTTCCGTTATATAATGTCTCGTATACCAAAATTTTTTATCCGACATTCACTCGATCAGCGAATTTTCTTTTAAACTGAATCTTTCCCTTAATTTGAACAGTATTACACGTGCAATTGCAATGTTTATCTTAAACGAAGAATAATTGTAAATGTTTTCTTTTTCAGAAAATGTATTTCACTTATCCCATGAATAATTTTTTAGTATAACACGTAATCAATTTTGAATAAACAATCGTCAATCAACAATCGCATAATCATCTATTTTTAGCCTACGTATCGTATTAAATTAAAATGGGAATGATATATTATGAAAAATCGAAGAGTTTGTAAAATTAATTGTTCAAGTGTATCTGTGTATAAGTTACGTTGTCGGACATCGTTACGTTTCGAAAATCCCCAAACCTAAAACCAGAGCCTAAACGGACACGGTTAATGTCGATGGTTACACTCCGAGTATTAAAAATTTCAGGAATTTCGATTGAAAAAAATGCGCCCCACCATTATGCGCACGAACATTAAGACGTATTCAATACCGTAAAAGACGGACCCTCGACAAGGTGGTGAGCCTGAGCATCTTTTCCAAATTTCTGGCGGTCATCTCCTCCCTCCGTTCCTCCGCCTCCTCCAGTCGGAACGCCGAAAGCTTCCTGAATTAATGACGAACAAACGCGCGTGTAATGTTGCGCACAATTCCACTGGGACGCGTACGATCTGCGACGCCAGCAGATCGCTTAAGAGCATTGTAGCAGATCGTGCGACATTTATATATCCGACGTGGGATCTTTAAAGTCGTGTGCACACGCACACACAGACTTCCCTTGAAGTAGCGTGTAGCACCGTCCTCGTGGCTGCACGCGTTCCTTCTTCAGCCTCACTTGATCGTTTCACCCACTATTGTTTGCGGAAAGGTATCGAATAAAAACGCGAGCCACCGTTTTGCGGATTGTCGCAGAAAGTTTGGAGGACAACTTTTCGCGTGGTCGAGGCGCCTGTTCAACGACGTCGCGCGAGTTGTCTCCGTGCGACACGTGGATGCAAATATTTATCGTGCAGCTGTGGATTTCGAAAAATGCGATACCGTTCGAGACTGAACAATTTCTCCCGAAAGAAGTCGAACGTGGATTGTCAAGTTTGGCGGAGGAATGTGTGACACGCGATGACGCGAGGATCGGTCTCGTGTTACGCAACCGGTAAATTGACTTTTAAAGGCACAACTGACCGTCGTAAATTTGATATCGATTACCAGTTAAAATAAACGGAAGACGTTCCACAGATAAACGGGGAGATTGTAGTTTCTAGTAAGATAGTAAGTTTGTATGACGCACTGTATTGGAGCGGAGAAATGTTTCTCTTAGATTGGTATTGTGCGGAATGACGAAATCATGTCATACGGTAGTAATCGTATACAATGGTGATAAGGTATTTAGCGCGTTCTACGAGGAAATGCGTTACACGGGTAGCTACAATATCTTTGGCACGTGAAAGGAATTGGCCAAGTTTTATGATCTTTTACGGGCTTATAACTTAATACTGTACACGCGTTAGAAACTAGAACAACGTAAATATGGCTAGAATTATTTATCGGTTGTTCATTACCCAACAATTGAACGTTATTCTATATGAATAATAATAGCAGTCTACCGATTAGCACCGGCAGTGGCGGATGATAAATTTGCCAAACACCGATTTCTTTCGTTCGTTTGCGTTTCGCTTGATAAGCGCAGTCTAATCGCGCGGCTATTGCGCGCCGCCTTTAACGTTTCCTTACCGAGCTCGATACTAACAATAACGGCATAAAAAACTTCCATCGACATAATTTGTGGTTGTTAATGATCTTCATTGTGTAGACTATCGGTTAGAAAAGTGTATACCTCTTGGTACAGCTAGACGAAGAGGCTGCGCGTCCTTGCGCTACTCGCGGCACTTGGGCCAATTAAACCACTCTGCTACGGAGTAATCAATTGTACACGAACAAATAATTCGTTTACAGTGGCTCGTGAAAAGGAGTAAAAATTGCGAAGAGAACGAATAACATTTAATTACTACGCGGACAGTCCCTTTCTTCCTGTAAGGTGAAATAATTGAGACTTTTCGATTCTTTGTCTTTCATAGTTGTTCGAAACGTCAAAATTTAATCGTGTGAAAACACTTACTACCAGAACTGTCTAGAAACTACTGGTATACGTGTTATTATAAATAATACTATAGATCAAATAAATTGCTTATACAATTAATCCTATAATTTCTTCAATTCTTCGTAAAGCTGTTTCGATTTCAATTTAATGCGATATGTAATTACCATTCAGATTCAGAGACTTGACGATACAAATAGATTTGATTAGAAAAAAGACAACATAATGAAAAACCAGAAATAATGTACATCGTGTTGCTTTCGAAGGTGTCAAATTAATTCCAAAATGCCTAAGCCAATTCAAGGAACGTACATCATAATAATCAACCATTTTTCTGATAAACAACACTTATACGTATGCATATTTTTGTACACCTCTATCTAGCGTGCGAATAGTAATATCTTTTTTTACTATAGACCATATACACCAATTATTTATTTGCATTTATTTCAATAATTAACGACTACGGAATCCTTCGGTCGGAAGGTGACACGGAATCGCGTAGAACTTGAACGATACGACTCTCCATAAACATTGCTACGAAAGCAATGAAATTTGTATAGCTCAAAGTGTAGTAAAATATTAAGTGCAGTTTTACCTTTTAATTAAAAGTGAAACAAATGATAAATATATATATACATATATATAAAATCAATACAGGTTAGCTAAACGTTGTTTCAAGTGTGTCCTGTACATAGTCTGTGGTGTAAGAAAGACAAATGTGAATATTGAATGCACTGTTGCATCGGTCGTTTATTTTTCAGAGCGCGTTGGAGAACCTTGGCGCGCGGCCCAGGCCATGGGTCGAACGTCGGTGTCTCATTGAATTCAACTCAACTTATACCCATAACAATTTCATGGTTGCACGGAACCAAATACTGACAGCATTCTAATAACGACATAACGACGATACAAAAGCAACATATAACCTGAATATATAAATAAACTTGTCTGCTAAAGAACGCAGAATAGCGATATCTATTTTCTCTTAGAATTGGCTAGGCTGCAGAATATCTTCGAAATGTTCTACTTAGAATTTCATAGTTGGAACTGCTGAAACCTAACCTAATTCTAGACCAAGTAATTCAATTCGCTGTCCACATGTTTCACAAAAATAAACCGTGCAACTATGAATATAATTTTCACTATTCCTATGTTATTATATTAAAGCATATTAAATTGATAAATTATTTCTCTTTTTATAGTAACGAGATTCATATTTTTGTTTAGCAAATGGATGAAATTAAGAATAAATAAGAGACATTACATTTATATGTATAGTAACATTTATTAATTTATTAGGTAAGAAGTAATTGGGTTGTATCTACGTTTTGTCTGTACCTGTTTACTTCTGTTCCAGATCGATTGTATCACCTGTTGACAAGTCGAAATAGATCCGTAACTGCGAGCCAATCCTTGCGGGATCAGGGATGGCAGAGACGCAGCATTCTGTTGATCGGAACCGAGTAAACTACTCCTTTCATTCGCGTATTCCATGGAAATCGGGTCAACGTCAGGAAATACTCTCATATTCCAGGAATATTAGAAGTAATTATTACCGAATCATATTCATATTTCTCCCGATCGTTATATTTTTATTCCATTCAGCTGACACATTTCATTCGCCCTCGATTAAGGTATGTACGATTCTTAAGCAACAACGCGATTCCCTACTGTGTTGGGAAAAACCCAAGTGACCCAAATCCTCGTTTTTGAACCAAATCTTGTTTTTTTTTTCTTTTTTTTTTTTACGTATGTATGCTCACGGCGGCGTGATCTTTCTCGTCTATAAACAAAGCGACGGTGATTTAGGAAACGAGCTAACTTTAGAAAACTTTAGGGGATTTGCACGTCCGCGGTGTTACGTAACTCCCACATTTTATTTCTCGTTAGCGCAGGTTGCCATGGTGCGTTGCGACTCGTCACGCTTTTCAACGAGACGACAGTTCCCTGTCTGCGGCACGCGCAACTTCTTCGGGAAACCGAACAGTAATGTTTACGTCAACCGTGAGAATATTTTCCAATCACAATGTCACGAGAACCATCTTCGCTCTAAGTAAGCCACAAACCGTTTAAAAAAACATCCATTCGCACGTTTGAAATGTTCACGTGTGGGGACACGTCGAGGGACACACTGTTTCTTCTTTCGTATTCCTCCTTCGTATGGGCCAAGTTTGTACACAAACTCTAGCTTATTTACGATTTCGAGTATCTACTGGTTAATTAAAATCCGTGTTCAGCTAGTTAAGAAGCGCGATAAGGTTCGATATTTACGCGGTTTTATCAGAACGGTCTAATTTCGAACAGTCGATTCCAGATGATCTTATCGGGAGGAGTCTAACGAACGTAGCGACGCCAGCTAAGACTCTGCTGTGCACAAACGTTCGTTTCCGCGCGCCATTTCGTTTACCATATCTACGGAAAGTGTTCGAGAACAAAATAGAACAAACAACGCGAAAGATACAGCACGTATCACGATTCACTAAATAGCGTGCGCGTCGATCGTCGAACGTTGTTATACTTTTCACATTTTCTCGCAAAAATTGCTAGCGCGCAGTTTATAAGAATTCGACGTCGAGAATTATTCTGTTATACCGAACGGGAAGCCTTTGAAGTGATATTTATCAAATCTCTGGTTTAATTTCTGATTCACGTAAGTTTCCGTCCTTCCATAGAAAACGTTCGTTACGTAAATTCTAGTTTCTAATAATCGAACTTTCTTTATTAAATTAATATTCTAATTTCAAATCTAACGTGGATCGATAACCATGTTACGCTCTCTTTACGTTCATCTTACACGGATTTCATTTGAGATACGTTGCACTGTATACGCATTGATGGGACCAATGCATTGGATCGTTGCCTTTTTTGTCCGTTAAACAAACTTGATGGAACAATTCTGATGGTGATTAGCACCAGCAGCAGTTCTTTCTTCGCTCTTTCTTCGCTATTTCTCGCTGTTATACTGTCGTATCGTTTACACTAAAACCTTAGATTCACTGAATCTACCACTGACTAACGATTCGACGAACCGATCATTTAAACTTGTTTTTCCTCGAGACGGACAATTTTTCATATCTTTGCCACGTTTAACCGGCACTTATCGACTTTTTCTACGCGTATAAACAAAGAAAAGTACCGATTTTATCTTATCAATAAAACATGTTATACTGTATCAATAGTGTAACCAGTGTATCACGAGTTTATATAACATAGTATATATTTTTACTAATATAATTCAATTTAATAAAACATTCGACTGGATCTTTTCTTTTAATGACGCTAAAGTTTTTATCGCAAAATTTAAACGCACAGAAATAGTCGAATCATTGTTCGCATACCGATAAAAATCATGCGAATAGAAGCGCATCGTGTATCGAGTTTAATCGCTTATTGGAATGTAGCCAAAATGAAAAATCAAAACAAATTCACCGTACGATGTGATCGAATCGTGATAGATACGTGATATTGCGAAGAAACGACGAATTTTTACTATTCTGAGTTATATAGCTCGTGGTTTGTCGAACAAATAGAAAATATTTCAAAATAAATATTCTATACATTATTAAACGGGTTAACCATATTCAGTCAGAATTGAAGCTTGATTTTGATTGTTCTCAGGCACCGATAAGGAAACCAAATTGTTTTACGAATTTTACCAATTAAAAAAAATGTATAGATAGAATTTTTGAAAAGTTTTGAAACGAATCGATGATTTCTTTAGTGATATTATATTCCGGTTAGAGTGTAGAGTGTGGGAATTATTATTGAAATTTTGTTGGTTTTTTTCAAATATTCGAACGCGGTATGTTGTACACGTGTACGAACAATGGGGAGAAAAATCATAAATCTAAACTTGAAAGGCGTTGCTTCGAACGTAAACAGATAACACACGATCTGTTACAGCTGCGAAAATAATTAAAATTGAAATCAGGCGATGCAAAATAGTAACGGCCTGGCACCCAATGACATTCATGCTCGTCAGACATCACGTAAAAGCATTTTTGGCATCATGTTGCTATGCGATGACGAGTCTTTGTTATCGTTGAGTGATTAGCATTAATGATTCACGGTAGTGATACCATAAATACAGCAATTTAATTTAATTTAATTTAGTTCGATGAATTTGAACGGCGCCATTTCGAATTGTGCCAGATCTGCGGGATCTGCTCAAATTTTAATGCTCAAAGAAAATTATAAATGAATGAAGAGAATTTGATAATCTTAAATAATTGGCGTCTTGCAAGGCTAATAGACAATTTTCCAAGGACAAGGTTCCAATTAGACCGAAGGAACATTTACTTACACAAGAACGAAATGGTTCTCCTTAAATTTTCTGTTCTTTTGCAGAATAGTAGTAACCAATTTCCTGGCAATATGTATAAGACATTGGGTGCAGTTAGACACATTGGTTAAATTTAAAAATACAGGCAAATATAATGCTGTAAGACAACTATATGCGAGATGCAAGTATATCACACAATTTGAAGTCCCTCGAATCGAATCGAATCTGAGTTTGTCGATAACTTTCTTCTTAGTTTATAGCTTCATTGTGATAACTCGGTATACACGATCAACCTACACGATAATTGCACGTACAATTAAAGAAGAGAATCTGCTATATGCAAATATTCATTATGGATAAATGTATGTGTTATATCTTATTAAATAGTAAATTTAAAAATATTATCTTAATATCGTACTAAAATATTACCACGGATAATAATTATAACTATGCTACGGTATGTTTTCTTAATATGTACGTTCATCGTGCTGAAAATACGATTCATAAAACATTTATCTCGATCTCTTTCGGTGAACTCAATTCGCCACGTTCATTGTTTATTATGCATCTCAATGTTTATGAAACGGAATGTTTGCGAAATCAGTCTGAGATGCATAATAATCATACATATCTGTACTTATATACATATATAGTAAAACTATTAAAAAAACACATTACGAACAACCGAAAATCTATTGAAAGACTTCCAGAACAAGTATATATCTGACGTTGATTATGTTACATTAAAAACTCTATTCTGCCATTTCATATTTAACGTACTGCGTACGTTATTGCGAATGTAATTGCACTTAATATTTTACATGTATCGTGGGAAGGTTGTCTTTCCTTGTTAGATTAATATATTATATTAAGAACAACGTTGCAGCAATATAACGTATTTCGTTTCCAATTATTCTGTTAATTTATATTATCAAATCGCAGCATTTGGCCTCAATGGGTTCAAATATATATTAAAATAAGTAAATCGAAATAAATTAGAAAGTGATCGTTTCTTGCATCGAATAAATATTTACATAACAACAGAAAAAGAGAATACGATTTAAATATATAATAGTTGTTTAAGATTGATTACTGTTTTTAAGAAAAACGCAATTCCTCGATTTACGTAAACGATTTGTTATGTTTGGCAAAATCTTATTCGAAGTATGTATAATTAAGCAAATATTTTGTTGACTTAAAAATATTCTGTTTTCTCTTGAAAAGTTTAAAATAATTAGAATTATTAAATAAAAATGTTTAGCTATATTTTGATTTTTAAAAATATCGATATACTTAGACTCCTCTCTTAAGAAATTCCGAAAGATGATGAATCTCTGCAAGACATTAGAAGATTGTACAAAAAAATTTTTCTTAATGTTACTACTCTTCCCTGATCCAAATTATTTGAAATCATTTAAACTTTTTTACATCGAATCACCATAATATACATATGTATTTTGTTTACTACCACAAATTTACACTATTTTTAAACAAATAAAATGGACTGAAACCCACACAAAATACAACAATTTAAAAGCATAAAAGTCTATTTACCATTAATTTGTGACAAGCCTAACACCCACCACCTTGCAAGCACGAGGTAAAAAAGAAAGAAAGAAAGAAAGAAAGAAAGAAAGAAAGAAAGAAAGAAAGAAAGAAAAAGCAGGAAAGAACACGACGAATCACAATTATCTAGCTATCTCGATAGCAAACGTCGTAAAACCATTCGCTCGGGGAAATGTCAAAAATAACTTTCCTTCCTCGATCCAACAATTTTTCACCGATCGATCTTTCACGTCACAACACCCACCGATCGATAACGAAACAAACATCCGACGTTCTTCAGCAAATTGTAACTCGATGCATCCAAGACCTTCTACACGCTTTGTGCACCGCATAACATAAACCAACGTACCGACGTCCACCAGCGTATCACATTTTCGACACATATCGTAAATCATAAAACCGAACGTACGAAACCGGCTTAACTGATCGAGACGAGATTGCACGAAGGGATTCGTGTATCCGTGTCACGTCTATGAGGACGGACATCGTGCGTTTCCACCGTGGACAAAAAGATCGGACGATCGATCGACGGGGATGTTTCTGTCGAACAGTTTCGCGCCGTATGGAAGATATTAAGCCCGATGACGAGGCCTCTTCTGGCAAACGGTGGCCGCCGGATTACGCTGTCTCCGCGGGAACGGAGACGAATAAATTACTGTCGCACCCAGTGCATTTGGCGTACATTGGCACGCCGGTCGGTGGTAAACGAAAATAGTCGCATAGGAAGTGGACTAGGACCGCTGACGACGATGCTATGCCGTGCGGTCCCGTGCGGTCGCGTACGATGGATCGTCGATCGAGGGACAGCCGGTTAACGCAAGTGTAACGCAAATGTAACGCCACTTGTAAATTCTTGCAAATTGGCTAGGAGACGCGGATCGGGCGGGGCTCGGACAGGCTCGAGTAACTGAGGATTAATCTGATTAATCTGGCTCGCGGTTTAATCTATTTCCAAGTGGTTATTTGGGATTGCGAGAATTATAATTACCATGGTCTTGCTGGCTGACTTTTTTTTTATATTAATACGTATATTCGCTTATTTTTC
Organism: Xylocopa violacea; assembly: GCA_963969225.1. Classification (NCBI taxonomy): domain Eukaryota; kingdom Metazoa; phylum Arthropoda; class Insecta; order Hymenoptera; family Apidae; genus Xylocopa; species Xylocopa violacea. Next base: position 16,191,272 of record CAXAJV010000015.1, read on the forward strand.
AAACACGCAATTTTATTATAAAATTGCAAATAAAACAACTTATTTACTTTGCTGTACATATCGGTACTGCTGAAAAATGTATAAACGCTTATAATATATAATATACATAATAGGCAAATAATATTCTCTAGTTGTTCGATCTTTAATTTAAATGGAAAAGATTTTCCTTTAATCTGACAGAAATTCGATTAATTCAAGTAATGACATCTATATCTGACAGATGCATCAACGAATCACCTGCTTATACAAGTGCTTTACTTAAATTAAAAAAGAAATAATATATATATATATATAAAGTTTTTATTTTATAAGTTTTTAAATAATTTACTCTCGGAATTCAGAAAAAGATGGCGAATATTCTTACTAGTTATCAGTTTGCCCATTAATTTACCTAATGCACTGCCATTTGTACACTATTACCAAATACAAATCGACTAGAGTCGGATATTTATAAGAGAGCATATTTTGATCGAGCTACGTATAATTGAAGCAATATTGCGCTGCAAGCCAGCGACATATATACAGGTGTAAGCACTTACGTCGTTAGTCAATCGATCTCCCACCTACCAGGGATGATTGAAGACGAATTAGGCAGTTAGCGAAAGACTGTGCAACGAAGCGATTGGGTAACCGAGTAAACGTATGCGAGCGGGGAACTGTCTCCCAAGAGTGTAATAGAAAGCGTAACTTCCTTTGCTTTTCCATATTTTCCTTTCTAAGCCTTCGCTTAATCGTTAATACGAGTTATCAATGGGAGGAGATTGAAAAACAGTCGCATCTCTGATACAATTTTTGTTATTTAAAGGGAAAGTGAGAAATTAAAAAAAAAACATTCTTCTATTCCTATAAAAATACACAACCGTTCGTGTTATATAAATGAATAAAGAGAAAAGAAAGAAATAAATAAAGAAGATTGGCGACGTACCAATGTTCCCATACACAAAGCTAAATGTCTAACCCTTGATCGCTTGACCAATTGATGCATGAAATAATGTATCGAGCAAAAGTTGCATGATAAAGTCGCAAAGACCTATTTGCACGAATATTTGTACGAATACACATACAAGATTCGTGAAGGTCGAATTAAATTTTTTTTATAGAATCGTGTAGTTATAAAAATAATAGATAAACACTGAGTTACTTATAATAGTTTTATAATTTAACAGCCAACAACGAATTTATCGATTACAACAGCGATCAATTAAGAGACTTTCCTCGCCTTCACCGTTTCTGTGCAGAAAAATGGCTGAATGACATGAAATACTTGTAAAACAAAGACAAAGATTACTGGCAATTCATGACAACAAGACCTATAATTAGGTATAACAGGTCTCTGAAACGCGGACATGCTGTATAAGCTGGAATCGCTCGTTATCGGCCGAAAAATTATTCAAATGGTGCTTTTGGTCCTTCGGATGGTACTTCATCTATGAAACACACTTCACTGAAAAAACTACTTCAAAATGAAGGGCTATGATATATTGTATATAGACACTAACATCGTAATGATCAAGTTCTCCACAAGAACCGTCCCAACTTTTTATCGCATTTCGTTCCGTGGTAAGTAACCTCGCTCGAACTTCATTGCTTAAATGCTATGTTGCAGCGCTCTTCTGAAAGTGACCTAATACACAAATTTATCCGTATGTTTCTCAGAGACCGCGTGCACGAGAACGCATAAGAATGGCAACAGTGCTGTTTTAGAGGCGTAATTGATCGTGCTAGTCCTATCGTGGTAAATTCCAGAGAGCTCCGCGATGAATGAAGATGGCGACGAAAGCGTCATACCGTCGCTACGTGGAAAGACGGCCTATCTCAACGCGTCAGGGACTTCCCTTTTACGACGCGGCGACTGAAAATTATGAAGGCCAAATGAAGATTAAAACGCTAATGAAACGGTGCTGCTTATTTTTTTTAATGTGAACCAAAGTAAATGCGTCACGTTTAGTCCTCTTTTAATTAGAAAAAACAAACTAACGAAATAAGACGGTCTTCAAAATGTCAGCCAAATCAGATACGATATCTTCCATTTCGGAGATTTCGAAGACCTGAGAAAACCTGAATTCGGATATACTCGGTTCCGAATTTTCGAAACGAATTCGAGTATTCCGAATACTCGTCTATCTAGATCAGTGATCCTCGATCATTGTGCCGCGGCATTTTAGTGTGGTGCGAGATTTTTTTTTGCATTTCTGTATCAATTGACACTAGATTCAGTCAAAATATTTAGTTGATCATTTGAGCCGAAAGGCTCAAGTAACATTATTATTTTTAAGGATTTTTAAACAACTTTTAAACTAAAAAGACTTTTTAATCTGGACCACGAAATGAGAATAGCACTATCATCTTTAGCTCAAATTTCCCACTAAATGTAATTTGTAATTCATCATTAAATAAACATTTTGTTTACTTTGTAATTCAATTTTCATTTTCTTCAGTTTTCAATTTTTATTGAAAATTATTATCCTATGCTAATCTTACGAAATAGGTAATTATAGGTACATCGCTCGTTAAACCAAATGAAATTCTTTTAATTTATCTTATTGTTAGCGTGTAAATTGTGTGTAAATTTTTAAATTATTAAAAGTGTGCTGTGAGAAAAAGATTCGTTGAGAACCACAGATCTCGACAGTGAAATCTGTAGGCAATAGTTTAAATGTCTACACGTGCTCGCTTATGAGACGATAACAAATTACGAGGTAACTTCGTGCTGGTTATAAACTTATTTTCTGGAGATAAATTGAAGGCAAATATGATGCAATGAAGCTATGCAGTGAATCATTACGAGACAGAATTTTCAAGACTGCAACGGGACATAAGCTCTCGTACAAAAGCTTATACTACTATAAAGATCACTTTTCTAGGTCGTGAGATATCTGCCTGCAGCATCGAGTATCGATCGAATTCTGCTTCGTCAAACGTATCGACAGAAGCATGTTATGTGCGAATATCCATTTTTAGTCAAACGCTTCCAACCTCGTCGAGCGAAAGTTTAATATCCTGTTCAGTAACTATTATGTAAAAGACAAAAGGAATACAGGCAGAGATGTACCTTTAGTAGAGTAGAGTTCCTAGTAGTTCCTAGTAGTAGACTAGTAGTAGAGTTCCTTTAGCAGGTATTTTTGGTAATGAGATTTACTTTTCGAGGGGCGAGGAATTTCCATCGTAGGGGAAATATTTTAATATTTTTCGCAAATATCTCGAAAACTATGAGGGGACTGTTTCCTAAACGACAAACATGAATACAAAAATGAATATTTGGCATTGAAATTTAGCAATTTAGCAGAAGAATCCGTTAAGGATAAAAAAAGGCCGCGAAAAAGTTTGAGAACCGCTGACGTAGAAGATCCTCCCCTCCAAAAATAAAATAGACCATAATCGGGGTAGTAAAACATGTCAAAGAACTCTGCCAGTGGTGGAAATCAATTGGATAAATGTCGACTAATTTGAAAATAAATAAACTCAAATGGGAAAATTTTAAAAATTTCCTAACAATAAGCGTACAAAAAACCCAATTATAAGCGTAAAAGACGATGAGGTGTACTCTACCGTGAGACAATTATCGTTACTTCTAAGTATTTCCACTTGGTGTAGACTTAATATTTAATAACTAAAAAAATTATTTTCAAAATTTTTTATTATTGCTATATGTATCGTCTCCATGTGACACGAATAGAAAATAGTTTGAATCGAAGCGGAAGGTTCTCGCGATTTCGGGTGCTAATTAGACAACGGAAGTTACCAACAGGACAGAAGGAGGGCAAGGCGGGCAAAATGTATTTCTGACTATTGTCGGCCGCGCACAAAAAATCTAAGTTTCAGGGGGTTTCGCTTCATAATAATAAAGTCGGTTATTTCGAGAGAAAGGTAATTACAATTCCATCGCTATCTTTCGCAAAATACGGCAAGCTAAATCGCACAATTTTGCACAATACAACTAAGTTATCGTTAAGCTTACTTAACAGGAAACGACAAGTTAAGTCGTGCGAAGAACTGAAAACGAGCGGCATATGTTTTCCATAGTAACGGCACAAATATTGAATAAAATACAAAATTTTAATTTATCGGAACTTCAAACGTTAATGTTTCGAAATTTTGTCATTAAAAGTTCCAAATGCGAGGCAGAATATACTGTAGGGTGTGAATAATTTTTGTGAATAATCAATATTCGAGGATGTTCCAATTTTATGCGTAGGAAATTATGTGTGTCAGCGTGTGCTGACATTATTTTAAATAAAACCTATCAATTCCTACATTACAAATTAGGGAAAGAATTTTTCCTTTTCCTCCTCTTCCATTTCCTTTTGAAAAGATCGTAAGTTTTACAACTTTACTTTGTTACCACCCCCTGAGGTGGTGGATATTTTTTTTTTCTTAAAGTTCCATTACCTCGTGCAAACGGTGCTCCAAATGTCCCTTCAACAAAGTGAATTGAATCCTGCGATACTCTCCATGGGATGAGATCTGTTTCGAGGCTGTGCTCGCTGGTGATTTACTTTTCACTCGGAGATGCGACATTTTCACTTTCCTTCGCACGTACGTGGATGAATCCGTTGTTGCTCGTTACCCGTCAACCGGCCATCGAGTCGTGTCCCTTGCCAGTCACCCGCAAATTTCGAGCGCGAAGGCTCGTTGCATCGAATAATCGGCCGTGATTGATATCACAAACAATAAGAAAGACACTGTATATTCTTAACAGTTCGCGTGGCTTGCGTGTAAATTCTACGAATATTTCACACTGTTGGGTAACGCACACTTCGCGGATGAACGATTAGCAAGTCTGGTCTATTACGAAAGAGTTTCAGATGTGCGATAATTTCTTACTTTTAAAAATCAACTTTTTTTTATCACTTGTGCTTCATGTAACTTGAACATTGATACAAAATTTTTATTTAAAATTCTTTCCTTCCGAATAATAGCATAATTTATTAACGTTGAAAATGACCAACTATTCGAGGATGTTATTCGTGGGCGAATATTTTTAACACAGCGATAAGTCGAACGCGGAATTCAAAGCGAGAAACGTGAGCAAAGCCGAGCGTAATTACAAAGATAAAGATTAAAGACTGCAGAGCCCGCGACAATTTCAATGAAAATATTCCTATCAGTTTGAACACTTCCAATTCGATAATTCGAATTTTTCATGAAACAATCAAGTCGCTACAATTGTACAAATCGCTAATAACAGACGATAAAAGAAAGTTATCCGCTGATACGCGATGCTCATCTTGAATTATCCTGTTACTCTGCCCGCTTTCAACTAACAGCGGCAAGATAAAAATCATTTTTATCGCGAATTTTAATTTACTTGTCATTTTAATTATCGTTATTCCGAATTCCTCAATGTTTTTCTATGTATTTCTAAATAGATTTATCAAAAGATTCAAATTCTAGTGAATTAATAAAGTATCTACGTATAATAGAAAAAAAGAGGGGAAGTGCAGAAGGTGCACGATGTTGTCAGTTTTATACCTCGGATAATCCCGCAACTTATATATCGTCTAATGATGAACCACTTCAAATGTCAAGTGCTTGATAAAAGAACGATAGAGTCTCTCTGATCTGCAATTGTTACTTAACCGCTCTAACTAACTCCCTTTTCATGTTCTACTTCGATTTAACGTACACAAGTGTATAATACTTGAATAATTTAAATTTGACCATTTATTTAAAGCAACATTTTCGTTTCCATCATATAGTCCCGGAAATCAGGAAGTAAATCTTTGGCGGCAAAAATTCAGTTATCGGTTAAAATATTTGCGTGTTTCGACAAAGCTACTATCTTTTATTCTCGCATATCGACCTACATTTCTCACCTACGTTTTTTCTATTTCCGTAAATATCAAACTTCCCACCGTTTTACCATCGCAGGTGCATCGTTTAAAATTACATGTATGCAAAAAGAAGAAAGTTTCACGATTAATATTGATATTTTTCATGAAGTAATTTCTAAGGAACTGTTATTTCTCACTACGAATCACAGGGCCAACGTAATGAAATATGCTTTACACAGGACACACACGCGCGTTATGGAAATTTACGCACATTATTACAATAGCGAATACCATAGTCTTCCACTGACTCGAACCGAGTTCCAAGGACAATTATCTGCACTTAGTATTCCGTGGCTGTGAATTCGATTACCACTGATTCAGTGGCACAGTGGGTACAGCTGCTGTGGAAAGCCGCTTCCTTTCAAAGAAAACAATCGAATACGTAGAGGTTAGCGGGAAACAAACGATAGTCTGTAACATGTCCGAGTTCGCCAAGTTACCGTGCTGGACTCCGTTGATTACTTCGAACCATTTTCGTATCGTTAAAAAGCTTTCGAAGTTGATTATACGTGTACGATATTTCCAACATGAACGATAACGTGTGTCGTCGTCTATCAAACACACCGAAGGAAATTTTACTTAATTTTTTCTGTAAATAAATAATTTCATTTTTCTGATATCTATTCAGTCCAAGATACCGTATTTAATTTTTGTTAGATATAATATTCGATATTAAACATCTTGTTCTTGTTTTAAATTGGAATCCCATAATTTGTTCCATTAAGTAAATATTTATCTCAATTTTGATCGAGTGTATATTTTAGTTGAAATAATAAAATCAAATAAAATAATAATAAACACTTATCTTCTACGAACCTTTAACGCACTCGTAAAGTTACAAACAAAAACACGATACGACGAATCAATTTTCACTATAGATAATCACGACTTATCGACATTATTGGCACCTTAATGTAAAACGTGATAAACCGCCACCGTATCGGGTCTTGAGAGTAACTTGTTGCTCTCGAACGATCGTTGTCCGTTCGCCCGGTCACGATTTCATCATATACAGGGCCTTTCCACGGTACGATCCTCCGGTTACTTCATAAAGAGTAACGCTCCCCATCTCGTAAAAAGTTCCGCGGCAAAGTAAATCTCCCACGCGCGGATGACTTCCGAGCACCTGCGTCTCAAGCGAACCGTGACGACAGTCGAACGCGTGTTGAATTATTCCCCGTCGCGCGGCGATTTATTAACCTCTACGCGGCGGAACACAGCTGCGGGAATATGAGAGGACGACCACGGTGTTATGCTACGGTTGATTTACGCCCGCTGGAACGTAATTGAGACTTTCTGCAAATTAATTCTTCCGATTACGAGTGAAAATAGAGGAAAGTGGACCGAGTCGGGAATTTATCACGCTCGTATTTATCGCTGGTTTTGTGTCGGGTCCGCGGCGCCATTAACGCGAAACTAACATTGGAAACTGAAATAGATTCGGTGCAGCCAGAGGAATATTTTCTAATCAACTCGCAGGCAATAAGCGAAACGGGAATATCTTTAAAATAGATACATACACTACCATATATAATAGGAAATTATTAGATAAGCTTACTAAAACGATATTATTGATATATCCCGATGAAGTATTCTTATCTGATAACTGTCGCTGTAAGCAACAAATGATTTACAAGAACTTGACGAACTCACTCACGAACAATCTATACGATTCGCTTAGAAAAAATTCGGAAAACATACGAAAATGAAAGTAGATTAGTCAAAAGTCCTCGGTACGAAAAAACACACGAGCAATTACCATTCATACTACGAAATTACTTTTTCATAACAGATTCGAATTAGTTTTCAAAATCACACGAAAATTCCAACTCCAAGTTTCGTGAAACGTGGCGAAGCAGAGCGGGGAAAATACGGTCGCGGATATAGAAACGTAGGTCAATCGATAGCGCGCGAAGATTCGATTGTTATCGTAGAACGTAGCGAAACAGAGCGGAGGATAACCGCGAGGGAATACAGTCGAACGGAAACGACGGAAAAAGTAGGTTTCGAGCGGACACTACCGACGGAGAACTTGGCCAGGCTAGCATTCTTCGCGCGCCGAGACCTGACGCGTGTGGCCGATCCACGGTGAACGGATCATCCTTTGCGATCGTTCGTATGGGAGATTTATGGGCTCGTCTAAAATTGAAAGTGGCTCTCTTCGATGGTGCACGATCATCCTCCCGTGTGATCGACCTGTTGATTAAACCTAACCCAACTTCGTCGAATCGGTCGACCGATCTAGACCGATGCTGTCTCAACCATCTTTTCGATTTTATCTGTGGAAGCTAACCAACAATTACTGACTGACACGGTCAAATGAAAAGCGTGAAAAATTAGTGAAAAGCAATTTTGTTGCAACTCGGTTTGCAAAGAACTCTCTCTCTCTCTTTCTTCGTATAGAACCGAAATAATTTTCTGGAAATGTAGATGAATAATATGGAACTACTTTACGAAAAGCTTTACGTGAAAAATTTTCTTTCGTGTTTATTATTGTTTAATTGTATATATTATGCATATAGCACGCGTGATACAAGATAGTTAGATGCTCTCCAAAGAAAATTTCTAGACTTCATGGCGTTCACGACGACACTGTGCATGATAATAAGTGTCGAAAATATTTCAACGTTCCGGAGCAATAAATATACGGTGCTCAATGATACCCTGTAAAACACCGCCGGATATATACGTTTTATATTTTCAGATCGTGCACCACAATAACACGTTACATATTGTATCGCAACTTTCCTTCTCAGAAAACAGACACCTGACTGACAATGCGAAAGCAATTATTCAAGAAAGAGTTGATAGACTACGCGAGCGACTCGAGATAGAACCGTCTGATTTGCTCCTTTACGCTACTGGAAAGTGAACGGAATAACGGAGAAGTAAACAAAGAGTAGAAAGGATTCGGTGGCATCTTGCGATTAAAAGTAGAATGCTGAATAATTGCAAGTATCAAAGAAATTTCACTTAATTCGAGTAGGAAATTATTAGATAAGCTTACTAAAACGAAAGAAATCGGACTATTTAAAAGAAATTAATAAGTCGTGTTTTATAATATTAATGAACCGAACGGACCGAACTTGGACGAATTTATAGTTAGAGAGTAAGTAAAACCTGTAAAACCCTCCTACTATAACCTCCGCGATTGTGTGGAATATCGTGCTTTATCGATGAAAAGGAAAGAGATAAAATCGCTTAATTAATTAAATGTTTCATTAATACAAAAAATCCAACTTTACTCAAGCAAATATTTTGTCGAGTACTACCGAAAGAAACCAAATAAAATTTCTTCGATACTAGATCATACATAGATCATGGATAGATAACTCCTACATAATTCAATCCTCTATTATGAAACTGTTTCATTCCGAGCTAGTTCGAGAAGATCGAAAAAGCGAACAACAGAAAGGGAAATATGTAACGCAAGGTTACGATGAATGTCAGCGAATCGAGTGTGAAACTCGGTCACGTAACCGACGCCAATTTATATTGCTCGGTTGGTCGTCGTTTCAAATACATAAATATAAGTAAGTAGGGCATGGTGTTTCCAGATAACGGCAGATGAATCGAGACCGTATGTACTCCAGCATTCGGTGCCAAGTCACGATTGCACTTTAGCATTCTTCGCGGTTTCGTGAATCGGCTGGACGGACACACACGGTTCGCCGCGGCCCGGAAGGGGTCGTATCCACGCATGCGAAACAAATGTATCGCAAGCTATTTACCTACGAGACTAGATAAACAACACATCAGTCTACGTAAAATTATCATCGTTAATTTTGACCAACTTTATTCTCGTTTAATCTTTAATTCTAGATTAAACGATTAAATTACTATGGGAAATGAACATTTTATTATAACCAATCCGCATCCGGATCGATCGCCTTGATTTAGAAGCACAAATTGTTCAACGGTTGTTCTACGTAACCCCGTAATAAAATATGAATTATTTCGGTTACTTTTGAAAGCGCGTACGCAGCTACCTCATCCATTTAAAAGCTACTTCGAAAATTATTTACCCAGTTCGAATCCGAGTCGAATGTCAGCCACATTCGCGGATCTGGCAGCCACGCGGTCATGTTGTTTAATTGCACGCAAAGTTAAAAAGCATTCGACAGCAACGGCAGACTACTTGGCACCTTCCGCTTGTGTTCGCACATGTGGTAATGTCACACTGTTTCGAGTAAAGAAAGTGTTGATCTACTATCGAGGCGGATGTTCTGTTCGGTTATGTTTACACGAGAAAGCGAGCTAATTCGATCGCATCTGCCAAGAGGAAACCTAATCGTCCCATTGGAAATAAATAATGGGTATTTTCAATGATTCCTCGTTTGCGCGCCAACGCTCTTTTCGTTTCCTATTACTTTTATATGTATATACATGTACATGTACGTGCGACATAACAAGCATTACGAGTACCTCTACTCTTCATATTATATTTTCAGTGATTAACTCATAATGTTAATGTTTCGCGACACAAAAGAATTTGCGAATTTGTACGATGAGAAACATATCTACCGAATAATTTAATTCTAATTCACGATAACTCGCATTTGAATGAAATTTTAATTATGATTTTTAAAGCAAAAACCAATCGAGTTTCGGAGTTTCGAATTTTTGGGGAGAAAAGCGATCGATTATAAATATTTGCAACCTATAGAACGATAGATATAAATTGCATTATAAATTATTTTAAGTACAAATAAAATAGTAGAAGAGTATTGATATTTACAATATGTATGTGTTTCTGCCTTTTCAATTTCGGAACAAATAATATACATAATACGCACTGTTAATATAAATTATTTAAAATGCGTAATTCATAAAAAATATGAATTATAGTCTTAGCAAATTCCTGTGGAGGAGTTTACGGTTAGCTTCCATCCATCGGCAGATGGATTTTTTATGTTATTGCGACTTGTATAACAATCATTGAAAACTCATTCAAAATTAAATAATATTCTATTTCACGAATGTCACTTGTAAAAATTTAATTTTTTAAAACAGTTATAAATTATTTGGTAGATCGATAAATCTTGGAAGTCGAAAGTTTCATATAAAATTATTACTTATAAGATGTTAATATTTTTCAATATTGGAATAACTATGAATACGATAGTAGTAGCAACATGAAACATTACGTTTTGTTTATTACTGGTAATAGTATCAATCATTAAACAATAATACGAACGTGTAGATTGAACTCACCAATTAAACAAAAGAACAATTCTGCCGGATATCCGTCGTCGTCGTTGTCGTCGTCATGTAAGTTAGAATTGTGTACCGTTACTCAACCTAAAATCGAATAATCGCATAAAAAATCAACCATTTTGAAAATATTAAACAAGTTGAAAGAGAAACTTGAAAAGAAGTTAATTTTTATTTTAATTTTAAATCGGATTTTTTGAAAACAACATTCGTTTTACTCGAAAACAATATTCCATGTAATATAAAACAAACTTACTCTGCGCTGTTGCGCAAAAATAATGCGAAAAATAAGGAAAATAATGAAAAAGTTCTACATTTAAATCTAAACCGAATCCACTAAAAAAAATATGGGTTCTTAGCTATCGAATTTAATACAAATGTACACCAAATGATAAAAACCATAGCGATACTTTCTTTGTTACTTTCTAACGCGTTTCGATTTCTTCGAAGCGATCTCCGACTATAGATAGAGAAGTGGAGAGCTTTTTGTTGAGAAGGTCCTAACCTCACCTGAGAGAGCGCGATAATTGCCAAGGCAATCGAGCCCCTTTACTCATCGACGTGAACCGCACAGGCATCAATTATGTATACCATATTCGATTGAATCGCAGGATGTATCATTTCAATAACGCGGCACTAAAAATTTGTCCATTCGCACAATAAAATCGTGACACTAAAACGAATCTTGTCGTCTTTCGTTTGATGTTCGTAGCGTCATCCACCAGACGGCGTTACAAGCATTACGAACAGCTGATTTCTCATGCACGTGCGCCATGACCAAGCGTTCCACACAAAAGACTGCGCGTAGCATGTATAACACGAGTATGTTACTGATCCAAAGTTATTCGATTTAACTTTGTCAATAAATGTCACAAGAAAGAATCAAAAGATAAATACGATATAGGCATGAATAACAACAATTTTACGTTGAAAGTCATGACTTTAATTAAGAGTTTTTCAGAATCCGAAGATAAATTTTAATATTTGCTAATGTGTACGTTTTTCATAAATTCTATTGTTAATAATGAAATGATATTTCGAATACAAAAGTAGAATATTTTTCACGAGTTGATTCTAATGAGAAAGACTTTATTACCTATTATAATATTTTGAAATAGAACTTTCAAATTAACTTTCTATTAAATAGTAACTGAACATTAAAAAACTAGTAAACTATCTTATAGAATGCTCTTGCCTTTTAAAAAACATGCTTGGATCGTTACAAAATATATTTTATTAAATATATAATAATGTTGTTACTGTAAATAAAACGAACGGCACAATTCATGACTGTTTTATAGTTACCATTTATTAGCTATGTAATTGTATTATCCTGTCGCATTAGCACGAGTGAGGTGCTTAACAATTATACGTATGTAAAATTAAATAATATTAATTATCGAGGTCTCTCTAAAGTTGTTGACACGCGAAAGTTGTGTAGGAGACTCGCCCTATATATAAGACTCGTTCTATTCTTATTACTTTTTATGCAAATTATTTTTTATCGCAGAGTGCTGCCTTTCGATGTAAATTCGTACAACATTATACTCTACCAATCAACAAGAAAAGCCTTTAATTATATTTACAATAATTATATTTATAACGTGCCTGAATTATTTCGTCCATTCATTAAAAGTCTAAAAACCTCAGCGAGTAGAACATCGAAGTTGTTTAGAAGAGTTCTACAATTAGCAATTATTTAAAGTTTTCTAATTTATCTTACAAGAAATTAAACTGTTGATAGGAACCAGCTTGGAACACTCTTATTAAAGATTACGCAACGCTAAGTTATGCACTCGTATTTTATAGTATATAATGCTTACGCTAGTAAATCTATATATATATATATATATATATGTATATATAGCGCAGCCATTTACAAGGCTGCCGTCGATGTAATTATCTCTATGCGGTTTTTTAAGTTCTCTTCGATAATTTAGAAATCGAAAGACTTTTACGATCAACAGAGAAATTTTGGTTGTTTCATTATGTTGTATCACTATTTGAAACATACTATTCATCAACTGATACTTAAAACTTACGATATTATAGGAAATTTAATAATCATTGAAGGTTACAATATCTCCGTATAATTTAAAATATACTGTAAACAAATATATAGAATACATTTTAATGTTATTATCAAATATTAATAATTTATTTATAATTGCTAAAAGATATTAAAAATAATGTAATTACTATTTTGTGATTTACATCGTTTAAAACAACCACGAAACTTTTTTGAAATATTAATTTAAAAGCACAGTCTGAGTTTATTTCATTTATTTCCAACGATTCATCCAATTTTGTAATGACTAAATAAATAAGAATTATGAAAAAGATAAAAACTTGTGCCATTTATCGAGTCCCTAGTTTCTAGTTAACAATTGAGAAACGTTAACAAAAATGTAGAAAAGGGTATGTCTAAACTTCTGTTTTCATTATTAATGTTGAAAATAAAGAGCGCAATGTTGTGGGAGTAAGACAAATATATTTACGTACACGTCATTTTTAAGCAAAGAATATGCACGGCTATGCAATCAATTAAGAGTCTTTTATATGTACACACTTACTACTTATAATCTTATAAGTGTATATAAGTGTTTCTTAAATATTTACAAATATTCTTCGGTCTACTCATTATATTTACTGATCATTTTTATTAATTTCGCCATGGGAAAATTCGTTTCATACATATCTGTATGTTGAGGTAAATATAGAAATACCGAAAAAATGGATTATATGTAGTGATTATACGCAAATGAATTATATAATTGTATCGATTATAATTGAGTCATTCTTGAAACAGATACAATCTGTTTTTTCTTTTTTTTTTCTCAGACGTAAGTACTTCATTTCTTTTGGTATATTAAAGGTGTATTATTTTACCTTGCGACTTGAAGGCTTTACGTGTTCATTTTATTTTGGTTACAAAAAACATGCACTGGTAACAAATACAATACAGAATGTAATCCTTTTATCGCCCCTAAATAAGTACATCCTTTCAAATTTCATGAAAATCCATCAACATTCAACTGTGGGGTTTCCTTACTAGCATAACATTTCCATGAAGGACGATATTTTGCAAAGGACACGCGTTCAATTATCGCTCTACACGCAATGTCGTGCGCAGAAGTTTAAAGCTACAGCAAAAAGTGGGGGAAGAGCTTGATCTATTCTATCCTTAACCTTACTTTCTGGTTAAGATTAGGTTAAATTATCCTATCATTCATGTGGTGTATTTTTTAACAAATTATCATCATGTCAGAACAGTTACCATTACCACAAAAAAAATATTATAGGCAACGTGCGCATTCGAATCCCATAGCAGATCACTGCTTCGAATAGTATGTAATTATGTTTCATAAAAAAAAAAAAAATTAATTTCTATATAAACATTTATTTATCCCTATCTTAAATGAAATTTCAGTCCTATCAAACCAGATTTAATGAATTGGAACTTATTATATCCACATTATTATTCATCTAACGAAGAATCCAAAGGAAATAATACTACACAAAAGTTTGTAGAGTTCGTAGATATTGGTTGTGGTTACGGAGGGCTATTAGGTATGAATATTTTTATGTAGTGTACTCTGTGATTTGATATTTTATAAAATGATATTTTATATATCAGTTACATTGTCACCAATGTTTCCTGACAATTTAATTCTTGGTATGGAGATTAGAGTAAAAGTTTCCGACTATGTTATGGATCGTATCGCTGCACTACGATCGCAGAACTCTGGACAATATCAAAACATTGCATGTTTGAGGACTAATGCAATGAAGTATCTACCGAATTATTTTCGCAAAGGCCAGGTATATTAAGGTATAACCAGACTTAGTGTTAATGACCTTAATTGCCTCTAATTATTAATTTATGGTTTTGTAGTTGAAGAAGATGTTTTTCTTATATCCAGACCCACATTTTAAAAAATCCAAACATAAATGGAGAATAATAAACAAAACACTTCTGGCGGAATATGCTTATGTTTTGGCTGAAGGAGTAATATATTTTATAAAATATTATTAAATCACTTTTCCTTTTATATAGACAAATAATTATCAATATCATTTAAAGGCAATTGTATATACAGTAACAGATGTTAAAGATTTACATGAATGGATGATGAAGCACTTCCAAGAGCATCCATTATTTGATAATGTTTCTGAAGAAGAATTGGTAAGTTTCTTGATCTGTTTTTATTTAATATTAAACCAGCTATGTCCAACCCAAAATCGTTACCAGGCCAATAAAATACTAGTAATGTAAAGTGAGCCGTAATACAATAAATAAATTTAAATTCAATAATAATAATGGTTAGAACTCTCCCGAAAATATTAGGTTTAATAAAATTTCAAATCAAATATTTTCAATTTTTTTTAATACATATGCATTTTATTTTTAAGTCGCATTATTTTAAAAGTAAAAATCTTTCACAGTGTGTATCTTTAGCGTCATAAGCTAAAAAACTTAAAATCATAAGAACCATCTATGAATGTTGTAAATAGTTTAATATAAAAAATAGCTGTGGAATCTGTATTATGCTGTTAAGCAGTCATAGTTAATATACATAGATGTTCTGATTACTTGTATAAAATATATTGCAATTTTTGTTAGATTTTTTAATGCATAAAAACCGGTATCTATGTGAAATCTAAGGGACACACACAAGGAACAACTGAGTCATGGGTTGAATATAGCTGTAGTAAACCAAACTCTTCAATATTACGGATCTCAGCTTTCTTATTTTTAAGCATAAAATTGATAAAGATGTTTTTCTCCTAAAGTACCCTAAGTGTTATTAAAATAAAAGAATAATTTTATATACCAGATGATTTCCCATTAATTATTCTAATTTCAAATTTTCCATATATTACCGATTTTGATTCTAAAGTAAAAATAAGTGAAAATTAAAAGTAGAAAGTATATTATTATATGCATTATATGCAAATGTATGCTTATTGCAATAAATCCAAATGCTATCAATTCGATTGGAAAATACTATGAATTTTTACAATTAAAGACGTTTTATTAATTCATGATTTGAATATCAAGGAAACTAGATATACATTAAACTTCCCTTCAATTGTTCTAACATTAAAAATAAAACTTGTAATTATTCAGGAAATGAATTTCTTTTTATAAAGGATAAAGATCCCATTGTGGGAAAATTATATGAAAGCACAGAAGAAGGCCAGAAAGTAACAAGGAACAAGGGAGATAAATTTTTGGCAGTATTTAAACGCATTCCGGATCCGTTTATAACAGAATTTAGTTAATACTTAATACCTTCTACATTTGTACATAAATGTAGGTACCTTTTATAATCACTCCATGAAGGACACTCTAAATCCTGCTCTTAGATATTCAGTATCAAATTCACTGTCAATATCAAATAGCTCATGATCTAAAACAATAACATCGGAACAAGTGTTATTTTCATTATAGCATAAGAATAATAAAATCATGAGAGAGATCTTCGAGAGATTAAAATTAATGATTTATTACCTTCCTTAAAATCGTGCTCGATACGGATTCTCTTTTCTTGAGGGGACATTTTGAGGTAGTTACGATGCCGTATGTCTTCATCAAGAACTAAATGCATTGTTTTTAAGGAAAATTCTTCATGTACAATAATAAATAATATCTGCATATAATTAATAATAATTTATAAACATTTGAGGAAAAATTACTGTGTTACACAAAATCTTTAATTTTTTACTTGTTCTAATACTGAATCGATAAGTGTTAGTGGTGGTGATATATATGATCTTCGTGCTAACCGTTTTCGCTCCCAAAGATCCATCACAAATTGGGAATAATATAAATTTCTTTCAGGAATTAAACTGTCTTCAATTAATTGTTTAAATTTTTTACTGTTGACAATATCCCTAAAGAGTATTAATTTTAGTTATTATTATAATATATATAATAATGTTATTATTACCATAGCATCCCTTCCAGAACAAAAGCAATGATAAAGAGCTCTTTCTTGTCAATAACTTTACAGCTTTTACTATCATCAAAATAAATTGTACTCAGTGGTACAGCTTCTAACTTTTTTAATAAACTGAATCTTATACATTCATCCTCTACAGAATGTATACTGCAACGTATGTTCAATGTTTTGTGATATCGATCTGGCTTATTGAGTATTTTTATCCACGATTTCTGCATAAACGAACAATATCAATAGCTTATAACCCAACTATTTCGTTACGAAATTCATTATTTTACATTCTGAATAGATTACCGTATTGAAGTAAAATAACTAATAAATATGCTTATATTTTATCAAAACTTTTTGTGCGTCCTCTTTGAAGTATGTGAAATATGTCTGTACAGTTTTAAATTTATCAGCTAACCAATTATTTAAACAGAAAATTTAACAAATAACTTATTTTCTTGTATTTGAAAGTAGAAATGATCCTCAATTATTTACCGGCATATAAGTATCTTTTTCTGTAATGACCAATTGTCCCTCCAATTCCTTACTCAGAATACTGTGTTTGATAATACTTCTTTGATATTCTCGTCTTTTGCTCGCATTAAAGAATGTACAAGGGATGCTAACGTCAACTCGACATGGGTATCCTTTAGTGTAAATTTTCACTCTGAAACTCTGCACCGTATTTGGACTTATTATGCCTTTGCGAGGCAATATATCGACATGTAGTAACTCCAATACATCTTGGCTGAAAACAATTAACAATTTAAAGAAAAATAAAGGATAATTCTAAAAAATTCTAAAAAATTTTTAAAATACCATTCCCACTCGTAAGCGAGTGCATCGTTATCTAAATTGTTATACACTAAAATCATTTTGATAATAGAAGTATGTATAGATATACACCATATATCAATGCAATCAGTACTAAAGTATACAGGGAGTAGCGGTGTTTTACAAGCACAATACGATGGTATTGGTCTCCCAATGCTAATTAATCTAGAGTCAAAAGATGATTCTCCTTCTAATGTCAATTCTTCCGTTTTATTGCCCATAGTTATCGGAAACGTTACCTGAAAACAAAAAATACTATTAATTATTAAATTATCCAACTGTTTAATTGGCATACCTTGTATGCTCCAAACATTCTAGGCTGAAACTTTAAGAGAAGAGGTATAGCTGTTCCAGCTTTTACGACACCATTCTGTGTTAAACTTGAAAAAATTTCGCACTGGTGATCTTCATTCAGCTTATTAATATTACTGGTGTCCATACAATATGGCAAATCATTATTTGTAATATTATGTATCCAATATGCCTGGAATTTTATTATATATAAGCATTGCTTAAAAAAATTTATTTATTTATTTATTTACTTATTTGTTTATTTATTTATTTATAGAACCGATATACAGAACCATTATGAAAGAGATCTAAAACTATTTTACTTTATACATTCCTTCTTTGTTTCCAAAATATATTTGTCCAAAATTTATTAGTCTGGTACTTAAGAAATGATTTTGTGATTCATTCTCACTTAAGCAATCAATGATCACATTTAAAATAACGTGACGATCATGTCCTATATCCAAGTCCCAGCAGGTAACAGTTTTTCCGATCAACGCGTAACGTATGTTCATAGAGATCATAGTTTCTTCTTTTGGCTGAAAAATCATCATCTTGAAGTTACATTTAATTTAGTTACATACATTGCAAAGCAAGCAGAAGGTCATACATTTAGTATTTCTGACTTTATGTCTACTATACAGAGATCTTTATGCACGCATTCAGTCTTTATGCGCTGATGAGAATATCCAATTGACTGTACAATTGGTTCACAGGAACACTGCTTAATTTGTTTTAAGACTAATGAAATGGGCAATCTCGAAGGATTCATGACAATCCATTTTATCAAAA
This sequence comes from Xylocopa violacea, assembly GCA_963969225.1. Taxonomy (NCBI): domain Eukaryota; kingdom Metazoa; phylum Arthropoda; class Insecta; order Hymenoptera; family Apidae; genus Xylocopa; species Xylocopa violacea. Next base: position 16,210,191 of record CAXAJV010000015.1, read on the forward strand.
GAGTCCCTTCGTTTACGATCATTGGGAAAAGATCGATATTTACAATTTCTCTTTCTCCAGGTACCATGTTCTCTATAGCTTCGTTTAATCTGATAAGTACAAAAATCATGGACTAAAGGATGCTATGCTGGTATTCCCGTGAAAATTTTACTAGTGCAATCTATAGCCAAAAAATTAGAACAAGAATATGAAATATAAAGTAAACGGTATAGTTGCGTTTGCATTGAAAAGTGTCGTAGTATCCTGAAATTTTTTCATAATGTTATCTAATTTCACTAAATGAGTCTCTTAATTAATTTACTTTGAACACAAACTTTTGTTTCGTTAACTTTTTCGTTCTTAATTACCCATAAAGAAAAATTAAAAAACATTAGATCAGATAACTTAAGAGATTGAAATGTTGATCGACCAGACCATTATTGGACATACATATTTTATTTATACGATACTTCAATCTTATTTTTAAGAGTAGAATACACTGGTAAAGTTTTTATGAAATCCTGTGGGTCACTATATGAGTATCAGTTATGTAATACAATTAAGAAAATATATATACCTATTTATTTGCATTACCCTCCACAAAAATGGCTTGCTTACATTTACTGAATATCTTTGATTCTGTCCAAAGGTACACACATTCTTTACCTAACACATGCATTGTACATAAATGATCTTATAATTTTGAATTTTTAAGAATAAACAAATTTTAGTTTTACTTTTATTGTGGGTAATATGCACATGCAATATACGTTGCAAATCCTTATTGGACTTTGTCCAGCTATTAATATGTCTGATTGTGAATTAATTCTTATCAGATAATGAATTGCAAACTGGTAATATACTGCTTTATGTGGGGTAATGGAAATTGTAATTTTTTTCTGTGATCTTGAGAAAACTGTTTCTGATAATGGATAAAGTTTAACATCATCTTCGATATTTTCAAGTGGCAGATTACAATGAGTACAAATTAATTTATAGTAAATATTAACTGAACTAGAATTAACCAGGTCAAAAGATAATGTGCTGGTATTGTTGTACTCTAAATCTCCAAAATTTAATTCTTTTGGAATTGCCTGATAGAGATGAATAAATAAAAATGTGTATCATTTTCCCTTTCGTTACTTCATTAATTTCACAAACATCTTACTTGTAACATTCCCATTTCACTTTTTCCGCGAATGGATAAATTTATGCAACATTTTGAACCAACAGTCACTCCATTTTTTATAATAATTAAAACGCATTGTACTTGAAAATCATAATCTAAATTTGGTTCCATTGGACAAAAGAAGCACTCGTGTAAGAAAGTATCGTTTGCATTAATTTCTCCACTGAGGGACTGTATATTCAATTCAGATGGCAACTGATAAAACTGATACCTACCATACAAAGAGAAATATATAAACAAGTATGTTTTACTTTTACTCGTTCTAAAAATATATTTATAACAGTTATTACAGATGAAGCTTTCAGATTGTCACAAAAGAATCTTAAACATACTGAAATATTTCTATTATTAGCGTGTTATTTAATCTTTGAAGAAGCTAAGTGCTAAGAACAAAAAAGTCTTACCATTTGGACATGTGACACATATCTAAAAGTTTTAATAGTATAATACAACTTTGATATATACAAATTCTTTTGAGGACTTGAATTAAAGAAGAGTTGGCTTACTTTATATTATGACGAGTAACATTTCTCATTTCAAGTTGTGCAAACTGTTGACAACGTGGAAAAACTGGTGGAAAACTCAATACGTTAGTATTATTAAAGACAACATTTGCATACTCTGCGTATCCTTTAAAATCTATGTAAGTTTCATTTTTTGTAGAACCATTAAAATATAGTGTCCATCTCTCTAAATAAATCTGTTCATTCTTGGGCTCGGATACCATTTCAACTACGACTATTTGATAATCCCTGCAACAAAAAAATTTATCTATTACTAATTGGTAATAAAAATTCAGATGTGTGTTTATATGTTGTACGTCATACTGATAAATTACACCAAGCATTGGTTTCACAGTGAAATGACTTGCTAATGGTGAAATAAATTGAAACATAAGGGGTAAATGACCAAACTTCTTAATTAAGAAAGTGGTATAAACTGGAAATGATGGCACACATGGTGGCATTACTACAGTTTGCGGTATTTCATATTGTGGAATCCATCCATTAGATGCAAGGGGAAAAGAGTGACCTAAAATATTCTACTTATGCTTTTTAAATAGTTAACAAATATTTAATTCTTTTTTTTTTATAATAACTTAAACTAAATACTAAGAGTCACTCTAAACTAAATAACTTAAATATATGAATTAAGTTTTGTATACAATTCAGTATCAAACCTATTACTGTTACTGTTGTAACAAATGGAAAAAAAGACAACTGTTTATGCTCCAAGAAAACAGAACCAATAATTTCTTTCCCAAATAGATTATTTTTTATATTAGGACTGAATGTAAGTTCAAACAGAGCTGAATGATTTGCACGAACTAGCATTTCAGAAGGTGTTATATTAAAAATTCCATCAGTATCTATGAGGTAACAAATTCGTTAAAGAATCGTCAACACAGACAGTCAACAAATCTACAATATTAATTTTGTACAAGTTACCTTTCTCCCAGACAATCAATAAATTTGAGTGATTATGATTAGTGAGACATATCACATGAGGTATTCTATGAATAAGGTTTTCTATATCTACATCTGCTTGACCAAAGTTGAAGTAATGCTTTGATAAGGATACAGGAGGTAAGTCTTCTAGTGTCTGAATAACATCTCTCATATATCCTTTAAAGCCTTCTTTTTCATTCCACGGGTAAGTAATATAATCTATATCATCTTTTTCATAAGATAAGGAGCCATGTAATTCTATAACGATTGGTTCCTACAATTTAAGTAAACTCTTTAACTAAAAAAATAATTTTTCCTATAAAAGTTATGGATTATTATTAACTTAATATTTTTATTTACTTGATATAGAATTAAAATGGCCAAATAATAAGTGGATCTTTCATCTTTTAATGGTGTAAATGTAATGGTAATATATTTATGAGAACAAGGATTAATGACACCGTATCTTGTATCTAATTGGAAAGTCTTGTGTTTCTCATCTATATTAAACATAAAAGTTGCTGCAACTTTTGATTTATTCATTAACTTAATTCTTCTTTTAACTTTGGGAGTCTCATTGGTACAGTGCATGAAAATTTTCTTTGCTGAGCAGGTTACTTCAGGACCTGATGAGGCATTACAAAATTTTATATACATATAATAAAAGATAAAAAACCATGACAGCCTACAGGAAGAACTTAATTAAATAATTAATGCTTTTATTCATAATTTTATTTTTAAAAAATGTAAAATTGATAAATATATATTATATATATATTTTAAAAAATTTTTTTTTGTAAATCAACTTATATTTGGCTCGGTTGTACAAGCTGAACTTAGTCTTAAATTTTTAAGTCAAGAAAATCATATTCTGCTAATGATTTGTTAATTGAATTGAATAAAATAAACCCTGCATTCAATCTAGAGCCATTGCGTAGATTAAATTTATAGCAGCTATTTGAGAAAGTTGTTCGAGTGGACTTGATTAACTGAAATGTTACTAATTTGCTAATTCAATAGTTTTTAATCAAAATGTATATATTAACGCATGTTCTATGATGATTACCAATGCTAGATCCATAAGTGATAATTTTCATAGAACCTCCACTAGTATCTGTGATTATAAAATAATCGACATTTTTAGAAGGTGCGATAAGCGGCCGGTAATGTATCTCGCATGAGAATTTTTCATCAGGAGCTAGGGTCCAAGTGTAAGAACGTAAATGAAATACGTGATCCAAAGGATTCGTAATCGGATCCCTTTGAACCTGGTATATTTGATCCATCTATAAAAAATAAATTAAATAAAACTTTCGCAAATCAAGCAGAACTTTCTTTCGCAACAGAATTAATAATTGCAATTACACATTAAGAGGAGTACTTACGCAAGATTCGTTCCATATCTCTATTGTTTTCACTGCTGTTGTACCAACTTCCACGTCTCCGTAATCGAGCTTATTTACTTTCATTTTATTTTCAAAATTCGTGTACATCGGTAAGAGTTTATTCCATGGGTGGATCGTATATGTTTTCGTTTGAAACAAGCCTCATCGATTTTCTCAATCTCGATCTTTTCTATGTATCGAGTGTCTCGATTCCTCTCGAATATGAAAGATACATTCGTTTTGTTTTGATACGAAAGATGACGTATACGTGAAGGCAGTGAATCGAATCTCGATTCCATGAAAACGTTTTACCATTAATCTTCCAACTCTCTTTTGCTCACGGATAATTCCTGGAAAATTAGTCACAGGCATCCTCGAGTGGTAATCCATGGTGGAGTTACCTGCGTCTTTTATGGCTTTTTGACAGTTCCTGTAAAAATGGCTCGATGGAATGTTTTACGTTTTCTAGGTTTATTATACCTTATGAATAATTGCGTGAATTATAGTTCGTGTGTGTATGACGAACATTATACTAAATGTAAGTAAGTTTCTGAAAGAAGAGGGTTGATTTGTCTTTTTTTCTTTTTTTTCTTCTTTTCTTTTTTCTTTTTACATCAAGAAAGATTACTGCATAACCTCCTCTCCTGTAGATGGTTTAGAATCGGATAAATTTTGTCATATTAAAACATCAACCATCGACCTTAAAGGTGGTGCGGCAATAGTCACAACGAAACGCATGTTCGAGCGATGGACGGTTCTTAGTAATGTTCATTGTAAGTTTACGTTTAAGGCACCTAAAGGAGATGGAATATTTGGAGTCATTCAAAAAATATCTTTCAGGCGAAATGGGACAGAGTGTTTAGATTATGTACAGGTATGTAAATAATAATTTTCTATTATATTCGGTTATTTTTGTTAAGCTTTCATTAAACTTGTGATATTCCTATATTACATGTACAAGATTCCTGCAAATTGATTTCAGTTCAAGAGAACAGATAACCATAAGACAGAAAAGTTTTGTGGCTCCCTAGATCGTAGCAAAATAAAATATTATTCACTTCATGAACCAAAAGACAATACATATGCAGAGTACGATCCGATCAGTTCTAAATCCGCAGAATTGGAAACTGAAATTTTCATTTCAAAAGAAAAACTACCGGATGGCGAGTATCTCGCTCTTAGCATTGTTTATACTTCTTTTACAAGTAAGTTTGTTTAAGTCTAATAGTTGTTTTACTATTGTTATAATAATTGTTTTCTAGAGGCATTAAAATGTATTACATTTTTATTATAATTTAATGTCAAAGATTGCAGTAATGTGGACTTAAGTAGCTACACATCGATCTATCACAATACGTGTATGATGAATAAATTCTTTTGTGATGGATTCTACAATTGTGCACCAGGTGTTTGTTCTGATGAAAAGAACTGTCCAAATAATACTAACGAAATCATCAGTACTGGTACTGGTACAAAAGTAACAGTGGGTGCAGTGACTACCTTGATTTTATGCTTCATTATATTTGTTATGTGTTTATGGATATGTAAAAGATCGCAGAAATTATGTTGGTCCAGTCAAAATATGTTTTCATTACCGGGACAACTAGTAACACATACTGGTGGATCTGTGGTTCCATCAGTTCCGTCAGCACCGATGTTAGAAGTCGCGGTTGCTTCATCGGTTGCTGATAAGGATTTGCCACCTAGTTATGATTCGCTATTTCCGGAACAAAGTAATCCCGTCAGATCATAATCGTAAATTTAATTTACTATCTATAACGAATATATATTGACAGCGTATTATCTAATGTTTTAATTAGATATGACTGTGCGTAATGCAGCTTTCAGATATATGGTATGATGAGTGCCTTTCTGAACGAACCAGATATAGTCAGAAACAAATGCTCTAAAGATATACTGAGAATCTCCTTGCTCTTTCTTTCTTTTTTTACATCAAACTTTTGTCAATATTGTATACACTACCATTTATAATATTAAACATTTTTATATTTTATATTACTCGATGTACAAAAAATGCTTACAAATGCAAAAAACTGTTACTGAAATATAAGTACAATATTTGTAATGTGAAAAATATAAACGGCCATTAAGAAAGGTCAATCGTCTAGCAACGAAATGCCATTTGAAATATTTTGTTTATAGTATATAAGCCTTTTAATATTGGAAAAATACAGTATTTAATAAATTTAATATTTATATTAGATTATTTTTAATTTTTGTTAGAATGATTACGACTTATTAGTTGATTAAACAAAACACACAAAATGTTAACAAAAATATCGTATTATAGTATTTTCATTATTATGAATCTATTCGTCTTTATTTGTTGGAATATGTTCGTGTAACCATAAATAAGCATTAATAATGTTATCAATTTCAACTGTTCCCGATGCCAAAGGATGATTATCATCGTAAAGTAACATCCTGTAACATTATTATCTTTTAATTTTATATATAAAAAAAAAGAAAAGAACAAAAAAAATTCAGAACGAAATTTAATATGGTTTGTCATTTGTACTTGTAAAACAATCACGTACTTTGTTTCAATATTGTTCGCTTTAAGACGCTGATACCATAGCTTCCCTTGAGACGAAGGTACACGTAAATCATTCGAACCAATACATAATAAAGTTGGGGCTTTCACTTTATCGACGTGAATAATTGGAGAACATTTAAACATCTTTACGAGCATCTCAACTTGATCTGATTCCGAAACTGGTGTACTTTCATCGAAAATGTAATTGATCACAGCCATACACCTGGAATTGAATATAATATGAAAAATCGGTATCCTAAATAAAAATTCTACTTCGCATATTCAACTTTTGTATTGTTGTGCTTATTAATTTTCAAGCCTTTTATTATACTTTATTCTAAAATAAAGCTTACTTAATTCTTTCTTCCTTATTCAGAGTATTGCGACTGCAATATAATTAAAGTAATTTAGAACTATGAAAAAATCTTTAAAAATACATTAATGTTTTACCAGTCTGGAATATCTGATGTAGTAAACATAGCAGCAATGTCGATTACAGGGTTCCTTGCAACAACAACTTTATATAAATCCTACAAAAGCAAGATGTATTTTAATGCGAAGGAACGCACGCACAAATCTAACGTAATAAATAAATAAATAAATAAATAAATAAATAAATATATGCATATATAATGCACAAACTTACCGGATATTGACCACTTAAATGAGTTACTAAGAATCCACCGTGAGAACCACCACTAATTCCTATTTTTTCGGGATTTAACCACGGATACTTTCGTAAAGCCTCGTACGTAGCAGTCACGCAGTCTTTCACATCAACATTGCCAACTTTTCCTTGAAGATATTCAACGTTCTTTGAACCCATTCCAGTAGAACCACGATAATTAATTTGTACTACTGCGAAACCTTCGAATATTACACTTTTAATTAATACTTTTAATAAAAGAAAAAGCTACGATTTTTATGAACTAATAATAATAATAATAATAATAATAATAATAATAATAATAATAATAATAATAATAATAAATACGTTGTTGAGTAAATCTGCAAATTTAATATTCACCTGATAAAACAAAGAAACAGTAATCCAGTATAAATGAATTTGCGTAATTACTATGAGGTCCACCATGCGGTATAATTACTAATGGTATGGATTTATCGTTTCCACTTTTCGGTCCAAAATAAATAAAATTGAAGTGTTCTATAATTATTGAAAATTATTTAGTTTACTATTCTATTCTATTAATTCTATTACTGAAACAGCAAGTTACTTACTAATTTCTTCATCACCATCGTAATCGTATTCAGAAGGCTCATACATTAAATTTTCAGAGCCTGGAATCGTAGCAGGAACTGATATTTTGTTTCTTTGAATATTACCATTATTAATTGTTTCCATGTTAAAGTTTCCTACAGTAAGGACAGAAGGCTCTAAAAGAGATGTTTCTGAAAACGCAATAACATCATTTTTCACATCCAAAATAGTGAGACTGCTTTTATCATTTTTAATCTCAATTAGAGCTTTCGTTTCTGAAAATAACATTTTTGACATTAATGATTGAAGAGTGAGAAAAATTCGGTAATTAGCGAATGTATTTTGATTTTTTACTTGTATTAACGATGTAAGAACGTATATTATTTTGTTGAGGTGTACTGAAAAAGATATATTCCGAATCAGCGCTCCAGCATCGTTGTGGCAATTGACCATATATACCATAGAATTGACTACCATTTTGAGTTGGTATACTTGAAGATACAATATCCACAAGCACATCACCCTAAATAGTGAATTATGATACGAGTTTAAATAAAATTAATATTGTATGTATTTAAAAATATGAACCTTCAAATTTTCAGAGTTGAATTTAAGGTACATGAGCCTATGAGCATTATGATGAGCACCACCTGCATCTCTTTCTAACCATATTAAACATTTTCTATCAGGATTAAATCTGGGGCGACGAACAGCACACCCATCGCTTGAGATTTTTTCTAAAAAATACATATGCATTCATTATTGATGTAAATCTATTTAATCTTAAATGTTAAAAAATAATATTTCTTACTATACTCTCCATTTTTCAATAAAAATATCCAAGAAAGTCTGTTAGTACACGCAATAAGACCTAAATGTCTTGGTTCGTGTTTCCATGCTACACCGACTATACTTTCACTATCTTCAGTCCATAATACTTGAGCAGGTGATAGTTCGTCTGGTATACCTGAGAGAGTTGAAATTGTGTCTGTTGTTGTATCAAGTACAGCAACGACTGGATGGTGTTTACCTACCAATTGTTCTCCCCAATGAGCTTTGTAGATATATTCATTACCCTAATACAAATATTTTATGGTGTAGAGTTTAAATTGCTCATTTGTATTAATGAAAATAAAATACCTTACCACTGTTATCTCATCTTCTTCCTTTTTTTTATTAAGCGGTTTCTGTTTATAAAATGGTTCAGATTTTGGAAGCTTTTTTTCAGCAACATACAATACTTTTGTTTTATCTGGAGACCATTCGAAAGAAGCAAATTCAGCTGACAAGAAAAAAGAAACAAATTTTGTTTCACACTATCTGCGTTAATCGTTAAATATATGGTACTGGATATGTTTTATTGATAATTACAATCGGTGTACACATCCCCATGCACATCCAAGGCTGCTAAATCATAATTTTTGACAAGCCTTTGTCTATCCCAAATTTCAATAAATTGTTTTGTGATATTTTCACTTGTAGCTTGCCTTAATACAGCCTTATACTGTTCATCTTCGGTAGAAGCGGACAGAAGTCTTGAAAGAAGAAAAACATATTTTTAAAGGAATACATATCTTGGAAATGGGATTCGCATTTCTATAATAAATAAATATCATACTCTGTTGTAACATCGATGGGAAAACTCTCTAACATTAATTGTAACTTCGAATTCAAAGTGTGAGATTGACAAAATTTTTGGTTCGTTTTCCTTTCTAAATTCCTCTGAGACCATGTACTTAAAATTGTTATTCCATTGTTTAACTTGATAATTTTTGCACTGTTCAAAGATGGATTTTGCGCGAGCGTTTTGTACAAATTGACAACTTTCTCAACCTGCAAAATATTTCAAACACTCCAATCTCTTTAATTCCACTACAAAAATTTTACCATAAAATCAATGTAATATTTTTAATTTTCGCATACATGACTCGATGCCATTCTGTAAAGATAATTATTCGGCCACTTGTCGTTAAAAACTGTTATCGATCTTCAACGAAGTGGCTATAAACGGGGTTTTCAAATCTTGATAAGGATCGCACACTGATAACAAGAGTAAACAATCGTTAACGGAAAACATTCACAATGCTTTCACGTTACATCGCAATTCTGTTATTCGTTATACTAATCACTTATAAATAATGAATAAAGCTTCCCTATTAATAACGTAATCACTTTAAAGAAAGTATTATTTGAAAATTAGACTAAAATTACTTTTCTACTTAATATTGTTAAACATTTTACGCTTAGGATTTAACATTGAAAGAAAGTATATGATATTTGTTCATGTAAATATTAACCTCTTGTCTCTATAGTATGGCGAGACACGTGATAAGTTTTACAAAACAAACATACGAATAACCAGACAAAATTGTGATTTCTTTGTTATGGTGAACGTCTTTTCACGAATTACCGCACACGTTCTTGCGAATTAAATTATAGGGCAATTGGTAGGAGTATCAGTGTATTGAATATTTATCATTATGTTTTATTATATGGACACGACATAATTGTAATTCAATTATACGTCTAGTTTTTTAAACATATTCAAATGTACATTTTTTACTTTTGTAGTTATTTTTGCAAATACAATTTTCCGTTCAACTTCTTGGCAGAGCAAAACATAACAATAATGGTGGCGTGACTAGTCACACGATACACTACTTCTCATTGGTTCATCAGCAGGACCGTACCTGCTTCTAATAAGACTAAACGAATTATTGCTTTAAATAAGGTGTCACATTATTATAAATCTTAGCCATTCACGTATAGTACTTATTTATTCTGAATGAATTAGTCATTATTTAAATAAAATATTAGCAGAGATAATTACGGTTGAAAGGTTAAAAGTTTGAAAAAACCCTTTCATCCAACCCATACTTTAATGGTGTGTTACTGTGTATTTTATATTTTTGTATAAAAAAGAAAGTTTATAATCCTTTAACTTGTAGCAATGATAACATAAAAAAGACAATATTTTCAAAATTATCTTAATTAGAAGATGAAAACATAATGAAATTGAATTGAGAAAAAGAAGGATCAAATATTATTACGTATATTCTACCATAAATGTTGTATTTTTATATTTAACATTAATTTGGAACACACTAGTACACTGTTACTCTTATGAAATTTGTACATATTAATGAAACAACACTCTAGTGATTTCACCCCAGCAATCAAAACGTGTAAAACGATTTATTAGAACAAAAGACATTTATTTACAATCTATGATTCTACAAACTTAAGTCATATATACTTTTGATATATACAATTCGCAACATTATAAATTATAGATGACTTTAAAATAACGTTTTCGTATCAAACATAACTTGTGAAGATCGGGAAAAAATTGATTTAGAATCATTTTACGTATTTCATTAAACTTCAAATCATTCAATTTTAAATAAATACAAGACAGAATGTTACAAAAGTACATACACTACTGTGCACTTATTGGGATCACTTAATTGATAAAAATATTCTCTTTCTAAACTGTTATATTTTCATTATAATAAATATCCGCATAAATCTTTAAATAGTTTCGATTCTTATGCGAAATATTTCAAAAAATTTCCGACAAAATTGCATCTCAATGTTGCGAAATGTTTCATTTTCGAAAGGTGTATAACACCCTTACAGAAGATCAAATTATCATATAAAATAATTGTAAATACATGTACATATATATAATATTTAAATGTACTTATACCAATATCAGTCGTGCATTCGTTAAAAATCATTATTAGTCCAAATTCTATCTCCAAGTCACCGCAAGTATAAAATATTAATCGCTACTGTAAGGATTACTTTCAGTGCCTACGCACACGCACACACGCACACGAACACGCACACACGCACACGCACACACACTGAAACAAACAAAAAAAACTAATACTTATTGTACATAAAACGATATAATCGAAGAATAATTTCGACAATTCTCGGCATAGTACACTGCCAATTATTCGTATGATACGATTCGTAAGAAACCTTTTCGTATTAGAAAATTTCATTTTATAATACTGTCGGGTCCGACAAACCTCAGTTTCACAGATTTTAAACTATTCATTTTCACGATATTCCAAAAATGTTGTTTAGAATTATTTTAAAATGTGATTTGTTGTTCTGTAGGCAATAGGTCGGGATTAAAATGAACTTTAAAATAATTCGTAGTCACTCGTATATCTTCTGACAATATCATTTCTTGGCAAACTTAAAAATGAATGTCCCAATGTGACCAATTCCGTGTACGAAACTAGTGAATCAAATTAAGAGGATCGCTTGTAATTCTATCAAGGCGCGAGAGGGGCTTTTAATTGCCAAACAGAGCTGCTTTTTGCCTGAATTGCGCTCGTCTCTCCGCTCTTTCCTCCTCTTCTCGCTTTCGTTCCTCCTGCTCCATGCGAATCTCGTCCTCGAATTTGCTCGCTTTCCGTAGCTGCTCGATCTGGGAACATGACAATTTATAAGGATAATAGAAGTTAACGACGACGATCGTTTTCCTCGTATCTTATACCTTGGCCTCAAAGAAGTATTTAGCCCCTGTGACTCCTACTTCTTCCACGTCAACCTCTGTAAGACGTGCAAGCTGACCCAACCCAGAATCCTGTTCCAATTCACCGGCACGTGCTTTGCGGTAGATCAGTAGAAACTGTAACAAGAGATCAGAGTAGGATCTAATAGATTTTTGACGTACTAGAAAATGAAAAATATGAAAACGATGAAAACAATTGACAGATTATCGATGCAATCTCTACGTCGGTTCGATACAAAGCGATTTACATGGAGGGTAGAATGAATGAGACGAGATGGCGAACATTGGTCAGCGTACGTCGAGTTCAATGACGCGAGTGATCTACGAAACGGGCAGCCGATCGAACGCTTTGTTCGCGGGCCACGTAAAGTCACGTAGGGGCGTCCAGGTATGCATTTGCATCAGATCCGAGGACTTTCTTCTGGCATGCGCGCGTGTCTTCGCATTCGCGATTTATCCTTCCTCGAGGAACGGCACGCAACGTTGCTGCTTCTCTAGCGAAAGTCCCGGTCCCCTTCGAATGTCCATGCAGATATACTTCGCACGCTCCGTTTTTTCAATACACTTGCAAAATTGAAACAGCTATTGCTCTCGTCTCTCTATGCGCCTCTAGATTTGACGAATAAAATTATGCGTTTTAGAATCTAATAGACACACGACATATACGCCTTAAATTTTTAACAAAATTGACGCATTTCGAATTTCATTGGGAAAATTATTTTCTTCAAAGTCAGTAAATTGGTAAATAAGCCCGATAACCATCAGAAGAAATAAGAAAACGCGGAAAGTGAGTTTAACGAAGTGACTCAAAACGGGGTTGAAATTGAGATTCTCGAGTCAGATGAACGGTGAAAGGAGGAAAGATTGAAAGACGCGTATCCTATCCGATTCTGGGTCCGAGAATGAGACAAATATTCGATGGTACAATTTGGATGAAATTGGAAAAAGCCGGATCTAGTGGCCGAGTCCAAAGAATCTGGCTATGAAAAAAGAAATGCCACGGAAGATAGTTTGATTCTAAATAAAGTATGTATTAAATGTTGTACGATAGAAACTTTCTATAAATGTATGTCTTATATTTTCATTTTCATTTTTAAGTTCTTTTTTTAGAGAAAATGTATGTTCATGCCGTGAACATGCGTCAAATTGACGCGTTGAAAAAAAATATATATAAAGCATGTATCATGCAATTGGTACAGTATTTGACAAAAAGAAAAATTTCTGCATGCAACCAGTTTTGCTAGTGTGTCGTTGCTCATGTTTGGTATCCCTCTTTCAGCACGTACTACAAAAATACTCTGAAACCAGTTTATGGTGCACTTCACTGAAATAGAACGGCTTGACCCCCACAAATGTGCCAGGGCCACACATGAAGAACAAACACTGGTCGTGCTGAAAGAGCATCGCGTCGAACACCCCATGCGGCGGACTATTTTTATGAAGTGTGCGTGGCACGTGCGACTACGCATTAAAAACACGACACTCGACGGTATGATAAATAAAATAATATCCGACTGCACGTAGATCGTTGCTTATTAAATATATTTCAAAGTGCTTTCTTAACGCATCGGTGGCTATTATTTTGTAATAGAAAATAACAAGAAAAGAGTTTTTTTTTTTGTAATAAAGCAGACACGACTAAATCGATAAATAAAGCTTTTGCAATATGCTATATTGCAAATATAGTAAATAATATATTTCTAATTGAAATAAAAAACAATTGAAAATTCAAAATTAATTTTAAAGCATAGAAAAAGAGTTGCGGTGATAATTAAGAAATCAGTGTAAAGTGTGCAAGGTATAGAAAAATGATATTCCGGGGTAGCGAGGGGGGGGGGGGGGGGGGGGGGGGGGGATTCGAAAGAAACAATAAAATTTCTCGCTGGACGTGATAAAACGAAGCAAGACAAAAGCAAGACTGTAGAGATACTCGTCGTCGTCGTCGTCGTCGTTAATAACGTAAACCATGCATACGTGAAATTATCGTTAGAGCCAAGGAAAGTATTCACGAAGGCAGCAATTTCCGGTGAAGTGGACTAGTGGTTTTACGTAAATGGAATTATTTCCTGTTTTTTATTCGCGGCGTTGCACATTTCGTTCTAAAGGAAGGAAAAATGCTGAATGGTCGGCGCGTGTCGATTAAGGTTTTCGAAAATGAACGGTAATCATTCCGTGATATCGCTAACCTCGCGGAAGGAAATCCGTCCATCGCCATCCTCGTCCACTTCCTGTATCATTGCCTTCAAACCGAGGTGCGTCTGCGGTGCTCCCAAAACCTCCATCATGCGTTTTAATTCCGGCAAATCGAGGAATCCATCGTGGCCGGCGTCGAACCTGAAAATAATCAAAGAGATATTTCGTCGGAACTCGTTATCCCTTTTCGAAAGAAAAAGCTGATGTAATTGTAAATAATTTGTAAATAAAAAAATAGTTAAAGTATAGCGTTCTTCATCGTATATTTCGTAAGGATGAAGCAAATCCTTACTCAAGTTTTATTTCTTAAATAACGCTTAGATAGAAATGTCAACGGTTTACTCGTAAGGAAATGAAAATTCTAGACAGTTAACTGTTCGTTTTTCAAAATTGATTAGAATTGAAAAACTTCGCTTATCGAATACTATATATTTCCGATCGGATTAAATCGATTTATTAACGATTCCACAATCGTGAACATCCCGTTGGCAAGGTATTTTTTTTTCCCATCGTCGAGCTTCGTCAATTGACGTCTGTTCGCGTTTTATTTCCCGAGCATCTTTGCCTGAATTAATGCAGACGCAGAAAGCGTCCGTACCACTTTAATCGCGTAACTCGTTACTTTAATTAGCGTGCAACGCAATTATATCGGAAACGGGAAAACGTGAGAACGATCGACAATCGGCGGCGCGGTGTACCGATTTCGAAAGCGGGAACAAGAGAATGTCAACGGGAACCTTGTCCGCGAACCGGAAGCTCGTGAAATCGACTTTCCGTGTAAACGATTCCGATAGCTACTCGGATAGTGGATTGCTTTCCAAGGGAGTTACCGGGCGTATATTTCACTGTACCTTGTCGATTAAACGAAGCAAATCGTTGGATAAGATCGGATCGGCTCGGATTCGGAATATCGAAGAGTGGATGTTCATATTCATTTATATTCGTGTACTAAACAGAACGCGTACGGCTGATGTCAGCAAAATAACACGGTCGACTCTACACTTCACACTCTCACTGACCGAATCATTCACGTACCGGTACTTACGTGATATTTTTAAATAAATTAAACGATTCATCGAGATCGATTTGCAGATGCAAATTCGTAAATATCTCGAGCAACGAAAAATCAATTAGTTCTTAATGATTTTGAATTCAACGTATTTTTTTCCTGTGCCAGGCACGAATAACAAGAAATATATCTTCGTATATTATATTCTGAACGGCGATTTTCAACAGCGAAATCTTTTTCTAGTTCACAGCTAACCGTGATAACAGTCTTATCAGATGACGACACGCGATTAAATAATCGCGTATCCTCCTTTTTAGCAACGCGCCAGTATAATTTGGAGCGGGACCGGACACCGGATTAAATCTCTGTCAGATAAACTCTGTCATTGATCAAGAGAAGGTGGTTAGACCGGCTCTAATTATCGTGATCAACTGGTTTCCCTCGCAAAAATGCGATACGTGAATTCACGCTTATACGTGGATTACTACGTAATCACTGTATATTACGGATTAAAATCACGATGATTCACGATGATTCACGGTTTCCGATTCGCCCCTTATTTTCCAGCGTTTCTCGAATCCTCCATTTTTAATTATTAATTAATAATAAATAAAGACACGGTCTTCAATTTCACGTGATTATCTACCCGATTATCTAACCGTGACGTTATCTACCGTTACTTAATTAACTTTATTTGTGAGTTTTAACTGATAAATCAGATCGTACGAGATGATAATTATAACAGACGATGGAAACGATTGACGACTGAAAAAATTGAAATTCTATTTTAGATTTTTGCACTTTTTTATGTATTATGTAATAATTTTAAGTTATTTCGCGAAATGTAAATTACAATTATTCGGTAATTAAGAAAAAAATGACTTGTTTGGATGGCGTCGGGGGTGTCCTCGAGGCTAATACGAGTGGCCTAAGAAGGCATTCTTGTACGAACCTCCGAGTTGCAAACAAATCGAAATAAAGTTGGTCATATTATTAGTATTGTTTTTTCGAACATTTTCTCACACACTGGTAATGTTTTTTGGTTAAACAAAAATTCATTGATTTATTTGAAGAAATTACTACCTTAAAGTCAACATCATTTCTTTCGAACATCATATCATAGTTGGCGTTCAGTCATATCGAAGCTCTTCGGCGTAGAGAGCAAGAATTCATTTAAAGGTCGAGGTTACAGGGTTATAAGTCCGGTCAAGCGGTTCTGATCAATAAGAGTAGGAGGAAAAATTGTAGGTGTATATTTTCTGGACTCGACGCATCATCTTTCCTTGTATGCGTGATTCATTCGCAATTTCACAGCCAATTTGAATTAATTCGATCGATAACACCGTCCAGTTTGTTTGCTACGTACGTACGTATGTACGTTCACCTTGTGGCGAACACGCGAGAACTTTTTTTCCTGTTAGAATGATTTGACATTTTACATGATTCGCGTAAATACTATAGCGGATGCGATTATTCATGATTACTTCAACTACAATGGATGGTAATTTCAACCTATGCGAATTGTTCAAAAAATAGTCAACGATATAGCGTCAGATTAACGTTTCTAACGTTACAGCCAATTCAAATTTCTCTTACCTTCTCTTCCTTGTGTGTGCGTATGTGTCTCTAGACTGCAATTCTAGTCCGTAAGTATAACTATTATATAACTATAAAGTTCTATTATAGTACAATTTTTAGATTTCACGATCCTCATCTGGTCGTAAAACCTTTCGAAAGAAACGAACGTTTCCACGAACGCTATAAAAACGCGAACGAACAAAATTTCCAGTACTAAAGTTTGCTTGGATGAAACGACCGCCAACTTTTGACCTTTACTCTGGCTCTACCGTTCACCGCTTCGATCTCCTATGTCTCTGCCAGAGACGCGCCATTTACTTCCATCTCATTAAACAGATTTTCCGACCGAAATTTAATTACAACAGTATTGTTAACAAGTCGATATTAAGCTCGCTTCGAGTTGTAAAGAAATTAATTAAGTTCGAAATAATAAAATTCACGGTACGACTATTGGATCAATCGAGTGAAATATTTCTCGATTAGAGAAAGGAGTCGGATGCAGTTATCGTAAAATCAATTCTTGCATTATCGTCCGTTCTTGCGCGTGATTTCCAAGACTCCTGTGAAGGAACTGGGTCAAGGTGACTGCTGGTACTTTGCCCGATATGCTCTTCCCACCCTTCCACTACGCCGTTCTTTCCGAGATCGATGCAGCGGAGATTCTCCTTTTGTATTCAGAGGAACGTCATCACCGCTCTGCGGGTTTCCATTAGAACCTTATTCCTTTATAAGGAATAAACTCAAACGGCAGATCATATTTGTATAATGTCTCAACAATATTGCAATATCAAAGTAGTCGGTGTTTACTAAACAAAAAAAAAAGTAGCGTATATAATAGCTCTGGGTTTATATATTAATAACAACCTTATTTGTTTGCAATTCAATAGTCATTCTGTTGCTATTTGTATATCATATACCAAAAATATGGATACAAAATCACAAGAGTAAAAGAGATCTTTCTTCATGAATTCTTCATTAGATTCCGAGTCCGATGAAGATACTAATATTATTGACAACGACGACGATTTTACCGTACTGAATCATCATCGGATGAGGAAAATTCAAGATCACAAGAAATTATTCTGTTGTCCTGTGACCTATTTTCCGACCTGTTGTGATTTCAAAGTTACAAAATTCTACTTAAAAAGTAAAAGTTAACTCCGTTATATTTAAGAAAAAAACTCTCACCTTTAAAGGGTTAACAACGGTTTTAAAAAATGCAATGCCTTTACGCTACGCCTGCACTTGAGAAGTGTGCAAAGCATGTATTAGCGTGGTGCGTGACGAAGATTACGTAGTGACGAGAGTGTCGCGTAAAAGAACGGCGCAAAGAAAAGTGCAATCGAGCGTGACTGCTGAATAGTAGGAAGTAAAGAGTCGACGAAACGGTTTTATTGTACTCGACCCCTGATACGATAGCCACGCTCGTATATCGGGGATGCGCTTGGTTTCTGCTGAGTCGCGGGACACCCCGTAAACCAGACTGAAGCCTACGATAATGACTGCTGCTCGATGTATTCTATGCAAATTTTTATATCACGTGGCGAAGACACCGGTGAGATGCCAATATTAAATCGCATTGGAACGTCGTATTAATCTTTTAACTTTGCGACTTCCAAGCCTTCTTAAACTGTCAAGGAGTATCTTTAAATAGACACTTCTTACACATTTATTCGACGTTAAAGTGGTTCATACAATTGGAACCGATATAGGATTAACGAAAACCGGTAAATTTTCATGTTACAGATTCATGCAAAACATAGAGTGGATAAAAATCAAGATTACATTGTTGGTATCTTTACCTATACCGATTGTTATTGTTAGACATCGATTCTACAACAAGCAATCAATATTATATTCAATTATATGGTAATTTAGAAAAAAGCTTTTTATACGTGAAATTAAAGTAACGATAAAAGTGATGGATGATGTAAGCCAACACAGTTACTTACAACGAGACAAGAATCGGGTTAAAAAAAAAGCGACTCCGTCTTTAACATTGGAATACCGACACCGTTCCATCCATAAAAGCAAGCATCGAACCCGATCGATATGAAATATCTTCACGACGTCCGCAAGCCGCATTGCTGAATAAATTCTAATTCTAACATCGTTTATGTATTCAGATCGCACGATTCTTGCACAAATGGTTTCGAAGTAACGGTCTGTCCCGCGTTCTGGGACAAGTTCGCCAAACTTGGAGCCGCATTCCGGGTGGACCTATTTCTTCTAATAACAACGAATCCTCACTTTTACGCCGCAGTAATACGAGTCGTAGTAGCTCGATCAATTATGCATTCCGCGAGAAAGTTCAGCGAATACAGGGGGTTAATTAAGCTTTAAGCGTCTATGTGTATTTTACAATTGATCTGTACATTACAATTTATGCGAGTGTCAAATTAATCGTTCCAATAAACAGAAGTTTATTTAAATGATGATTTCGTTCAATAACGCTAAAGAAATATTTACTTTGTAGACTAAAGAGAGCATTAGAGTTGTTGAAATATAAAATATTAATCTTATATTATATCGATCTGGTACTAATAAAAAGAAAAATAAGATGTTTAAAGTAAACTTGTCATCGGTTCAGTGTTTAAACTGAAGTAATTAATTTTCCCCGGTCCAAAGGTTCCAGGTTGCTGGAATTTAACAAATAATAAAATCCAGTAAATTTCTTTTCATTACAACAAATATAAAACTTTCGTTAGGCGAATAAAAGTTAAAAAGGAATACTTTCAAAATGTATAAAAAAGTTGTCCTACGGCTGATCATAATGAATCTCTTGTCCAATGTCTTCGATACCCTATTATGTAAATAGTTTACTACGCAATAACCTATCCACAGAAAAAATGAAATTTTTCTCACTTTGGGTAAACATAAGTAAAAGCCTACCGTAACGAAGCAAACATCTTCAAATGATTCTAAAGCGCGCGTAAAAGAAATTAGGTCTCGTTAATAACTTTCGTTCGAGTTTCTGAAACGAGAGCGGCCGTCCATTATGCGCGAACGGGTTCAATTCAATCCCGCGTTTCGTTTGGAAATTTATTGAGAGAATTAAACGCGGTTGACGAGCTCGACGTGACGAATGAATCACGCCGCAGTGTACATATTTATACGCGTGTGAATCAAACTGTTACGTACTTACACGGCCGGGTTAGTCACGGGAACGAATTCATAGCGCACGCCGCGCCCGCCCGATGATTTCCGGTATCGACCCGCCTCACTTCTATTGCATATGAAATTTGGAAACGGCTAACTTTTACTTACGTGCCATCGTACGCACATGGAATTTCTATCCTCGAGACGTTAACGCCAAACCTACCGATACTTTGTGTGTGCGCGCGCGCGTGTGTGTGTGTGTGTACACCTATTCCTCCACAGGTGGCTTTCTTTCATTATTTGATACATCAACATTTGAGACATAACCGTGGAACTAACTCCCATTTCACTACAAGCGGTGGATAATGATACATTAGCATCGTGACGTTAACCAACTGCCAGCTACAGGCAGCTTCAATCGTAACCTAAAAGCGGAAGTAGTTTGTTCTAATATCTTGTTGGATTATTATTTCATGACGCTAATACGCAATAATAGTATGCGCCATGTTTGATCGCGGTGCATTATTGGAGCGTATATCATATTTTCTATAGTGGGAATGATTTATTGCGTCGGAAATAATACGGTATAGTGATCGTACGCGAGGAAAAGTTCATGGTTTCCCTCTAGAAATGTCGTGAAAGGATGATGAAAAGATAATGTCGGTAGAACAAAAAGCGAAATGATTAGAGCTTTTACACGTTGAAAAACCGAAATTCCTTTTGAATTGCAATCGCGGCGCGTAGCAGGTGGTGTCCGGTTTCTTTGTCGTGTAAAAGTAAAAGGTCGTTTGGTGCCCGCAAATTTCACAACACCATCGCTAGCGTTTTATAATAGATAGCTAGAGTTTGGTAGAACTGTTCTATCCCGCTTGGATATAATTATATCGGTCTGTTCAACTGTTTCTAACGATGGAAATTTGACTTATGAAATCCGGCTGAGAAACATGCAAAGCGATTGCGTTCTAATAATGTCAATACATACTTTCTTGATATTATTTCATTTACTCAACTAATATATACATATATATGAATAAAATACATCTTCAATTGCATAAACTAAAAACATTAGTGGAGCTTATTCAATAACTCAACTTCTTCGGTAGAATACATCGATACAAATGACTAAAAAATAGCGATAGATACTCAAGACTCGGTAAATTCTGTTAAATTCGATTAAACATGTTTGTATCTTACAAACATTTAAATTTATTCTAAAAAAACAGAGTCTTGCACGAACAAATTTTACTGTACATTTTTTATTTACTTTTACATAGCGAATCACCTCCTTTCTGTTTGTAATACGATTTGGAGCAAATATCTTGTATAAATAAGTAAGTTTGGCCGTTAATTAGAAATATGTGTGGAATTCGGAATTTGAACGGAAAACTTATTTATTATAAAACTTATTATAATTATTTCGCTGATCTTAATAATGCACTATTAGTTTCTTCAGGTTGAACACGTTTTCTAAACACTTTTAAGCGATTTTAAATGTAGCTTAATGCGAAAGTCATTTCTTTTTTCCCTAATTACAGTAAATAACGCTGCCTGGCCCCAAATGAATTTTAAATATAATTCAACGAATAATAGTAATCAGCTTTACTGATACTATCTTACTTTTTTAATTGTTAGTACACTTATAAAGTAAACACATAAAAGTATTCCTTTGTTAATTTGACAAATGTTCCTTTCGATTATATTTGGAGAACAGTATGAATTCAAAATGGAGCGCGATACGGTGACTACCGAAACGACTACCGGAAATAAGGAACTTGATAAGTACAACCTACGTGGTTTCATCCGCCAACAAGTGACAAACTATACGTTTACTATCAAATGTCAGCGAACCTGAAATATCAGAGTAAAGAATAATCGAAGGACATGCATTTGTAATCTCTCGAGCGTGACAAGTATCCAGTCGGTTATACTTACACCTATTTTAACCTCACATAAGCGTTCATTTTAATGCTTTTATTACCCCCGTAAGAAAAGAAAATGTCTCTCGGTGTCTGTAGCGCACATATTTGACGTCATCACCTAAATAGAAAAAGTTGCCATAACATTACCTTCCCGAACACTTCGAGTGGCCATTAAACAGTTTACGATTACCACTTCCTTAAAGAATGTTTACGAGTGCGCTGGTTGAATTGCATCCATATGTAGAATGGTAAGGCGAGCAGTATTTGTGTCGCCTTGGCGACTAGAATTTCACTTCTAAGCAGAAAATAGATATCTAAGAAAATGCATGGCTATCGGTTAATTTTCATCGAATCTACATCGAATCAACATTTCATCTTACTTCCCCTGAACCTGACTCGATCGATAAGTTCTAATCGTTCGATCTCGTTTCCGTCCAAGTCCTGCAAAGCTAGTGCAATAAATTTTACTTCCGTTCCGATACTGCGGAAACTTTTGTCAACGACTGTTGGAAAAAAAATAAAAAAAAAAAATTGGAATCTTAACGAAACTACTAATCTAAAGTTAGAAACCAGTTTGCAGTATATGTGTCGCTTCTCATCGAGATGTTCCTTTTTCCGAAAGTAGATTAGTTTCAGACAATCTACAAATGAGATTGCCTTATTTTCGAACTCTACGGAGTCAATGTTACAATGTACGCGAATGATACTATTACAGTTATCAATTGTACAGAGACTGCGTTACCATGGAGTACCCTAACACCTTCCATTAAAACTTTTAAAAACTCACAGAATGCCATATTCCCCGTCCAGTTCGTAAAATACAAACAATTACTTTCGATTCTTTGTAAACTCCAAAGGAGAGCTCCAGTACGCTCTCCATTTGAGAGAGTTTAAATTCGTAACTGTTCTTCTCCGTATTATCAATCAGAATTTCCATCGTTCCACAGATTTTAGTTCTCCGCAAATCGTGATACAATATTTAACAAACGTAAATGTAACGACGCAACAACTTTTACTTTTTCATCACGAACAGCGAATGAGAAATTAGCTTTAATTATTAACTCTGGAATACTAACGTAGGTGAAATTTTGCAAATGATATTTGTCACCACGAAATTGAATAGAGATAGAGTTAACGAAATTTATTACAAATCGCTACATTAATTATTTAATGATAACGCTTGCTTAACCTTTAATTCAACTATATATATGGTACATTATCCTCGAAAAAAATCGTATGAGATCATAATCATAGTTGTCGTAAATATTTCAATTATATTATAATATATACATTTATAAAGTTTCAATTCTCTATCCGAAGGAAACTTTTTGTTGTCTTTATAGTTTAGATTTTCCGTGTTTTAGTAATTTAACGTTCTAACCGAGTGTTATTACGAATTGCTTGAGAATATTATTTACAATACGAAAGAGCTCAAAATTAATTAAAATGAAATTTCATCTATGCATGTCTGTATGCATGAGAATTTTGGAAACATGTTTGTATTTCACAGAATCACGTACCAATTAATCTCGGCTTTTAAATACAGATATTGCTGTGCACAGTGGAAACACATTATATCGAAATCACGCATAAAACTTTTAATTAAATTATTTTGTAATTTTATCGGACTTAATAAGTTTCGTGCAAAGTATACGGTTGTCTTTTTTCCCCCTGTATATCTTCTAACGAGATATTGGCTAAATTATTGGTCAGCCATATATTTTTAACAGGGTACAAAGTACATTACCTAGATTACTAAAGTCCACGATTGATATCGGAACTTTTCACAAATATTTAATATAAGCAAACAAATATCCGGATACTTTCGTTTGTACGAACAATGATTGTAACGAATTGTAACAAATATTAATTAATTTAGCTGTCGAAAGCAACGTCCTCGAACGGACGCATGCCTTAAGAAATGGCCTAATTAAAGAGGTTAGAAAGCAAAAAATCAGCGAGAAAATTAATTGTTACACGTTCCAAATATATCTAGAATCACGTGACTTGAACGTGGCTTGGACGGAACCTTGTTTTCTCCAGTTAATAAGTAAATGGAGAGTTAGCGAAATAACGAAATGCAACGGCATAATGTTTGCAAAGTACAAATGATCGTTGATAGAGGATCGCGGTAAAATTGGTAAGATCAAGAAGCAAAGAAAAACGAAGATGGCGCTTGTATTTAGTTTCTCTCTCTCTCTCTCTCTCTCTCTCTCTCTCTCTCTCTCTCTCTCTCTCTAACGGCAAGGACAACTGTTCGAATGTTGGTCAACTGTTGACAGTGCGTGCAGAATCAACCGCCTTTCCGGTTGAGATGTCATCCGGCGTGCGTGATACCTATCAACGTGCTTGGTTTCGCGGTGAAACAGACGCGCTACTAGGATTTACGTTTTATTAGCAGCCGTATTGGGAAGAGTATCTTACTTCGTTGGCAAAAATAGGACTTGGCAACCATTGATAAACATTATTCTCTTAAAGTATTTTAATACGCGTATATGCTGGAATATTTGCCGCCACTAAACAACATTATAATAATAGACGTTAATATCAGTCTAGTTAACGTGACAAGTATTTTTATAACACACATACCTATACATATAGATTACTTGCATATTATTTAGGTATATTGTACCTAATAGTGTTGTTCGCGCAAACGAATTCGCTTGTTCGTTTGTTCTTCCTTAACTCTCTTACTCGCCATGATGGAAGAAATAATGTTGGGTACGCTCGATAAATTGATTCGAAATAGACGCGAAAATTTGTCAATAAAAGAATCCGCGTTACTCAAGGAAGCATTGTAGTTGGATTATAAAATAGTCGCGTCCGCGGGTTTTGAAGATGCACAAATAGCTGGCCATCCACCCTGCTTCTGTCTTGTCAAACCTGCTGTCCGGTTGACTCCGAAATACCTACAAGAAGAACAAGAGAGACGGAGGACAGACCCCGTGGTGGTCGCCCGGCCTGGTCTGCAACCTGTCTGTATACGCGCTCTCGGGGACTCTTTTCCGTAGCACGCTACGAAATAACTTCACACGCCACGGATTCTACCATCCGTGCTTTCGTAACAACGGCTGCGTGACTTTTCCATTTTCTACTTTCTTTTATTTTTCCATGTCTAATGCGGAAAACTTTTCGTATCTGTATACCTGTGTTTATTAACTTTCGGTAGAATGTAAATTATTATTTAGGAGGTTATCGCTTAACCTTCTGAAGTCTGTATTTGATCTTTTTATAAGAAAAACGACAATTAAAAGTAATTAACCCCATCAATGTTGCAAATAGTAGAATGCTACACAAAAGAATAAAAGACTTCAGATGTAGATAGACACAAGTTGTGTAACTTTCAACAATAAGACATATATGGCATTACAAATCATCAATTGTTATTATTGTAAATGCGTATTCGAAATCGCCTAAACTATTTAAGGTTTAAAAGTTTTAACATAACTCTGAACTCTTAAATTTAAAAATACTGGAAATCTCAAAATTATCATAATAATTAGAAATTCAATGTTCAAACTTGTTAAACATTACTGAATGCGTAACTGAATTAAAATTTCTAACTCTGTCGGTAAAACAGACGAATATTAATTCAGCCTTAGACAGGAAATTGTACGCTCTATGCGCTTCCTTTATGGAAATAAAAATACGATAAGATATAAAATTGTAAAATCTTTTTTTAAAACAAAAATCTTATATATCATAATTAATTTAATATTTTAATAATGGATTGTATACTATATTCGGTAAGTGAAGTGTATTTTAACAATTAGTCGAACCGAGTGTAATAAAATAGGAGATATTGCGTTTCAACCAAAACGTATTCTCGTATGTAAAAAGCATCTGACCAGAAGAACATGATCTGTCCGTAGGGAGTAACGTAAACTCGAGAGAGAACAAACATAAACAAGCACGAAAACCGCAGCAAACGAGACAGAAGCCGCGATGCACTTTCGATTTCCTTGTCCTTTATCTCGCGGTTCCTCATCAACGGTAAAGAGAATAAAATGTTGAATAAAATGAGTTATAAAATGTAACTATATTCAATTTGACATCAGTTTTTTTATACCAATTTCTTTGATCAACTGGTTATCTATTGTTGATTTAAATAGTGAAGTTTCAGGAACACTTGAACTAAAAGGACTATCCATTATTAGTGAGAATTCCAGTAATATTCATCAAAAAATAATTACTTATAACGGCAGTAATAAATAAATAAATATACGTAGAGTAAATAATGTAAGTTACATGTACTATTTTATATATTATAAAATGAAATATACCTAACGTTCGCTGATATATAGGTAACCTAGTCTTTATGGAACGAACCGACAAATCGAATAAAACTATTCAAACATTTCTACGCACAAAGAAATACCATAGAAACGGATCCCTTTAGAATGGAAAAATATAGGTCCAGAAATTAGTACAGAGAACCTCCGACCACAATGACAAGCAGCGACAACATTTTCCCGGCCTTTTCTACTCACGATTCGCTGGTAGAATTATAAACGGGCTGGGGAAGAAAGAAGCGGAAGGTGCTCACCTGTTGAAGGTCTGCTCGTACTGCTTGATCTCGCGACGGGACATTTCGTGGAATTCCGTATAAACGTTCACGAATTTGTACTGCTTTTTCACCTCTTTCCCTTCCTCGAGATCTTCGTTGATCCTTTGCCTTCTGCTAAGTAGATTACTGAGCTCCGCGTCTGCCGGCATTACGATCGTTTTCAATCACCTTCACCCTCCGATCTCTTATATTGTTAACCTCTACGATTTTGATTTCACGACACGCGATTACCAATGTTGGATGATGCACAGTTCTAGCGAATTTTAAGATCAGATTGTGTGAAAATGTTCTTGCGAGAATATAGTATAACAGAGACTAACGAAATGAGATTAAAAAGTGGCGATGCTAGCTGTCAAACTCGTAAACTCGTAATTGACGCGGAAAGAAAAAGGGACACCAACCAACGCGGTGAACCAGCGGGCACTGACTGTGTGCCGTGTGGCTCGAGGAGTTGGGTACCTTCGTAGCCAGGGCCGTAGTACAATGGCGCCATAAGGAGCGCACGTTTGGTCGATGAAACTGAAGATTAAATACATATAAATTTATAACAAACTCTAGTACTGTACTTCTTTATCTTAAGCTTACTATTAATATTTACAATATACAGCTTGAAATTGGACATTAAAAATTACTATCTATCTATAAATTTAATGTATACATGCTTTCCTTTACTATTTCATCATTTATTCCTTAAATTAGTATTGTACATGCGTGATAATTATATGTCTCGCGTAAAATAACAGTTCTTTTTTAAACATATGTAAAAATACAAGTAATTTGTATTTTTTTTAAATGCGTTTTACTTTATACTATACATCATTTATGTTGTAAATTTAAATTATGTTTGTGTGAAGTTAGCTAATATTAATTCGATGCGTCGACGAACAAACTTTTGAAGAATTTACGCGTAATCTTGTAGACAGTTCGTCTTAGATAAATAATTCAAATAATTATGGAAATTACCATCTATCCACACGAGTATTGTAATTATTTTACCTTTTCTTCATTTGTACGTACATATTGTGTACACTTAAAGTAAAGATTTATTATATTTATAAACACTGTTTTTCCTACTTTCCAAGTACAAAGTAAATGTACCACTGACATTTATATAATATATAAGATACACTCTCTTAAATATTTCCCAGTTCTCAAGTATAAGCCTCACGTATTCCTATATTATTTACAGGTCGAATTTCAAAGACTTTACTGCGTGTATCTACAGTTTATCACCACCTTGCTGTATGCTTACCCGCCAGTGACAAATTAAGATCATTGTTGAACATTAAATAATAAACTTTTATTTAAAGAAAAGTTTTGGAGAGACAAATTTTAAAGTGAAAAATAACCGAATACATATAAATATTCAATTGTGAAATATTTTTAAATCCGCGCATTCTGTATTGTAATTTGCAACTACTATTCAATTATTCATTTATAATTACATTCTACAGAAAGTACGACAAGGATGGAGTTCCTGTTCTTTTAAAGATAAAACGGAAAATGAAATTCGAAACCCATTGATATCAAACCCCTCTCACGCGTGAATCACTAGTATCGGTTATATAATCCTACATTCGAAAAAAAAAAAAAACTTCCGGCGATATTGGAAGTTATCGATGTGCTGTTCAAGCAAAATCAATGATATACCCATGAGTCATATATGTATATATATATATATATCGTATATGTATATATGTATATGTATATCTTTAACTTATTAAAAGAGATAATATTGAGTACAAAAAACGCAAGATGTCTTCTTCTTCGTCTGGGAGTCTAAGGAGAAGACAAACCATTGCTTGTCAACAAATAAATGTATTGGGTTTTTGTAGCACACCCATAATAGGAAAAAGTATCAGACCAAATACTCTAAGTGTATCCACGATTGACACCAATTCTTCTTCAAGTAGGAAAAGACAAGGTAAAAACCAAAGCGAACTGAAGAGAAAAGTATTGCGAAAAAGAATATCAAAACATAGAAAGAATTTAAGGCATAAAAAGAGAGATAGTCAGAAAGAGGAAGAAAGAAAGGAAACAATAGATATTGATAAAGATTGGGAAACGTGTAATGAATACTCTCCAGTCAAGAATGTTACCTCTGACTCAGACAAGTGTGTCTTATTTAAAGATTTGTCTCCAGAAAAGACCAGAGACGCTCCTAATTTTATCGAATATCGTTTGAAATCTCCAATTTTGCAATCACGCACATTGTGGCAAATCGACAGTCCAAAAAGGATCAGCATTGAGGAAAAAGAGAAAACATGGCCTTTAGAAGATTTATCATTTTCTACTGCATTACATCTCAATAATGATGACGAGGAGGAGGAGCATACCTTGAGCACATTATCTTTAAGTAATTATTATGTTCTATTTAATATTCTGTTAATATTT
Source organism: Xylocopa violacea (assembly GCA_963969225.1). Taxonomy (NCBI): domain Eukaryota; kingdom Metazoa; phylum Arthropoda; class Insecta; order Hymenoptera; family Apidae; genus Xylocopa; species Xylocopa violacea. The sequence continues at coordinate 16,239,261 of CAXAJV010000015.1, forward strand.
ATAGATAATAGTAATTAATGATGTTTGTCATTTAGAAACAGAAAATGTGGTTAAGACATATCCAGGTTGCCGCAAAAGAGAAAGACGTAATAACGTAAGTGTTGAAAAATGCAAGCAATGGTTATTAAGAACATCCTTCCCAACAGTAGCAAGTAACCTTCTTTGGGATAAGTTTGTAAAAGAAAATTATCATAAGATTCGCAAGTATCTTAAACATCCTGATAATGACAAATACAATATATCGTTAGGAAAACACTGTAGCGGAAAAAAGAAAGATAATGATAAGATAAGTGATGACGATGGTAAGTATGTAATATGTATTGTATGTATTGTATTATGAATGTAAATATGTACCTACAATATTAATAAACTGTATATCTTAGATTGCGATTCAATATTTCCTTCTGAAAAGCAAGAACAAAACTCTAAATTTATTAAAGAACTGAAATTACCCAAAAATATGGTCAGAGTGCGAGGACACTGGAACAAATCTCTCAAAAAATGGGATCGATTTGAAAACGTATACAGATATCCAAACAGCGAAAACAGTGAATTTGAGGAAAATGACAGAATTAAAAAAATGTCTCTCGAGGAATTTCTCCAAGAATGCAGAACTCGGAAGACGAAGGAGCAATTTCTACTTCAAAAAAAGAAACAAAGCAAAAAAAGAATCCTTCTACGATCAAGTTCTTCCTCTCCAATGCATCAAGGAAGTGTCGAAAAAAATAGTAAAAGTTCAATAAACAATGTAGGTAAACGAAAAAAAAGACATAGACATATTTCACAGAATGTTGCGTCTAATCAATTAGTATCTTCATTAAAAAGAAAAAATAAAGAAGAAACAGATGATACAGACAGCAAGAAATATGACAAACCTACGATTCTTATGGAACAACAATTAACTGGAATAAAAATGAAGAACTATGGTAAAAATTGGCAATTTGTAAAATATGTGTAAATACTATGTAAGTGTGTACACAACTATATTTATTTATTTGTTTATGATATCATCTTGTAATTTTTTCTAAAAGAATATTCAATACTATTGAATATTGAATATTTTGTATTTCGTAATATCACTTCAAAGTATGATAATATTTTTGTTGAAATTTTTATGAATTATGTATATATAAACTTTCTGATTTGATAAGATCTCTATATCGAGTAAATTAATACGGTCCATATATTAACTAATATACTTTGTTATTCTTTTGTCACCGATACTTGTTTACATCTGCATAAAATTATTGTAACGAAATCAATCAAAAAATAAATTATATTACACAGTTGAAAAACAAAATTTTCCTCTATTTTTGTTAAAGAAAGAAAAAAAAAAATAAGAAATTTAATAAATGACAAGAACTATAAAAAAGTATACGTATAGGCAACATGAAAAGCTTCTTCCATTTATTGTAAAACTCATTCAAGCAAAAGCTCAGCAGTTATTGAGGATATGAAAGAGGTTAAAATGCACCTTTATTTGACGCACCTCAAAGTTTTTCACCGACTGAGGCTGAGTAGTTATTAGTCAATTTCTTAGATTCTTAGGTAACCATTACGTTGGAAATGTTGCAGAATTCATCCAAATATCGTTTAATTTTGGTTTATATTATGTTGCATATATGTGAGTGTTGCACGTGCTGCTGTAGCATACTATTTTACTCGTCCCACTCAGCTCGCTATGTAGCTATGTATACGCATTATTATAGTATACTATATAGGGTGTTAGAAAAAGATCATTTCATATTTATATAGTATATAGAACACGCTGTACTGAATAAAAGAGCCTTAGTAAACATGTGTCGAAAGGTGAACCGTTTCTGAGGTATAAACATTTTTGTTTGTTAGCATTATGATAGATTAACTTACTTACTTGCTTGCATCGCATGCGATGTTTACTTCAGTGTTTACAGACCGCATTCTGAATTTCTTGGTTAATACATTACCACAATGCTTTGGCAGAAAGATTATCGATGTGGTAAACGTATAATGGGGCTCAGAGCACTTAAACACGGTGCTCGGTCAGAGATGGACCGAACGTGGTAGACCAGTTGCATGGCCCCAATCGCATCCCGCGATTTAAATCATTTCGACTTCTTTTTATGGAAATATTTGAAAAGTCAGGCGTATTCCTCGCCGATAAACGACTTGAAAGAATTACGTAATCGAATCCATCATGCTTGTCAAATAATTCGTCAGAGATGTGGAATTTTCAAGAGTTCGCGAATCTGTAAGAACAAGGTGCTAAGCCTGTATAGAAATGGAAGGAGGACATGTGTATCACGCGTCTGTAAATATCAAAAGACCAGTAAATCAATCGTGATGCTAGCAAGCAAAAATGTTTATATATCAGAAACGATTCACCTTCCGACCTATGTTTACTAAGCTCTTTTATTCATTACAGTGTGTTTTATGTACCATAGAAATATTGAATGGTCTTTTTCTAACACCCTGTATATAGCCAATCTGCATGTATGTATAGAATTAATTGTGTTTTCCGTAACATTTTTCATCCTTTTCCTTTTTCAAAGATCGTCGGAAAATAAACGACATTCGCAGTGAACGGTATGAGTTTCATTATCGACTTTATACGAAATGTATTTGTTAAGATGCTGCAATTAATTTCGTTTAGTAAGCGTAGAATATCAAATTCATTGAGTATATATGTGAAAACCAATACGGGAAATACACTTGCAGTTGATTTAGATCCAAAATGGGATATAAAGAATGTAAAAGAAATTGTTGCTTCGCAAATGGGAATATCAGCTGAAGACATAAAAATAATACTTGCTGGGAAAGAACTACATAATTCGACGATAATAGAGGCAAGTTTAAATGTACTAAAAGAATAATTCGTTGATAATTGATATTTTTAAACTGTAGAGCAATTTACGTTCGATAACCTCACTTAATCAATGTTCTTGTTGTAGGAATGTGATTTGGGCCAGCAAAGCATATTACATGCAATTCGAACTTCGTCGCAAAGATTTAATAGAAGTAAAGATACAAGTACCATCGACGAGTCTGCTGAAATTTCTGAATTAAGCGATAGCGGTGGAAAGCCGATGAATGAAACTCTTACCGATTTACCATTCGATGAATCAGATCCACAAGAAAATTTATCAGTGGAAGGTAGAACAATCGTAGTCTTTTATAAGAGTAGATGCAAATGTTTGAAATGAATTCTAACGCATTATTTCAAAGCTAAACAGACATTCCAATCACATAAAAGTACAGTTAAGTAAACTGTTTATATTTATAGAAAAACAAGGAAACCGAGCACATTTTTTTGTATATTGTTCAACACCATGCAAAGCTGTAAGAGTTGGAAAATTAAGAGTAAAATGTGCAACTTGCAATAGCGGGGCAGTTACAGTAGACAGAGATCCTCAGTGCTGGCCAGATGTTTTACAACCTCGAAGAATAACAGTTCATTGCGAAAATGACTTTTGTCCAGTACCTACGTCCATTCCTAACGACGATACAGATTCTCAAATTTTATATGCTCGTTTCTATTTTAAATGTGGAGAACATTCTAGTTTAGGGGAAGAAGATGAGGCTGTTCCTCTTTATCTCATAAAACCAAATTTAGCAAAAATACCTTGCCTTGCTTGCACGGACGTTAGGTGATCTATCTAATCTATTGAATTTAGTACGAGCAGGAAGATATGATATTTTTCAATGTTTTATTTGCGCAGAGATATGGTCTTGGTTTTTCCATGCGAAGCTGGTCATGTGACTTGTCTTGATTGCTTCAAAGATTATTGTTCGATTCGTTTAAGAGAACGTCAATTTCAATTTGACGAAACTAAAGGATATTATACTCTACCGTGTCCAGCAGGATGTGCGAATTCCTTCATACCAGAAGTCCATCATTTTCATCTTCTTACTCCCGAGCAGGTATCTTGTAAAAAACGATACGAGTCTTAAAAAGTGCCTGCATATTAATGTATCATATTAAATATTACCTAGTACGAGCAGTACCAGAGATTTAGTACAGAAGAATATGTTTTACGTGCTGGTGGACTCTTATGTCCGAGACCAGATTGCGGTATGGGTATAATACCAGAATCTCCAGATGATGGCAGCGATGAATGTAGAAAAATTCAATGTTTCGGTGGCTGTGGGGTAACTAGTCACAAATAGAAATAATTTTATAGGACAGAAAAATATTTGAATTAATTAAAATAATATATTTTTATGTTTAGTACGTTTTTTGTAGACGATGTTTACAAGGCTATCATTTAGGAGAATGTGAATTGCAACCATCTGACTCTTCTGGTACAACCTACAAATCTGGATATTTAGTAGATCCAGAAAGAGCCAAAGATGTATGCATTTCTCATATTAGATATATTAATTAATCAAATATAGTCGATTAATGTTTTCACGTTTTGTCGTGTTTTTCCTTTTTTAGGCAAAATGGGATGAAGCCAGTACAAAAACTATTAAAATTTCAACGAAACCGTGTCCCAAATGTAGAACACCAACTGAGAGAGATGGTACCGTAAAATGTCAAAAGAGATTAAATGATCGATAAAGATATGTAGTTTGAAACTCATAAGAGTAAAATTACTTTCTAGGAGGATGCATGCATATGGTTTGCACTAGAGCAGGATGTGGTTATCATTGGTGTTGGGTATGTCAGACGCAATGGACAAGGGATTGTATGGGTAATCATTGGTTTGGTTAATTTCTAATTTCTAATACCTATACGATATGAAAATATTATATGATTTTATATAAATGTATAGAAAAAAAAAAAAATTAGAATTATTATTACGCTTACGAAGGAAATGCTAGTCATTTAAAAATAATATCCAAAAAGGAATTTTATACGGAATTTTGAATATCTTCTGAAGCATAAAGTAACATTTTAATATATTTTTTCATTGCACTATTTTGTAATTGTATAAATGATTTATTTATTACAATTTTCTTTTACTTTGTAAAAGTTTCACAACGTGTCATCTTGCTAAATTATCCACTGTATAGCTGTTACAAATTTATGTTTGTATATAAATATATTGTATATTTTAGCAGTTGTAATATTTTTACGAAGAAAATGTAAAAGCGCCTTTACTTCTTTTTGATTGTATGAAATGTATACATACGAGCATTTGTAAATAAATTATTGTACGTTACGTATGATCATTTATCAAGTTCACAGAAGGTATGCGAAATGGTGCACGAATACGTTTACCAAATTTTATTGTAATAATTATATTATTTTTATACATATTATCTAAAAAACATTAAGACACGATTTTAGGACGGATTAATCTCTCAGAAATTGGCATTAAATTTATAGTAGTTAAATTGTGAAGTATATAACTAACTAGCCAGACAATTTATCAAATTATTCAATTGATTCTGTTAAATCGCGATACTTTTCTGTAGTTTGCATTTTCGTGATATGTTGACGTTTTTCTAGGTTGACCAACGTTTCTACCTATATACTCGTCGATAATTTCAATAATCTACGTACATCATTTGTATCGCACCCGAGAAGATACTTAAACCTCCGTAGGCAAACTTAGTCGTAGTCGTTAACGACACGAGCGTGATTTTTCGGAAACGAAGAAACGGAGTCAATCGTACATTTGATTTCGCAAACTCTACTAGATAAGTATATCGTCTAAATTTGTTTAGAAGCCTAGAGTGGTAAGAAAAGTTGGACTGGTCTAATTAGATTGCCTACGGAGGATTAATATTATTTCATCCATATTTGATCGTCTCTAACTATTAAAACAAATATAGAAATCATTAATTAACAACTGCACACTTTAAATAAAACCGGTCGTATCACATAATAGAATCAAATAGCTGTAGTTTGTGGCGCTGGCGGTGGTGTCAACGGTGTCCAAGCGGCAGCTTGGTGATCGTTACTCGCAATTTCCGAATCTTGTCGATGATGTCTATCAATAACGGTCGTTAGGTATCTTCTGTTCTCGTCCGACTGTACATCGTTCAACGTATCCGCGTTTTGTTCGGAATAACTAACAGGTATATGGTGTTCCTTCGAGGGAGTATCGTACTCGACGCTAACAGGGGACACTGCTCCAGTTTGTTGAATCGGTTGCAAGTGCAACATTTGAGAGTGGTGATGCTGCGAATGACGATCAGGCGTCGTCGATTGGACGGGAGAGGCATGATACTCGTGAACGTACTCGTCGACTGGCTGAACCGTATCGGTCCCATTTGGATGTAAAGAATGATGCAGTCCTGCATGGGGAACCGACGTGTAAGATGACATCTGATGATGCAGATGTAAATTTAAATTTAAATAAGACTGCTGTTGCTGTTGCTGTTGTTCCGATAGCGTTGTCGGGTGAATCCAAGCGGACGTGTCGGTGCAGTGACTGTGCTCCTGAGGAACGGAAGGCAGATTCGATGGTACGTACAAAGTACACCCCGTGGCAGTGGTCGAGGATGCCGTACCGACAACGCCTCTGCTGAACACCGTATGCGAAGATGAAGTTGGCGATGGTGAAGGAGACGTAGGCCACTCTTGCGTGGCCGGTAAACAAGCTGGATTTAAATTTTGCAAAGATTCCGGACTCCGCGGTGACCATCCTGGCGGTGCCACGTACGCTGTGGAATGTAACAGTTGTACCGAACTGTACGGATCCGTGCGTTGTTCTGTAACGATTTCAAGATTCGTTGCGGCCAACGTAGAAACCATGTTCGATGATAACATTTCTATCTAATAAGAATAAAGAGTCTTGGAACGCATCAGAGATTTACAGACTTACCGTCTTGAATGTACTTATGTCTGAGAGTATAAGGCGTCGACCTGCAGGTATTCCTGTGGCCAGCTGTAGAAACAGTGCAAGAATTAGAGAGATGATTATTGACTGCCACTGACGCTTGATTTTGCGCGGCTGCAATGGCTGTAGCCGTGTTATACTCGTATCCCATGGTAGGTTGTGGTAAAAACCAAGCGCCGGTGTCTGGAATTCGTAATTCAATTTCCTTAAATATAATTTCGTAACCATCGGATACGATTAATAATAAACGATTGATTTCCTCGATAAGAAGAAAACCGAAATGATTATTCGTAAATTGAATTGAATTGAATTCGTAATTGGTTAACTTACACTGCGGATAGGTCTGCGGATCGGTAGGTCTTTCTTTAGCATCGAGAAATGCCTTCGCGAACGGATTATATTTAATCTTTAAATTTGTGACTTCCTCGTTTTGGTAGGCTGTCACGGCTATGAACTGCGTCTCGGGATAACGGTAAGTGAGCACCTGAACATATTACGCGCGCAATTGTATTTAGAAAAGTATCGTGTCGAATAAACGAATAAACTGAAAAACATTGTGCAACGTCACGGTACCGTTCTTTCTTCCACTGCGTCAACGCGAACCAAATGAACTCGCGGTTCATATTTATGCAACGAGTTTAGCATTATTTGCCCGTTTCCGTTCGATTTATTTGTCAGTTTCACTTTGGCGAACGACACCGCTTCCTTCATCCAATGGGATCCAAAATTTGGACTCTCAGGATGGATGTAAATCGGATTCGGTGGAGCGACTTCCGCTTTCCCTCCTGGCACCCACTCTCCGTTAACATACTTCCATCTGCGAATAAAATTTCCCGATATGCACATGGTTCGCAATAAAATATACTAAATATATTCTTCGATGAGATAGCGATACTTGAAGTAACTCGAAAGAAAATCTGAAATACCTATGCGGATCCACTTGGACAAATTCAAGAAGGAGAGTGTACATAGCTTTCGGTTCTAGTCCTCTTGCAACCACTTTCACGACAGGAAACATTCGCCTGGAAATAAAATCGAAGATAATACGAGTCCTCGTGGGAGTTTCCCTTTATCTTTAAATTTCATTCACCGGATGGGCACTAGCTACCGCAACGCATTTTGTAAAGTGATAACGAAACCCGCGCGTTCCGAAAGGAGGAGAATTTTATAAACACTAATGAAAATAACACCGAAGAAGGCGGCGGACAGCAGAGGAATCGAGCCGCCGGCAATAAAATTTTACGATGCCCACGATGCCCGCGTGAAACATTCTTCCGTTTCTGTTCACGTGCCTATAAACACTGTTCCCGTGCATGAAAAACACGGTCAGACAGACTGTAATCGTTTTTAATACTATACGATTCGTAAAACTAGTCGGTCAGGTGAGTACCTCTCGATCCAGCGCCAGAAAACGGTCATTTATTCGATTTCAACGCTTCTCGTCGTTAATTTAAACGAAAACCGACCAATGTTATAACCTAACCTGTCTTAACAAACATTTTACATTCTTGAGTGGATAGATAATTTACACGTCTAAAAGATATCGAAGACATCTTAAAAATAAATATTTCGTACGCAACGCGTATCCGCCTGTATTAAACTGTCTTATCTAAGATTCGTTCTAACTAAGAAGTAGCGAAAATAGCAATTTTGCAATTTTACTTAAGTTTACTCCACCAAGTTTAAGCAACTAAGCAAATTTTTATTCGAAACAAAACGATGCCAACAATTATTTTAGAATTGGCTAAATGGAAAAAAAAGAACAAGAAGAAAAGTAGATAAAGTACTTAAAGAAGAGAGAGAGAGAGAGAGAGAAGAAAGATTTATTATTAATCACGGTTTACTTGCTAATTTATATCGTTGCAAAGGAGACTGTAAACACGGTAAGTTTAACCAGAAGGGAAGAATACTGTCCTGCTTTTGTAGCAAACACAAAATACTCATTCGTGTGAATCATCTAAATCTTCATAATGTTTTGCAATGATCTTTTATCCATTCCACACGCGGCTTTTTTTTTTTTTTTTTTTTTTTTCCTTCACTTACAACGGTGTATATGAACTATTATTTTTACCTTCTGGCTTGTTCGCACCAACGCTCTAATTAATACATTTTTACGCGCGACGGAGAGCCATCTTTGCTTCGGACCTTTCAACCAGTGGATCCTTCGAGCTTCTTAAATGTGAAACCTGTGATGTACTATTTTAAATGTGCAAATGACTCATGCTCGTCGGTAAATTGTTGATACCCGATATGCACCAATGTTTTTTTCCAACTGACAGTTGCCACTTTTTCCAATAAAACAAAATACTTCGACCCAATAACGATCACTGATCGTAAGAAAGAGGAAAGATCGTTCACCTTCACCCACCTACACTCACCTTCCATTCTTCGTGACGATCATTTCGTTCGTTAAACACTGGAACTTGGTCCACAGATCTCTGTCTTCGAGGGACAACGAAAGGGGTAATCCCTGGTTACCGCTCACTGTCATGGCACTAAGATTCTGCCCCGAAACCACCGTCCTTTCGTTGCTTCTTTCCTCGTGATCCTCTTCCGGAGTGGCTCGACTTTGTCTGCCCACGCTGTTCCGCTCTCTTTCGTGGTCCTCGTGAATTTCCCTCTCGCGTTCCCGTTCGCAACAGGACGACCGTGTCGGAGATCCAGGCGTGGCTGGTGCTGGCTGCATTTTCTCTCTTCTTCGTCCCCTTGTATCGTTTCGCAACCTCTGTGACCCGAGTTCTGACTCGGGAGAGGTTCCCACAGACAATTTCCTCGAGCTCCCGTCTCTTTTCTCCTTTCTCCACGAAAATTCAATTTGTCAACTATTACAAGCGTATCTTATCTTGTCTTCTTTGTTCTTCGATCGAATGTAGCTCTCTCATCGAGTACCCTCTAAACGGAAGTTTCGAATAGGATACGAAGTTTAAAGGAAAGAGGGGACAGGAGGAAGTCCTTTTTCAGTTGTTTCCAACTTGCTCGATCCAGCACGATTTCCCGATCGAATTAACGATTCTCAAGGATAGGGGAAAAAAGTTAAAACCGGAAGAAGAGACAAAGTGTCCGCGGAAGGACGCGAAGAAGGACGGGAAAATGTATTCCTCGGCGAGACTATTCGGTCCCGTGGCCGCGTGGTCGTGCTCGTAACACTTGGGCGCGATATTTCACACTAGTCGGCGAAGACGAGCCGAAGACTGACTGCTGACATATCGTCGTCTCTGTTCGACGTCCTTCTTCTCTCTGTTTCCACGCTGGTAACCGTCCAATCGATGCTTGTGCACGGTTCTCCTGTTCCCCGGGTGCTAATTAAACTCTAAATTAGGAAAGCTTTGGGGGCAGCATGGCGGTCCCTCGAGACCTCGAAGGCGAAATCGTCGATTGGCCACGAGGATCGACGGCCCGCCGGAACGATTTCACTGGCGGTTAGATTCTTTTCGAAGATAGAGGACGTTGGTCGCCGCCTTTCCTGCCTTTCCTCGGCCAATCCATGCACGGGACCATTTTACGATTCCACGACGGTTGGTCGATCCTCTCGAAAGCACGAGGTCTGCCAGTCCGCCCACGCGACAGTCGCGAACAGTCGTCTTCGCTGGTGTATACGCGCGCTCCGATCACCTCGAGCTTGCGATCGGTCTCTCTTTCTTCATCGCGAACAGACGATCTGTTTGCTCGTTCACGCGTTCACCGGTTCACGTTCGACGAGATTTTTGGTGATTCCTTTTTTTTTTTTTTTTTTTTTTTCTTCTTCTTTTTTCCCTTTATGATTAAAGTGCAACGACTAAAAGGCCTTTCGATCGCACTGACCGAGGAGGCGTTGTTACGGGGAGACATTGCGGCGGCGAACATCCTGGAAGGGTGGAACACGAGAATGTTGTTGTGCACGGTCAATTTTTGTTTGTCCAGTTCTAATAAAAGTGTTGCCTGATATTGTGCGAGTTGAAGAGTTCGAAGATACTATATATGGAAAAGGACTGAGCTGCATTCTGGTAATTATTATTTCTCGTTCCGTGTCTATGTTATCCAGTGAAGAAAAATGAAATCTCGATCTTCAAGGAGCTATCTTAACCGGATGCGTCATCCCGCAAGTGTAACGGCTTTGTCTACGACTGACTGTTCATTCTTTGAGAACGTCGGAAGACCACCGCTGCAAGCGAAACGGTTAACCATTTCGACGGGCGGACAGACTGACCGTTTCGAGTCAAATGACAAAAATCAACAAGTTACGTAGGACTGGCCGATGTATCGCGAGTAGATATTTGAGCAGGACCGTTTCTTGTTTGCTATCGTGCGCGGTTTTGGCTGGTAAAGTAACCATTCAGTCCTGGCTGATATTTGTCCTAGTAATTTCGTGGAGGAAAAAGTCGCGATATCGGTGATGCGAAGCCACGAAGACGTAACGGAGAGTTATCTCTGTTAAACGAACATCATGTACCATCGTCGATCCTTAATTTGTTCAACGGTTGCCCGTGCACTTCGGTTATTAGCAAAATCGGTGCCACGTGACAGCGACTTTCAATTCGGTGCAAAGAAGAAACTTTTCAAATTTTCATTTTCCTGTTCGCAGCTTCTTGAATCCTAGTAATTCGAACAACTCCAAATCTCTGATCGTTTTAACAATTCTCGGCATTCTCTAGAAAAATCCAGCTAGACGCGATTAGACGGTACTAATTTCTGCTTGCACAACTTTTATGGATTTATTAGCCCAACGAAACAGTCACCGATATTGCATTCCGGTTGCAATTCCGCGTCCTGGATGCATCAACGGTGGTAATAAAATAAAAATAAAAGAGAAAAAAAACAGGAAAAAAAAAAGAACAGGGGGTATACCCTTTCCTCGAAAATCCTACGCGATGCTCAACGGTTGCGCGACTCGTTTACGATACGGATATCCCGTCCGTCACTACCTGCCGGTTAGGTAGCTCACCTGACGGATTGGGAGGTCCACGATGTTCTTTTATCGCGTTTGAAGAATGCCGCCTTTCGCTGGCTCATCTACAATAAACATCGACGATTACGATCAGCGCGATAAACCATCGCCGACAAATAGATGTTTCTTCTTCCTTTATTTACAAATTGCATTTCACCAGCGGATTAATGCCTTCGGCCGATCATCGGCAAACTTCGATCGTCCGTTTCTTTACTAGACGAATAATTATGTGCTTAATATGTAATTTGACTTACATGCGAGTTCAAAAATTCCTTCGCAGCATAAAAGCGGTTTTGACAGTTTCTATAGGATAATATCACGGTATGCTATAATAGTCGCGCGATCGTATGTCTTATTTTCTTTTCTTCTCATCAGCTGAAAAGGATAAAGTCCATCTCTGCAAGGAACCTGTAAACAATAAGTATCTTGCGTCTATCGGACCATGATGCTATCATTATTTTGGAACTCGCCAGTGTGAAACCGTACTAATTCTGCGCGTTATAACGTATAACAAATTTTCCTCGGAATTTATACCTTTTTTTAGGCTCCTCTTGCGTAAATAATGTTACTTGTTAACATTATCTTTTCATGGTTATCTCGGTACGACCTTAATCCGTTCTTGATGCTTGGACCTATACCAAATAGGACGTGTACCAAACTAACCTTTCCCATAAGAAGTAATGTAAAAATGATAAACCTAACTCCTATCGATTGATTACACCTACATTGATAGGATTATAAATAAAATACTTTAAACGCATACATAAAAAAGGAGATTTTATAATAGATTTTCAAATTTAAACTCTGCTCGATACTAAAATACAAAAAGGAACAAATCGATATTATCAGTCATGAACGATTTCCTGGAAGATTATAAAAAATATTCACTAGTTTATTTAACATAACTAATTTGTAAAATATAGATCTATTCTAATTACAGTATTGATACTTTAAGTTCACCCTTTTGCAAATCAATTTCAACTTTTTTCAACCGAAGTACTTCTACTTAAATGTGTTATTTAAAAAAAAACAGCAAATGTAAACTGGGCAGTAAGAGGTAAAAAATGCATAATTATAACAATTTGTGGATGTAACAGTAGTAACCGAGTTGTTAATTATATTTAACAAATGTTTCTCGCACAAAATTTTATTTTGGAAAATACTTCTTCGATGGGGTTCAACATCGGTGAATATGGTGGTAGAAAAAGTAGAGTGTGTCTTGTGGAATAAAAAAGAAAACAAAAGTTTTTCTAGATCATTTACAATAATCTAATAACGTTGTCATATCAGCAAGAAAGCATATATTTGGTGTTCTTTTAAATAAAATGTTTAAGTAGAAGTACTTGATTTGCAAAAGCGTCAATACTGTATAGATTCTAAATTAACGAAGCAAATGGAATATTTACAGTTATATTTTGTTATATGATATCCTTACTTACTACGATCAGTCAGTTGATAATGCATCAACAAAAAATTGATGTCGTATAACGAGGAAAATTTGTCACGTCCAAACAGGACGTATTCCGAAGCAAACGTATACACCGAGGTACCACTGCACTTTTGACAAAAAATACAATCTCAATACCTTTTTTGCATTTAATGGTAATATTCTTGATTATCTAAAGTGACGTACACATAAAAATTATTTCCTTTAAATGTACTCTTCGAAGTACTTTCTTCGAGTGTACTTTAAACGTTAGTGGAATTAATTATACTTGTATACCTTTATATTATTTGTTATAAAATTACACTCTAAATCCAATTTATGAATCGTATATTTTTGTTCAACTCTAAGAGAACGTACAAGAAAGCACGGTGTACGTATTATTTTTAATATTCTTCGATTATTATTAGTCTTAAAAATTACTCGAGAGAGTGTGACAAAACGCATTATTTGAGTTAATCTGTTAAGTGAATTGCAGTAAATAATTAAGCAAAAATTAAGTACAGTCTTTTCAAAGATTTCTTAACTACTTTTCTACCCTGTAACAAGCGCTACTTTTACTCTGATAAAAATTAACATTTACAGCTATTGGGCTCACTTTCGCGAAGAGACCTTATCAAATGTTTCCATCCTTCTTCTCGGAAGAAACACTCGAATGCGTTGGAGAACTACCATTCTCCATCTTTAAAGTCGTTTGCTCGCGGGCCTCGTTATCAGAATGTTCACCTTCAGGGCTATTGCTACCATTTCGATTTCCGCTGCCCGATGTGTCGATTATTACGTAGCTTCCGTCACCTCTTTCGCTTGCAAAAGTTTCATAATTTTCTCGTTGACGAATCAGTTCCAACGGGTGGGACATCGTGGTGTTTCGGCAGAACCATTCTTTGTCTCTTGCGTGGTGGGAGCAGTCCAAAAAGGCCGTACAGTTCTATCCGTGGGGTTTCGTATGATTTGACTTTTTAATATATATCATATATCATTTGATACGATTCTGTATCGTGGTAAATCGCGATACAAATATACAACAGCATTTTGACGTACGAGGTTTCATTCGTTAGTAACATGACTTTTCAAATCGATAGAGTACACGAACAGCTCGCGTATATTTTGCATAACAGTATTCGTTACAGACTGCTACTATGGCCGGTTCTATGTATATGCAACATATATCTTTAGCTGTGCGCAAATGCTATCTCATTGTACCTTTAGCCGCTGGATTGTGTTGTTTTCCGAACATAGAAACAGTCGTAACAAGTAATAACATCGTAATAAGTATTTGTCGAGTTCATGCGCACGTTAACGGCGAAAATCATTTTTTCCGGGAAAGGAAGCTTCCTACGTCAAAACTATGTTCTGTTATTTCATCTTGTTTCGAGTTTTCATCGAATCTTAATAAAATCATAATAAACAAACGAACAAGGGACTCTCGTGTTCTCGAGCTAACGGGGATATTAAATTAAATCAAAGAATCGGTAATGCGCAACAATTAAAAGGGAAACCGCGTTCAAGTAGCGAGACATCTACCGACAGCATCGACAGATTTTTCATTTCATTATTCCTTACCACGACGTTATCCGAAATTCTGGATATTCCACATCTGGATCGAGTGGCGAACCAGCAACACTCTTCCGGCATAATTTGCGACAGAATCTCTCCATTTTCGGTCACCCTGTGAATCGCAGCCGAGGTTTCTAGAATTCCACAGGATCTTGATGAGAAAGGAAAGATGACGGGACTGGTGAGGTAAGTCTTCGGAAGTGGCTGAAGGAAGTAAAATAGACTTTATAGCATTTCATCGTTTCTTCCGTTTTGTTTTTACTTCTTTACCGTCGTATAGACATCCCTTTATTTTCATTACACTGCTTATGCTCGATATTTCGGTGTGTGTGTGTGTGTGTGTGTGTGTGTGTGTGTGTGTGTGTGTTTCTGTTCAATCTGATTAAATTTCGCCCCTTAAGCTGGTAAACGTGTTCGAATTAAAAGTGAATTTAAGCTCAATAAAACTGTATTATTGTGGTTCAATGTACGTACTGTACGAATGAAAGGATGTTCGTCATCGTTAAATGGTATGCTGTGCGAATTAACTCTATCAGTTCTATCTTTTTAATTTTATTGTTTTTATTATATTATTATTATTATTATTATTATTAATATTATTGTTATTATTGTTGTTGTTGTTTGATTATTTTCAAGGGATTTAGTTTTGATCGAAGATTAAAGGAATAGCAACATGTATGCAAATTATATAGCGAAGGTCGGTCACAAACCATTTACTTCGCGTCAATCTTGTAATATAGAGAGATTTGCGTGAGTTTGCATTTATTTTTCGTAATTTCGTGAAAACTGATAGAGTTAAACCGATAGAGTTCACGAAATACACCTCATACTTTTTACGTTGGAATTTGATATTTAATAACACGAGCCTTTGCAAGGACTTTTCTCACCAACTTGGCACTTGTAGGATTTGAACGATGTACAGTGGTTCATAATCGTCTCTCGCTTCTATACATTTCGATCCGTTAACACGTTTCTTAGCGATTAGAATGAATAAGTTGCTATTAATTAGACAGAAAGTCATTTACGAGTTATAATACGAGTTAAGTTTTGTTAATCGCATTCCTTTCGACACTGTTCTCTTTCTTTTTCTTCTTCCTCTTTTTTTTTTGTTTCATTTCTTCCTCTTTTACCATTACTACCTCTACACTTAATATCGTTGCCAAT
Organism: Xylocopa violacea; assembly: GCA_963969225.1. Lineage (NCBI taxonomy): Eukaryota > Metazoa > Arthropoda > Insecta > Hymenoptera > Apidae > Xylocopa > Xylocopa violacea. The sequence continues at coordinate 16,255,120 of CAXAJV010000015.1, forward strand.
AATGAACGTGGATTATGGTTTATTCGTCCTTAATCGTAAGACGTAAGTCGTAAGTCGTAATCCTATATTACAGTCTGCATCGCCAACAAGACAGATCAATAAAGTAACAAAATTATTAAAATTTTCAAGTAATTAACGCATCGTCGTAGGATTCACGTTTTGGAGACGACGAGATTGGCGTGATAGAATTCAAGAAGATTCCTTGGTTGTCGTAACTTTTGGTTCGTTTAAGCGACATTGGTTCAATTATCGATTGAATTAGGTCCATGTTTTGTCACACTGTCGATAAAAATTAAAATTAATTACACACGTGTGTACCACGCAATGACCACTGACTTCTTTTTTCGATTACAGATACGCGGTTTTTTAGTATCATAGGTGAAAAATGTAAAGAAACAGTTAAAACATGAAATTGATTCCATAAATATTTTCTGGATAAGTAAAACAATTTTTGTTCGACACCTACTGTACTTTTAACAACTACAGATGAGACGCTTTAAAAAATTGAACCTCCATAAAATGGTACGTACTGGAACCAATAATCCAAAAGTTAAAACAACAAATGGTCGATTGGTCTAGACAAACAATTATTTATATATCTATATATACCGTTAAAATTTATTACGGAGCTCATTTGTTTATTTCTTTTCTTTTTTTCTTTATCACAACTCGTCTTTCCTCGACGTCGTGACGATATTTAGCGCCTGTCCGCTGTGTTCATCTATAAACTACGATCGTTTAATTTTAAAACAAATCACAGCATTTACATCATTTCATGCGTCTTAGACGTTGTTAACTATCCATGAACAAAAAAGTCGAATGTTGTCATCGTTAAGTGGCTCTACTACGCTCGACCAAAATTTGTTATAAACTTCAGTCTGCTCCTTAAATTGAACAACTATCACACAGTGCTCAAGCTAACTGTTTGCTCGACAGAACGTTCATTTTTCGTGCTAACATTCATTTACTTTCACGTAGATATTTTCATTCAACGCGTTCTATGTTATAGCAACAAAAGCAGCTCGATATCGAAATGAACTTCAAGAAAAAGAAGAAAGTAGAATTTGAAAAAAACTCAATTGTGTATATATATATATATATATATATAGATGGATGGTGTTAACTGTTCGTTCTTGTTTCAATTCATTTTCAAGTATTGCGTCGAGAGCTTTTGTTTCGAATAACATTGAACACGTTAAAGTAGATTTTACATTTCGCCATGAATTCTTGTCTCTTGTTCGGAGCAATCGAGCGAACAGAACGAGGGAAGGATTTCATACTCGATAAAATACTTGGGACGTAAGCGCGACGGTGAACGCGAAATAAAAGCTTCTCTTTTAATTTGGTCCCATTAAAGGTACAGGGTAGCTGGCACGAATTATGTCAAGTCAATGTACCGATAGATCGATCAACACAAATCGTAGGTGCCTGCACGGGATTCAGAACTTGATTATGAAGATAAATAACATTCAGCTAATATTAATTACCACCAAAAATAGCACCAACAAAGGCGATGTATTATGACGAATTTTCTTCTACAAATTTAATTGAAATTCAAATTTCAATTTAAATCTCTAAGATGATAACGGATCCATTAATCCATTTGTGTATCTCGGAATTTTAAGATGCCCTTAGAAATGCACTTGTAATTACTGCACACATTACTGCGTTACTGTGAATAGTACGATATTTTTGATGTTCGTACAATCACATTTTTTCCCAAAAAAAACAAGTACTCGTGTGTACTTCATCTTGTCTCGTCGATACTGTCAGCACGTTAATGCAGAGATTCTAAGAACGCTTCTTCTTGCTCAAGTATATCTTTAAGAGGTCCCAAAGTTACCGTAGTAAATGGAATATTAAAGGTACGATAAAATGGATATATAAAAAATTCCAATGAATCTTATACGTCATACTTTTGAAATTGCATTATAACTACAGTCTTACTATCTACAATCATAAGTTATAAATTTCTCCTAGTATTTGAATTAGCTCTATTTTTAACTTATGCTTTAGTACATTAACGCACCGAGGTTGTGATATTCTCTTTGGGAATATTTAATTTCCTTCTTTAGTTTTCATAATCAAGAAATAAAAAGAGTTCTGAATGCAAAAATACCGTGCGCCCCCTTCAGGAAAACATCTTTCACGCGTAGAAGGATTTGTGTTTGTCGGCTTTTCGACTTTCCCTCTTTCTACGTTCGCAATATTAATGTTCACTTTTATTTATACGTTTCTCCGCGCGGCAATACGTGTCGCCTAAATATTCTACTAAATAAATTATATACGTTTTCGTCGCGCGTTTCCGTTCCTCCATTATACGTACAAGTACGATACACACATATGTATATAAATATGTATCATTATACATATATGTATATGGATACTCTTTTTTTTAATATATATTTGATATATTCATATAATTGATCGCCGGTACACTAATCCCGTGTATCATCGACGATACCTAACAACTCGATGGAAGGTGTCGATTAAATACTTTCATCGACACATTTTGATTATATTTCTTTACCAAGTACAAGCAACTCACAAATTCTTAATATTTTACAAGGTCTTGTATCGTTATTAGAATCTGTGTGTAGTGTTAAAAAAAAAAGAAAAAAAAAAAAAAAAAGAGAGAAGAAAATAATAGATATCAAAGGATGTTTTCAATATTTAGAATACGCGAAACGTGAAAAGAAATATATTGATTGCGAGCTGTTCAACTTAATAGGTGACGTACGAGACTCTTTGATTTCCTTTCCCCTTTTTGATTCGATCAAGAATTTTGTTCGAACTGTCTTCGACGGTTTCGCGATCGTCTTAAAGGCACCATCTCGACAAACGCGTACCTGGGATTGCCGGGACATTTCGAACGGAATAGGAGAAAGTTATCTTGTCTAAGAAATGAATTTGAATAAATTAACTGGCATTTGTTAATTACTAACAGCAATGTACACCTTCTCCGTGTACAAAACGTGATCGGATTATTTCAACGTCGGGGGAGTAATTTAATCCTACAGACGAAGTGGACGTAACTTACGTCCGCAACGAATCGTTAATTCCTTTCGGGGGCTAATATTCTATGACCCATAAATAAGCAGCATTCGTGTAGGCTTTGTAAAAAAATCTGACGTAAGGGACCTGTAGTTTCATTCGTAATTCAATCATACGCGTAAGATTGATAATCACGCATGATCTAGTTTGTAAATATCTACGTACATATCACGTATACATCACAGAATACACAGATTTTCTAGTCACCCATTTTCTTTCTCTTTCATATATTTGGACGCAACAGTTTAAGATTCTCCCACATAAACCACTACATATCCGCAATGAAAATTATATATGAAAATGCTTTAACGATATATTCCCACTTCTGAAATTGACTAGAACTAATCCCCGACGGACTAACAAGGAAAGTTATCGAATCTGAAAATTCTGATTTTAATGAAAGTTTAGGTGTGTAGCTTTTTAATCGTGAAAGTAGTGTGCAACGATATCTAGTTAAATTCCATTACATATGAAATTTTATACATTTTAACCTTGTACACGAATTTTAATTATTAGAGTAACATCGTAAATCCGTATTACCAAATGTTCCTCTTTATTTTATATTCTCTGAAAGTGATTTTTCGTCGACGCATGCTTATTCCTCGTAGAGTACTTCGTATCCTAGTTAAATATGAAGTTCCATTAAAATCAGAGTTTCCTTGTAAGTTTCAGCGAAGGAAAACTTTAGCCCGCGAAAGGATTAAAGATCCATTTAAATTTCGCTACCTATAGCGCTTACGTGAGGACTATGCCAACGAGGAGTGCGCGGTTGTTCGCAGTACATGCCCATCGACGTCGGAGCGACGAGGTCGTTGGTCGAGTCGTCGAAACTCGCCTCCTCGCTGTCATCGCCGTTGAAAGACCTCACGGTTGTCGTTGCGGTCGTGGTAACCACAGATGTATCGTGCGTCGCAGTGGTAACTACGGCTCCGTCGTTTACCTCTGACATACGATCCGTACTTACGTTAGTATTTTCCGTGTCAGCAACTTCCACGTTTCCACCGCTCTCGCCGACCATGTTCACGAAGAACTCCGATCTGGAGAACCTTCCAATCTCCGTGGAACCGAACGCTTGGTGGAAACCAGGCAACGGTTGCTTGCTGACAGTCTTCTTCTTTGCCTCGAATCGTTCGGCGACTCGCCGCGATTCGCGTTCCATTTCACGTGGTACATTGGTCTCCTGATGATAAAAATTACCGAATTTCTGCGTGACATTTTCTAGATATCATACGAGGATGCAAAAGAATAGTTATAAGTTTAGCGACATCACTATCTTACCGCCACTGGGGTTAGATTATTCATGGGCATTCTATTATTGGTGGTGTTCGGTTCCCATCTGGGTCCGTCGTCCTCGCGATGAATCCTCGATGAGGACGCAGAATCCATGACAGAATCAACCGAGGATTCGAGTAATCTTGGTATCTAGAACAATTGCATCTGTTAATGAAACAAAATATTCATTTTCTACTTTATTTATTATTTATTAATCGCTAGTTTCGTTATTTTGTACAGATTTTACATCCTGAATTGGAAAGAATTGGAAAGAAAAGAACCTGATGCTCGGGAGGCGTGTACGATGCTCGTATATTTTCAATATTCAGTTTAGTCGGATTGTATGCCATGCGTGCCGTTTCCTCGGAAAATTCGCAATGCCTAGCTGGCAAACGATCCCGTAACAAGACAGTGTGCCGTGGCCCGCGAACTCCGACGTTTCGAGGTATCGGTGATGCGTCTAAGAAATTTCAATTGTTAATAATAATTCATTATTTATCGTTTCACTGAATGTTCCTTTGGATTTGCCTTCACTTACGCGGCGGTACACTGTGACAAAATTGACCCCACGGCCCATGACCATGCCCATGTGAACTCGAATTCTGAATGTTTGTACGAAGAATACCGCCCATCTGAGAAGGATGAGACGTTCTGAGATGCTGATGAACACCTCCGCCGTTCTGGAATCAACAGTATCAACAGTATTTCTCGCTTGCATTACGTCTCGCGTACAGTTTACGCTTTACTTAGTTACGCTAAGTAGAATACCCACCTGATAAGGATGCCATTTCTGACCATCGGTGAATTCGTTATACTCTATATTCTCCTGGCGGCGCAGCTCTCTCTCGCGATTAACGTCGCTGTAATCAATCGGATATCCGCTGTTCGAAAAAGTAGCACCGCATTCAGTACCCACGGTACTGGTCACACTGGTCACAGTCTGACTTCTCATCATGTCTTTGCACTTGTCGAGACCACGCTGGTGCATCGCGCCCATTACTTGCAGTCTTTGAATAGGATCGGCCACGTTGCCGTACCAATCGGTCATTCGGGGCGAGTGAATCGATTTCGAACGAGACGACGACTGAAACCACGGTTCGGTGACTCGGCCAGACTCCACGGTGGAATTCATCGGTACGTTCGCCGTGGACGCACAGCCGAAACGATTCTGGTGGTCCAGAAAACCGCCGGAAGCGACCGGAGCAGCGATCACACCCGCTCGAGCGATCGCGTTCTGTAAAATCGAACGTCTGGATAGTTCGCGGCTCTGTTCGCGCATCGCTTTCCGCAGCCTCGCCTCCTTCGGATTGTACACGTAATCTGCAAAACAGGTAAACGTTTAAGATATCGATACAGAAATCTTTGTTAAATGGTATTGTGTAATATCTGAAATACTTTTTTAACCACGTATGCGCGCTATTATATCGTTCTACGTCGATTCGCGAAAGAGAAAATTAACGAATTCGGTAGCGTTACTTCTCTGTCACACCATGTAAATCTTGCTGAGCAGAGAATTAAATAAATTTGAACTCTTCGTTTTTAGTTGGAAAATAACTTTTTAACAGCTCTGCACTATTGTACGGTACATTCAGATTGAAAAGTATTAATATTTACAAGCAATGCGAAGCAAATGTTTGTATAACGCACGCGCATTAGATCTAGATCCAGTTCGCAGTGTTCCCCGAGCACTACATTATCGGTAGAAGATTTGTCAAAATTCAAATCGAAAGCTTGAAATTCACCGTATCGATAAGACTCATTGGAATAGTTTAAAGTTTTGTGGCTAGCTTCGAAGAAATAGAACAGAAATACCGAATATAAATATGTAAATATAACGGACGGATTAAACGACGGAAGTTGTTCGCGTGTATTGGTATTTGTCACGTTATATCTCTACCTGTAGGATAGCCAGGTGGTATACTCCCGTTGTATCGCGCGCTAGTTTCGATGGAGCTGGAGATCGGTGGCGGCTCGTAGCCGTCGTAATCGTTGCTCGTGTTATCATAGCAAAAGTAGTGTTGTTGTTGATAAAAATGGCCCCCTGCCGCATAAGCCTCGACGTAGTTGCAGCAGTCCATCTTTGCGGCCAAGGGCGGTCCTTATCGCGCCGCAAAGAACGACTTCTTTACTTTCCGACGCTTATCAACCACGTTTACACGCCGTTCAGACTTCGCTAAGCTTGCCCCAGACGCATAACCCAGAGGTGAATTTATTTTTTCACGGTCGCTTTAAATTGCTCGAATCGAGTGTCTTCTTTATTCGGAAGAATCGTAAAATTGGCCCCTTCTTCTTTTATCTCTTCTTCTAATTTATCATCGCTCTTTATTTTTCTGTTTCCGCTTCTGTTTCCTTTTTCTTCTTTTTTTTATATTCGATCTTTTATTCTCTATTTATTATTTTTTATTTTTTTATTGTTTCAGAGTACACTGGAGTCACCGAATCGAGTTTACGTGGGAGGACCACGTAAAAGAAGGGTGCATCGGGAGGCGTTCGATCGGCCTCCTGCATTCCGTCGGGAAGACCCAGCGTTTTTAGTCCCGTCGCGCGTGGCGTCATCGTCGTCTCCGCCGACGTTCTCCTCGTCCTCGTCGTCGTCATTGTTCACGCCGCGTAATCACTGATCCGATCGCGTCGAGACTGGAGCAGCTTACTTAACTACTGTTCCATCGATCCCGTATCGAGGGTCGCGCAATTTGTCGATTCCAGATTGAATACCATTCGACGCATCGGACGAGCCGCGTCATAGTAGCTGCATCGGGCGCAAGATCGATGCTTTTTCTCTTCCTTCAACACCTCCCGCGCTTCCGTTTTTCTCTTTTAATTCGTTTCACCGTCACGCATCTCGAATGTAAGTTCTTCCGTCGGCAATCGATATCAACCGTTCATTTTTCTGATTATTGCGGACCGATCGACAAATCTATTATTCTCATATTTTGTTTTTTCAAATTATATAATTTAATTTCCGTTTCGCTTCGCGTTTTAATTTTGTCTAGCATAGTTTTGAAATTTGTATAAATTCTGTTCCTCGACAGTTATCAATCCGCGACACCTACGCTCATAGGTCGCAAAATCGCAGTTTAAACAAATCGCAGTTCTGTACAATCCTTGTTACGTTTCATTTACTCAACATCACTCGAAGCGTGTTGATTCACCAACGAACACCTGAAGCCACCGTCCCGTTCACTCAATCTTCGATGCAGCAACAACAACAATATGTTTAATGCACCGAATGTTTTCCCTTTCCAATCATTTCCTCCTGCTTAATATTTACAAGTCAGTCACTCTGTCTAAATCTAAACGGACCACTTTGAACAGTAAAATCATCGTAAAACACCTTCCCATCGAGTTCATGCTCTCTTTCCCTTCGATTTACCCTTTTCGTCGTCACTTTTTCCACACCCTGATCATCACCATCAATTTAGTTCCTATATGCCTCTTGGCTATTTACTCTCCGGCCAGCGCGTATCCGGCGACCTATTTACGCGAGAGTCTTCCGCTATCTGACAGGGTGATACTCCTCTGGAAGAGGCGCGCGTGCCGCAAGCGGGAACGACAGGCCGAGCACGGGAGACCCGCGTTCCTGCCTCGCGGTGCACTTGGGTCGCACTGATTTTGCGAGCGGCAGCACCGTGCACGTCGACGAATTTACGTTTGCGTTTCGTCATCGACGAATCCGACGGAGCTTGACGACGAGCGAGAGCGTGGGAGGCAGGGAGGGTAAAAGAGGGATAGGGAGAGAGAAAAGAGGGGTGGTCTGGTGAGAGGGTGGATTTTTCCCCACCACGGGGAGCGAGGAGTGTTCGAACCACGAGGAGAACGAGGAGGCTTCCTGCCTTCAACGTCTCCACGGTGTGCACGAAATATCCAAAGAACCCCTTTCTGTCGCCTATCGATTTACAGAAGCTTCCTCCTTGATCCTCTGCAGGAGGACCCGTCTCACTTGAAATTGAACGTGTTTCCGTTCAGGAGAGAAGAGCCGATCGAGGTGTCGTGTTATTCTTGCTATCGTCCCTCCACTCGGCGACTCTCATCGATTACCCGGCGAGTTCGAACTAGCCGTTTAAATGGATTGTTTGCTCCGGCTGCTGTGCATCGGTCCACATCGATTTTTTTTTCTCTCTCTTTCTTAAATCGATTCGCGATTCCGTGCGTCGCTCGGTTATCTGCCATTAGTCACTTTTCTTTTATCCGAAAGGTACTAGTTGCACCGCGCGAAACGCTGCTTTAAATAAAAGATAAGTATTTTTTATGATAAAAAAGGTACGTTTAAACCACAGAAAAGTACGTGCACAAGTGGGAATATCCGGTTCCTGCTGCACTTTGAAATTTATCCACCGCATCGCACGAGAAACGCAGCAACTTTTTCACCTCGTTATTTTCTTCATCGTTGAACAAAAATCTACCATGTATATCCATTTTTAAGGCTACATATCAGTTAATTTCCACAAGTAGTTTCCAAAACCGTCCAACAGATCGTAAGCGAAAAATCTTTCTCGCAATCTGAAAATTTCAAGTTCATTCTCTTATTTCTTTCTTAGGGAGAGATTTCACGGTTACTAGCTATCCCAAATTTTATCGATTTTACGTGTCATCGATTCTAAAACTCCAACCCTTGAACAATCGTAAAGCAATCGTCATCGCGTCTGACAGATCGTGAGTGTACATTTCAAGGAAAATCCGCATGACGATCGCAGCTATACGGGGTCGGACCTATATAGGGACGCGAGGCTCTCGTTTTCTCAAGCAACCGAGTCGATGCGTTAGCGGATCGATGACCGGCAATCGTTGCACAGAAAGAAGGAAGAAGGAAGAAGAGAAAAAGGAGGCAGAGAGAGAGAGAGAGAGAGAGAGAGAGAGAGAGAGAGAGGGAGATAAACTTCTCCACTGCGTGTCTTCGGCTCGACAAGCTCGCTGCTGCTGGATGCACGAGCCTCGACATTTTGACGGCTTCCCTCGACGCGACCGTGCGTCACCCCTCTTTCTCCTCGTCGCGCGTGCAATGCAGTCGCGCAGATGCACGCGAGTCCGCTCGCCCGCGTTCTCGGACGCTCGCGCAGAGCATATTGACACTTTCCGGTGATCTTAATTGACCACTCGGCTTGCTCGCTACGCGCTGGCCCACCGTCGATTGCGCGGCTACTGTTTAGCGGGGAATTTAGCCCAGATCCTCGCACCCCTCCAAAATTTTCCACCTGGGGATGGTTATCGTTATCGTTGATGCCTGATCCTATCTCTTTTTCCCAATCTCTCGAAAGCATCGAGGCGATCAAGTTTTAATACCGCTTTCTTCACCATTTGTCTTTGAAAAATGTTATATGATATAGTTTTTGGTTGTAGATATTTTCGTACTTTATCGACAGAGACAACGATTATTTAGAATGTTCCTTGGATGGTACCACGTCACATAAACTTCATTCTGTTTGTTTCGAGGAAAACGCGACGCTCAAATTTTATTTCCGATCACTTCCGATGAATCGTTCTTGTACGTTAAATTGCTACATTTCTTTTATACTTAATCGCGTTTTCTTGCGTTTACTTATGGTTTATTTCCTTCTAACTTAATCCTTTCATTTAACGATGCTTTAGATTTCATTTTTTTTACTTTGTCATGGTCTTGGACGATTCCGTTTGTAAATAAGAAAGATTCCCATTTAATAAAATACGGAATGTTAATTGGCGTCGTGAAAATATCAGAAAGGAAATGCGATTGTGTAAAAGATGACGAAACAGATATCAGCTGAAACGATCGATCCATCTAATATGCAACTACTATTTGCGCTCAGTGTATCGGTTCATTTATGGCGTTCATGGATTATTCGCTATTAATTAAAACAATTACAACAGTTCAACACGCGCATTCTCGTGTCCCCTGCTGCCTACGAAATCAATCTAATATCACTCAATTCATGTAACCAAACCAATGCCAGTGCACTGGATCGTGTGAACGGCATAATCAAAACGGCGATTGATTACGACGATGCCGTGTTACCAATTAAAGAATGCAATAAAAGAAAACAATATCTCTTAAAGGGAGAGTGGCAAGAAACAATATAATATATAGAGTAGCTAAGAAATGCGATGTTCGTTCGAAATAAGCATTTCATTCGAATATTTATGCGCTAGACTGCAATTCGCCTCCGATTTCAACCCTTCCGACGAGTTATAGTCCCGACGGTGAATCGTATACGTCTCGCGGTTTTTCGTCCTGAATTCCGCGATTAGCCAACAGAGAAGAGAGCGAACGATCGCCGGCGAGCTAAAATGCGATTATAGCTTGTCGATTTGTGGGTGGGACGGTAGAGCGATACGAGTTTTGCGGAGTACAGGGCATAGGGTGGCAAGCGGAGAAATATTCTCGGGTGAGTGACGGAGAACGGGTGGGAGGGAACAGTAGAGACCGGAGGTATTGATTGCGACGCGACTCTAGGAACTTGCCCGATACACGACCGCGCTCTACCTACCTACTACCTACACCCACCGACAAGCACGATTATTCCTCACGTATCCCGCGTTACTGAGCATTCACGCGACTAAATGTCCTCCGCGGCCTACCACCCGTTACGGACCCGCATTGCAAAATCTCCGAGAACTCCTTCAACGTTTCCCGTTGATCGTCCGATCATTTTTTCTTTTAACAACGCGAACAAATTTTATCACTGAAATGGACAAAAATCGGTTAAAATTAATCGAAATTAAAAGAAAGCTAGTTACGTTTATCGACAAAAATTGAACAAAAGAAAAAAAAACACAAACAGAGCTGATCGTCGAAAGAAGTAACCAGAGATATAGACGAATTCGTAGACTCGAAAACTTGAAAGATGTAGATGTACATCTACTCATTGAGATTTTATCTTGAACGAAGGCCCCCCAAGCATTCATTCAAACGTGGTCACCGCGTGAGCGAAGAAAATGTTGCTAGTGATTGGAGCAATTCAAATAATTCGTTTTACAGATACGTCCATCGTGATACTACCCTTTCTTTTCGCGTTTCTAAGGATACAAGAAACTATCGTGTACCCACGGAATACGCGGCACGAACATTCAGACGTATCGGTAAACTTCGACGAACGGCTACAAACGCGAAAACGAGGTCATATCGGTTTGAAGAGAGACTATAGGCGTAAAGTGTACCGGGATACTTCCTCTTGTGCTCCGCGTCCACTTCCCGAGCAAGGGCGAAGTATTTTTCCTTCGCGTCTTTCGACATATTCTTCCAAAGTATGCCCAATCTACGTCATACAAAAAATATCTTAATTTATCATTTAAGTAAACTATATATGCGTATGTTATTATTGTGCTCCAGCTATTGAAAATAAAATATTCCATTGATTCGAATAAAAGAATGATCGAAACAACAAAAATATGAAAATAAACCCTACTAATAAACAAACAAGTGTAAAGATTAATCTAGTGGTAAAAATGAATGCCGAAAGAAAAACTAGCCTAACACTGATATCCTTATTAGACTCTCGAGGATTCTGTGCGGCAAGCTTTTTACGCCATTCGTTGGCGAACAGCATAAAGGCATTCGCTGGTCGGGGGATTTTTCGTTTAACTCCGTTTGAATCAGCGATCCTGCCGTCGATGCACAGAAATGCTGGGAATTCTTCTGGACGTATCTGCGATCGACCGAGTTGCTGCAGAACGAAGATCTTCTCCTCGTCGTTTTTTTCACGACCGCTGCAAATCTGCCTCGCTTCCACGCGAATTTTCTTCCTCGACACGTTCTTTTTATCGTTTTCCAAATCGTCATCGGATGTCGTCAAAGAAACCTTGAAAGTTCCTTCTTCAGATTCCTCTTTTTTACAATTTCCGCAAGATTTTCTGCGCAGATTACAAGAGGAGGAATTCTTGATGTTCGCATGCTGATCAGGGGGTGGATCGTGGTCGTGATCAGATAGTTCGCGATCAGTTAAATTTGTCTCCTTTACTTCGACTTTAATTGCAGCTAAAACGAAATATTTCATTTCATCATATGTGTAAATACTTGATCGCAGAATAAATATAGAAAAGATTAATATTTCGACACAGATAAAGGGAGGGGAACGGGAGGGGAAGGAGAGAAAGAGAGGAATATGTCCCTTTATATAATTTTTATTCTTAAATTTTAAAAAATGCTCTGGAGGCTATATTTGAAGCGACATAACCGATGATATTTGTTATAATAAAAAATGCTACAGTAATAAAAGCAAAATAGACGAGCACGTATTATTTCCGATTACATTTTCATTGTAAGTTGTTAAGAGTCTTGGCAACAATGATAACTAAAATTTACGAAGTAATCATTATTTTGTCCCTCACCTTTCTGCACGAGGTTCAAAATCAATTCAGAGGCATCCATGTGAACCCCTTCCTTTGTACAGATTATTAATAAACAACTATTAAATGATCGTTCTGTGTTCAACAATAAATGTCGAGCATAAGACGTTTAATAATTACAAAAGCTAACACACGAGCGCAGATAACATTTCGTTGTCGAGAGGGCTGTGTTGGTTGTTGAAAACACTTGAAAAATCGTTGCGGAACGATGCGTCGATTTTTTACTTTTATTTTGCGATCGGCATTCTTCCATGACATTAGCCATGTATACATAGCGATAGTCGGCTGTATACCTTTGTTCTCCACTATTTTCATCAATTTTCTGATTTAATTCATTAACTTTCAACTTTTTGGTAAAGCTGAAAAAAGGGGGCATGTCGTGCGACCGCCTTTGTTCATGCGACAAACGTGGCATAGACTACTATGGCGTGCTATCATTGAAAAAAGACTGCGACGATTTGGAGATCAAAGCTGCGTGAGTGAGACTTTCCTGTTTTATTGCATATTCTTCTCTAACATTTCTCTTCGATCGGACTGTATCGATCTCTTCAAGCTACAAGATATCATTAACGGTATTTTCCATAAAAAAAAAACTACACTAACTGTTTCATAATAAAATTTTCAACTAAAAAATTATTCCTTTGGATAATATTTAAAGTTAATTCATTTTTAAGTTAACCAACAAATTTTTATTTTCAGATTCCGACGTCTAGCGATACGATACAATCCCAAAAGAGCAAAGAATGAAAGTTTAAGCACTATTTTCGCCTTAGTGACTGAAGCATACGATGTGCTTTCAGATCCCCTTAAAAAAGCCATATACGATCAATTCGGCGAGGAAGGCCTTAAAAATGGCCTGCCTGGAAGTGAAGGATTCATCCAACCATACATTTATCATGGAGAACCGATGAAAACTTACAGGTTCTGCGTCTCGTTTGTACTTTACTTTTATTTCTCCTCCTTTTTCATTTTTATTTTCAATCGCTAATTACCTTGATTCTTCGCTTAATTCAACGATTAAAAATAGAATCCGGTTGAACTGATCGGCTGTTTGGAAATTTCGAATATTTACAGTCCAGTCCAATCTATCTCTTTCTCATCAGGAATATCTCTGCAGGGAGTTCTTTGGAACCGAAAGTCCTTATGCTGATCTACTTCATATACTAACGCAGCCTTCGTCTCTGCTCGAATTTCCCGAGGGGCGGGGTATAAAGCGCAAGGAAGAGCCTCTGATAAAAACCTTGTACCTAACCCTACTAGAGGTATCGTATCGACGTTCTACTTATTTATAGTTTTCCTTTCTCGGTGTTAATCACCGTGTAGACGACGCGACGCGACGCGACGCAAGGCTTGCCGCGGTAAACCTTATACTTCTTGACTTTTATACCTTCGTATGAATCGTATTTTTATATTTTCACTTTTTATAGTACTGCTTGTCTGTCAATTAATTTTGTTACTTGTACAATGAATAAATACACTGCCGTTTAGTTTCCAAAGTAATCCTTCGCATACAATGATAATTAGCTCTAATTGTCCCAATGTATTTTTTCACGAAACGGATATAGGTCCTTCTCGGAGGAATAAAGAAAATGAAAATACAAAGACTGGTATTGGTAGGAGACGATAAATCCAAAACAGTGGTAAAGGAGAAAATTTTAACGATAGCTATTAAACCAGGCATCCCCACGGGGACAAGGATAGTGTTTCCGGAGGAAGGTGATCAAGGACCCACAAAAATTCCTGGTAAATTATTAACGATCATTAAAGAGGGTAGTAACCTCGTTTCTAGGTCTTTCAATGATTTGCACATAATTAAAACATTTCTGTCGGATATAATGAAACGGTCGTTATTTCAAAACGTTCTTTCCTGCTTCGGAAAGGTAGCTTGTAAAATAGCCTTTTCGCCGGTATCGATTCGAATTTCGCGAGGGATGCGTTTAAAATGCATCGTACATCTCGTGGCGGACAGAAATGGGTTAATCGTAGTGGTTCGCATAATGTCTTTACTTAGTCCAAAGCACGTCAGCGTAGCGGATGTAATCTTCATCACGGAGGACCGGCCTCACGAGACCTTCCGAAGAGAGGGCTCTGACTTGCACATGACGGTCGATATCTTTCTGCGAGAGGCACTGACCGGAACAGTGGTCACCGTCAACACCCTCGACGACAGAACCCTTCGAATATCTCTAACGTCTGTCATCACGTACGTGTCTACCACTTTCCGTCCCTGATCCGTCCTTCCTCCTTTCCTTTCCCGCTTGTCTGCCGACTAACTGTCTTATGTGTCTTGTAATCGATACAAAAACTGAATGCAATTATTAGGAGATTAATAAATCCAACGAAGAAAATTGCAAAATTTATTATGAACACACTATTAAAAATGTAACATATTCATTTCTTTTTTTTTTGCTTTGTTTTTTATAATTGTTGCAATGTCAATTGCGGAAGTAATATATACTATTTCTTTTTTTGTTTACTATAAAATAGTCCAGATTACCGGCAACATGTGCCTGGTGAAGGGTTGCCGTTACCAGAAAATCCAAAGGAAAAGGGATGTTTAATCATAGCGTTCAATATTGAGTACCCGGTATATTTGCCAGTGTCGAATAAAAATTATGTTAAACAAGCGTTTGAGACATCAGAGGATATCAGAGACACGGAATATGTTCATCGTCTTATACTGGCCGATAAAATGCGTCGTAACGTGGATGTTGGTGTTCCTGTGCGTCGAGATCCTAACGATTACGATGCAAAAGAATTAGACTTTTTATGTAACATTTAATTCTTCCACGTTAGTCATATAATTTTACTTACCGATATTTACATGAACATTTTTGAAGAAATTTAGCTAAGAAATTTGAAACCAAAATAAAATATATATTTTTTTATCGCATATAAAGGAACTGTTCATTTGAATACGTATTACCAAAGTTTTAACTTGCATATATAATGTAGTAAACGTGATGCAATAGATACATACGCAATGATTAGAAAGGGCTTTCATATAATGTTGCACTTTTTAATTTTATACGTAAAATAAGCTCGTAAAATAATTTACCAATTTATCGATTCATCGTAAAGCATAATTTTTCTAACGATTACTTATTTTAAATATCGAAAAACCTATGTTCTCAATAGTCTCCGTTATCTGCTAATGTGGCAATTTTCCAATAGCAAAAAATTCAAATGCGACTGCTATGAAACCGTTACAAGTTGCGGGTACTGCTCTCTTGCGGTGCAATGTGCAACCTCTATGACGATAAAGTCATTATACGCAGTCAATAATCGGTCTTGATCGTGCGAATAGAGTACTTTTCTCCTTTTCGTACAATTTTTTCGCAATTTTTATCGGCGTTCCATCGAACCGGTTCCGAAGTCTGCGAGTAGAGAGACGAATCTCTACGGTAAAGAACGGAAAGTGCCGGAAAACATTCCATTCGATGTCAGCCGAACGAGATACGATAATCTCGGACAATCATATGACTCTTCCGCACGTGACTTTATTTACAGTTGACTGATACTCGCGAACATGTATGGTGCAGTTCCTTGTGACATGATAGACCGAAAACGAAACAAAGTTAGCGAGCAATGCGGTACTTATAAACGATCGTTAGCTTATGATGCCTTTGCTTGACAAGCTGCTCCCTTCGAGGAAGCGTTTTAGAAATAACACAGCAGCAAACCTTGTAGCATCGAACATCGAACGAGAAGAGGACAGTAGGTGAGAACTATCGTATTTTTTTTTTTTTTTTTTTTTTTTTTTCGAGCACACTCCGTTATTCATTTTCATTCATCTTGCTCGCTCGTGCCTTGTTACATCGTCATTGTTCTATATTTATCGATCTTATTCGCTGTTTCGATATCTATCGTTGATATAATATATCGATCATCGGTGTTTTCCTTATTGTTTTAATAACTATTCCGTGATATATTTTCAACAAGTTCATTTTTTATCAAAAAAAGGCAAAAGTACGTTTAAATTACGAGACTTTTTTAAGGGCAGATTTTTCGTTCTATTTTAACCTATTTCGCGTTACGCTCATTTCCATCTGTCCATTGGCGGGAGACATAATTTGGTCTCCGTTACTAACATACATATGATTTGGCTTACGCATCGAGTCGTAAAATTGACCTCTACGTTAAATTCGATGAATATTTCTTTTAAATATTTTTCTCTTATTTGGAGTATTTGCATTTGCACGGGTATAAATTAATTTTTTATATTATACTTTGATTAATTAGAAATCATATCTGTAATGTACAAATTATGATATGTACAAATATATATTACATATGTGTATTAAATTAAGTTTCGAATAAAAATATTTTGCGATTTAAGCGATATCGCGAATTTTACTTACATTTTACACGTACACGAGATAGAAGAGGTATCTAACGAGAATAACAGAATTGTAAATGACACTCGAAATTATTACCTGCTATAGATTAAAAAGTTATATAAGGGAAGGTAGCTATATTATTTCAGTATAATATTAGAAGATCACAAGTTAAGATTAAGATATTGTTTCATACATTTCCTCACGTGCCTGCTTCTGCATTAAACGGTAACATTACTCGTTAACGTGTCCTTTTTGGTTATTTAATACCCCTATAAATCGAAATTAATTCTTTATTTATTAATATTATTGCATTTATTGCACATAACAATAATTATTATCTTTAATATTTTTAGGAACTCTGCGTCATGTGTCGGAGCAGGTCAAGTTCGGATCTTATTGTTCCGAGAATGCGAATGGCGTGGAAGAAAACTCCTCTTTGATTCTCTTTCTTTGGAAAAAAGATGGTGTAAAAATAAAACAACCTCGTTCAATCTCAAAAATAATACCAGCCCATCGAATGCCGATTCAGTTAGTCTTCAAAGCAATCGCACATTTGAGGTAGCGAACGATTGAATAGCCTGAAATAGAAAGTTCAATCTTTAATTCCAATTTTAGATTGTTTAAAATATTTTATAATTAAATTTTCAGCGAGAAAAAACGGCCGAAGATGACGTAAGTTTGTTAAGCGAAATGGTGTTTGGCACCGTGGCAATGACGTACAAAGGATCTTCGTTTAAAGTGAGATACAAAATAACAATACATATTAAAATTATAAGTAATAATAGTTAATATCCTAGAGAAATGGAAAATAAATTCGTTTCCATCTTTATATTCAAGATTCATTCAATGAATTCACCGTCTTGCATTATGTGCACAAAAGTCTTCCCTGCTACCGAGCACAACGTATGCAAGCCGAGGTAAGCTTAGACATTCGTAATAATCCAGTTATTGATTTGTTACTGTTAATATATCGAAACAATGTTTCATTTATTACTCGATCGTATTTCAGCGAGAGAACTTCGGACGAAGGGTTGGGTCGTTCCATGAATATGGATTCTAATTCCAGCATGCGAGTACTTTGTAGGTGACACTTGAAAAACTAATAATTCCGTAATTTGTTAACTTGGAAAGTTATAAAGCATACACGTGCAAAAGATTTGATTTTTTCAGTATCCCGACCGAGCTCCGGAAATTTATCAGGGTCCGAATTAAATACCGATGCTAGAAAAAATTCCACTTGCTCTAGTACCGGCAGCGGGTGGGATATAGACATCCCACCACCGACGGGGAGTAAGTGCTATTTATCGATTCAAACCGAATTAAGGCGTGTACAGGCCTGCCCATGCACAATTTATTTATGTACAAGGTCCATCGTGGATTGTCCAATTCATGGACAGTCTGCGGAGTTTCATGCATTGTTAGCAAACTGTTAGCAAAATGTTATACAATGAATAATAGGTGTTTACAATTTCGAAATAACTTAAAGTTCAGTAATATTATGAAATTTCGAATCACTTCGAACGTAAGTTAGTATTTAAAGCTTTTGAAATTCTTGGCAAGTACATTACATCTTGAAACTCTTTATAATCTTGAAAGTTTTGGAGGTTTTTTAAGATCTCGAATTCTGTTAGAGTTTTCAAGGCTTTTAAGTATCAAATTATATTTCCGAAGTTATTATTCAAGTTACAGGTGCACATTTAAAGTTATTTGAAATATTTTATCACTAGAGATTAAAATCTGTCTTAATATGTTACAATACCTAATTTTACATAAATGTTATAATACTCTAGATTATCCGTGAGGTTCACAAACATTGCACGCCGTACTTGCGACGCCATAAATCCATAAATCTGTACACTGAAATAACTTATCGCCAAAAAGTATTTATTATTCGAGGTGTAACGTGATATTAAATTCAGGTTCGCAGTCGCTGGAGAGCAATGGATCCTCTGGTATCGGTAGCCTTTCGAGTCTACGTCGAAGATGGTTACGAGCAGCTTCCACTTCTTTAGCGCGATCTGATTCCGATGATACATTCGGAATGCAATACTGGACCGAGAATGGAAGCGATAATAAAGATAGTCATGCTAAACGTCATAAAACGAGGCTCGGATTAACGATGTTAGTGCGATTAGCCGAAGGTCATGAGAGGTTGGAACTTAATTAAAGGCTATTATCAAGTGTTTTAATCATCGGTTTCATTCATCTTGATTGGGTTCATTATCATATTTTACGTACTAATATCTAACGTTAACGAGTTGGCCATATACATTACTCATTTTACATTACAGAAGAATTGAAGCTCGTTTACTAGAGCACATGGCTTTATTAGAAGGAATGCTGGATCGTTTGCGATACTTCTGCATTGAGTCTGGTAATAGTAGCAGTCAGAATAAAGGAATGCAACTTTCTGAAAGACTCTATAGATCTTCTTCAAAACTTATTGTTTCGTTATTACGTTTACTTACAAACGTTAACGCGGGTTTGAACTCGCAACCTTTACTATGGCATGATGTCCTTCTTAATTCAGTGAGAATAGAACATAAAATGAGTACCCTACATCACAGTTTGGAACAAATGTGTCAGTTACTTGATAACATAGACACAAAGTCAACTAACTTGTAAGTAGTTTCTGTTGAAGGTATCACACATTTGACTGAATATTGAAATTCCTGTATTTTAGTTTTTTGAGTACTGTTGTAACTGCTGTTTTAACATATCATCTTGGATGGATATATACTACACTGCCAATTCATGATCGACAATTGGTAAATAACTTGTTTTCCTTCCTTATAAATATCAAGAAATACTTACTAATATAATATTGGGTTGGCAAGATAGTATTTTCGGTTTTGTAGTGTGAAATAGAACTCATTATTTATATACAAACCTTAAACTAACAGCTGCAAGCAAAATTACGCACAACTTGCTTGTAACCAAACCTAAATGTGAATAACGTCAAATGACAAAAGAAAAAAGTCACAACATTCACAAAAGTCTTCCAAAACAATCACAACGCTCTCTATGTGTGAACACCGAAAATACTTTCTTGCCAACCGCATATTTCAAATTATCTGTCAATTGTGTATTTTTAGATGGAAAAATTAGGGACTTGGTACCCTTGTAATCCATTATGGGCTCAATTAGGTGACTTGTACGGTGCATTAAGTAATCCTATCAGAGTAGCACACACGGTCATTGCGGGCGATCCACAAAAAATGGACTTGATTAATTCCGTTTTATCCTTCTTAACATACTTCATTCGTAGTGGAGTTGTGCGAAAGCAACAAGAATATTATTGTGCCACTGAAGACGATATTCAAGAGGCTGCAAGCTTTTTAGAACAAGCGAGAATAAAACGTCCGCATTTATTCAATAACACGAAAGTAACATGTAATGATCGGGAGATCTCGACATTTCAACAAGTATTACAAACATCTGCACGAAAAAAAATTCTGGTACAAGAACATCCGTACAATGAAGAAGGTGATAATGCCATTATGCAACACTCTTATCCGCAATATAATATTGAAAGGTTAAGAGTAGGAGGATCTGTTAGCTCTCTGAAACGTAGCACTACGATGGATTCGCACCTTGATTCATTTATGTTGAAACAGCTGGAATCTGGAGGAGATGCGAAACATATTATGAAAAAATTTCCTGACGATGATGACACCAATGAAAAGGTCACGATCAATGAGAAGACCTGTACATCGAGTAAAGTTAAAATAGTAGTAAACGAAGTAGCGTCACAAGATATTGACATGACTAAGACTGATACGCAACAATGTTCTGAATATTCACTGCGAAATTTTGAAAAAAAAGTGGAGAACGATGATCTGGACGAGGTATTCACGAATTCTAAGATAGATGCTCTTCAAGAACTTGACGACGCACGCGTCGATACGTTAAAGTTATATTCCAGTAGACCTTATTTTGAAACTAGTCAGAGTATGGTTAATGAGATGAAGAATTCCCATGTTTTCTTCACGCTTGGCGACGAGGAGAAATCTATGAAAACCTTATCGCGACCACGACTTGGACATAGTTGTCAGTGTTCGTACATGTTCACAACGGTACCAAGTACGTCTGCGCAATTACCGGAAGGTGTGCTACGAAAAATTATTCAAAGAAACTTTCCTGAATCATCCAAAAGTATTCAATCACCGCCGAGAGGCTCTTCGAGTTCTCTAGGATTTTGTCAAAGATGCAACGGACAAGGTTATGTACCATCACAAAATTATGACAACTGCAAACAGGTCTTGGAAACGCCAACGAATGCGACCGAAGTATTACGTACTTGCGGCAGTAGCGTGGGCGATGGAAACGTTGGATTATCTCGGTCGAACAGTTTAGAAGCTCTGATGGAAGCAAACAGTGTTGTTGAATTACCTATGCCACGGTTAGATTCTTACATTATTCTAAATGTTTATAATGGTGATGGGTAACTGAGCTGCTCTTGAGTATAATCAATACTCGTGAAAGTTGTAAAATCTCTGGTCGCGAACAACGACGAGAGCAAGATGACAAAGTGGAAATCATCAAGAAGATAGCAAGAATACACGATAGACTGTAGGAAGGATACATGTAGGGATATACGTAGGAGGGATTGTGTCAAAAGCAGAGCAGACAAGAAGGAATGGTTTGATCGCTCTCGTCGTTTGTTCGCGAACAAACTATGCAGCTCTCTGGTCTAAAACAAGTTATGCACGATCAATGATATTGATAAATACAATTCTAGTAACAATATTATCAATTAGTACATATGATCCGTATTACTGCCACAATATTTATAGATATTGTTCTATTATTTGTGCGCGGGTTACTCAGGAGTATGAGTTACCTACTACTGATTTATACAAATAAGATGGTTGAAATGGTATAATTTCTGATTACAGAACAAAAAAGATGAAGAAGGGCGATACGTACAAAGATACAGGATTTACAAAGACACTTGTACAAAACAGAGTAAATACGGAAGAACCGCAAGGATCAAATTACTCTGAACCATCCTACACGTGGGGTTTAGTTTTACAAGGTTTGCCAAAGAAGAAAAAGAGGAGAAAAAAGAAAGTTATTCAACCAGAAGGAAACAAGACCAGCTATGAAATAGACAAAGAATGGTGGTACTGCATACGTGAAGAATGTCTTGCCAGCGTACGTTTTCCGACTATCGATCAACCAATCGCCGAATCACTTTGTATTTTAGCTGATTTAGATACTTGGCAAGTTGGAATTATATCGAATAATATGCCTTTACAAACTGTACCTCTACCGGTTGGGATGTCAAGACTCGTTGCGAATATGCTAGAAGGCTTTTCTTATTTATGGCGAAAATATCATTCAGCTTCGCAAGTAAGAAGTTATCTTTCAATTATCCGATATCAGTTTACAGCACAAACATTGTATATGTTATATCTTAAAAGTAGCTCTCAGTTGTTTTTTAAACTGCAAATATTTATTATCACATGTCTCCAAATATTCATTCTTATTTATTATAATTCAAATATAATTGAATTACTCAATCCACAATCCATCTTCCCAATGAACACTAAAAATTGAGCATACAGTATCAGTACAGTTAGAGAAAGAGAGGAAATGGGAAGCACAACGTAATATATAATATACTCTAAACATAAATAGATTACAAAAAGTATTTATATATTTCGGGCATTTTTTTGATACTATGTATTTCATTTTCATAGTATCCAATTCTTACAGCCATAAATTTATATTTATATAACTTTTTCTTCTTTATTATAGTGTATAGGTATACTGGAAGCAAAACTAAGAGAAATGTGGTTAAAAAGTGAGACATTAGCTGAAATGTTATTAGCAACAGAAGTATGCGATGCCAGTGTTGAAAATTTGACTAACGCTCTCGACCTAGATGCTGCAGACATACCACTTTTACTCGCAGTTGCAACCTCTCATTCGCCAGAGATAGCACAGAAATTTGGTCTCACGTTGACTTGATCATATCTTGTTACTTTTTTCGCGTTTTTTACTTCTCGACATGAAGTCTTTTTCCTTGGATACAACATCAAACGAAGGATTTATTGAAGCATTATTTGTTTATAAATAAGGTTGTAGACTATTGTTGCTTTATCCGATAACATATCCTAAGAAATCTTCCTCCGTTCTTTAAATGAAAAAAGTACATATATATACATTTTAAAACATGTTTTGTTGAATAAATGAAGAAATTAATTGAATGTTTACATGTATAATAAATATTCAAGGTATTTATTTTAATTCACTGTTCGATACGTAAAAGCGACAAATTTGCATTTAAATATTCAAAATTTAAATTTACATTTTATATAAAGCTCTATTCTGAAATGTTTAAAAAATTGTTTAAATTTTCAACACATGAATATTCAATTCAAGGGACGGATGATGATGCAACTTATTAAAATAAAATTATAATATTTAATGTACAAAAAATACATAGTCTATTTTTAGATTAATTGTGGAACTATACATTTAATGTCACTGTTAAAATATAAGTGTAATTTAATATATAGGATCTATGCCCGCTTTTTTATACGATATATAAGAATTTAAATGTATACGCTCTGTAGGAGTGGGATATAATAAAATTTAAATTAATTTTTTATAATTCCATGTATTCTAGTCGTTTCTTTTTCACAGCAATGCAATTTGTCCAATTTCAGTACTGGAAATAATGGAAACTGATTTTAGTAATCAAAGAGTTTATTATGTATTTGTAACAATACATTTAAAAAAAATTATTCTTTGATTAGTAATAATTACACATGTTACGTAACTAATTGCTTTAAACTTTTCAGGGTCGACATGCAATTCTCGACTTCTTTCCGTACGGTCAAGGACGTATCATATCACACAGGTTTCCAAAATCTATTAACGAATCGAGCTTTTAAATACTCCCTGTAAATATGTCGATTCAGGATCCTGTATATCCTGTGCATAACATGCACTGCACTTTCTCCTACTACTAAAAATGATGTCACAGATGCTCACCCGTGCAGTCTTCGATAGCTTAAGAAGGAATGTTAAAGAACGTGTTTCACATAAAATAAACATAAAACTGATTAATTAGCTTAGCAGATCGATTTTATTTTGATAAAGAACAAAGGAAATTTCGAGAACGTTGAACAGTTCAATTTTATTAATTCAGCAAATAGTAAAAGTATTAAAAGCTAAAAGTGTGAACTCAAAATTGTGGCATTTTGTGATCGCCAAAATATTTATGGTGCAATTTAAATACAAAATTAGCATACATTATAAATTACTGATTCGTGTTCACAATATCATCAATCTTCAGTATACTACGAACAGTTTCCGAAGCAAGAGTAATAGCGCTTATAGAGACTAAAAGTGGTTGAATCACATTTTCTTCTAAAATGTTAGTTATCATACCCTTTCGCACATTAATTCCGGCAGTATGTTCGCCCTTAGCGTGTCGATTTCGAAGCTCCGTTACAGTTGCAATAGGATTCAATCCTGCGTTCTCCGCTAATGTTGATGGAATTACCTGCAATATTTGAAGATATGCACTTAAAAAATGTGATTCGCTAGAACAGTGCATCTTCAATACTGAATACACACTAATTCTTTTAAATTTACATGTAATGTAAATTTTGTGTTTTTGTGTATTAATGAACATTACGCTATATAGAATATATATAATTCGTTTCAAATAAAACATAGTGTATTATAAAAATGGTATATTAGAGAATTATTATTTATTACCATATTGTTTTAATATATTTGTTACTTAATGAGTATACCAAAAATTGAGTGACCAACCTCAAATGCATTTGCAAAAGCTTTAATGCAGTAAGCATCAACGCCACTCAAAGTTTGTGCATATGCTCCCAGCTTTAATGCAAGTTCTATTTCAGGTGCTCCTCCTCCAGCAATCAGGGCTTTTTGTTTCACTAAACAACGAATTACACACAGCGCATCGTGCAGTGAACGATCTGCTTCTTCCAAAACCAATTTGTTGCTACCCCGTACAAGAATTGTCACTGTTGGTCCAGGATTTTGTATTTTAGTAATCTGTAATATAAAAATAATCTTGAATATTTACGCACGTGTAGCATTTACGGTATAAAAGTATAATCCATGTTAATTTCGTTCTTTCTCTGAACACAGAAACCGATTTTTTCCAAACAAAATCGACATTTAATATGCTAATTGTTTATTAAATTTAATGGTAATCGTTATTAGATCAGTAATTACTTAGATCAGTAATCGGCTTAACGATATTATATATATGCACAGTTACTACTTTTTACTACTATTTTAATGTACTAACCTTGACAAACTTAGAACTTCCGGTCTGCACTTCTTCGCATAATTCTGCGTTGACAAGATTCTCTGGGACGAAATGATCCAGCGACGCAATTGGCCTACAGCCCAACGTTTTACATACAAACGAAATGTCCTCGCGTTCAATGTCTTTAATCACCATAACTTTAATTTTATCTAAGAAGTGTATAGCTAGATCGCTAACAGCATCACGGAGAATAGATTTCTGTACTAGGAGTACATTGCAACCAGCTTTTTTAATTTGTTTCACGATATTCAATATATAGGCCCTTTCTTCTTTCAGAACACGGTCCATCGCAGCATAATCGGATACGATTACATTGTGATCCATCTGAAACAATAAAAATGTTACACTTACATTTAAACGCGAAAACATTGTTGAATTCATGCGTATTTCTTTCAAAGGATCCTTACATCCGTTTTAGGTGGAGAAATGCAGAACTGAATTAAACCTATTTTTGCTTTTTCAATACGCTTTGGTCCATTAACATTGCAGGATTTTTGCGTAAATATTAATCCTTCCACAAGTTCAGTATCTTCAACAGTTCCGCCTAACTTCTTGATTACTTTTATATTCTGGAAACATAAAAATACTATAAGAATGGAAACATCTAATCTGTGCGTAATCTAATTTATATATCGAACTTCTTACATTAAGGTCTACAGTATTTTCTTTTCCTTCCTCGGTAACTTTTAATACTGCATCCACAGCCAATGGTGCTAAAAGACTTGATTGTTGGAAAACAACCTAAAAAGGAAGAACGATTACTTATTGGAAAGTAGATTGCTTGAAACAATATTTGTAACGTACATACCTTCGAATTAAGAGAGGTAGCTGCTGTTCTAATTAAGGATTGCTTGTCTCGCAAATCAACAGGAATGGACATATCGGTCAATATCTGTACAGCCCTGATTGCAGCTTTTTGAAAGGCATCGCTGATCAAAGTAGGATGTATTCCTTTTTGTAGCAAACGTTCCGCGGCTTCCAAAAGAGAGCCAGCCATCACAACGACGCTAGTTGTACCGTCACCAGCTTCAATATCTTGAGCTTTCGATAACTCTACTAACTGGAAGCACATGAAAATATTAGAAATGTCTGTACAAATCATTAATAATCAATGAAACCAAATTACCGAAAGAAAATACCATTTTTGCTGCAGGATGTATAACATTCATTTCTTTTAAAATGGTAGCACCGTCGTTTGTAATTGTAACTTCTCCATTACCAGCTTGAATCTAAATGCATAAAGGGAAATGTTACAAATATACATACTACTTATTACTTATTAAATTAAATGAAACAAACAAATTTTGTTTAATACAGAGATTCGACTTTACCATTTTATCCATTCCCCTAGGACCCAAACTTGTACGAATTGCATCACTGACAGCTGAAATAATAATAAGTATTTCTTACATTGAAATTCTAGTTAAATACTTAAACGATATATGTAAATTCAGATATTATAAAATAATCATAAATAAAAGTTAAATAATTTCGATTATATATGTTATACATAAAAAGACTTTTTAAGATCGATGCGTTTGAATACGCTAAACATAGACCTAACATAGACTAATCACTAATTCATTATTGTGACTTCTGGCAAATTTGTAATACTTTTAATTTTGCAAAATATCAATGCCGAACAATGATTTATATTTTAACTTTCGCACGACGTCCGCTGGGTTGCATCGCACGTTTACCGGCAGAGGAAACTTGTCACGAAAATAAGAATAGAAACGTATAACTTTCCAATTATTTAAAACGCAATGCATGTATTAGTAATTTTCACGAAACATCAATAAAATAAATTTTAACGTATTTTCAGACTTCTGGTAGTATAAAATAATTTGGTTACGGTATGCTGGGCATGACTATATAAGGTAAGACATTTGTCGCTGACGTGATGACCGATAAATAAAAATGAAAACGTTTGAGGTATATTTGAATAGCTTCGTTTTGTCACCTTTGGCAGCGTTGATGTTGCTGCTTCGAATATCGGTGGGTTTACTTTTATCCTTATAAGCTTTTCCATGGGCACTTCGTCCATCGCCGCTTGCTGTAAGTGCCGTCATCCTGGGTAAACTGGTCACGTTTTTCAAATCGGATTGATTGCGAAGTTTATACGCGAGCCTATAAGGAACTTCGTTCCTCTGACTATTGGAGATGATTTCTCGCGACACTTTTCCTTCCAACTGGTTAAACGCCTCAGGAAATATTTAATTTCTCTTACAGTATAAAACAGACGAAATCAGCACGCGTCTGAGAAACGACTGGAACCCTTCGATTGTAAGATAAAGTGAAGGGAATGTCGGTAAAGGGAATGGAAGATACGCAGTTCAGCACCGCGTAGTGGCTCGTCGAAGGAAGTTCTCAGGAACCTACGCAACGCTTTACGCGCTTATATAGATGATATTATTTTATATTAATCTATTTCACGCTATGCTTAAGCATAGAGCAAAGTAGCCAGTCAAAAAGTGTAATAAAATTTCGAATCTATGTAAACGATCGGAAGATTCCAGCCTAGACTTCCAACCTAGTTTACAAATTGATTCACGGCCGATGCTAAAACATGATTTCAATGTATATGTTATCAGCGCCATTGCATGCCACGGTTTATTATTTATATGAATGTGTTGCAATTAAGATGCGAGTTGATAATCGTGGAAGAACACGATTTTTAGAAAGGTTTAATCAAAACATCAATAACACCTTTAAGTGATTATTGCAAAAAATATTGTAAAAATGACGTAAGTGTGAAAATGCGTAAGGACAAACCCATTAGATTGTCACCTGTTCGTTGTCATTTTTGATAATAGGCACGGGATGTGCCAACTCACCTACTATCAGTCAGATATGAATTTTCCTATGGCGATATGTATTTTTTAAGAAACTGTTTATAATTTGCGATGAAATAGATTTTTACGGTAACGTTGTAAAAAAGGAAGAACATTGGTACGATGGCAAATGCAGCTATCGGAGCTAATCCGGAAAATACTTCCAAATTTTTGGAATCGCTGCAAGCAGACTTGAAAGTGCTTGCTTCCGAGACGAAGAAGAAATATCCACAAATTAAGGAAGTATGTTGTTATTATTGATTTTAATAATTAATTGCATATTGTTACATAATAATGTTAAATGAAAAAAGTTAGGTTAGTTTACCAATTTGGATTGTTTTTCTTTTAGTTACATAAAGATATTGTGTACATATCAATTAAATACTTTGAAATATTTAAATATATTCTATTTTGTTACAGTCATGCGAGGAAGGAGTCGCGAAAATAAGAACAGCTTCAAATACTTCGGGTGCTCCAGTTTATTATATCGTTAATCAAATCTTGTATCCTTTGGTTCAAGGTTGTGAAAGTAAAGATATCAAAATAATTAAGGTAATAAAAAATAAAACATTCATTTAATATTATATTTTACGTATAATTTATATACATTATTTGATTTCAGTTTTGTTTAAGTATGATGCAAAGATTAATTACACAGCAAGCTGTTGATCAAAAAGGTGCTCGTTATATTACGGACACATTATGGATGTTAATGGAATCAGGAACGGAAGAAGTTAAAGTATTGCAAACTGTAACTCTTTTACTCACTAGTAACACCATCGTTCATGGTGAAACACTCGCAAGGGTAATAATTCACATTGCGCGTAAAGCGTGTAAAGAATTTATCAATATTTTCGATTATTTATGAAAAATGATATGTAATTTTCAGAATTTGGTTCTTTGCTTTCGATTACATTTCACGAAAGATTCCACAACTATTAACACAGCAGGAGCTACCGTAAGGCAGTTAGTATCGTTAGTATTTGAACGTGTTGTTGCAGAAGATGAGCAAAGTCCTGATCATGAAGATTCAGATGAAATAAATTTGGAAGAATTAAAAATTCCCACTAATCAGGCACCTAAAGGTTTAGGACCATGTGCAGCTGATGCGTATTTAATGTTTCAAGTAAATTCATTCGCACGTATTAATCATTATTAAGACGTTTAATAAAATACAATAATCAAATAAAAACTTTTTAGGATTTGGTACAACTAGTAAACGCAGATCAACCTTACTGGTTAATTGGAATTACAGAAATGACACGTACATTCGGATTGGAGTTGCTAGAATCTGTTTTGACAAATTTTTCATCAGTATTTTTTAAGGTATATATGGAGAAATACAATAACTGATTATATTGAATAGGTTGTTAAGAATAGATATAAATTGAATAGGTTGTTAAGAATAGATATAAATTGAATAGGTTGTTAAGAATAGATATAAATTGAATAGGTTGTTAAGAATAGATATTCAATGTTTATGCTTCTTCTAGCATCCGGAATTTAGCTTTTTACTAAAGGAAAGGGTGTGTGCACTTGTAATCAAATTGTTTTCACCTAATATTAAATATCGTAATTCAGTACCAGCATCACTTCAACAAGCTACGCCTTTGGATAAACCTTATTTTCCTATTAGCATGAGACTTCTTCGGGTTGTTTCTATTTTGATACAAAAGTATCATTCACTTTTGGTATGAATTTTAATTATAATATTCTAAAATATTGTTGGCAATAATCATTTTTTTAAACCCAAGTTGAGAGTTTGAATAGCATAATTTAGTCAGTATGTTTGTACTTTTTCAGGTAACAGAATGTGAAATATTTTTATCTCTA
The DNA here is from genome assembly GCA_963969225.1 of Xylocopa violacea. Lineage (NCBI taxonomy): Eukaryota > Metazoa > Arthropoda > Insecta > Hymenoptera > Apidae > Xylocopa > Xylocopa violacea. Next base: position 16,285,098 of record CAXAJV010000015.1, read on the forward strand.
ATTGTTAAATTCTTGGATCCTGATAAACCAACATGGCAAAGAGCATTAGCTCTGGAGGTGTTACATAAAATGACAGTACAGTCTGACCTTCTTACAAACTTTTGTGAATGTTATGATTTGAAACCTCATGCAACCAATATTTTTCAAGATATTGTGAATAGTTTAGGTGCTTATGTACATAGCCTTTTTGTTAATCCTCAAATGATGAACCAAACCAACATGGGTAAATCTTAATTTACTATAACAATAATAAGTAATTATTTAACATAATATTAATGTTTATAATGTCAGCGACAGGTACAACGATCCCTCAAAGTACAACTTCTCCGTTGTTTACGGGAATGCCTATAGGACCTGGTGTTTCACCCCAACCTGGTTTTTATTCGCGTGGTATTTGGTTGCCCGTGGTTGCGACCTTCACAAGTGGTCAAGCTAAATCCACCTAGTAAATATTTCTTTTATTGCTTATAATGAGTTTTGTAAGAAAATAATGTATACACACGTATAACTATAGTAAAACTTTATTTTTTATTTAACTTTTAGCCTGGATATGCTTGATAAAGTTGAACCGCCACAGATTCCTATCGGTTATGGTATAAGTATAGCTTATGCGTGTTTACTAGACATTATACGATCCATAGCTCTCGCAATTAATGGTTCCAGTGAAATTCTAAGTGGAAATCATTCTTATAAACCTAGCGAATTTGAACGAAAACTTCATACTCAACTCATCAATTCTAGTTGGTGTGGTTTATTAGCAGCGCTAAGCCCTCTCATAGATGCAAGGTAAGGGATCGATTGATATTGTTGATAATTCTATTCTACTTTTAAGTTATTTGCAATACACGAAAATAATCTGTTTCTCAATTACAATGTTCAGTACCGACGAATCTGCGACCGAAAACGTATTAAAAGCAATTCAAACATTCGCGTCGTTGTGTGGACAACTGGAGTTGCAAACTCCTAGGGATGCGTTCATCACCGCGATATGTAAAGCGTCGTTGCCTCCTCATTATGCACTGACTGTGTTGTACAACGCTCCTCAGGGTATACCAACTGCAAGACAACAAGAATCCACTCAGTACAATGTGACTATTGGTGAACCAGATTATAGACAACAAGTGGTAGCTGTTGGTACTCCGCTTCCTACTGCATCTCTACCAGTTGGTGTGTAACGGCTGAAATTTGCTATTAAAAATTATGCAGGATCTTTTTTATTTTACTGTTGCAAAGACAGCGCATTTACATATCCACCAAAAAGTGATTGCAAATTGATTCATAATTTAAAATATTTATAAATATTAAATATGTCAGGTTTAAGTGCAAGTCAATAATTCATGAGGTGCAACTCCATATAACTAAATAACGGTACATTTTGCTGAATGCAATTCTTATTTAGATTCTATACTCTACAATATTTTATCGCTATAAATTGTCATCATCATCACTAATCATTTATCATAATTAACTTTATTATTATTTGAATTGCCACTAGGATTATTCATGATTTCTATCGATTTTGAGTTCATTTTGATATTAAGAAAATCGATTTAATTATTTCAAAAGAATAGATTCATTGTTTTCCTAAATACGACTCCTCATATATGCTTGTTCATTAAAATAAGTTTCAAAGAATAGTCTACAATATGCGAATAAATCAAGATCCGTACATCACGCTGGTGGTATTTAGTAAGATTACTTATAATTAATTAAAGCAAATTAATTGTCTATACAGGCGCACATCAAGGTCCGGTAATGTTAACCGCAAAGAATTTACAATGTATGCGTGCATTGTTGTCACTTGCACATTGTCACGGTAGCATACTCGGTGGCGCATGGCATTTAGTACTTACGACGTTACAACATCTTGTCTGGATACTGGGTTTGAAGCCTTCTACAGGAGGATCATTGAAGGCTGGAAGAACAGCTGCTGATCCAAATGCAGTACTTACAAATGCAGTTATGGCAGATCTCCCTGTACTTAGCGCCATGCTTAGTAGGCTGTTTGAAAGTAGTCAATATTTGGATGATGTTGCTTTGCATCATCTGATAGACGCACTTTGCAAACTAAGCCACGAAGCCATGGAATTGGCTTATTCTAATAGAGTAAGTGGTGAAATATTTTATATTTCGTAATAATACAATTTTGTTTGTAAACAATATCAAATTTTCCCTATAGAAGAATTACAAATATTTCGAATATGTCTCTACTAGGAACCCTCTCTATTCGCCGTGGCTAAACTGTTAGAAACCGGTTTGGTAAACTTACCACGAGTAGAAGTTTTATGGAGGCCATTAACAAATCACTTGTTAGAAGTTTGTCAACATCCACACATTCGTATGAGAGAGTGGGGTGTCGAAGCTATTACGTACCTCGTTAAAATGGCTCTTCAGCATAAATATCCACAACCTTTGCGTGATAATCAAGTAGGATTACTTAAGGAATTTTAGTTTTCAATTAAAAATACATTAAATCGAATAAGGTATTGAAAATGTAATATCTTTTCCCATTGTAGAAGTTGCAGACTTTGCTTCTAGGACCATTGTCCGAATTATCATCGGTTCGTCATGGTGATGTAAGACAGCGACAATTGGAGTGTGTTTTACATGTTTTACATGGTGCAGGAGAAACACTATATCATGGTTGGCCTTTGGTGCTTGGTATTATTGGGGCAGTATCTGATCATCATGGGTAAATATCATTACGTAGTAGTATCTCTATCTGATGAGACATTATTTATTTCAGTTTTATAATAATTTTCGTTACAGAGAAGCCTTAGTTCGAATAGCATTTCAATGTTTACAATTGGTAGTAACTGATTTTTTACCAGTGATGCCTTGGCGGTGTCTTCCGCTTTGTGTCGATACAGCCGCAAAATTCGGTTTCCAGACACAAGAATTAAATATTTCATTAACTGCTGTCGGATTAATGGTAAGAATTTTCGCTTACCAATCTTGGTATTATTACATATATTCATTATAACAATCACATAGTGTCCAGAGCGTAAAGCGTTTCACAAATTTGGTTACTTTTCATTAAAACATTTGATTATAAAAGATGGATGGACAAAAATAAAATCAAAACAAACCAGGCAAATACCTGTTATTAAAACTTGTTTTATCCTCTATGAAGTACAATACGTTAAAATAGTTTTGTTGATGGATTAAGTAGATGTTATAAACTTTCATAAACTGATAGTAAGTTTAATATAACCATATTATATTTTTCAGTGGAATATAAGTGATTATTTTTATCAAAATCAAGAAAAACTTTGTGTATCTTTAAAAGGAGATTCGTCATCTGTATTTCCGGATTTTCCTGGTACAACAAATATGCCACCCTTTGATAAACTATGGATGTGTCTATATGCAAGATTAGGTAAAATTACCAAATATTATGTACGAGCGGTGGGACTGTTTTAGAAATGTCTTATATATTTAATTTCTAATTTTAAGGTGATCTATGCGTGGATTCGCGACCCGCTGTTCGCAAATCAGCCAGTCAAACTCTATTTTCTACAATATCTGCACATGGTAGTTTGTTGCATCAACCAACATGGCAAGCTGTGCTTTGGCAGGTTCTTTTTCCACTCTTGGATAAAGTAAGAAGTCTATCTAATTCTGCTAGTAGTGAAAAGGTTGATACGAGTGGAAACATACTTATTCATCATAGTAGAAATACAGCACAGAAACAATGGGCAGAAACACAGGTAATACTATATTAGTAGATTTGAATTGAGAAGTTGTGTGTTTTCTACAGGATATTACTATAACAATTTATTACATACTTCTGTAATAGTTGTACTTTTGTTTTTGATAATTTCATTTATTACGAAAAAAAAAAGGTTTTTTGTTATAAAAATTTCGACCACATGTGTCAGTTCCCGTATTTTGGCTCTAGTTTTGGAGAGACGGTAAAATTACAATAATAGTTGAAGATATTTATGAAATATATGGTAAAAGTGTTATTAAGGCAGAATATGTCGAATGTAATTTATAAAATTATAGACCAAAGATTTTAGAAATTACGTGAATAAAACAGACTAATGAGAATTACCGATTAAAAAATTCAGATTACTAATTAAACATAAGAATAATATAATTCTATTTGATAAGAGAAAAGCGTAAATGTTTCGTTCATTCAATATTAGTACATATACCTAAAGAAATTGATTGAACAATCGTTCTACAGGTATTGACATTGAGTGGTGTTGGAAGAGTATTTAATACGAAACGTCAACTATTGCAAATGTTGGGTGATTTTCCTAGAGCCTGGTCTCTTTTACTAGAATTTATAGAAAATTCTGCACTCAGTAAAAATAACGAGGTACGCACGTATGTAATATTTGTGGTTATAAAAGAACAAAGAATTATTTGTTTAAATTCAATAGGTATCATTGGCAGCTTTAAAATCATTTCAAGAAATTTTGTATCTTCAAAAAGGAAGTGACAATAATGAAGTAATTCAACCAAACGATTCCGAAGCGTTATGGATCGTTGCATGGAAGGTTTGGCTGAACATTGGAATGGAAAGTACAACACCACCTCAGGAAGGGGAAACAGAACCTTACGTACCATCTCAAGCGTTTTTGACAGCATTAGTTCATATATTTCCAGCTGTTTTTCAACACATCAGAAACAAGTACATATATTCGTGCTTGATTTAAATGATTAAATTTCCATTTCAAAAAATTAAAATTCATATACACATTCGTTCTTCTTAGATTTACTGGGCCTGATTTGCAAAAACTTTGCCTCGTATTGAAAAATGCAGTCGCAGTTCCGGTACACGGTGAATCAACACCATATATTTTACCTACAATGCCAGATGTAGTTCTTACACATTTACAGGATGGCGTGCTTCATTCAATGGAACTTTTACAAAAAGTATGTAAATTATTTATTATCAAAATCGTTTTCTCTAAATTCGAAGTTAATTATATATTTTTCTTTCGATAGGAAGCACTAAATGGACCTGATAATCTGCGAACAATGATCGTTTTAATATTTCTTCAGCTCTTAAGCTTCACAAAGTTAGCTTGCGAAGCTCCTACTTATGGTAAAATACCAACGAAACACATCTCCCAAGTAAGAGGTGTATCCGTGCGTATTTTGTATTTTTGACATTTCTATCGATTATCATATTATTCTTAAATGATCATTATTTAGTTCTTTTTGTTTATTTAGACTGATTGGGTGACCATGAATTACGTTCCTTTTGGAGAGAAAGCTTTATCAATGGTCGTAACATTATATCAAAAGACAGCGCATGAAATGGCGGTTATAGATGGGCAAGTTTTAAAGCATATTATAGAAGCGTTACACGTGCCTTTATCCATGAAGTACGCTTGCCCATCACCAACAACTTGGAAATTAGCTGTTACTAGTTTACTTGCTGTTTTACATACCGGTTTACCTTTAGCCAGAAAATATCCAGAACAATTTCAGAGTATGTGGCCGGAACTCGCAAGTACCTTAGACGACTTTCTATTTCCAAAAAGGTAACTAGAAACGAAAATTGCTTTTCCTAACTTCTTATTTATTAGTTGTAAGTGACAAAATTGTTGAAATTGCAGCGTACAGATAATTTGTTTTTCACTACAATAATTTTTTATTTCTCACAGTGTACTGAATGTAGAGCGAGGCGTTGAAGAAATTCAAGCAGATGAAGCTGTAGATTGCCAAGTAATGGAGCTCTTACGAGACGAAGTTTTACCACATTCCCAACATATACCCCATCAGTTTATTTTACGAGTAGTTATGCTTTTAAACAAAGGTTCTATACATTCAGCAACTACAACAAATTTTGGTAATTTTGTTTTTCTCATTTATTGAAAGAGAAAATTTAAGTATAATAATATTTTCTTCCATTAATTGTAGAAAATAGTGGGGAAACTAAGTTAAGAGAAGAATTCGCTAAAACGTGTTTTGAAACGTTACTCCAGTTTTCTCTATTGGATGGATTAAATAACGATTCGGAACATAATGCAGCTAAGAATCCTGAAAATGATGAGGGAGGTGTTGCCGGACGACTAGCGGTCACTGCGCTTCTTCACAGGTTTCAAGAAGTTTTACGACGCTATATTGAAAATGAGAGGCGAAGTGGAAAATGTCCACTACCTAGGTAATAGTTTTGTTTAAACTAAAGTTTTACGATATTTAGTAATATGTACGATTACTTTATTTACTTTTAAGTCCGTATTATAACGTTTAAATACGTTTTAAAAATAATATGTATAGTTGCGTTGAAGATAATATGTAACATATTCATTTATTTTTAAGTACTTATTATATAAACCTTTTCTAGGTACAGATTATCGGAAATTTCGTTTGTTTTAAAAGCTGTTGCAACACTTGTGGTCTCTTTGAAAAAAGCACCACCTAATAAAGGTAAATAATACATGGTTTCTTTATGTGCCGCATAAAAAAATTAATTTTATTAGTATATTATTATTTAACTAATTGCAAATATGGAAATAACGCATGCATAATTTCCTTTATTATGTATATAATTTAAAAATATTGGTTAATGGTTTTTAGTCGAAAGGTCAGTTTGGGAACAACTGATTGGGCTATATCCATGTTTAGTAGAATGTACAATAGCCACGGCATCAGGCCAAGTGTCAAGATCTTTACGGGAAGCATTGCTGCAATACCATGATTTACTGAGACCGCCGCTTCATAGTTCTACAACATCAAATGGTGTTTGACCATTGCATTCTTTCTTTCTAACTCGAAATAGTAATGTTTGCTACACAACCAAGTAGTAAACATTTTATATAACTATGACTACGTGTACAATAAATTCTGTCATGAAATTTTCACTTCCATGTACACGTTTAAGGTGAAGAATCTAAGGTGATGTATCACTGAAAATTTTTAATTTATGTGTGTACGTGCTGAACAGTTTATGCGAGAAATAATTTTTTTATCAGCACGCAACAAAAGGTAAAAATATTTACCATCTTCAACTATATCGTATAAATAGTTTGTTTCTGTAAATTGCAAGATTTTTATAGTAATTAACGATTGTACAATGACTATACATTTTAGTTATTTATTTCACATTTTAAGGATCTCTTAAATATTTTCGTTTCTATAAAAATGATTGTGAAATTCCTCTTTTTTATAGTCTTTTTTTGTAGTTTCTTATATAATTTACAATTACAAAAAAGCTATATACATAGCATCAAATTTATATATAGTAAAAACTGCATATAGTTTTTGATTGAATTAACGCGTTACTGTCTATAACAAGCAAGGATAAATTCATATTTAAATGAAACAGCACATAAAAAGAATGTAGTCTTAGGAAGTCGAAACAAGTATGCAAAAATGTTAAATATGTATTTGATAAGCGCAAATTTACTAATATAACTGCAAATTATATATACATGCCATGCTGCTGTACATAATAAATGTACAACTTGGCTTTTCTAATGCATATTGTAAATACTGAATTGCGATTAGATCATACAGTACGATTTTATAAATAATATAAAATTATTATTCGCTATTCTTACAATGATATAATACTGAAAAACTGCGACATAATAATGTAAATATAGCCACGCAAAAAACTCAATAAAAGTCTGAAATATTTATTGCTATTTTTGTATAGAAATCGTGCCTCCATAGATTTGATATTTTTTGATGTTTTACGCAATACATAGCACAAATTTTTTATATTATATGTTTTTTAAACAAATTTTTAGACAAATTGAAAATAGTAAAACTTGTTTCTGATTATTTTTTTATTATTTAATTGCAGGATTAAAATTTGTTCTGTTTCGTATGATTGATCTATCTCTTCTCATATATTATCGCATATAATTTTACGTAATACAAATGTGTTTGAAGTATATTATGTATTTAGTAAAGAATGGGGAAATCGTCAAAGTATAGTAATATTTTAGTATACTGAATTTGTTGTATTTAATATCAAGCAAATATTTTGTATAAATAACATTTGTATCTAAATGAAATTTTCTAGTTGGAATCTGCGGATTAGATATGTGTACAATTATATATTGAATTAATATTGACGGATAGTACTTGGTTCGATTTCATTAATGAACAAGCGCCATTGTTAGTATCGGTCAACGTTAAAAATAAGTGTCTTTAAACTGTAGATGTCGCATCTGTAACCGGAAAACTTCTAGAATTAATGGGAATTTAACAAAAATTTGTTAGAAAATAGCAATTTTATGGTGTTATTTTCCATTGAAATGTAAATAAATTCGTAAATTTTATCGACGTTCAAATGAAACGATATATGTTAGCAAAAAAGTATTGAATTTGATTCGTCGTGTATTTTCGAGTGACGCCGTGGCCATGATTGTTTAGTTTCGGGGGGATGAAAAGTGAACGCGAGCGAGAGATTTGAATGAAACGCGTGTGAGAGCAACGTATCGACTTATTTCTGTATTTAACACGTGTGCCTGTTAATTGAGAGATATGGTAAGAGTTATCACAAGTTAAAACTTGAGTGACGCCTTTATATGTGCCGAATAGTTTTCGCGGGAATTTTCAGGCACTACAATTGTTGGTAGCCGCCGCTATCGCGGCGCAACATTGCACTTTCAAACTTTCGATCGATTTGTACTCGATATATAGAACCGTCAAGCAAAATGAACATCGTGTACGGTTTATCCTTTAATACGTTCTTCTATTTGACTTTTCGGTTATTACTCGATCCCGTACAAGAATTATGTACCATTTCTGTGGAAAATATTAGAAAATATAACAGAGTATCAGGCTGCATATAAATCGATATATACTTCCGAGTGTGCATATATACGTTTCGTACATATCCGTGTATGTGTGTAACGTTGGTGTAACACTTGAATGGGGGTATATGTGTATCTCTCTCTCTCTCTCTCTCTCTCTCTCTCTCTCTCTATATATATATATATATATATATATATATATATATATATATATATATAGGGATATGCATATATGTACATATGTATATATATATATAGGGATATGCATATATGTACACATTTATATACAACCACTAGAAGGAATCGTGGATGAGGAACGCCCCTTTTTACGATACGATCGAATTTCTTTCCCGCGCAATTTGTAAAATATGATAAAACGTCAATAATCGACAGTTTTGAATTATTGAAACTTTCATATTAATGTATGAATTTATTTTTCTCCATTTCATGATCAGTGTTCTTAATAATAATAGCCATTTTTTAAGAAATTTTTACATTTATCGTAATACTCAATGTTTTTGAAATTATTAGTTTAATATTTAGTAAAAGTAAATTATTTACATTCAAAATTAAAGCCAGAATACGTGTAAGACATGTATTAAACGATTTTATTGTTCAAGATATCGTTGATTTCAAGTACATTTCAGACCCTATTATATATAATCTTTCAAAAATAAAATTCATGTTTTTTAAGTAGCTTTTAAGAAAATATATTTTAAAAAGAATGTAATCAAAACATAATGCTGTACATTTTTTTCTTTCTATGTTTAAACGTGTTTGCTAAAGATAGAATATTACTGAATCAGTTATCAGTTAGTAGCAGAGGAATATTTTTAGTCAGAGCCTAGTCAGAGTGCCTCTATTGAAAATATATTTAAGAAAAGTGAATAGAAATATATAATTATTATAAATATTAATTATTTTTCTTGTATCTCTGTTTATTCTTATTGTCCGTTTTGTTTTGCTAAAAAAGGAACCCAGTATTTAATGATTTTTTAAAATACTTTTTTCTTAATTTTAACAGTATAATAATATTGTACAATTTCATATTGTTCTAGGCCATTTAGATTGATCTCTGAAATGTGGTTACGAAGTGAACATGTTAGTAGAAGACTACGCGGTCGTTTAAATATAAGTTGTACATCCAGAACCAAAATATCCAATCATCGGGTACAAGTCAGCAGCTTGCGGAAACTTCCATCTGTTAATAATAATAGTCATCGCATCGATACACCAAACAAATGCGGCAGGCTAACACGATGGAAACTTAGATGTACACGTTTTTTGAAAGAGGTACTTGCTAGTTCCTTATCGATGCCCTGATCTTAATTTCTTAGTCGTATTTATATTTTTTCAAGTTGTCATCCAAAACACTGATATTCGATTATGATATCTTGGATTACATTATTGTCATTAGCTTACTGTAAATGATCTTTGCAGGTCATTTATTAAAAACAATCTTCACTATTCCTTAAAAAGAAATGTTTTCTAACTAATCAGCGGTTAATGAGCGACTGACTAACTCTCAAGGATGCTATGCACTTAGATTTCTTAGAACCTACAATCGAAGCCATTTGGTTAATATAAAGACTCGAATAGAGTTTTGTTAAAAAAAAATTATTATCTTCGTAGGCTTGTAAAGGAAATGTTTTACGTTTTGCGAAATCTACACCTAGTAGACGAGAGAGAGGGCCTCGTAGAAGAAAATGCATAAAACGATCGATGGTTACTTCAACTCCCTTACATCGAACTTCTGCAAAAGATGCAATTATTGTAAGTTATTATAATCCATTTTATTTTCAAATGACTGAAAATAACTAATTTAAATTTTTCAGCCGGCGAAATGTGCAACAGTATCAAAAGTTTCTGAGGAATCTAAAGAAAATTGGAATACAACTACTTTGCCCCTGTACTCGTCTATATTAAATATCGATTCATGCTCCACCACAACTACCATAAATGACTTCAAATCTTCTATTTCAAGCGTAACATCACTATCAAATCTAATGCCTCCAGCATCTGCAGAATCAAATTCAGACCTTTCGCACGTGTTGAACCATGAAGAAAATAAAAATATTGGTACACATATTTACAGAAATTGCTTACTAATTTACATTTACCTCTTCAATAATATATATGACAAGTAAATTTCACTTGTTGCAGATACTATCTCGCTATATTATTCCGCTTCTTGTACCCAAACAGAGACATCTGGAGAATGTTATAGTTTAATACATTCCGCATCCATGTACGGAACTCGTTCTTATTCATCAGAAAAGTATTTTCCAAACGGAAAATACGTACTTAGCAACAATAATGCGAACAACAGTAGTTTGTCGAAAAACCATTCTGTCGACGGTCATTCGTCAAAATATGAGACAAGCTTTGTTAGTACAAAGTACAGTGCATCGACCATGTACAGCTTAAGCCACCATCATTCGCCAGACACAAATGGGAATGTTACTGAAAAATACGATTCGGATGATATCGAGGGCGATTACCATGACGTCGAATACATGGAGGTTGGGAGCGAGGAAATAGTAGAAAGTTGTGATATGGAAAATATGGTTGCACATGTTCAAGAAGATTGGGAACCATTTGACCCTTATGTCTTCATTAAACACCTACCACCTTTGACTCCAGCAATGAGAGCCAGATGTCCCGCTCTTCCCCTTAAAACACGTAGCAGTCCAGAATTTAGTCTTGTGTTAGATTTGGTACGTATATTCTAAATCGTATTTTGTATTAAAATTATGAATAATGATAAATTACATGAAGTTAAAATAAAGCTTTAATGAAATCTAAAAACATTACAGAATGAACGAACGGATATAAAAAGAATTTTTTTTTTCATACAGGATGAAACATTAGTTCACTGTAGTTTACAAGAACTTTCGGATGCAGCATTCCGTTTTCCAGTCGTCTTTCAAGATGTAACATACACAGTGTTCGTCAGAACGCGACCGTATTTTCGTGAATTTTTAGAACATGTCTCGTCATTATATGAAGTAATTCTTTTCACTGCGAGTAAACGAGTTTACGCAAATAAATTAATGAATCTATTAGATCCCACACGGAAATTGATCAAGTATCGTCTGTTCAGAGAACACTGTGTTTGCGTAAATGGAAATTATATCAAGGATCTTTCTATATTGGGTAGAGATTTATCTAAAACTGTTATTATTGATAATAGTCCACAAGCATTTGGATACCAAGTAAGCGGTTGTTTAGAACATTGAAAACATTTAAAATAAGAGATCTCTGTAACTTACATATTTATTTTAACAAAATATTTATTTTACAGTTAGAAAATGGTATTCCTATAGAAAGTTGGTTTGCTGATCGTTCAGATAATGAATTAATGAAATTGTTACCTTTCTTAGAAAATTTAGTAAATTTGGTGAGTACTCGATAACACTGCTGGTAAGTGATATGAATACAATGAATAATGGAATAAACATTAATTAACATTTCAGGGTGGAGATGTTAGACCACGCATTAGAGAACAATTTCGACTTTTCAGTTTTTTACCACCAGATTAATTTAATTAGCATGCACGAAATTAATGTTTCAAGAAGTGCTAACTTGTATAGGCATGTACGTGTACATATATCTTACAGAGATTCGTTAGATAAATGTAAGATATTAGTACATAGCAGCGTGTAAACACACACGTCAAATGAATATCAATGTAATTTGCAATGTTTTTTTTTTATTAACAAGTACTTTTATAGATGAATTGTATAAATAATTGAAAATCAAATCGCAGTTACTTTGGCAACTAAGATTGAAATCATTACGCTGTGCTATAATTTACACAAAATTCCTGGTGAAGTTAATTTATATTTTACAAGATTTTTGTACGTGTTTATATTAAATTTAAATTAATCTTGTTACAAGGTTAGTATCGAAAATACGTTTAAATAAAATGTCTCAACATTGTATTGTTAAGAAATATCATGAAACTGTAGTTATTAGAATCTATATTTATCGAACTTTGGGCAGGTACCAATCAATTGAAATAATAAGTAATGTAACTTTATGAATCACATAGAGACCAATCAAGATTTGATACTAATTACTGCTAGGGCTCACATGTTATACAAATGAATAACAGTATTTTAGTTCGAAATGTTCAAAAAGAAAGTTACATGTTTGTTACTAAATTTGCTCTAGCAGGTATCTATAGCAGATTATGGATATCTCTCAATTTACATATACTTCATGTTATTGATTACACAGAAAATTAATGCAAAATAATAAATATATATGTATTATTTTGTATTAATTAAACATATATATACATATATGAATATTAAATTGAGAGATTTCAGAAAAATCAAATATATAAATATTTAATATTTCATTTAAGAGATTGTCGAATTTGTCTTTTTTTTCAATAATGCAATTTCATTGTAAAATTAATCGCATTCAATTACATGCAGAAATATGCAAAGCATTTAATACATTTATCCAATCATAAAGTAAGTTAAGCAGGACCCTAACATCCATGGGATGAAATTACTGCAATAATTAATTCAATTATTTGCTCCAAAAAAATAGTGAGTTTATTGAATAGGAACAAAATATGCTGATAGAGTTAACATAGATGACATTCAATAAAATACAAACTTCCATTTACAAGCTTCCGTTTTTATCGGTTTTTACTCTTCTATACATAGTACATACATAGCGCGAAAATAAGCACTAAGAAAAAAAAAAGAACAAAAAACAAAATAGAAATATACAGGTTGTTGCAAAAAGAAAAGCCATTCAATATTTATATGGTATATAGAACACACTGTATTGAGTAAAAAAGCCTTAGTAAACATAGGTCGAAAGAGCAAGAGATATAAAAAAAAGGTTTTCAGATATAAACATTTTTTGTTTACTAGTATTATGATTAATTTACTTGCTTCCATCGCATACGATGTTTGCTTCACTGTTTATAAACCGCGTTCTGAATGTCCTCGTTCAAGTGCCGACAGTAGATTTCGTTCGAAATCAATCAGTTGTGTATTAGCGATTGTGGGTGTCATTAATATTACACAGTTACAAAGTATCGTGCTGAAAATGTTAGCGTACTTCTTCTAATAAAGAAATGGCAAATATACATTTTATGTATTGTGCTAATGGAAGTGCTTTAGCTGCACGACGTCTTTATATGGAGTTCTCTCTCGGAAGTAACTTAGTTCATCATAATGCTAGCAAACAAAAATGTTTACATCTCACAAACGGTACATCTTTTGACCTATGCTTACTAAGGTTTTTTTACTCTATACAATGTGTTATATATACCGTACAAATATTAAATGGTTCCTTTTGAACACTCTATATATTGAACTTGTACCTTTAGTACAAAACTACTTCTTACATTAACTACAATTATAATTGACTGTATTAGAATTATTAGGTTTTTGTTAAACGTTTCCGCACAAGTAATTCAACAGTTATAGTTAAAAATAACATAAAAAATTGAAACTTATAGCAAACAATTATTGTTTATATTTGTCACATCATAAATAATTATCGTTAAACCTTCAATATTTTTTACTATATATAAATATGTACTTTTTGCCTCGCGAAGAGATACAAAATGTCTTCTATTCAAACTTAGTTGTAGAAAAAAATATGATCTCAATCTAATTATCCTTAATCAGTATATTAAAATGATGAATGTTTTAAATTTTAAATTGAGCACTGCAAGTATAAATCAGTGTAGATTAAAAGTTCTTTGAGTGCATATATGTATTTATAATTTTTTAATTACAACTACTAGTTGTTGATGTATACGTATCTGTATAAGCGTGTGTGTGACAACTATATCATTATACCCTGCTACACCTAATAAAATTATAGAATTGCGTGTAATTCATAGCCAGAAATTGATATCAAAACGGAACATCCATATGGTATAATTTAGTAAAAAGACTTAATCATGTTACATAATCTTGTAGTGTTTATCATACTTCAAGATCGTATACACATTCACATCACGAATTTACAGATGTGTAAGATCAATCTTTACTACGGAGAAATGTAAAAAAATTCGTTTTCTGTATTGAATTTTGTTTTCCATTGAGTTCCTTTAAAACTCTAAGAAAGAAAGAAAGAGAGAGAGAGAGAGGGGGGGGCGGGATAATACGATATAAATATATAGAAATGAAACTCAGTCGAGATAATTATTTTAATATGGTACGAATGGCGTTGTGCGAAAATGAAAAGTGACTTCGCTCTTTCTGTCATCATTATAAATCGTTGTATGTATTTTTCTTTCTATAAAACGACTTTTTTCTTTGATTTTAACACTAAACACTAAATTACAAACCGCTTATATGTTTTTTTAGAATAATAAATCCTGTATCGCCATGCATATTATAATAGTAGCTTTCACATAGTACTTGTTATATTGAAAGATACTATTGAGAAATAAAAATAATAACAATAGAGAGACGAGAAAAATACATGCTTGTTATATATGAAACAAGTCTTTATGTTATTAATTCTTTTATTTGTCTTCAAACAGTGAATATATTCACATATAAATTGTTATAATAAGGAGGAGATAGACACTGTTTATTTATTTAATGACATTCCTATATACGCAAAAGTATTAAATTACAAACAATACTTTAAAATAAATCAAAATTTACATTCTATTAAGTATACAAATTTTAATAAAAAATTCGAAAGTGAATATAATTAATGTTTACTTTGTAACTAAACGCTGGAGACAAGAAATATGTAACAGACATATTATAACAGTTACTATGAGGTAATTTATAATTATGTAAAACGTATTGGTATTAAATATTTTTATCTCCTTCAATTTAGTTTCAAAAATTAAGAAAATATAATTTGAATATTATTTCGATAACTTATATTTAATTTAAACGTTATTGTACATTATTATATTATATTACATATATTATTTAGGAATACCTTATAATTCCATAGAGAAAAAAATAGACTATTATAGAACTGACTAGAAAAGTAGTAAAACTTCTGTATCGTGTAAAAAAAACACATCTACGTGATACAAACATGCATTGAAGAATTAATGCACGTTTGTACTGATATATATATATTTTCTACATACAAGTATAAATTCAAATTTCAACCAAAATAATATTAAAAAGTGCAGAGGTAAGATTTATAACACAAAAAAACCAATATTATTATTGTGTTAAATATATATAAATATTTATAAATATATTTAACACAAGAATACATGTACAACACCTATGATAGAAGAGTACTTATTGTCAATTAACGCCACATAGTTACACTTAATATCAAAATGGTTGTTATTGTACACAATTCTTTTTAGTCATTTAGTTAAATCGAGAATAAAAGCTGATAACAGGTATATCGAGAACAATTATCCTCAGAGAAGTGCACAATGATCGACATTTTTTCGAATGTCAGTAATATTTGACAAAATATTTTTATAAAAGCATCTATTTATGGATACCTTTTATCGGTTATGCATTCCTGTTGTTTTCCAAGAACATATACATTTGGAAATCTCCAAAGTCGTATTACTTAATTCTCGCCTCCAACATTTTGTTATTTTATTTCACCCCTATCGCTTGAGGAGAAAAGATGCTGAAAAATGTCACGTGCAGTATTATGTATTGGGAATAATGCATTTAACGTTATTTCATGTTCAACACTAATATAATTTGCATATTCAACAGCTAGATGAAGTTAACTTTTCAATGCTTCTCTTTACTTCTTATACAACTTACTACTTCTTATGTTTTCGGACTCGGGTTTCAGATACATTGAGTATTTATTTTATTTTTCATGATTACATGTACAACATTTATAACATAAATAATTTATATATGAAAGATCACGGTGAAAACGGCAGGAGCCCAAAAATTTTACTGTCTTGCAAAAAATGAAAAATATTTCATATTTTTTATGGACATTATTTTTATTCAAATTCAAGACTTTAAAGGACTAATATTTTTTGTTTAATTTAAAAGAACGTTGAGGTGAATACTTTTCACTTGAATAAGAAAAAGATATCATATCAAATCTACCGAAAGATGAACTGTTATCTCCCGATCTTTCATGTATATTACAGTTTAGTGAACGTACGGAAAAAAGCACAGTTTTTTTTTGGATTTAGTTGTTTGATTAACGTATAGAAATTTGTCTGTTTTTTGAACATAATGTTCATAAAATACTACAAATTTCAGGCTTCAAATTTTTACTTCGATCCTTATCAAGTGTGCATGCATAACACAGGAACTTCATATCGGTACAGTCAGAGTACCTAATTTCAATGTATCTGCAACCCGAGCATAATTCCACCTAATCTTCCGAACGCTGGAAATACCTAGTTTCAATGCGTTTGCAGAGATGTATAAGCGGTGGATAGCTTTGGACGATATTCGCCAGTTTGTTACCAGGTAGCGGTGTTGTAATTATTGTAAAAATGTGTCCAAAAACTAAGGCATCCAATTCATTAGGTGTCCTAAGTATGATTATAAATAGTAAAGTAATCAACTATGGGTTAATCAGTCGTACGAATATATATGTATATATATATTTGGTACATGTACTTAAACTACAACAATAAATGCATGATAGGTTTTTAAATAAGCAATTCAAAAGAATCTTCTGAAAGTGGTGGTAGTGTTTCAAATGATCCAGGATAATCCCATAAACTTTCTTTAGAGGAAGATGCATACATTTCAGAAATATTAGATTCAATCACAGTTTTATTCAGGTAACTTTGTCCAATTCTTGATGCATGTTTAACAAGTTTAGGAAATTCTTCTATACTTGCAGTAATTTCTTGAACAGTAACAGGAAGAGAGGAACTGATCGAGGACAGGGCACATATGTGACCATACACAAGGGCATCTACTTCGGTAGGTCTTTTTTAATTTGAAAAACGAAAGGGAAAATAGTATCAAGCAGAGAGTACACACTTTAGTTATTTAAGGCTTTTACAGTCTAATATCACGCAGTCATCACTGCTGAGGCTCTTGAATGTAAGTCAAAATTATGTGTAAAATGTATTTCACGCCTATAGCAATTAGTTACCAAGAATTTTTATTGCCATCAAGGATTGAATGTAGAGATAGAGAAAATAAGTATTTGAAGCAAACAATTTTCTAAATAAAATATTCCTTGACATAGTAGTTACCAAAATTAATAGCACTCTTATTTAATACTTATTTTAATCCTTAAATTGTAAATTGCTGTCTCTTGTATCTAGATTTTTTTGATGCTTTTAAATTTTAATTGTTCAAACAATAAGACTTCTTTTTTAGGCATTTATAACAGGTTTTTTAATCGTGTTTTAATTAGGCCTTCCAGGAGGATGCGTAACTCTTATTAATTTTTAATAGAAGGTAAACGTGCATCATATATGATAACCACTAATCTACACTATATATTATGATATTGGAACAATATATGTATACATTTAGAACAATGCTTTGTAATGATTTGTTGTTATATTGAAATCTGGTTGTGTTTTGATTCATTACTTATCATCCTTCGAAAAAGAAGTCTTTACACCTTATAACTGAAATCCTCAACAATGATAACAAATTGTAGTGCATTTGAATCCATGCATGGCAAACAAAAGTATTAAATGAATTAAAATATATGTTCAATGCTCAATTAAATTAAATTAAAAATTGGTTACTTATACTAGTAATTTAAAAGTTACTTACTTTTCTCCAGAGAAATAATCGCTACCCTCCAATCTTTCGGATAATGCTGTACAACAATGTTTAACATCGCTGCATACATCTTCTATAGTTTTATTATGCCAGCCAAGTACATTGAGTTTTTTTATGACATCCTTCCTTTTCTGCCAATTTAAAAAATGATTCAAAGGCCATGGATATACACTTCCGTGTCTTATCTTGGTTACTTCGTTTAAAGTAGCTTCATCGACCCAACAGATATATAATTCAGCATTCACAAAAATATTATTCACTAACGACATGTAGGCTCTCATGTCTGCTTTACAAGTTGCAGATAAATGGTCTGACAAACTTATGCCTTTATTGCCTATGAATGACACTATATTGTCAAATTCAGATATTAAAAATGCTCCGCATTTAATGAATGGTACTCGACCAGACGGAGACATGTATTCTGCATTGCTTCTTGGTTCTATTTGAAACTCAAGACCACACATTTTAAGGAAAGCTTGTACCGCCAAGCAATTTGCATTATCAGGTAGTAATATCTGCTCCACTTCGTACGGTTGATATAAAGTAATTTCCTGTGGCCATGGTTCTTGAACTAGAAAAAAAAACAAAAAACAAAAACAGTGTTTGGAGCTTCAAAACAATAACTATATATAATTTTCCTACAGCTAAAGGAAAATTATGAAATAAAAAGCGAACGATGAAATAGAACGAAGCTTTATATAATGACAAACAAGAATTTTTATTAAAAAATTTAATTATTTACACGCGTACATACATTAAGTATAAAATAAATAAATAAAATATATTTTGCCGAAAAAGAAGGTTAAGTTTTATAGAAGTCAAGAGTGTAATTCGAAATACATGTCGAAATAATCGTTTAAAAATTTTACCTTCCAAATTGAGAGTAATAGAATCTGTTAATAGAGGATGAGGCATTTTATTTGATTAAACGTGATACTAAAAACTGTAGAAAATTTTATTTCCTTCTTCTAACTTTAACTTCATCAAATGATAAAACAAGAGAGCGTTCAGAGCGAAGGTAGTTTTTATTCCTATTCTCTTTCATAATAAATATTAACGCATTAGTTTAGTTTAATAGAACATATTGAATTATTTTTTAAGTATATTTGTTATATTGTGTTATAATTAAATAGTTATTATACGATTACATTTTATATTAAACATTTACATACAGAACAAAAATAAAATGATTATGATTCAGCAACAATTAATAAAACGTGAAAATATTTGTAAAAATTTGTTAGAACATTTTGCTGCTAGTTACGACAAAATTGTAAATGTCGAATGTAAAATTATTTATTTCCTTAAACAAAGATTTTTAAGTTTATAGTATGCATGTAATAATGTAAAATATTTTGTGAAATGTCTGTTAATAGTACATTTGTATAAAAATAGTATAATATCGTAATATCTACTCTTATGTTTATAGTAATTTCTAAAAAATTAAATCGTTTTGAATATAACAAGTATTCCACATCGGAAGCGGTTGAGGATAGTATGCGCGAGAACTAGTGCGCGGTAAAGCAACAGTATCTCTCTCTTTTAAACACAGCAAGATGTCGAAGAGAGGTAAGTTGTTTTTCAAGGTGAAAGAAAATCCAAAGAAATCTATTCAAATTTAAGCTATTGATTTAAAAGGAAATGCACGAACGTCGAATGAATGTTTTTAATGTGCAGTGGCAAAAATAGTTTTTCAATAATAACGATGAAACCTGGAAAAATCGATGATTGTAGCGGAGAGAAATACCGCGTTAGACGTGCTCGTCGATGGCAACAATTAACATGAAATTATTGTTCTTTAAGGACGTGGTGGTTCCGCTGGAGCAAAATTTAGGATATCACTGGGTTTACCAGTTGGTGCAGTTATAAATTGTGCCGATAATACTGGTAAGTAGCTAGAACCAAAGTTAGAAAAATGATGCTTAACCTAGAAAAGGGGGCTATGTGTGTACAACGAAAGCAACACATGGTTGGTGATTGTCACTAGAACCGTATTTAGATGTTTTCTATAAATTACTGCGTACATAGATTATTAGAAATCAATTATTTGTCAATATTAAAACTTATATTTGTCGATATTAAGTTTCTATAAATGAATTTGGCCAGTGTATTTACAATGAATAATAATATTGTTGTGTACTACATCGTGTCACATTGTGTTGTGAGTATTGTTATTAACTAATTACTTGTGATGAAAGTAAAGTTACTATTATTAGTTAAAGTCATTAATAGAAATGTAATAAAATGGAAAAAATTGATTTACAAAGTATGAATTAGCAGTTTGTGTAATAATTAATATACAGCCGGATTTAGATTTCGAGTGACAGCTTTGACAGAAATAGATATATTAATGTATATATCTACTTAGTTATTGCATATAAATGTCTTTTGTAGGTGCCAAAAATTTGTATGTCATCGCAGTTCAAGGTATTAAAGGCAGGCTAAATCGTTTGCCAGCTGCAGGATCAGGTGACATGATTGTTGCTACCGTCAAAAAAGGAAAGCCTGAACTTAGAAAAAAGGGTAACTCATCATATTTGTTATGGAATATATTAAGGTTTCTTAAATTATAGTGTGTGCATACTGCCGATAGTGAAAGATCTCTGAGTGGTGCACAGGCTACGATATGTGCAATTTAATTTAATAGTTTAAATGCTTTTTATGTGCAATAAGCTGGTTAAATCCATTGCACGTATTCTTTGAATATTTTAACATCGATGAAGTATGCGTATACTGTACAACATTAATCATCTTAATAAGCGGTACATGGTCATTCGTATAGATATGTTAGCGGTACATGAAAAATGAAGTTTGAGTTTTCTCGGAGTAGTTACATTTATTTCTATTTATTTTTAATTTGAATAATATTGACACCGCATGGTAATAATAAATTTGTTGTCTAAACAATTTTATTAAATAAATACTTAGAATTTTCATATTACTTAAATTGTCCAATCTCAAAAGTGATATTACATTTCATATTCTATGTAATAACAGTTTATTAAAACTATATATATTTTTTACAATTTTAAAATAGTAATTTTCAATCATTTTTTGTGCAGTTATGCCTGCAGTGGTAATACGACAACGAAAACCATTTCGAAGGAAGGACGGGGTATTTATATATTTTGAAGACAATGCAGGGGTTATTGTGAATAATAAAGGTGAAATGAAAGGATCAGCTATTACAGGACCTGTCGCGAAAGAATGCGCCGATTTGTGGCCAAGGATTGCATCCAACGCTAGCAGTATCGCCTAAACATTCTGTATAAATTTATTGACCATAATAAAATAAATTCGAGCATTTGCTCACTACTTTTTGTTGTACTTTTTTCTTTTTATTTGCAAAATGACGATTATAGCGAATTTAACATTACTTTCTACGAATAAAAGTGTATTATATATGTATAATAGTCTTAAAAAAAAAAAGACGATTCATTACAGAAATTACATTTATCTTGAACAAAACTAATTTTAATTTACACTACTAGTATAAATTTATAAGAAATAATACAGATTTATTGTTCAGGTATTACTTAAAATATTTGTAAAAAATGAAAACAATTGTACAACAGGTTGGATATCTAAGATGATATTTTATAAAGTTTCCCTAATGTGTGAACTTTGAAGTTAACCTATCATTATGTTATTATGTTATATCATATATTATATTAATGCTGTGCGATTTAAGTAATTACTTAATTCCGTTTATACTTCAGACTTTATGCAATATTTTTGTTCTAACGCAAAGAAAATGCTGTTGTATATCAAATATGAAGATGTAAGGAAAAATGTTAAACTTGTGAAAACTGTTGTATCGTTTCCCGAAGTAAGTACTACGTAAATATAGTAAAATATTTTTTTTACACTGAAACTAAATAAATAATTTTGTACAGAAGCTGATCCATTCAAGATGTAATCCACGTTCAGGAGAGTTGACGCAGATTACGTAGTTATCAGTATTGCCGTTTTTGCACTGCCCCCTTATGAATTACCAAGAAAATTTTATAATTTCAGTATCGATAGGAGGTATATAACCTTCCCTAATATATCTACGGACAATTATGTGGATCTCTCTACCTCTATTAAAAACTGAATTATCGTACACCGCTATATACGTTACTTGCGTGCACAAATAATGACTTTGCAAAGTAAATAGATTCTTTTGGAAAATGAATAATAATTTAGATCAGATCCAATGGGAGAAAGCATCAATTCTATGGCTTTTATTGAAGCTTTTTCGTCAAGTACTATTGTAGTGTAAAGTATATTGCAAAATTTACAATTTGATAAGGAATTAGAACAAGAAGGACTAAGAATTTCAGAAGCAGTGAACATTATATTCTTAAGTAGCATAAAATTGAACTACGAGAATTATTACAAATCTGTATAAAATGTATTACAATTTTTAACGATTAGCTTGTAAGAGAACTTTTGTAATTTGAAAATCATTAAGAATCGTCGTAATATAAACGTTTTCCCAGGCAACACAGCAAATCGCACAGCACTTTGAAAGAGCACCAGCTTCGGTGTCGGCACAGTACTGACACTGGGGCGACACGCGTTTAACGGTACTAGAACGGCACCGCGTCATAGTATACAGCAGCGAAACTCTTCCGATTTTATGAAGCAGAAACGGGAGTGGGCATGCACGAAATCTACAATTCGCTACATTGACTCTCTCACTTGTTCCTTATTTTTCGGCTCTCTTTCTATGTCTCTACATTTAATAAAAATAATAGATATATTATTTCTAATGCACTGAAAAATAAGGAAAAAAAGCAAAAGTCGAGAAAAATACAAAATACATATGTTATAATATAACATGTAACATAAATGTTATATAAGATAAATAACAAGAAAAGCAAAATATAATAAAAAATGCATAATATTTAAGAAAATAATTACAAAATATTTAACAAAACAGGTTTATTACATTAAATAAAATAAACAATTTTATTCAAAATAAAAATAAAATATATTCGAATTGTGGCGTTGCGTCCACTTTCGGCTTCATAAAATCGAGAGAGTTTTACTACTGTATACTGTGATTGTGACGACACGGTTTCGCTTTAACACGATACGATAAATTACGGGAACCCGTGTATAACACTGCAAACTATAACACGGTTTTGCTATAACAGGATAATAAAATTGCGAAAACCATTGTACAACACTGTACTTCTGCAGCAGCTAGATAACGTGTTTTTTGTCTGACACATTTAACCTCTTAGGTACGGTTGAATTTTGCGCGGGCTGTTTCTTTGTATGGCAGAGTTTGAGACGAACTACGAGTAAACAATAGAGCACTGCAACGTGTGACGGATAATGCTGTTTTCTCCGCGAGCACGTTGGAATGAAGTTTCCGATAATTAAATTATAATTTTTCTTAAAGATATGATGCATATACTTCAACTTGAATAGTTTGTTCTAATAATTAATAATACAAGATGACATCCGCGAAAGCCACTATAGTGGTATTTTGTACCTAAGAGGTTAAAAACTAAATTACCTTCAAATAATGACGGGAAGGAATAACGAACTATAGTCAGTCCTCGACTTACGCGATTTGAAAAAAAAATTAAATTTTACACGGTCCAGGATGGATTAGCTGATCTCGAAGCTCCAGATCCAGATCCTGAACGATCTGCGAAAGTTACGAAAGTAGTGATAATAATGATATCGCATGCTACACTTGAATTTATGAAGAAAAGAAAAGGGCTAAAAGGCAATTAACAGTGGAGTTCATCTATGTTTTGAAATTAAAACATATTTTTTGTCAAAAATGCTAAATTTTTTGCTTTCCTCGACTTACACGAAAACCTTCGGAACCGATTAATCGCGTAATTTGAGGATTTATTGTATAGTGGTTTTATTGGTGAATAGTTTACGCGTCATCCTTGGCGAGGCTTGCCATCTCAGAGATACTTTGATATTTTTAATCAAAATTAAGTTGCTTATATGGGATTAAAAACAATGATTGTTCTTAATGATTTTCGGAACGTAACCCCCCTTTTGGCATTGGTTTTTATATAACACGGTTTACACACAACACGGCATTTTGTAGAAACCTATCTACCGTATTATAGGAGGATAACCTGTATATTAACCTGCATATTAAGTGACCGACAAATTTTTTACGTTTCTAATACTGAGTACCTTTCGAAAATAATGAAATCCTGAATTTCTATCGTTAAGGAGAGGATAAAAATTACAAAATTTATTTTAAGATATCAGTGCTGTAAATACTTGTATGTATACTGCTTGTAAATACTACATTTTGCTAGAATTTGAAATGACATGAATTCACATCCGCGGCCGCGAATGTGTTAAGTTGCTGACATGGAATTTAAAAAAAATGTTCATTTTTAATCAGTTTTCAGAACTTAATCCTCCTTTTCTTACTGGCTCTGGGTTTCATATAACAAGGTTTACGCACAACACGGCATTTTGTAGAAACCTATCTATCGTGTTATAGGAGGGTTACCTGTATTATGATTTTTTCCATTTGACATTTACCATCAGTCACACTTAGGTTTGATTACAAGCAAGTTGTGCGTTTTTGTTTGTAACTGTTAAGTTATTTTTTGTATATATAAAAAGTGATTTTTTTTTTCACACTACAAAACCGAAAATACTTTCTTGCGAACCCAATAATTTGATCAGTCGGTAGGACGTGTATTTCTCGAGGAAGAACTCGAACTCCAAAATAGCGACGATACGATAAAATGATAGCAGAAGGACACGGGATCAGGTATAACAGTATAATTCAATGAAAACAATAACAAATACATATATTTCTCGAAATGTGATACATTTTGACGTTGGTGGTCGTATTTTAATTCTCGCGTGTACTGTGTTTTTTTTCTCTTTTCTTTTTCATTTCAAATGGATCGGATGGCGTGTTATCAAATGGACGCGGCGACGTCATCTAAACTCTTCCCATTACGTTGCTCTTTCAAGCATTTTCTCAGTTCCTCTCTCGTTTTGTCATCGTTATTAAATTGTAACTGGAGCAAAGCTGGCGGTTGCGTCTACCGTGTTCTCTAGGCCCCCCCCCCCCCACAATTTCTCCTTTTACAACGTTTTCTTTTCTCTCTTTATTTCTCTTTTTGCTGTCTCACTATTTTTGGATTGCAGTATACCGCGCATACGCACGCGCACGTCCGTGCACGTGTATCTGGTTCCGTTTGCCTTTTTTTTTCCGTTCACATAACAAATAAACACTATCGCGCTTCTCTTTCTCTCTCTCTTTCTCTCTTTCTCTCTCTCTCTCTCTCTCTCTCTTTTTCTCTTCTCGTCCTGACATTGTTTGGAAACAGAGCCGAGATCCAAGATCGGCCACTTAGAAAGCTACGACGTAGTTTAATTAATAGCAACTTGTACTAGAAGGTACTTATACAAATATCGATCTTCGAGAAACGTGAACGAGCGGCTCTTTTTCCCCTCTCGATTTTCTAGCCTTTTCAATTGCACCAACGGATGACCGACTATCAACGCAGCGTTCGAAACAATCGGAAAAAAGGATGAAAAATCCCCTGGCTTTGCTTGCGATTTCAGTAGGCGCTGTACAATCGGCGGTTACTCGATACAAAAAATTCTTTGCTAGGCGTTCGCGTCCGAACAGAGTTCGATGCACCGTATATTTATGAACTAACGATTTCTCCTAGTTTTTTTTTCACACAATCAGGCTGCATGCCAAAGAAAAAAAGCAGGGTGTTACGCGTATGAACAGGTTAGATAACGAGTGCGGAGATACTCCTTGCATTGTGTCCTGTTCCGTCAAACGTACTCGCGTCGCCTCGTTCCGTCACGTTTCTCACGCATGGAATTTTACAATTCACCGTTTCTCTACTTTATAATGTGTTCGAATCGTTTCTCTCTCTCTCTCTCTCTCTCTCTCTCTCTCTCTCTCTTTCTCTCGCTTTTTTACGTTTGCCTTTCATTCACTCGCAGTCAATTAAAGTAATACGCTCGACCGAGTCGCCCAGTCGCATCTTCCTACAATTGAATTCTATTGTCTAAACTGAAAACGTAATTTGCTTGCAATTTCGTTCCGCGACACAACATTCGCTCGCGTACACACTATTGAACTACACAAAAGTTTCATATTATACAACGTGCATAAAATCTCGGCAAAGAAAAGAAAATATATGTATAAGATATAACAACGCGTAAAACAATTTTAATAAACGTCGACACGTTTTTTAATTACAATAAGGTCTCTCTGTGTCCGACTAAAATTTACAATCGTAAAATACAATCGGTTCTCTATGAAGCTTCAACGCACGGTCGTGAAAGTAAAGAAACACATGTACAGAGTACACTTGTACCTCGATTATTACAATTAGCGTATAAAAAGAAAGAAAGGAAAAAAAAAAAAAATAAAAACTGGCGGTTTAGAAGCGAATCTGTCATTGACAAGGCCTTCTGTAAAATTAATTTCTTCATCTAGATCTACAAATATAGATTTATTTATCTATATATATGTATATATATATATATATATATATATATATGTATATATGTGTTATAAGCTCTTTGAGAATTCATGTCGTCGAATGGACCAGAAAATAATCAAAATAATAGCTCGATAACGTAAAGAATTAATAAAGGAAAAGCACATAATGAAAGAAAAAGCGCTCCACCGGGAACGTATCCTTAATGCCGATTTCATGCCACAAAAAGTGCTAAAAAACACGTGTACACAATAATTATACTCGATTATTGTCACTGAGCGTTGCAACGAGCAGAATCGCTTATTATTTAACGCATCAACGGTACATAAAATATTAACCGCACGTCTATTTTCCATGAAAGGCGCACGAGTGGGCTTTGCTCGTGATTACTTTTACATTTGAATTCGTTTTCATTTTAATGGATAACAGGAAGTAACTACGAACAGAGATGTACGTTACTTATTCTCGTCCTAAGAGCAGCCCTTCTGATGCACGATTTATTACAATGATCGTATGTAATCCTTTGTCCTGGCATCACTGACAACGGAACTCGCTTGTTTCGATTGCCTCTCCCTTCGATAAAAAAGTACTCATGATTTTCCCAAGAATGAAATTTCAATATTTCCTATTCTTGTTATCGTTATGTGTAATTCCCTAGAATTTTGATTTACACAATTATACTCTGCGATAAGAAAGAACTAACGTTACGGTGATATTTATTAAAAATATTTACAGGTAACAAGAAATATGTATAAAAAAAAAATGGAGAAAAAAGAGAAAAAAATGGTGAAAATCTCCATTGTTCGACGAGCCAGCGAGTGTGTCGAAGCACGACAAAATGATAATGAGAGACACGTCGCGACGCTTTCCCCGCACTCGAGAGAGAGTGTTGCCTATCGAGCGATTCATCATTGAGTGGCATACAATCGAGCGTCGAGGGGAGAGAAAGAAAAAAAAAACCAAACGCTATAGAGAGAAGAGACGAGATTAAAACGTTACTTATGAAAAAGAAGAAGCACTTGATTTCTACCTTGTAATAAAAACAACTAGAATCACTTGTGTGTGTGTGTGTGTGTGTGTGTGTGTTTGTTTGTATGCGTATGTGTGTGCGCGTGTGTGTGTTTGTATGTGTGTACCATCACCACTTGTGGGATACGCTACAGTAATTAACGTTTCTTAGAGAACTAAGACCTAGTCCATGCGCAGAAAAGCGTCGTTCTTTCAAGTATATACTTTATTCTCTTTTTTTTTTTATAATAATAATCTCTGATTATGGATGTTCTCTCTTACATTTTTCTCTAGTTTGCCGATATTACTGTCTCGTTAGAAAAGTTACAAGTAATACAACATTTGTTGGACAACAAAAAAAACGCTGATTAATCGTTCGAAATAAATTATAGAGAAATTGTAGAATTACATGGATATTGAATTACAATAACGCTAATTATTGTACATAATCGACTTTAACATCGTCGAGGTATCTTAGGATGATTGTTTTAAATTTTCGGAAAGAATACGTATCGGATTATAGGACAAGTTGAATCGAGTATCCATCCGCAATCAGATGTTGGGACCGCATTGTACAAGAATCAAACGAAAACTCTAGAGCCAGCGCGTAATTAAATGGCCGCTTAAGGAGCGCTCGCAACCATTTTTTTATAAAACTATTGATCATTTATACGCGCGTCTGTCTGTGCTCGCCAGTTCATACATCTTTCGCTTATTACTCTAATCAGCTCCAGCCCGGTACAAAGAGGTGGTTATCGCGTGCGTGCCAGCTGTTTTTAGCGCAGTCGAGACAGTTTTCCTGTAAATCACACGTATCGCTTGTTCTTTCGATTAAGTTTCACTAAATTTGTTCGAATCTTCTTGCTTCTCGAACGAGCGCGATTAATCCGTGCACAAGGCTTGTTTTGAATAAATAAAGTAATTTCGAGCCACTTTTGAATCTTGAAATATATTCGGTCGACATGCTTGGCGTAAAAGATGAGTCTCAAAGTATCGCGTGAGGAATACCTGTGCACGTTTGTACATTATTCATCTGGCACGCACACTAACTATTCCACCGTCTGCGGCTCCGCGTGTATACGTGTATGCGTATGTCTTTCCCTTATGTATATAGATATATACGTACGCGTATCTTGTATATATGTGTATACATACAATGCTCGATAATGCGTTGCAGCGAATTGATATACCCGATTGGTTAACATATACCTCTTGGTACATATATGTATATACATATATATGTATAATCATACCTATACACATATGTGTACCGTAAATATACGCGTATAAATACATACACGTGTGCATGCGGCCGCGCTTGTAGAGGCGCGCGCGCGCGCGCACACACATAATCACACTTACAGACAGACATACACACGGCCGTGTATGTATGCGTGTATACATATATAATCTAACTATACATATAACTATGTACACTTTTTTGGGTGGCGGGAGGGATGGTGAATTTGTTCAGGGTGAGAAAGGAGCACAGAGGAAGGTCAAAGGGGGTTTCCGAACAAGTATGCGTATATGTATACGTTTTCTCGTGTATGTATATATGAGAGCGCATAAAAGGGAGGGGAATGGGGGAGGGGGGAGGGGCGGTAGGAGAGAAGAGCGGAAGATGGATGATCAACGGACGATAATCTCCGGGATTCCTCCTGGGTTAGAGAATGGGCTGGTTTCGAATTTGTCGAGTTGCGATCTTGCGATTCGGCGCGCTCCTTCCTTTCCTCTTCTTTCGTTTTTTTCGCTTTTTTTTCTGCTTTGTTTGTGTTTTTTTTTTTTTAATTATTTTGTTAATTCTTCTTTCACCTGGACTGGCGGAAAGACCTAAGTGCTGCGACTATAGTGTGTGTGGGAGGAGCTGGCGCAACAAACGCTCGTGTCTGCATCTTTTTTAATACCACGACGAGCTGTTGGCTGCCCGGCGTACCGTTAGACGTCCGTGTATTTGCTCAGCTTGTCGCGCAGCAGCATGTTCTCGTTCTTTAATCGGTCCAGCTCCTGTCGTAGGCCCATATTCTGGAATAAGGGAGGAATCGCGCTTTAGTCTCGTTTCATTTTTTCTTCGATCGGACAGTTCCTTTTAATTGGAGACGGAATTAATCTAACCTGACTTGACCTAACCTAACCATATAAATGTTCTTGTCTAAATCCAAATGAAATTTACCCTTTTGCGAATCAAGTACTTCTACTTAAACATGTTCTCTTGTTGATATGACAACGTTATTGGATTATTATAAATAATCTAGAACTTTGTTTTTTCTCTTTTGTTCCACAAGATTCGGCAAGTGCGTGGGGGTCTTGTGGATCAGACGAGGCACACTCTACTTTCTCTACCATCATAATCACCGATGTTGAACCTCATTGACAAAGTATTTTCCAAAACAAAATTTTGTGCGAGAAATCTGCTAGCTGAAACTTCAAATCCCGAAGATTTTTTTAGATATAATTAACAACTCGGTTACTACTGTTACATCCACAAATTGTTACGATTATTATATGAATATGTATGTCAAGTTACCAGCAGCTGCTGCAGGAGAACCATTACAGGCTAAGTTATCTAACTAATTAAACGAGCTATCTTTGTACTTTTGTACTTTAATTGATTACTTTTAAATAAATATCTGTACATTTTTGAGTGAAATTTTTTGTTTTGAAATTTAGATTGAAATTTGTTTTTTTAAATAATATTTAAGTAAAAGTACTTGATTTGCAAAAGGGTGAATTTAAAGTGCCAACATTGTAAGTGTCAAAACAAAAACTAGCCATACAGCGTTGTTATATTTGTATACAAGTAAGATTTGGAATTATAGATTATGACAATT
This sequence comes from Xylocopa violacea, assembly GCA_963969225.1. Taxonomy (NCBI): domain Eukaryota; kingdom Metazoa; phylum Arthropoda; class Insecta; order Hymenoptera; family Apidae; genus Xylocopa; species Xylocopa violacea. Next base: position 16,315,835 of record CAXAJV010000015.1, read on the forward strand.
TTTTGTATATAAATGTAAATATTTTATCGTTATTTAAAATATATAGATGCAGTAAACGCGTAACTGACAAGTCGGAAGATGTTACAGATACGACTCCAATTGTGCACGTAAACTGTCTAATTATAAAATAGTACTAATTATTACTAAACTAAATGAATGGTAGGGTGATTTTCTAACAGGAAGAAAAGACAGTTTGTTCATGCAAGGATCGAGTTTGTAAAGATGGTATTTTATTTGATAAACGTTATATTAAAAGCTCTGTTCTTTTGTGCGTATGCGAATCTTTGTCGTTAACAGTATTCGTACTTCAAAGTCAAAAAGTCAACCTAACCCAACTACATTTTCATAAATTTTCACCAGAACAGAGAAACAACAATGCGAACGATTACACGTTTCAATGATTATGATTAAAGAATGGAAGAAGCTTACTAAATAATACTGAATTCATTTATCCATAGAAACAAATTTTCATTACTACAAAGAACTCGAGTCGGTTCGTCTGTAAAAATGAAAAGAATCAATCGAACCCCGGTCCATCGCCCTTCGAAATTCTTCAAAATCGATAGTAACAAATTACGCCTTGTAATAATTTTATACAGAACCCTGTGAGCGTTATACGACGTTCTTTAGATTTAAAATTGTCGCAAAAATAAAAATTGAACGATATTATCGAACGAATCATAAAAATCGATGATTAGACAAGGAATAAACGAGTTATGATTTTTTAAAAACGACGTCCTTTAGATTTAAAATTACCGCAAAAATAACAATCGATTTTTTAAAAATATGTCAAGATCCTTCAGGACACCATACTCAGCTGTATTAAAATGAGCAGGGCTCAAAGTGTTAAAGAAAAGAAGAGGGTTTAGAGTTTAGGCATTTAATAGTTGCGCGAGCTTTTCTATCAAATATTCTGTACTCGTTCGTTCCTTTCGAAGAATTAACTGTCGTTAATCGTACGTGCCCGTTACATTTCTGGTAGCGACCGTACGTTTTGGATGAACCGTGGAGCTAGAATGATTTCATCGAGATGGCGGTTCGTTTAGTATTATTGAAACGCGTGTTCTTTAATTTTAGAGGCGTGGGAAGATTTACTTCTTTCTCGAGGAAGCCGGCCCTGAGAGCGATCTGGTTCTCCTTCATGCGACGCGCGTCCCGTGATCGTTTCGCTGCCATATTATTCTTCCTACGACGCGCCCAGTATTTGTCATCCTTCAGGTCATCCGGAACGAACTGTGGTCGGCGGTGGGCCATGGAAAAGAGCAGGAAATTAGAGCGTGCATAGAAACGAGACGAGAACAGTCAATTTGCATTGAAATCGTAGCGAAACAGTAAAACACGCAGCCCAGTCTGTTAACGAAGTTCTCTCTTTCCTATATCACAGGTTCTATCCTACTGATTTCAAAACAAAAACGTGTATATTTGAATCCTTGGTTTATAATTGATAACGAAATGATTAATGAACAAAGGTGTTAGATGTGGTACGATGTTAAAACGCAACGTTTCTAACATGTTACAGGATGCTCGGAAGATGGATGCTTTAAAGCATTCTATTTCGAAACATAAAAAAGAAAGAAAACGAGTTTAGGAACAGATAGCGCGCCTTCGTGAACTTTTATAAGACACGTCTGTCTGGTCGTCTCGAATCGAAAGTCGCGTTTAGACGATTATTGGAAAAACATAATGAAAAGCATCGAATCGAAGTATCGATCAACTGACCTGCTTCCGTGACTTCTTGATCATCGGTTGGGGTTTGAGTTCCTCGTCGGAGAAGGCCCGGGTGCGTGGATCGAATTCTCGCCCCGATGAGGCCATCGAGAGCGCTACAAGAGACAAGCCATATTGTATTCGTGACGAGTCCTCGGAATCTGTCGCGCGGGGAAGGGACAATATTTGACAATAAATTGACGATAATCGATGTTAGTCTAGTTCGATCCGCTGTCCGAAAAGACTCGGACGTATCGTCGTCGTTGCAGTGGTCGATCCTGAGGCCTTCACTGCGCAACCTTACGTATTTCGTATCTTTCGGTTCTTCTGTTTTTGGTCTCAAAAGCCTAGTACAGATCTAGTCCAAAATTTTGCATGATCGATTCGAAGTTAATAAACGAGAATTACTTGAAATTTCCGAAGTTTTCATCAGTTTTTTTAAATGCTTGCTTCGTGTTGTCTTAATGAATCTGTGTCTAGCCACGCAATGCTAACTCGAACGCGTTCCAGGTCTCGTCCACCTACACTCGTCGTTAGAAGGATCGTGGCGTGAACTGCTTCTTGCAAGTCCTCGCTTAACCTTCTAGTTTCAACATAATAGCTTTCTGATTTTCAATCTGTTATTCTCCCGTTTTCTCCTTTTGCTAGCCTCAGAGTAGAATTGAATTGTATGTATAGAGTGAACGTGTGAATTAAAAAAGCAAAACATTCTCGTTGCTAGATAATCCCTCTAACGAGTCACTTGATTCCCTTCTTTCTTTATTTCTCTTTTCAGCTTTCGCACTTGAACGAGAAGCGTTATTGGATTATATTCGACGAGACTTATTGCTTAGCTATGACCATGCGTCTTACTATTTTATTGTCGCACGAGGATTCATTAAGATGGGCTTCTCTATGAGATTTTCTATAATAAATACGTATTAATTTGAGTGAAAAAATTTGGCGCGGTAAGATTTCAAATGCTCTAACATTGTCAGAATAATTTATGATTCTCGATTTCAGACACGAAAGACTGAAACTGTTTCTAAACGATTTTCAGAGAAAAAGATTTCAGATTTCTTATCTTGAACGCAATAAAAGGTACGCGTAGGAACTATTTCGGAAGAAAATGTCTTTAGGTCTCTACTAGGCATAACTATGACAGATTTTTAATCGCGAAGGAATAAATCCTCTTTATCTTATCGTATTTGTCAATTAAGTTCTCAGTGGCGGCTCTGTTTCCCAAGCTTCCTGAAATGTGTACGACTGCGAGATAGAACAGTCTTTGGCTCTGCAGTCTTTTCGACTCTGCAACTTCTGCGATACTTTCGGTATAATAAAATTTATCGAACAGAATTAGTTAAGAAGCAGCGTAGCAAGCAGCGTCTTCCGTACGATAGAATAGTTTTATATTCATTGGGATTTCTTGAAAGAGAAACTTTCTTACGTATCATTTAGAAAAATAAGAATTAATTCTATGATGTTTGAAGAAAGAATTATTTCATAATTACTGGAGGAAGAAAAATTGCTCTAAAATATTTAGAAAATTTTTCTTTCCTTCTTCATATTTTCTTTACATTTTAATAACAAGAGTTATTCCAAGATTTTTACCGGGTTTATTTGTCAACCTTCAGAAAAGGAACAATTATTTTACAGTACCTAAAAACAGAAAGCTATTATTCCATAATTCTTTCAGGTATAATTATTCAAGTAGTATTTTGGTAGCATTAAAAAAATTATGATTATGTACTTTTTACAAAAAAGTTTCTCTCTTCCGGTTTCTATTATATTAAACTATATGTATTATAACTATTATAATTGAAGTTCTAGTCCGGACGTTCGAAAAATAAATTTTACAAATGTTCGCGAATTTCTTAAAGAAATATAAAAATCGATCGATATAAGATTGCTTGCGTCTTGGACAATTTTGCATGCATATAAAGAGTGAATTCAATTTTGTCGATTGTAACTACTAGACTAGAACCTCCCCTTGACCCTTTGTCGGGAAATCCGACCTTCTGAACGAGAGAAGATCGAAATAAGCAAACCGTTAATAACGAAAGTTCTTCAGGATCGACACTGAGATCGACGGAGAAAATTGTTCAAGGCAGGCCTGGCCAAGTAAAATTTGAAGATCACAATGATTCTTGTCGCTCGAAGCGACGATAAATCGTTGAACTTCTTTTTAATCACACCCTCCGAATACATAAAACCCCGCAAGTGTAACAAATCATGCCTCGGCTCGGCCTTTTTTCTTGTACTTAACAGCGGTTAATCTCAAGAGTATCCGTGTCAGTGCTTACCATAATTGAAAGTCAACGTTCGATTACAGTTATCTGACCACTGCAGTCACGATTAGTCAAGAGCGTTTAACTTCGTGTATCCGCTCTATTTCAGCTCTGAGACTTTGATTTTGCCGACAAAAGTAAAAAAGAGCAGCTAGGTAAAATCGTTCACGTATCATCGATCGGGGCCATTGAGGCGCCCAAGAGTGTGACCAAAAGAATGTTTTCCCATAAAGCACAGCTTGGACAAGCCTGGCGCGATAGGTAAAGAGAACCGGGAGAAATTCACTCACTGGAGTCCGCGGGTGAGGGAGGGTTCATAGTGTCGGGGGAGCAACACTCGCTCGGCGAGGGTGATCTCTCGCGCTTTGTGACCGGTTCCAAATGAAGACCGGCCGGTCCTTGGTGTCCTGGTGTTTCCGTGTTGTTGATCTTGTGCAACTGTCCGCTCTGCATCGTGCCCTGTCCGCCGCCGGCCACTCCGTCCACAGGAATGCCGTTCTCGGAGAGGAACTCGTCAAGATCCACGTACTGTAACACAGGGTAGAGGGCATCCTCTTTTTGGTTTCGTTTTCAGCTGCAAAACGCTGTCGATCAGTTACCAAGTCGGACATCGTTATCATTTCAATACGAATCCCCATGGGCGACGGGATTAACCGGGTGATACAACTTTTTTGTTTAGTAACTGCGTGGCTGGGATGTTTATTTCTATATCTTTTGTATGCATTAAGAGAGAGAAAGAGAGAGAGAGAGAGAGAGAGAGAGAGAGAGAGAAGTGAAGCTTGGAATTGTGCTGCAATGAGTGAATTCCCACCTAGAATCTAGTTAAGTTAGTATGATTTTTATATTTTCACAATTTTTTATGCATTTTCAACTGTGCTATTTATCATCGTACTTGTACAAGAACTCCACCTTATCAAACGGGAATGAAGATGTAGAGGATTAGTCGAGTTGGTGATTCTATCGTTATGTTATCTCTTTTTAGAAATGATATTCTACGAGGAAAGAAATATTTGTATTCTCCCGAATCGAGTGACAACTAAATTGTAGTCGTTTACAAGGACGATCGCGTTTCATGATACGACGTAATGTACCGAAACAAACGAATAAAATGAGAGCGTAACGTTCTTTGGGTTCCGACTTGTGACTTGTTGTTTCGCGTTATTCGCGATTAATGAAAAGAAAGAACAAATGCTGAAATTATATGGAGAATCGAGTTTTAAAAAGAGGTTTCGGATCCATGTTCAGCCGGGTTGTGAGCTTACCGTATCGCGTTTTGTACATACATGGTTCAATACCTTCAGGTCGGCATCATACGGTAGAGTTTTGTCCCAGAGAGTTGGGCCGAGGAAGGCGGCCTGCGCTTCCACGTTGCCCCATAACTCTCCGTCGGCGTCCTTCTTCTCTTCCGGTCCATCTTTGCCTTGTTTTCCTGTGAAACAACAATTTCAATTTTGTTACTCGTTAGTATAAAACGGGTGCAACGCTTCTTGCGTGAGCATTTCTACTTCGAAGAACTTCGTTTGTATCGTTTAGGCAGCTCTAGGTTCGTTTGTAATTTAAAAGATAAGAAGAACAAATTTCGGTAGCTTTCTAACTCATTTATCGTGTCTTCCAGAAACACGAACTTGAACTTTACGATGCTACTTTTCAAATGATACTCGTGTTGTTGTTAAATACTGGCATAAATAATAATATTCTTTTCTACACTTTTTCATATTTGTTTTTCTAATCGAACACTTAACAAAAACAACATATTCAAATTTTTCCAAAATAATTAATTAAGTTTTCCAAAAATAAAGGCCTTGCCAGATCGAAGACATCAAAATAGCTCGACCTCGTTTCGAGACAGAAAAAATATGCAAATATATGTATATAAAGATAAGTCGTTTCGACCCAGGGTTGCTATTATTTTAATATGAAAATGACAATAATTAAAAAATTACTTGAACCATTTGTTTTGTCTTGAAAAATATTCACTTGCAATGTTATGATTTTGACACCTGTGAATATTTATTGATGAATTATATTTGTTGATCAATTATTGATTTCAGAGAAAACCCCCTTAATACGTAATACGTAATTTCAAAAAAATCTTTAGAACCGTCGTTTTCAAGCCAAAAAAAAACTATACAAATTAATGACTACAATTAAGAAGTTAGAAAAAATCTATGAAAATATGTTTTCCCGAAAATGAAACCTCGACAGATCGATTTGTCAGCCCAAAAATCTCCTAATATGTGAATTTAAAAAAAATCCTTAGAGCCATTTTCGAGCTCAAACAACATACAAATATATATTACTCGCATAATAAGATTAGATAGATTAGACTTTTAATTCTATGAACAATGTATTTTTTGTTAAATCGTCATCGTTACATTAAAAATTCAAAGAATTCTCTATCAACTTGTATCATTCTAACAAGAAAACTTGCCTACCATTACGAAACGAATACATTTCCTCTTTTATAAGTATAATAATTTATCGAACGCAAAATTTTGCAAATTTTACTTTCAAGAATGAAACTTTACGATTGACAAACCTAACTGAAATACTCGAACTTAAAAGTAAATATCATGTTCAACATGAACTAGCTCTTCGAATTATTTCATTACACCAACGGATCGATCCACCCTAAAAAAAATGTCGAACTTTTACGTTATTAACGACCTCCATCATTCTCTGGGTGTTGGTTAAAGAACGGAAATCTTCATTTCCTTCCGCATTCAGGTCAGTCTCTTTCACCTTCGTTTTTTCGACTACGATAGAGAGGCCAGCCTCTTAGAATATCACGCGACACAGTTCCTTTTTCCCGCCGCGATGTCGGAAGCCGTGGCCATCAGAAATTACTTCGTGGAAGAAAAGAAGGAAAGAAGACGCGCGAGCGGATCACTCGGTGGCCTTGGAGATGCTCCTCCAAAAATAGTGAGCCGACCTAACAGCTTCTCTCGACTGTTTCTTTTCGTTTAGCCGCGTTCCTTCCGCGTTTTTTCTTCCCCCATCGACGATCACGTTAATTGTTCTCGATGGACCGCGGATGGCTCCGTTTCCTTTCTTCCCGTCTTTGTGTTCCAACCGCGAATATTTGCTTCGGTACTTTCCGACTTCGGAAAGGAGACTCGTATGTTCCTTTGTTCGTCTCTTTCGTTTGCTTCCCTTTCTTTCGGACCTTTTCCATCCATCGTGGATCTTCGTGCTCGTAGCTTTTTACGAATTTGTAAACTGCTATTTTTTTTATCGACGTTTATAAATACTGGAAAGTATTTCTTTAGTTCGAGAATAGTCTGTTCGATAAAAGGACGGATGAGCATTAAAAAGATTTAATAATTCCTAATCAAATTTCATATTGTTTATCTTGAATAAGAGATCTCTTTTTCTATCATTTGGTTATTTTGTTCTTTGTTAGTCTTAGGTCTTCAAATAATTCATTTATTTCCATAATTCGTAGTCATTGTGTGCTTTGGCATGAAACGTGCAACAAGACAAGTCGAAAGTGGCTGAAGTGGTGGAATATTTCTGCGACTCAATTTCGAGAGTGTGCGGATTTTTATTCAGGAAAAAAAAAAGGAAAAAGAAAGAGGTGACCAGCTGGAATGGTCAGCTCTACGCACTTGCGAATGTAACCTTGAATTGGCGAGGTCGGTGTAACAATGGCTGATCTGTGGCATGCCAGAAATTCTTGCGACGATGCGAGGAAACGGAAAAAAAAATTTCCATGGAATTTTTATGAAATTTTCATTGAACTTTTACGTTGCCATTTCATTTTTTGTCAAATATTTCATACCGCGTAACATTCCAAGTTCCTCAAATTTTCTTCAAAAATATCTCGCGAACCATTTTAAAGCAAGGTGTTCGCTTTATTAATAGCCATATTTTTCATCAAGTTTATACATTGAAAAGAAATGGCAAAGATTTGTAATAGAAAATACCTCTTATTATTTTCTACAGAAGAAATAAAAAAATGTAATTATAAAAAACGCTGATGTATTAAACTCTGCAATATTAACCCTTTGCACTCGGCTCCTTCCCAGGCGTCTTTAGCAATAGAAACTATTGTTAAAATAGCAATATTTTAGTAATATTTTAGAAAATTTCCATTTCAGTAGAAAACTTCAGGCAATATGCATTTATCAAAAAGCTGCGGTGAAATAAGTTTAATCTCCGTAATCATTAATCAATGCTGATGTCTCCTCAGAGAAGGCATCCGAGTGCAAAGCGTTAAATTTGAAATATTTGTATAGAAAGATAAACTGCATCAATTATTATTAATGTATTAAAATGAACACACGGTTCCATTCAAAAGATTGAAGGACGTTCCAGTTTTTTCGAAATGCACTGCGCATGTAAAAAGTTTTAGTTGTAAAATTGATCTTCACAAGCCAAATACGTTGGCTGATAATAATAATAACAATAACAGTACCGTAAAATTAATATTTCCCAATTATACGATTCGTTATCGGAAATTCTCAAGTATAAAAACGACAACTAAAAAAGAAACAAATTTCTTGGGCTAAATTTGACAAATTTTCCTTCAAATATGAAGTTGTACACGCATCGTGACGACGAAGAAAATCGGATTATTAATGTTCTCGTCGATGTCGTCGTTAGAAGATCTCCGCAGGCAAAATCGACGACTCGGAATGTTTTTCCCTATTTTTTTTTTCCTTTTTTTTTTCTCTCCCGTTCTTATTTCCGATGACTGAATATACGATTCGAGCGCGACGAAACCGCTTTCAATGGTTATTATCGTGGTACACCGCCGTGCCAGCGAGGTCGCGCCGCCACCGCAGTCCGATAGATTTCAACGAACACAATTTTAATATTCATACTTCGCTGTCAGTCCATTCCGCGGTGCGGACACGTATCTGATCTTTGAATTATAGCTCCTGATTATTGTAAACCGCGATTCCGTTAATCCTGGAATTATCAACGATCGTCCATCGAACGATCATGCCGTTTCGACGAATTGGTAAGATGGCGGGATACGAGCGCGAACAGTTTTCAATCGAGAAGCACGCCTCGCGTTGCTCCAGCGGAACCGTCCAACTCTCTATCGGTATTCATGCTTCAATCGTTATCAGCTGATATTACGCGATAGCCAAAGTGCAATAGAGACGTGAAAATTGCAGCGAAAAGCAGCTTCGATCTTATTTAGCATTTCTCTGATACGCGCTATTGGTCAGCGATTTTTGCGTCACTGCAAAAGTTCCTGTTCGAGGGCTGTGGACATTTCTCATAAGTAAGCGGATAATTCTGTAGTCGATTATCGATCGATCTCTCTGTTTCAAAATGCTTTCTCACGCGGAGCCAGTGCATAACCGAGGCGATTGTAAATTTTCAGTTTTATGAAAAGTGAATTATTAATATCGAACCAGTTGAGAATTTCTATGGTACCGATTTGAAAAAGCAATACGATCGTGACTATCTTTTAATGCAGAATACGTTTTACATAAATCTTGCGACAAAGATTGTTAATATTTCGATAAGGCGATAAACTTACAGCTGCATTTTAAACCTTGTCTAATTTGTTATTGCAAAAATAATAGATACCCGTTGCTGCACATGGAATAAATTTGTATCCAATCTAAAAAGATGATTTCTTTCATGGGCGTTCAAAATTTCTTATTACAATCAACTTTTTCAGGAAACTCTGTCTGAATTTGATAGACACACTATCGCGTTTAAGTCAGCTAATATAATATATAGGGTGTCGCGTCACGGATGGTACAATTGTTCCTTTGGAATATTATTATCTCGTTATCGTCGTTAGTTTATCATCAACGATTTATGTCGAAAGCAAATCGCGATCTATTAGCTTCGACTGCGTTGGGTATCTTAAAACCAACAATCTACAATTACCTGCGCAAATACTTGGCGATTTAAACTCTGCTTTATTCTATTCTACCAATTTATTCTAGTCTCCATTTTATAATCTCGCCATTCTCTAAATTCTGCCGGAAGCGGACACGGATAACTTGTTTCAGCTAACAGTTGACGATGCGTGAACACGCTAGTGTTGTTTAAAATAAATAAGCTGGTTCAAAGGCATCCAAAGCATTCGAAGAAAGAAAGTTAAAGGGGTGACTCGCTGTAGTCTTGCCGAGGATCGACTTTAAATACGGTGGTTGCCGTTAATAAATTTCAAGTAACCCTTCTATAACGCGGTAGATGGGTTCCTATAAAAAGCCGTGTTGCGTGAAACCGCATTATACCAGGCTCAGAGTCAGTGCAGAAAGGGCGGTGACGTTTCGAAAGCTCATTAAAAACAAACATTCCTTTTTCTAATTGCATATAAGCAACATAATTTTTATTAAATGCATAAAATATCTCTAAAATAAATCGATTACATAGCAACAGGTGCACGATTGTGCTCCAAGCGAGCAATTACGAGAGACGAGAAGCTAATTTGGAGTTACATTATTCGAATCAATTTGACTTGCGCGAGCCCAAAGTGTCCTTGGATTCGAATATAAAGGATCCTATTAAAAAATCATATGTTTTCGCCCCATTGTTCAAACTTTGCATATTTCTTGATCTATATGTGGCTCATCGATTACCAGCATAACTTTTTTACAGGCCATAAAATAACGGAGGGAAAGGGGTTCGAAGTATGCATTTTGAGAAACATTTATATTTTAGAAAATATATTTAAAAATGCATTTATTTTGCTTAAACATTGCGCCCACAGCTCGCGCATCAAAATGAACTTTATGTTATAAGTTCGAAAAGTTTCCCCAAGGTAAGATTTATGCCACTTAAAGAGCATAAAATGAGTTTCCTACATTGAGTTTTTTGTTAAAATTTGAGGATACTTTTGTTGGGTATTGCAATTTTTCACAATTTTTCATAATCCCGGAACCTAGAAATATTCGTAAAAACTGACTTAAAAATTTTGAAAGAACAAAAAATCATATATGATTCGAAAGGTTGAATTTTTTTATGATTTTCTGCCACAAAATTCGAGTCGATATCTTTTTCCAGTCAAAAGTTATAGTCTCCGAGAGATTTCATTAAATGCATACTTTGATCGAATCCCTTCCCCTCCGTTAATTCAAGGCCTGTAGAAAAGTTACGCTGACAATCGATGACCCACGTATAGATCAACAAATATGCGAAGTTTGAACAAAATCGATGGGGGGCGAAAACATGGTTTTTGAATGGGGTATTTTCAAGCGAAAATAGCACCGACCGTCCTAACTCAACGCGAAATTCAAGCTTGCCAAATGAACAAGTCCCTTAAATTCGGTTGAAATAACTCGACCGATCCCATCGTAGGCCGTGTAATCAACTGCGACGAACGTAACAAAAGAGGACTTTAATAAAGTAATCGGCGGTTCTCGCTGAAAAATCTCTGTGGACATCCCAGAGCGAAGCACGCTTTAAAAGGGACGCTTTAAAAGCGTAATAACCGTAGAGGCAGCGGCGGGTTTCTCCGTGCGCGCCAGCTAAACAACTAAACAACGACAGCTTGCAATTTGATTCAAGGCTGCTGGTCGTCGCCAGTTCTGCGGAACTAATCTCCCGTTGCGTGGCGGGCTGGAGGCACGAATGGAAAAGAGAAGCGGGGGAGGGAAATATCGGTGTCGAAGGTGAAGAAGAGCAACGACGGGGCGGAGGAGCGGGACGGGCGAAGAAACCGAGCGGAAGGACAGAGGATCAGCTGGATGGGAAGCGAGGATAATTGGAGGTAGCCACGTGATGCAAAATAATCGTCCAAATCGATCCGAACCTCTCCGTTAAGTTTCGCGCCCGAGTACATTTCGAGAGACGCGTCGCGAGTTTGTTGCTCGAATTATTGCAACGAAAGTTAAGGCAGAGACAACACGCATAGTGTTGTGCGAAACTGTGTTGATACACTTCTGAAAAGTTCGAGCACCAGATTTTCTTCACCTTGACGTATGTTACCGTTGCGTTGGTAGCTTTGCTTCGTGTATTTGCTCGGTTAGAATGCTAAAGACGGCTTTTCGCGTTGATCGAAGGAAGAAGAGTTTTCAAAAAATCCAACTCTAAACCTCTTGTGTAAATGATTAGTTGAGACTGGGTTTAGGATAATTTAATATTTGGTTTTTTGCTTAATACTACTCGTTTTTACATTTTTACATGCTTATATACTAAAAGCTGAAGCAGCCACGAGCTAATCAGTTTGCTGCTTCTCCTTTGGTTGTGGATGTGGCGATGCGGAATGTCAATTAGGCGTATTAAGTTTATGGTATGCCATTAACTATTAAGTTAAGGTAGTAAAGAATCTTTACAAATTCCAAAACAACTTTTAAGGCTCTAATCCTTGTATTTAAAAAAATTCAAGTAATAAGGGGTAAGTAATAATTGGAAATCCTCAAAAATAGCTAGTTAATTGCGTCTGTACTACAAACTTAGTTTTATAATCAGGAGGGCGACTATTGCCGCGACGCGACAGTCATCAAGGGCACCCTCCTGAGCAACATTCAACAGGTTTAAGCCACCGATTATTGCTTATTCGAAAGTTGTTAACAAAAAAAGATCGATATATACGCCGCAATTTTTCTGGAAATCTGAACATTTCTATGAATGCAATGTTTGTTTCGATTATTTGTTTCGTAAAGGCAAACACCCCCGCACCAACAAATATTCTAAACTAACCTCGAGATTTATCCAAAATCATTGCTCTTACCTGAATTTTGCAATACCGCGCGTATCCTTTAATTTTACACTAAATAGAAGCAAATTCATTCTTTCGGATATTTTCCTAATCTTCGCACGTGAACATTAGATAATATACTACATTGTAAACACAAGCCTGCGTATTTATATTATTTGAATATGTTTGTATGCCGGAATCTGACAAATACCAGTCAAATATTTACGTTTCTCATACCGATGATTGCAGTACAGTTTTCAATTTTTCTTCGTTAATAACTTTTGAATAAACGATAATCAACAGCTTAACCCTATTCAATGTTACTCAGGAGGGTGTCCTTGATAACATATGTCGAGGTCAAAAGGGAGCTTACGTTCCGAAAACCCAAAAAACAAACATTTGCTTTTAAATTTCATATGAGCGACTTAATTTTGATTAAAAATATAAAAGTATCTGTGAGACGACGAGCCTCGCAGCGGAAGGCGCGTAAACTGTGCATCACACTTTCCGCTATGACATTGGAATAGAGTTATAGGTGAATAAATTATAATTTATTTATACATTTTCATGTAAAGCCACTACTTTCTGTGATTATTCGAAGGTAATTTGGTTTTTAAATGTGTTAAACAAAAATTGTGTTATCTAGTGCTTGTGAAGTGCAGCGTTGTACAAAATGTTTGGCACGCGTTAAAGCGAAACCGTGTCGTGGGCTCCCCTTTGAAAACGAACGATCATAAATACGGGACGAATCGTTCAGACGAAATCCTTTTAAAACACAGTTCCATCCGACATCCAACAGGAAACAAATCGTGCAATTACTCGGAAATAGGTATTACACCATTAACTGAAATTAACTGGTAACAATGGACAAACTAAGAAGAACCGAGAAGTAAAACGCTTCCGCGAGCGTCCAAAAGCAGCGACCGAGTGTATTAAGTAATTTAACCGCGAATTGGCCTGGTGATTAGCGAAGAAATCTAGGATACTTGGTATTAATTAACCGACCGGGAGAGCGGAAGGTATCGCCAGACGCGATCGGAATGGCGGCTCGGACGGGAATGGAAGACGAAATGCGGTTGTCGAATCGGGTTGACCGAGTTCCTGTTCTGCGCTGACCGCGTAACAGAGAAGCGGAAGTACTGTAAAGGGCATTCGTCGCGTGGCGCGGACGGGGAAGGAAGCTGGCTCCTGAGACGGTTTCCGTTAACGGTAGAACCAGTTCCTCGCTGGCCCGCGCCTTCGTTCCACCGAGAGCGTGCCTCTAATTACTATGTTCTCTGCGTCGCCCTCGCCTCGCCTCGCCTCGCCTCGCCTCGCCTCGCCTCGCCTCTCCGCCGCGGCACGATTCTCCGTCATCCCGATCCCTCTGCGAGATATTCGTTTACGTAATCGGCAACACGCGAGCGTTTTACCTGGCTCGACGCGAAGCGTGAGTCACGCAGGTACGCCCCGAGTCGCGCCGGGAAAAACATCCTCGTCGACGTTCTCGACGTTGTCGTCGTCTTCGCGGTAAGAAAAATCGGTGCACGAACCGACGCACAGCCAATCTAGCTGGAAAAAGTTAACAACTTCTATACTGGAGACACTATCCCGTTCGAAATTTGTATCGAACCGTTTTCGAGGTCGCTGAATCCAAATCTGGAATCGTCTGCGTTGCGCGAACTAAGCGAGTGGAATTAGGAGGAGGAGGACGTAAAAGAGGAGCAGTAAACCATGGGTGCGCAATGAACAATTATTTGATAGAAACAACTTCTTGTTTTTATTTCTTTGTTTTCAAATTTCAAAAAATCATTAACGCTTTCATTTTCTTGTTTCGAGGAAACTAAATTTTTAATAACCATTGTGTCAAAAGTCGTGATAATTCACTAAATTGTTTGAAACGTCTTAATCTCGAAACAGCCACGTGGCTACGACGCGTCGTGGTGGTTACACTTCTGTCGATCATCGATTTAGAATTCTTTGATTAGTTATCGTTAGAAATAATTTTTATTTGTATCGTATGGGTGTGTGTACAGACAGTTCAGCGTATGGGAATTATACGTTATCCCCTGTTCGTTGATCGGTATCTGTGTGTGTCTAGTAGGATGTTAATTGTCGTGTACTGTATTAATTACAGAGAAACTAGAACGGTGTCGAGGGAAGGAAGATATCGTTTGGTACGATTTAAACTGCGATTTAAACGACGCGCGCGTTTTTCTTTTTAAATACGTAAGTTTGAAGAAGAGAAATCGATGTTTGGAAATTCTATGCGCGTGGATATGTTCAGAAGAAACGATCGAATACGCAATGCTTTAGGATAGAACGAACTTTAACCGTTTCGGGACAACTTCGGTTCGATGAACAGTGGGTAGAAGGGTTAAAGGATTTTTCAAAATTTATGAATAGTCACAAATTGCATTCCGGGAATGTAAGAATATGAAATGTTTGAAATAAACAAACCATCAAAAAAAGAATACAAATTGAATCAACGACTTTTCGTCTATTTTATGCAGAGAAAAAGATCAATTTTTAGTCCGGAAACGTGGGAAACCCTTCCGTTTACGGTAATTACGGGCCACTCGAACTTTGAAAAATGTGAAAACTCGTCGACTCTTAAAATCTCATTGTAGCTTTATCATTTACGTGAAATCGCGAGCGGCGGTTTCTAATTGAGCCGGCGCGCGGTGAAATTAATTTGACAGGCAATAATTCGCGAGGCCGAATAAAATATCCATTAAGAGTCTCACGCAGCTGCGTTCGCGCACGGCGAGCATTGTCCGCCCGTGGAAAAACCAGCCAGATTCGGGATAAATCCTGGTGAAAGGGAATTGAAAATGATTTCATTAACGAACACCGATGATTTCCGGTGTTTTAACGGTTTATCTTTGTTACATATCGGTTACCCGCCACGGTTCCTTGTTATAACTTAATCGGATTCACGGCGGAACCACTCTGACGGCGTTACACTTTCATAATCTTGATAGGTTGGTTGTTCCCATCCACTGTTTGCATGGTGAATCCCTTGTTAACACTAGGTTTATCACGAGGTGAGATATATACCTATTTCTACCAAAGGGCTCAAAATGTTCCCCTTTTCATACTTAATTAGAAAAAATACAAATTGACCTATCCATTATAAAGTTAAAGTAGAAAAAACGAACCACAATAAAATTGTATCGGTTATAATAATTAGTTTTTATTGTTTTCTTTTTTTATTTTTGATATTTTAACGTAAAGTTTAACGAAAATTTTTCTCAGAGAAGTCAAAATGACCCCTTGATAAACCTAGCGTTAAATTCTTTAGAACGGGATAACTACTGCTGGCTTTTATTATAGCTTTGCACGATTATTGAAAATTATTAACCCCTTTGCGTCATGCGATTTGAAAAGCTACTTAACAAGTTTCAACGTGCGTAAATTTGTTTATATTACCTGTACCATAAGGTTCAGGACTAGTAAGAATTACAGAACTAGGAAAACGAGCCGAGTGTGTAGAAAAATAAACCAAGAAAAGTCCTTCCAGAGCCGACACCTTAGTAATTTCAGTAATCATTAAAGTAATCATTTAAGTAATTATTAAAATAAAAAAATTCATTCGCAGAGTTTTCTTACAATTTTGGAGCTGATCATAAACAATAATGTTTAGGTGAAAAAGGAGAATATTGAATCGGGTAAATTTTCTTCGAATTTGATTAGATGCCAATTAAGAGGATATTGAGGATTGAAAAGATGCTAAAAGAAGATAATAAAAGGGTGATAATATTGTTGTTAGTATTGTTGTTAGTTGACGTGGAAGGTTTACAAGTTGAATTAGTTTAGCGAAGTATTGAAAAGAATTATAACTGCAGACTTTTTGTATAAAAGAAAGGAGAAGAAGAAGAAAGAAAAGAAGAAGGAAGCAGTGCATCTTCAAGTCAGAATGACATTGATGCAGATAAAATGTTTTATTTTTAATCACTGAATGTATGAAAAATCGAATGAAATTAAATGATATTGATATGGAAAATTTCTTTTAATTTATTCGTACGTTAAGGGGTTAATATTACGACTACTATTGTTACAATTAATGGTTAGTGTACAGTCAACGCTGTAACGCGGAGTTAAAATTGCGACGGTCCTCCTAATTTTATATATATACTAAACCAAAGGTTGGCAACCTTTGTTCGCTGCGAGCCAAAATTAACCAAAATATGACTTTTAAGAAGACGTTTCGGGTCACTAGGCACAGACGTAGATCTAAGAAAAAGAAAAAAGAGGAATTACTTAAGTTTTAACTGCGAAAAATTACCGGAATACTTATTTATGTTTAACCATTGACCAGTCAAGATATATACAGGGTGGTATACGATATTAGCTAGACAATGAAAAATCAACTGTTTGTATTATATAATTTAAGAGAAAATTTTTAAACTTTATAGTTTATCGTAAAAACAAATACAAAAGTAATTGATATTTTTTAATGTTAAACGTGAACAAAAAAATTGTAATTCTAATTAAGACAAAAATCAAAATAATTATCAATAATTATTAATGACTCCCCTGATGCTGAACTTCTGATGTCACTTTAGCCAAGTCTGATTCATACTTAATTATCTTAAGATGTATGCAAGCATTTGAATTCTCTTCTGTAGTTATACTGTTCTTGTACTTACTTAAAATAAATTTCATTTGTGATAATATTTGCTCACATTTAGAAGTAGAATCAATTTTATTATTTATATTATTTCAAAGTTTAGGTAAATACTTATATTTATGTTTTTTAATTTTTTTGTTTATTATGTTATACATTGTTTGCAGAACTCACATGGGTCGCTTGAAATTTCCAAATGAGCAACTTAGTGACATAACTTGGTGCTCTGAGAATGCGATCTTCATATTACGCAAAACGAATCAAACTGATTTCTATTTTAGTCACTTTTGAGTTTTTTATCGCACGGTTCCTGTATAACGCGGTACGAATTAAACGCGTTATAGGAGAGTTGACTGTATATATGAGTATGTATTTGTAATATTTGGTTTGAGAATATTTATTAAAAAATAGTGGAATAAAAAATGTTTGAACATTAGATATGGAGTAATTACAAATTATTTAACATCATGTACAATGGTAAACAATGAGGAACGAGGATTGAACGAATAAAAGTCAGTCCTCGACTTACGCGATATAAAAAAAAAAAAAAAAATTGAATTTTGTATAATTCGGGATGGATTAACTGGTCTCGAAGCTTAAAACCCTGATCCTGAACGATCTGCGAAAATTACAAAAGCAGTGAATGATAAAAGAAAACGGCTGAACGACAATTAACAGTGATTCGATACTCGAAGTAGTTCGTCCATAAATATATGTATGTAGATTATGTAATGTGCACTGAAGCAGAGATAGTTTAAATTTATGTATAAAAATATTGATATTTTAAAACTGCTTAGCTATTCAATGACGCAATTACATTGATACTAAATTAATTAACCTCGTTTTTCTGTGTCTACTTCTCTGCAACAAATACGAAACTTCTCTAAGCAAAAGATTTATAATTATATTACTACACTAACATAACATTTCTTTCCTTTTGTCTTTACATCAAATAATTTGATGTACAAGCAGTAATAATTAAATTCCCGAAATGTAGCTGGGAAAATAAATTTTTGAAGAAACGCGTACAGTGGAAATAGTCCTGGAGATTTAATTTTCAGAAATACTGTGCGCTAACCTTTTACAGCGTAATAGACTGGATATCCTCGTTATCTCGCAGCGTAACTTAATCTTAACTTTGTCGAAAGTGTGGAACGACGGAGAGCTAAGCCAGGTGAACAGGCAGGATGATCTAATTGGCTAATTAATTTTTTGCTCGGAAAGTCTAACGAATGACTCATTTCCATGTCGCAGTTCACGGACAGACTTTTGTTTTTTCTCCGTGACTAACTATGCGAGAGCCAGGCTCGGCTCTACGAACTCGCGATTCGTAACGATCGAATCGCTGCGCGGACGTTCCAGGAACGAAATTGTCGTGTCTCCTACAAAATATCGCTCTAAGAACAAAAACTAACTCGTACAGTGCACACGCGCCTTTTGTCGAGGAAGTGAAAGGAGATCGGGTAGTTCGTCGCGAATAAACGATGAAAAGAATACGAAATGGGAATTATTACACAACAACGAAGGCGTAGCCGCTGTTAGCAAGGGAATAAATAACCGCATTTGTTTGGAGATGGCTTCCTGTGGCCTTGGTAGACCGATACTCGGCTATTTCGGACGATAGATCGAATACGAAGTGAAACTGAAATCCGCGATCAAGGCTTAAGCTCGTGATCGAGTTTATAAATTGAACCCCGAGGCTGAGCGCGGAACGATTCTAATTAAAAACAAAATATTACAATTTTTAGAATATCGAAGGAACTCGTGGAAAGAAATTCATTTTTCAACAGATTTTCAGAGATCTCGGAAGACGTCGAAGAAAATTAATTATTAACTATCCAGCTGCGGGCGATTTTTCATGTTTCAAAACAAAATAATATTCTAAATGTTGTAAGCAACGCGACGATAGCGTGATAATCCGCGCAATTGTACAGAATAAGTAAGATGCTGGAAGGTTAATCCATTCTGCTCTGATTTGCAGAATTTGTCGAAAAGTTAAAATCCTTCGTGGACTCGAACGGAACTCGCGCAATGAGAAAACTAGAACCAGAAAAGGATAGTTGAACCGCGATGATCTCGAAAGGAAATGTCTCTTCGTTTTTTAGACGAGATGAGCGAGAACTTTGACGATTATTCTGCATGCAATGTCACGTTTACGTTGTCGACCGACATTGTCTTCTTTCCCCCCGCGATCGCACGATGCAACAGCGAAGACCAAGATGGCGAATCGGTTGTACGCAAGCGAGGAAAGATTTCCTGACTTACGATCCGTAAATCTCGTCGAGCTGTCCGCGTCCCGATAATTTATGCGTGCGGTAAGCCGCCGTCATCTTTCTTGACGAACGATCTGTGAACCGCGTTACCTTAAAAATCTATTAACCTCGTCGCGCAACGATTGCGTCGCGTTCTCCAATATGGCGAGCGGAGAACGTTTCACCGTTTCGTCGGAATTCTATCAATAACGAGTCGAGTACGTTGGACAGTGGCGGTCGATTATTCAACATTTATATAACCAACTGCTATAAGTACATTGCATTGTGTTGATTTTAACCATCTACGGTCTATATTTGTCTTCTATTCAATTCGAGCTCTCGTTTGTGTTCCTTGTTTATTTTTGTTTTACACGCAAACATTTGTGGAATTCTGTTTCGTTTTCTAGTCGAATCGTAAATTAATGTCTGTATAGAGAAATCTGCTAATACCGTACTTTCGATTTTTATATTTTTATATTTTATACGTAGCAATAATTACTTCGAGCTGCAGTTATTTGCGTTAGACGAAGACAAATGAAAGGTGTGCGAAAATATATGTAACGCGCGATGAATAAATTTTTACAGAAAATTAGAGGAAACTTGTGGAATTGATACGAAGTTAAGCAAAGCTTGCAATATTTGTATGAAAAATTATAAGCTGATCATCTGTCGCCTCTTGATAGTTCTAGTGTTGGGTTTGAACGTTCAAATTCTAATTTCTAAGTACAAGAGGAAAAGTAAAATTTATCTACACTCGAAAAAATCTGTAATAAATCGAGGAAATTGTCTATCGAAAATCGAGAATTATTCTATTCGAAAAGGTCACTCGATAGCGAGTGATAAACGAGCGGTTCGATAAGCTCCCACGATAATAACGAAAGTAGGAAACTTTTTCGAAAAAAGAAATTAACAAATTAAATCCAATCCATCTTGTCGGATAGAAAAATGATAACATTGAAGTGTGAGACTTTCTTATTCGCTTAAATATCGGCACGAAGTTCCTGGATTGTGTAACACGTTCACTATTCGTCCCGAAGCATTGCGACATTTGTTTAAGTACGATAAATGCTTGGAAAAAGTTTTAATATCAACCGTATCGTGCGCTCTGTTTTTTTTTTTTTTCTTTTACGCACGATAATCTAATAATATGTTTGTCAATAGTATTAAAAAACAATGGGGCATTGGTCGCAGAAATTAAACGATAGAATTCATATTTATACTCTAATTAAAAATCTAGCGCTTCTTCCGTGTTTCACGCTGCGATTTTCTAATTTCTCTACGAAGTAAAAGAAGAATATGCAACGCTATTATTGTAGTACTTTAAAAATAAATACATGTGTAAGCAATAAAGATTTGTTAAAAATGTTTTACAAATATGATTTTGCGCGACAGTGCGAGTACAAAATTTGACGGAAGCTTCGAAATATCCACTTAATTTCTACGATACGAAATTAATTAACGCGGCGTACGAGGACAACGAGTCGATGATCGAAAAACGTCGGAAGATGAAAGGAGAAGAAAGAAGAAAGGAAGGCGAGTGCGGGAAGGAAAATTTCACCGATCAGAGAGCCGCGGAAAAAGAAGAAAATTGCGCAACCATCTGGCGGTAGGAAGACGAAGACGGTGGATCTCACGTGGTCCTCGAACTGCCGGAAGCGTGCGTTCGCAGCTGGCTGCGTGTGCGTGCGTTCCTTAAAATGCTTTCTCTTTTAGAGCACGCTCCAATTAGTGCGCTCTTCTCTAATTACCGCTGACACAGCTTACCGCTCGCAGTGATTATACCCGGGAAAAGTGAAGCGATTACCAAGTCAGGATCCGTCCGTTCCGCGCTATTTTTACGCGGCGATGTTACGCGTCTCGCGAGGAAACACCGCGAAAATTCGACTCGGTGGTTGCAGGAAGCGTTACGCGAGTGCGCAAATTGATTCGCCAGAGCAGCGAAATGTTCAACAGCGGAACTATCGGCGATTCAAGCGATTTCGAGTCGTTCGAAATGGAAATAAAATCGTACATGTCGAATCATCGGATTTAAAAAAAAGAAAAAATTAAATTTTACACGATCCGGGATGGATTAGCTGATCTCGAAGCTCGAGACCCTAATCCTAAACGATCTGCGAAAGTCACGAAAGTAGTGAACAATGATATCGCATGCCACTGCTTCGAAATTGAAACATATTTTTTATCAAAAATGCGAAATTTTCTGCTTCCCTTGACTTACGCGAAAATCTTCGAAACCGATTAATCGCGTAATTCGAGGACTTACTGTACTACAAATGGAAGACGAGCATGTTCTATCTCGTACACGTGCTTTTCCACAAAAACTAGCAGAAAGTTCGCAAAAATATGAATCTTCGTATAATTAAGGAATCTTCGTAGAAAGTTACGAATAATGTATTTAGTTAAAAGATACAGAAAAGTGTAAAAAAATGTAGAAGATACGATAGACTTTGTTAATTTTCTTTCTTGATGTCATTTTAATGCTTTGTATTGCAATTGTATCTACTATTAAAATTTTTTTAGAGAGGTACCAAGAAAGTTGGAGCATTGGTTTCCAGAGTATCAGTCATTGTAGTGGTACTACTTAATTTATTCTATTCAAGTGCGTCGAAAGACGATATACATTTGCTCTCGCTAAGTTTTTATTATAGACAGTTTGTTACATATAACCGATCGAGTATTTTATTAATTAGCGCACTCGTGTATAAAAATACCAAACATTAATTACTTATTATTAAATAAGCACTTTAAAGTGGAAAATTCAGAAAATTAATTACAAGTTTGTTCATTCATCGATGCACGCATTATCGATACTTTTAACGGGGCAACGTACGTTGAAGTTTCGTTCAAGACAGTTTGCTCCTCGCTAAGTTATTGCACTTCACTTCGAACGCGAAAGAGTCACGGTTTTTTCATTATCCCCGGCAACCTAAACATACATCTTATCAACGAACTATGACAAGAAGTAAGAAAGAATTCTAGCACGCGCGTCATAAGTTTCAACTAGTTTCCGACGCACGTGCTATCTCACATTTTTAATGACCTTATTGCCGGTATCATCTAGCGGCTTTCTTGCGAGCGTATGTTAATTAATGCATAAACGTTCGATACTGTTTCGTAACCTTGAAAATTCGAGACGAAGGGGCATCTACTATCAACGTCTCGGATATAAAAGAGCTTTCGACGCGTCCCTATTGTTGTTAATTTAATTAAAAAACAACGAATTGAGATGGAACTGCTTACCAACGATCCCTTCGAATATATATTCGCATTGTTTGGAAAATTTTTGCAAAAAAGCGTAAAAGAATTTTCAAGGATACGAATCTCCGTAAAATTATGGAATCTCTGTCTAAGAAGTTGCGTGGGAAATTTGAAAGAAAGTAACTTGAATTTTGAGGGCAACTTCCAGATTCTATTTCGATGTTTGCCTAGTCGCGTGCTCTTTGGTTGTTAGACGCGTGTTAAATTGATATTTTTGCGAAACTTCCTTCGCCGAAACACGCCGTTTGTTCGAGTAGCTCTGTGGTGTATACAGGTGCGCTGCAAGGACGTAGGCGACCAGCAATTAAGGTAATATGTGTCTACATACCGAATTGACACGTGCCTTCTCGACTTCGTAGTAATTTCCACGGCAAAAAGAAGACCAAAAAAAAGAAATAAAAAAAATGTCAGCCGTGATATAAAACGCGGAGCACGATTTTCGACGACTAGACTGAAAAACGCTGATGTATATTCAAGGTGTTAATGGTTCTTTTTCTTCGACCAGAAGAGAATTCCTGCTGTTCCGTTTGCTAAGAAAATATCTCTTCTGTGAAAATGATTATTCGAACGAACGCTCTTTTGAAAAGATTATTCGACAATTTTAACAGAATTTCAAAAAGGTTTTGAGAAAGAAAATTATAGAGGAGCGTGAATCGATGCAATTGAATCGAACCGATGAAGACAATTAAAAGTGCGGATGGAGGTTTAAAGATTTCGAGATGGTCTCTAGTTTTATTTCTCCTTTTGCAACCGCATAGGCTAGTTTTATTATATTATTAACTGGAAAATTGTTCCTCTGAAAGATGGTTATTTTTAATTTCTGATTTTCTTTAATTGCAGATATTTTTTACACGATATCTATCTATCTCTGCCATTTTCTTCGAACTACAGGAACGGCCCAGTCTTATAGGACGCATAATATTCTGCGTAATCATTTTTTCTTCCGTGGTTGAACCTCTAAGTTATTTGAATACAAATCGCTCGAATTGTACTTTGATCCGAAACGACTTTATCACTGCAAACCTGTTGATTTATTTCACTCGAAACGTTCTCTCGGTTTCCAGTTTTCTCATTGCGTACACGTCGAGTTACTCGTACGTTTCAAGCTTCGAAATATTCGTGCAAATCTGAAATAAACTCGAGGCTCTCTCGATCGAGGTTGTCATCGGGAGGAACGAATAAAAATTAGCGCCATTTCGCGTATCCGCGAATTCGAAACAGCTCGACGCAAGCGCGGCCACGAGCTTACAGTCAACCGGACAGTGGTTAAACTACCTGAAGTCAAATGAAATGCTTCTCGAATTCGCACGACTGGACTGATTCGAGCAGAGTTGTACAAATTACTGCCAGACTATGTGGATGGATCGAGTGAAACGGGCCGAGGCGAGAGCAATAAACACGGCGAAAACTATGCGCGTCTCGAATATTGCGATTAGAAGTAACGAGCTCGTGCATAACGGGTTGAAACGCAGCGAGCCACGAAGACGTCCTTGGCCGCTCCTCTGATAGCCTCGAGACCTCCTGGGAATCGTTTCCTACCGCCTCGATGCACACGAGTGTGCAGCGAACGACATAGAAACACTACCGGGTCCCTATCCTGCGGGATGCGCGCGGATGAGAACGAGTCGAAAGGAATGGAAAGAGAGATACACACAGGCTCGTTCCGATTGTTCCCTTTCATTCCGATTCATGAGTTATGTCTGAAGTTTAATAATTGGCAGATTGATGAGGTAAATGACGCTAATGGTAATAAGAAACGGCAGTTGCAAGAATGGACGTTACGCACGCCAAGATTGATGATCGATCGGTCTTGAGATCATTTTTTGACCACGTTTCTCGCGTTTAACAAATAAACGATAAAATGACGAGTACGCGCGAGGAGAAAGTCCGCGAACCAGTTGGAAATTAGTTTAGGGGCCTCGAAGTTGATGTCGGAGACAACCAAGTATTGGGAGAGCGTAACAATTTCGAGAATAAAACGTCTGAAACGTTACATTTTACGTTACCTCGAAAAGTAGCAGCGCTGTGAAAATTTCCAAATTTTTTATCCCTCCCGACCATTTCCTTTTCATTTCCTCCATTTTTCGTTCTAATTCAATAATATCTAAGACGTACGATATATTGTAGAAAATACTACGCATTACCGATGAATATCGTATATAATTCGAGGTCGATCGATGGTTGCAGGTTTTTAAACCATAGAAATTGATTCAAGATTGGCAAAGATGTCAACAGGTCGAACGCAAGGAGGTGACTCGTCAACGCGAAGTGGTACGTTCCCAAAGCCTCCAGCGCCTAAGTGAAACAATTCACGTCTGGTCGCGTTTGTCCACGATTATCTTTCGTTTTCGTTAACTCGCATCACTCGTGACCGGTTAGAAAGTACGTACTTACGAAAAAGCGGCGGCAGTGGACGCAATCTTGCGCAGTGCATTCCGCGCGCCACATTTCCGTGGCTATACCGACTGTTTACTTTATTTTTGTTCGTTTAATGCCGCGTGCGCTTCGTTAGAGTTATTAGCAACCACGTTACGCCGTTTTATCTGTTACTTTGTTTTACTATTACGAAGTATATACGTGTAATATCAAATGTATATTTGGGGTACGCTATGTGTACGTTACTACGTGCGATGAATACAATAATTTTCTCATTCTTCTGATATACAATAGACGCGAATTCAAATAACGCGCTGAAAATATTGCCATTACTGTTTTCACACGACGCGAAAAATAATACAAATTTCCGACTTCTATTTCGTGGTTGTTTTTCGAGTATACGCGTTACGCGAGAAGAATTCCGGAAAGTACCCACGATTTCCCATAACGCGAATCTATACAAAACGTACAACATAACATATTGTCGGCATAAGTAACATGCGAGAAACTACCATATAAATATTCTCTACTATCTGTACACGCTGTTTCTTGTTACATTAATTGGACGTTCGCATCGATAGAAATAGACGAAACGCGAAAAGATTGACAATCGATCGGAAATATAAAGCAGCTAGCTTCTTAACGTCACCTCCATGGCTTTCGAGCTTTCTCCTGGCAATAAACGTCCCGCGACGTTTCGCGAACAGTATTTCAAGGGATACTCGCATAACAACACTCGTGATACTTCTCGCAAGTGGCGCTATTAGACACTTAGTCTCTCCTTTTCACCGCAGGACTTAATTTTCGATACCTCGTGATTTCCATCTCTAGCCGACCGACGATCCTTTTCTTCTTCCTACGTTCCTTCTTTTCCCTCCCCTCCTCGCAGAACCATCCAGGGTAAACGATAGAAATAATAAACGCGTTGTAAAACCGGGTGATTCGAGTTTCACTTCGAGTCTCGAGGCGAGCACATTGGCGGAAGGGGCAGGTCGAGGAGGAGAAAGAAAGAATTTGGTAAGAACGAAAACTTTCCCTCGCGCGCACAGAGAAGGGGACACGCATTTCCTGATACAACGGAACGATACGCGAGGGGCAAAGAAACGGGAACAAATAGCGGTACGAATTGAACAGAGAAGCGAAACGCTCGTGCGCGTATCAAGCGTACGCCAAGCTGATTTTCGGAATTAACACCAGCTTAATAACTGCTGGCTATTCTTCAATTGTGCGCGCGAACAGATTGAATGATAAGTTTCTCAGCCCCAATGTATATACTGTAACAAAAATCTCCTCAATTCGTGTAAATATATTCATTTTTAACCCATTGCACTTGGCTTCTTCCTAGATGTTAGCAATAGAAACTATTGCTAAAATAGCAATCTTTGAACAATATTTTAGTAATAGAAACTATTGTTAAAATAACAATATTTTAGTAATAATTTCTATGGTTAACGTCTCTCAGCAATAGAAAATTTCCATTTCAATAAAAAAGTTCAAGGAAACATGCACTTTCTCGAAAAGCTGCGATGGAATAACTTTAACCTTCTCCATCGCTAATCAATGCTGATGTCCCTTCAGAGGAGACATCCGAGAGCAAAGGGTTAAATCAAGTTGCTCTATTCAATTAATTCCTTAATTTTGTAAATAAATAATTATTTATAATGGCTTGCAATCTCAATATAGAGTTTATTTTTTACCAACTTTGGTACTGTTTCCTCTGATATTTTTAATCATTCCTCTTCACGTAAATTAGCTTTACCAGACATCTTTCCTTTCTCCGTATCCGAATCTAACGAAAAAAGAGATTTCATCAGTTCTCAATAGTGTTGATACGCGGATTTCGCGGAAGAGTTTGTGAATTGTTTCAGAAAATTACGTAATAATCACTTTCTTGTTTTTCTGATGAGCCTATTGTCCTCTTGACGGCACGCTTCTTCTGGATTCAATTTAATTGCATTTTCTTACAAGTTAACACGCAACACTTTGACAAGGATTTCCCATGTTTTCAACACCATTGCGTGTCGCGCACCCCTAAGTTTCTTTCGCTTAAGCTCAGCGTTTCGTTTCGTTCCGAAAATTTAAAGACAAACGTTCTTCCTCTGCAGTTGACGCGATATCGTTGCACAAAAGTTCAAGCATATTTCAAAGGTTGTTTTACACAGTTTCTTCGATAACATTCCATCGCTTTCTAATTGCGAGTGTCTTTGGCTGACACGATCACGACTTATCGTCTGTATCTTTTGTCTCTTCGTAACGCGTTACGATATATTGGCACGATTGAAAAATCTGAATTCAACGTTTTGCGAATTTTTTCGTAACTTTCTCCGTGTTTATGTTTTTTTGATCCACTGTAATTCGTAACGTTGCCAGAAAAGAGGAACGCGCGCTGCCAAATGTTTACGTAGAAAGTGACACGGCTCAAAAGCAATAGCAAACGAGGATCCTCATACGCGCAATGTACATTGCAACTGCGCCCCGCCTTCAATCTCGTTGAATTCCAACGAAAGCGAGAACGAAATCGTTACGACGAACGATTATTTTCAATTAAGCGAAAAATTTCGAATATCATCGCGGATGCAAAGTTGGCTTTCTCAAAGGAACGAAACGAATCGAATCGCCTTCCTCGTGGATTGCTTGAGAAATAATGATCGTACTTTCCCTGTACGTTCCTTTATCAATAATAATTTCACATCGATAAAGGCAATCGGACACGAAAACAAGAAACGTTTCACACTCCGGACAAATGGAGCGGTTTCAGGAACCTTTCACGGGACACTCCCACACTCGTTTCTTTGGTAAACAAGCTTGTTAAAAAGCCGAATGCAGGCCCGTTACTTTTCGAAACGACACTTCCATGCGATATTTATTGACTGCCCGTCTGACGAGCATTACGGCTGCTCCACTTTCAGTGGATTGGATCGTTCAATAAGAATTCAAAATTCATTGTTACGAATTTTTTGCACGATTGTGTTCTCGTGAGACGAAAGAGCTTTAATTGTGTAAATTAAGTTGCACGAAGAACATTTGAGTGATATCTATTGTGTGTTATACGTATACGAAATTATTATAAGAGCATATTATACGCTGCTTAGTCAAATTTTAACCGAAGAATCTTTCAAAATTTTAAGTTTTTATTTGTATTTATTCCATCGATAGCAGAGAGAAGTAATCTACTGGTTGCAGATTATTAATGAAAAGTTTTTGATGAAAAACAGAGACATGAAAAATAGAGAGAGAGAGAGAGAGAGACATGGAATTGAAAGAAACGAACATTTTTTAAATATTGCGTTTTAAACTACTGATATATCGCGCGTGCGCTGTTGAAATAACTCCAAATAAATAACTCGTAGCTTAAAACGAAACATATCCAGGAAGAAATAAAAAAAAAAAAAAAACACCAAAACCCAATACCCAATTAATCACTCTTAATTTCACCAGCAAAGTGGCAAAGTGAAAAATTTAGTCGACTCGAAGTTAAATTTCTATTACACAATCAAAGCCATTGAAGTAATCGAGCAACATGGCGTCGACGGGCAACGAATCGCTCGAAACCTGTCGCGCAGCGATTCGAATCCACCGATGTAAATCGACAGAGGAAATTTGTAAATAGGCTAGGTTACTCGAACTGTAGCCGCACGCCCACGACGCAAATTCTCCCAGAGAAATTACATTCCTCCGGGGTCTTTTTGTTCGTCCGCGTTCGCGGCGCGGCCGCTTTTCCTCCGCTTCTTAATAACCTGGAACGAGCATTTTACGCGTTACGCGCGTAGGTTCGAAGCGTGTAGCAACGAAATCGGTTCCGCGAGCAAACACGCGGGCGAACACTGGCGAACACGGGAAGGGAGAGAAGAAGAAAGAAGAAAGGACGCGTTTCTTCTCTTCCTATCGCGGACTCGCGCTTCCTTCTTCAGCTCCCACCCCACCGCCGCATCCCCCGCTGCTCGTTCATTCGATTTTAATGAAGCATATGCACACTCCCCACCGATTCTAGCACGGATTTCTCTTTCATCCGCAATCTGATTTCATGGCAGGCGCGCGCGTGACCGCGTCAAGCGAATTTACTCTCTCTCTGTTAATCGACCGAGCCTCGTGCACCGGTTCGCGGTTCTTCCTGTATCGAAATGGGATCGTCCCGGCGCGAACAGCGGCGTTTAACAATAAGTAGGTTCAAATAATAAAGCGTTACGCGAATATGCACCAATTACGAGCTTTTATGACATCGCAGTGCTGTAACTTTGAAATTATGACGCTACTTTCTGTCTTTCGGGTACTACTTTCAACGATACTTCGCGTTGGACTGGATACACCTTTTACGGCGAACGTTTAAATTGGTCTACTATTTTACAAACTAAATCTAAAGCTGCTTGGAATGAGAGCATTATATTAATGTAAGTTAACCCTTTGCATTCGGATGTCTCCTCTGAGGGGACATCGCAAATCTATCATATCTCTAAGAATTGATGATCATCGCGTTGTAATTGATTAGTGATTGTTCACTTGCTTGTATCCCTCAAATTTTCTATTGAAATGGAAATTTTCTATTACTGGTAAACATTAGCGTTTCTATTATAGGAACGGATTAGGAATAAAGTCCCTTTGCATTCAGCGTCTTTCCGAACATTAGCAATAAAAATTTCTGTGAGGCGCCAATTGCGAAAGGTTAAACCAATACAAAATAAATTAATATTAAATATGTTAGAACAAGTATTACTATGAATTTGTCGGAATTTGATTGAATTTGTTAGGAGAGTGACAAAGCAGCTGCTCTAGAATGACTACGTTACAGATCAAGAAACAGCAGGTTAATATACGCGATTACCATGTAATGGCAATTAGAAAGCAGCTGATTAATATATCGAATGACTAAAGATTCGATCTATAACATTTGCAAATAAAAAATCCTATCCTCCTAGTCCTGTAATTATCATTAGGCCATTGATTTGCGAGTACACAAAGAATGTACAACATGCGCATTTTGCACAAAATATTCATAATAAAATATTTAAAACGCGAAACGAATCACTTGTTTGCAGTCTGATTTAAATTTAATAATAACTCTTTCTCTGTAACATTCGCTTTAAAACGAAGAAATAAGAGAATCAAATAATTTTCCTCGAAAAAGAAAGAAAAAATATTCATAACGAATGAATAAAAGAATTCGCAAATTCGACGGACGCACGAAAACCGATGGTACGTAAAATCGCAAATTTATGCACGAATCCGAAGCAAAACAAGGAAGAAGGAATTCAAACGGCATTCCTTGGCGGGAGTAACTTTCATCGAGAAAAGAATGATTAACGGATCAATGTAAAATGAGGAATTTCACGTGTACGAGAAAAATACCCACCGAATAACCCGGTTTCTTGCTACGTTCACCGTTAAACAAGAAATTAAGAGGATATTACGAGGCTAACGGGGTTTCTTCGAAGAAACAAGGCACAATACATCGGCGAGGCCGTGGTAGGACTAGAGAGGACGTGGCTTGGCCTGGCAGCAAGTGAAAGTTGCACAAACCACTTTCCCCTCGGGCGCGAGCGAACGATCGCGAGCGCGCGCGCACGCCACTCCGACTTCCGGGCTGCGATCCCGCCGCAAATGCCAGAGATCCACCGCCCCGAATCAATCTATCTGCACGAAAAATCTCCGTTCAGCGAAACCTTGCCCCGACGTCGATAAATTCTGCGCGCGTGTCGCTCGACAGATCGCGCTTTCTCGAGATTCGATGTATCGCGCTTTCGTTCCATTCAACCAGAGCCGATACCCGTTCCCGCTCGCCCCGCCGTTTTTCATCCCCCTTCCCGCCTCCGCCGATTTTTAGAAACCTTCGATCGCGCTCGACCCAACGTTCCAGCTTTCCAAAACGCGACCGAACATTTAATTCCTGTCTTACTTTTTTTTTTTTTTTTTTTTTTTTTTTTTTTTTCTTTACCACCGAACACGGTGACTTTTACGAGGAGAAATCGAGTTTTCCGGTTTTTATTCAGATTTCTTAAGCTTCACGCGCGACTAGCGAATCCCACTCATCGCGATTTCGACGAGAAATTTCGGTAAAAGGTCGCGATCCCGTGGAAGTTTCCACGATTAAGCGTTTCGTGGTCGACAATGGGTTCGGTGTTTTAACGCCTCCTACAAATGCTTCGTACAAATTGACTTCGAGGTTATTAATTACCAGGCAAGAAATTAAGTCGGACGTATACCTCGACGAATACCTCGTAATCATTGAACCGTGTATTCTCGAAATTTGCGCGCGCAAGCCAGAAGAAAGGAACCTCGAGCGCGATGGCGGAGACCCGTTTAACCGGAAGAGATTTCGACGTCCGCACGAGAGATGCATCGCCGGAAAAGTTCGACGCGGCGACGAGTTTGTAATCCTCGAGGGAGTTGCTTACGCGTGTTTAACGAAAGCCAACTTCGTTACAGAGGAGAAGGGAATCGCGTTTATCAACCGAACGATGTCATAAACGCGGAAAGTGTCTTAAAATTTGACGAACAATAAACTTTCGAACGCCATTTGGGATCTTTCGTGTTCTTCGTATTCTGAATTACTTAATTAAAAGTCGTTTAAAAAACCTGATGCGTCGAAGAAACCGAATCTTTCTTTTCCCTTTCTTTTATTATTTTAACGCGTCGACGCTCGCTTTGAATTCGACGATGGATGACAAAAGCAAATTTTTTTAATTACTCAATTTTTGGGGAGTTCGATGAACATTTTAAACTTACAGGATAAAATTATTATTTTTTTCTAACAAATTTTTCTAAAAATAGCCATCATTTGTCATTCGTCACGATCTCCAAGCGTTGGACGTCTACAGACGCCATTTACGTCGATGTACACGCGTGCACACGTGAAACGATCTGTAAAATCGCGAACATTGTCTTCGAGAGCGACGCCTACATACCCACATACGAATGTGTATCAAAACATATGTATCTCTTGAATACCGTAACATATGTTTATAAAATACGAGACGAACGAGTCGAATCTAATTGTGAAATTTGAACAGTACGGTACCGTAGTTTTATCTATCGTTTTTCTGCGTTCAAACGAGTTCAAAAAGATAAAGTCAAGCAATAGAGTTTTAGTGGAATGCGTTTAAATAATTGCAATCCTGATAGAATTTTCCAGCAGTGATTTCAGAAAACAGCGTAATCGGAACTGGAATTCTGTCTCCTCGCGGTCTTTCACCGCCACATCAGCTTCGAATGGGTTAATCGGAGCGTGCACGAATGAGTACCAAGTTACGATTAGATACGTACATTTTGATTGGCTCGCGCGTACCCCCTGCGCACTTTCTCTTTCGCGTGTCGATTGACGTAATTGCTTCGACAAACCCGATAAATTGCTAGCTATCGTTAGCGGAACACTGCGATCTGCGATTTCCGTTGTTACTTATTTACGCGATACCGTCGAACAGCTGTGAACATTTCCGATCGATTTTCATTTCATTCCGAACTTCCTTCGTCACGAACGTAAACAATGCGCGTAGAATTTCTATAATTAAAATTCGTATAAAAAACTTTCCGTTATCAGCTCGAGCGCATAGACGTAGGAGTTGTTTTTCAGTTAAGTTCATCGGAGAAAGTAGTCACGCAAAAATGAATAGAATCGTTCAGGATACGTTATGAGAATGGAAATTGGTTGAAAAGTGGTTTCTGAAAGTATAAGATAATTCAATTTCTGAACGGAAGAATTAATTTGCAAATATTACCCACGAGAAGTTACGAGAGTACTGCCACTGGTTCTGTTGATGTTTGCGGTCACTTACCTGGAACAGAAAGAAGATTGCTTACGGTTATTATCTTGCTTCGTTATAGTCGACGTGAATTATATTCGCGTTTAATATGGGATAACCGATTAATTTAGCTCAATCCGCGTTATTAATAGCAGAAGCTTGAAATACGTGAACTTTCAAAGAAAAATGTAAATGAATTCTTATACTCTTGGCGAAGAAATTTATATTGGAAAATTTTATATAAAAGTTATTACTTTTGAATACAATATATTTATTAATTTTCATTACTCAGAGAGAGAGAGAGAGAGAGAGATACAAAAAAATAAAAATTGTCTTATCTCAATAACTTTTTAAATTTCGATTTATTAATTTTTGGCGTTGTTAGAATCTAAGAAATCGTTTAAAAATGAGTCAAAGAACGACAAGAACTCGTTTCTGATGGATTTCATTGATGGTATCTTTTGGCATTTGTCAATCATTAAATATAAAGCAAAGAGTGAACGTTCGTAATGAAGTATCTTTGACAGCGAAGTTAACAGCAATTCGGATCGATTACTTGCAAAAATTTCAAACATTCGGACGGAAGCAACGCTACCGAGAAAAAATTAAATCGACTCGTCGAACCCTCACTCCTGGCATCTCTTGGAAAACGCTACGCGTACACGCGCGGATGTTCTCCAAAGTGGTTTTTAATTATGAATCGCATCAGCGACGTTGCATCACTTCAGCGAGCTCAGGTACCGTGAAGAAATTTCATAATCAGGATCTGAATCTTGGTGACCGTGCAAAAAACAGGCCGAAGCTTTAAGAAAACGCGTGTTCTCTCCGAGCGTGATCAGCGTGTCGAGTATTCCATCCGTAACAAGGAAGCGACTGAATTGCGGACAATTTGGTCAATTCGATTGGTATGCTATTCTGATATGGATCCAGGACTGGTTCAAGGGCGAAGGAACGCCACGATGAAACTG
Organism: Xylocopa violacea; assembly: GCA_963969225.1. Classification (NCBI taxonomy): domain Eukaryota; kingdom Metazoa; phylum Arthropoda; class Insecta; order Hymenoptera; family Apidae; genus Xylocopa; species Xylocopa violacea. Next base: position 16,349,619 of record CAXAJV010000015.1, read on the forward strand.
TTGGATTATCTCAACGAGTCAACGTAAAAGCAAAAATGAATCATCTGTTAAGAAATAGAATCCTGTATATAAACAGTGAAAGAAACCCTATCGGTTAGAGCGGATCTCCAACTGTTTATATCTAAGGGTCTGAAAAAAAAAAACACGCGCAAATTTTGCATCGTCATTTTTCGTTTAAGCGGAAGGACTGCAGAGTTTCTTTCGAGCGTCCTTATTTTCCGTATCTTCCAAGCCTTCAAATAATGTAGATTTTATAAAGTGAAATAATGAGTTTACATTTTCGTTTACCCATATCCAATAGAAACAGAAGAGAAGTTGAAGTCGAAGAAGAAGAAGAAGAACGCGCATACTTGGAAATGTTTGGCGTTACGTAAGGGCTGAAAGTCGTGGAATAATTACGCGGATGATCCAAGTTGTATAGAATGTAACGATTAAGGATTAAGCTAAAAGGACTGCCGCTATTACGTGGGTCTGACGGAGCTCGTCTACGTTCCATTGCCAAGGACAAGCCAGGAGTATCGAAGGACACGTGTGCCTTTCGAAACCTGTTACTATCCGATCGGACATTATGGTAAAACTCTATTCTTGAGCTGGCTTCGTGACGTTTTTGTTGCCTCTTGTTACTCACCGAATGCTGGTGCAACGGAGGCGAGACGGCGGCGAATGAATTATTATTTGTTTACTCTCGAACCGAACAAGCGGAGGCAAAACGAGGGAATCGAGAGTAACGTCGCGTTTAAGCGAGGGGAGGGGAACAAATTGGGAAAACTGTGTAGAATAAAATTTGTTCGCCCAAGAATTCGTATTTGAGAATATCGAGTTCGATTATTCACTTTAATAAATTCACTTCAAGATACATATTTATTGCGATAGTTCAAAATTATAGCATTTAAAAAGTGGTTAAAAGGTATTTTATAGAAAACATTTTGTTATCGTCAATTGCAGTACCGTTGAAGCTTAATGTTGGTGGAACACGAACGATTGGCTGAGTAACGAACTTGTTACTCGTGGAAATAGGAGATTAACGTAACCGACATATAAAAATGAAACGTTTCAACTTGTACAATGCGCGAGTAAAAATAATTTTCATCGCGATTGTACCATCATCGTTGTACTATAAAGTAAACCCATCGCACCTTCGTAGAAAATATGTCAGCGGTTAACACTCTTTAATTTCATTTTATTGCAAACTCTTTACACGTGACACACCTTACAAGATGAGGAGAGAATGCGTTGCGACATACTTACGCAATATCGATACTTATTACAGTACGCGCATTATGGCAACCATTTATGCATTACAATTAGATAATTGTAGAACCTTTGAATTTTTTAACAACTGTCCGCGTGTGAGAGGCTATTTAATATCGATTTGAAAATTCACTTACACACGTTCCAACCATCCATCGCCGCGAAACCTTCTTCGACTAAAAAGAGTAGCCTATCGCGAGAACGCGCGACCAAGATGATTATCGCGATTTCACACCTCCTTAACCCATTCGAGACGAGCAGCACACCGTGTGTGTGTTGCGATTTTCCCAGGCAAAACGACACGCAACGCATCGCGTGTGTTTTGAAACTAAACATTGAATTATCAGTCATTGGTAAAAGAGTAGTCGCGAGGAGAAGATTATTTTTACAAAATCTAAAGGTTAAAGGTGCGCGAAGCTTAAAATTTGTATTGATTTTAAGTTAGACCTTGGAACGAGCAGTCTACAACCAGAACCACCAAGGATGCGAACTATGCGTAGCGACGAAAAAACAATTTTCTATTGCTGGTAAAAGTTAGCAATAGAGAACTATTGCCAAACAATTCACTAGCAATAGAAAATGTACATTTCACTAGAAAACTTTGGGAAAACGTTTTTCAAATAGTTGCGGTGGAATTAGTTTTTAAGCAATCGATTCCCTTAGAGACGACACCTTAAATGACGGCAGTCACTTCCTGGATGCGACAATTCCAGAAGAACCGTCGAATCGGAATCGTTGCGTCGACGTGAATCACGTAATCCGTCAGAGGAATGCGGGGAAGCGAGGCCAATTTGACAGCACGCGGCGATGTCAAAGGGAAACGCGCGCGGCGCGAAAGCAGTCGGGGTACTTTCACGGCGAAACCGATCGGCGTGACCGACGCAAAAGTGAACCAGTGACGTAAGACGCTCAACGGGAAGAAACGAGTCGATCGGTCGGTGGGACCGGGAAACGCCTAGGATCGGCGTAGTTCGCGGAAGTGTCGACGCGGCGGTCGGCTCTCCGCCATTTCTCCGCGCCTTTCTCTCCTCGTCGCGCTTTCCTTCGTCTTCCTGCACTCTTCTCTTTCTGTTTATGCCATCGGCCAACGAGACGTTGCCCTTCTTTTTACCGGTCACCTCCACACGTATTCGATCTGGACGCGATATTGCGCCGTATACGTCGGCTGGTTCTCGATTATCGGTTAATTTAGAGCTATTTACGGTATCGTTATATCTGGTAAAAGTGAAATTCATTGGATATTTAGTGTGCCGCGTTTCGTTCGCTGTTTGGTCGAGGTGGAAACGTAACGGTCGACTATCGGATATTTTATTTAAAGAGAAATGGATAATTAGAAATAACTAAGAATAATATTACGCTTTAAGAGAAAAGAAAGGAACACTACGTAGACCGACTGTGCCAACTGAAAATCGCGCAGCGACACAAGGAAAGAAACGGTGGACAACGCATGCGCGTATTAGTTTAAATACGATACGGTTAATTCGTTCTGCGTTGTGGCTCTAATTTAAATGGCGAAACTTTACTCCAAAGATACTCCAAGTAAATTAACTCATTCGAGACGAGGCACTTTTTAGAGATTCCTCGCGAGCGAAAAATTCTTTTACTATATTAATTATTTTTAGCAGAAATAAAATACTGTAATGTATCTTATTCTCACGACTACCCTTTTACTAAATTCAATGTTTAGTTTCAAAACACGTACGGTGTGTTATATGTTGTCTTGTCTCGGAAAATCGCAACACACACGGTGCGTTGTTCGTCTCGAACGGATTAAGAGAGAAAAATGAGAGAAACTATGAAAAATAAATGAAAGAGTTTTCTTTGTTTCTTCTTTTTTTCTCAGTTATTCGAAGAAGGAAGTTCGTTCATTGCCAATCAACTCAAGAGAGAGAGAGAGAGAAAGAGAGATCAAACCGTAGCTGCGGCGCAGTGGTGTGCGGTGACATTTGCTGACACGGAAGCTGCATTTCCATAAAAATGATAAAAAAATACTAAAAATGAGAAAAATGAACAGTTTGTTTAGTTTGTTTCGAAAAAATGATCTTATTGTGAATTGCACGCCATTACTGTGGCGTGCGAAATATTAGCAGATCAATGTCTAACCGCAGTTTTCAACGTTAAATGTAATATTTGCAACATCGCGAAGGCCTTTTGTTCTTTTTTTAACAATTTCCTTCAACATTTAAAGAGTTCGGAGAAGCGAGCAATTTGATATTAATTTGACATTAAAGTGCCATTAAAATTATTTAATATATTCGTTAAAATGTCAGGTTTCGATATAAACGCGTCGTTCGTCTTTATTTAACGCGCGACTCGTTAACGCGTCTTTAAACAAGCTTGGTACTGGTACACGTAGAGGAGGATTACATTACGGCAATGGCGTACGGCATACTGATCTGCTCCAGGCAAAAATAAAAGTACACGCATCATCGAGCTGTTACATTATTACTGGCGTAACCCTGTAAATAATAACAAAGCCTGCATATCTGCCGTTATGGAATACTGTACGAGCAAAATGTTATTCAGGAGAAAATATTAGGTCTAAAGTTCTGTCCGCTTATGAAGAGAACGAAAATGATGCACCTTCTAATACATTTGACAACATTTACTGTACGATATAATCTCCATCGTTGCTTACGAATTCTTGCCAAAAAACAATCTTGGCGTATCATGGTCTTCGCAATATCGACGTTAACCAGAGATGACCGCCCAGAGCGTGCCTTATCACCAAGGTCGATATCACCTGCTCCAAATTTTTCGAACCATCTTCTACACGTTCTATCCGAAACAGCATCTCCGCCAAAAATTGTTAACAAATTTGGACATGCTTCGATAGTATTTCTACCCTGTTGAAATTCGTACAACATACAATGCCGCAAATGAACTTTATCAGACCCCATGTTTTCACGATCGCGTCTAACTTAATAATGACTCGAGATATCTTTACTGTAGCTCATTTCGAAGGGCACACGTGTATGCAAATGCAGTTATAAAGAGACACAGCCATATATGGGTCAAAAGAGCATGCGCATACACGTTCAAACTCCAAACGAAATTATCGGACAGAACTTTCCGATAGACTTAATATATAAGAATACTGTTAACTCTAACTATCACTATTGGCTCTTCACTCACTGTCTCGCTGCTCGCTCTCAACTCTCCATCCGCTCCAAAGATTCACCCTTATCATCTCTTATCATTCTTGGTCACACGGTTCTGTCGCTCGGTTCCAAACACCCTTCTTTCGCACCTCAGCCTCTCGAACTCGATCGCACGCAATCGCTATTTATTTCCGTTCAAACATCCTGTCGCCCTAAGTTTCCATGCATACTCAGCCGCGCGTAACAAAACTATTCATACTCTACAATACAAAGTGTCTTCCACAAGCAAATCTTTAAATCGCGAAGATTACACGCAAATACCGTAACGTACGATCGTCTGGAGATAAATTAAACGAGAACGACAGTAATGCATCGCTCGGAGGACAACCAGCTCGCATAACTGCACAGGTTGACATAACTGATTCTCCCTACTCGACGCTGAAGCGGCCATCGACAGTAGATTAGGTAAGAGGAGTCAGACAGTGGTTCAGAACGTTCGCGAAAAATTCGACCCGATACAAGTGAAATTTCACTTGTATTCTTTTATGATGATGATTTAATGATGTATTCTTCTAGTTTCGTCGATTTAAATATTAGGTTGGTGCGCGTAATTATCAGGCGCTTTTTTTGCGTCTTATTGAAGTTATACTTCTTTAGGTGCGTTATGAAAAAATGATGAGTGAATTTTTACGATGCGCGCGCACAGTGTAACGCAAAGTCTACGCTATGAAGCGTTTGATAAGTGTATTCAACTATTTTACTACTTTACTATTTGTATACGTGTTTATGAATGCGCAACGCGTGTTTTATTTGAATACTAAAAAAGATTATACATGTGTTTATTGATTACGTACAGTAGTGATTGATATTGAATATTGGTAAATACTATTTGAATCATTCGATAGTTACGAGTATTAGCGGTAACAAACGATGATTGTTTTAAATAATAAAATGAATTAATAATAATTGTATTAAATAACAAAATGAAATTTTTATTTTACTTTGTATAAAAAAATATTTTTTCTTATGCTACTCCAATCCTTTTATTATTTTATTTCAATAAATTTTTTAAAAATCATTCAATCACGTAAATGAAGTATAATTTCTAACGCGCGTACATAAGTACACGTGCAATTTTTTAAAATAAAAATTTACAATATTTTATAGATTTATTAATAAACATATTCTTCTACTTTTAGACTACAAAAATGTGCAGTTATTGAAGCACTACATTCCGAATTAATAATTTAAAAATGTTATCGTTGAATTTGTGTTTCTTTTTTCATAAGAAATATTGTTTAAAAACTTTCGAAATTACGCCTGATAATAACACGCGTATTCCCAACTTTTTTAGAATTCAGCAATTTTATGATTACTACAAATTTTAACAAACAACGCAATTGTTCGCGCCAAAATGGATTTGTCATCCACATTGGCGCAATTTATTAGGGACTCTTGTCCATTTGTAAATAACACTTAGTTCAGTTCGGTTCGGAGCAGCGAGAATTTTTTGAGACCATGGCACTTGTAGTTCCCCGTTTCCTAGAATTTAGCTTTCTCTGCTTGTGCTAGCAGTCTCTTCGGTTGATTTATACTTTTCGTTGCCACATGCGTTTTGGAGTTGAAGTGTCTCTTAAGATTATTGTCGACTACGGTCGTTGTTAGAGATCCACGAAATTTTCCGCGCGCGTCACTCAAAGGTAAACTCGGTACCTTAAAGTGACCCTTGATTCGAGAGCTGTCACTTGTAATGTTTATCCAATAGCACAATTCGGTCGTTTCTCTCGTCACTAGTTCGTAGTTTAATTTTTGTCCTATCCGCGTGTCTCAACCCCCCCACAACGATTTATATACCTGGCCGTTAGCAGTAGAAATTATTGCTAAAATAGCATTACTATAATAGTTTCTATAGCTAACGTTTCCCAGCAATAGAAAATTTCCATTTTAATAAAAAATTTGAGGGAATCATGCAATTCGCAACAAGTTCTCTCAACGTAATCACTAATCAATGCTGACGTCTCCTTGGAGGGGACATCTGAGTGCAAAGGGTTAAGAGTTGTAGTTTTTTCGCCTTTATTAGAATGTGGAGTTCAGTACACTGTAGTTCGTCAGTTTCGCGAACTCCGCAAGGGCGTAATTCCTCACTTACGTATCATACGCCGATGTACTTGGGATGCTGGTTGTTCGGAATTTAATCCTTTCTACTCGGATGTCCCCTCGAGCGGGCATCAGCATTGACTAGTGATTATGGAGATTAGATTTATTCCACCTCAGCTTTTTGAGAAATGCATGTTTCCCTGACGTTTTTCATTGAAATGGAAATTTTCTATTGCTGGGAGACGTTACTAATAGAAACTAATACTAAAATATTGCTCAAAGATTGTTATTTTAGCAATAGCTTTTGCTGCAAAAATATTGCTCAAAGATTGTTATTTTAGCAATAATTCTTGTTGCTCAAAGATTGCTATTTTAGCAACAGTTTTTATTGCCAAAATATTGCTCTAAGATTACTATTTTAGGAATAGTTTCTAAGAAGAAGCAGAGGGCAAAGGGTTAACACAAAATGAACGTGTTACTATACTATAAGGACGTGTACTCTTTAGAAAACAAGTAATATTTTCGCAACTAATAGTAGGATTTCAATGAAATTTGGAAAATAGGTAATATATGGTATTTCAAAAGTATGGATGAAGTTTAAACGAAATGAAATTTTTAATTTAGTTTTCTATTACTTCATTTAATGAATAACATGCAGCGAATAGTAGTTATTAATTTTAAAAAATTTTCAGAGTTCACGTAGTACGAGAAAAATGTAATAACGCTTTGAAATATTTTATTATGCAGTATTTTATATAGTAATTTTGTTTACTCCAATATTTTTTTAATTTATAATATTTTTAGAAACACTCAAGTGGTCAAACAGTCGAACTTCCCTTTTTATTATTTACAAAGAGTTGTGTAAAACAAAATATTCATTAAATAAGAAGAAACAAACGTTGATAAGTGCCTTATTAATATTTACGAACGTCCTGCATGAAAGGTATTAATACCCGACCTGCCCATAGTGTGTTAATCCGTTCAACCAATTTAGGAAATTGAACAAATGAGTTTTTTATCCTACTGACTCTAACTTTATTCGGTTACGTTCCTTATAATAACGTTGATGTGTTATAACGTATCTCAAGGTTCGTATTTTCCTCGTGTAATATCTAATTTGAATCTGTTTTGAATCGTGTCGTGCAGGGTGCTTTAAAGACTGGCGTTTTTGTGATTGGCTGGGTATTGTTTTGTGGGAGGTGGATGTCGTGTTCTTTGGTTGGCGGTTAAGATGTCGAGGGTTGGACTATGTTGACTGGAATAGGAGATTGTTTAGACCATTGGGGTCTATTGTCTGTGTTTTTGGGGTTTCGAGTGTTTTTAAGGGTCAGCTAAATTTATTGCTGCTGCCTTTTGAAGGGCCTGTCGCGTGCGAGAAAGTTGACGCAGCAGGTCGCGCCCAATCGTCGATGGTCTTATTGTGTAGTCCTTGACACTAGGTTTACCAAGGGGTCGCTCTAAGAAAACGTTTCGTTAAACTTTACGTTAAAATAAAAAAAAAAATAATAAAAACTAATTATTATAACTGATGCAATTTTATTGAGGTTCGTTTTTTCTACTTTAACATCATATTTTTTCTAATTAAATATCGAAAGAGGGTCATTTTGACCCCTTTGGTAGAAATAGGTAAATGTCAATTCATGGTAAACCTAGTGTTAAGAATTGGACACTGGAGAAATAGTTATGTGGTCCTCCGACACTCGCCACTCGAGGGACAGTACACTTATCACTTTCTCATAAGTACTCGTTTCTCTATCTGCCCCTAACATCCCAGCGTCTAAGGCGCAACTCCGCCATTTTGGTAGCCTTACTGATGAGACCACTAGCAGGCCCAGAACGAAATGTCCTACCCTCTCTTTTTTTTTCGTTCATTTCCTTGCACAGTTACACAGCGATATGAAGCGACACGTGCTTCAGTTAGAACTGACTTAGCGCTCAAATGGTCAAGGTGAAAATAAATAGTTAAACGGAATTTCAGAACTTAGGCATTTTCTTTCCTGTACAAGGAAGGTGGTCCTTCGAACCATCGTTACAACCTTCGAGCAATACCAAACAGCAATAACGAGTAACGCACGGTCCTCAAAGTTGCGTTCGGGTGTTGCAACTAGTTAAAGTCAACAATTTCTGCGATCAGCTCGCTACTTAAATCGCTACTTGGAGATACTTATTGTTGCGTCGTTAACTTCGTCTTGCGCATCCGCTCGGTTGGAATGTCAAAGACGACTTTTTCTGTTGATTGAGAGCGAAAGAGTTTTCAAAAAATTCAACTTATATTTTTTTGTATAATAATGTTCCGTTTAGTTGAGACTGGGTTTTATACTTGGATACTTGGTTTCGAATACTTGGCTGTTTACTTAATGTTTAACCCTTTGCACTCGGCTCCTTCTGGAAGATAGCAATAGAAACGATTGCTAAAATAGCAATATTTTAGCAATATTTTAGCAATAGTTTCTATTGCTAACGTCTCCCAGCAATAGAAAATTTCCATTTCAATAGAAAGCTTCAGGGAAACATGAATTTCTCAAAATGTTGCGATGGAATAAGTTTGACTTCTGTAATCATTAATCAATGCTGATGTCCCCTCAGAGGGGACATCCGACTGCAAAGGGTTAATAGTTGGTTTTCTACTTAATACTTTAATACTTGGTTTCAAATATTTTTCTTCCTACTTTATGGCTACTATTCTACATTTATACAAGCTATACTAAATTTTGAAACAGCCATGAGCCAATCCACTTGCTGCTTCTTTTTCAGTGTAGGGGTGGTCGCTACCCGGAAGTAGGGGTAGGACTCCGGAAAGGTCTATTGGGGGTAACGCTTGCAGTTACGCGGCCAAGCGGAATATTAATTAAGCGTATTGGGTTTATGGACGTCATTAGTTATCGAGTTAAGGCATTGAAGGCGCGAATCTTTACAAATTCCAAAACACTTTTAAGGCTCTAATCCCTGTATTCAGAAAAATTCAATTGATAAGGAAAAAGGTAAGTAATAATTGGGAGTCTTCGAAATTACCTAGTTAATTGCGTCCATACGATAAACTTGGTTCGATAACTCGAGGAAGACGACCATTGTTGCGACGCGACACTTATCAAACGGATAAAAGTTAATTGTTTGGTTTCCGCAAACTTGGAACACACGCTAAACACAGTTTCTTTATACTAATTAAATTCGTGACAAGAGTAGCTAAATTCGCGTCTCACTTCTGTTATGGTTTTTCATTTATCTTTCAATTTTATGTGCACATCTTATATATATTATTTGCAAATTTTTCCGCAAATTTTAGCATGTTACTTGGAGTGCTTTTACGCAACGCGATACATTTGCGTTTCTACGTTTTTGTTGTAAGCAGTAGGTGATAATAAACCATACGAGGCTACTATAATGATAGTATCGTACGTATAGTTCAGATGATGTGGCTTTTTGATGATTAGGTATTTTTGTTGAGGTAATAATAAAAAAAAGTGCAATGTTCACGCACTTAAACTCGCCAAGTACAAACGAGCATTTTTACAACTCTTTACTTCCAAACACTGTTAATAATTTGGCCAAATTTCCATATTCTTCCACATAATATTTCATATGAATTGTTGAAATATATTTAACACTAGGTTTACCAAGGGGTTGTTTTGACCCCTCTGAGAAAACTTTTCGTTAAACTTTACATTAAAACTAATCATTATAATTGATGTAATTTTATTGAGGTTTGTTTTTCTACTTTAACTTCATAATTGATAGGTCAATTTATATTTTTTTCTAATTAAATACCAAAAAAACTCATGGTAAACCTAGTGTTAAACTAATACGTATGCAGTGCACGTGTGTGCGTGTGTGTGAGTGTAGAGGGATTAAGGATTCGTTTGCCTTTTGTTTTTTTTTTGTGCTGCTGCGCGATTTTCAGTAGTCGTAGTTTGATCAGTAGTCAACATAGCGTTTCTTTTCTTTTATTTTTAGTTCTTCCTTGTAGTTTGTTTAATTATCAATTTCTCCCTAAATAAAATATCCAATATTAAGTTCGAATATAGACGAATTTTGTATTAATTCCGCGCGTACAGGCGAAAACTAGCAAGGGTGGAACAAAACGAAATGTCGAGTCCAATTCAAGGTGAGAGACAAAGAGAAAACTTCGAGGAGTTGAAATCTATTGCTTATAACCTAATTCAATGTTCATTCTTAGATCCATATTTAAATGTAAAGAATCTCTGATATCTTCGCAACTGTTCCAAAAATACCTTTCAGGTTCACACTCGTTCGAGGATTTAAAAAAAGCGAAAGAGAAAGTAACAACGACCATATTTTCATTCGCTACGAGAAATAAACCGCCACGTCTCTTCGTCTCTTCTTTATCGTTAGCACGATAATTTGGCGAGCCCAACAGATTTTCCTTCTGCTCGAACGGCCGCGAAAGCCGGAGGAAATATCAAGCGACGCCGAACAGCCTCGCCATCGATAACGTTAATTTAATTAACACCTGTGCCTGAAAACGTTTCCTCCTTTCGCTTTCCATCGCGAAATGTTCGCGACGCCTCCCTTCCCGTGGCTCGCCGCGACCAGCGGAGAACCATTCTAAGTTCAAACGAAACTGGAATGCGGCCTTGACACGGCATAAGAATAATAAAAGACGGCAGAAGAAGCGTGGATGCGCGGCACGAGCGTGTCGCCTAACGGCCAGCAGCTGTTGGGAATTAATTTTAGATTAAACAACCAGTGGGTGCCTCACTAGGTCAACTTCATTCGAGTCAATGAGCGCCGCGATGGCCGTCGTCATTTTCTGCGAGCATCGCCGATTAGAAACCCTTCGAAGCGAAAACCGTGGATCGCTCCGCGAATACCGCTACGACGACTCCAAGTGCAACTAATTCCGTTTTTATACGATAGATACGTTCCCAAAGAAAACGTTTAAAAAAAATATATCGCATCTATGGAAAAATAGAAGATTGAAAATAATACAATAAACCATGAGTTTTCGTGTTAGGATCTTAAAAATTTTATTTCATGAAAATTGCGCGTGTATCGTACAAAGTAAATCATTTGAAACACAAAAATTAGGCAGAATAATATGAGTTATACATAAAAAGATTTTATTCGTTGTCACTTTCTGACAATAAAACGCATGCGTAAGATTGCAATACTACTGCTATCACTAGAGAAATTCTTTTTAGTTTAATTTTATTTGAATTTTTATTCAATTTTCTAAACATCGAAAAGATACTTTTAATTTTGAATACCAAACTTAAAACGCAGACAAAGCAGACAAAATTCCGTATCGCGATTATAAAATTCTAATGTCGTGGTTAAAAAAATAGAAATAAAGTAAAATTTTCTTCTTATCAAAATAAGTCTAGTAAAAAGAGAATTAAATTTTTGTTCTAATTCGGGTTAAATCAAAATCGTGTGAAAACAGAAGTGAGTACATTTTATTTACAACTTCTCTACTTAACTGATGAAGTAGAAATATTTATTTACAAAATTTATTTTTATACTATATAGCAGATCTCGTTGAATATCGAATTGTACGAATTTTAAAGACGATCGTCTTTTGAAAACCCCGCTCTTCGATTCCCAATCAATCAAAATTAATTATTTTTTACAAGATCGCCAAAAAATGTATGAAAAACCACCACAGAACCACGTTTAGCACCATAAATTATTATTTGTCTGTATGAGTCGTGTAAAAAGGAATTGAATTTGTTTTCTAATTCGTGTTAAATCAAAATCGTGTGAAAACAGAAGTGAGTACATTTTATTTACAACTTCTCTACTTAACTGATGAAGTAGAAATATTTATTTAGAAAATTTTTTTCTATACTATATAGCAGCTCTCGTTGAATATCGAATTGTACGAATCTCAAAGACGATCGTCTTTTGAAAACCCCGCTCTTCGATTCCCAATTAACCAAAATTAATTATTTTTGACAAGAAATGTATAGAAAACCAACATGGAACCACGTTTGATGCCATAAATTATTATTTGTTTGTGTGAGTCGCGTAAAAAGGAATTGAATTTGTTTTCTAATTCGTGTTAAATCAAAATCGTGTAAAAATAGAATTGGGTGTAATTGTCCGGTTCAGAGAAGAGTATTCCACGCGGAGCAGCGTTTCTTCTCTCTTTATGATATATTCCAGTTTGGCGTTATATAGGTGAATCGAATCGCGAATTCGTACACGCGTGGAAAGTGGCTTCGAACGGCGTTAATGGGGCGAGGAATGCGGTTTTTTTATGCCAAGTCGCGTGGTTGCCGGTTTTCTTACGAGATTGGTTGATTTTCCGTCTAGCACAGACGGTTTTCCTTCGAAACATAGTTTCGTCTTGACGCGGTTTTTACTGCCGTCTCAGTTACGACTCGATTACGGATACGGTTTTTTACTCGAGATAGTAAATGATTTATACGCGCGTACCTAAACTGTGTCAAAGCGGTTGGAAATGCGAGGATTCGAATACTTTTGTTTACGATTATTCCTGTTGGGATATCGATCACCTTTTGTTCTATAAATTTGCAATTGTTTTATTTCTATGAAATAAAAAAATAGTTTGATTGATTATCGTAACCGATTTGTTAATCATTTGGAGAATCGTTCTTTCATAGATCTGTTAATGCGTATAATTCTATAAATTACGAAGCGAAGACTGAATTAGGAATTGTTGACTTGAAAAACTTTATTACACAAATAACCCTTCTATAACACGGTAGATAGGTTCCTATAAAGTGCCGTGTTGTGTGAGACCGTGATACGAGACTCAAAGCCAGTAGAAAAAGGGGGTTATGTTCCGAAAATTCATTAAAAACAAACATTTTTTAAAAATTCCATATAAGCAACTTAATTTTGATTAAAAATATCAAAGTATCTCTGAGAGGGTAAGCTTCGTCATTATAAATGTATAAATTATGTAGGATATTTATTAATAAAAGATATAATACAAGAAATTTAAAATTAGAAAAAGTTGTTTATGACCGAGATGTTTTTTCAATGACGCGCAATGAACAACTTACTTGATATTTTAAAACATTCACTCGAAAAACTCATTCATTATACAATATACAAGGATATCATACAAGGATAATTTTATTATCCTTTAATTATATAATTTATTTATAGATTATCATGTAAAATCATTATAATTCATTATTCCTTCTCATCGTTATTTGAAAGGTAAATAAGTTTTTAAAAGTGTTAAACAAAAATCAGGTTTATCATGTTATCTAGTGCTGTGAAAGTACAGTGTTGTACAAAGGTTTTCGCAATTTTCTTCATATGTTAAAGCGAAACCGTGTTATAAGTTGCAGTGTTATACGAGGGTTCTCGCAATTTATCTTATCGTGTCAGAATGAAACCGTGTTGTTGGATGTCGTGCTGTAAGCGGGCTACCTGTTTTCATTTAATTTCAATTAAGAAATGAGATCACCAGAAAAGTAAGGAACTTATTCTGATTAGTCTTATCTGCGTGATTCTTTTGAGTGTCGCGTTGTATTGAAAATTTTCAATTATTGAACTTCTTTTAGAGAACAACGCTTTCTTCGTAAATTTGAAAAGACAGGAGAAGACCAAAAGAGAAAAATGTTGCATGTCAAATACAATTATAAGAGATACGTGAGATATGTGTATGATACAATTATATCAGATTACAAAATCTGATACTATTATAATATACTAAATATATAGGGTCGGCTATTTAATTGTAACATCTTTTACTGATAAACCATTTGTTGGAGAAAAAATATTTTAAATAAATAGATGACGATTAAAGAGTGATGATGGGGTTTCGGATGGTATCTTCGAAACTAGTGATAAACATCGTTCAACGATAATGATAATAAGTCCTTGAATTACACGATTCGATTGGTTTTGAATGTTTTCGCGCAACTCGAGGAAAACAGAAAATTTAGCATTTTTTGTACAAACTATGTTATAGTTTCAAAGCATAGGTGAATGTAAAATAACATACATGTATTTATGGATGAACTATTTCAAGCATGGAGAATAATTAGTGTCATCCATCGCTTTGTTAACTTTCATTAACATTGACACTAGAGATTGCCCAAGGAAGTCATTTTGACTGCTTTTTAATTTCGTTTAAAAGAAAATTATATTCATAATGTATCGAAGCTTTTCGCGCAAGTCGAAGAAAGCAGAAAATTTCGCATTTTTAGCAAGCAATATGTTTTAGTTTCAAAGGATAGGTGAAAGTAAAATACAGTAAGTCCTCGAATTACGCGATTAATCAGTTTTTTTTTTACGCGAAGGTTTTCGCGTAAGACGAGGAAAGCAGAAAATTTAGCATTTTTGGAAAAAAATATATTTTAGTTTCAAAACCCAGGTGAAAGTAAGATAGATTTATATAGGTACACTCAAAAAAATATTATTTATCGCAGATATTTATCGGACGTATTGCACATAAGAGAATCTACCTAATATATTTATGGACGAACTACTTCGAGTATCGATCCACTGTTAATTGTCTTTTAGCCTCTTTCATTTCTTCATAAATTCAAGTGTAGCATGCAATATCATTATTCACTGGTTTTGTAACTTTCGCAGAGATTTCGAGCTTCGAGGTCAACTAACTAATCCATCTCGGATCATAGAAAATTTAATATTTTTTTCTTTTTTTAAATCGCGTAAGTCGAAGACTGACTGCAGTACACTTTTCAGCGGGAATGCAAGCGGTTTACTTTCTCGTTGCACGCCAAAAAATTCAAGCCCACGTGGAGAAAGGTGACTACCATCCAAATGTCAATCCTGCACGGCGATGTCTCGACGCATCTCGCGCACACCATCGAGCCACTTCCTTGTGTACAAGAATATAAAAATAAACAACTGACGGGATTTATTGGTTCTAATTAGCGGACAGGTTGCCGGCTGGAAAAACAGGTATACAGGGGATGACTCCTGTTAGTAATTTCTTCTCAAATTGAAGCAATAACTTGGTATAATGGGCTCGAAGAATTCCTGGAATCTGCCGCTCATAAATATTTCATTTATCATCGAGGGGGTGATTAATTGATTTTGCGACCAGACGGGATATAAAATTTTCTGCGTGCTTAACTATTATTAACTAATGCAAACGAGAACAAACGAGCCGTTTATTTTGAAAGCGACCAAAAGCCTATTTATATTTAAATTAAGATGTTTAAGAGTGTGCGTTTCAATGTATATGAATGATACGAGCGTATCACACTCTTCAAGTGTACCTCGGAGAATTAAATTTACAATTTCTATTAAAATAAAATAGCAATTAATAAGTGAATAATGTGTGTCTCCTTGCCAAGAATGGACTTAAGTCACTTTCATAATTAACAACTAGATTTCTCGTCAAATTTGAAACAGGACAAGTCCATTCCATGTAATTTAAAATGCTTCAAATCGAAATAAACAATATTCAATTTATTTTATATTTCATTACAACACTTGGAAAGCATCATTTATGCAATTCAGGAAATCTTCAGACTATATAAATTAAATAACAATTTACTGCTCGTCTACGTTTTGCGTATGCGGAAGAGATTGAATAAGTCATGGTGCTCCAGTGGTATATATCGTAGTAAGTCCATTAGTCCTTGCGTTTCGCTGATGTAATTTGTTTTATATTTTCATAAAGTGGCGTCGATACGATATTTTGAAATTTTCTTGGTCTACCCCGACGTGATAATAAATTCAGTATTTTAACCCTTTGCACTCGGATGCACACAACATTGATTAGTGATTACAGAAGTTAAACTTATTCCATCGCAACTTTTTCAGAAATGCGTTTCCCTCAAGTTTTCTATTGAAATGGAACTTTTCTATTGCTAGCAAATGTTAGTAGACAATAGAAACTATTGCTGTTTATGCTAGCAGTGCCGAGTGCAAAGGGTTAAACACTGCATTCTCATCCATTGATATCTTATAGAAAATTTTATATGGTTCATTTTTCGAAAAATGTATCCAGCATATTTTTAACCAATTTATTGTTTCTCCGTTAGAATTCTTTATCCTTTTAAAAATTACATACTCCAAAAACCTTGTTGATATGAAATCCTCTTGTTTCATTTAATTTAAAATAAAGTTATTACCTTTCTGGCACATTTTGATAATATAATAATCTTGGGGCACAAATAGTAAATTATTTTTCTTCAATGACATTTCTACTATGCCAAAATCCCTGTCATTCGGTAAAAGCGAACGTCCTGATACTAAGAATTTATGGTTCACGAGTGGACTTGGGTCACTTTGAAAATAAATATTGTTATTATTCCATTAACCAGCTAATTTCGTTTTGTAAAATCTTACTTAGTTTAAATATATTATTTACAAATTGCTTAAAACTGAAAAGATAATGTAGAAATTATAAATCTTAAAGAAATATAGTTAGATTCTAATGACATTTCTGTGACATCAAAGTCTTTGTCATTCAGTAAAAACGAATGTCCTGATACTAAGAATTTGTGGTCTATGGTTTCCAGATTAAATTGACAAATTGACTTAGGTCACTTCTAAAATAAAAATTTGTATCGTTCTATTAACCAGCAAATTTTCGTTTGACACAATCTTGCTGAACTTAAATACATTATTTACAATATACTTCAAAATGTGAAGATAATGTAGAAATGTAAATTTTTAAATAGTTAGCTTGATTTCTTTCAAAAGTGGATACGTGCCACTTCAAAAATAAAAATTTGTATCGTTCTATTAACCAGCTAATTTTCGTTTTACAATATTTACAGAATTTAAATATATTATTTACAGATTGCTTGAAAATGAAAAGATAGCGTAGAAATGTAAATATTAAAAGAGTTAGTTTGATTTTTCTCAAAAATGGACTTAAGATTACTTTCAAAATAAACGGCTCAAATGTCAAATCGAATTTAATAAACGATTGTGTTCGACGAGTAGATCGCAAAATAAACTGGTATTGTATTGTATTTGATGATTAAAAGAAGGAATTAATTATACGATAACAAAATTTTTCTCTGTGATATTAAAATAGATAGTTTGATTTTTCTCAAAAATGGACTATTTGGATTTTTAAATGGACTTTTAATGGATTAATAAATTTTTTTATTAACTTTTGCACGAGTGATATTCATTATTCCGCCATTGTGTACCATCCCATCCTTCTTGTAAAAATGAAAACAAATAGCATACAGTGTAGTCACAGTGGTGAGCAAACATTTATACGAAATAGTACATTTGTTGATCGCTTTTATTAATTAATCCATGATAACGTTTCTAAATAAATTGGGATCGAAAGAAATTATTTTGTTGCAATTATACCATGGGTCGGACACAGGCACGGCTCGAGTGGCCTCGTAAATGAAGAAAGAAGGAGGAAGAACTGGGATTCCAGTGAGAAATAATAGGCGTATCTTCATTATCTTCCTAAGGCGCGTCCAATTAAAAATGTCCCGTGAAGAGCGAAGCGTATCAATTAAAGCCACCAGCCGTTCGGCAGTTGGTCCGGGGAACGCAAAAGGAAGCGTCGGTAATTGTCAATTATCGTCGTAGTAAATTATATACCCGATTGAACGCGAGGCCAGATAAGAGGCGAATCGTCACTGGAAGGTAATTATCGATAGTTGCCTCTCGCACGGCACGCCGCTCGACAACTCGCGAAAATATTGCGCTTCCATCTTGCGAGCCAGTTAGCCGTCCAGTCTACAGTTTTCTGCCACCCTTCGCCCTAAAATCATCTGAAGTACAGCTTTTTCAAATGAAATTCACCCTTTTGCGAATTAAATTCATCCTTTTGCAAATCAACTACTTTTACATATGTATTATATTTTTAAAAAATATCAAATAATGTTAATTACATAAAATTTTATTAAATTTTTAAAAATTATGTATATAATATATAATTTTATAATATATTTTATTATTATAACAAAAATTGTATTATATGGAGATGAAGGTATGTATGAAATCTGTGTGCAGATAATTCAATAATAATAATAATTCAAGGAGAACCATTTACAGGCATTCATTATTGAATTATCTGCATACAGCTTTCATACATACCTTCATCTCTATATGTAATTATATAATTGTATGAATTATAATAAAATTTTTCATTTCTTACTATATAATTAACGTTATAGGTGAATTTAACTTGCAAAGGGATTAATATCATTTGCAAAATGGTAAATTTAATTTGAAAAACCTATGAACGAGACGATACGGACAGCCAATGAATGGTTTGCTCGCGAATTCGAATTTTAGGGTGAAGTGGATAGAAAATTTGTGGTAATTGACAAATCAGCGGATTTCTTAATCCATTCGAGACGGATTGCAATGCATTTCCGAGTCAAAAAGACGGATTGCACACCGTGTACGACATTGAATTGAAATTATGAGTCAGTACGGAAAAAGTAGGCGTCGAAATAAGGCTGGCTTCAAATAAAATTTAAAATTTTTAATTAAAATTAAAATTTCAGCTCCTTGGATTAGTCTCCAAAAAAATAAGCCACCTCGAATCGGTTAAATATTGAATCAAATATATTTGGCGAGTGAAAGGTAGAAAATGGAAATATTTAATTAATTCAATTTTATGTCCGATAATAAATTCTCCTTCTGAACGAGTAATTTAAAATACAGATTAACGCCTTTCGAGAGTTAATTAATTCCATATTTTCATATTTATCAGAGTTGATTATTATATTTGAAAATATCATTGGATATAAAAATATTTATAACGTTAACGAATGATAATGAAATTATCTTTGCCGGTTAATCAATAATTTAGGTTTCAAATGTTATGTGTGGAATATTCTAGAATGCGAGCGTGAGTGAAGGCGCGGAACGAATGAGTGTTTCGCGTGAATGTTTTAAAACGACGAGTCAGTTGGTCATCGTTAGTCTTTAAAATAACACCTCAGTTGTAAAGAACTATCTATCGATTTTGAATATCTTGTAATTGTCTTTAGTTAATAAATATCCTGCATCAACGTGTACATTGACACGATACGAAACAAAAAGATGAAAAGATGAAGAAAAATTCGATAAAAAAACGAAAGAATAATATTCTAACGTTATAATTATGTTCGATCGACTTATTCGCGAGCTACAACTTTCGCACGCGTTGCAGTTACAAATGTTAAATACTTTTACGTATCTATATCAAAATTATAATAAAATACCTATGAGAGATACGCTGCTTGATTAGAAAACACTTTTTCTCTGCCATATTCGTTCCACATACTCGAAAATAAATATTTGAAATGCCGTTTATGCGTAATCATCGGTGCAAATCGACATTTAACATCGAGCTTTCGAAACGCAGCAGGGTAACGAACAAAACATCGAATCGAAACTCGATCTTGGTATTATGCAGGAAGTCTGGCTACCTACAGCATTAAGGAAGTCGCTTTTCGTTTTGCTCCTCGACTATCAGCGGGTAAATCAAACTTCCTATGGTGTTGTTTCGCGAAACGCGAGACGCCATTTTGGTTTCCTCTTTTTCAGGCGTCTTTATCCAGGAACTGATTTTCCATAACTCGTTGACCAGTCTCTATACGAGTTGTCCGAGTCGTCGATCGAAACCAGCATTCGAGTCGTTTATTTTGAAAGTGGCCCGAGTCCATTTTCCAAAAAAATCAAGCTAACTATTTTAATATTCACATTTCTACGTTATCTCTTCATTTTCAAGCAAATTGCGAATAATGTATTTAAATTCAGTAAGATTTTATAAAACGAAAATTAGCTGGTTAATAGAATGATGGAAATTTTTATTTTGAAAGTGGCTTAATTTTTGAAAGAAATCAAACTAGCTATTTTAATATTTACATTTCTACGTTATCTTTTTATTTTCGAGCAAATTGCGAATAATGTATTTAAATTCGATAAGATTTTGTAAAACGAAAATTAGCTGGTTAATAGAGTTACACAAATTTTTATTTTTGAAGTGGCCTAAGTTCATTTTTGAAAGAAATCAACTTAACTATTTTTAGATTTACTACTTCTATGTTATCTTTTCATTTTGAAGTAAATTGCGAATAATATATTTAAAGTAACTCAGATTTTGTATAACGAAAATTAGCTGGTTAATAGAATGATGGAAATTTTTATTTTGAAAGTGGTTTAAATCCATTTTTCAAAAAAATCAAGCTATTTACTTTAATTTTTACGTTTCTACGTTATCTTTTTATTTTCAAGAAAATTGCGAATAATGTATTCAAAACAACTAAGATTTTGTAAAACGAAAATTGGATGGTTACAAAATGATGAAAGCTTTTATTTTCAAGATTCCATTTTGAGAGTTTCGAATAGATATTATGTAGTAAAATTTTATAAAATAAGAACTTTATGTTTTATTAACAATGTAGTATTGTTTGATTAGCTCGGATAATGATTTTTTAAATAATAATAATTCCATTAATATATGATTTTAATATAATATATTAACACAAACAAGCAAGTAAAAAAGATTACCAATGCGGTGCAAATTGATTATGGTAACCCTACTGTGCACTCACAATCTACTTTTCAGTTTCCTGATAATTTGATTATTATTCAAAGCTCTGAATTTACTATCGCGTTGGAGGAGACCAAGAAACTTTAACAATATCAAGTTGACACGAATGTACGAAAAAGAAAGGCCAACTGCAACCTGTTAAAATACAACCATTTAGCATTTATTACATTATATACCATCTACACACCATCATTATTTTAAAACCCCTCCCGCATACGCAAATTGAAGAAGAATGACTAATTAGTTGCAAAATATTATTAATTTTAATGTAACATTTCCTTAATAGCGAATAAAAATGGAACATTTTTTAATTTTATAACATAAAGTTGCATATATTTCTTTTTACTTTAATTTATGTCTTTTTAAGAATGAGAAAAGTTGTTTCATTAATTTCGAAAATGGTTTAAGTCCATTTATAGTCATCACAAGAACAGATTATATTTTAAATAATGTTAACAGTACTAATTAGAAATACAAAAACATTCTACTACCATTTTATTATATATATATTATAATAATATACAATTATTATTAAAATATCATTATTATGCATATTCAAATTTATTAAAACGCAAACTCAAACACTTTCGAAATAAACGACTCGTTTAATCGAAACGACAGGAACGTCCAATCTGTGTTAAATTAGGAAGATACGTCTGACGACAGACGGTCCGTTTCTACTTGGAAAGTTGACTTGTTCCGCGTTGGAAGGCTGACATTAACTTTATCGCAGAAGTAACAATTCCGTGACATTATTTAGATTATTTATTTCCATTAAAAATGTATACTTTAGTACACATTTCTTAATTTACGCTATAGTTTGTTACGTGTAGAACGCGTTCTGTGAGTATTGTCGTTATTTCAAGGACTTATTACTTCAGTGTTGTTTACCATTTCGGTAAATAAGTATTGTTTTGCTAAGTAAAAAATTTATTTCGAAGGATAGATTAGAAAATAAGTTCCTCCTTAATATTTTTATTTACTTCTTTTAAGCGAATTTGCGAAATTTTTCATCAGAAGAACGCGAAAAGCTCGCGAAAAATAGTGGATGCGTCGTCCGCTGAAATCTGAAGCTGGAGATTTTCGATTCGACGAATGTTGAGGAATAAAAGACGCGCTTTTGACGAAGATGCTCGTTGATTTTACGCGTTTCCCTTTCGACGAAGACACACGATTGGATTTAGGAAGTTACACGCGTCGCAACTTTCACTTTCACCGAAATAACGAGGACGCGCGCGCGCGCGACGATTCCGCGCGTATGCGCTCGCTCATACGTTTTTACGTGCCGGTGGGGGCTGCGAATATAAAAGCGATCCATTGTATCCGTGTGGACACGCTTTTCTGGCTGTGTGTACGCGGACACGTTCCTCGAGGTTCCCCTTTCTCTTTTCGGGGCCCTTTTTCTTTCTTCCCTCTCTCGCCGTTCACGTTTTTCTGTTCCTTTTTACGACAGGAGAAATTCGTCTGCGACCCGAATAATTCGGTTCGTTCACGAAACCTTAAAATGTGCTCCGCGCGCGTAAAAACGGACCGACGTTTCGTACTTTCGACGATTTTCAGCCTCTTTTCCTCGACATCTTTTCAAATTGCAATCCGCTATTTTGTAATTTCGTGATTTAGGAATATTGTTGAATATCTTATCGATATTATTCCTCAATTAAAAGAGAAACTACTCGCTACGTTTTATGTGACATACTTTAAAACAGGGGACGCACGGGTCAACGAATATTGTAGTCAATTATGTAGACGCTAACCTTTTTAATTTTATTTTTATTTTATTTATTATTATTTTTATTTATCTTTTGCGGACGTATTACCAATAAAATATTTTCTTTCTAGACGATAGCGTACGGACGTGCTTGAAAGAAATTTTAAGGGTTGATTCTGGAAATCAAGACAAGACATGAATCGAGATCGAGAAAAATATGCGCGTTCGACTTTGTCGTCGTGAAAAACCATCTGGAAAATCCGTCAACCGCGCCTGTACTAATAGTAAAAGTCCACAAGTCGTTGCAACGCTAATATCCATGCGCACTCGTGTAAGAATTCTCCGCGCGTTGCACCGCTTTATAGACTTTTACTATTAGTGCTTGCGTACGCGAGAGATTTCCAAAACAGCCTCTGCCTGTTGAGAGAACAAAGCCTCTCAAACCTTCCTTTCTGGATCAACTAATTGAAATTTCCTAAAAATATTTCTCATCCACGCGTAACATGCGTAAAGAATGCATTTATTTCTAAATACCTTTCGTGCATTTCAATATTATGTTGCGCTATATTTAAACTACAAACATTTATATTTTAAATATTTTAAATTGTCGAAATAAACAATTTTTCATGCATGCAACAACAAAGAATGTTGCGTTGTATTTAAACGTTTAATATAAATTATAAACATTTATATTGTAAATATTTTAAATTTCTGAAACAAACAATTTTTAACGCATGCAACAACAAAGAACGTTGCGCTATATTTAAACATATAATATAAATTATAAACATTTATATTGTAAATATTTTAAATTTCTGAAACAAACAATTTTTAACGCATGCAACAACAAAGAATGTTGCGCTATATTTAAACATTTAATATAAATTATAAACGTTTATATTGTAAATATTTTAAATTTCTGAAACAAACAATTTTTAACGCATGCAACAACAATGAATGTTGCGCTATATTTAAACGTTTAATATAAGTGATAAACATTTTTATTTGAAATATTTTAAATTTTATTTGAAATATTTTAAGGAGAAATTGGTTTTTTAATTTTTGTTCGTACGAGAAGATACGAAGTGCGATGTTAAATGCGCAACCCGACAGATTCGACGACAATGGCAATGAAAATCGTCGGTCCCGATGATAAACGATGCCTCATTACATATGTCGCGTGAATATTGCCTGCTTCGACGAGAATGCGTATCGTTGATTTATGACCCGAGTCGTGAAAACTAGTTTTTGATTAGACGGCTCGCATACCTGGACTTTTATCGGGGACACTGATACCGATCGAGCCAAGACCTGTCCTGCGAGATTAAATGTCACGATACAGGTGGAAATTGGCGATTTTCATCGAAGTTATTATGCAAAAGTAATTGATACTCCGGATCTCGATCAAAATTTCGTTCGTCGTCCAATATTCCAACGCGACTCCCAAGCAAAGAGGAATAGAATATTTTCTAGTAAAAAAATTTCGATCCTAAATCAACTTCTGATCGTTCTAGCTTTTCAAATTTCCCATTTAAAATGAGAATTCTTAATTCACAGTAGTCAATATTTGAGTTTCGCGAGTGTAAGCGGTGAATCAGAGTTACAAGGTTTATCAATGTTCAAACGACATCTCGATACTCTAAACAGAGAGCTCTCGTATTTTTCTTAAAATTAACAATCGCTTAAAAAGAATTCCATTACGACCAACCACGTTCCAAGTAGTGAAATTAAAAAATTGCTCGATCGATTCGTTAGAAACGTTTTTCTGTTACAAGATAAAACTTTGACGATAAATTCTTGACGATAATTAAAAATAAAACTTGCAATTGCAACTTTTACGCTAAGCATCTTCCCTTTTTTCTGTTTCTACATCCTCGATATTCAAATCGAAGCTGGCAATATTATTTGAACGCCTCACTGCTCGTTTTTTATTTGACACGAACGCACTCCAAGATCCATCGAAGTCCGTCACGATCGAGATCCGACAAAAATCGACTCCCTTCGTTTCATCCAACTTGGATTATTTGTTCGAAATTACGTAAGCGAGCGTCGCGAGAAAGTGCCGATCGGCGTCGATTCTCGCGCTTCGCTTTCCAGAAAACGATCGAGATCCCGACGAAGAGAAGTAACGGGGGAGGGGAGACGTCGCAAGAGGTGGGAAAAATGGAAAAAACAGGGCGTCGGAGAAAAATTGCGCCGAGCAAAACTTCCTGTAACGTAAGAAAAACCGGTAACCGGTTTTATCCTGGCGGCCGCGTTAAGGCGTGTATACATAGGTGATTATGACGACGAGGCGAGGAGAGAAAAAAACTGCACGCACACGAGGAGGCCTCTCGGAATTGATGATCGCGATCCAGTGGATTACGCTCAGATCGGATAGAGCCACGAAGGATGCGATCGATCGCGCATTTAGAATGGAATTTCAGTGAAACCGATCTAGGGCTGGCGAACCGTTCCGTTGCAATTTTTTTTTTAAACCTAATAACCTATAATAAATCTATGTTTAAAAAGTTTATTGGGATCGAAGAAATTTTGCTTCCTTTAAACATGCGACTTGATTTAGTAATGTTGACAAAACAATTGCGCAGAGAAAAGTAACAGGATTATTTTAAGTCAAGTATTTTTGATGAGTTGAAAATTATTATTATTATTTATTAAATATTTTTTAAAAATACTTCCTTAATCGAAATAACTTACGATTAGAAAAATAAGTGCTTATAATTTAGCAAACAAGTGACTTCGAAGAGACATTCCCCAATAATTTCCAAAACTGATCGTAGAAAGAAGCAGCGACAAGGGAGAAAACGTTGAAAGTGAAAATAAATTGAAAGTAAACGATAATGACTATATCGTGTTCGATAATTCCCTTCTTTTGCTCGCATCACGATCGAAACAAAACGGACAGCGTGCGGAAGGAAAATATGATGGAAATAAATCACGCTGCACAGAAATGAAGAATCATAAATTAGGTCGTCATCGAAAGGCGGTCTCCCAAGCCATGGCCTTGTTGACCTAGTCAGTGTGCAACGTGCAGCCTGGATGAGGAAATAATAACGGGATTTAGTGCATCGTGACTTCGCAAACATCCTCTCGTTCTCCTACAATTTAACTATTTGTGTTTCAATTCGAAGACACGCTGACAATTATCGAGAAAAACCGAGCCTAGATTTCATTGAATCTTTCCGATTTTTCACTCGAATTTCCATTCATTCGAAATCAAAATCGAACGATCTTAACACATTCCATGCGTCATTGCATTGTTCAAATATTGCTATTTCAGCAGTAGCTTCTATTGCTAAAACATTGCTCAAAGATTGTTGTTTTAGCAATAGTTTCTGTCTCTAAAATAATGCTCAAAGATTGTTATTTTAGCAATAATTTCTATTGCTCAAATATTGCTATTTCAGCAATAGCTTCTATTGCTAAAACATTGCTCAAAGATTGTTGTTTTAGCAATAGTTTCTGTCTCTAAAATAATGCTCAAAGATTGCTATTTTAGAAATAATTTCTATTGCTCAAAGATTGCTATTTTAGCAATAGTTTCTGCTGCTAAAATACTGCTCAAAGGTTGCTATTTTAGAAATAATTTCTATTGCTCAAAGATTGCTATTTTAGCAATAGTTTCTGCTGCTAAAATACTGCTCAAAGGTTGCTATTTTAGCAATAGTTTCTATTACTAAAATATTGTTGAAAGATAGCTATTTTAGCAATTGTTTCTATTGTTAACGTCTGATAAGGAGCCGAGTACAAAGAGTTATGTTCTGTTTTAACACATTGCATTCAGGAGACGCTTAAACGTGAATTTTGCATACTAATGGTAGAGAGTGGAAGACGTTTAAACACGTTGTCCAGTAAAAATTAGGCGCCAGTCGATAGAACGGAACTTACCAAAAATATAAAAATTTCTGACGATATCATAATAAAAGATTTTATTCAAATGTAAAATAAAAAAGGTTCGTTGAGAGAAATGAAGTAGTTTTTGACTTATTACAAACTCCTGAAAAAATTCACGAAAGAACGCTCACTGCTCGCGCATGTCTGCGACGAAATGTATATGGTTAATAACCAAAAATTCCCTCCATATGTTTCATTTTGAAAAAACCATTTTTACATGTTATAATATCACAATTATTTCTTTTACGTTATTACAAATATCTCCTTCGTCATTTCCCTTCTCGAATGAAAAATTACACTTCACCTTTTCCGCTTACAGAAATTTTTCATTCAAATTACAACGACCATCGCGAAATGAGACAAACGTTGATCCATCTAGGCTAATTGGCTTCTAAAATAAAAACTAGCCTACGGATACGCGCAATTATCGTTGGAATCGGTAGTTATCGGACAATCTGCTGGCAGCAATCATAATAATGCTAGGATTTAGACCATGAAACGCGAACGCATGCCATTGCAGCGAGAATTTTTATTTATTGTCGCGATCGACAGTTCGAATTATCTATACGAAAAGGATGAAAACGCCACGTAATATCGCGACCGAACAGGTAAGTAAATATTCCTCGAAAACGATCCTATTTTCCTTTAGCGTTGATGCTACGCCAATGAAGGATTTTTGCTCTCGATAATACATATATAATATATTCGTTCGTAATATTCTCTTGCCTGTCGAGACGAAGTGTCAGAAACGACATCGAGACGCGTGTGGTTTCGCTTCGCAACCTGCTTGACGCGTAATTTTTAGATCGGTGAATCATTAAGCGACCAGTCGTTAACATAGTTCTAGTCAATAAAAGTTGATGATATTATCTTCTCCTTTTTCAGGTTTTACTTTTATATTTCTAAATTAATATCTACTTAATTATTTTATGCCTTGTAAACCGTTTTGTAATTGCAAATGTTATTTCATAGAATAATTAGTTGTTAATAAATGGAAGAATGATTGTGAAAATTGTGCTGTGTAATAGAAAGGAACTAACTGCGGAAATAATTGCAAAATAGAGAGGAGAGATTTCCTGGAAGTAATAAATTTTTAGGAACTAGCTTAAGGGAAGAAATAAATGCTGACAAACATTCTCCAAGATTGTGCTGATAGAATTTCTGAGTAAAAGAATTTTTAACAAGAAATTATGCTCGAAGAAGCAAAAATAGTTCGATAAATGCCAGCAAAAGGTGACAAAAGTTGTAGAAAACAATGTCAACGGATGCGGAAATAATATAAAAATAAGTAAACGAACAAACATTCTTCCAAGCAATTGCAATCGAATCCCAAATATAACTTCCAAACGCAATTTATCAAAAAGAAAATAATTTTCAGTAAAATTATTTTTTATTTAAAAGCAAAAATAAGCAAACGAACACAAATTCTTCCAAGCCATCGCAATCGAATCCCAAATATAACTTCTAAACGCAATTTATCAAGAAAAGGAAACAATTTTGCCGAATTCTTAAAAGAAAGAATCTTACAAATCTTGCAAGATTAGTTTAAATACAAAGTATTCCGCGTACAAAAAAGAAAAAATGGCAAACATCATCGAAGCGTCGAAGAAGCATCGTGAATACGTAGAGCACGTACGTATGCGGTGTAAGGTTGGAAAAAAAAAACGTAAAAACGTAAAAAAGCCGACTGCTGCGAATGCAGAACGATACGCGCGGAAGTTTTTACGATCGGCCAAGTGGGACTGGCGGGTTCGCGCGAGAGAAGCACAGTTTCTTTCCTTCGGCCGCGTGGAAAGTGAAATTGTCCGAGGACATTGCACTCGAGATTTACTTTTACGCGTAACCTGCATTACGGCGGTATCCCCGGGAAAACCGCTATCGAAAGCTAGGCTTCGTTCGCGAGGCCCTGTTTCGTTCATTCACACCGATTCCTCGAGACCGTTCATTGATAACAATAAGAGACGCGTTTCAAATTATTCGAGTCACTTCCTGAGTTCAACTAACGGATCCGTGTAATCCGAGGAAGGAGTTACGAAATTTGCTTCTACTGTCTCTGTCAGTGAATGATAAATTACAGTCGGTCCTCGATTTACGCGATTTAAAAAAGAGAAACAAATTTTATTTCACATCCAATAAAAATTCCTCCTTTTATTGATATCCGATAGACTTGTGCCACGAAATCTTAGCGACGATAGAAACAGTATAAAAAGAGAAACAAGAAGGTACAGGGTTTATGGATTTACAGGTACAGCCAGTGCTCGATTTCCGCGATTTAAAAAACAAAAAAAAAGAATTAAATTTTGTATGATCCAGAATGGATTCAAGCTGGTGTCGAAGTTCAAGACTCCGATCCTGAATGATCTGCGAAAGTTACGAAAGTAGTGAATAATTGCATGCTATATTTTAATTTGTGAAGAAAAGAAGACAGTGTTTTTCTAAAGTCTCCTATTTTCAATGGAAGTTTTCTATTGCTGATTGTTAACGTCCTGCTGCAAAGGGTTAACCTCTTAACGCCCTTAGTTACATACATGGACATTTAGTTTTCTATTACTATTAAAATTTAGCAACACAAATGCGGATGTTATGGTTTTTTGTATCACTTATGAAGAGCTAAAAGACAATTAACAGTGGATCAATACTTGATATGTGTAAAATCTGTTATGTGCAACATGTCGAATAAATATGTACAATAAATAATATTTCCTTGAGTGTAATATTTCTTTGTATATATACACTCAAGGAAGTATTATTTAATGTACATATTTATTCGACATGTTGCACATAACAGATTCTACATACATCAAGCATATAGCATATATATAGATCTATTTTACTTCCACCTATGCCTTCAAATTAAAACGCAGCGCATTTAAATTTTGATATACATTTATTAAATTGTATTCTATATAATTTAATTCCTTAATCTTTTTAATTTTAACTCTTATAAGCGCCATTGCGTTCCACAACCTTTCTCCATCTTTTTGGCGATTTGAAAATCCTGTCTTTCCAGAATTTCTCAAGTTTTTCGACGAAAAACTTTTCTATACGATTTTTTCGATCTCGACCAAAAAGTTGAAGTTTTTTCCATTAAGGGATTTTTGTAACGATCGAAGTAGGTGGGAATCTAAGGGCGCGAGGTCTGGTAAATACGATGAATGAGATCTCGACCGAGCTCCAATAACTTTTATCGAGTCGTCAAAGAGTCGAGTCGCTATTTCTGGACGTTTTTGTTCAATTGCTGTCTTTAATTCGTTTAATTGAGAGTAATACTTTTCCGAATTTATCGTCTCGTTGATTGGTAAAGGCCCATAATGCAGGATTCCTTTAAATCCCATCAGACACGGAGCATGACCTTCTTCGGATGAAAGTCGGCTTTTGAGGCGGCTAAAGCTGCTTCATTCCGCTTTCCCCAAGACTTTTTTCGTTCAACAGTGTTATAAATGATACATTTTTCATCCTTCGTCACTATTTGCTTCAAAAATGGCGTCTCCTCGTTGCGTTTATAGAGCGAACACGTAAATAGAAATGAGATCCATCAAATTTTTCTCCATTAAATCGTGGCGAATCCACGCATCAAAACGGTTTATGTAGTCAAGCTTCGCAAAATATTCCTGAATGATGGATTTTGATATTTTTAACATTTCTGCTAATTCACGAGTCGTATTTAAGGTTGAAATCACCAGCTTTAAACCTAGAAAACCACTTCCGCGCAGTTCTTTTAGCTACAGCACCTTCTCGCCATAAACAGCGCGTATCTTGTTCGCCGTTTGCGTGGCATTTTCGCCTTTCCGGTAAAAGAAAAGCATTAAATGGCTATTATGCACTTCGTTTGCCTCCATATTCAAAGGCGTGTAAAACTGACGAAGATTAACGTCTTTTAGAATATGCGCGCATGTAATTTGTTCAAAATCATTGCGATATATTCAGACCTATCTTTACGCCACCTGTTGGAAGCGAATTTTCCGGACGACCCAATAATTTTTTTTGCTAATTATCGAGCAAACAGTCGCCGAGTTTATATTTATTTTAACACCTTATTTTAATCTACGCGTCGTCCGTATCTACGTACGTTTCTAAAAATGGCTTCTATTTACTATTTTACTGGTTATCGAGAATTTTTTAATTGCAGAATAAATATAGGAACGTCGATGCTACGTCGACGCTGAAACTTTAGCTTGGTAAATTCCGCGAGCACGTGCTTCGTATAAAACGGCTAGAGAAGAATCAGAAATTAAGTCTCTGGTTTAAACTCGAGAAATTTATGGTCAATCGTAAACAGGAAGTTTATAAAATATGACAATCCGCCATTAGACCATTCGCGGTTTTTATACGAGCGTGGCCATAATCGAAATTCTAATTGAGAGTACATTAAGATGGCCATAGTCGGAAGAGCGCGCACAAACGTTCTTTTCCAGAAAATCAAGCATCAATTTATATTATGCGCAGACATTTTTCCCATTTATCTCGAAACTATTGAGATATATTTCCAAAGAAGCAGCGTTTGGTCTTCCACGGAGTTGCTAGAACGTGCAAAAACGCGTGCATTCGAATCGGCAGTGCTCGCCCGTCTTTACGACTTTTGCTAAATAGCGTCGCTCCTGTTGTCACGGTCGTCGATGACTCACTGGCCGACGGTTTAACAACGGTGAACCGACTGAGAAGAATTTTGACGCGCTACCCGGTCTAGCGCGAGTGAAACGTACGAACTTAGCGGAGGCTTTACTTTCCTCCAGCATCGCCTTTCGGCTCCGCTCTTATCTTCAGATCGACGGCTAACGATCTCTCGCGAAGCTCACGAATAGAAAGCAAAGTCGATCCACGTTCGAGCTGAGAAATGGGACTACGGATCTGGTGTTTCCGTTTTTTCCCCACCCCGCGCGCCTTTATCTTCGATGCTCCCGTCGATGCTCGCGAGCAAAAGTCTCGCTCTTGAGCGCCCTCGAGCGCTCCGCTCTTTGTTCTGGAGCGGCGTCGCCAGAAGTGGGTCAAAAAGTGGCCACGTAGGGTGATCCGAGTAAATACATGCTACTAACTATAATTCGGAGGTAGAAGAAGTTACTTGCTCTCGACGCTTATGAATGGTTAGAGGCTATTAAATTGCCAGTTGGGTACGTCCATAAGATAAAAAGGGTATCTTTCTTGCTGAATACGTGCGCAATTACACGCCTGATCTTTTTAATCCGACTCGTGGTAGATCATGGCCAGCATGACCAAACTTGTACCAAATCGTGGCCGATCTAACCTAACTTGCAACCAATCGCTAGTCGACTGCCACCTTGGCAGCCTGAAATGGGGCGTGCTACTTGTCGCGGTGGCCAATTGGACACTTTCTAATGCTGCTTCCTCGGGAGACCTATTTCCAGCACGGAACAATACTTGGTCGCAGCTGACTCGTTTTCGTCTATACAGATACATCCTGTTTACGATGCCAACCGAGTTGCCCACCTTTGCCCCGTGCGATCTTTCTATCCAAACGCGTGTAGCGGACTGTTAGACGATCGAACGACAGAAACAGATTGCCAGAGAAAAGCATACGAGGCAACTGTTCTCTCATCGCGCTGTTCTAGAAGAAAAGAAAAGATCCACCAGTCGATCCTAACAATGTATGACGCGCATCGATTCAAATGCGATGAGCGACTCTCTGGGCCAGGGGTGGGCAATTGTTTTGGCTCGAGGGCCACTTTATGGAAACGGAGGTTAGTGGAGGGTCGCACCTTTTAAAAAGATTGCATTCGTTAGTTAACACTACAATGAAACCCGCATAACGAGCATAATTCGTTCGAGAATCTTACTCGTAATGCGATATACTCGTTAAACGTAACAATTTTTTCCGTATAAATTAATAGAAAATACGATAATGCGTTGTATGGCAAAAAATATTCCAAATTTTTTCTACGTAACGCTTATTTAAAGAAAATTACTTGTACATTAATTGTTAAGGGGCGAAATCATCCTTATCTTTTCTTCTATACCGGACTGGACAAACCTGGAATATGACTTTGATTTAATTATGTAGTTTATTTTTTATAAATTTGCGACACATACTTCATTCTTTTTTACTAGAAAGCTGTCTAGCGACATTTGCTTTCGCAGGCGCTTTAAAATTTGACAAAAAGAAAAAGAGAGGACTTATTCTTTCTGCGTCACTCGTTATGCGAAATGTCGCTCGTTAAGGGAACTATTTTTTGAAGTTATGCTTCTTTAGGCGCTTTATAAGAAAACGACGAGAGTGAATTTTTACGACGCGCGAGCACAGTGTAACGCAAAGTCTACGCTATGAAGCTACTTGTTTGTTACGTTTGACAAGTGTATTCAATTGTTATATACTATTTGTACACGTGTTTATGAATACGCAACTCGTGTTTTATTTGAATACTAAAAAAGATTATACATGTGTTTATTAATTATGTACAGTAGTGATTGATATTGAATATTGGTAAACATTATTTAAATCATTCGATAGTTATGAGTTTTAATGGTAACAAACGATGATTGTTTTAAATAATAAAATTGAATAATAAAAAATGAAGAATAAATAAAGAAAAAATAAAATGAATAATAATTGTATTAAATAATAAAATGAAATTTTTATTTTACTTTGTATAAAAAAAGTATATTTGCTTATGCCACTCCAATCCTTCTATTATTTTATTTCAATAAATTTTTTCGTGCAAATTAAAAATCATTTTAATCACGTCAATGAAGTATAACTTCTAACGCGCGTATATAAGTATACGCACAATTTTTTACTTGTTATGAAAAGTGCTCGTTAAGCGAGGTTCCACTCTATTTCTACCAAATGTATCGAAAAACGCGTTCTGAAATTTTCGCTTAAAATGATTGTTACTATTTAATCGTTCTTCTTCAATAAATAACTTTTCATTCATTTGTTGGAGCTAATAAAGGTTTAAGGAATTTTTCAGCGTCGACTACAAGAGGAAGCAATATGGTCGCTTTGGCAATTTAACCCTTTGCGCTCGATGACTTTTTCGGTTAGGTGAAGTAGCAACTCGATTTTATATACAAATTAACTTACAAAAACGTAACAAAAAATTAAAACGCAAATTTACAAAAATATTTGAATATTTTATCTATTTCATTTTATTTTTATTCTCGATGGAACTTCGCTAGATTCATCGCAAGGCGTCCATTTTGAATTATTAGAGTCTTGTGGGGCATCACTGTCGCTTTCGGATTTGCTGTCTGTTACTCTAATTTTCCAATTTCTTACACCTAATACTATGTCGCTGTCTCCATCACTGCTTTCATCTTTTCTATTAATAATTTCTTTGTGAATACAATCGATCTCGTTTTTCAACAGTTTAAAATTAACCCTTTGCGGTCGCATGTCTATTCTCAGCCATCACAGAAAAGAACCATATTGATCTTATTGTATTATATTAAGTCGACAGACAAATCTCAAAATACACAGAATTTGAAATAATGTTTTGCAAATTGTGTTCAAGTGTAATCAGCCATTTGTGCTGATTTGTGCATTCTTAAAATATTTGAAAATGGTACAAAAGAAAGTGTGAAATTAAAAGTAGCGATAGCGAATTTTATTTTGACTCTTTGAACAGAAAAATTAAGGAAGAAACCAAACTAATTTTTGCGACACGTTCTCGAAAACCAAGGTTTCGTATTGGAGACTGCTTTGAAAGATACCATGGAGAACTATAAAATATAATTTTCACATAAAATTAGAACATACTATTATGTTCCATGCATCTAAAGTTTAAAACGGAATTAATAATTTTGTTTTTCCTTCATAATCTTGCGTGTTACGCGATACTGTTCGTTCAGCGAAAATTAATTCCGATTAGCACGACACC
Organism: Xylocopa violacea; assembly: GCA_963969225.1. Lineage (NCBI taxonomy): Eukaryota > Metazoa > Arthropoda > Insecta > Hymenoptera > Apidae > Xylocopa > Xylocopa violacea. Next base: position 16,383,945 of record CAXAJV010000015.1, read on the forward strand.
TGTGTATAAACTCGATAAGACCGCAAAGGGTTAAATTTATCCTCGCTCGAGCTAATTTCACTTCTGAAATCCATTTTTGTAGGGCTTCGAAACTAAAAATCGGTCGATGAAAAGCTCGAGTTGCAATGGGTTAAAACTATGAAATATCACATCAGTTTGAATATATAAGTATCGATAATAAAAAATAGGGGATGAAAAAATTCATGCTACAAGAAGCTTGTCGAAAACCGTTATCGTGCATACTTTTTCACTGTATTACATTCAAACCGTGTTTTTAATACATTGTTGGCTGGCAAATTTACGCAAAAACTATGTCATATCACCAGCTATTATTTTGTGGTAGAATGTGAAAGCGGTCTTTTTGGAATACTAGAATTATGATAAAAATCTAAATAACAAGAAGAGTTTTTTTTTGTAATAAAGCAGACACGACTGAATCGATAAATAAAGCTTTTGCAATATCTATATCGCCTTGGGTTTCATGAATTGAAATTAGATGATGCGAGTGCAACAATGTGCAAAGGTAGCGTATCACAAAAGGGCTGAAAAAGCTCGCGTCGCCCAGTATGCGTGTTTGGTATCTTGTTTACTGGTAGCTCGTCTACCTGGTAATCAGCCAAAGGCCTTAGCTTCTCGCGTTTACACTTTTGTTCGTCATTCTCTATCGTTAACGAAAAACAGCGAGAAGATATGTGTCGTACCGCTCACGGCCAACGGTGTTTCGATAGCAAAGGCTATTCCTCCACCGGGTCACCGTTATTAAAGCAGCCAATCGCCTCCAGTAAAGATTACCGCCAGTTCTTTTTTCTTTTTTTTTTTTTTTTTTTTTTTAGGCTCGATAAACTTAAACGCTGCAACGATAACGATTGTACTACTTTCCACTTGTGCTAAACGTTCGAATGAATGAAACTCGGACGATCCGTTTCGAGCGGCAGGCATTTTGCAACGATAGAATCGCGAACAAATCGAGCGGATTATTCGAAGGAACGTGCTGTTAAGCATTACTATCCGGAACGGATAATCTCGTGCGAGAAACGCGGCTATCGGCAATTTTACGTGACTACGTAATCAACCGAGAACCTTGACATTCGTTTGATTCAACCTCTCCCAAGGTCGCGACAGAGATTCGCCATTTTTCTTCAGAATCGCCAGCAATTAAGAAGTATACAAAAAATGTTTTGACATTAAGTTCGATAGATTCTACTAATCTTCCGGATATTTATTATTATCGTAGGACATCTTTTTATTTCGTTATTTGTTAATTAATGCAACTTTAACACATTGTTGACCGGTCACGAGTTAACTCGTGTTTACACTTGCATTATCTATTTCAACCTGTGAAATCCAAAGCAATATAGAATATTGCAAAAGATTTATTTATCGATTTAGTTGTGTCTGCTTTATTAGAAAAAAATACTTTTCTTGTTATTTAGGTTTCTACCACAATTCCAAAAAGACCACTTCCATATTCTATCAGAAAATAATAATCAGTGACATGAGATAGCTTTTGCGTAAATTTCCCGATCAGCAATGTGTTAATAATGCAACTAACTTGCATTTTTATGCGCTGCGTATACACTGAAAAAGTGAAAATTTTCAAAACAGTAATTAACAAATAACGAAATAGACAAATGTTTTATGACAATAACAAATATGTGGATAATCGATGGGGAATCTATCGAATTTAATTTCAGAACGTTCCTCGTCCTCGATTAATGGGAACGACGAACGGACGAGGCGAAACGAAGATGATAAGCAGGAGACCCTATTCTTCTGGCGCGAAATTTGAATTCGCTCGGGCGTAAAAGCGTTCGTTCCCGATAGCGCGGTGAACGAGTGAAAAGTTTATCGTCGGAGGTTCACGAGGTGACCAACGTTATCGTGGAAGTCGGGTCGTTCGATAACACCGACTGCCTATTTATGTATGTCGCGGTATTTCTATCGCCATTACCGCACCGGCCCTTTAACGCGTCACATTCCATTCGTACGATCGTGAATTTTTTTCGCCGCTGAAAAATCATTAAACGCGCGATTATCCGGGGTCAACGGATTATCCAAGGCGAATCTAAATTATCGGATCGTTTAATTGTGGACGTGGGAAATTGTTGGGCAAGCTCGAGAAATCGTTCGTTCGCCGCAACACTGACGCGATCTCAATTTTCCACTGTATCTGGTGTGAAATAGAAAATCGATCGTTTGGAATTCATTTCTACAGTTCGATACGATTATGTAGCAGCGCGTAGCATTTTATAGTATTATGAAATACGAAGAGTTATCGTGTCTTTAAAGTTTTCACATTTTTCAAAATTACTCTTTAGCAAATAAAGTTTCAAATGACGAACACGAGTTTGATATAATAAATAATAAATTTCGCAATTTTCTACGCGACTACAAGGGGAAGTATATACCAATTTGAAAAGAGGAATCGTTGTTTTTTTTTTTAATGAGAGAATCGTAAAGGAGATACGCGGAACATGCAATGATGAGTTCTGATTTTGTGATTCGGATGAATTGAATCAAATTGATTTGTTCTGTACTTTTCAAACTGTACTGACATATTTATTAGCGGATAAGAAGAAACGACAATTGAAAATCTACGTGTAAATTTGCAAAATAAAAAAAAACTATTTAGAGTAATTTAAAATACATATTACAGATATTTTTTTTTTTCTCGATCGTCGGTAGTTTTTCCTCTTGAGAAGAAACATCCAAGGAACTAGGTTTGTAGATAACCTTCGGTCGAAAAGAATGGAAAATTCTACTTACATACGAACACCAGAAGGATTCTACAAGTAAGTAAGACTGGGTTATTTCATTACGCGTGTGCAGCTTACCTAAAAAACAAACAGAAAGAAAACCACAGGTAAAAAAGATGTACACGAAGAAAAACTGTACGCAGCAGAAATATGAAAAATGATTAGTTATATTTAGAGCTTTTTAGTTTCAACGATAGATATCTCTTATTTGTATTCCGTCATCAGTATCGTCTCGTTAACAGTAATTCTACAGAATTACTTTATCTAACACGATTTCCTCCTCAATTTATTTACCCAGCTCTATCCGATTAATTCTTTAATATATCTTATCGATAGAAAAACCCACCATTATACCAATAATACCACTAAATCAGCTACCAGTTATAGAACACAAGTGCAATTACAATCGTGGTCTGAATTATTTCGACGTCAATAATGGATTATTTAATAAAAATAATGCAGATATCAGAATGCAAGTAAAAAAGGGAAGCGAGACGTATTGCAAGAAATTGCACAATGCCAAGGACATTATATTTTCGTTGAAAATTAACTATTCTAATGTATATATTACAAATTTTATACTCGGTGTATTCCGTGGAATATTGGTGTTCCACAAACAATTACTAAGGATTCCGCAAAAAATTATAAAATTAAGGTCAAAATACAACAAAACATTGCGTTTACGCGTTTCGCGTGACTCAAAAAAACTTTCAAAAGGAATTATAACTCAAAATCGAAATTTAATCTAGTGTTTCTTCAAAATTTTACAACTTAAAAACTGTTCCGCGATGAGAAAAGTTTGGGAAACGCTGAATTAAAGTAATTAAGAAAAGTAGACTTTCTTCGATCGAGTAAATATTTGTATGATTAAAAATGATTTAAAATTGGCTACATTAATTAAAAATGGAGAGTTAACGACTTACGTCGAGTAAATAAATTTCTTTAGATCTACAAAATTAAATCTTTTTCCACTACGAGTCTAATCGTATAAACACGAAATTATTATGAAATTAATTAAAGTAGTACAGAGATGTAAAATCGAAATCTAAAAAGTCGATCAAGCAGTCGTAAAACTTAGAAATTAACGCCATTGTCGTTTCGTATCGACTGCAATCATCGATTTATACTTAACACTTTCCATTCTGATTTTTATTACGCTGCGTTAGTTTTTGATTTTTATGCGTATTGAGTTTTGTTTTTAAGGTAGTATTTTTTAGTAATTCTATAATCGTTAAAATGACAAGCACGAAAGAGTTTTCTATGGAAGACGAAAATCTCTGAGCAAGTTTATGCAGATAAATAAAGAAAATAAAAAACTTATTCAAGTCTTGTAAAGTCTGCAGCTCAATGATAAAAAAAGAAGTGAAAAAACATGTATATGTCAATTCTGTCAGGTTCTATTTCACAAAGGTGAAGGCTTTACAAAATATCACACTCGTAACAAATACTAGACATGTAAATAAATAACTTTATAAAATTTTATCAAGAATAGTGTTGATTTAATAAAATTGCAACGCATTAAAGCCATACATGCACTTTTATATTTAATTCTTTTAAAAAATGAAAAAAAAGACGGAGAAAAAACAATCCGTCCATTAAGTGTTAAAATATTTTCGATAAACCACCGTTATAGGTATACAATTATAGTTAGCTAATATACACGCAGTGGCATCGCGACTTCTCAAGCGCCAATCAATTATTAAACGAATAAAAAATCGCATCGATAGCTGTCAAAAAAATGAGAAAAAAGAAAAAAAAGGAAGCAACCGAACGAAACGCAAATCAATTGGTCAGCTCAAAGAGCACGATCCCCGCGAAGTGTTGGAATGGGATATGCGAGGAAAAGCGTAAAATCTCCCGAGTAATCATTTCCCAGCGATCGATGCGCAAAATCCAATTTCGCGGATCGGCTTCCCTCGACAGCGGAGCACGTGGACGCGCGCGTGTCGCGTCGCTGTTTATACTTTGAACAACGCCAACTGCTGCTCGTCTGTCTCACCCCCCGCCCTTTCACCCTTGCGCGTGCGATGTAACCGCGAGAGATACCGAATCGAACAACAATTTCCCACCAATTCCAACTCTAACAGCGATATATAAGTATTCTTTTTTTTTTTTAACACTAGGTCTACCAACGGGTCATTTGACCCCGTCGACAAACCCCTATGATAATTTTGACCCCTCTGAGAAAACTTTACATTAAAATATGAAAAATTAAAAGAACAAATAAGAACTAAGTATTATAACTGATGTAATTTTATTGAGGTTCCTTTTTCTACTTTAACTTCATAATTGATAGGTCAATATATATTTTTTTTTAATTAAATACCGAAAAAACTCATGGTAAATCTAGTTTTAAATCAATTTCAAAAAAGAAATCGTTCCTCTTTTTAAATGGGAGAATCGCAAAAGAGATGCGTGGAAAATGCAACGAAGAGGTCTAATTTTGTAATTTGAACGTACTGAATTACATTGATTAGTTTTGTACTTTTCAAATTGTATCGGCATATTTGTTAGTGGGTGAAAATCTAATACTGAAAGTTAGAAAACAAATGAAAAAGCATTAGCGAAAAGATAACGAAAGGAAATACAAAAGACAGAAATAATTGCGTAATATATGTTACTACAAATTAGCAATGAAAATAAAGGAATTTGAAATTGTAATAATTCTCACGAAACCGCTGATATAAATTAAACGAAACTAAATAAATGTCACATAAATTCGCGATGCACGCTTCGAGTGTAAAATGGAGATACTTGTCGAATGACGAAATGATTTTTTCACGAAATGAAACCTGAAAAATTGTCGAACGATGCGGCAAGGCGGTGTAGCACGTTCGCATGAAACTAGGAATAAACCATTCGTTCTATATTTGTCTAGAAGACCCCTTCACCTCCTCCTCGCTGCGTGCAATAATTATTGACTTGTCGTACACGTGCCTCGAGAGAGACACACACACGCATCCCTGATTGTCACTGGTTACACTCGTACGCTTATGCGCTGATTATACAGCGAAGCTCGATAATCTCCTCGTGCTGGGCACAAGACGAAACACGAGTAATCGAAACGCGTAAATTACCAGCGATTTGTTCCGATTCTTTGGAACCTCAGCCGTGTCGAAAGATTCATACCGCTACCATTTTTAGCCCTTTGCACTCGGATGTCCCATCTGAGAGGACATCAGCATTGGTTAGTGATTACAGAAGCAAAATTTGTTTCACTGCGCAGCTTTTTGCGTTTTCTATTAAAATGGAAATTTTCTATCGGATCTATAGGAGATGTTAGCAGTAGTTTCTATTGCTAAAATATTGCTCAAAGATTGCTATTTTAACAATAGTTTCTGTTGCTAAAATATTGCTCAAAGATTGCTATTTTAGCAATAGTTTTTATTTTTAAAATATTATTAAAGTATTGCTATTTTAGCAATAGTTTCTACTGCTAAAATGCTGCTTAAAGATTGCTATTTTAGCAATAGTTTTTATTATTAAAATATTATTAAAGTATTGCTATTTTAGCAATAGTTTCTGATACTAAATATTGCTCTAAATATTTTCTATTACTAAAATATTGCTCAAAGATTGCTATTTTATCGATAGTTTCGATTAGTAAAATATTGCTAAAAAATTGCTATTTAGCAATCGTCTGAGAAACAGTCGAGTGCAAAGGATTAATGCGTCCGATAACAAATGTCTGTGCCACCTGAGCGACTTGTTCTGATTGTACAGTTAAATTCGATAATTGGAATCAAGTGCATGAGTGACTTTCAAATCACTTGAATTGAATTCAATAATACATACGATTCGTATAACTTGACTTTTACCTCTGGAGCACATATAATGTACGTCGCTTCACTATTTTAGTGTCCAAGCCCATAAGACGCACTTTTTTCACTCCAAAATGTGCCCTAAAATCAGCTATAACGAGACTATAACTTTGTCCTCTAAGACGCAAGCTGATTCGTCGGGAAAAATACTATTAAATATTGTTTCCCGCGTCAGGCATAGAAAATGGTTGCCTTTATTACAAATGTCGGCAATGACAGTGTTTTCAGCCAGTTGAAAGCAACAGAGCATTAATATTTCCTTGACATTATTTCCTAAAAAAATTCCACAAACAAATCGTATCTGTATAGAATGCAGCGTATATTGTTGCGTAGCGAGAATGGTCACATTTTTAATTATAAGAACTAAGTTTATGGGGCGAATAATTAGCTAGTTTAGAGGACTCCCAATTATTACTTGCCTTTTTCCTTATTACTTCAATTTTTCTAAATACAGGGACTTTGATTCTTTTCGTTCTTGTCCGCGTATTTTTTGTAAATTTTAATCTAATGAATCACAGTGGAATATGGTAATCAAGTTGCGATTGCAATCATGAACTAACGGCGGAAGTAGGAACGTTCGAGAGACTGTAAGTGACTACGAGTGAACGATTTTACAAAGAGAATCCATTTTTCTCTATTTATCGGATTATTTCGAAGAGTTCCAATTAATTCGAAATTTGAAAAATTATTTCTAGGTAAGTAAATAACAAATTCGCGTTACTTTAAATCAAGACAGGAATATCATTGGAGACTTCTCTGCCATTAACCCTTTCGTGACGGGAGTCTTTTTTACTTAAAACACATGCCTGTACGGGTGCGGAAACCGCTTGCCGTTTTAATCGCTTCCCGTTATGAAACAGCGTTTCTGTCACCATTAATCTATTCGTTTTCGTTCTAAATTTAAATCGATTTAAATAGTTCGTAAGACTTTGTTTTAAATAAAGCAGCAGGATTTCTTGAAAAATATATATTTATATATTTTCTTAAGTGTTTACATTTCTAGCATTTAAATAAATTTATCAAACTATAAACAGACACACGGCACTAAAATTTTTTGCGATTCGTTATCGCATTGGCACCTAGTCAACCACGTGCAATAGCTGATCAAACCGTTTCCCGTCTCAAAGTGTTGCCTCAGTCCCTGCGTAAATATACGCTTCCCGTATGTCAAACACGCTTGTTTTTGCGGTCTTATCAGGTTCCCGATTCGAAAGGGTTGAAAACATTCTGCGGAAACTGAGATAGATGATCGTCGATTACCCTGTTGCTCCATTTGTGAGAAAGCGAGTACTTATTTAGGGTTTCCAAGGTTAGGTACTTAGGGATGCATCAGTTTTTGTCAATATTCCATCGTGTGGAAACTTGGCGGACAATTAATACAATTTCTCCCTAAATCCTGCATGTTTAACTAATTAATTTTCGTTAACATGATCGCCATTATTAATCTTTAATTGTCTGACCTTATTTCTTACCACCTTGCACCTTAAAAATACCAAAGAAATGTCAAGCTACCCGTTAGAATCTCGTTACAATCATAACCGACTATACAAGATATTACTTTTTGTATTATAAAAACAATATAAAGATAATTATAACTTATTTACGTTAAATGTTTGTAACTCGACCGGCGACGACAGCAGAAGCCAATCATCCAGAAAGTGTTACATCGAATCGAACCAAAGTGAACAATGTAAATCTTGCCGCGTAACAAAAAGTTGGCGAAGAAGAATTCCCTTTGAAACCGATCGAACGCGCAGAACGTTAACGAATGGCGGATACCAGCAGACGTCCAGTGTAACTAGGAATTCGAGCTTCGTTAGCATTGTTGTTTCAATCGAAATTGTTGAAATTCCTCCCTGCGCTGAATAGGAGACTGGCAGAGAGAATAGCGCGGCCTTGAGACGCGAAAGTTGAAGCAGCCTCGTTCGACGCGTAGCCGCGCGAAATCTCGTTGTACGGAGGCTCGCGAGTAACACGTGCACCGACGACGGCCGCTCGCGATACAGGCGATTTCCTACGGCTTCGTTTAGGCCGGGGATTAAAGCGCGGCCTTCGAGAAGGTCGGGTGACGGTCAATGTGCCACGGTCTTCGGGAAACGCTAACTGGCTGTGACACGGACACACGCTGCTGGACGCACTCGTTGCAGAAAACTGGGCCTCCGCCGATCGATCCGACTGGTTCCGACCACGTCTCCGCGGAACTCCAACCCTTTCGCGCGTTCGCTCGATTCCAATGCCGAACACGACTTGTCGCGTCGATCCAAGGAGGGGAAGAGTGTTCGAAAAATCCAAACTTCTCGTATAAATAATGTTGCGTTTAGTTCAGGCTGGGTTTAAGACAATTTAATACTTGGATAGCTTAACGCTTTTAGTGGCGAACAACGATACATCGTTGTTGGAAACGCTTGCGAAAAGTGGCTACGATGATACATCGTTGCGTACGCGATGGCTTCTTACTATTCGCATCGCGAGAGAACTTTATCTGAAAATATATTTATAAAACGTTATGATTAGTTCGATTTTATTCCAACCATCCCTTATGGATGATACAGAAGTAGTTTAGTTAATTGGCGAGTTAGAACTAAATGAAAAAGGTACTGATACTGTATATCATGGGGTTATTATTTAGTTTTGGTATTTTGATATGAAAAATTTTATTACAAATAATTCAGAATGCAGTATTTATCTACATCAAACTATGACCAACCGATGGTTCTTCTTATTTGCAAATACTGTTAATAAATGTAAAACTGATGTTTCTATTTTTCTTAATGATTTTAGATAAGCATTATTAATATGATTTTCAAGAAATATTGAAATAAAGTGGTATTAATTCGTTCTACTTTTATTTCGAAATGTGTTCCTTTTTCAATTTTTTAAGTATCATTGTTACTTTTTTTCAAATGATTTGCGAGTACAATTCTTTCAGCCGGTACTAAAAGGGTTAATACAAGTAGCTATCCTACAGCACGACATTCTATAACACGGTTTCGCTCTAATACGATAAGATAAATTGCAGGAAACCTCATATTCTCTATAACCTCAGCTTCTAGAATAACATGATTTTTGTTTAACGGATTTAAAAACTAAATTACCTTCAAATAATGACGCGAAATAATCATGAACTATAGTGACTTTGCGTGAAAATGTATAAATAAATTCTAATTTATTCATGCGTAACTCTATTCCGATGCATGATACGCAGTTTACGCGCCATCCGCGGCGAGGTTTGCCGTCTCAGAGTTACTTTTATATTATTAATCAAAATTAAGTTGCATACATGGAATTAAAAAAAGTATTTTTCTTTAATGAGTTTTCATGAAAACCTGTCTACCATGTTATAGGAAGGTTACCCGTACTAGGTTTTTAATACTTGGTTTTTTACTTGACCTTTTCACTACGAAAGGCGTAAATATACGTCCTTAAAAGTCTATCGATATATAAGAGAAATGCAAATATTCGCCATCTGTATTTTTATACTTTGATACCTTTCCTGTGTGCGTATAACGCGTCGTCCCTGTTGATGGATTATTCCGAGATCGCGCCGCAGTGAAAGGGTTAATGCTACTCGTTTCTACATTTTTACACGCTTATATACTAAAAATTAAAGCAGTCACGAGCTTTCCTGCTTCTCCTTTGGTGCGGAATATTAATTAGACGTATGAGATTAATGGTACGTCACTAGCTATCGAGTTAAGACATTAAGGCGCGAAACTTTACAAATTCTAGCAACAATGTTTAAGGCTCTAATCCCTGTATTCAGAAAAATTCAAGTAATAAGGAAAAAGGTAAGTAATAATTGGGAGTCCTCAAAAATAGCTAGTTAATTGCGTCCGTACCATAAACTTGGTTCTATAATCAGAAGGGCGACCATTTTCGCGACGCGATACCTTTCGCTACGCGTTTAGATCATCTAACCATCGATAATCACCGAGGAATATTTCTTTCTATTGCTTCGTTCGTTTTTATGGAGATACGATACTGAAAAAAGTGGAAAAAGCAATATTTTGTAGTTTCATGGGAAAGAAACTTAACAAACTATGGATGGGTAACAGTAATGAGCTGAACTCATTCGTCTGGCGGACGAAAATTAGTGAAATATGAGAAACGTGCACCCTTTAGAAAACAAGTAATACCTTCGCAACTAATAGCAGGATTTCAATGAAATTTGGAAAATAGGTAGTATATAGTATTTCAAAAGTATGGATTAAGTTTAAAAAAAAAAAGAATTTTTTATTCAGTTTTTTATTATTTCGTTTAATGCATAACATAAAGCAAAAAATAATGATTAATTGTGAAAAGTTTTAGGAGCTCACTTGGTAACAGAAAAGCGTAATAATGTTTAGGAATATTTTATTATCCAGTTTCTTATATATTAACTTTATTTACTCTAATATTTTTTTAATGTATGACATTTTGCACAAATACTAACCCCAATGAAAGGGAATCTGACAGAACTTACACATATAAGAAGTCAAACTTTCCTTTTTATTATTTACAAAGAGTTATGCGAAATAAAATATTCGTTAAATAAGAAAAAAAGGCATCGATAAGCGCGTTACTAACATTTACGAACGTTCTGCATAAAAGGTATTAATATCCGATCCGCCCATATTGTGTTAAGGGGATGCAAAAGGATTAGCCGCCATTTTAAACCGTACGTCTGGAGAGTAGAGTATTAGGACAGAGTATAAGTTACCAGAGTTTTGCATTAGTTTAAACAACCAGTGGAACAATATACGTAGGTGCTGAGAAATGGTTAAATTTTAATTAAAAATAATTGTTTGATTAATTATCGCGTTAAGATAATACAGTATAGAATTACTATTAGCAAATTAGTGAAACAAATGGGAAGCTATTGCAGAAAATAGCTGAGTAGAAGAAAATTTATAATGTTCTTCGTTAGAAATAAATTGTTTTACTTCGTTGCTTTTGATGAGAGAAAAAATATACAAGGTGGAAACTAGATAACAGCAAATAATAAGATAAATAGGAGACAGGAATTAGAAATCTGTTGTCGAAGAAAGCGAAAATATGTAATAAAAGTAAAAATAAGTTTTAATAAAAAAAAAAAGAAAAAATAATATTTCAATTAATTCGAACAGTGTTTTCAAATTGTATTCTGCGGAACACTGCTGTTCCACAAACAGTCATTAAGTGTTCCGCGAAAAATTATGAAAATTATGAGGATAGCGAACAACGAAATATTGCCTACTGTTATCTGTTTAACACAATTTAAAATAAAACTTAAAAGAAGTTATAACCGAAAATCGAAATTTTCTCTAGTCTTTCCCCTAAAAATTTTAGAACTTAAAAGGTGTTCAGCAATAAAAAAAAGTTTGGGAAACACTGATTTAGGGGATTAATTTGGTGGAACTCGCTTTAATGGAAGTTTTCTAGTATCGAAAGTATCTAAAACAACCCTCGAGCACGGTAATCAACGTTTAAACACAAATCTTAGCACGTTGAATCGAAAACAAGCGCATCTCCTTTTATTCTCATTTTACAGACGCTGCAAAATCAAATACCCACTTTATTAATTTTACTTAATTAGAATGCATTGAAGTCACAGGTCAGTCTTGCACTCTGCGTCGCGGAAACTGTCGTCGTTCTCGATATTATTAGTTGTAACATATCAAATATCCGATTTTTAGGATAAAACTTTAAAGGAATACGATTTCTTTAATAATCAACATTTTTATTCAAAATAACAATCCTTGGGTTCTACACACTTTTTCCAACGAGTTTCCAGTTTTTTAATTCCATTTTATGCGCTGTCAATGCCAGCTCACAGCCTCGAACGACACTAAAAAACTTGAATCTTATAAACAAAGAAAGTGCATCTCTCTGTTTGCAACGCAATATTATGAATTTTCCCAAATTATAGTTTGAGTTTGACATTTTTTTATGAGGAAAACGTAGAATTTGGATCTTTTGGATCTTGACTTGCGTTTGGGGCTCCCTTTTACTTGGGGTCCCGGATAGTTGCCTACTGTTCGTTATGATTTCGAATCAGCAACGAATCGCATATTTCCTGATGGTGGAACTTTTCCAATTTTGTTTTTTACAAATCGAATTCTAGTGACCCTGAATTGTCATGGCAGTTACATCAAACTCCCCAGCAAATTTTCTTCCGTTTTTCCTGAATTTTCTTCAACTGTTCCTTAATAATGCTCTGCTTTGACCTTCCACGAGGTTCATTTTCAGAACTCAGGACAGGTTTCGAATTTTTTATACCATTGACGAACCCTACGCTCATTGATAGTATCATTACCAAATGCAGCGTTAATGTTTCGAGCAGCAGTTGCTGCGTTCTCACTAGTTTTCCATTCGTACAAGAAAAGTACGCGAAAATCACGCTGATTCATGTTGGAAAACAAATCGTAAAACTGTGAAATTAGATGAGCAAACAAAACAAGCGAAAGTCGAATCTGACAGAAGAAGGTTTGCTGTTATAGTTACGTATAAAATATGTCCAAAAATTTTAATGATTTTTGTTAACACAGAACTTAGCCCTTTGCATTCGACTTCTTGGCGAACGTTAGCAAGAGAAACTACTGCTAAAATAGAAACCTTTGAGCAGTATTTTAGTAATAGAAACTGTTGCTAAAATAGTAATCTTTGAATAATATTTTAGTAACAGAAACTATTGCTAAAATAGCAACCTTTGAGCAGTATTTTAGTAGTAGAAACTATTGCTAAAATAATAATCTTTGAGTAATATCTTAGTAACAGAAGCTATTGCTAAAATAGCAATCTTTGAGCAATATTTTAGTAATAGAAAATATTGCTAAAATAGCCATCTGTGGTAAATATTTTAGCAACAGAAACTATTGTTAAAATAGCAATCTTTGAGCAATATTTTAGCAACAGAAACTATTGTTAAAATAGCAATCTTTGAGCAATATTTTAGCAACAGAAGCTATTGCTAAAATAGCAATCTTCGAGCAATATTTTAGTAATAGAAAATATTGCTAAAATAGCCATCTATGCTACTGCTAAACTAGCAATCTTTGAGTAGTATTTTAGTAGTAGAAACTATTGCTAAAATAGTAATCTTTGAGTAATATTTTAGGAGCAGAAGCTATTGCTAAGACAGTAATCGTTGAGAAATATTTTAGTAATAGAAATTGTAGCTAAAATAGCAACCTTTGAGCAATATTTTAGTAGCAGAAACTATTACTAAAATAGCAACCTTTGAGCAATATTTAGTAACAGAAACTATTGTAAAATAGTAATTTTTGAGAAATATGTTAGGAATAGAAACTATTGCTAAAATATCAAACTGTAAGTAATATTTTAGCAAAAGAAACTGTTGTTAACATCTCCCAGCAATAAAAAATTTTCATTTCAATAGAAAACTTGAGGAAAACATGCTTTTCTCAGAAAACCGCGGTGGAATAAGTTTAACCTTTGCAATTACTAACCAATGCTGACGTCCTCTCAGAGAGGACATCCGAGTGCAAAGAGTTAAAGTACCGATGAACCAAAATCGGACATTCGATACGTTACAATCTAATAATTTCTACCAACGAGCCGCGATTCTGCTCCTGCCTGAACACCTGAAACCTCGTGTCACGGCTTCGACCCTTTCGTTCCACGGTAATCGTCTTAATTAAACGATAATTATCCCGCCGGCGACATTTACATTGCATTAAAAGTCCGTCGATGCGGCGCGTGTTCGCTCGTCTAAAGCGTGCACACGTCATTCGCTACTAGACTTAAAAACAGTCTGCGTCTTACTGGCTGAGGGTGTAACTTCGTCTTTTAAGACGTAAGTTATTCTAGAAACGAAAAATACTATTAAATATCTTTTTCCACTGTCTTTATTACAAATGTCGACAATAACACTGTTTCGAGCCAGTAGAAGCAACAGAGTTTTAACATTTCCTTGACAGCATTTCTAAAAAAAATTCCCAAATAAATTGTATTTGAATTACTGTCGTACAGCAAAAATGGTCACATTTCTAATTACAGAAGTTTAACATTTCTAATTACCAAGTTTATGTCACGGACGCGAATATCCAGCTATTTTTGAACACTCAATTATTACTTGCCTTTTTTCTTATTATTTCAATTTTTTTAAATAGGGGACATTGATCCTTTTTTTTCTGGTCCGAGTATTTTTTGTAAATTCTAACCTAGTGAATCGTAATGTCATAATGGAATAACTATTTAAATAAAAAAATTTTTTTAGTGTTCAGGCGGGAATGGAATCGTGGCACGTCGATAGAAATTATTCATCAAATGTTCGATTTTGATTCATCGGCACTTTAACCCTTTACATTCGGATGTCCCCTCTGAGGGGACATCAGCATTGGTTAGTGATTACGGAAGCTAAACTTATTCGACCTCAGCTTTTTGAGAAATGCATGTCTGCCTGAAGTTTTCTATTGAAATAAAAATTTTCTATTGTTGGGAGACGTTAGCAGTAGAAACTGTTGCTAAAATGTTGCTCAAAGATTGCTATTTTAGCAATAGCTTCTATTTCTAAAATATTGTTCAAAGATCGCTATGTTAGTAATGGTTTCTATTTCTAAAATATTGTTAAAGTATTGCTATATTAGCAATAGCTTCTATTGTTAAAATATTACTAAAGTATTGCAATTTTAGCAATAATTTCTATAAATAGTTCCTATTTCTAAAATATTGTTAAAGTATTGCAATTTTAGCAATAATTTCTATTGCTAAAATATCGCTCAAAGATTGCTATTTTAGCAATAGTTCCTATTTCTAAAATATTGCTCAAAGATTGTTATTTCAGCAACAATTTCTATTGCTAAATTGTCGCTCAAAGATTGCCATTTTAGCAATAGTTCCTATTTCTAAAATATTGCTCAAAGATTGTTATTTCAGCAATAGCTTCCACTGCTAAAATACTGCTCAAAGTTTGCTATTTTACAAATAGTTTCGGTTGCTGAAATGTTGCTAAAATATTGCCAATTTTGCGAATCACAGTGCGTCTTACAGGCTGGGAAATACGATAATCGAGTTGCGATTGCAATCATGAACTAAAGTCAGAAGTAGGAACGTTCGAGAGACTGTAAGCGACTACAAGTGAACGATTTTACAAAGAGAATCCATTTTTTTCTATTTATTGGCTTGCTTCAAGGAGTTCCAATTAATTCGAAATTTGAAAAATTACTTGAAGCGAAGTAAATAATAGATTCGCGTTACTCTAAATCAAGGCAAGAATAGTATTGAAGGACAGCTCGATTCAACTTCTCTGCCATTAACCCTTTCGTAACAGGAGCCTTTTTACTTAAAACACATGCCTGTACGGGTGCGAAAACTGCTTACCAATTTAACCACTTCCGTTTGGAAACAGCTGTCACCGTTAATCTATTCGTTTTCGTTTTAAATTCAAATCGATTTAAATAGTTTATAAGAACTTTTTAAAGATAAAGCAACACGATATCTTGAAAAATATATTTACTTTTCTTAAATGTTCACATTTGTAAGATTGAAATAAATTGATCAAGCATGCCTGTAGATTGCATTAAAAGTCCGTCGATGCGGCGCGTGTTCGCTCGTCCGAGGCGTGCACGCGTGAATTCGCAGCTCGATCTACTGCGACAGCCTGTCTGACCAGCGACGGCGTATCCTACTGGTTCGAATTCTCGCGACACGTCTCGCAAGGAGAGGCCGCGTTTCGGTAAAACGTAGACGTTACGATGGATCGCGGTTTGCCCGCGCGGGATGACAGCTCGCCGTCTCATAAGAAATTCTAATTGAAGAAGTTTTAATGAACGCTTCCATAAATAGTCATCGCTTCGAGGCTTATATAGTATGCCGCGCTGTCCGAGGCGTTACGTTACTCGCGGTATGATGCAATCGAATCTGTTACAGTCACGATGGACTCGGAGACAAATTTTACATCGCTTGGTAGCGAAGCGGGACTAGTCGCGCGGACATTGGTATCGTGCTTCCGTTAAAAGTATTTACAAAGATAGGCGAACTCGATACACATCGTTCGAGTGCAAATATTAGTGAAATACTGTACACGAAACAGACCCTGAATGAAAATGGAGAACGAGGTTAAGTTATACAGAAAAGGATCCACGTTATCGATTTCAATGAATTTCAAATGTACGCGTATCGCGGAGGACAACGATCCGAATAATATTTCACTCTTTACAATTTTGTTGCCAACGACTCTCTGCTATTTCAAGTGTTTTATTTGAAATTTATTTCAAAGCATTCACTTCCCCGACTGCAAGTTGTAAACAATTTTCTTTACGAATTATATTAGATATAGAATTGAAACTTTATTGCAATTTATCCCTTTGCACTTGGTTCCTTTCCGGGGGTAAGAATATTTTAGCAATATTTTAGCAATAGAAACTATTGCTAGAATAGCAACCTTTGAGCAATATTTTAGCAATAGAAACTATTGCTAGAATAGCAAACTTTGAGCAATATTTTAGCAATATTTTCTATTGCTAAAATAGTAATACTTTAGCAATATTTTAGCAATATTTTCTATTGCTAAAATAGCAATACTTTAGCAATATTTTAATAATAAAAACTATTCTTAAAATAGCAAGCTTTGAGCAATATTTTAGCAACAGGAACTATTGCTAAAATAGCAATCTTTGAGCAATATTTTAGCAACAGAAACTATTCTTAAAATAGCAACCTTTGAGCATATATTTTAGCAATAGTTTTCATTTGCTATCGTTTCCCAGCAGAATAAAATTTCCATTTCAATAGAAAACTTGATGTAAATACGCATTTCTGAAAAAGCTGCGATGGAATAACTTTAACCTCCGTAATCACTAATCAATGCTAATATTCTCCAAAGGGGACATCCGAGTGCAACAACTTATATTCGCTTCTATTTTTCATTTACCGATGTAGAATCACGTTCAACAAAGAACTACCAAGGGTTAAAATATGTAACGCTTCCTGAACTTCAATTCTCAAGACGTTCAAAGAAAAAAGAAGAACTCTCTCTCTCTCTCTCTCTCTCTCTCTCTCTCTCTCTCTCTCTCTCTCTCGTTGCAACCACGAGTCCAAAATGATTCCAAAAACCAAACGCGATCGACCGCGACGCGAAACGATGTTACGTAACGGCGTTCTAATGTTCCCGATAAAAAAAAAGTGGACGTTTCGAGGAACGACACGATCCCCGGATCCCTGTCATTGTCGAGTGGCACCGTTAAAGTCCAGGACGGGCTGGCCCGCCTATCCCTGGGCATTGTGCCCTTCAAAGCGCTACGGACCCATTGTGCTCCACTACAATCCACGCGCACACCCGACGTCGAGGCGGCGGCGGCGGCGGCGACGCGGTTGCAATGAGCTCACGAGGTCGTTTAGAGTTTAGAAGAGCGTGTTGTACGCGCGCCATAGGCGCAACCGTGCACGCGCTGTGCGGCCAGTTAAATGGCATCGAACGACGATCGATGAACGCGTTCGCGGAGTTAATAACTGCCACTTTTTCTCGCCCCTCGAGATTATTTCCACTCGTGGTTCCGTTTTTTTCCCCCCCTCACCGCAGATACCTCGTTCGAGTGTTCTCCGATTTTTATTGGATCGGTGGCGACACATGTTTGTGCAAGCGGCGCAACAAACACACGCAGCTTTTTTCTAGATATCGAATGCGCAAGTAGAATGGTTTAGACTAATTCGAGTCCATTTTTTTTTTACTCGTACATACTCGATACTCGAGGATACTTGTTTGTGTGTATATAGTTTTTTCTTTTTTCTTTTTATCGCTATTTTCTTGTGCTGTAAGATGCGAGATTTTTGCGCCGGTGTGATTTGCGATTGTACCGGTGAAGGAGAAAGCTTTCGACCTTTTTCTGCGAGCGAATTAATTTATTACTGTTTATTTATGTATTTTGGTAAAGTTCAATTTTTTCGTTGCGAATCGATTTATCCAAGACAAATGTAAGAGGAAATAGTGGAAGGAACGAGACTAGATTTGTTTAAAACCGACTAATTTTAGTAATCTAAATTCGCAGACGTTGTCAATTTCAAAATCCTCTTTCATATTTTTCACATTTCACGATATTCGGTAGAGAATTGTGAATGCGGATATTCGAAAGAATAAAAATCTGTCCATTTAAAATCCAAAAAACAGAATGCATGTAATAAAATATCAAATATTAATTCTGTATATTCTGTAACGCATCTCGAATCCGTTTATCGATAGGGTAAGTTCGATAAAAGAATTGTCAATACTTTACGCCTCTCTAAAAAAGAAAAAAAGTTACATTCACATTTTCTCTAACAATAAGTAACGCGAAATACTTGTAATAGGAATATATATCTTCAGTTTTCAACTTTTAACGTAAATTGCGATGCAAAGTTTATTTACCATAAAAAAAACCTTTTTTGTGTCACGCATATGTAAATGATTCGTTATTTATACGAACTAAACTCTTCGTCAAACGAAAAACTAATGAAACATAAGCATTCAATGTACCAGTGACACAGAGACAGAAAAAAAAGAAGGTAAAATGCTATGAATATGTAATTTTCAAGATTTAAATAGAACTATGACATCAGAAAATATTAGCAATTAGAAGACCAAATTTCATATCATTATTTGCGTCACACACAATTTATATATATAAATTTGACCTCGAATGCAACCTATATGTCTTACATTATACGCAATACAAACGAATTAACTCTTTGAGGCACGGAATTTTCGAAAAGAAAAAGACCCGTGTTTCAGAAAAATTAGATTTTTAAAAATGGATCAAAGTTGGTTTCTTTTTATCAATAAAGGAATAAAGTAGTATAAAATAAGAATAAACATTTGTGCGAGTGATTTCTTTGAGGCACGTAGGTTTCGAAAATAAGAAGATCCGTGTTTCAGAGAAATAAGATTTTTTGTTAAATTGAACAAAATTTTTCTTTTTAGTAATGAAGGAATAAAGTAGTATAAAATAAAAAATCTTTGCGCAAGTAAACTCTTTGAGGCACGGAATTTTCGAAAATAAAAAGACCCATGTTGCAGACAAATTTCATTTTTTAAAAATGGAACAAAATTAATTCCTTTTTATCTTCCTTATAAAGGAATTTTTTTATCTTCTTTATAAAGGATTCCTTATAAAGGAATAAAGTAGTATAAAATAAAAATAAACATTTGTGCGAGTGAATTTTTTGAGGCACGGAATTTTCGAAAATAAGAACATCCATGTTGCAGAAAAATTTGATTTTTTAAAAATTCGACAAAGTTGGCTTCTTTTTATCAATAAAATAATAAAATAGTATAAAATAAAATTATATCTTTGTGCGAGTAGCGCTTGCAATATTTCAAGGTGGTAGAAAAAATATTGCATCGCGCATATTCGCGTATCAAAAAGGTGGGACAGTTTTAACAGCACTATCCCTGAAAGAGTTGAATGTAAGTTTCTAGGACGCTACGAGAATCGGTTGGACGACTGCAACAACGAGACGTCTGTTCAATTAACTCGAAAAATCTCACCGTGCGCACGATCGTAATTAAGATCGCGATTTACAGTTTTTCCTGGAGTGGATGACACCATAGCTACGCAACCTCCGCAAGATCCGCGCGAATCCGGGAAACGAGCTGGAAAATCCAACCGCGTGAATGAAAGGCGACGGCTGGCTGTGAAATGGCGATCGCGCAATTGGCAACAACAGCCTGGAAGAACTTTTAGACCTCTGTTATTTTTAACGCGTTAACTACATCGAGAAGCTAACGCGAGCGTCTCGGTTGGCCGCGTTTAATAGACCTCGAAATATGTCGTAGAAACATGACCGAGCTTCTACGATCGCATCTGCCCTTTGCCAACCATTCGTATCTCGAAACTCGAATGTCTCTTTTCGGTTTTTTGCGTCGTCGTAACGCGATAAAGTTCGCGATGCGCTCGACGTTTTATAATTTAATTTGGCTCGTAGATACATTCGAATCGCGCACATTGCGTGCGGCGAAACTTTCGATGCAAAGTACGACGTATTAAAAATTTGAAAATTATGAATCTAAACAAATTGGGGACAAGCTAAAGGTTGGAGAATCTAATTTTTGATATTCCATACTAAATCCAGTCAGTCCTCGACTTAAGCGATTTAAAAGAAAAAAGATTAGTTGGATTAGCTGGTCTCGAAGCTCAAGACTCTGACCCTGAACGATTTGCGAAAGTTACAAAAGCAGTCAATAATGATATCGCGTGTTACACTTGAATTTATGAAAAAGAGAAAAGGGCTAAAAAATAATTAACAGTGGACCGATGCTTGAAGTAGCTCGTCCACAAATATATGTACGTAGATTCTGTTATATGCGATTAATAACATTTTCTTATATAAATTTAAAAATAGGAAAATAGAAAATTTGGCATTTTTGGCAAAAAATATGGTTTAGATATAATATAATATGTTTTAGTTTCAAAAATACGTTTGAAGCTAAAACTTATTATAACTAAAACATATGTTTTAGTTTCAAAATTTATATTTTTTGCCAAAAATGCCAAATTTTCTGTTCTCCTAGACTCACGCAATTTTTTGACTTACGCGAAAGCCTTTGGAACCAATTAATCACGCGATTCGAAGACTTACTGTATTTTACTTTTATTTATTCTTTGAAACTAAAACTTTTTTTGGTCACGAATGCTAAATTTTCTGTTTTCATAGACTTACGCGATTTTTCGACTTGCGCGAAAACCTTTGGAACCAATTAATCACGCGATTCGAAGACTTACTGTATTTTACTTTTACCTATTCTTTGAAACTAAAACTTTTTTTGGTCACGAATGCTAAATTTTCTGTTTTCATAGACTTACGCGATTTTTCGACTTGCGCGAAAGCCTTTGGAACCAATTAATCACGCGATTCGAAGACTTACTGTATTTTACTTTTACCTATCCTTTGAAACTAAAACTTTTTTTTCGACACAAATGCTAAATTTTCTGTTTTCCTAGGCTCACGCAATTTTTTGACTTACGCGAAAACCTTTGGAACCAATTAATCGCGTAATTCGAGGACTTACTGTGCCGACACGAATCGAAAATAGTTCTTCTCTGCTGTCAGAATTTCTGCAGCCGCTCCTAGCTTCGAGGAATGAAAATTCGAACGGAACAGCAGGGGGGGTCGTGGAAGTCTTATAAAAATTTCCAAGGTACGTCCGAAGGATCTTTAATTCTTCCCACGTCCGGACTGCTCTGGACAAGAGAACGTCGAGTGAGAAAAAACGACGGCAGAAATGGAGAGGCCGAGTGGATATACGTGGGAGGATGCAAATGTTAATAGCCTTGAGTCGATTCCGACGCAAGTAGGATAGGTGCCTAGGTAAATTCGCACGTTCGCATACGGACGCGTATGATTCATTCGCGTTCCATGTTCGAACCCGTTAACTCGGATCGTTAATAAATTGCTTTCGCGAGCACCCACACGAGCAACTCGAAACGTCCAAGCGAGAGCACGAATTTCTCGGTGGCTACTGTCTGGGACCGATAAAGAAAAAAAGTTGCTAATCTCGAGTCGAGAACACCGCAGATTTTTACAGTCGCAAACTTTCTCGAGAAATATCGCGCAGGCTTCTATAGGATTTTATGTATATTCAGATTTTTTCGAAGACAGAAAAGTACAGTTGGAAGTATACCTTGAAACTTGGTTCTTTTTTATGCGAAGCTTAGCGTTGTGTATCATCTTGACGAATTAAGTCGTTGATCTTGTTGTATAATTAATGGCAATGCAGACCGTTTATTTTATAAGTATTCGATTATTATTTAATTTTATTAAACGAGCAAAAATTGTATATACGTTTGTATCTTCTTTGAGCTCTAAGAATTTTTTTAAAATTCACGTATTAGGGGAATTTTGGGCTGGCAAATCGATCTATCGAGGTTTTATCTTCTGGGAAACTCATTTTGATAGGTTTTTTCTTAACCCTTTCAACCTTTTCAAAATTGATTAGTGATTAAACTTATTCCACCGCAGCTTTTTGAAAAATGCATGTTTCTCTAAAGTTTTCTGTAGAAATGGAAATATTCTATTGCTGGAAGACGTTAGCAATAGAAACTATTGTTAAATATTGCTAAAATATCGCTATTTTAGCAATATTTTTACTTTTTATTTGCCAACGTCCAGGAAGAAGCAGAGTGCAAAGGGTTAATTAAAGTAATTGATCAACAGCTGCATCAGTAAATATTCACAGGTGTCAAAACCATAACATAGCAAGTGGGTGTGTTTCAAAACAAAACAAATGATTCAAGTGACTTTTTAGTTATTGCAATTTTCATATTAAAATATTAGCAACCTATAATAATATATTGTAAGATAGTGTATTAAAATAATAGCAATCCTGGGTCGAAACGGCTTAAAACCTCTCGCGAACTGAGTTGAACTCTCCTTTAAATATAAAATAGAAGCCACTATAGTATAACAATATCTAATATTATTATAGGATCAAAAAATATATGTTTAACGTTTATACAAGTATATTTGTATATTTTCTTTGCACGAGAATTTGATTTGGTAAGATCCCTACTTTTGGAAAACTTATTTAATAATTTCAATAATCAATTCAAAAAATTTGAATATTCTGTTTCTATTGAGTGTTTGATTAGAAAAACAAATTGCAGAATTCCGCCTAAAAAGTAGTATGAAAAAGTCTAGAAATATTAATATTTATGTCAATATTTTTTAAAGAAACGAGCGAACACTCGGTGCCTTAGGTACTTTCTACTATCAGTTGACGGTTTACATTATTTATAAGTAAAATTTATGTTATAGTTTCAGTTTATCTTTAGCTACAAAGTATTTTAGTTCACACGCGAGCACGCATTTTGAAAACTTTTATACGCGCGTGTTAATATAAAGTGGAAATCGATTGGAAAGATGCAAAGTATCTTTAAAATACCACATGAAACATCGTATTATCATATACAGCGATAAAATGCAACGTAAACGTCAGACGAATTTTATTTTTATAAAATATATTAAGTAGACTGATTTGCGTTGTCAACAATCGCTATTATATTATTTTCTTTCGGCGAATCAAAAGGCAAGACACCCACGTTGCGCTCTCATTAGTTGGCTCGTAGGAAAGAAGAAAACATTCTCGAGCATTCAATCTGCCACCAATTACGATTCGAACGCGATTCTCGGAGCAACTTTATAAATAACGCTAGCAGTTGTAGCATATAGCTGATTGGGGTAAAAATATTGAAACCGTTTAACGCTCCAGGTGAACAATTTCATATAAAAACGAGTCCAGGAAAAGAGGCGAAGGAGAAAGTCCTCTCGGAGTATGATCTAAGACGATAGTTAGATCACGTCGCGATAATTACGGATAAAATGTAGGCAACCTGATGTAAGCAACAGGTGGGCGTTTCTATTTCGCGATTACTCTCTCCTTTTATCGGCGAATCGTCCTGTCCTCCTCCGGCTTTCCAATACGGACTTTTAACGTCTCGCGAAAACTTTCTACGCTTGTTCCCGCGAAATAAATCTGCACGGGTTTAATTTGTCTATCGCGATAGACGAACGACGAGGAGTAAAAGTCAAGTTCCGCGAGATTTCTGGCGACTTCTCAACGAGCACCTGACATCCCGCTTCGGAACGGATCAATAAATTCAATAAAATTTCAACTTTTACAGCTCGCTACACTCGCGGCGTTCAATAACGAGCCAATGTCAGCACGAGCAACAATGCGATATAAATTTGCGGCAAGTCGACTCGAGCTGCGATGTTTGCCTCTTCCCGCAACACAGAAGGCGGCCGGAAAAAACGACGAAAACCAGTTTTCGCCTGTGCGTCACGTGTGAAAAGCTACGCGGCTCTATCGGCACTTCGTACGCGTTTCATTTTTTCTTTCTTCCTTTTTTTTTTTGCGTTTCTCCTTAAACCGGTCTTCAAAGCACCACCATTGGCAACGAGCGTGCACCAACGTTACGTTTTTCAGACGCACATGTCAATACCGACCAGCCTACACCTAATCAACCAGTCGTTACCGACGCAAACGCAATTACGTTCCATCGTGAACGCGCGTCGGAAAGTTAGCCGTCAGGTTTTACGTTTTTCCTGATTTACGGGGAAGAATTGACAGTTGCCAAAACTCGAGATTAGTCGGAAGGGTAGTTAAAGGGTTAAGAATTTGGATGTTGCGACACCGACGGTTAAAATTGTGCTTCGATGAGCGCGAGTATAGCAATTCCGACGAGTCTGTAATTTTGAAAACTGCAATTCAGGCGATACGTCGTTGCGAAGATCGAGAAATTGGAAGCATACAATTGTGGACGTCGATGTCTATAATTTTACAACATCGAGGATCGAAATTGAAGAATTTGCAGCGATTCGAACGAATCGATGCTCGATGCTCCAGCATCGAAAATAAAACGAGGAGTTTGTATAAATTTGAATACAAGCTATACCTTCTACTTGTGAAAGGAATTTTTATCATCTTTACGATGTAATCAAAATCGTAGAAAATTAAAGAGAACATTTTAACTGTCTAAAACATTCTATGCAGCGTGAATATGATTTGGATTCGTTTCGTCGAACATTCGAAACATCTATAATCGAAATCTTATTTCCGACAATCGGAAACATCAAAACCACCAAAAGTTCGAAAGAAACATCGATTCAAATGCCTCGCAAAAAAAAAGTGAGAAAGGCGAGTAAACGTATACGATTTCCGTACGATGTGAAAAACTTTCCGCGATTCTCTCGCTTCCTAAGAACGAAGCCAAGGGTAGCTTAGTCCTGACCACCCTTGTCCCCCTCCACGCGCGGAAAGCACCCATTACGCGGGAGGAAAAGGCGAATGGTGGATCCGAGTAAAAGAGAGAAACTCCTACCATTAACGTAGACGTGGTGCTGCCTCCAGAGGTGCTGGTACTGGCTCCAGCGCGAGCTGGTGCTGTCCTCGTGGATAGGCGGAAGTGGCGCGTGCACCTGATGGCCGTGCGAGGTGGGCGGTAACGGTGGCGGTGGTTGCTGTTGGGGTTGCTGTTGGTGCGCAGGCGCGACCACGATATGAGGATGGGGCGGTTGCACCAGTTGCTGCTGGTGTTGTTGTTGGTGCGCTTGGTGCAGCACCGGTACCGGTGGTGGCGCCAATTGCGGGTACTCCATAGCGCAGCTCATCCAGTCGATTTCACGCGAGCATTTAAAAAATCCCCGCTACCCGTTTCAACAACGGTCTTTCAGTTCGCGCGTGCACGAGAATCGATCCGGTTCGGAACAGCACTGCGTTCGCGACTGGGGGGGCCGCCGTCTCTCAGAGGGGTACAACAGCGGGGGACACTACCGAGGCTTCGCGGTTCCCACTGTCCGTTCTTCGTCCCTGCATCTCCGCGTAATTTTATCCGCTCGCTCGCTCGCTCTCGTCCGCGTGCAGTCGTTTGTTTGTTTGTTTGTTTATTCTGTTCTCGCGTTGCCACTGGGACGGACACTATAGTCACCGGGGCGAGGACCGCTGGGCAGAGAGGGAGAAAATCAGAGAGAGGGCGAACAACACAAGTAACTGGTTTATCCGACGAAGAGTGTGCCGCGAGGGGAAGAGGCGCGTCTTCCGGGTCCAGGGAGGTTCGAGTGTCGATCCGAGGGAACGGCTTGTCCACCCTCTTCCTTCTTCCTCTCTCTCCCCCTTCCTCGTGCGCGATGTCGCACCACCGGTCTACACCGCGATACTCTCGTTTAACGTTTACGTAGCACCGAACCGAGGATCCAGTCGTCCCTCGATGCTCGCCAGGAGGCGGCGTAGAAGATGGGCGTAGTGAGACCGATCAGTCCGAAATTCGTAGTCCTGACGGCGGCAGCGGGACCGGGGACAGCAGGTCCGAGCACCCGGTGAGGACAGGAGACAGCAACGGCGGCAGCACGGCGTGGTACTATCGTCGTCGTGTGTCGACTGTCAAAATCAGCGATCGTCAGCGTCTATCCGTGGCTGGTGTTCGCCCATTGGGCCGTCACCGTAGCCGGAAGCGTTGCTCCGATTGGCTCCCAGTCCGCGTTCCTAACGGTGGGGGAGAGACGATCACGCGCCCCGACGTCGTCCTGAAAGCGGAGTTCCGACCAGGAGAGACAGCACGAGGAAGGGCAGAGTGGCGCTGGCAAGGGAGATATATACGTACGTACATATATGTATATTATGTACGATAATGCATATACGTATGTATATATAGGTAAAGAGAAAGAAGGAGAGAGAGAGAGAGAGTGAGGAAGAGACGTGGGGAGAGATGGAGGGAGGGCTGGTCCAACTGGACGGAGAAAGAGGATACGCGCGTGTACAGAAAGGGTGAGTTCGGGTGGGGATGGCGTTAGAGGGAGAGGGCCATAGATAGCCAGATAGACGGACAGGTAGACGGAAACGAGCGGAGGAGAAAAAAAAAAAAGATAGGAAAAAGAGGGAAAGAGAGGTAAAAGCCGTGCGTCCGTGGCTCGAAGCTGCGGCGTCCGTACAGACACTGCCACTCGTGAACGTTCCGCCGTTCCACCGCGCTCTGTTTCACTCTGTTCCCTCTCTCTAGACCGCGAACGTCCCTCCCGTGGCGACGTTTCTCTCGCGCGCGCACACCGCGCGCGCTCACACGCGCGCGCGTACGCGCACCTACGTCTCCGTGTACTCGCGGTTCCCACCTCCGACGTTGGATGCTCGTCGTCTCTTTCGCGTTCACCAAACATCCGCTTTTACCCGCCCCCACCTCCCACCACGCACCCTATGGGCGCTCTCCCACCCCTCCCGCTCCCTCGCTCTTCCGAGTGTTACGCGAGCACCGTAAGATTCTCAACCACTTCCTCCTGCCTCCTTTTTTCTTCCTCTCCGACGGACACCCCCTCGCGTGGCTGCTTTCAATGGCTGCGCCCGTTTTTTCCTCACCCCCTTTTTTCCACGCGCTCCTCTTTTTCTTTCGGGAACAACGTCGGCGGCGAACGTTGCGCTGGCTTCCGTTCCGCAGGTGCGAACAAAGCTTCCGCGTTCGACGCGGTGAAAACTCCGTGGCCGCGATTGCTCGCGCTTCCGGTAGTTTCAAATGCCGTCGTGCACGATGGTACCTGTTCGCGCGCCTCTTCGCGGACAGAGATCGTTCTTGACACGCAAATGCGTCTCTGACCGTCCTCGAGGCTTTGCTTGCACGTCGATCGACAACCTTTTAAATGATAAAACCGAAGCAGCTGTACGATCGACCCTCGTCTCTTCTTCTTCGCATCGATCTGTCTCGAGCAGTTTGCGGATTTTCTTTGAAATTATGTTTTTATTTCGGTGACGTTTTACCGTTGCATCAATTCGATGTATTTTTTTTTTTTAAACTACCATTTCCAAGTAAATTTAGTAAGTAACGAACCGACTCGTTCCAGAGTCTTCTACGTTACAACATCCGATCGTTAATTAAGGACATTCTCGACTCGAGACGCGCGTGTTACAAATTTCACTTGCCATCGTACGTATTCAAATTTCGTAGACTACACGCGACTCGTTGCCGCGTTCCGATTTAACGAGAAGAATCGTTCCCCGTTGACCAACATCGAATCGAACCTACCCAACTTCGTACAAAAGTTGTCCGACCGGAGTCAGGGACTTTAGCTTTCTACTGGCAAGAACCAGGCGGCGAAACGGGACGCCGCGTCGGTTCCGAAAATCCGGGACTTCGATACGCGAATGCTTCTTCTACCGCGGCGACTATAGAAAAAAAAAGGCCGAGTGGACGAGGCGACTTTCCGTTTCGACGGCGTCGATCCGCGTGGACGATCTGTCACGGGTTAGAGAGAAAGAAAAAAGGGAAAACTGGAACGACGGACGCGTTAGACGATTAGGCTGTCCCCGTTTTCTACGCCGGATCGACCCACTTCCTGGTGCGTGGCTCGATCGTGACCGATCCATGAAATTAACGGTAACGGGAGGGGGGGGGGCGGCGGCCGTACTCTGCCGGGTAAAATCGAAAGTGGCAAAATACCGCGACGCCGCGGGACCGAGAAGGGGCAGGACCGCTCGACGATGCCCGCGAGGTGGGGAACGGAGAGAGAGTTCCCGAGGTCCGTTCCCGAGGAAAGATTCCAACGATCACCTTCTACTCGCGTGTTCCCGTGGAAACGCTTGGGATATTGAACAGCAATATTCTCCGTCGCGACTTTCCTCTCGGCCCCCTCTGTTCCATTTAACCTCTTAGGCACGGCTGAATTTTGCGCAGGGCTGTTCTTCTCTCTACGGAGAAGAGTTCGAAGCGAATCGCGCGGTGAACGATACAGCGATGCGTCGTGTGACGGACGATGCTGTTTTCGGGAAAATGACATCCTCGAAAGCCAGTGCACGGCGCTTGCTTTAGCGGTTACGTCGCACTAAAGAAAAAGGCAAATTGCCGCCCCTTAAGAATATATAATAATAATATCATGTTATTTTTTTAGATATAAATCATATAAATACACTACGCACTGATGCGTGAAATTTCTATTAATTGAGTATTTAACGCACCAACACTTTTCTCACGCTTACAACCAAAATGGCGCCCCAGAACGCCCCTAGAACGCGCGCTGCGCTATAGTGACGCGTCGTTCAGAAAAACGAAATCCGCGAAAGCCACTATAGCGGCGCATAGTGCCTAAAACTTGAGCATCCATCGCTTCCGATCTTTTTCGATTCAGGCTACATTCACGTTCGATCCTGTTCGCAGCGAATCGTTTTCTTCGACAATTTGCGAGGATAAAAATCGAAGCTGTCCAAAGTCAAATGTCCAGAGAAATCCGCGCGAGCGACGAACCGACTCGAACGAGCGGTTCGCTCGACCGGACGACTTGGAAGAGTTCCCGTTTCGTTTTCGTTCGCAACGGCGACCTTTCTCTTCCTCGGTCGCTCCTCCGCGGGAGAAAGGGAAAAAAAGCGACGGAGGAGGGAAGAAGATGCCGACGTTAATTCTGCCGGGACCTGGCGCGAAGCTCTGAATCACCGAGTGAACCGGTCCCCGTACCGTAAGATGCCTGTTGCGCGAACGCGGAAACCACGAGGAGGCAGCGGCTCCGCACGGGTCACGGAAGGATTCCTTTCTCCTCCGCCGTCCTCGTCCTTCCCTCCGTCGGCTCCCCGTTTCTTTCCCTTTTATTCCTCCTCGCCGCAGCCTTTCTCCTTCTTCTCGTCCACGCGCGAACCTACCCCGTGCCTTTTCCCTCCGCCTCGCGCCTCTTTCTTTTATTACGCCCGCGGACGTTACGATTCCTCGACCAAGATTTTGGGACCTTTTGGGACCGCGGATTTCGGCCCCCCTCGCGACCAGTCGTCCAATTACGCGTTCGAGGGGTATCGAATTTTGTTTCGCGTCCAATTTGCTGTTTCGTCGCTTAGAATTCTTAGATACGGAGAACGGAATCGATGGAAAACGTAGTAGCTTCGAGTGAGGTTTAAAGGTCGCGTTAACCTAACATTCTAATCGATTCTGTTTCTTTTTTACTCAATTTACGTACGTCGTTTGGCGAATTAGATTCAGAGGAAAACGTCGAGCGTTAACGAGTTAAACTGAAACATATCTTTCGGTGTAGCCAACGAGACGCACTCGATTCTCGAGTTTGCGATTTTGTCGAAGTGTCGCGATCATGGATCTATTCGCGATTTTAATTAACTAGAATTAGAACGAGTACACGCGCAGGTTTCGTCTGATAGATCGGTGAGCGAAAAAAGAACGGAGAGGAAGTAGCCTTGACCGACCGATGCATTTGATCCACGCTTTAATAAAACGTAAAAGATCCACGTATGCGCACGCGTGACACTATTTCGCGTCATAATTTCAGCCAATTTGCGGTTTTACAATCGTTCAAGGTTAAGAGCGCCGACCGATTCCAAGTAATTTCATCGATTTTTCTCGTTTCCGTCAATCGCGAAAGTACGGGAAGCGAGAATCGTCGCACGATATTCCGCACGCGTTTCACGTGTACGTTGCAAAACCGATGTCTATTTATAAATCGATCGTGTTCCCTAAATCATAGCACCGCGAAGTTTCTTAACGCATTGCGTGCGCGTCGAGCGGCACGCGAAATTCGCGTGACTTTCCATTCACGGCTCGTTGCTCGCCGATGACTCGCATTACCGAATTTATTGTGTTTGCTCGCGGTTATCTCTTCTCCGCTGCTTATGGGGCTGAAGAAATAGTTATCAGAACGCAAGGCGAGCCGTGTACTTTTATTCAGCGAAAGTGTAATCGGACGTTACAGTGAATAACGTTTTCTTCTTGTAGTTTGTGTCAGTTTTTAGAAGTAATACGATTATCATTTTTCAGGCCAAGTTCGAGGAACTCGGCATCTAATGTAGCGGTTCTCGAACATTTTTCACCGCGAATAGAAACACGGTATTATTTAGGAAAAGAAGAAAATATTTAAAACGCAGCACAGTATTGTAATATCGAAGTTTGAAATAAAAATAACGCGTAATGAGTGAGTGATTTTATTGAGTGTGACTTAGTATACGTGAAAGTTTAAAGTTAAAAATATTCGAGAATATTCCTAAGAGAATCTGTGTGCGTGTCTCAAATAATCAATATTCGAGAATTTTCCTAAGAGTATGTATGCGTGTGAATGTGAATGTTTGAAAATAAGAAAATGCATAATTTCGAGAATGTTCGATGAGGGAATTTATATATAAAGAATTTGTGTGCAAAGCAAGAGTCAGTCTTTAGGAAAAAAGCAACTGCGTACCACGTTATTAAAAGTAAACTTATATCATTCTTTTCTATAGTGCCACTACGAAAAGCCGAAAATATTTCGTAGCATAGTATTACTTGGGCAAAGAAGAGAATATTTCGTAGCACAGTTATCCTTAAGAGAAGTACTCAGGAAAAGAAGAAAATATTTCGCAGCACAGTTATTTTTAAGAGAAGCATTCAGGAAAAGAGGAAAATATTTCGCAGCACAGTAATTCTTAGGAAAAGAAGGAAAAACAGCGCAAATTTAACGCTCAATTGTTTTTAATGCGACAAATGAAACTGTTCAAATGAATTTTTCATTATTTCCTTTATGTTTATGGAAGATTTAGTTGATTTTACCCTCAAATCGGTTGACCCAGAAAGTTTGTAAGTTATGTAAGCGTACGATGCAAATGCAGACTCACAGAGACAAGTTGAAGTAAAACGAACAAGTCTTTTCACTGGAGGATGGATTCTACTACTAAATTGCTAAATTTTAGCGACAATTAAATATTATTATCGCGGCACCCAGTTTGAGAATCCCTGTCCTGATATTCTTAGTTAAGAGATCGTAGCTGAGAAATAAATAACTCTTCTCTGTTATTAAACGATATAAAATTTGATATATTTACAACAGTTTTAATTAACGAGAGAATAGGATAACGTGTCCAGAAGTTTCATCGCCGCTGTGTATCTTAATTAAAGTTTTCAGCTTTGAAACGATCGTTTCTGGAAGCAATTTATCATCAACTATCATTGGTCGCTTTCACTTTTTTAGGTCGGCAGAAAACAAAATACGAGATACCTCGCCAATCAGTAACTGGTCTGTAACATGTCAATTTTTTTGAAAAAAAAACAAGGAAGGAAGTGGTACACAAGGCAATGAACGCGAAACAGTAGAAAGATTCGAAGATAGCTATGGTATTTCTAATCATGGTAGGTGGAAAGCTCATCGTTGCAATTATAAATTGCTGCGTAAGCGGATGTTAACATTTAATTTGTAACAACAAGGGAGGAGAGCTAGATGAAACATTATACAGGGTGACCAAGAAGGATTTGTGTATAAATGAAAATCCTAAAATTTTTCTGATCATTTATTCATGAAACAGTAATTTATAAATATTGGGAATTTATAAGTCAAAAACAATATCGCCTAAATCAGTGTTTCCCAAACATTTTTTATCCCGAAACTTTTTTCGTGAAATGCCATAAAAGCAGACAATATTTTATTGTACTTTACCTTCAATTTCATAATTTTTTGCAGCATACCTTTTAAGTTAAATTCGAAATTTTTTAAACAACATTAGAGTAAATTTTAGTCTTTAGTTATAACTTCTTTTGAGAATTGTTTTAAATCGCGTGATGAAACGCATAAAAGCAGATAACGTTTTGTTGTACTTTAGCCTCAATTTAATAATTTTTGGCGGAACATTCTTTAAGTTGTAAAATTTCTAAGCAACACTAGAGTAAATTTTAGATTTTTGTTATAACTCCTTTTAAGAGTTGTTTTAAATTGCGTGAAACACATAAAAGCAATGTTTTGTTGTATTTTAACCTCAATTTGATAATTTTTTGCAGAACACCTTTTAAGTTCTAACATTTTTAAGGAACACTAGAGTAAATTTCAGTTTGTAGTTATCATTCCTTTTAAGAGTTGTTGTAAATCACGTTAAATGCATAAAAGCAGACAATGTTTCACTGTACTACGTTTATTGTACTGTTGTACATCAGTGTTCCGTGGAACACAATTTGGAAAACGCTGGTCTAAACGATGTCTGTTGCATTGCATGCACTTTTCAAACCAAGGACGACGATTATTGATAACGCGACCACGCATTTACCTCGAGATCAACCTTATTTGCGCTTCGATGTTTGCTTTTAATTGAGGTGCGAGTCTTTGGTCAAAATGTTATTTAAAGATGATCTTTTAACATTAGTCGTTTGACTTTGTTTTCGTGGAGATAATATCGGATTCTTCCTCTGATTGCCATGCAACTTCGATGTTTGCAGCATTTCTTACGGATTATGGACGGTTCGTTTCGTGTATTTTCGCTGTAAACCCAGTAGCTTCGAACATTCGGATCCATTTTGTAATAACACCAGGACTAGATGATAAGCTAATGTCTCGTAACTGATAGAATTATTATCACGATAGAATTATCGCGTGGCTCTCTGGTAAAGGGTTCCATTGCAACTAAAATTCCTTCTACCGCTTTACAACAAATATTATTCTGACTAATAACAAATTATTTGAGCAATAAAACCTAAGAACATCAGCACAGGGATTTTCAAACTGGGTGCCGTGATAACAATATTTAATTGTTATTAAAATTTAGCAATTTAGCAATAGAATCCGTCCTCCAGTGAAAAGAATTGTTCGTTTTACTTCAACTTGTCTCTGTGAGTGTGCATTTGCATCGTATGCTTACATAACTTACAAACTTTCTGGGTCAACCGATTTGAGGGTAAAATCAACTAAACTTTCCATAAACATAAAGGTAATAATGAAAAAATAAGTTAAGTCTATATCAATAGCTCTTAAAACTAAGGAAATTTTGCTGACTGAAAATAAATTGCAATTCAAGGGGCAAATTTCTCTTATTGTTAATGTGCCGCCAAATTTTTAAGTTATTCACCTTTTGCACTCGAATGTCCCTTCTGAGGGGACATCAGCATTGATTAGTGATTACAGAAATCAAACTTATTCCATTGCAATTTTTTGAGGAATGCGTTTCCCTGAAGTTTTCTATTGACATGGAAATTTTCTATTTGTGGGAGACGTTAGCAATAGAAACTATTGCTAAAATATCGTTCAAAGATTGCTATTTTAGCAACAATGTGAGTGCAAAGGGATAAAAGTATACCGTAACGAAAAAAGGGTTGAGACACATTGAGCTAATGTCTTGTAACTGGTAATGCGCGTGATACTGACACAGTGCTGTCACGATGGAATTATTGTTTCGAGATAATGTCCGTACACAAAAAGCGTGTTGCTATCCGGTAAAGGGCTCCACTGCAATTAAAATTCCTTCCACCGCTTTACAATTCCACTTCTACCACGACTGTTGCTGCTGTCGCATTTCGCAGTAAATAATCGAACAAAGTGTCGATACCCTTTTTGGTCAACCTGTATTTGGATAGAAAACGATCGTGTTACGTGTGTATCGTAATTGCTTGGTATTTTTCAGACGTTATCAGCTTGTAAAGTCGATGGTTTAAGCTTGGTCGATTTTGCACAGCGATATGTCGACTTCAAAAATTAAGTTCTAACACGAACGGTTTGAAGGGCCATCTTCTTGTACAGAAAGGACAAACTATTGTATAATTCAAAATTTTGCTAACTATTGTACTTTGCACTTGCCTGCTCGAAAGTAAATAGAATTAGTGTTTTGATAAAACGTACGCAAAAAATGCGTTGCTCTCCAATAAAAGGCTTCACTGCAATTAAATTTCCTTGTACTGCTTTATAATTCGATTACCAGTACGACTGTTGCTGTTGCCACATTTCTCAGTAAATAATGAAACAAAGGGTTGATACTCTTTTTGGTCACCCTATATATACGTCATATATTGTTATAATCCACGGTTTATGTATTAATTTCAGAGACAACGGGTGAGCCTTGAGGTACAGCCTCTTTTCGTAATTTTTGCGCAAAATAATGTACAAATCATGACAAATATTTATATTCCAAAAAACAAAGAAAGAAAAGAAAATGTTTAATTCAATTTAAGTCTACCCAAGTCCACCCTATCTTTTTCCATGATACGAGATTTGAAATTTACAACAAAATAATTAATTTCCACTTAAAAAATGTTTATTTAGTTAGGCACAAGTGTGATATTTTAACGAAACAAACATTTGAAAATGATTATTTTTATTTTGTATATGAAGCACATCTATGTTCCCAGAAATATTTTTTAAAATAATGTTTTCAAATTATTTATTACTTTTATATTTTCTTTTTATATACAAATGAAAAATGAATAGAGAGTGAAACTGAAACACATTAATATAAAATATACGTTTGTTGAAATAAAAATAGTAGAATACAAAATAAAGAATAAATCTACTGCTTTTTAGTTGTTAAATCATCTCATCTTTGTGTTTATTTATTAACTTTCATTATATCGGGTGTTTGATGACACCTTTGCACTCGTTTGTCGAGTGTGACTCGATGTCAGTAAATAAAAAGGAGAAACAAATATGTTCCATAAATATAAATTACAATATAGTTTCAGAACTATTTTTTTTGTACAATTAGTAAACAAAATTGTTTACAAATGCTGTTGCGGAGCTGTTTCATTGAAATAAATTTCAAATAGAAACACTTTCAATAGTGGAGAGTCGTTGGCAACAAAAAAAAAATTGAAAAATAATTCAGAGTGCAAAGGGTTAACACCTGAAAAGTGTAGAAATTTTCATGGCGATGCACAATGTCACGCGTCGCCTCTCAATATTTTTATCTAAGACCATAAACTTTATATATTTTTAATGTATGCAACATAATATATATTTTTATCTCAAATAATAATATTATTGTAATATACAAATAGGCACAACTATATAAAATATAATATTATTATTGTAAAATATAAAACATTTGTTATTATAAAATATTATTATTATTATATTTTACAATAAGAAATTTTAAATTTTTTAGTCTCGTAGTCGCGGTCAGTTTCCCGCGAGCACTCGTTTCCTACACAATTTCTGTATAATAGAAATTCCATCGCAGCGTCTAAGGCACAACTCCGCCATTTTGGTAGCCTTACTGATGAGTCCACTAGCAGGCAACAGGACGAAACGTTCTTCCCTCTCTTTTTCCTTCCAACCCTCTCTCACGTTCTCTTTACAGCGACAATAATTGAAGCCAGGCGTTCAGCCACCCCAACACGGTGAGACGCTTCATAATTGATAATTTTTTATCGAACAAGAATGTAATCCTTCCTTGCTTTGCTTTACGTTTTTCGTCAAATTTATAATAGGAGCATCTATTCTGCGTTCGAATTCATATACTCGTAATTGCTTGATCTAATTACGCGTTTCAAACTAAATTCCGTAGTTAACTGGTTAAATTTTATATTTTATAATAATATAATAATAATATAATAATAGTAATAATAATATAAATATAATAATAATATATATTATATTAATATTGTTGCACATCGCGCGCTCCTCAGTCATTATAACACAAAAATAAAATTAACTTATAACTGTTTTAAATGGTTTAATGAATTAATTATTAACAATTATCGTTATAATCGGTATCACGTCCGCTATCCGAGAGGACTCACTACCAACTGACTGCCTACCGTTATCGGTCGCCTGGTTAACTGTTTTTCTGCCAATACTTATTGGCCATGGTATTTCATATATCCGGTACTCAACAATATTATAATAATAATATTCGCGAGTTACACGCCTATTTATATATTACTTATATTATTATATATTATTATAAAATACTAATATTATTGTAAGATAGAAATAGGCGTAACTCGGGAACAAGATCGACGCGACACGAGAAACGAAATAAACGAATAATAAACGATTCCGTGGCGACAATGTACCCGGTTTTTCCATCGTGGCCGGTGATTTCGATGCGAGCAAGAGACGCTTTCGTTTCCCGGCTAAAGGTTAAACTGTTGCTACGGTCTAACGATGCCGCACGAAATGGGAACCGTGGCAGCAACCTGTTGATTCCGCCGCTTCCTTTCACTCCCGGTGCCACAGGAGCTGGACCGACGCGACGGAGAGAAAAGAACCGCTGCCGTTCCGACTGATTTACCGCCGCGCGTTCTTCGCATTTCGTAATCGCGTTTTCAGTCCGTGAATTGGGCCATTTTTCGGCCCCGCGACGCAACGCGACGCGAAGCGACGATCTTCTGCGTGGACACTGCGTGCACCAACGAGTAGAAACGCGCGAAGAATGGAAAATGGACGGAGTCGAATAAAAAGAGGCGTCGAAACGGGATTCTAACGACACTTCGGTGCTTTCACTAGGAAATTAATAATCGAGTAACCGAGCCATTTATTCCGAAAGTGGCGCAAGTCCAAGAGATATTTAAGGGTTCGCGTTTGAATAAATTTGAAAATAATATTGAAGTAATAATGACGTTTGTAATAAGTTCTTGGAATAAAAATAATACTCGTAGAACGCGTTTTACACGTAATAAACAGTAACGTAAATTAAGAAATGTGTACTAAAATATACGTTTTTAGTAAATAATGTGAATAGTGTAAATAATTTCACATAAAGTGTATGTCAGCCTTCCAACGCGGAACAAGTCAACTCTCCAAGTAGAAACGGATCGTTCGTCGTCAGACGTATCTTCCTAATTTAACGCAGATTGGACGTTCTTGTCACTTCGATTAAATGAATCGTTTATTTTGAAAGTTGCTCGAGTTCATTTGTGTTCAAATTGAAATATTTGAGGGTTTGCGTATGAATAAAATTAAAAATATTTGTAACCAATAAAATGGTAGCAGAATGTTTTTGCGTTTCTAAGAATATATAATTTATCAACTCAATTAATATCGTTAACATTGGTTAAAATATAATCTGCTTTTGATGGCTATAGATGAACTTAAACCATTTTTAAAATGAATGAAGTAACTTTTTTCATTCTTAAAAAGACATAAGTTCATGAAAAAGATATTTTTCTTAGAAATGAAAAGAAATATATAGAATTTTATACTATAAGATTAAAAAATATTTAACTTTTATTCGCTATTAAAGGAAAGTTACAGTAAAATTAATAATATTTTGCAACTAACTACTCATTCTTCTTCAATTTGCGATTTAAAATAATTATGGTGTGCAGGTAAATATAGTATAATAAATCCATTAAATCGTTGTATTTAGCGTTGCGATTAGCCTTGCTTTTTCGTATATTCGTGTCAACTCGATATTATTACAATTTTTGTAATAATATTTTACTGCATAATGTACTACATATCCGTTTGATTAACATAGAAATGTAAATATTAAAATAGCTAGCTTGATTTTCTTGAAAAATGGATTTAAGTCACTATCAAAATAAACGACTCGATCAAAATGAAACTTTTTATTAATTTTCTACGAACATTTTGGAAATTCATTATGTTCTTGCGAACGATAATGAAATTATCTTTTTGTCCTTAATCACAGTTTTGTGATTTTTGCGTGAAATTATCCTTTTGTCCTTAATGGCGTGCGCTAATAGAAAAACTGTGTTTCCGTAAAAATGATAAACGAATATTAAAAATGACAAAAATAAACAGTTTGCTTATTTTGATTATGAAATAGATACAACATAAATATTTTGACAAAAATGATCGCACGATACGTATTTATTATTTATATTTTCACAGCTTCCATGAACTGTACGCCACTGGTTAATCAATAATTTACATTTCATATGTTATATACTGAATATTCTGGAGTGAATGCGAGGAATGAATGAGTTCTTTGAGTGAATGTTTTAAAGTATGGAGTCAATTCTTCATCATCCGTCTCGAGTATAATATCTCAATTATAAAGAACTATCAATCGATTTTCCAATTTCGCGTAATTGTCTTTTATTAACAAGAGAATAGATAAGATTTTTATGATCTTTCTCGAGCATATTGATAAGTGGAAATATTTCAAAACTCGTTAACTACGAGAGATAACGATAATCATAAATGAAAGACCAATAGTTTTATAATATAATTAATAGCTTTATGAAGGTATAATAGTTAATAATACGCGAGGTCGTACGTATGTATTTAACCACACTGTACTGAAAGGGTTAAATACGAGAAACGGTAAGAAGAAGTAACTAGTTGAGTGGAAAGTTACTTAACCCTTTGCACTTTGCTCCTTCTTGGACGTTGCCAATAGAAACTAGAAATGTTGTTAAAATATTACTATTAAAATAGAAATATTACTATTAAATATTACTATTAAAATATTACTATTAAAATATTACTATTAAAATAGTAATATTACTATTAAATATTACTATTAAAATATTACTATTAAAATATTACTATTAAAATATTACTATTAAAATAGTAATAGTAACATTTTAGCAATATTTCTAGCCTTTATTGCCAACGTCCAAGAAGGAGCAGAGTGCAAAGGGTTAAGTAACTTTCCACTTAGCTAGTTACTTCTTACTGTTTCTCGTATTTAACCCTATATTACTATTTATATTAACCCTACATTACTATTTTAGCAATACTTAGCGATAGTTTCTATTGCTAACGTCTCCCAGCAATAGAAAATTTCCTTTTCAATAGAAAACTTGAGGGAAATATGCATTTCTCAAAAAGCTGTGGTGGAATAAGTTTAATCATTAATCAATTCTGATGTCCCCTCAGAGGAAACATCCGAGTGCAAAGGGTTAAGGATTCGTGGAACTTGTTAAAGTCTAACTGAAACAAGGGAACAATCTACGTGACAGCAATTCAATGGTTTTGCTTCAAAAGTTGCTGTAAAACGAGCGAACTAAAACTGTGTCAGAAATGTTTTTTACTCGTCATATTACTTAAAAAAAAACTTAATTGTTGGTAGAGTACAGCCATCGTAATTGACAACGTAAGCAGTTCAGTTGCATACCAAAATAGCAGTCACGCGAAGGACAAAAATTATTTAAATTATATGCTCTCTCTGTCCCATAATAAAAGTAGCAGCTGATGAATTTAATTATTCCATAATAATAGTAGCATAAGAAAATAAATATAGAGTGCAACATTTATTATAAAAAAACTAGATTAAATTAAACAATAAATTAAAAATATTATATAATATGGTCGCTTGCATTTTGTCAAGTAGAATCACTTACAATACACTTTCCAGACAAAATTTTATGCGATCTTTCTTATTCTTTTCTGTAAGAAATGGTTTGACGAAGAATGAAACTCGTTTTATGGGTTTTCCTTTTTTCAAAACTCGGAATAACGTAAATTTGAGAACTTTAATGGCGTGAGTTGCTGATCTTATGACGCCTCTTCAGCTAAGAGAAATATGTCTAAGTTTTCCAAGCTTTTCTTCATAATCTTTGCATTTACGTCCACAGTTTTGTTTTTTCAAAGAATCAACATTAACATAAGATATACCTCGATAATTATTTTTGGAAGCACGTTTCCAAATATTTCATATGATCATTCTATTGTACTTAAATTGTTTTGCAGCTAACGTAATTGCACCTTTCTGCAACTTTTCGTTTTTCCTTTGATACATCAAGAACTGGCGAATCGCGACTCGATTTTTGCTTAAAAACTCTCTTTTTTTCATCTTAATTTCCAGTGGGTTAATATTCAACTGAAATAAAACAATTGATATTAAGGGACAGAGGGAGTAGTTCATAATTAAAGAAGAGAAATTATTTTTTTCCATACACCTATCCCCAGCCATGGCACCATTTTGCAGTAGACGTGGTCGTAATGAAAAAATTAAATACATCATGAATTTTCGTTTTTCTTTTGATGCATCAAGAACTGGTAAATCGAAACTCGATCTTTGCTTAAAAACTCTCTTTTTTCATCTTACTTTTACAATGGGTCGATATTCAACTGAAATAAATTGATATTCGATCAGGAGATAAAATAAGAAAAATAGTTATAATCCGTATAATAATTACGTTCACCTAAAAATTGAAAAATGTGTCAAAACAAATGACAGATTTCATGGAATATTGATTTTAATTGAAGGTTTCGCAATTTTGCGCTGCAATATAATTCACAGCTGCGTTCGCCAATAATTCTCGTTTAAATATTCAATTGCTGTTATTATTATGGGACAGAAAGAGTAATTTACAATTAAAGAAGAGAAATTATGTATCTCCGTACACCTGTCCTTAGCCATGGCATCATTTTTCAGTAGGCGTGGTTGTAACGAAAGGATCAATTAAAAATTAAGCATCCCGTGGCGTTGAAACGAAAGGAGACGTTTGACAAAGTGAAATCTGAAAAATATTTACACTCGAAAATGGAGGTACAAAAAATTTCTTTAGTCTTTCCGATTTCTCGAATCGATGGTTTTGGTTTGCAATTTTTCATCGAAAATTGGAGACGTAAAATGAACTATTAAAATTTTATATATGATACAGAATTCTGAAAGATTGTGCTAAATATATCGTGAAATCTCTGAAATTTGACAACCTTTCGGAATAAAATCTTGCAATTAAAAACTACGCGTACTCTCTTAACGCATTCGCTAGCAACAAATCTTTTATGTTTTTAATACCAAGTACCTCTGTAAAATAATGAAATTCTGAAGCTGCTTACTGCAAATTTGTATCGTTAAGACGAGGATAAAAATGATACAATTCGTTTTGAAATATCAATATTGTAAATACGTGTCGTTTAAAATAAAAGTAAATAATAAACCACTTGTTATTATTGCGCTATTTATATTTAAACTCACGAATTGAATTCGCGTCAGCGATCGTGAACGTGTTAATAATTTCACTTAAAAGAGCACTTTTTATTCCACTAAGAATGTTCCTGTCCCGCTACTTTTAAATGCTAAATAAACTTAAGCATCGATAATGAACCTATGCAAAAACGATTCAATTCCATCGAAAGAAGTTGTCCAAGATGAAGGAAACCGCGGCAAAAGCATCGTGCAGGAAGTAAAATAAAATTAGAAGACAAAAACCGGATAATCTACATTTATCCAACAAAAGGCGCGAAAAAAGGAACGCGGAACTCGTCTAACGGGTGACCGTAAGAAAGCGGTAAGATTTAGGTGGCCGCGTCACGGACAGATTTTCGGGGACGGCCCTTCTCAGGTGAGAAAATCGAGAAAGAGGGCGAGGCGATTCCGGAATCACGGTAAAGGGGGGCGAGGGGGCATCCAGGGTACATTTCACTAGGAGGAGAAAGTCCCATCGCCGAAAGTTGTCGTTTTCACGTGTCTGGCCCGATCCTGGACGACTAATTCTACCGCGCGATTTCTCGTTCGCCTCGAATTCTGCCCAATTATGCCCAAATCTTCGTACTGTAAGATATTTATTATTTTTAAATTAAATACAGGCAGATTAAAAGGTCTTTATAACTATATGCTTTCTCGGTAACGCACGATGAACAACTGACTCAATTTGTTTTCACTTGTAAAACTCATTTACACGTACTTTCGCTCTCGCTCGCATTCTACAATATTTCATAACATAAAAATTGAAACTCTTCAATTATTAAACAAGGATAGTTTTATTATCCTTCAGTACGTTTCAGCCGTTCTTTATCTTCTTTACTAATTCGAGAGTTCGATAATAGATTTGTAATGATATATATATATCATACAAATTATATTGTACGATAAATATTATTGGATGTATGAAAAATGTATTATTTTCATTCACTTTGTAAATGGACAGAGTTTTCCAGTAGATCTAATATATATATTTGCATATTTATATTAAATATATAATACATTTTTCATACATAATCATTCCAATAATATTTATTGTACAACATAATTTCCATCGTTACTTGTGACCTTTTGCCAGCG
The DNA here is from genome assembly GCA_963969225.1 of Xylocopa violacea. Lineage (NCBI taxonomy): Eukaryota > Metazoa > Arthropoda > Insecta > Hymenoptera > Apidae > Xylocopa > Xylocopa violacea. The sequence goes on from CAXAJV010000015.1 coordinate 16,426,586, forward strand.
AGATGGCAATTTGTAAATACCATTTCTAGAAAATGTCTTTAGAGGCGAATAATTCGAGTAGTGCTTGGCTAACATCTTCAGTTTCGAATTTTTTTCCCTCAAAAAATTTGGCAACAATTCAGAAACAAGTGATAATCGAAGGAAACTAAGTCTGGTGAATATGCTGGATGCGACGGAATTTCCCAGCCTAGCTTTGCAACTTCTTAATCTGTAAAATAGCCTTTTAGTCACGACGTGTAACAAACGAGGCCTTCGAAAACCTCGTGTTTTGTTGTTACATCGGTCGAAACATTTTTGTTTCTGTTAATTTAGAAGAACGCGTATGTAAAAATGCAATGGTGAAGAGAGACAGCCATATATGTCCCAAATGAGCTTGTGTGTGTACGTATTGAAACTTGAAATGATGATATGAACAATATATACACTTGCGAGCAATTAAATCGAGTCAACCTCCAGATACGCACATAAAGTAAATTTTTCCAAAAATGGTGCAGCCAATGGACAAAAACATATTATTTTTTAATGATTAGGTATTTAGCTTTAAATCGATACCAATATTATAAAAATTGGACCTCTACTTTTTAAATTATGTGACCTGAATTCCAATGAACAAAAAAAGCTAAAATACTCTTTTCTTTTGGAAACGATGTTTTTATTAAATTAAAACCAAAAATTTAAATTTAACATTGAAAATTTATCTAATTTATTACGTTTCAATAATTGGTGTTGCCCCCCTTTAATTACCACTTTTAATTACTGTTCGCATTCGATTATTCATCGATCTGATCAGTTTTTTTATAATGTCTTGAGGGATCCTTTTCTACTCATCCAACAAAGTGATCTTGAGTTCATTAACGTTCGAGGGTGTTAGATTTCGGTCTCAAATCCTTTGTTTAAGTTGGTCTCACAAATGCTCAATAGGATTCAGATCGATGAGCGATGGCCACTGCGTGTGAATGATTTTATTGCGTATAACTGAGTATGTATGGAAATTTTTAATATGATTGCGAATATTGAGCGTTCGAGAATATTACAAACTGTACGCTTAAGAGTATACGTTCACGTGTATGTGAGTGCCTGGAAAAACAGGGGAATGCATGGAAATCCAGGGGAAAGAATCGAGAATGTTCGATGAGTGAACGTATATAAGAATGTCCGTATGGAACGTGAGGGACAGTTGAAGAAAAACAGTGGTGTAGTACATAAAATAAAATTAACCTATTAATTCTCACTCAATTACAATTACGCTTGTTTTAGACAAAACTTTTCAGTCCTACACATACATATATATACAGTGAAACCTCACTTAACGAGCACCTTTTATATCGAGTATTCCGCGTAGCGAGCAAAATAAATTGTAAAAAAATGACTACCTTAACGAGCGACATTTCGCATAACGAGTGACGCGGAAAGGAGAAGTTCTCTCTTCTTCTTTACTCAGTGATAACGCGCTGTCACATTGTCAGCAAATGAATCGCTGGCAAAAGCAAATGTCGCTAGGTAACTTTCTAGTAAAAATGAATTAGACGTGTCATAAATTCATAAACAATAAGCTACATAATTAAATCGAAATCACATTCCAGATTTGTTCGATTCTGTATAGAAGAAAAGATAAGGATGATTTAGCTCCTTAACAATTTATGTATAATTAATTTTCTTTAAATAAACGTTACAATATAAAAAATTTTGAATTTCTTTTGGCATAGAATGCATTATCGTATTTTACATTAATTTATGTAGAAAAAATTGATTCGCATTACGAGTAGAATTCTGGAACAAATTATGCTCGTTATGCGAAGTTCCACTGTATTAAATAGATTTATTAACTAAAAATGCAAAAGATAAAAAAACAATACGCTTCTTTGCTACGATCGCTACGTCCAGTATCATAAAACAGCGTTTTCCAAAGTGTGCTTCGCGAAACACTGGTGTTCCACAAACGATTACTAAGTGTTTCGCAAAAAATTATGAAATTGAAATTAAAATACAACAAAACATTGTCCGTTTTCATGCGTTGATAACTACAAACTGAAATTTACTCTAGTATTGCTTAGAAATTTTAAAACTTAAAGGGTGTTCTGCAAAAAATTATGAAAGCGAAATTAAAATACAATAAAACATGATCTGTTTTTGTGCGTTTCACGCAATTTAAAATAACTCTTAAAAGGAATGATAACTGCAAACTGAAATGTACTCTAGTGTTGCTTAGAAATTTTAGAACTTAAAGGGTGTTCTGCAAAAAATGATGAAAGTGAAGTTAAAATACAATAAAACATTGTCTGCTTTTATGCGTTTCAAGCAATTTAAAACAACTCTCTAAAGGAGTTATAACAAAAAACTAAAATTTACTCTAGTGTTGCTCAAAAATTTTAGAACTTAACTTAAAGGATGTTCTGCAAAAAATTATGAAATTGCAACAAAACATTGCTTTTATGTGTTTCATCCGATTTAAAACAATTCTAAAAAAGAATTATAACTAAAAACCGAAATTTACTCTAGTGTAGCTTAAAAATTTTACAACTAGAAGTGTTTCGCGATGAAAAAGTTTGAGAAACGCTGTCATAGAACAAATGCCACTCAACATCCTGATAACGCAGTAAAAAAAACATTGGTCTATTAAAACTCTTACAGATTGGAAATGGAAAATTGGCAAGAAATAGATTAAGGCGAAAATTATAGTTTCGACGCCATTCTGCGAGTTTCATGTGAAGTCTGCTATTCAATCGCTTCGCCTTGCGATCAAGGAAAAGAGTAATGTTGGCGATTTAAAGATGAGAAATATTGAAGCATTTGTGTATTTTCAAACTTCAACAGGGACACGACTTGGATTGTATACATCAAACACGTGAATTATATAGAATATGAAAAATTAATCCTTGCACTCTGTTGTCGCCAATGCGACATTTGAAACCGTTCAGTATGAATTTTCATTTTGTCGAATTTTCATTTTATGAATTTCAGCTTGTTTTATATTAAGTGACTGCAAAAGTTCGTGTCCAATTTGAAGTCAAATTAAATACAACACATTCACATGAAAAATAGTATTTACTAACCAATAATGTACTCTCCAGCATTTTCTATAACTGTCTCCCAACGTTCTACAAGTTTTTCAATTCCTTCTTTATAAAAACTGCGTGCTTTTTCTTCAAAGAAAGTCGTAAGGTATTAGGTAATTGCAAAAATTCGCACTTGATTCGAAACGAAATTAAATGCAACACATTTTCATGAAAAACAGTATTTATGAACCAATAATATACTCTTCATCATTTTTTATAACTGTCTCTCAACGTTTTACAAGTTTTTGAATTCCTTCTTTGCAGAAATTGCGTGGTTTCTTTTCAAAGAAAGTCGTGAGGTAGTTTTTGACTTCTTCGATAGAATCAGATTTTTTGCCATTCAGATTATTTCGCAGAGAATCCTATCTACCGTGTTATAGAAGAGTTACCTGTATTTATTAACCAATAATGTACTCTCCATAATTTTCTATAACTGTCGCCTAGCGTTTTACAAGTTTTTGAATTCCTTCTTTGCAGAAATTGCGTGATTTCTCTCCAAAGACAGTCATAACTAGTTTTTCACTTCTTCCATAGAATCAAATTTTTTGTCTTTCAGATTATTTTGCAGAGAACGAAGCGGATGAAAATCTGAAGAGTCTAGATAAGGGGAATATGGCGGGTGCTGGAGGATTTCCTATTTTAATTCCCTAAGTTTTTTCAGTGTCTGATGAGCGACACGTTGAAACACAGTTCAATTTGTTTCGTTTTGTCAAATTGTGCGGAATCCATATATCGAATTTCGAAGTGTACCCAAGCTGCTTTAAATGGCGAAATTCAGTCGAATGGTCAGCATTTAGCCTCTCAGCAATCTCTTCGGTGGTAATCCGTAGATTATTGTTCGCTAAATCACGGATAGAGCCATTTTCAATGCTGAGAGGTCGCCCAGAGCAAAATATATCGTTTAGATTGTAGTCACCATTTTGAAATCGACTAAATCACTTTTTAACTGCCCTAAGAGTAGAAACACGATCCAAGTAGATGTCTTAAATATTCTTTGATGCAGTTCCAACACTAATTCCTTTTTAAATTCATATAACGTAACAAGATGGAAATGTAACTTTTCACTTTTCATTTTGAATAATAACTCTGCACACAAATTAATTTCAATAAACTTTTTTTTTAAAGTTGTGTCGACTCACGGCGCGTTTAGATAACTGTTGGTTAATAACATGATTATAAAAGAAACTTCAGCACAGTCAAAAGTGCAAACTTTTGTCATCTATGAAAACTTTTGCAATCGTCTAATACACCTAATTCTGTTTTTACACGAACTGCTTGTACGCGATTTTGATTTAACATGAATTAGAAATAAAATTCTCTTTTTACATGACTTAATTTGACTTAACACGATCGATCCAAATTCAAGGAAGAAAATTTTGCTTTACTTTTATTTTTCTAACCGCGACATTGGAGACGAGGAATGTAGTGCGATTTCCATTTGCGAGAATTCCTCGAATTTTATAACCTCGATATGGAATTTTGTCTGCTTTGTCTGCATTTTGAGTTTAGTGTTCAAAGTGAAAAGTACCTTTTGCATATTTATAAAATTTAATAAAAATTCAAATAAAATTCGTCAGAAAGTGACAACGAATAAAATTTTTTTATACGTAACTCATATTATTTTGCCTAATCTTTGTGTTTATGAATTGGTAACATGTTTTTTTCCTTTTCAAAAGATGATTTACTTTGTGCGATACGTGTGCAATTTTTATGAAATAAAATATTCAAGATCCTAACGTGAAAACTCATGGTTTATTGTATTATTTTTGTTGCTTTCTTAAGACTGGAACCAATCTTCAATTTTTCGTTATTATTATATATTATTATTATCGTGTAAAAACAGAATTAGGTGTATAACGTAGCTAAGGAATAAACATTTTATTTTATTGCTTCAACCGTATTTTCGTTATTATATATATACAAACTTGTGTAATTAATATGTGCTACAGTTGTTGGCGTATCATACGAGTCTCTTGAGTTGGAGTGCAAAGAGGAAATTGATTGCTGATTGCAAATTCCACCGCACCTTTTCGAAAAACGCATGTATCCCCAAAGTTTTCCATCGAAATGGAAACTTTTTGTTGCTGATAAATCGCTTAGTAACAGTTCCTATTGCTAACTTTTACCAGCAATAGAAAATTGTTAGGAAAGCATCGAGTGTAAAAGGTTAATACTAGTAACCAGAGAATCACTTCGGAAGCGTCGTTTCCCGAGCATTTGGAATACGAGCGTCCGTCGACGTCGTCGAAAAATATCGGCGCGGACAAAAGAGAAAGCAATTTACGTGCTCGTCCGAAAGTGGAACACCGTGGACACGCGTTTAAAAATAGCATCGCGATCCTCGGACGAACTTTGACAACGTTTCCTTCGGATATCGTTGCGTCCAGTTTCCCTGTCGAGGAAGATCTGTCGGGATTTCTCCGCCTCACGAAGAATCCAGGCTCGCGAGGCAAAGTTACGCTCGCACAGTGAACGAGAAGGGACTTGATAATTTCACAGCTGACGAACAGATGTTGCCAGCGTTGTAAAACGTTTACGTTACGAATCGCGAGAGGAGCCTGTGTGTTTTACCGACACCTGACAATTAAAGAAATGACGTACACCGTGCACATGTTGTCGTCGTCGCGCGCGTTTCACAAAGCGGAGGTAGCAATTGGGTCGCAGGATCAAACGCGAACGAAAGGCACGGCACTCTGTCGATCCTTGGATTAATTTTATTCGCTTACGCTTCAAGCTTCAGGGAAAGAAACGAATTCATCGAAGTGGCTTTCTTCCAGCGCTGGAGTTACGTGCATTTCGACGATAATTACTCCGTTTTCGTTTGTAATAATTATGTTACCCATGCAAAACGCGGTTCAAATCGCGGGAACTCTGAAATTGTTTCTCTGGAGAAAAGAACGCTGCGCTACAATCGTGATCGTCTTGCTTATTTTTGTCCGATATAAAATCTCAAATTTCTAATGAAATAAAAGATGCTTATATTGCTGCAATATATGCACGAATTTTATTTGAATTCTTATTAAATTTTCTAAACATCAAAAAGGTACTTTTCATTTTGAACGCCAAACTCAAAACGCAGATAAAGCAGACAAAATTCTATATCGGGGTTATAAAATTCGAGGAATTCTCGCAAATGGAAATCGCATTATTACATTCCTCGTCTCCAATGTCGCGGTTAGAAAAATAAAAGTAAAGCAAAATTTTCTTCTTAGAATTTGGTTTGACCGTGTTAAATCAAAATAGGTCGTGTAAAAGCAGAATTGGATGTACTTTATTTACATCTTCTCTGCTTAACCGATAAAGTAGAAATATTTATTTAGAAAATTTATTTCTATACTATATAGCAGCTCTGATTGAATATCGAATTGTACGAATCTCAAAGATGATCGTCTTTTGGAAACCTTGCTACTTTTGACAAGATCGCCAAAAAATGTACCGACAAGCAACACAGAACCACGTTTGATACCATAAAGATTATTGTTTGTGCAAGTTTGGTAAAAAGAGAATTAAATATTTGTTCCCATCTGTCAAATTTTCTTATTTCAGAATTTGAATTCTAACGAACTGATCGCAAACGTCAGGGATCGCGACAAGAACGTACGAATCACGAATTGTACGAATCTCAAAGACGATCGTCTCTTGGAAACCTTGCTACTTTTGACAAGATCGCCAAAAAATGTACCGACAACCAACACAGAACCACGTTTGATACCATAAAGATTATTGTTTGTGCAAGTTTGGTAAAAAGAGAATTAAATATTTGTTCCCATCTGTCAAATTTTCTTATTTCAGAATTTGAATTCTAACGAACCGATCGCAAACGCCAGGGATCGCGACAAGAACGAAAAGCGAGACGCGAGGATAGCTCTAAACGTTACAAAACCCGTCATCTCGATCGAGGCGATCGAAGATCGCGATTAAAAGTCGCCACGCACGGATTTACATAAGATTCCAGATTAAGACGCAGAAACGGACACGACCGACTTTCGATAATCGATCCCCGCGATCCATCCTGGCAATCACAATCGTACAAAGGACGATCCGTGGCGTTATCTCCGCGGTCGAATCGCCGTGCCCGCCATTAACGGAACCCGCCTCGCAATTACCATTTCTGACTGTCCCCGATCGATTGCACAACCGATCGAGGGAGCGAAAATAATTCCCCGAGTCGCCACCGCGTAACCAGGCTAAACGTTTATATAATAAAATTATTATTCGTCCTCGTCCCTCGCGCCCCCCCTCTTTTTTCCCCCGTCCCGAACGTTGATTGATTACATATGATTACGAGCCTCTCTGGACGCTCGACGAACGGGCTAACGAGTTTACCTCGGGAACGCGTAACGAGCCGTCGTTTCATCGGCCGTTATCGCGATTACTCGAAAAAAGGAGGAGACGAGGAGGGAAAAACGAAGAGATCGATCGATTGTCCCCGTATCCGTTTCGACTAACGAACCGTTCTCGTTTCTTGACCTTAGCCGCGAAAAAATCACGGTTTCTCGCTGGTCCCCTCCTCGGTTCGCTCCGATAATGCCAGCTGAGCGCGGTCAAACCGCGGCAATTATGCGCGCGACGAACGATAGACTCTCCTTTGTAAGAGGTTCCTCCGCGTCGTTCGACGGAGGCTCGCGGAATTAAGGAGAACGCGACCGACGGAAAAACGACCAGCAGCCCCCCGGAGGGAATTAAGTATAATGGACCCGACGCTGATGATCGATGATTATGCGGCAACGGAAGCGGCTGAGTCACGCGTCGAGGGTTTCCGATTCCGCGGACGCGTCGCGCGGTGCTGATGTTGTCGCCATTGCTTTCTTTTTCTTTCTTTTAAACAGCGGGGTCAGTTGTAAGCGTTTTGAAGTTCCTAGCTAGTTATATTGACTATGAAAATAATTTTATAATCCTTTACTTTTATTACATTGAGTGCGAAAATAATTTTATTATTTTTTACTGTTATTACATTGATTACTAAAATAATTTTATTATCCTTTACTTTAATTACATTGACTACTAAAATAATTTTATTATCTTTTACTGTTATTAAATTGATTACTAAAATAATTTAATTATCCTTTACTTTAATTACATTGACTACAAAAGTAGTCAAATAATTGATTTCAAACTTCTCAGATAATTATTAAATTAATAATATTATATAATATAATAATAATAATTATTATTAAAATATTAATAAATTATTAGAGAGATTCTACAATTACTTTACATTACAGACTCACTTTTAACGATTTATTTATTTATTAATCCACTGCATTCAATATTTCTTCTTTAAAAAAGAAATATATTTTTTCTTTAACGATGCATAATTGCGATGAAATGTTTAAATGAACGAATTAAATGAACTACCACTATTGTGTATGCTCGAAAGAGTTGGGTAATTGTAGAAACGATCGAATTCGAAGCGATTTGGAAAATTCCTTCGCTTTGCTCGCGAGGGGCGAATGGTGAACGGAAGTTGAAAAGAGGAAGATCCTAAATGCTATGAATTGGACTGATAACGGTGTTAGAGACACGAAAAAATTATGCTGCTAATGAAAAATTGAACGTTTCGCGTAATTCAGGAGTGACTAAACTTTTGCATAACACACGCTAATTATTTTCACAGACGAGTTCAGATGCGCCATACAACTCAAGCACCTTCTCTACCTTCTTACTTCATGGTTGGAGTTGGAAAATAAGGATAGGAGTAGGATCTGTTTTGCTTAGGGAAGGGAAAGGAATAACTCGATCACGCAATTAAATTGATTAATTTACGCCAGTGTCACTCACACTCTATCTCCCTCTCACTCATCTACACACACTGTTTACATTGTAAACTGTCAGAAAAATGGTACAAATTGGTGTGTAAGAAGGCTGTACGAATTGAACTGAGAGCACTCAACTCAGTTATCGAAAATATGAGGATGGATTCAGTTATGGCGCCTACTTCAAAAGAATATATAGACGCAAGGATGCAATGCGCCACTTGTACGAGAACTGTTATTTGTATATCCAGAATAACAAACAAAAACAAATATTTATCATTGAATATGGTTTTATGATCTTTCAAAATATTCTCCGTGACGATCGATACACTTTTACGTACGTTTGAACCAATTTTCATAGCGCTTTGTCCATTCTGATCGAGATACCTAGAAAACATGCATTTTGAACGCTTCTTCTGGCGTTAGAAATCGTTGATCGCGTAGTTCATTCTTCATGTACGGAAAGAAAAAGAAGTCATTGAGTGTCAAATCAAGACTGTACGACGGATGACCCATCGGTTCGATGTTTTGACCAGTCAAATATTGAATTGTTATTTGAGCGATCGACAGGTCATGCGGGATCCCACGCAAACAAATCTTTTTCACGGTTAAATGTTCATGTAATATTTTATGTACGCTTGTCATACTAATGCCCAGGGATATTAGACGATTTTATATTATCAGTTCGTACATATCATCGATATTTTGTGACACAACGACTGATCTTGGACAACCTTCTTTAAATTCTTTCATGAGAGAGCGACAACCATGATTGAAGTCACTAAATCAGTGGTATACAGTGGTTTTAGATAGTGCTTCATCACCAAAAGTCGAAGCGAGTCGATCGATGCATCGTTCTCGAGATAATCCATGACGAAAGTCGTACTAAATCGTTGCGCGAAAATCTTCACGAGTTAACTCCATTCTTGGACTGAGATGAAATTTTGAAATCACTGTGACTATTCAAATGTGAGCAAATTAATATTCAATATGGAAGAAGTCTTTCAGGTATGCTCACTTTGTTAATGTTAATGACGAGCGAATAGTTAATGGTTTGGATAACGCAAGGTGATAGCACAATGGTTGAAAACGTAGAATAGAATTTATTTAAAATTAAACGATATTCGAGGTAGCGTAGATGTGTTGTGTTAGAAAAATTATGAGAATCCGTTGTGTTTGCATCGAACATACGTTTATAATAGTTTTCATAGAACGTATACTGAAAAATAATACGCGCTGATTCGTTGACTTAAAGTTTAGTGGGAACTGTGAAAGTGTTTTCTGCAATTTTTTTTGTGAAGCAAAGTTTTGCGATAGAATGCCCTTTTTTTGATAGCTCGCAGGTACAATTATTTCTCGAACTGACTGTAGCGAGTAATAAACTTAAGGAGCACCTAGTCTATAACAACGAAATATAATATTCAAATATGTGATGAGTGAGATTATTAACTATTGTTACAAACACGAATATAGCAATAAGGAAAAATGGATAACAAATTAATTATTGTTATTGCCACGGCTGAACTGGTATTTCAAATTATTTTACGTTAGCTATAATAAGGAAAGGGTCCTTGAAATTGTCTATTGACCGTGTTAATGAATTCCAGTACAACCTAGATTATAATTATTAATTTTAGGCTGTAACAGTGATAATCTAAAATAGCGTATGACAAAATGTTACGAGTACGTACACCATCTGAAATGTCAAATTTACATAAATAGCAACCCTCGTAATCATCCAACGCGCCACGGTTCGTCCAACGATGGTGCGATTGGTGCAAGCAGTTTCATCCTGAACTCGCTCAAACCTCAAACTTTTGATTGTAACGTACGCTCCGCTTTCCTAGTTTAATATATAAAATTAGAAAAGCTGATACTGCAACCTCGTGTACGAATAAAATAAGAACGAAAAAACCTTCTGCTCTTACCAAAGGTCAGGTTCAAAGGCGCCGTACGATTAAATGGCATTGTTATGTTCTACATTTCCGTACCGCCTTCGTCCATTTTGGTGCGCTGTTGCAGTTACAAAATGCGATTACGCAACATTCGCAAACTTCGCGAGAGTGTTTGCAACAGCGATTCGAATAAAAAGTCTCGACTACGCAACGCGGTCCTTTGCCAAATTGGAACTGAGAAATTAACCCTTTGCGCTCGAGAGGCGACTCTCAGTCGCCACAACGTTCCATACAAGAACTCAAGTTTTTCATTCACTAATTTTCAGTTTCGAAGCTCTGCAAAAATAAATTTGAAAGGTGAAATTAGCTCGAGCGAAGATGAAATTGATTTTCAATTGTTGAAAAATGAGGTTAGTTGTATTCACGAAGAAATTAGCGATAGAGAAGATGTACAACGAAAAAAAGTTGTTGAGTGCAAAGAGTTAAGCTTCGAAGCTCTGCAAAAATGAATTTGAAAGATAAAATTAGCTCGAATTAAGATAAAATTGATTTTCAATTGTTTAAAAACGAGATCGATCGTATTCGTAAAGAAATTAGTAATAGAGAACACGATGCGCGATCAAAAAAGTCGTCGAGTACAAAGGGTTAATATCGTTCCAATGTTGTTCGCAAAATTCCACTCGAACGAACGTAAATCAATCAAGAAGTCGTCGATTTCATCGGGTTCGACACTTGGTAGCCAATAATTCGGCGCTCGTTTAACGAAATTAAGGTGTATTTCGTCGAAGACTCAACATGTCGAATCGACGCGTTTGGAGACGATGTTTACCGCTTAAGAGGCCGACGATACAATGCGTTTATTGGAATTTAACGACCGGTTCTCGGTGGAAAGAAGTCTTCTCGAGCCGACACAGGCCGTCCCTCTCGCGACCCTGTTATTTCAATGATTTTCTATCATTACGACGGGGCGGCTCGTTAATGCAAACGTGTAATTACAACTCGATAATAATACCAGCGTATCGATACGCCGCGCGTATTTTCGTTTCGCATCGCGCGGCTGATTGTTTCGTCGATCCTGTTTATCTAATCGCGCGGGATTCCGCGTGTCGAGGCGGATGGTTTTTCTTTATACAGTTCCTTTTTACCATATTTTCCCGCGGTGATTGACGGTCTGCCTTCGAGACATTTCGATGGAAAACTTGCGATAAGCGCCTCGATGGAGCGCATCGATTGAGCGTCGTTGAGTTGGCTCGCGGTCGCGCATTCTTTCGTTTTTCTTATTAAAAATCGTAGGATCGTGGACGATTAACGTGCGTACATCAATGTTTGTATATACATTAAATGTTTTAGAGTGGTAATACATATAGCAATTGAATATTTAAACGAGAATTATTGGCGAATGCAGCTGTAAGCTTTGTTGCAGCGCAAAATTGCGAAATCTTCGGTCAGAATCAATGTTTCATGACATCTGTCATTTGCTTTGACGCATCTTTCAATTTTTAGATTAACTTAATTATTATACGAATTATAGCTATTTTTTAAATTTTATCCTTCGATCGAATATCAATTTATTTCAGTTGAATATCGACCCATTGTAAAAGTAAGATGAAAAAAGAGAGTTTTTAAGCAAAGATCGAGTCGCGATTCGCCAGTTCTTGATGCATCAAAAGAAAAACGAAAATTCATGATGTATTTAATTTTTTCATTACGACCACGTCTACTGCAAAATGGTGCCATGGCTGGGGATAGGTGTATGGAAAAAAATAATTTCTCTTCTTTAATTATGAACTACTCCCTCTGTCCCTTAATATCAATTGTTTTATTTCAGTTGAATATTAACCCACTGGAAATTAAGATGAAAAAAAGAGAGTTTTCAAGCAAAAATCGAGTCGCGATTCGCCAGTTCTTGATGTATCAGAGGAAAAACGAAAAGTTGCAGAAAGGTGCGATTACGTTAGCTACAAAACAATTTAAGTACAACAGAATGATCATATGAAATATTTGGAAACGTGCTTCCAAAGATAATTGTCGAGGTGAATCTCATGTTAATACTGATTCTTTGAAAAAACAAAACTGTGGACTTAAATGCAAAGATTATGAAGAAAAGCTTGGAAAACTTAGACATATTTCTCTTAGCAGAAGAGGCGCCGTAAGATTAGCAATTCACGTCATTAAAGTTTCCAAATCTACGTTATTCCGAGTTTTGATAAAAGGAAAATCCATAAAACGAGTTTCGAGCACCATCAAATCATTCCTTGCAAAAAAGAATTGCTTTGTAGCCAAAGGATCTTGCCTGCAAGCTTAAAATGCAGTAACGAAATTATTGAAAAATCCAGAAACTATCTGAACACTCAAATTAAAAATTGAGAATAACATTTTTAATTTAGTGTTTAATTTAATTTAGTTTTTTTATAATAAATGTTGCGTTCTATATTTATTTTCTTTTGTTACTGTTATTGTGGGACAAATTAAATTCATTAATAGCTATTATTATTATGGGACAGAGGATAATAATATGTAATTTATAGCATTTACAACCGTTCTCCATCTAACTTTCGTTCACCATTCATCCGTAGCTGACAAACCGAAAGAATTTTTCAAACCACCTCGAAATCGATCATTTCTACAATTACCCAACTCTTTTGAACATACACGAACAAATGTTGCATCCCAATAGTGGTAGTTCATTTAATTCGTTCATTTAAACATTTCATCGCAATTATGCATCGTTAAAGAAAAAATATATTTCCTTTTTTAAAGAAAAAATATTGAAAGCAATGGATTAATAAATGAATAAATCGTTAAAAGTGAGTCTGTAATGTAAAGTAATTGTAGAATCTCTCTAATAATTTATTAATATTTTAATAATTATTATAATTATTATTATTGTTATATTTAATATTAATAATTTAATAATTATCTGAGAAGTTTGAAGTCAATTATTTGACTACTTTCGTAGTCATTGTAACAAAAGTAAAGGATAATAAAATTACTTTCGTGATTAATGTAATGAAAGTAAAGGATATTGAAATTATCCTTTTCTTGTTAATCAATAATTTACATTTCATATTTTAAGTACAAAATATTCCAGAATGTAAGAAAGAATTTTCGAGACTGTTTTATAACATTGAATCAATTCTTCATCATCCATCTCGAGTATAACATCTCAGTTATAAAAAACAATCTATCAATTTTTTCAATTCTTGTAATTGTTTTTATTAATAAATATTCTACAAAAGTTAAATTTTAGAAAAGGAAAATTATTTTGCTTCATTGTTTTAATTTTTAAAATTCTTTGGGATGCGTTCTGCATTCTTCTTCTTCTTTTTAAGAACCTCTAATTTTAATTGGTCGCAGTCGAAGAATAATGTTAAATGTTATTATCAAAATTGTTAGAACGTTGTAAAACCTCGCAGTTTCCAAATTTATTTCTCTTGTTTCCGTCGCTATCGAATAGAACCACTTTTTCGAAAGATCGCTCGAGACGCGGAAGAGACGGAAGCGAGAAAGAAGAAAGAGGGAGACGTCAAATGGATACTGACAGAATCCTTTGCACGGATATAAACGTGACCATAAATCTCCTTTGTCAGCTGGAAGGTAAAGGTCGATCTCGCGAGAAACTTAAAAGGAGGAGCTGACTTCGAATTTACAGAAATTTACCGACGTCCAGAATTCAGAGAACAGTTGACGAACGAGGGTCTCAAAGTGCTTTTGCGGGTTCGACGTTGCAAAATTTTTGTATCGATCGAAATAGTTTCACGTGTTACAAATAAAAGTGTTCGATGCAAAGTATCGCCTTCTGTATTTCGTATATTCTACTTTCTAGAAAAAAATACAATAATTGATTAAAATAATTCGAAATTACAGTAATAAAGTAAAGAATATACAGTTAATTAATTAGCTGCAAATAGTTTGGGAAAGGATTTTTCGAAATATCTTTTTAACGCTATCGTTTCCTGCGACTGGTGCAATTATTTAATATAACGAATGCAAAAACTCCAAATCGGGAAAATATTACTCAAAAGAATAATAAATATTATATATTTTTATACTTTTATTAAATATTTAATATAAATATGATAATCATATCATAAGAAATATTACAAAATATATTAGAACATCTTCTTTTAAGCGACCGCATCTTCTGAATACGTAGAATTACGAGGGCTCGAATCTTTTCCAAATATCAAATATCAACAGAGTTGTCCATTTAAAAGTCCATTAAAAAAGATTGAAAAAAAAAATTCTTTTGGTTCGTGCGCGAAACAGTCGCGCAAAGTATTAAATGGGACATTAAACGAATATACGAGTCGATTCACGCGGAATTCGATGCTTAAAAGTTTCGAAAGTCTTGATAAGTGTCGAACCTTGAGTCTTGATAGGTCTTGGAATTCTTGGAAGTCTTGAAAGTCTTGCTTTCTACGACTCGCCTCTCCGTCCTCGATCCTTGTCCGATGCTCGTTCTTGGCCATCCGCGCTTTTCTAACGTTCGTCCGTGACTCGTCGGACGTACGATCGTTTACATTGATTTTAATAATGCGTCGGAACTTTGAAACTTATCCAGGCTTGCGAGAGTTCCAAGAATTCTGAGACTTGCGAGACTCTCATGACCTACCAAGAATTCCAAATGAATTTTTACTCGCTATTTCCAGAAGTCCCACGAATATCCCTAAAGCTTTCACGCTTCTAACGACTCCTTCTAACTTCCAAATTTTTTGCAAGACTTCGTATTGCACGAATAACTCTCTGATAGCATTGACATCGCGATATAAACTTTTTAAGATTCATCGTATCACAAATATTTTAACACTAGAACTATCGAGAAAAAAATGAAGTTACTTTTACTAAAACCAGTCAATGTGACTGGTCTTTAAAAAATACGTAATAATAGAATATTTTTCTATTTAATAATTGGTTATAGTATATTTTACAAAAGGAATTTAAAGTTGTGGAATTATTATTATAATTATTATATAGTAATTATAATTCCACAACTTTAAATTCCTTTTGTAAAATATACTATACAGTGTAAATATATACAATACAATTTGTAAATATACAATACAAACAAGTATACAAAGAATAACAAAAATATTAAAATAAACTTCTATATAAGTAGTAAATATAAGAAATGTAATATAATAATAGGTGCAATAGAAATATAAAGTAATTTATTATTGTTATTGGCTTTCAGTCGTTTAGCCATTTTTAGAACTTGCAAAATTACGTTATACAATAAAAAAAAATTAGGTCCTATTCCAACAACTATGGTATACAGAATAACCATGCGAAACGCCATCGATGACGTTACGTTACACTACGGCTAGTTTCATATGTTTTTATCGTTGTATCGTCAGATAAGACGTGGCGTCGGATGAAATTTTCTAAATAAAGCGGCGATAAATCTACCCAACTACCTAATCAACGATTTTGGGTTCGGGAAACAGACTATAAGACACTTTTCCACTCTGAGAAGTACCAATCAAAATGACTGTTATTGGTATAAGTGGCTGTACAGAAGATTACTTTGATTCTGTATAAATTAAAAAAAAAGCAATAAAATTCATTATATTACACCTTTAATTACTCCTGCAAAAGTAATCCCAACATTGCGAAAAAAAATATAACACAAAGTAGGAACTTTAGAATGAAATTGTAAAATCAGTCATTTTTACTGGTATGGTAGTTCTAGCGTTAATCATAGTACCTCAAATTGCAATTCTTCTAGCTTCCTGTACCCACTTATTCATCCTGTCCTCTGCCCTTCGCCTATTTGATAACCTTTGTACCTTAGCTTACTCACTCTCAATCGTATAAATACTAAATAGTTTTCACAATAAGTTCGGATTACCGTAGTCAATACTAACACTTTCGCTGCCAACTGCGCCTTTGGATGCTCAGCCAGGGTCGCTCTTTTTGAGCGAACAACACCTTTAGGCGCTGTTCATTTGTTATTTACAACTGCTCGTATTCAATCATCTTTTTTTCGATGCATCGCCAGTATACGCTTCTTGTTCGGAGCTTTTTTCACAAAAATCAAATATAATACTCATAAATACCAATAATACGCGTTCTGTGTTAACATATTGCACGTGGAAGATACTTAAACGCGTCTTTTGTAGAGGGTGAAAGACGCTTGAACGCGTTGCAAAGTAAAAATTAGGCGCCAGCCGATAGAACAAACTTGGCAAAAATACAAAAATTTGTGACAGTATCGTAATAAAAGATTTTATTTAAGCGTGAAATAAAATAGCTTCGCTTAATCGAAATGAAATAGTTTGTGATTCATTGCGATTTTACGCAATAACTAAACTTTCGCGAAGTTCACAAAAAAGTGTCCACTACGCGTGTAAGTTCGTAGCGAAATATTACCCGCATGCAATGTGTTAAGAACGACTCGTGCATCGTTCTTCAGCGCTGCGCAGCGAAAGGACTAGCGTGTGGAACCTGTGCCAAAATAAAACCCTCTGGAGTCTCTTAACACGCGCTGTATTCCATTTCCTCGACTGTGTCAAACCCGGAATCGAACAATCGACCAAAAGACGCTGCAGGACCTTTTTAAAGACCGATTGTAGACGATTACCCTCGCTCGAAACGCGTCATGGATCCTATAACTCAAATTTTTTTGGAAATAACAGAGTAAAAAGGCTAGCGTGCAGAATCTGTGCGAAAATATAGGCCTTTGAAGTCTCTTTACACGACTTATTGTAGTTGTACTCGATTCCACGACTCTGATGAATCAGGAACTCAACAATCGACCAAAGGACGTTGCACGACCTTCTCAAAGACCAATCGTAGACGACTACCCTCGCTCGAAACTCGCCATTCAACACTGTCGCTTGAATTTTTCTGGAAATGACAGAGTAAAAAGGCTAGCGTGCAGAATGTGTGAAGTCTCTTAATACGCGTTGTACTCGATTCCTCGACTCTATCGAACCCAGAATCCAACAATCAACCAGAAGACGTTGCATGACCTTCTCAAAGATCGATCGTAGACGACTATCCTATCTCGAAACGCGTCATCAACCCGGTCGCTCGAATTTTTTTGGAAATAACAGAGTGAAAAGGCTAGTGTGCAGAATCTGTGCGAAAATAGAAGCCTCTGAAGTCTCTTTACATGCGTTATACTCGATTTCCTCGACTCTGTCGAACCCGGAATCCAACAATCGACCAAAAGACCGATGGTAGACGACTATCCTCACTCGAAACACGTTATGGACCATATGGTTCGAATTTTTTTGGAAATAACAGAGTAAAAAGGCTAGCGTGCAGAATCTGTGCGAAAATAAAGGCCTCTGAAGTCTTTTAATACGCGTTGTACTCGATTCCTCGACTCTATTGAACCAGAAACTCAACAATTAACCAGAAGACGTTGCACGACCTTCTCAAAGACTGATCGTAAACGACTATCCTCGTTCGAAACGCGTCAGAACCCAATGGCTCGATTTTTTTTGGAAATAACAGAGTAAAAAGGTTAGCATGCAAAATCTGTGCGAAAATAGAAGTCTCTGAAGTTTCTTTACACGCGTTGTACTCAATTCCCTTGACTCTGTCGAATCCGGAATCCAACAATCGACCAAAAGACCGATCGTAGACGACTATCCTCACTCGAAACGCGTCATGGACCTCTGAAGTCTCTTAATACGCGTTGTATTAGATTTCCTCGACTCTGTCGAACCAGGAACTCAACAATCAACCAGAAGACGTTGCACGACTTTCTAAAAGACCGATCGTAAACGACTACCCTCGCTCGAAACGCGTCATCAACCCCATCGCTCGAATTTTTCTGCAACTGACCGAGTTCGCGATCCTCCGTCCAGGTTTCCTCTCGTTTCCCGTCGAGTAGATTACGGTCTCGACGCGAAATCCGAGACCCGACCGAGGCTAAACCGCATTGGATTATCCTTCCATAACGTCAGCCGTGGCTAGGCCATAATACCACGGCATTGCCACGTCTCTCGCGAGACAAAACGCGAGAGATCGGCGATGTTGTCGGTGAAACGAGCGCAACCTGCGAGGACGTTCGCAACGCAATTTTGATCCACTCGAGTCGCGTTCACCTGAACACGCATCGAGTCGATGTTTGCGTCTCTCGCATCGACTGGTGCACAGTCCTCGTGGCTGTCGAGTTGGTTCCGTTTCCTTGGCTTTGAGCTTCAATGGCGGCGGGAGAGCACCTCGATGTGCACAGTCAGTCCTCGACTCACGCGATTTCGGATTTACGCGATTTAAACAAAAGAAAATAATTAAGTTTTATATGATCCGCGATGGATTAGCTGGTCTCGAAGCTGGAGACTCTTTAATTTATGAAGAAAAGACAAGGGATAAAAAGGAGAATTAACAGTGGACCGATATTTGAATTAGTTCGTTCATAAATATATGTATGTAGATTTTGTAATATGCAATATGTCCAATAAATATGTGTAATGAATAATATAATATTTTCTTGAGTGTATATATATGTATATAGGTCTATTTTACTTTCATCTAAAACATATTTTTTGCCAAAAATGCGAAATTTTTTGCTTTTCTCGACTTACGCGATTTTTCGACTTAGCGGAAACCTTCTGTAGAATAATGATATTATCCTTGTTCATTAATCAATAATTCAAGTTTCAACTATCATGTATGGGATATTCTAGAATGCGAGTGAGAGTGAATGAGCGAGTGAATGTTTTAAAAAATATCACGGTTGTAAAGAGTTTTCGAATTTCTGGCATTTAACTTTTATTAATAAATACCTTACACTTTGGAGCCAAATAATCGTGTAATTCGAGGACTTACTGCACTAGGCTTGTCAATTTTCTCTGAGAGAATTCCTGGACATATTACTGACAACTGAAATATGTGTATATATGTGTATACAAAGTGAAAAATAGTTATTGGATAAGTTAAAAACAATTTGGAGTAAAATTAAAAAAGAAACATTAAGAAAACTTGTCGCAAGAATACCACGACTGGTATAAGCGATTATTTCGCAACGACAAACGGAAGACGTATCGATGAAAAGAAGATTTAAACATTTTTGTGGGGAGTGAAATGTGTGCGATAGTATTATAAATGTGTAACGTAGTTAGGTTAACAGTTAATGCGAAGAACGACTGAACGGACTGAACGAGGAAGGTGGAGGAGTGCAGTGAGCGTGCAGCCTTGTAACAGAGCAGAGCTATATTGTTTCATTATATTGTTAATGGTTATTCATTCGATTGTCTTTATTCCATCCCACATTTTTATGTCATTTGGTTGTACAAATTGTATATACTATGATCTCTATATCCTCTACTATAACTAAATTTTCAATAAAGACTACTTCTATTTAGAAATAGATAAATTATCGTAATCCATAAATATAATATTTACATGCATTTTTTTTTTAACCAAATGACATAAAAATGTTTAAATCTTCTTTTCATCGATACGTCTTCTCTCTTGCGAAAAATAATACTTTTATTTAGAAATAGATAAATTATCGTAATCCATAAATATAATATTTACATACATTTCTTTTTAACCAAATGACATAAAAATGTTTAAATCTTCTTTTCATCGATACGTCTTCCCCGTCGCGAAATAATCACTTGTACCAGTCGTAGTAATCTTGCGACAAATTTTTATAGTGTTTCTTTTGTAATTTCTCTCCAAATTGTTTTTAACATTGTTCATAACTGTTTTTCACTTTTTGACTATTTGACTTTCACTTGTCTGTTACAACTGTAATAATTTTATCGATACTATTTGTTAATAAATATTGTTTGTATCGCCAAAGAGCAGCATCAAAATTAAAGGACAACATAATAAATCCATAGAAAAATTAAGTTTGAGAAATATTTATGTGAATTCTGCAAATACGTAAGTATCTGAATACTTATGGACAGGAGTGTATATGTATATGTAATTTCACAATATTCTCCACCAAGGAACCGCTTAACATAACATAAGAAGTATTCCAAGGAAAAATTTTGTACGTACGAAAAATATGTAAAAAAATAATAATAGTTTTTCTTATTATTATTATACGAGCCTAATGGTCCACTTTTATACATAATAATGATAATACATCGAAATTCTAATAAGAATAAATCGAAAATTATTTTGTTACGAGATCTTCCAATGGTATTTCTTCTAACTCTTTACTGCGTTCACCAATTCTTTCTTAAGTGGGTCCGCGTTAACCCATTCGAGACGGATCATGTTTTTGCAGACCAACCCCAAAAACTGAAATTTTAATTTTAACCTTTTGCACTTGGAGGGGACATCAGAATTGATTAGTGTTTAAACTTATTTCACCGTAGCTTTTTAAAAAATGCATATTTTCCTCAAGTTTTCTATGGTAGTGGAAATTTTCTATCGTTTGGAGGCGTTAGCAATAGAAACTATTGCTAAATATTGCTAAAATATTACTAAAACGGCAATATTTTTAGCTTTTATTACTTGGAGACGTTAGCAATAGAAACTATTACTTAAATATTGCTAAAATATTACTAAAATAGCAATATTTCTGGGTTCTATTGCTTGGAGACGTTAGCAATAGAAACTATTGCTAAATATTGCTAAAATATTACTAAAATAGCAATACTTCTAACTTCTATTGTTAACGTTCAGGAAGGAGAGTGCAAAGAGTTAATTCAAAATTTAAAATTTTACTTTAAACCAATCTTATTTCAACACCTACTTTTCCAGAACTGACTCATAATTTCAATTCAATATCATTTCACACATGATGGGCAATTCGCCTTTTTGGCTCGGAAATGCATTGTATATATGGTGCAATCTGTCTCGAATGGGTTAAGAAACTATGGACGCGAAGACATATGAAATAGGAAGAACTTTTTTTGAAGTGCAAGTGATGATATTGGTCGATAGCTTTCTCTGAAATTGCGGGACATTTTGACTTTCAATCTAGATTCTGAACAGCAACTTCAATTCCTCGACAATCCATGCCAATCCTGGACGATTGGCAACCCTAATTTATACGAACACATCGAGCCCTGATTGTCTCGAAGCAGCTTCAACTCAATCCAACAGCTTCCCAAGTTATAATTTGCTATTCTTCGACTATTCGACGCTGGAAATTCGGAGCATTCTAAATCCCTTATCGTCCAAGTTAGTAATTTTCTAATTTTCTCAAGTTTCTAACTCTGTCCTTTGCGCGTTTGCAACGCTTCGAATTTCGAAGGCTCGCAATTTCAATTGTTATTGAAAGTTTCAGTGCTTTTTTACGATCTTTAAATTTCTTGTTCCTCAAATTCCCAATTATTCGATGACAAACTTCAACAGAGTTGCTAACCTTGTCCTTTTCGCGTTTGCAACGCTACGAATTTCGAAGGCTCGCAATTTCAATTGTTATTGAAATTTTTAGTGCTCTCTTGCGATCTTTAAATTTCTTTTTCCTCAAATTCTCAATTATTCGGTGACAAACTTCAACAGAGTTGCTAACCTTGTCCTTTTCGCGTTTGCAACGCTACGAATTTCCAAGGCTCGCATTTTCAATTGTTATTGAAATTTTTAGAGCCCTCTTGCGATCTTTAAATTTCTTATTCTTCAAATTCCCAATTACTCGATGACTCGAATTTTATAAAATTCACCACCCTCCAATAAGAAGTATGAAACTCGTGCGAGGAACTGTACGAGTCGGAGTAAATAATCGTCGCGTCTAACGATTTACATAATAAAAATAGCGAAGAATCGCTGGTAATCTGGCTGGTAATACAAAGGGGCGAAAGGAGGGGTCCTATGTTGGTGTACACTTTAATGGCGTGTAACGCCAGTCGCCGCAGCTTCTCGGACGTATTTACGAACGAGGCGCGTAATTAATAGCCTCGCGACTTATAAATTATTGACGATGAGACGCGTTGAATTAATGCGCATGTTAAACAGCTTTTGTCCAGCCATCGTCGAGCAATCCTGTTCGCATCCGGCCCGTGAAAACTCTAACCGCGCTGAAACTAGAAACCAGCTATTAAGCTTTCCTGTGCAAACAAAATTTCCCACCTGACGCTTCGTGTTATTTTTTTCAAAACCGATTAGTATATCATTCTCGCCACTGTTCGCCGCAGCGACGTCTACTCACGATCCACACCAGTTAATTGTGTTCAAACAGGAACGATGTTTTAACGTGCAGTGTTCAGATTGAATAATTCTTCATTTTGTCGTGGAAATTATTGTTCTTTTCTTTTTTTATTCGATCGAGTATTCTCAGCGAGACGTTTCAAATCGTCGATTTAGAAATATTCGATGAAATTCAATTATTTACGTTACTTTTAATTAATTTCTTCTTAACTTTATTCAGGCATTTTTGTCTGTTTTCTGATTTATATTTAGAAAACAGAACCGAATGTCGTGGCATTTCTTTTTTTTGTGCTTGCTATTCTACGTTTGCTTTATCTAAGCTTGATTCACTCGCTACTGTAAAATAAACAGGTGCTTAAGCAGCTTCTACTTGTTCCTAGCCACGTGAAAACGTATCATTATCGTTCAGATGTGTGTTACATTTTTCGACGTAAACAACTCTGGCTTGAAAAGAAATAAACGCGAACAGCTGAAGGTACGAAGACGCGAACGATTCTAATTTGTTTGTTGATTTATAAATGTATGATTTGTAAATATTCGAGCTTTTGCGTTCTTCTCAAATTTCGACCGTATTTTCATGCGTTGGTATTTAAATATCGTTTCTTCAATTTCTAGTTTCTCAAATACTCGTACTTTCATCATTTTCACGAAATACTGAAATATTCCAATTTTTATATTTCAGATATTCAAACAATTACCGATTCTATATCGAATATTCAAATTGTCACATATTCCGTTTTTCGAACGTTCAAATAAACGTTTCGAGTCCTCGGAAACAGTCGAATATCGGTGTTAAAAAATAAAAAAAAGAAATCATCCCCATCTCACACTCTCGCAGAGATGCAACTTCTTTTCGTTTTTTCGAAGACTCTCAAGTTCGCCCGTCACGTCAGAATTTCGTTCGACGCGTGTCTCTAATTATTCCTACGTGTGCGTGTGTCTGTGTGTGTGTGTAAAAGAGAGTAAAGCGTGAATGGAGAGCCGAAGAAAAAACTAAACCCATGCAAACGAGAGGACGCGTCTCGTCACTGTCCTCGTTCTAGAAGAGTGTCGAGAGAGAAGACTCGTGTCGGGAACTGCGATCCTTGCGTGGATCTTTCGTCCAAGGGAGAAACGGGTGCAAACCAAAGAAAAAAAGGGTACAAGAAACGAAGAAAAAAAAATAGACAAAACAGAAAAATAAAAAGAGAGAAGAAATGCATGAACTGTCGTTTGTCACTTACCCTTCAGGGAGGATGTTATCATGGGGTCACCTGAAAACGATACAAGTACAGTATTTGCGTGAACGTCGATGCATGAGAGAATGAGATAGATAGATAGATAGATAGATAGATAGATAGATAAACAGATATATAGGTACAAAAGGAGAGTAGATAGCAAAAAACGAGAGATAGAGAGAGAAAGAAAGAGCGCAGTGTGAAAATCATTCGTCGTAAAACGAATTTTTTGTTCTTCGTATCAATCGTGTTCAAGCTAGAGAAAACGTGAGATCAGAGAAAGAGAAGACGGAGGCATGTTCGGCTAATCCGTTCGCTGCTTATGTTCGCGCGCGTTTCAACATCTCTAGAGGATGTTTCAAAGATCTTACGATGTTCTTCGTGTTGTAACGAGAGCTTGACGTGCTGCTATCAGAGATTACCTCTTACACGTGTACCTCGTAATCCGTATCGTGATAACACAGATTCTAAGCCGTTTGTATATATAAATTTTCAAACTGTAGTACAAACACCTTTCGTGTACTCTGTTACGACTTGTTATAGGAAAACCATTTTCTGTTATAACTTATTTGTACACTTCTGTCCATAAACATCCAATATAAATATTTACAAAATTCGCATAAGTATTTCTTAAATTTAGTTGCTTCTATGGATTTATCATGTTGTCCTTTAATCTTGACGCTGCTCTTTGGGCGATACAAGTAATATTTATTATCAAATAGCGTCGATAGTTATTATATAGATAAGTGAGCGAAAATATACAAGTTTTAGACGATTTTGTATCTCATTCGTTCTGTTTCTCACAGTACGAAATGCAGTATATTTCGCTGCGGACTTACACGTGTAGCGAGTGTTTTTTCGTGAATTTCGTGAGAGTTTGGTCGTTCGATAAAATCGCGATGAATCGAACACCACTTCGTTTCTCTCAGCGAAACTTTTTTATTTTATACTTAAAAAAAAATTTTTTTATTACGATATTGTCAGAAATTTTTGAATTTTCGACAAGTTACGTTCTATCGTCTGGTACTTAATTGAAGGATAGTAAAACTATCCTTGTTTATTAATTTACTATCCTTGTTTGTTAATCAATAATTTAAGAGTTTCAACTGTTATGTTATGGAATATTCTAGCGTATGTGAATGAGTTTTTCAAGTGAATGTTTCTAAAACATATTGTGGGGAACGAGAATTGTAAGAATGAGTGTGTGAATGATTTTATTGCGTATATCCTTAGTATGTGTGAAAAATAAAAAGTAATCGGGAATATTCTCGAATATTGATTATTCGAGAATATTCGAAACTTTGTATAAAAGGCAGAATGTGTGTGCGAATGAGCGAGTACGAGAGTGCTTTGAAAACAAGAGAAAAGAATCTAGAATGTTCGGTGAATGAAAGGTATAAAAGCGTGTGTATGCGAAGTACAGAGTCAGAGTCAATTTGTATCTGAATGAAGTAATAAAAGTGTTTCTTAAATAATTCCTACAATATTGAGTCCGTTGTTTATTGTGCGTTACTGAAAAAGCATATAGTTATAAAGAGCTTTCAATCTCCTTGTATTTAATTTTAAAATAATAAATATCCTACATAATTTTTACTGTGCAACGCGTTTAAGCGTCTCCTGCACTCTACGTGTTAATACACATACATTGTATCGATCACATGCATTGCGTATCGATCATTTAAGATTTATGAGTAAAAGAGCAGTGCTATGGAGACGTTCAGAAAACGTCAGTTTAAGTTTGAGAGTGCTAGTGATCGTAACGATGAGTTCTGGAGGAGAATTATCAAGAGAAAAACGTGCTGCTATTATAGTTTTAATTACTGAAGGCTATTCTATTAGACCAGGGGTCTGCCACGAATGACGATTGTCATGATTTAAGAACCTCTCGCGAGTTTTCTCGTGTTGCACACCCCTCTGTTACAGACGGATCACGAAATAACCCGTGTTTTCTACACGCTGTCTTTAGATATCACCTACTTTGATACATTGTATCTATTTTGTCTATTTAAGTATTTAAATCAATAGTCAGTGTAATCAGCTTATGTGCATTTCAGCGATTGGCCAAAAGAAATTTCCTATGAGAGCTTGCAGAGTTTGTGCCACCCATGAAAATTTTGTATGGTTCTTCTTCATAGAGAAAAATGTTTCACACTATATACTTCAAAAAAATACTAGAAACTTTAGTACAATTGATTTTTAAATAAAATTTTATGATAATTATTAACAAACATAATTTTTTTTTCAATAGTAAGTAAAATGCACCCTATTATACAATTTCTGGAAGTTGCATAAAAATTATTTAATAAATAACAAAGTTATGATGATTTTAATAACGTATAAGTTTGCTCAAAAATGCGGTTCCAGGCGTATGTCTTAATCTAAGATTAAGCCTTAAAACTTAAATGAAAGTTTACTAAGTTAAAAAAAGTGTATTTATCTATATAGTTTAAGTTTAAAAATGATGGCTCTCAAAATAAAAATCTAAATCGTTGTACTGTTGTTATTTGGCTCAGTCGACTAATAAGTTTATCCATTATTGTATTAGACACAGAGCTAGAAGAACTTAGATTTCTACGATACTGTAGTGAAGCCATATTTGCGTCCGGATAATTATGAACGGGAGTGTACAATTAAATTTGTACAAATTTTAAGCTGTATTTTATTTCTTTCGTGGCGATTCTCCAACACTCGCCACTAGAGGGACAGCAGCACTCATTATTTCCCGCAAGTGCTCATTTTCGTCTCTATTTCTGTTAGGTGACTGCAAAAGTTCGTGCTCGATTTTCATAGATGACAAATGTTTGCACTTTTGACTGTGCTAATGTTTCTTTTATAACCATATTATTAACTGAAAGTTATCTAAATGCGTCGTGAATCAACATAACTTTGAAAAAAAAGATTATGTAAATTAATTTGTGTGCAGGGTTAATATTTAAAATGGAAAATGAAAAGTTATATCTTCGTCGTGTTACGTTATATGAGTTTAAAAAAGAAGCAAGTGTTGGAACTGCGACAAAAAATATCCAAAACGTTTACTTGAATCGTGCTTCTGCTCTTAGTATAGTTAAAAAGTGATTTATTCGACTTCAAAATGGTGACTCTCAATCTAAACTATAAACTTCGCTCTGGACGACTTTCTAGTATTGATAATGGCTTTATCCGTGATTTAGCGAACAATAATCCACGGATTACCACGAAAGAGATTATTGAGAGACTAAACGTTGACAATTCGACTGCATTTCGCCATTTAAAACAGCTTGGATACGGAACGGATACAAAACGGATCAAACTGAACCGTGTTTCCACGTGTCGCGCATCAGACACTGCAAAAACTTAGAGAGGGGGAAAATCTTCCAGCACTCGCCGTATTCTCCTGATCTTGCTTCTTCAGATTTCCAACTGTTTTGCTCTTTGCGAAATAATCTGAATGGCAAAAAATTTGATTCTATGGAAGAAGTGAAAAACTACCTCTCAACTTTCTTTAAAGGGGAATCACGCAGTGAGTGATTCCTTTCTACAAAGAAGGAATTCAAAAACTTGTAAAACGCTAGGCGACAGTTGTAGAAAATTATGGAGAGTACATTATTGGTTAATAAATACAGGTAACTCTTCTATAACACGGTAGATAGGATTGTCTGCGAAATAATCTGAATGGCAAAAAATCTGATTCTATGAAAGAAGTCAAAAACTACTTCACGTCTTTCTTTGAAAAGAAACCACGCAATTTCTGTAAAGAAGGAATTCAAAAACATGTAAAACATTGGGACACAGTTATAGAAAATGATGGAAAGTATGTTATTGATTAATAAATACTATTTTTCATGAAAATGTGTTGTATTTAATTTAATTTCAAATCAGGCACGAACTTTTGCAATATATATAGAATTTTCTGACTTGTCTTTAAGATCTTCGCGTCTAAAGCAGGGTCTGCTAGGTAGCTTTATTAATGAGTCCACTAGCAGACTCAGTATAAAACGTTCTTCCCTCTCTTTTCTCTCTCTCACACACAACAACCCGAACCAACGCGCTTCACTTTCATTATTTAAGTCGCAAATAACGATAAATTAAATTGTATCAACAGGCGCACCTTGTCTAAATACGTTCTGCAGGAACAAAGGTATCAAAAGATATCAAGAGACACTAGAAATACCAAAAACCAATACTCAACCAGCCTTCCCAAAGCCTTCACCCCTAACGAAGCATTTAACAAGCTGAAAGGATTATCGTTGGACTACGCGTGTCTTCTGGAGGGGTGTTTGAAATACGTAAAATACAATATAACGCTTGTAAGTCGATTAAAAGGGTAAAACTCGGATAAAATCTAAGTAGAGTATCTACTCTCTTTCTAAACTAGGTTAGAAAGTATGAGAATATTTGAAAATATTTTTATCAAGCGTCTGAACACCGTTTGTTATCAAATTTTGTATAAATCAGCGTTCTTTATTAGCATCGTATCGTGAATATGATTATTTAAATACTTAAAATAATAAAACGTCCAATGCACAATCCGTCAGTTTGCTTTCATTTCATAATGCAAGATTTTGAACATTATTGCTTTAGTACGATCATTCATCTTTTCCTTCGATTTGTTTAAAGCAATAATATTCAAAATCTTGCCCTATAAAATGTTTTGAATATTTTAAATCACAGTTTAACATTCTTATAAAATTAATTCCCTAAATAATTTCTGCGACAAGAGTGTCTAAGAATCTCCAACTCGTTTTATGATACAGCGTTTCGAGTATCTACACTTTCCCATTTTCGAATTTTTAAAAATCCCAATTCAAATTTTCTTCACCATTTTCGAGCGACGAAATATTCCACGCATTTTCACATCAGCAATTTTCTTCGGTGAAAGGTTGAATCCTCTGACACGAATTGACCGGGAAAGGATTAGCTTTCGATCTATCGAACACGTTATTCAACAACTACATCGATTCGAAACAGAATGCATTCGAATCCAGTAGTCTTGCAAACTTTAACCACGATCGATGCCCAATACTTTAACCTTTGCTAAAACGTAAAAGCAGTCTCAGTTTCACGATTATTCGAATATTCAAATTTTCACCATTTTCAGGTAACAAAATATTCCGCGCATTTTCTCCAGCGAAAGGTTCAATCCTCTGACACGAATTGCCCAGGAAAGGATTACCAACAGATCGATGTAAACGCGTTATTCAAAACCCAAATCGATTCGAATCGAATAATCTTCCAAACATTAACCACTTGCGCTGGAAATTACAAGGCAATTATCACAGAAGTAAAAGTCACGTGCGTGACACGTCGAGATTGTTCGCATGAGAGCACAGTTTCTGATTGCACTGCATCGCGTACAGTTATCTCAATTCAACTCGTATTCGAAAATGGAAATCGCGTCTGCGAATTTCTCGGCAGCGCGAGCGGTTAACCACGATCGATGCCCAATACTTTCGAGGCCTTTGCTGAAACGCAAAAGGGAACAAGAGCAGAGATCCGTTGCGGAGGACGCGTGGGCCCAGGCACTCGGGGTCAGGGATCAGCATCCGCCGCAGAAAAGAACGGGAGAAACGTTCCTCTCGCGGCAGATAGGGCATCTACTCTCTCGCTCGCATAATATTATACGCAAGTGGGAGTGCTCGCGCGGACACGCTTCGCGGAGAGGGTCCTGGTCCTCTCCTTCGTCCTCTCGCCATCCTCTCTGCCTCCGTCTCCCGTTCAATGCACGCACCACCCTTTATTAGGCTTTGTTTCGCTTCAACCCTGCCGCTCGGACGATGGCGGCGGAAAATAACGTTACACGGTTCCCTCGTCGCGAGGCTTTCGCGTTCTCCCTTTTTCTGGCGGAAATCACGTGGTTCCGAGTGGGCGGACCGAGTGATTTTTTTTTTAAATCAAGTTTCATGATTCGACGATAAGAAAATTGGAACACCTGCTATATTACGCTTTTAACGTGTAATTTGTAATTTGTAATTTTGTAGTGTATTGTATTTTGAAGTGTTTTAGTGGAAATTTGCTTCGAAGGACAGTTTCTCGACTGCTACTCTGTTTACTAATTATATTAAATATAGCTCTGAAACTTTGTTGTGATTTATTACCCTCGCAAGATTAACCATTTTTTGACCTCGAATTTTATTTTTTGCGAGGGCTTTTTAAGCGACCCACGCAAAGTTAACAATTTTTGCGTCAACTTTTGTTAATTATTGGTACCCTTTTTACTCCTAAGTGACTTTCCAAGTGACTTAGTGACCTACGAATTAGTATTAAAAAAAATAATGAACAAAATTTAACCCACTTCTCAAAAAGGTTCGCTTGTCTTTTGTTTCTTTTCTTGTAACGCAGCACGATTTTCAATTGGCACAGTCGATCATCGTAGTTCGCTCTTAAAGCGTAATTTTATCCATAGTTATTTCTTGCAATTTATTTAATTATCCATTTCCAGTAATTATCCGTATCCAACTTTCCTTTAACTTTATCAGACCTCTGCTCTGTCTTTCATTTCTTCAGCGTCAGCTTTGCAAGTCACACAAGCGAGTATTATTATAGCGATTGCAGTCCTCGGAACTTGCTTCTCATTTCACCAACGAATCTAAATTTACCTTCGATTAAAGAACGTAGAAACGTGCAACTTGTGGCGCGAAAATTGATATTTGTTAAAGAATATTATTGTAGAAATGACATCTTCGATTCGAAAATTGCCATTTCTCGAGAAGCCTCGTAATGGTCGCGGTAAGGACGATAAACGAAAGAAAACAGCCACTGCGAGCGTGCGCCAGGCTCGTGAATGAATGACGCTTGAAGTCGCTTGATTAGAGAGAACGATATTGGCGGAAGCTCGCATCCAAGCAGAAATGTAAAGCTATTCGGTGCCAGGATGCAATTATACTGGTGCCTAGCAACACCGAGCAACCGAGGTTTCGCTGTATTCAAGCGTTGATCACGAACGCGAGTTATCGTAGGAAGATCAGAGAAAAGAACGCGTTCAATTCGCCTCTCCTTGTCCCCTAACTTTTTCCACGCCATTCGAAACAGTGAAAAAAGAATAATTTGACGTAACACGCTTCGTCCCTTTAGAAACAGTCTTCGCTGATTGCATACGAATATCTAAATACAGTGGTACCTTGGCACACGACCTTAATCCGTTTCTGACGTTTGTATTTATACCAAAGCAACCTTTCGCATAAGAAGTAACGTAAAAATGATTGATCCGTTTCCATGTAAAAAGAAGAAACTCCTATTGATGTTATACTTACGTTAATAAGGTTGTAAAATGATTTAAACACCGTTTTAACACATAAATAGAAAATAAGATTCTATTATAGATTTTTAAATTTAAACTCTGCTTAATATATTACAAGCGTGGGTCCATGCACGAATATAATTTTGGAGCGGACGATTTTGAAAAAAAAAAGAGCGGAAATAATGATTTTGATAAAGTAATTTTTATTATTTTATATAAAAATGTGTCCTTTGTTATTATTTTTTATTACATAATCGTAATCAAAATGGACGAAATTGCAAGAACGTGATATTACGCGATCTTCAAACAATGTGTTAATACTAAAATACAAAAGGAAACAAATGATATTCTATTCTGTGGAAAAAGAGTTCCCTTGCAATAAAACTTGGCAGCTATTTTGAAGCAAAGTATGTAACAAATTATCAGTCAAGAACAGCGTTTAAATGATTCCCTAGAAGTTTATAAAAAGTATGCACTAGTTTAGTTAACATAACTAATTTTTTAACCTAATTACTGTATTGGCACTTTAAGTTCATCCTTTTGCAAATGAAGTACTTTTACTTAATTATTTTATTTGAAAAATCAGCAAATGTAAACTAGATAGTAAGAAGTAAAAAATTTCATTCTAGAAGATACAGATATTTATTTAAATTAAAATTTAAATTAATAATTATAACAATTGGATGTAACAGTAGTAATCGAGTTGTTAATTATATTTAACAAATGTTCGCGATTTGAAATTTCAGCTAGCATATTTCTGGCACAAAATTTTATTTTGGAAAATACTTCTTCGATGAGGTTCAACATCGGTGAATATGGCAGTAGAAAAAGTAGAGTATGCCTTGTCTGAGCCACAAGATAATGCGCTTCCCGAGTTTTGTGTAATAAAAAAGAAAACAAAAAGTTTTTCTAGATTATTTATAATAATCCAATAACGTTGGCATATCAACAAGAAAACATATATTTGGTGTTCTTTGAAATAAAATGTTTAAGTAGAAGTACTTGATTTGTGAAAGGATGAATTCGATTTGCAAAAAGAATGAATCGATTTGTAAAAAGGTGAATTCGATTTGTAAAAAGGACGAGTTTGATTCGCAAAAGGATGAATTCGATTTGTAAAAAGATGAATTCGATTTCTAAAAAG
Organism: Xylocopa violacea; assembly: GCA_963969225.1. Taxonomy (NCBI): domain Eukaryota; kingdom Metazoa; phylum Arthropoda; class Insecta; order Hymenoptera; family Apidae; genus Xylocopa; species Xylocopa violacea. The sequence goes on from CAXAJV010000015.1 coordinate 16,458,939, forward strand.
GTGAATTCGATTTGTAAAAAGGATGAATTTAAAGTATCAACACAAATATAGATACTAAATTAATAAACCAAATGGAATAAACTTTATTGCTTTCTGTTTTGCAGTTATATTTTTTTATATGATATTCTTACCTGTACAATCCGTCAGTTAATAATACATCAACTCCGAATATAATTGATTATTAATTTAATTTTCCCTCTGAAGTAATTACTTAAGATCGACGCAAAAAAATTGATGTCGTATACCCAACAGTAGTCGTATACTAAGCAAAATTTGTCACGTTCTAACAGGACGTATTCCGAATTGGACGTATTCCAAAGCCAACGTATAACGAGGTACCACAGTGCGAAACGTTTGTAAAGTTTAAACTTAAAATTTGAGTTCAATCGTCCATCATCTTTTATCTAATAAACATCCCAATCACCAAGAATCATTCTTTGATTTTCTCGAACAAGTTCTAATTTAACCCTTTGCACCCCGAATTATTTTTCAATTTTGTTGCCAATAATTCTCCACTATTTAAAGTGTTTCTCGACTGCTACTCGTATAACCAAGTCTGTTTACTAATTACATTAAATATAGCTCTGAAACTTTGTTGTGATTTATATTTATGAAACTTGTATTTGTTTTCTTTTTTTAATTACCCACGCAAGGTTTGGCTTTTTAAGTGACCCACGCAAGGTTAACAATGTTTGCCTCGACCTTCGTTAATTATTGGTACCCTCTTTACTCCCAAGTGATCTTCTAAGTGATCAAACAAAGAACAGTTCCTCGACTGCTACTTGTAAACAATTTTCCTTGCCAATTATATTAAATATAGCTCTCGAACTTTGTCGCGGGACCTTATATTTGTTTCTTGTTTCTATTTACCATTCTCATTAGTCATACTCGAAAAAGGAGTGCAAAGGGTTAATAAATGGCGTAGAAATGAAATAAATCTCCGAGAGTTTGAGAAAAATCGCAACTCCGTAGCCAGGTTCCGCGCATTGGTTGGCTGCAGCGCGTGTGGGCCGAGGCAGAGATCTTCCGGTGGATTTTGCGCGATGACTCATCGCATCTCGTACCTCGGATCGTTCCGCGAAATATCGAAGAGGAGTTTCTTCTTTCTCGCGAACGGTTCGAGAGGCGACGAGGGGCGATCAGTCGGAGTTGGCTGCGTTGCTGCGCCGAATAACGAGTCGTGACTTTCACCGCGTTAACAGCGACGCGTCTCGTAATTATTACAATTCCATTCTGGCTGAACGCCATCAGCAAGGTAAACAAAGGAAATACTTTCCGCTGTCCTGTTTTACTTTCACCGCGGACCATTCGAACGTGGTCGCGCGCGAGTGGATGCTCGCGTCGCGTGCATACTGGGTGATTTAATAACACTGGCTGGCCGCCGTTTCGATTCGACGAAGCGTCCAAGAGTTTACCCTTTGCACTCGAGAGGTGATTCTCAGTCACCAATTTCAACCATTTTTGGAAAGTCAAGGGTGCAAAGGGTTATCCTTTGCACTCAGTCATCAATTTGAACCATTTTTGGAAAGTTAAGGGTGCAAAGGGTTATCCTTTGCACTCAGTCACCAATTTCAACCATTTTTGGAAAGTCAAGGGTGCAAAGGGTTATCCTTTGCACTCAGTCATCAATTTGAACCATTTTTGGAAAGTCAAGGGTGCAAAGGGTTATCCTTTGCACTCAGTCATCAATTTGAACTATTTTTGGAAAGTCAAGGGTGCAAAGGGTTAACCTTTGCACTCAGAGTATGACTCGACATCGGTAAATAAATAAAAAGAAGAAAGCAAATATAAATTTCACCTTAAATATAAATTACAACAAAGTTTGACCAAAGTTTGAAGATAATTGGAGAACAAAATTGTTTGCAAATAGCGGTCGAGGAACTGACCTTTGAAGTAAATTTCAAATAAAACGCAGTTGTTGGCTACAAAATTAACAAATAAATCGGAGTGCAAAGGGTTAACATCGCGATATCGTGAAAGTTCTTGATAAATTCTACTTAACCCTTTGACTGTGGCGTACTCTCGGAAAGCACCATCGATACATGCTGCAACTGGTTGTCCACTGATCGAAATATACAACACTTCAACTCTAATTGGTAATTAAATATAAAGAAAAAAATCTGAAATTGATTCGTCGGAGTTAGGGGCTTAAAGGTTGCCGCAGAACTTGTAAAGATTCTCATCTTTAATGCCTCGCTTCGATAGCTGTTGACGTATCATAAATTCAACATAATTTGGTATCGTTATGAGCACCAACCCAGTATATCAAGAACCATGGCCAATTAGTATTGGTGTAGAAACAGTTATCGGTCGCGGTAGACCAGATAAGTTCAGTCGATAGTGAGTAGTTTTACTGATTAGACGCATTACCGATTGAGGCAATTTTTTGTATAGCTAATTGTATATTAAAGTGTTTTAATTAGTTATTAGTGTGTTCTTGAATTTAAATATGACTGAGGAACTCGGACGCGCAACAGTATTTTTTAATTTATTATTATTAATAGTAAGTAATAATAGTAGTATTATTTTTAATTTTAACCCTTTGCACTCGGGTGTCTCCTCTGGGGAGACATCATAGTTGATTAGCGATTAAACTTATTCCGCCGCAGCTTTTTGAGAAATACATATTTCTCTCAAATTTTCTATTGCTGGAAGACGTTGGCAATCGAAACTATTGCTAAATATTGTTAAAATATTGCAGTTTTAGCGATATTTTTAGCTTCCATTGCCAATGTCTAGAAAGGAGTAGAGGGCAAAGGGTTAACCCTTTAATTTGGTAAATGTACCGTTAGGCCGAGTAACCCTCGAGTCAGGTACTCTGACGGGTTTTTCTACCCCTACGACGATGCAGGGACCACCATCACCTCGACATCGAGATCAGCCAGTGGATTGACTAGCTGCTACTTCCAGAATTAATATATAAATGTATGTTTTTGTCAAATAAAACCAGTGTCAAATTATACTAAGAACGAGCAGCTTGAACTAAACATAGAATAAAAATACTATCTGTCGCGTCGCAAAAATGGTCGCCCTTCTGTATATAGAACCAAATTTACGGTGCGGATGCGCATAACCAGCTATTTTTGAGGATTCCCAATTATTACTTACCTTCTTTCTTATTACTTGAATTTTTCTAAATACAGGGATTAAAGTCTTAAAAATTGTTTTGGGATTTATAAAGATTGACGTGCCATAAACTCCTAATTAATATTCCGCTTGGCCGCGTAACCACAAGCGAAAGGAAAGCAGCAAGTGGATTGGCTCGTGGCTGCTTCAGAATTTAGTATATAAGTTTGTACAAATGTAAAATAGATTATTAAAAAATAAGCCAAGTATCCGAAAGCAAGTATTTGAGTATTAAGCAAAAAACCAAACCCAGTCTCAACTAAACACAATATTATTATTAGAGAAATATAGAGTTGGATTTATTGAACATTCTTCTTCTCTCATTCAACACATAAAAGTCATCTTTGGCATTCTAACCGAGCGAATACGCAAGGCGAAGCTATCGACGCAACACTATCTATATAGGAAGGTTAAAAGTTGGATGTCTTGAAAACTCTTCTTCTGTCGATACTTGTTCATCCTTTAACCCTTTGCATTCCGAGTTATTTACCATTTTGTTGCCAACAACTCTTTACTATTTAAAGTGTTTTCTATTTGGAATTTACAGTTCCGCAACCATATTTGTAAACAATTTTATTTACTAATTCTATTAAATATAGTTCTCACACTATGTTGTAATTTATATTTATGGAACATATTTGTTTCTTTCTTTTATTCACTGACGTCGAGTCACACTTGAAAAAGGAATGCAAAGGGTTAAACTACCATCGAAAGGTCGTCCTCGAGCACTTCGCGAGGCGAAACTAAGGACGCAACAAGGCGTCCTAAAATCAGCTTGCGTCTTATGAGCTGAGGGTATAACTACGTCTTCTAAGACGCAAGCTGAATCACCAGGAAAAATACTACTAACCCATTCAAGACGGATTGCACACTGTGCTTGCAACGATATTAAATTGAAATTATGAGTCAGTACGGAAAAAGTAGCCGTCGAAATAAGACTGATTTAAAATAAAAGGTATCTTTAGAAGTGTGTAAACGTAAAATTTGCTATTAGCTTCAATTTGGTCCTCAAAATGAGCAGCCCAAAGCCAGAACCACCAGGAATGAAGAAAATGAGCAGAAGCTTTTAACTTCTGGGACTAGTCTCCAAAGAAGTGAGCCGTCTCGAATGGGTTGACTCGTAAAAATCAAATTTCATAAACACCTAACCTAACCTATCGATTGCAACGTAACGCGTTCGCACCCTGAAAGGGAACCAATCCGATCCAGCGTGTCTAGAAGAAGGTCAACTCGTCGAGAAAGATTCGAAAGGGAACGACGGTCTCAGCTTCCAGCGGATCCTTGATCGAGAGGTAGGCGTTTCAGAGGAAAAAAGGATCGCGACACGGATTATAGAAGAGGTGGAAACTTGGCGGAACGTGTCGAATGAGACGGAAACGCGCGGAAAGAGCAGGCTGCGTTCGCCTCGGTTCCACGGTAAATCATTCGCGGAGGTAGGAAAGTGGGGGTGGAAATAGGAGGAGGAGATCGATGTATTCGCGTATCCTGCGATCCTCCGCTTAGAAATGAACGTCGAGACCGCTGCGAGTTCTCCCGGAACGTTGCATTATCGACGGCAACGAGACGGAACGCGTCCTTGGAAGACGTCGCGAGCACCGTTCTCGCGGCTAGATCCGCGGAAGATCGTAGATCGAGGTGGATCCTGAACGACGAAGGTGGAACTAATCGACGCGACGTCCCTCGGATCACGTTGACGCACAGCGGACAACGTTTGCGGGTGAACACGTGAACTTTGTGGATTATCTTTTCCTCTAATTAGCACTCGCGTGCGTCCTGGCGAGGACCGTGGAGTCGCGGTAGCAAACGACTTCCGGTGTCCACGGAAATTTTCCGCCTGCTTCTTCTGCTTTTTGCGTCGTTCGTCGATCACTTTTGATTCCTCTCTTATTTAGTTTCTTATCTCTTCCTTTCGGTTTGCCGTTTTCGTTTGTAATTCCGTTTGGTATTTTTCTGTTAAAATATCTGATTGTATGTACAGCGAGATATTTATATTGCACCTTATTAACCAATCAGCTGTGTTTAACTAGTCAACCGTGTTACGACGAGTGTACTCGTCATTCGTAAAAAAATAGTGACTATTAGCTATTTAAATTGTAATTTTAGTGAAACCCACGACATATTCTCAAACTTCAAAATGTTTAGAATGTTTTGAACCCAGGCAGGAATAAAACAAACAAATAAAAATATGAATAATTTGAGAGGAACTCGTGCATCCCCGTATGCACTGGTTGCAATAACTTATCAGTTCGCATAACAAATCTATTTATGTGCGATGATAACGTTTTTTATGTGTAAATGCAAGAGGCAACTGGTCCAGCGCTAAAAGGAAATGAAAAAAAAAAGAAATATAAAAAAATATTTCTGCAATTTTCGATATTATTTATTATATATTTTATATATTCCTATATAAAAGGAATAATAGAACGTTTAACGCGATTAAACTTCTTAATGGAATATATTGAAGAAACTATTGCATTGTATCCAATCGAACTCGTATAAAATCAATTCAATTTCCACAGAATTATATTATATACCAGGCACTTCATCAACAAACAATCCTACACGAAGGTGTTCACATTGTTATAAAAATGAGATTAGAAAAGAATCACGATATTGGTGTTCGACGTGCAAAGTTACGTGTCGTTCCTTGTTTCACTGAAAAGCACTTTACACTTATCAAACGCAATAAGTAAGCAGTTTCCTAGCGTAGACTTTGCGTTACACTGTGCTCGAGCGTTGTAAAAATTCGTTCTCGCTATTTTTTCATAACGCGCCTATAGAATTATAACTTCCAAAAATGCTTCTCTCAACGAGCGACATTTCGCATAACGAATGACACGGAAAGAAGAAGTCTCCTCTTCTTTTTTATTCAATGATAACGCGGTTTCACATTTTTGTTAAATTTTGAAGCGCCCGCAAAAGCAAATGTCGCTAGACAGCTTTCTAAAAAAAAGAATTAGGTATGAGTCGCAAATTTATAAAAAATAAACTACATAATTAAATCAAAGTCATATTCCAGGTTTGTCCAGTCGGGTATAGAAGAAAAAATAAGGATGATTTCGCTCCTTAACAAATTATGTATAAGTAATTTTCTTTAAATGAGCGTTACGTAGTAAAAATTTGGAATATTTTTTGGTGTTGCGTTCTTAGTTTCGTCTCGCGAAAATGCTCAGTTGGAATACCGAGGACGACTTTTTTAATGGTAGATTTGAAGTATGATTGAGTACCGAAAAAAGGAGAATTTTCAAAGGATCCAACTCTTAGCCTTCTATGTTTAGTCGAAGATGTTTGTTTTTAATATAATTTGACACTGTCTTAAATTTCCAAAATGTACATTTATATAGTAATTGTAGAAGCAGGAGCTAATCAATCGGCTGGCTGAGTTCGATGTTAAAGGTTGCGAGGCCTAACGGCATCCTTAATTTAGTATCTTGAGTTTATGATACGTCAATAGCTATTGGAGTGAGGCATTAAAAATGAGAATCTTTACAAATTCTATGGCAACCTTTAAGCCTCTAAATTAGGAAGTTAATTAGAAAAAGTGATAAACAGAAATTGGGACCCTTGCAACCGTAGCACAAATCTGGTTTAAATGTTTTTTGTTCCAAATGAAACAGAACATTTGACGTACAACGCTTTATTGTATTTTCCATTAATTTATACAGGAAAAATTGTTACGCGTAACGAGTGTATCGCATTACGAGTAAGAATCTCAAACGAATTATGCTCGTTATGCGAGGTTTCACTGTAGTATAAAACAATTGAATACACTTATCAAAAGCTTCGTAGCGCAAACTTTGCGTTACACTGCGCGCGCGTGTCGTAAAAATTCGCCCTCGTCGTTTTTTCACAACGCGTCTAAAGACGTATAACTTGAAAAAGAAAGGATTCGTCAGGTTCGTCTGCGTATACCGCAGCGGCGATTTGAATAAAGGGGTAGCGGAGAACTGGGCGCGAGGAAGGACAGGCCAGCGGAGGACAGTGCCTTTCGTGGAAATGGCGAACGATTAGATACGGTTTTCATGTACCGCCACTCCGGATGATGGACGTCGCTGTTTATTTCGCCGTCGAGATTATCGTGGATTTCCATGAGAGAAAAATAACAGCGTACGTACACGCGTTATTCGTAACAGTGTCTACGCGAAAACACTCGTCGTCTCGACTTATTCGGACAGCGTCGCTGAAGAAAGGGGTATGGCGCGCGCTTTGAATAATCGGAGAACGTTGAACTCGAGGATATGGAATTTTACGAGAAGGGAAATGGAGATTTTTTATCGAGCAGGTTTTTTTTTAGAATCGTTCGAAGAAGAGCGTCGAACGTCATTACTTTGGGATAAAATGTCGGCACCATTGGGATTATTAAAACAGTTCGAATGGCTGCTTAATCATTTGCACTCAACCTTTCGTTAGCAATAGAAACTATTGCTAATTGCTGTAACTGCTGGCATAAATAACAATGGTTTTTATTGTCTACTGACGTCTGCTAATAGAAAATTTCCATTTCAATAGAAAACTTGAGGGAAACATGCATTTTTCAAGAAGCTACGGTAAAATAAGTTCACTAATCAATACTGATGTCCCCTCAGAGGGGACATCCGAGTGCAAAGGGTTAATCCAGTTTTGAGAAACTTTTATAATTATTTGAAAAAGTATGTATAAAGAACGTTTACCTCTGGTTTAAAGTACTTTTTCATTGACTATTAACATTTTAGTTATCGCTTTGTTCTTCGTTAACCCCTGAAAATGCGTTTCAAGTGTTTCTTCGTGCTTTTATCGAAATTTTTGATCGAACAATTGAAACACGAAACACAGTGAAACATAAAAAATGCTTAATCCTTTGTGCTCGATGAAGTAGCAACTTGAGATTTTATTTTACTTTTATTTCACCGGGTGTAAATTTTATTCTCGATGGTATTTCGCTGGGTTCGTCGCAAGGTTTTCAATTATTAGTCTTGTAGAGAATCACTGTGGCTTTCGAATTCGCTGTTTATCACTTTAATTTTTCGATTACTTGCATCTAATATGTAAAAATCTCCATCACTGTTTTCATTTTCTCTATCGCTAATTTCTTCACAAATCCAATCGATCTCGTTTTTTAATAATTCAAAATCAAATTCATCTTTACTCGAGCTAATTGCACATCTAAAATCCACTTCTGTAGGGCTTCGAAACTTAAAATCAGTCGATGAAGAACTCGACTTGTCGTATGAAACCACGAGAATCACCTTTTTCTGCGAATATCTCGCAAAAGTTGTTCGGAATAGTATCAAAATCAACGCAAAAGAACCTAACCAACTTCAAGCGGCAATTCAATAGCGCTTGAATATTTAGATTGATGCAATGACAGAACACAGTTAAACTTTTTATATAAATCTTAATAAAAGAAGTTACTATACGTGCAGACAAGAGCTGCACTTAGTGATTTGAAGTTTGTTTTAATGCGAGACGTGTGTATTAGAAAAGTTACAGTAGGAAAGAAACATGAAACGTCTGATGGGAGTGTCCTATTTGATTAGGATAAACGAATTCGTTTATCGCAATGTCATGATTTTTGGTGAGAGAAGCGAACGTCAAAACTAATTAGTTATGGAAAATTGTTAAGAAATGACTAAAACGACCGTCCTCAAACCAACCTTCACTTGCAGGTACCAAGTGCACCCTTGGGTGACGCGCATTCCGCGTGTCTTAACCCTAGACCGCAACAAGTAGTACCTTTACGAAGCGCCTTGACCTTTGCACTCTGCTCCTTCCTGGACGTTGGCAATAGAAGCTAGAAATATTGCTAAAATAGCAATATTTTAGCAATACTTGACAATAGTTTTCTATTGCTAACGTCTCCCAGCAATAGAAAAACCAATTGAAAATTTTCAAACGGGTGCAGGAGGCTAGAAGAATTGGAATTTGGCAACTACGATCAAGATTTTTGAGATAGGATGAGTCTTAACCCTTTGCGGTCCTTTGTCGAGTGTGATTCGACATCGCTCGAATTGAGCGATGAAAGAGAAAGAAACAAATATAAATAACAACAAAGTTTTAGAGGTGTTTTAGAGTTTACAAATAGCAGTCAAAGAACTGTGCTGCAACTGACAACTTTTTTAAATAAATTTCAAGTAAATTCCAAACAAAACACTTGAAATAGTAGGGAGTTAGCAACTAAACTATTAATTTGAAAAATAATTTGGAGTGCCAAGGGTTAAGGAGTTTATGTTGAGTTGTCAATATTGTCAGAGGATTGGTCATGCAACAGCGTGGTTGCGAAGTCGTAGCTGTCACATTTGAATGTAATGTGGAAAGGATGATCTTTTATAGGGGTGGGTTTCTGGAAACGTGGAAACCTTGAAACGCTTAGAAAACAAAGCACTCGCTAGGAAGATTTTGTCGTTTGAAAGTAAAAAGAAACTCTGAGCTTAGATTTAACCCTTTGCACTGGAGTATTTATGTTTGAGAAGACTAGCAAGCAACTCAAAATTATTTTTCATATTCGATCAAGGAACGTGTTATACCTCAACTTGTCGGTTTAAAAGTGTTCAAAATGGGTTTAGAAAATAACTCTATGATATTCTTTATTTTCCACGCACTGGAAGTGACTTCTTTAATCTTGCAGTCTCTCGAAGGAACCGAACTAACGTTAAAACACACAGAGTTGATGACCTAAAGCAGTGGTCGACAAATCGCGTCTCTTTCGCCATTTGAGTGCAGCTCTGCCACGAATGACGTTTGTCTTGTGTACTTTGCTTGCTACTTAATTTATATCATTATTAACTCTTTGCGCTCGGTTCCTTCCCGGGCGTTAGCAATAGAAATTATTGCTAAAATAGCAATATTTTAGCAATAGAAACTATTAGTAACGTCTCCCAGCAGTAGAAAATTTCCATTTCAATAGAAAACTTGAATAGAAACTTATGCATTTCTCAAAAAGCTGCGATGGAACAAGTTTAATCGTTAATCAATTCTGTTGTCCCCTCAGAGGGGACCTGCGAGTGCAAAGGGTTAAAACATGTAGGTCAAAATAAAATTAAAAACTGATAATAAAGTGGTCGTATAAGACATGTGATGGTCGATGGTCTTATAAGCTTATTGCTGTTACGGGTCAGATTAGAGTTTCTTAGAATATCAAATAGTATTTACAATGTTCGAAATTCTAAACTGTTTTATGACATGGCCCTTTTATTTTGAAAGTGCTGCAAGTCCATTTTCTTTTGTTTCGAGAAACTTGAAGGTTAACATGTCTGTCGATTAAAAAATATAGGTTACTCATGTCAAATCTGGTAATGTTTCTACTAATTTTACAATTTGATTATATAAATTTGTTTTTTTGCCGAATTTAACTAAAATACTGTATATTTATGGGCTGCAAATGGACTTACACCACTTTCATAATTAGTCAATTGTAAAAATCATTTAATTTCTGTTCTGGAAAATTAAATGTCACTTAAAATATTTCGTATTAATCCAATTTTGTTTATAAATAATAACAAGAAATAAAATGGGAGTAGTATTTTTTATTTTAAACGTTCATTATATTGATATATCGCTAAATTTAGCATAAGATATAGGTATTATTTATTTATGTTCTTAATGTGGCAGTGTTTTAAAATACTCATGATGCACAGGAGATAAATAAGATATATCGCTAAACTTAACATAAGATGTAGGTATTATTTATTTATGTTCTTAATGTGGCAGTATTTTAAAATACTCCTGCTGCACAGGAAATAAATAAGATAATAACTGCTCCATATTCTTATATTTTTCAAATATAATAGGTCTGACATCGTGATGCAAAGGGTCCAGGGTGATTTTTTCAAATTTTGATGATCTTCCCCGACACGTAGGTGGTAAATCTAAACTCTTAACCCTTTGCACTCCGAATTATTTTTCAATTCTGTTGCCAACAACTCTCCACAATTTAAAGTGTTTTCTATTTGAAATTTATTTCAATGAAACAGTTCCGCATTTGTAAACAATTTTGTTTACTAATCGTATTAAATGTAGCTCTCAAACTATGTTGCATTTTATATTCATGAAACATGTTTGTTTCTTCTTTTTATTTACTGACGTCGAGTCGCACTCGACAAAGGAATGCAAAGGGTTAAATTTTGTGCACTCCACTGATGTTTTATATAAAATAGTATATGGTGCACTTTGACAAAACCTCATCCAACATATTTTCAGCCAATTTACTTGTTCTCCATTAATGTTTCTTCTTACGCGTTTTTTAATTGCGTTTTGTAGATTTTTCGTTAAAACGAAATTCTCTCGTTTCATTTCGTGTAAAATAAATTTCTTACGTTGTCTACATTATTTTATAATATCATAATAATCTATAGAAATTGTACGTACAACATTTTCATAATCAATGGCTGCGCAATTCCTTCCGATCAATTTTAAATTGAACAAAGCATTGACATTTTTTAAGATATTAAACATTAACTCGTTAGAAATAAAAAGTTTACATCGAATTAAGCATAAAATTACGTGATATCTCATTGTTTATAAAAATTGCCTTACATCACTTACAAAATGAATGATTTGCTATATTGGGACGCACATGTACGTACGTAGCATCAACCAAAGAATACAAACTTCTCGTGACGATTAAAAATAAAATACATCTGTTAGAATACAACGATGGCGAGTAAAAACCCCACTCAAGGACCTTCCACAGCTATTCTCAATAGTTTTTCCTCAAACGACCGAAGGAGAAAGGACACAGTCAAGAAGCAGCAAGCATACAAAGCGCATCAAACAAAATCCCTTTCATTATAAAACAGTTCACTGATAGTTGTTAAATATTTTCCTATTATAAACAATAAAGTTTTGGTTAACGCATTGAAAGAACCTTTCGCACGGCATCGAGCAATGGCGAATAACAACCGATTCGAACGTACTCGATGGAACGTCACGAGATATCCGCGTAACAATCGCGTAATCGATAACCGCGTGACGTAACGGGAAGAAGAACAGGGAAACTGAATGAATCGGAGAACGGAGGAGCCGCGTTCGCCAAAGAATCGGGCACGAATCGACATCGCGGCGATCCTAGTGGCCCTAAATCGCTGCGAGGCTTCAAGAATCCAGTTGGTCGGCAAAGGACCCAGAGACTGCACGATAATCATTATGATCGGAGGCAATCTCCGTAGAAAATGATCATCGTAACCGGTAATGAGCCGCTTCCTCCGTCGTCGTGATAGCGGTTTAAACACGCATACCGTCGGTCTTTATTTTCTCTCGCAATATTATATCGAGAAAACCAAGGGAACTGACGCGACGGGTGGAAGGATCGCTCGATCGCCGATTAATCGTGTAAAATTAACGAAGTGCGCGATCACGCGTGAATATCTTACTCCGAGTTTGATTACCGTTTCGTGCGGGTACCGCGCGATGCAATTTTATATCGAACGTGTGATTTAAACGCAATCTTTTTGCTGCGAAACGCTTAATTTCGGTGGTTTTGTTACTCGAGAGTAACCGGATTTCGAAGGCTTTTTTCGAGTGTTCGATGCGTTATTCTGGGAAAGATGTTTTCAGGTGTGCGAATTCCTGCATTTTGAAAATTTTATTGGTAACTGAACACGCTCGCAGTGAACGCACGCATCTTTCTGCAATCCACAAAAATTCCGTTCATGTCGTAATGCATAGATACAGGTCGCTCTTTTACAACACGACATCCTACAACACGATTTCGCTTTAATACGATAAGAAAATTGCAAGAACTCTCGTATAACGCTGCAAGATATAATACGGTTCCTCTTTAACGCGATAAGAAAATTGCGAAAACTTTTGTACAACACTGCGCTTCCACAGCACTAGATAAAATAATTGTTGCTCAACGACGGGAAGGAGTAATGAGCTATAGTGGCTTTACATGAAAATATACAAAAAATTATAATTTATTCATGTATAACTGTATTCCGATGACTTGATGCGCAGTATTTCCCAGACTTTTCTTTTTAAGTTGTAAAATTTTTAAGGAACACGACTTAATTTCGGATTTTTACTTATTACTCCTTTAGAGAGTTGTTTTAAATTGTGTGGAACGCGTAAAAGCGGGCAATATTTTATTGTGCTTTAATTTAAATTTCATAATTTTTTGCGAAACACTCTTTATGTTCTAAAATTTTTAAGGAACACTGAAGTAAATTTCAGTTTGCAATTATATTTCCCTTTGAGAGTTGTTTTAAACTGCGTGAAACGCATAAAAGCAATGTTTTGTTGTATTTTAGCCTCACTTCTATAATTTTTTGCAAAACATTCTTTAAGTTCTAAAATTTCTAAGCAACACTAGAGTAAATTTCAGTTTTTAGTTACTAATTCCCTTTGAAAGTTGTTTTAAATTGCGTGAATAACGCATAAAAGCAATGTTTTGTTGTAATTTAGCCTCAATTTCATAATTTTTTGCAGAACATTTAGTAATTATTTGTAGAACACCAATGTTTTGCGAAACACAGTTTAGAAGACGCTTTCATAGCAAAAAACGTCATGCATAGTCTATGGGCCATTTTTAATAAATATTAAGTTACTTATATGGAATTGAAAAAAAATGTTTTTAATAAGTTTTCGAAACGTAATCCTCCTTTTACTGGCTCTGAGTCTCATGTAACACGGCTTCACAAAACACGAACTTTTATAGGAACCTATCTACCGTGTTATAGGAGGGTTTTTTGTATAAATACGCATTAAAATATGCATTACACGCTAAAATGCATTTGTACGCTCAGCTAAATTTTTTAAATTAAGATATTAGAATCTAAAAATTAATTGCTGTTATCACTATTTTACGCGAAATAATGATGTTTAAAACACTGTTTGAGACGTGTACCAAAAACGATAACAAACGATAACTGTTTTACATAATAAAATGAATTAATGCTAATTGTATTAAAATTAAAATAAATTAATAATAATTGTATTAAATAATGAAACGAAATTTATATTTTACTTCGTATAAAAAAAAAAATATTTTTTCTTATGCCACTCCAATTCTTTTATTATTTCATTATTTATTAAATTTTTTAAAAATCATTTCAATCACGTAAATGAAGTATAACTTCTAACGCGCGTACATAAGTACACGCACAATTTTTTCTTGTCGTTCGAATATCTATAACATATATAAAAAATAAATATATTGTAGGGTGTGAATGATTTTGCAATGCGTGGCTTTGTGTGTGCAGGAATAAAATGTAATATTCTCGAATATCCATTATTCGAGAATATTCCAAAAGAATGTGTAAGTATTACGCGTGACTTTGTGTGCGTGAAAACATAAGACGAAATTGAGAATATTCTCGAACATTAATTATTCGAGAATATTCCAAACTTTGTGTAAAAGAGTATGAGTGGAAAACAAGGGAATGAATGGAAAAGAATCTAGAATGTTCGATGATTGAATATATATATATATGGATGTGTGTACGCAGCGATAGTCACAAGTTAGGCAGAGTTGAAGAAGACATCAGCGTGGTACGCGTCATCTATTAAACCTAATAAATTTACTTTTTACAATTACGCTTGTTCTTCGGCTAAATCTTCTGATCCCACAATATTTTCTCTCATAAACACAGTAAAAGAAGTTTTTATTCAAAACTATTACATTTGTTAGTCCATACCAAAAACGGTACACCTGACATGGAAATGACATCTACTCGTAAACAGCTTGCCAGGGAACGCGTTGAACGCGCAGCAAACGCCTTAACCCCTTAACTCGTGCATCTCCAATTTCCAACAGCAGACAACAACCCCTTCGATGTCGAACGCAACTGCGCGTTGCCCAAAATCCTCGATCCGCGAGTTCCACGCCTTTACATCGTAGCGCGTTTCACGTTTCCTCGAAAACTCTGACAGGAATTCTGCTAGCGAACCCGCTCGAAAAAGGTGGGCCAGCAGTTTCGAGGTGGTCCCAGTCGCCGCGACGCGACGCGATTTTTCCGGATGAAGGTTTTGCGTAACCCAACCGCGGATCGGCGCACACGCGCGTAATCTACGTAGGTTACTGTCTCTTACGTATCCAGCGAGGGCGCGCAAAAATGTCGACGAAAACGACTCGATCGACTCGAGTAAATCCACCCTGTCTGGCGGAGTGTCGCGGAGGGATGAACGCGAGGAACGGGTCCCGACGCAACCGTCGCTCTCCGTACGAACGCTGAATTATTCATGGGGAATCTGTTGCTTTTATTCGACCCCGGCGTCGTTTGTACTTCGAATTTGTTTAAGGAAAACACCCGACGAAAATTGCGCGCGTTACGCTGATATTTCGGGATTCGAGGCGTTCGACATCCGGACGAGGCTGCGCGCGAATTATTAGGTTGGAAACTATGAAACGGGCGATCATCTGCAGTTGCGTCAATTCGTGCGTTATGAGTCGAATTTTTTCACTTTATTTATTGCACGCAAATGTTTGAACAAAGCTGTATGACTGGTTCCTAGTTTAGAGCGAAGTGTTGGACTAGTTGTGTGTGGATCGGATTCCACAGTCGTCCTTAATTCCTCGTTATCGATATGGGTCCAAATTAGGTCCTCGAGGCTCATTGACGATACTCAAATTGCCAGAACGACATTTTTCGAACCAATATCGAGCATTTTTTTCATTGCTGGATCCATCTCCGAATGCCTGATTAACATTTCTGTATGATTTAATTTAAACTCAACAAGAAGAGTAGATGTAAATCGAGTTTTGTTTGCATCTGGTTTAGGATAAAATAAAATAAAAATGGGATACAAAATGAGTAAGAAGAATACCTTTAAGCTTTCTAAATAAAAATGTCGAGCGCGCGTTACAATGTATCTCTCTCAATCGCAGCTGAACACGAACTAAATAAAAAACGCCCATTTCATAGTTTCCAACCTAATAGAAACGCTTTGAGCAGTTCTAATTGGAAAAATTTCAACTTCGCTGTGGTCCAGGGATGTGGTCAAACTGTGGCGCGTTGGATGATTACAAATTGCGCAGTGCGTTCTTATCTATTCTTTCAAAGTAGGCGCCATAACTGAATCCATCTTTGTATTTTCAACGCTCTCAGTTCTATTTGTGCAGTCTTCTTACTCGTCGGTTTGTCTCATGTTTTTTTTGACAGTTTACAATTGTAGGATGTGAACAGTGTAAGTGTGCATAAGTGAGATGTGAAAGGCGTAAATTAATTAATTTAATTGTGTGATTGAGTTATTTCTTTTTCTACCCTAAGCGAAGCAGATCCTATCCTTATTCCTAGTTTTCATCCCCAATCGTGCATTTAAGAAGGTAGAGAAGGTGTTTGAGTTGTATGGCGCATCTGAACTCGTCTGTGAAAAAAATTGGCGTATGGTACGCAAATGTTTGGCCTCCTCTGATTTAGATTGTTCTATTTTTACGTTCAATTACGAAATAATAGCCGATGACATGAGATAGCTTCCATGTAAAATTGATTTCCAAAAGGAAAATTGTTTCGTTGATACTTTTAGTTATTCAAAATTCTTCGTTTTGATTTCGTTTTAGCTTTCGAATCGCGGTTATGGGAATACATTTTTCATGCATTTGCAGTTTTACAATTTAATATAAACTTGTCTTTGTTTCTTTAAAGCGATTTTTTATTTGCAAGGCTATATATTTATATACACGTGCAATGCACAATCGTTGAAATTAATTTGCACATCGATACATTATTTTGGAGACAAATAATGAAGCTGTTTTGAAGGACGAGAATTAGACAGTTTTCGAAAATATAAAATTAACGTTGTAAGAAACGATGAGCACGACACATGATTGTGTGCAATCGAAACAAAGGAAGAATAAAAAGTATTCGTATTTTGTTGGTCGCTGTATATCGAAACATTAATATAAAGAAATCCCATATTTCCACAAATATCATCAAGAAATGATTCTACCCTTAACTCTTTGAGGCATAATGGTATTAAAAGTGTTACACCTTTTTGATACATAAATATGTATGGTGGAATCTCTTTTCTACCACCTTGAAATATTACAAGTGCTACTTCCACAATGGTTTAATTTTATTTTATTCCTTTATTAATAAAAAGAAATCAACTTTGTTCAATTTTTAACAAATCGAATTTCTCCTCAACGTGGGTCTTTTTACTTTCGAAAATTCTGTGCAGTAAAGAGTTAAACCGTGCTAAATGCGAACGTACAAAATTATATTCCATCGATTTGAATAGAGCCAGCTGATCGAATCTCGCTTCTTCGAACAACGAGCACTCTTTATAGTCGTTCGAAAAAAAATTGTTCGTGTATTTATGTACGGGCGTTAGAAATTACACTTCATTGACATGATTAACGTAATACACCCTTTCTGAAATGCAAAATTAACGCTATTTTATCGCATTACGAGTAAAATTCTCAAACGAATTATGCGAGGTTTCACTGTAGTATAAAACAATTGAACACACTCATCAAACGCGACAAGCAAGAAGCTTCATAACGCAGACTTTGCGTTACACTGCGCTCGCGCATCGTAAAAATTCATTCCCATCGTTTTCTCACAACGCGCCAAAAGGAGTGTAACTTCAAAAATACAAATCACAACCCCCTAAGTCGCTCGTGGTACAAAATCATTCGAAAATGAAACGAGCAAGAATCAGCACGTTTCGATGGTTTGTTTCTAGATTGCGCGCGCATCGTAAAAATTCCCTCTCATCGTTTTCTCACAACGCGTCTAAAGAAGCATAACTTCAAAAATACAAATCATAACCCCCGAAGTCGCTCGTGGTACAAAATCATTCGAAAATCAAAGGAGCAAGAATCAGCACGTTTCGAGGGTTTGTTTCTGGATCGCGCGCGCATCGTAAAAATTCCCTCTCATCGTTTTCTCATAACACGTCTAAAGAAGTATAACTTCAAAAATACAAATCACAACCCCCTAAGTCGCTCGTGGTACAAAATCATTCGAAAATGAAACGAGCAAGAATCAGCACGTTTCGAGGGTTTGTTTCTGGATCGCACATCGTAAAAATTCCTTCTCATTGTTTTCTCACAACGCGCCAAAAAGAGTGTAACTTCAAAAACACAAATCACAACCTAAGTCGCTCGTGGTACAAAATCATTCGAAAATGAAACGAGCAAGAATCAGCTCGTTTCGAGGGTTTGTTTCTGGATCGCGCGCGAAGGAAATTTCGCGTGTACGAAACGCGATCCTCCGGGGTATAACCGGGCCCAGGCGCGTACCTGCAGGACGCAGAATGGGATTTTAATCAGGATGATATATCCTGCGGTTCACGAGAGGACGGTTAAACCGTCCGACGTTATTAATTCCTCGAGAAGGATCGAGCCATTTGGTGATTGACGTCGCGTGACGATCGGCCGTGCCGTCGCTTATGTAATTTCGCGGTGAATCCTCCAGGGTTGCGAGCAGGATAATAGCTGTACGGAAGCCAAGGACAAGATTGGGTAGAACGAAATCAATTCCGTTCCGTTGGTTGGTAGAAGAAAAAAATACGCGGTCAAACTTTCGAATATTTACCGCTCTCATCGAGAGTAGACAAATTTATGGGGACATTCTTTTCCTAAAAAAAAGTGAATACCAAGAGATATCCGTACGTAAAAATTGTATCTGGACTATTGGAAGGCTTGGGTTCGATTATTAGAAGCGTTCCAATTATCGTCTGTTTTTTTCATTCGAATTAGACTTTTTTATTAGGTTGTAACATATGAAATGAACGATTTTGGTTAATCGGTACTTTAAGCTCTGTTTTAACAAAAAATATTGAAATTTTTTAATGTATTTTATACGTAACTGTAATGGCAGACCTTCTTTCGTCAGATTTGGCCTTCGCCTGCTTTGTTGGCTCGTCTAATCTCGCGGATTTACGATTCGCTTTCCGACACGAATCAGCGTGATTTTCGCGTACTTTTCTTGTACCAGTGGAAAAGTGACTCGAAATATTAACGATGCATTTGTTTTTTTTTTAATTAAAAGACTGGAAACTTGTTGAAAAGATTGTATAGAATCCAATGATTGTTATTTTGATTAAAAATATTGTTTATTAACACCTTGCTGGCTGATGATGTACTAGTATGTCTTTTAAATTTAAAATTTAGCAGACATTGGCGTTCTAGTAGGCTTGTGGTAAAAATGGTAAAATAAGCTGATCTACATTTAATTATAATACATAAAGAAATACTAACTTAGGTGAAATATACTGGCCTTCAGCAGTAATTTCAATAAGAAACTAAATGGATACTTCGCAAATATCTGAGCTCTGATATACGGAAAACAACGTATGTATTACTAACCTTTGGCATCCTGTTGCTTTATGGATATTAGCAATAGAAACTATAACTAAAATAGCAATATTTTAGCAATATTTAGCGATAGTTTGCTAACGTCTCTCAGCAATAGAAAATTGCACTCTGCTCCATCCTACATATTAACAATAGAAGCTATTGCTAAGATAGTAATATTTTAGCAAAATTTAGCGATAGTTTGCTAACGTCACCCAGTAATAGAAAATTGCACTCTCCTTCTACTTAGACGTTAGCAACAGAAGCTATTACTAAAATAGCAATATTTTAGCAATATTTACCAATAGTTCCTATTCCCAGCAATTGAAAATTACACTCTCCTATTTCCTAAACGTTAACAACAGAAACTACTGCTAAAATAACAATATGTTAGCAATATTAAGCAATAGTTTCTATAGCTAGCGTTTCCCAGCAATAGAAAATTGCACTCTGCTCCTTCTTAAACATTAACAACGGAAGCTTTTGCTAAAATAGCAATATTTAACAATAATTTCTATTACTAAACTTTTCCAGCAATTGAAAATTACACTCTGCTCCTTGATAGACATTAGCAGCAGAAGCTATTGCTAAAATAGCAATATTTAACAATAGTTTCCATAGCTAACGTTTCCCAGCAATAGAAAGTTGCACTCTGCTCTTTCTTAAACATTAACAACATTATTGCTAAAATAGCAATATTTAAGCAATATTTAGCAATAGTTTCTACTGCCAATGTCTCCCAGCAATAGAAAATTGCACTCTGTTCCTTCTTAGACCTTAACAACAGAAGCTATTGCGAAAATAGCAATATTTTAGCAACATTTAGCGATAATTCGCTAACGTCTCCCAGCAGTAGAAAATTTCCATTTCTATAGAAAACTTGAGAGAAAAATGCATTTCTCAAAAAGCTGCGGTGGAACAAGTTCATCCTCCTTCATCACTAATCAATGCTGATGTCTCCTCAGAGGGGGCAGTCAAGTGCATAGAGTTAATACGGTAATGCTCAGCAAGGTATTAAAGTTTGTTAAATTTATTAAATAACTTCTATTCACTTAAAGTTAATCCTAAAAGCTGAACATTTCATATATTACAACATTACAATATACGTACAATAATACACTGAAGCTTCGTTTCTTTAATAACAAAATTCCCGCACCCTTCCCATTCAAATCGCTACTTTTTTCCAAATAGACAAAGCTCGACTGCCGTTATTTACGTAACATTTCTGTACATCAATGAATACATACCATAGATAACGACAATCTAATATTGAATAGTCCCGATTCTCTCCCCAATCCAAAGCATTCGAAAGTTTCGCTCCACAGATATGAAAAATGCACGTAAATTCACGTTCTATTCCCAACCCTCTCTTCTCCGATTTCCCTACTTGTCCGTTCAATGAGTACATTTCCATGAAGCGTTTAGTTACATCGACCCGACGTCCAAAGTAGCCACACACCCTTTGTTCACGCTTTACGCTATAAATTCGAATGCTTGGTCCAAGCCATTCTCAACCCCGCTTGGACCCGCGTCGCGCATCGGTAACAGGCGTTGATTAAAATCTCTATAAATAGATTAACAACAATATAATCTATTGTGGCGCGCCATGTACAATCTACAAATAGATTAGATTAGAAATAATCGTACAATGCGACGATCTGCAAATACTCTAAGTGCACTATTGTAAATGCTATTTCGAGTACAAAGGGTTAAGCATCGCTATGCGCGTCCTGACTTTCGATATCCGATTGCTGATCTTCCGCTCTCGATCCTTCGTCGTGAACGTTAATAATTTATGAAATATACTAATTCCTAACCTTCGTGGTAATGTGCGAGACGCATATGTAATAAATTGTAAACGCATATGCCACGTGCTATGTTTCTCTCAAGTTTTCTATAGAAATGGAGATTTGCTACTGCTGGGAGACGTTAGCGAATTATCGCTAAATGTTGCTAAAATATTGCTATTTTAGCAATAGCTTTTGTTGTTAATGTCTAAGAAGGAGCAGAGTACAATTTTCTATTATTGGGAGACGTTAGCAATAGAAACTATTGTTAAATATTGCTATTTTGGCAATAGCTTTTGTTATTGATGTCTAAGAAGGGGCACAGTGCAATTTTCTATTACTGGGAAACGTTAGCAATAGAAACTATTGCTAAATATTGCTTAAATATTGCTATTTTAACAATAGCTTCTGTTGTTAATGTCTAAGAAGGAGCAGAGTGCAATTTTCTATTATTGGGAGACGTTAGCAATTGAAACTATTGCTAAATATTGTTTAAATATTGCTATTTTAGCAATAGCTTCTGTTGCTAATGTTTAAGAAGGAGCAGAGTGCAACTTTCTATTGCTAGGAAACGTTAGCTATAGAAACTATTGTTAAATATTGCTATTTTAGTAATAGCTTCTGTTGCTAATGTTTGAGAACGAGCAGAGTGCAACTTTCTATTGCTAGGAAACGTTAGCTATAGAAACTACTGTTAAATATTGCTTAAATATTGCTATTTTAGCAATAGCTTCTGTTACTAATGTCTAAGAAGGAGCAAAGTGGAATTTTCTAGTGCTGGGAGACGTTAGCAATAGAAACTACTGCTAAATATTGCTTAAATATTGCTATTTTAGCAAAAGCTTCTGTTGCTAACGTCTAAGAAGGAGCAGAGTGCATTTTTCTAGTGCTGGGAGACGTTAGCAATAAAAACTATGGTTAAAGTATTGCTTAAATATTGCTATTTTAGCAATAGCTTCTGTTGCTAACATTCGAGAAGGAGCAGAGTGTTGCCTATGCATACCTAAACGCGAAATGAGTTTCCCTCGCAGGGGGAACTAGGTTCAACTCATTTAAAAAAAAGTTTCAATTTCTCGCACCCTCGATTGCGAGTCAAACTCTGTAGAATCCGTCGTGCCAATCCAAATTAAGCATTCGTGGTAGGCGCAATTGTCCAAAGGATAATATATGAGCCGTTTACTGCACAAATCAATTAAATTCAAGTGTCAAAGCACTTGGTTCAGTCATAGCTTTTTATATTTATAATAAATTTCTCAAATAATAAAGATTAACAACATTAAACCTCCAAATTTGTTTGGCTATTCAATAATAAATAATTTAATTCAAAAGCCATTTTGATTAACTCGGTACTCTAATGTAAATTTGTGGGGTGCGGGAATGAGTGCTGGAAATGAATAAGCTGTGAACGTATTATTGAATTTATATTATAAAGAGAATTTTAAAAAACAATGTACGTTATTTGATCGCATTTCTCCACATTTTGTTTTATAGAGTTAATCGATTTGTGCAGTGAACGGCTCAGATATCTCGCGACAAACACGCTAACTTCAATTTACATTGTGATAATTCAAACCGTTCATCATAATTTAAATATCTATCACGAATCAATCCATAAAAACATCTATCTGCCAAATATTCAATTTTACAAATGCTGCAAAAACTCTAACCGACACGTAGCAGCAATAAATCCATAAAGTTATAAGATGTCGCTTCATCGTAAATCTTAAAAATTAAGTTCCAGTAATGGCCCTTGAAATTGCATGTATGGCATGTTTTATTGCTTTATTGCCTTCTCCACTCGCCACTCGTCACCGATTTGCAACCCTTAATCCCACTCCTCACAGCTTTTTCGTTCTCTCCCGATCCCCGAAAAACCAAATTCGCAGATTTCCTACCAATAGCGTCCTATCTACTTGCTACATCCTTGACTACTCCTCCACGAAGTTCACCGCTCACGTTACATTAAAAACATACATCAGACATTTGTTTTCTGTATTTATGTTAAAATATATTCGTTATTTGTTAAGAGATCGTGTGAAATTCAAATTTAACAACATATTTTCCTACTACCCCAACAAGTATTAGGGCGCATGTAGCAACAGTAATGAAAAAGAAAGTGAATTCTAAATCCCGAATTTTAACACTTTGCTGGCCGTTAATTCTTTGCACTCGGATGTTCCCTCTGAATGGGACATCCGCGCATTGATTAATGATTAGGGAGGTTAAACTTATTTTGAAAAATGTATGGTTCCCTCAAGTTTTCTACTGAAATGGAAATTTTCTAGTGCTGAGAGACGTTAGCAATAGTTTCTATTGCTAAAATATTACTCAAAAATTGCTAGTTTGGCAACAGTATCTATTGTTAAAATATTGCTAAAGTATTGCTATTTTAACAGTAGTTTCTGTTGCCAAAATATTGTTCAAAGATTGCTATTTTAGCCATATTTTCTACTACTAAAGTATTTCTCAAAGGTTGCTATTTTGGCAATAGCTTCTACTGCTAAAATGTTGCTAAAGTATTGCTATTTTAACAGTAGTTTCAGTTGCTAAAATATTGCTCAATGATTACTATTTTAGCAATAGTTTCAATTGCTAAAATATTACTCAAAGATTGGTAATTTGGCAATAGCTTCAGTTGCTAAAATATTACTCAAAGATTGGTATTTTGGCAATAGTTTTTATTGCTAACGTATTGCTCTAGGATTTCTATTTTAGCAATAGTTCCTATTTTGGCAATAGTTTCTATTGCTAAAATATTGCTAAAGTATTGCTATTTTAACAATAGTTTTTATTCCTAAAATATTGCTCAAAGATTGCTATTTTAGCAATTGTTTCTATTGCTAAAATATTGCTCAAAGGTTGCTATTTTGGCAATAGTTACTATTGCTAAAAAATTGCTAAAATATTACCATTTTAGCGATAGTTCCTATTGTCAACGTTCAGAAAGGAGCCAAAAAATATAAATAGAAATGTTCCAGTCCTGGAAGATCGTGAAAGAGAAGATTTACGCCCTTCGTTAACCTGATCGAACCGAAATCAAGCGCCCATCGCGTGCTCGAACAATATACATTCATACACAAATAGTTCGACGGCGAGGGCACCGCAAGCTTGATCCTCGACCACAACTCGCGATCGCGCGTCGATGGTACCAACTCGATCGTCCTTGGCAAGCCATAGAGAAATTAGTATTGGATGATACCTGTTCGGTCGTAAGGAGCCGGTCTCCTCGGAGTGGTCTGTCCCCTGGCGGGGTGGAACTGCTGCTGTTGGTGCAAGGGTGGCGTCTGGGCGGGTTGCTGTTGCAAATGGTACTGCTGGGGGCTCGGATAGTGGGCGGACGCGTTCGCCGTGGATGCCGCCGGCGATTGCTGTTGATACTGACTCGACTGATACTGGTTCGAGAGATGATTCGAGGGATGGTGGAAATGAGAATGGGGACTCGCGTGCGGCTGGCCCGCCGCTGGCCCGTGCGGGTGCGAATGGGAGTGAGGGTGCGAGTACGGCCCGCACCAGGTGTAATATTGCTGCCAGGAACCAGCGGCATCCACGTTTCCCATCCCATCTCCTTCTTCGCTTCCCATTCGGACAACGGCCAACGATCCGCTCCCGATGCCAGTTTAACAGCCGATTAGCGACTTGATTTCTCACTCACGAACCGCGTACGAGCACTGAACTTCGCTGCCTTTCCGACGCCTCTTGCTCTTTTCGAATCGTTCGCACCGATTCCTTCGAGTTTTCGCGCGACGAACACTTTTCAGTTTTCACTTGGGTTCTGTTTTTCTTTCTTTTCTTTTTTTTTTTTTTTATTCAAATGTCACGCGCAGTCGTTCCGTTTCTCTTTGCTTTTTGCTTTAGCGCGAAAGCGTAGCGAGCTGGAAACTGATAGAAATGTGGGAGCTCATTTCAATCTCTAGAAAAGTTGGTGAAAAGAATAATTGTTAAGCCCAGTCTACGCGAACGCTGTGACGAGTGTGGATGTGCGCGTGTACGATGTGTCCTGTGTAGAATTGTTTCAATTTCTTTCTATTTTTCTGAGCAAATGCTGCTTTTCGACCTGTGGCGACCATCGATTCGACTCGATGAAAACGCATACGTTTCACGAAAATAATCGAAGACGTTTGTACGTGACTTAGACGCACGTAACGTAATTAATGAAGAGGAAACTGATAATCGTGCGCAATAGGGATGTACTGTTCGTTTACAGGTAATTACAAGACGAGAATCGTCGAGAATCCAGCACGACACGTGAAACGCCAAAGATTCGCATGGAGGAAGAGAATTGAAAAACATTTGACACTCATTGCGACATTCCCTGTATTTCCAATATATTCTAGAACCAGACTAGCTTAGCATCATTTTCATTACTTTTCAGAGTAGAGAAGAGTAGAAGAATTATAAAGGTTATGTCAACCGATTGCAATTTCTTTCCAGTAAACTAATGCTTTCAACTTTTCAAAGGAACTCGAGTCGTTTGGTTCAATTTTAAGAATGTTATTTTGTTTTAAAGGGTGTACGAATACTCTTTAAACTAATCTAATATAACTCTAGTCTAGCTTGGACGAAAGCTTCACAGAATTTCATACAAATATTTGCGAACAATAAAAGACACACGAAAGAAAGGCAACGACGATTTTCCTTTACAACAAAACCACTTCTGACAACTAAATTGAACTGACAATTAAATATCCCTGCAAACCACCATAGCGCTCCCAAAAACTCTCCACCATTCGCTATTCCATCTTCGACTATAGCTATCCTCATAATAGCTTCCACTGTTCACCAAAAATAAAGAAAAATAAAAGAAAACCATAGAACAGACCACGAAGGTCCGAAAACAAGACGAAACAATCATGATTTTCCTTTACAACAAAACAACTTCCGACAACGAACATTCCTGTAGCAACGAATAGACCACAGCACCCCCAAAAACTCTCCACCATTCGCTATTCCATCTTCGAGTATATCTATCCTCATAATCGCTACCACTGTTCACCAAAAATAAAGAAAAATAAAAGAAAACCATAGAACAGACCACGAAGGTCCGAAAACAAGACGAAACAATCATGATTTTCCTTTACAACAAAACAACTTCCGACAACGAACATTCCTGTAGCAACGAATAGACCACAGCACCCCCAAAAACTCTCCACCATTCGCTATTCCATCTTCGAGTATATCTATCCTCATAATCGCTACCACTGTTCACCAAAACCAAAGAAAAAAAAAAAAAGAAAAAAAGAAAACGACAGAACAGACCACGAAAGTCCGAAAGCGAGACGGAAACCAGCACCGAACCAAGGAGACGAAATCGGCTCTCCTTCATCACACGTCTCGTGCACCGCACACACGGAGCCACATATCCACGCGTTCGCACCCTCTCACTGCACGCGTGCACGTATTAATTTCTACGACTACGCGCGTAAGCACATGCGTCGGGTATGTATCGCAGCCGTCCTCCTGTGTGGTATATATGTGTGTGGCCGTATACTCGTCTACATACGAACACTGACGTAACATTTATATATTCATAGATACGTATATATACGTATGTGTGTGTGTGTGCACATATATATATATGTATTGGAACGCATCCCCTTCTCTTACGTTCCTTGGTCAAGAAAGCGCGGAACGGAAAAACGGAAAATCACGCGGCGTGAACGCGAGATTCGATTAGCCCGTCCGCGTTCGAGGGAAAGTTCCGTCGAGTTACGAAAACCGACGGGGAAAGGATGTACGCGCGCGTAGAGCCCGAAGAGGCTCGAGGATGACTGAGAGAAACAGGCTCCTCTCCTCCGCCTCGAGCAAAAGAGGGTTGAAAGCACGAGGCTCGACGAGTGAGCGGAGCTCGACGCCAGGGGGATGTGCTCGGGTCCACGTGCACCAGGAGGCACGTTCCTCGGTCACGTGTATGCCCGCGCGCCACCCCCCGACCAGCCCTGCTGTTGTTCCACTTATTATTTCACCCACACCGTGCGAAATTCGAACCACCCGGATTTTAACCCTTTCACCAGAGGAATTTCGACCTTTCGAACTATCCAAATGGTGTACTGATGTTTTTTTCTTTTTTTTTTTTCGCTTCCAGTCAAATTATATTTGTGTAATATTTGGGCCTAATTTGTAGGGGGTTGTGAACAATAATTATATATAATTATAGGGCGCAAATATTTTCAAGGAAATTGGTAATTTTTGCTATTTTTCACGCTTTTAAGTGGATATTGACGTTTTTTTTTTCTACATTAAGCTTATCAATGCGTAATGGAGATTCGTACGTGATCGATTCTTGATTCTGTGTTAATCATTCGCGCTCGATGACTATTTCGGTCATATATCACTTCCTCTATCGCTAATTTCTTCATGAATATTTTCAACAGTTCAAAAATTAATTTAATCTTCTCTCGAACTAATTTCACTTTTGTAACGCTTCGAAACTCAACCCTTTGCGCTCGAGAG
This sequence comes from Xylocopa violacea, assembly GCA_963969225.1. Lineage (NCBI taxonomy): Eukaryota > Metazoa > Arthropoda > Insecta > Hymenoptera > Apidae > Xylocopa > Xylocopa violacea. The sequence continues at coordinate 16,486,518 of CAXAJV010000015.1, forward strand.
GCGCCACCACTAAGATATTCTTATTTCAAATTTCTTCGTGGACCCAGCTCAGCCCAGTTAGTCTGAACTTTACAAAATATTGTTTTTCAAATTGTTAGACCCTATAAATATAATGAACAGCGATCAAATCGATTCAAGTGAAAGCGAATTCGATTCTTCGTTGTCGAGAATCGATGAACCCCGACTAAATGGAAAGCTCCGTGTTGTTCTGAAAGGGGATGCAAGGTCTGCTCTGACCGAAGTAAGCCTGGCGATAGATGCGAAACATCGAATCATTGCGAGACGTGCTCTGACAAACCGAGGATGCATCTCAGGGATTGTCTTGTGAAATATCATACAAAAGCCAATTACAGAATCTAATATTTAACAGATTTTGTTTTGTGAACCGTAGAAATAAATATATGATTGAAATTTTTTTATTTATATACGTTTGTTTGAGTATATGATTTACAAAGTTTGAACAAAACACATTGGAGGTGAAAACATATGGTTTTTTAGTAGATTCCTTAGCCATGTTACAAGAGTATTGACTATAAACACTTTTACTATCATTTTTCTAAACAAATAAAGCCACTATTGATATATGTGTTTTGTAAAACGTAGAAATAAGTAAATTATTGAAATTTTATTATCTACTTGAGCATAAAGTTATTTTAACCCTTTGCACTCGAATGTCTCTTTTGAGGAGACATCAACATCGATTAGTGATTACGAAGGTTAAACTGATTCCATCGCAGCTTTTTGAGAAATGCATGTTTCCCTGAACTTTTCAGGGACAGAAATTATTACTAAAATATTAGTAAAATATTGCTATCTTAACACTAGGTTTACCAAGGAGCCATTTTGACCCCTCTGAGAAAACTTTTCGTTAAACTTTACATTAAAATATGAAAAATTAAAAGAAAAAATAAGAACTAAGTATTATAACTGATGTAATTCTATTGAGGTTCGTTTTTCTACTTTAACTTCATAATTGATAGGTCAATTTATATTTTTTCTAATTAAATATCAAAAATGTTGACCCCTCTGAGAAAATTTTTCGTTAAACGAAAAAAAATAAAAACTAATTATTACAATTGAGGTAATTTTATTGAGATTCGCTTTTTCTATTTCAATTTCATAATAGATAGGTCAGTTTATATTTTTTCTAATTAAATATCGAAAATTTTGACCCTCTGAGAAAACATTTCGTTAAACTTTACATTAAAATATCAAAAACAAAAAAAGTAATAAGAACTAATTATTATAATTGATGTAATTTTATTCAGGTTCGTTTTTCTACTTTAACTTCATAATCGATAGGTCAATTTAGTGTTAACAATAACTTCTATTGCTAACACCCAGGAAGGAGCGGAGTGCAAAGGGTTAAAGTAGTTAAAAAGACGTAAAATACTTGCCTAACATAACTTAAATCGTTTCAAGTTCCCAGTTCGCCTGAGCGAAGAAGTCCTCGAGCGCAAAGAGTTAAAATCAGTCGATGAAAAACCACTCGAGTGGCCATATGAACCACCGTGGCGTCTGAGAGTCACCTCTCGAGCGCAAAGCGTTAATATTTACCTTATAATTCATTTTGATTATAGATATCGTTTTATAATCGTAATATAAAATTAGATAACGCGAGAAACGACGTGCGTTAAATTCGCAGCTTTCACATAGAAATACGAGCCAAAGATAATACAATTTTTCAATCTTCTAGCGGCACCCTTGTCCCATACCAAATCGTCAACACCATTACTACCATTTTCATCGATCCTGATTTAACACAAACTTGTGCGAATCCTTGCTTCCATCGTACAATTCATTAAACACACTCGTAAACACTCCAAAAAAACAAACAAATCTTTTTCGCAATTCCTCGACTTGGATAAAAAAACCGCGAGCGCACCTTCCACGACAGCGAGTCAGCTACTGCGACTAAAACGATAATGGTGGACCAAGTCCGAGGGAAAACTGGAGAACTCGCGGTTGATCGGCGTTGAGGAAGCGCATTTGGAAGTCAATTATTTTCGGTTGCTCGTTAAAGACGCAAATCGCCGCGGTCCCTTAATTAGCGGGTCACCGAGAGATTTGCGCGATGAATAATGCAGCTCGATAGTAATCATCCACTAATTGATACTACAAGTGGAGGAGGTGACGACGGTTCGCGCGTAATAGGATTTCGACCGATTGTTCTTGCGTTGATGAGTGCTCGAGAGTGGGGCGATTAAAGAAAGCCGATTTCAAGGGAAATGGTAAAGATGGGTACTTATTATTTAAAGGATAGTTGTAGCACGCGATTGACAGGCTGCGTAATTGGACGAATCAGAGGACAGTGGATCAAGTTTTGGTGTAATTCGACGCTTTTCTAACGCGACTTCTATACAACTCGATGAACTTGAACAAAAGACTTTATACAAAAACCATATTTTCGTATCCAATGGATTTTGTTCAAACTTTGCGTATGTGAGATTCTTATAAAACGACTTTAGGTTTATCGAATGTATCAATAGTGATGTGGAGGTCCTCGCCACTAGGGGGACAGCACACTCATCAGTTTCCCGCGAGCACTCGTTTCCTACACAATTTTTGTATAATAGAAATTCCATCCCATCGCCATTTTGGTAGCCTTACTGATGAGTCCACTAGCAGGCCCAAAAGAGCAATATTTTAACAATAGTTAGAGAAATGTATGTTTCCCTCAAGTTTTCTATTGAAATGGAAATTTTCTACTGCTGGAAAATTGATGGGTAATGGTTTCTATTGCTAACTTTTACCAGTGTGACGGTCCTCGCCACTAGAGGGACAGCACACTCACCAGTTTCCCGCGAGCACTCGTTTCATGCACAATTCCTATAAAATAGCAAGCTTTGAACAATATTTTAGCAATGGAAACTATTGCTAAAATTGCAAGTTTTGAGCAACATTTTAGCAATGGAAACTATTGCTAAAACAGCAAGCTTTGAGCAATATTTTAGCAATAAAAACTATTATTAAAATAACAAGCTTTGAGCAACATTTTAATAAAGGAAACTATTGCTAAAATAGTAATCTCTGGGCAATATTTTATTTACCATAGAAATTCAGACCTATCCCTACCATCCTAGCGTCTAAGGCACAACTTCGCCATTTTGGTAGCCTTACTGATGAGTCCACTAGCAGGCTCAAAATAGCAATATTTCAGCAATAGTTAGAGAAATGTATGTTTCCCTCAAGTTTTCTATTGAAATGGAAAATTGCTGGGTAATAGTTTCTATTGCTAACTTTTACCAGTGTGGCGGTCCTCGCCACTAGAGGGACAGCACTCTCGTTAGTTTTCCTACGAGCACACGTTTCCTACACAATTTTTATATAATAGAAATTCCATCCCAGCGTCTAAGGCACAACTCCGCCATTTTGGTAGCCTTACTGATGAGTCCACTAGCAGGCAACAGGACGAAACGTTCTTCCCTCTCTTTTTCCTTCCAACCCTCTCTCACGTTCTCTTTACAGCATAATGAAGCGGCGTTCAGCCCCCAAACGCTTCAGTGATATCATTCATTTAGAAAAAATGATAGTGAAAGAATTGTTATTATGATACATCATTTTATCAGTGTCTATAATCAAAGCTATTATAAACAAAATTCTTACCAAATAATATGGTTCTAGCATAGTGAGATCTTTAGAAAACTATATGTGATCATCAATTGCCAGCAAAACTTTTTTACAGGCGTTAAAATAACGAAGGAAAAAGGGTTCAAAGAATGCATGTCACGAAATATTTATATTTTAGAAAAATATTTAAAAAGATATTTATTTTGTTCGAACACTGTTATGTATATTTTCTACATATATTACAATTATTAGTTTCTGTACCTTGATTTATACTTTTCATTTCAAAGGGGAAATGAAGTTTTACTGCTCAAGTAACACTCACTCTATGATACGAAGTGGTTTTGCGCATAAATGAATTTGTTTGAAATTTCACATTTTTGACATTTGTTTCACATCTTAAACAATAATAAACATATGTTTATAAAATATGACTTGATCCGTTTTTTTTCTATTTTTCTACTCCTAATAAATAAAAAAACAAAGTTTTCAAATGGAACTCTTATTTTTAAAGAGAGTATATTAACACACTATGGAGTCGCGTATTAATACCTTTTATGCAGAATGTTCATAAATATTAGTAACGCACTTATTAATGCTTATTTTATTTTATTTAATGAATATTTTGTTTTACATAACTCTTTGTAAGTAATAAAAAGGAAAGCTACACACTTTGATTGTTTGAGTGTTTAAAAAATATCGTATATTCAAAAAATATAGGAGTAAATAAATTTGTTACATAACAAACTGTACAATAAAATATTCCTAAATGTTATTACTAAACGAACTCTTGAAACTTTAAAAAATTAACAATTATTTTTTTATCAATGTTTGATTTTCTTGTTTAATGAATATTAGCATAACTATATTGGCATAATTATATTAGCATAACTATTTGCAAATAATAAAAAGGAAAGTTTGACTCTTTGACTGTTTAAATGTTTTCAAAAATATCATAAATTAAAAAAATATTGGAGTAAATTATAAAAAATTGAATAGTAAAATATTCTAAAAGATTATTACGCTTTTCTCCTGCTAGGTGAACTCTTAAAACTTTAAAAAATTAACAATTATCGTTTGCTCCGTGTTATCCAATAAATGAAGTAATAGAAAACTAAATTAAATATTTCATTTCGTTTAAACTTCATCCATACTTTTGAAATACTATATACTATCTATTTTCCGAATTTCATTGAAATTCTACTAACGTTAGTCGTGAATATGACTAATGCTAGTATTATGTTAATATTACTTGTTTATTTTTATAATAATTTTATTTAACCCATTCGAGACGGCTCATTTTTTTGGAGGCCAACTTCAAAAGCTGAAATTTGGATTTTTATTTTTTAATTTTTAGTTTCTAATTTCTAATTTTCAATTTTTTATTTTTATTCTTTAATTTCTAGTTTCTAATTTCCAATTTTTAATTTTTAATTTTTAATCTTTAATTTCTAATCTTTAATTTCTAATTTTCAATCTTTATAATTATAAATTCATAATTTCAATTCAATATCATTGCACACACGGTATGCGATCCGTCTCGAATGGGTTAATAATTATTTTACAATTTATTTAATATTTTATTTTATAATTTATCTAATATTTATATAATTTTCGTTTATTTATTATTACTTGTTATTACATTAAGTCGTGTTAATACTACTTGTTTTCTTTATTACGACTAATATTACTTGTTTTCTAACGGGTGCAGGTTCTTCATATATCATTAATTTTCCACGAGTTCAGCTCACACTGTTACCTGCCCATAGTGTGTCAATATATTTACGAATATTGTCCACTTCCGTGCTAAATTAAGATTATGATGTAATAAACACAAGATGTTATTAATTTGAAATATACACTTCCTTGTTCTTTGTGAGAGACTGAAACCATAAGGATTGTTATAGAAACGATATATTGTACCAAACGATATGAATAGACAAACAATAGTACTCTCGTTATAGCTCAGTATATTGTTCTTAGGTTAATCACTTCTGCTGGTAATATAATAGCACAGAATTACTTGAAACCCTTCAATTTGAAACCCCTCTTTCAGCCTCGCTCTCGAGTGGATTAACCTTTGCACTCTTTTTTTATTTTATTTCAATATACGCACAATTTTGCAATTTGAATGTAAATCGAATTTCTCGACTCGACTGATTACAAAATTCACCAATAATAAATTAGTAAAATTTGTTGAAATCAGTTGTTTTGTCGCATTTAAACAAAGAAATTATATTTGTATCTATAAAAGCATTTCTTTGATTTTGCATGTAAAGAAGAATCGACGCAAATTATGTGAATTATAATGCAGCCAGTTCTCGACTTACGCGATTTAAAAAACAAAAAAAAGAATTAAATTTTCTATGATCTATGATGGATTAGCTGGTCTGGAAGCTGAAGACTAATCCTGAACGATCTGCGAAAGTTACAAAAGTAGTGAATAATGATATCGCATGCTACGTTTTAATTTATGAAGAGAAGAAAAGAGCTAAAAGACAATTGACACTTTGCACTCGGATGTTTCCTCTGAGAGGACATCAGAATCGAATAGTGATTAAATTTAATCTCTGTTGAAAACTCTTTAGTAATAAAATAGCAATATTTTAGCAATATTTAGCAATAGTTTTTATTGCTAACGTCTGGAAAGGAGACTAGTTCAAAGGATTAAACTTATTCCACCGCAGCTATTTGAGAAATGCATATTTCAGTTTCCTCAAGTTTCCTATTGAAATGGAAATTTTCTATTGGCGAGTAACGTTATGCTAGTATAACGTATATATACTAAAAAAGTTATGCTGGCAATTGGTGGTCACATATAGTTTTCTAAAGATCTCACTATTCTAGAACCATATTATTTGGTAAGAATTTTGTTTATAACAGCTTCCACTTCTGGCTTGATCCTAAGCCACGTTACAAAAATATTGATTATAGACACTGATAAAATTATGTATCATAATAATAATTCTTTCACTAACGTACGTTAGTATTAATAGAAACTATTGCTAAATACTGCTAAAAAATTTCTATTTTAGCAAAATAAATAATATATTATATATTGTAATATATGTTATACATAACTTATTCATAATAAATTTTTATTTAGCAATATTTCCAGCTTCTAGGAAAGAGCAGAGTGCAAAGGGTTAACAGTGGATTCCTCCATAAATATATGTATGTAAATTGTGTTATGTACCATAAATAATATTTTCTTGAGTGTACATGTATATAGGTCTATTTTACTTTCACTTATGCTTTGAAACAGAAATATATTTTCTGCCAAAAATGCTAAATTTTCTGCTTTCCTCGACTTGCGCGAAAGCCTTTGGAACCAATTAATCGCGCGATTCGAAAACTTACTGTATTTTGCTTTAACCTATCCATTGAAACTAAAACATATTTTTTACTAAAAATGTTAAATTTGCTTTCTTCGACTTATGCTATTTTTCAACTTGCGCGAAAGTCTTTGGAACCAATTAATCGCGCGATTCGAAAACTTACTGTATTTTTCTTTAACCTATCCATTGAAACTAAAACATATTTTTTACTAAAAATGTTAAATTTGCTTTCTTCGACTTATGCTATTTTTCAACTTGCGCGAAAGTCTTTGGAACCAATTAATCGCGTAATTCGAAGACTTACTGTATTTTGCTTTAACCTATCCATTGAAACTAAAACATATTTTTTACTAAAAATGTTAAATTTGCTTTCTTCGACTTATGCTATTTTTCAACTTGCGCGAAAGCTTTTGGAACCAATTAATCGCGTAAATCGAGGACTTAGAGTATTTTACTTTCACTTATGCTTTGAAACTGAAACATATTTTTTACCAAAAATATTAAATTTGCTTTCCTCGACTTACACGATTTTTCATTTTGCGCGAAAGCCTTTGGAACCAATTAATCGCGTAATTTGAGGACTTACAGTATTTTACTTTCACCTATGCTTTGAAACTGAAACATATTTTTTGCCAAAAATATTAAATTTGCTATCCTCGACTTACGCTATTTTTCATTTTACGCGAAAGTCTTTGGAACCAATTAATCGCGTAATTCGAAGACTTACTGTATTTTACTTTCACCTATGCTTTGAAACTAAAACATATTTTTTACCAAAAATGTTAAATTCGTTTTCCTCGACTTACACAATTTTTCGTCTTGCGCGAAAGCTTTTAGAACCGACTAATCGCGTGATTCGAGGAATTACCGTATTAAATTAATGGCGAATACGAAGAAAATTGTTTGTTCACTGGATAGAAAATGTATTTTCCTCGTACGGATGCCTCTGAACACGATCAAGATGGGGGACAAGGCGCGTCTCGCGCGGCTTCGCGCGACCGATGCGAATTATAGCGGCACGTATCAATTTAACGCGTCGCACCGGCAATTATGCGTAGGCAGCAAGTCGGTGGTGCTGATCGCAATCTCTTTTCATTATAACGGATTGTTTATACCCGTAAATACCATTGAAACGCATCGCGTTGCGTTATTTACTCGCGCTTTCCAGCCGCTTACATGGAAACGACATACCGCCGCTCTGTTACCTTTCTCTTTTCGCAAAACCGATAAATCACTCGCGTGAACAGAAAACGGAAAACTGTTTCAGCAATCCATCGTTGCGAAAAAAAAACCGCGCGTATGGAAATAATTAATTAATTCGTCGACACTCGGTGTTCAATGCGCACGGAATAGATAGGTTGTCTATTATGCGCTTCAAGCGATGTTTTAGTTACGCTTGAATATTTAGGGGTAGGTGTAATAATACGCGCAGATAATCGTTGTTTGTTAATTTTAATATGTGTGATTGGAATGTATGACTAGTTGCAAACTATACTGTTGTGAATGTGTTTAAAGAATGGTCAAGCTTGAAGAGTTAGGGTTGACTGTCTGATTAGAATTCTGGTGTTCTGTGTGATTCCCATCAAATATAAAGCATGTGATGGGAGTGGCTTATTCGGCCAAGACAAACGGATTCGTTGATTGCAATGTTACGAATTTTGGTGAGGGAAGCGAATTGGTTTCTAATGCAAAAATATTTCTAAAATATTGCTAATTTAGAAATAGTTTCTATTGCTAAAATATTGCTTATTTGGCAATGGCTTCAATTGCTAAAGTATTGCTAATTTAACAATAGTTTCTATTGCTAAAATATTGCTACTTTAGCAATAGTTTCCATATAGATTTGTTAGAAATTAATGAAAAATGACCGCCCCCAAAGCAACGGTTACTCGCAGGTACCAAGTGCACCCTTTCGCGTGTCTTAAGCCTCGAGCAAAAGCTACTGCTAAAATAGTATTGTAGCAATTGTTTCTATTGCTAATGTCTCTCAGCAATAGAAAATTTCCATTTTAATAGAAAACTTGAGAGAAACATGCATTTCTCAAGAAGCTGTAGTGAAATAAGTTTAATATCCTCCATCACTAATCAATGCTGATGCAAAGGATTAATATTGCTACTTTAGCAATAGTTTCCACATTAATATTTCTACTTTAGCTATAGTTTCTATATTAATATTGCTGCTTTAGCAATAGAAACTATTACTAACGTATTGCTAATTTAGAAATAGTTTCTATTGCTAAAATATTGCTTATTTGGCAATAGCTTCTATTGCTAAAGTATTGCTAATTTAACAATAGTTTCTATTGCTAAAATATTGCTACTTTAGCAATAGTTTCCATATAGATTTGTTAGAAATTGATTAAAAATGTGCACCCTTTCGCGTGTTTTAAGCCTCAACTATAACAGGTAATAATTTTATCACGCACCTTGACCTTTCTTTAAAACATCCAGAATGAAATTAACTGAAATCTGCTTAGGTTGGAAATAAAATGGTCATAGAAAGTATACGATGATCGATGGCCTCATAAGCTTATTGCTGTTACGGGTCAGATTAGAGTTTCTTAAATACTATTTACAAATTTGAAACTCTAATCTGTTTTATTGTTATATTATGTGTATTGATATGGTACGCTGGAATATTGATGGACATGTTGTTACGGATGTAACACTCGGGGAAGGCTTTCTTTCGTTCGATCGTCCTCCTTCGGTTTAACACTAAACTTACCAAGCGGTCATTTCGACCCCTCTGAGAAAACTTTTCGTTAAACATCCAGAAAGTAACTACGAACTCATATTTCTATCAAGAAATTCGCTAATTTCTTTTACTCAACAGATTTCAAATTCGATTCTCGATTTTCCCGTTCACTTGGAAACTACTGTAGTAGAATGACCAGAGGACCATCTTAAACTGGTATTTCTTCTCTTAAACATGATTTGGTTGAAGATATCTGCTCGTGATCTTCAATTTTTAGGGTTTATATCGCTGGTACTAATTTTTACATTAAAAATATTAATAAGAACTAATTATTGGAACTGATGTAATTTTATTGAGGTTCGTTCCTTCTACTTTAACGTCATAATTGATAGGTCAATTCCTATTTTTTTATAATCAAATACCGAAATAACTCGTGGTAAACCTAGTGTTAAAGTACCTGGGCTACGAGCGTTCGTTCGATCCTTTAAAAAGTGTTTACACAAATAACAATATTCGTTTCTCGACTTTTTCATATTCTACAATTTGTTTTTCTGATTGGACACTTAATAGAAACAGAATATTACAATTTTTTAGATTGATTATTATTGAAATATGGAATATATATTACATATATTATTATATAATATAATACAACATATTATTACTATTATATATATATGTGCGCATGTGTGTGTGAGTTATTCCTGGAGGTATAGTGTTTTTGTCTTCCCTAAAGTACAATTTTAATTCGTAGTTTTTTCTTTAATTGTATTTTCTTTATTTATAGTTATTGTAGTTGTTAATCCGTTTATCTCCAAATAAAATACCACTAAATAAAATATATCCAATAATTATTACAATTATTAAATAAGTTTTCCAACAAAGAGATCCTTGCCAGAACAAATTCTCGTCATCGAAAATGGTATAAAGTCACCAAAATAGCTCGACCTCATTTAAAAATAAAAAAAATATACAAATATATTTATATAAATATTAAACATACATTTTTTTACCCTATAATAATAATATTAGATACTGTTATACTAGTGGCTTCTACTTTATACTTAAAAGAAAGTTCAATTCCATTCGCGAGAGATTATAAACTGTTTCGAATCAGGATTGCTATTATTTTGACACATTATTTTATGATATATTATTACATGGTTGCTAATATTTTAATATGAAGATTGCAATAATTAAAAAGTCACTTAAATCATTTGTTTTGCTTTGAAAAACACACACTTGCTATGTTATAGTTTTGATACCTCTGAACATTTATTGACGCACCTGTTAATCAATTACTTTAATTAAGAAAAAACTATAAAAATGAGTTTTCTCGAGGATGAAACCTCGACAGATCGATTTGCTAGCACAAAATCCCCCTTAAACGTGAATTTCAAAAAGATTCTTAGACTAGTTTTCGAGTTCAAAAAATATAACTGAAACGTTATTAAAGTTTAAGTAGAACGCATTTATGCACATTACATAAATACAAGGATCTGGGGTAAGATTAGGTAAAAATAAACGTACAATCTAAAATTTGTTATTCAAATTTGTTACGCAGCTGCTTTGAAACTCCCAAGTTAAATATTACGTTAAATTTGGACGTAAATTCAAAATAAATATCGAACACTTTAATTAAATTACATCTTAAAGAATGAAAGATGTAATTTAATTAAAGACTTAAAGAAAGATGTAATTTAATGAAAGACTTTCCCGAAAAATGACCAAACCATTGCAATTTTGTACTGTTCTCATTTTTATTGAGTACAAAAAAGAAAAATTGTAATCGATTACAAATTATGTCGAAAAATGACCAAACCATTGCAATTTTGTACTATTTTCATTTTTATAGACTACAAAAAAGAAAAATTGTAATCGATTACAAATTATGTCGAAAAATGACCAAACCATTGCAATTTTGTACTATTTTCATTTTTATAGACTACAAAAAAGAAAAATTGTAATCGATTACAATCGAAACTATTGCAATTTTGTACTGTTCTCATTTTTATTGACTACAAAGAAGAAAAGAAATAATCAATTAAAACTTTTGCAGAAAAGTGACCAAACCATTGCAATTTTGTACTGTTTCCAATTTTATTGACTACAAAAAAGAAAAATTGTAATCGATTACAAATTATATTGAAAAATTATGAAACTATTGCAATTTTGTACTGTTTCCATTTTTATAGACTACAAAATAGAAAAATTGTAATCGATTACAATTTTTACGTATTATTATTATTGTATTATTATTTTTTGTGATCAATTACAACTTTTGCCAAAAATGACCAAACCATTGCAATTTTTTACTGTTCTCATTTTTATTGACTACAAAAAAGAAAAATTGTAATCGATTACAATTTTTACCGAAAAATGACCAAACCATTGTAATTTTGTACTGTTCTCATTTTTATTAACTACAAAAAGAAAAATTGTAATCGATTACAAATTATGTCGAAAAATTACGAAACTATTGCGATTTTGTACTGTTTTCATTATAGTCGAAGATACGCCAGTCTTCGAGTATCGCGTCGAACGAAAACGATCATCGGTTGTTCGACGACGTTCTGCTGTTTAAAGAACGGATTTAAGTTATTATTATTATTATTGACGGATATAAGCGATTTAGTTAGATTCGCGAGAAGTCGCGGTTCTTTAGTTTTCATTGTTATACCCTTATGTACCTTCCAAAAATATATATCTTCGTTTTTTTTATCTTTATTGTTTTGCGTTCCTTATATTACGCCTTACTGCATCATTTTTATTGACTACAAAGAAGAAAAATCGCAATCGATTACAACTTTTCATTTCGACCTGAGATTAGCGAGTTGAACGGAACGCTGAGAACAACGATCTGTCTTCGTTTCAACGCCCCCGACGTCGTAGGGGTTGCAACCGAATGAAGCCTCGATGAAAAGGAACGTCGAACGAGGAAAGTTTCGTGGAAACCGGGAAGCGAGAACGCGTGTACACGGACGAGGAGTACGTTGACCTGAATTGACCTGACCTGCGACAATCCGTCGTGTTCGACGGGTGAACTGTCGTATGTCAGAGTAATCTCGCTCGCGGATCATCGAGAGAGGCTGGGTCCGCGATGCGTTATGGATGCGGCCACAAAGGGGCGCCCATTACGCTACGACTTACGCTGCGATCGTCATTTTTCGTAAACAACGCTTACTTAACCCAGTGGTCGGCAAACTTGTTAGTCAGCGAAGCGAAATATTAACCCTTTGCACTCGGATGTCTCCTCTGAGGGGACATCGACATTGATTAGTGATGTAGGAGGATAAACTTGTTCCATCGCAGTTATTTGAGAAATGCGTGTTTCCTCAAGTTTTTTATTGAAATGGAAATTTTCTATTGCTGGGAGACGTTAACAAAGTATCGGTAAATGTTGTTAAAATATTGCTATTTTAGCAATAGCTTCTCTTGTTAATATTTGAGAAGGTGCAGAGTGCAATTTTCTAATGCTGGGAGACGTTAGCAATAGAAACTATTGCTAAATATTGCTTAAATATTGCTATTTTAGCAATAGCTTCTATTGCTAACGTTTAAGAAGGAGCAGAGTGCAATCTTTTATTACTGGGAGACGTTAGCAAACTATCGTTAAATATTGCTATTTTAGCAATAGCTTCTGTTGTTAACGCCTAAGAAGGAGCAGAGTGCAATCTTTTATTACTGGGAGACGTTGACAAACTATCGCTAAATATTGATAAAATATTGCTATTCTGGCAATAATTTCTGTTGCTAAATATTGCTAAAATATTGCTATTTAGCAATGCTTCTGTTGCTAACGTCTAAATAGGAGCAGAGTGCAATCTTCTATTACTGAGAGACGTTAGTAACAGAAACTATTGCTAAATATTGCTAAAATATTACTATTTTAGCAATAGCTTCTGTTGCTAACGCCTAAGAAGGAGCAGAGTGCAATCTTCTATTACTGGGGGACGTTAGCAAACTATCGTTAAATATTACTACTTTAGCAATAGCTTCGATTGCTAACATCCGAGAAGGAGCAGAGTGCAATTTTCTATAGAATAGAAACTATTGCTAAATATTGCTTAAATATTGCTATTCTGGCAATAGTTTCTATTTTTAACGTCTGGGAAGGGTAATAGGTTAACAATACAACGATTAAGATTTATTTCGAGAGTCAAATTTTTTAAACTTAAACTACATAGGTAGATATACCTTTTTTTTAACTTAACAAACCTTAATTTCAGTTTTAAGTCTTAATTAAACTGTAAGTAAAACCGAATATGACTAAATGAAACTAAGTAAAACCGAGTAAATAAAAAATAATAAGTAAAATATCCGTAAAATTAAATCATAACAATCGTCATTTTTACAGAGCCGTATTCTAGAGGCCAAAGAAACTCCTGACCTAACCTAATCGAGACGGATTGCACAACGTGTGTACACTGATTTGAATTGAAATTATTAGTCAGTACGGAAAAAGTAGGCGTCGAAATAAGACTGATTTCAAATAAAAATTTTTTTAGAAGTTTATAGACTTAAAATTTGGTATTGATTCCAATTTAGTCCCAAAAATGAGTTACTCAAGGCCAGGACCATATCACTAATGCAAAAATGAGCAGTGATAATAAAAGTAACGATTCATAGCTTACAGGAAATAGATAAAAGAATCGAAATTTTGTTATTTAAATTTATTAATTTTTTTTTTTAATTTTCTTATTCTGTTATTATCAAGCACAACAAAACTAAGGATCATCGATCCAGGAAAATTAATTTTATTTTTGTGGATTATATTCTTTTCTTCATTTGTAAACCTAAAATAACGATTTTATGTTATCTGACTATTTTTAGAATAAATGTTATTCCATTTTAACGGTCTTTTTATTTAATTTTGCATTGCACACATATGCATGCTCCTCGTAATAAAAGTATTTTGAAGAACGACTTACACACGCTGACTGCAATCATTTTATTCGCACCAAGTGAGTTACTAAGTGACTAGTTTCTATTGCAAACATGTTCCTTTTTTATTGAAAATCCCGATATAAAGCAAAAACAAATTTTAGCTTTTGGGGTTGGTCTCCAAAAAAATGAGCCATCTCGAATGGGTTGATAATAGAACTACCAAAACCAATAGATTACCACAAAAACTATATCAAAATAACTGGTTTTACAATTTCATTCAAAAATTCCTACTTCGTGTTACATTTTTTTCCATAATGATGCGATGACTTTCGCATGGATAACTAAAGGTGCAATATAATGAATTTTATAGTTTTCATTTCTTATTTGTATAGAATCAAAATAATTTTTTATCATGGACGCTTCTATCAATGCCAGTCGTTTTGACTGATACTTCTCAAAGTGAAAAAGTATCCTATAATCTGTTTCTCGACTCCAAAACCGTTGATTAGTCTTTTGCACTCGGATATCTCCTCTAAGGGGACATCAGCATTGATTAGTGATAAACAATTTGTGGTCGTATCGAGTTTATACGTGTCATGCTAGTCGAAATTAATTTTTGTTGAACGAACTGTAACGCGTAACATGCAAATTACGAAGGAAAAATAAAATTTATTAATTCTTTTTTAAACGTTAGTTATATACAACATAATAGAATGTTCGAATTTTATGTAAAAATTATATTTTATAGTTCTCCATCTTTCAAAGCAGTCTCTCCAATACGAAGCCTTGGTTTTCGAGGTCACGTGTCGCAAAAATAATTAGCCTACCGTCTTCCTTAATTTTTCATCTCGTTCAAAGAGTCAAAATAAAATTTGTTACTTTCAATTTAGCATTTCCATTTTACCGATTTAAAAATATTTTAAGAAGCAAAAATAGCTAGTCACACTTAAAAAACACAATTCGCAACATATTGTTTCAAATTCTGTGTATCTCCAAAGCTTATCGACTTAGTATAATGCAATAAGATCAGTATGGTTCTTTTCTGTGGTAGCTAAGAGTAAACATACGACCGCAAAGGGTTAAACCTATTCTATCGCAGCTTTTTGAGAATTGCGTATTTCCCTTAAGTTTTCCATTGGAACTTTTCGATTTGTAGGAGACGTTAACAATAAAAACTATTTGTAAATATTGCTAAAACATTATTATTTCAACAATATTTCTAGCTTCTATTACCAACGTCTAGGAAGAAGCAGAGTGCAAAGGGTTAGATTTGAATAGATTTACCAGCGCTTTGTTTAAAAAATTTCATCCTACGCCACGTCTAATCTGACGATACAACGATAAAAAATATGAACCTAGCCGTGGCGTAACGTAACAAAGTCATCAATGACATTTCACGTGATTATTCCGTATATCGTAAATGTTGGAGTATGTTTAAACTCAAGAATAAAGTCCAAGTCTAATGTCCGCTTTATTTTCAATAAGCACATACGCACACACACACACACACACACACGTATAACGTCTTTTTATTTATATTATAGTATATTTGCAATCTATGCATTCGTCAAGTATTCATCATGGAACAAAAGAAGACTAGTATTCATCGATACAAGCAACTTGAACGTCCATGATGATCATTCGTCACAGAATAGGACCCATTTTTTTTTATAACGATATTTTTTACGAGCTCTAAAAATGGCAGAACGAGTGAATACATCTGAACAGTTGCAGAAACTGAACAATATATCAATAATAAATTACTTTATATTTCTATTTCTATTGCATCTATTATTATTATCATAGTTATATATATCATACTTCTTATATTTATTTTAATGGAAATACATTTTAACATTTTTATTACCATAATTGTTCAATATTTTTGTTATTCTTCTTACACTTGTTGCTATTATTATAGTAGTAATTGTTATAATATTTATTATATAATAATTATAATTCCTTTTTTGTAATCTTTTTATAATCTTTTGTAAGACAAATTATTAAGTATAAAATCTTTTTGTAAGACAAATTATTAAATATAAAAATATCGTATCATTACGTATTTATATAAATCCGTCATTTTGACTGGTTTTGGTAGAAGTAAGTTTGTTTTTTTCTCGATAGTTCCAGCGTTAACGTGCAACCTCGTTCGCCCTTATTAATCATACATGGACCATCGATAAAACATCGTTGTCTGCGACACGATTGCTCCGCAAAGCCAATCTTTGATACTTTAGCTTCAGTGGTTTTGTATACAGGGTGTTTCATAAATACTTAAGAGGACATATCTACTCGTTAAAACAATCAGCGAAGAATTGTCGCGCGAAAAGACGTCTGATGTACTTTCGAAAATAATTTCGAATTGTGGATCATCGAAGTAGCCTAAGTATTTGGAGTATCTGCTTTTTACGAATAGCGTGTTACTTGATTAATTGTCGAAAATCCTTAATTACTATTCCTTATTCAGAGATTCTTGAGTCGTTAACTCAATTTTAGATTTTTATTTTTCTGCTTTGTATATTTTTTTCAAATACACGCGTGAATTGTTGTCATAATTTTTATAATTTTACATGCTGTACCATTTATTTGACGATTCGTAGGTTAACTTGTGTAAAAATGATGTACTTGAATTAGATAAGAGTATGAGTTGTTTATTTTGAAAATAGCGTAAGTTCATCTATGTTAAAATTAAAATATTTAACACTTTCGCTGTCGAATCAATTTTTCAACACTTTCCGTTTTCAAGCTTTTACGATTAAATAATTTTGCTTCTTGCGTATACTTAACAATTTTTACAGTAATATAAAGACTATAATTATCAAGAAAAGAAAAGAGTTTGCGTTTGAATAAATTTAAAAATACTGGTAACTGATAAAATAGTAGTATGGAATGTTTTTGTGTTTCTAAAAGTGTTTAATTCATCAGCCCAATTAGTGTTGGACTTAAGCTATTTTCAAAATGAATGAAATAACTTTTCTTGTTCTTAAAAAGGCATAAGTCCATGGAAAAAATGGATTTCCCTCGAAATAAAAAGAAATATATATAACATAATTTTACGTTATAAAATGAAAAAAACATTCAACTTTTATTCGTAACATTTATAAGAAATGTTACATTAAAATTAATAATATTTTGCAACTTCAATATACTGTTACTATACAACTATACTATACACTATAACTTCAATTTGAAACTTCGTATATAGTGTAGTAAATCCCATTAAATCTTTCAATTTTAGCGTTGCTATTGGCCTTGTTTTGAAATCAAGTTCTCTCATTTCGTTTCACTTAGAACGAACTTATTGTATTTTTTCAATATTTTTTGATGACTTCGTAATATTCTTTAAAGATATACAATAAATTGTTTTTCTTAATGCTATTTCTACAACTCTGACCCTGATAATATGAACTTGTGATCAATGACATCTACATTATGTTCGGCATTAGACCGTGTTAGATTTTGTTAAGCAGCAAATTTTCGTTTTACAAAATCTTAGCGATTTTAAATATATTATTTGCAATTTGCTTCGAAACGAAAAGATAACGTAGAAATATAAATATTAAAATAGCTAGTTTGATTTTTTTGAAAAATGAACTTAGACCACTTTCAAAATAAAAATTTTTATTATTCTATTATGCAGCAAATTTTCGTTTTACGAAATCTTAGCGATTTTAAATATATTATTTACAATTTGCTTCGAAACGAAAAGCTAACGTAGAAATGTAAATATTAAAATAGCCAGCTTGGTTTTCAAAAATGGACCTAGGCCACTTTCAAAATAAAAATTTCTATCATTCTATTAAGCAGCAAATTTTCATTTTACAAAATCTTAGCGATTTTAAATATATTATTAACAATTTTCTTCAAAACGAAAAAATAACGTAGAAACATAAATACTAAACTAGCCATCTTGCTTTTTCAAAAATGTACGCGAGGCGCATTCAAAAAATGAACTCACGCATCCCCGCTTACGATTACATCGATACCTGTATCATCGGCCACAGCCGCGTTACATCAGAGTCAGCTGCACGGCAAACATCTATCCACCCCCGACCTCGCGAAACGCGATAACTCTCCATCCGAAAAGTTGGCTAAAGAAATCCTGATCGACGAACGGAAGCGTCGGTGAGAAGCAGGACGGTAAGTCGCAAGGACAGTGGCTGAACCGCGCGTGGTGGTCGGCCAGCTTTTTCAGCGGCGGACGCAATTTATATTTTAATCGACCAATAGAGAAGCCTTTATCTGTCCGACGCCAGACGAGGTATACAGCTCGCTCATCTACCCCATCTGGCCGCATCTCGATGGCAAGGTGAACGAGGGGCGACGGAGGGGCGAAACACAGGCCTCCGTACCTCGATAAACGTGGCCCACAGAAACGACCTCGGTGAATCGGGCAAGGTATTGCCTCTGGGTTTAAATATGGAGGGCCGGTCGAGTGGAAAATACACGAGGGTTGCGCGGGACGTTCATCAATGTCTCTGACTCGCCTGCGATTGACTGGGCAAATCGTGCGAGGATGTTCAACGACAATAAACCCTCAACTCTGATTGTGCTACAATTTAGGCACGGTAGGCTGATCAACTTCGACAACCTTTCCGTACGCCTTGTCGGACCGATTATAACGGCGGACGTACCGCGGTTCGAGTGGGCAGAGGCTCCATTTAATTAGCCAGACGCTCTTTCAGTCTCGTCGGAACGCACCGCGCCGTGAAAAGCCTCCGCGATTTAGACGAATCGCGGGCTGCTGAGTTCGTTTCGACGGCTAACGCGAACTTTTTCAGACGTCAATCCTTTGCAATCGAGATCTTTCTTGGCGGTACTTCTCGCTGCATCGAATTAACCCTTTGCGCTTGTTAATTTCCGACGTTTGGTTTAGCGACAGTGTGATTGAGGAATTGAGTTTTATCGAGAATGATCGTTGCGTGACCAACCCTCTGACATATTGACAACGCGATATAAACTCGTTAAGACTCGTCCTATCTCAAAAATCTTGATCATAGTTGCCAAATTCCAATTTTTCTAGCCTCCTGTACTCGCTTGCAAATTTTCGCTTGGATTTTTTATTGCTGGGAGACGTTAGCAATAGAAGACTATTACCAAGTGTTGCTAAAGTATTACTATTTTATGTTTAGCTTCTAAATATTGATTATGTTAGTAATATTTCTAGCTTCTATTGCCAACGTCCAGGAAAAGGATGGAAAAGGTCAAGGCGCTTAATAAAGTGACTACTTGTTACACTCGAGGGTTAAGACACGCGGAATGCGCGTCACTCAAGGGTACATTTGGTATCTGCGAATGAGCGTTGATTTGGGGATGATCGTTTTAGCCACTTCTTAACCAATTCGAGACAGATTGCGCACTGATGCGTCTCTAGCATCGCCTTGCGTATTCGCTCGGTTGGAATGCCAAAGACGATTTTTATTTGTTGAATGAGAGAAGAAGAGTTTTCAATAAATCCAACTCTATATTTCTCTAATAATAATATTGTGTTTAGTTGAGACTGAGTTTGGTTTTTTGCTTAATACTCAAATACTTGGCTTATTTCTTAATACTGACTATTTTACATTTGTACAAACTTATATACTAAATTCTGAAGCAGCTACGAGCCAATCCACTTGCTGCTTTCCTTTCGCTTGTGGTTACGCGGCCAAGCGGAATATTAATTAGGAGTTTATGGCACGTTATTAGCTATTGAATTAAGGCATTACAGGCGCGAATCTTTATAAATTCGAAAACACCTTTAAGGTCCTAATCCCTGTATACAGAAAAATTCAAGTAATAAGAAAGAAGGTAAGTAATAATTCCTCAATCCTCAAAAATAGCTGGTTAATTGCATCCTCAAAAATAGCTGGTTAATTACATCCGTACCATAAATTTGGTTCTATATACAGGATGGCGATCATTGTCACGACGCAACACGCATCGTGTGTGCAATGATATCGAATTGAAATTATGAGTCAGTACAAAAAAACTGGGCGTCGAAATAAGACTGGTTTCAAATAAAAGATGTTTTAGAAGTGTATAAACAGAAAATTTGGTATTGATTTCAACGTAGTCCCCAAAATGAGTGATCCAAAACTAGGACCATCATAAATGCAGAAAACGAGCAGAAGCTTTCAGCTTCTGAGGTTGGTCTCCAAAAAAATGAGCCGTCTCGAATGAGTTAACGATTTTCCATATCCAATCAGTTTTGACGTTCGCTTCTCTCACCAAAATTCGTGACATTGCGATAAACGAATTTGTTTATCCTAACCAAATAGGACACTCCCATCAGACGTTTCATGTTTCTTTCCTACTGTAACTTTTCTAATACACACGTCTCGCATTAAAATAAATTTCAAATCACTAAGTGTAGTTCGTGTCTGCACATATAGTAACTTCTTTTATTAATGTTTATATAAAAAGGTTAACTGTGTTCTGTCATTGCACCAATCTAAATATTCAAGAGCTATTGAGTTGTCGTTTGAAGCTGGTTAGGTACTTTTCGAAGGTAGCTTCGATTGCGTTGACTTTGATACTATTTCGAGCAACTTTTGCGAGATATTCGCAGAAAAAGGTGATTCTCGTGGTTTCATGCGACAACTCGAGTTTTGCATCGACAGAAATGGATTTCAGATATGCAATTAGCTCGAGTAAAGATGAATTATAAGAGAAAAGACTAGAATAGACTATATCTAATAAACTACCCTAGAAAATACTAAGTAGTTTACAGGTCATAGCTCTCAGATTACTGTAGCCACTACTTGCGCGCGGAACTTTTGTCTAAATAAACCTCTAAAGTCTCTTAATACGTGTTACATTTGATTTCTTCGAGTTTGTTGAACCTGGAATCCAACATTGTGCATAAAATCATTTTAAGTTAACTGTAAAAAATTCACCAAATATATGAGGAATCGTCTCGAGTTGCTGGTCCACCCGCGCAAAAAATGTCTGGAACACAAAAAGTTAACACATTGTGCGCTGGACTTGCGATTTTGTAGGTTTCTGAGTCTGTCACTTTATTTAGAAACGCAAGCCCCGCAATTGTGCGTGATTTTTTGTTTGTTTGTATGGATGTCTTACAGATCGATTTTCATACATTTGCCATGGTTACGCAGTTCTACATACGTTCCACTCCAAGAAATAAAACACATACAATGGCTCAGAAGCAATCAGAAGAAGGATCACATTCCAACAGTGTTGTTAAGTCCCATGATTGATCTTTCTATACTATTCGCGTTCAAATGACCACCTCAAATGTGAGGAACTAATGAGCAGGATACTCGAACTAATTTAACATTATTGCAAAGTGTTTATTTTCTGCGCAACGACGATTTTTTATTCTATGCACAGTGTCGAGTGCAGTCTATCTATAGGGATATTTCCAATCGGTTATTACTTACTATTTATTTAGATTAAAAATAACAATAAAGAACGCTAACACTTAATATAAACTAGAAAGAAATCGAAAGGGTTGAATATAAACTATAGGTAAAATAACTAAATGAAATAGATAAAAAATATAAATCGAAGCACCATACGTTCTTTTTACAATTAACTGTTGTTGTCAACGTTTCAAACAAAAGAGCGTCCATCGACGATCGTCTCTTTTCCAATGGCGTAACAATTAAGGGTTCCAGAATACCTCGCATACTGCATGTCTGTACATCCACATAGCTAGATGGCTATGTAATCAAGGGTTTAACTATAAATTCTATGTAACTAAGAATGTAACGAACGAGTGTCTAAAAGGTTCAAGTAACAAGTGAGTAAAAACTAGTGGTACATTCCTTAAATAAATTATTCCAAGACTAAGCGGTGACCAAATTGACGAGCGAGGAATGTTTTACCCCTGTGGCGGTCCTCGCCACTAGGGGGACAGCACACTCGTCAGTTTCCCGCGAACACTCGTTTCCTACACAATTTTTGTATAATAGAAATTCCATCCCATCGCCATTTTGGTAGCCTTACTGATGAGTCTACTAGCAGGCCCAAAATAGCAATATTTTAGCAATAGTAGAGAAATGTATGTTTCCCTCGTGTTTTCTATTAAAATGGAAATTTTCTATTGGAAAATTGCTGGGTAATAGTTTTTATTGCTAACTTTTACCAGTGTGACGGTCCTCGCCACTAGAGGGACAGCATACTCGTCAGTTTCCCACGAGCACTCGTTTCCTACACAATTTTTGTATAATAGAAATTCCATCCCAGCGTCTAAGGCACAACTCCGCCATTTTGGTAGCCTTACTGATGAGTCCCAGGACGAAGCGTTCTTCCCTCTCTTTTTCCTTCCTACCTTCTCTCACGTTCTCTTTACAGCGACAATAATTGAAGCGGGCGTTTAGCCCCAACACACACTTCACCCCCTTGTAGTCCTGACCAGCCCAAGAATGAATCGTCTACCCAGAGTTCTCGTAAAGTGAGGGAGTGTGGTTGGTAGTCAAGTCCAAAGAGTAATTTTGCTTTCGCTCACTGCCATGTCATCGATGTTTTGGATTAATGACACGTCAGTTATCATTGACGTGCAGAAACGAAGGTTAAAATGACTATGTGGCCTACAGACGCGCAGGATAAGTCGTATACCTTAACTCCTGGCTTGCAAAAAAGGGACAAAAGGAACAATGTGTCATTGAAATGACGAAAATTCTCAAAAGTGGTAGAAACGAGTGTCTGTGTCGTAATGGGGGCCTAACAAGTGTTTTCAGAAGTCAGTACCTGTTTAGTGTGCTTACGCTTTTGATTGGAAAGTATAATATGTCTTATTATCCTATATCTTGTTCAATGCGCACGAATAGATAGATTGTCTATTTTGCGCTTTAAGCGGTTTTTAGTTACGCTTGAATATTTAGGGGTAGGTGTAATAATACGCGCAGATAATCGTTGTTTGTTAATTTTAATATGTGTGATTGGAATGTATGACTAGTTGCGAACTATACTGTTGTGAATGTGTTTAAAGAATGTGCAAGCCTGAAGAGTCAGGGTGGACTGTCTGATTAGAATTCTCCTGTTCTGTCTAATTCCCATCAAATATAAAGCATGTGATGGGAGTGGCTTATGAGGCCAAGACAAACGGATTCGTTGATTGCAATGTCACGAATTTTGGTGAGGGAAGCGAATTGGTTTCTAATGCAAAAATATTGCTAAAATATTGCTAATTTAGAAATAGTTTCTATTGCTACAATATTGCTTATTTGGCAATAGCTTCTATTGCTAAAGTATTGCTAATTTAACAATAGTTTCTATTGCTAAAATATTGCTACTTTAGCAATAGTTTCCATATAGATTTGTTAGAAATTAATGAAAAATGACCACCCCCAAAGCAACGGTTACTCGCAGGTACCAAGTGCACCCTTTCGGGTGTCTTAAGCCTCGAGCAAAAGCTACTGCTAAAACAGTATTGTAGCAATTGTTTCTATTGCTAATGTCTCTCAGCAATAGAAAATTTCCATTTTAATAGAAAACTTGAGAGAAACATGCATTTCTCAAGAAGCTGCAGTGAAATAAGTTTAACATCCTCCATCACTAATCAATGCTGATGCAAAGGATTAATATTGCTACTTTAGCAATAGTTTCCACATTAATATTTCTACTTTAGCTATAGTTTCTATATTAATATTGCTGCTTTAGCAATAGAAACTATTACTAACGTATTGCTAATTTAGAAATAGTTTCTATTGCTAAAATATTGCTAATTTAGAAATAGTTTCTATTGCTAAAATATTGCTTATTTGGCAATAGCTTCTATTGCTAAAGTATTGCTAATTTAACACTAGTTTCTATTGCTAAAATATTGCTACTTTAGCAATAGTTTCCACATAGATTTGTTAGAAATTGATTAAAAATGACCGCCCCCCAAGCAACGGTCACTCGCAGATACCAAGTGCACCCTTTCGCGTGTCTTAAGCCTCAACTATAACAGGTAATAGTTTTATCACGCACCTTGACCTTTCTTTAAAACATCCAAGATAAAAATGAAATGAACTGAAAGTTGCTTATGTCAAAAATAAAATGGTCATAGAAGGTATACGATGATCGATGGCTTCATAAGCTTATTGCTGTTACGGATCAGATTAGAGTTTCTTAAATACTATTTACAAATTTGAAACTCTAATCTGTTTTATTGCTATATTATGTGTGTTAAAATGGTACGCTGAAATATCGATGGACATGTTGTTACAGATGCAACACACCTATTTACCTTTAACGTCATGTATCGCGCTTCTTGTCGACGATGGCCCTGAACGCTGCTCCTCTCATTAATTTAATAATGAGAGAGCTAAGTTTGCATTAAGTGGACTGTATATTTTGCGCGTTTTTCCAAGTATGATATGATCGCTCTTCCAATAATCGCGAACTCCATCTTCCGAGTATCGTGTGAATACTAGTAACTTTTAATCGATGTGCGAACTCGTGTTGTTTGTTGAATTCTGATCTACTGTGCGTTTCCCATCAAACACGAAGTGTCTGATAGGCGTGTTTTACTCTGCTAGGACAAGCAGATTCGTCTATTACGATATTACGAATTTTGGTGAGGGAAACGAACATCAAAACTGATGGAATGTGAAAAAAGCTCTGAAGAAATGGAAAACTGAACGCTCACGAACCGTTGGTTGTCTGCAAGTACCAAGACACCCTCGAATGACGCGCAGGGGAATTCCACATGTATTAACCCTTTGCACTCGGATGTCTCCTCTGAGGGGACATCAGAATCGATTAGTGATTAAACTTATTCCACTGCAGCTACATATTTCCATCAAGTTTTCTATTGAAATGGAAATTTTCTATTGCTGGGAGACGTTAGCAGTAGAAACAATTGCTAAATATTGCTAAAATATTGCCACTTGAGCAATATTTCTAGCTTCTATCGCCAACGTTTAGGAAGGAGCAGAGTGCAAAGGGTTAACTTTGACTGTAGCAAACGATAAATCCAAAAAACGCATCGATTTGAACAGCGAAGTAGCGACACAAAAGATTCGAAAGTAGAAATGTGAATGTCTAATTATTTTTATTTTTTTGCAACATTTTATTGTGTCTCTACTAGACTAAAGCTGTTACAAGCAAATATTAAATAAACTTCTTTCTAGATTTTCGTTTTGCAAATTGATTAATTATTGCCTCGCAATTGAGGAATCGAAGATCACTTTCTATATTAAAAATAGACATAAAATTGAGACTTAAATAAGTTTTTACTCTTTTTAACGAAGAATCCTCAAATGATCGAATGGAATGAAACTAAATTATGTTTCCCTAACTTTCCACTATAGAAGAAAAAAAAAGTTCTTCGGGATTATTTGTAATAATCCAATAACGTTGTCATATCAACAAGGAAATATACATTTGGTGTTCTTTTAATTCAAATGTTTAAGTAGAAGTGCTTGATTTATAAAAGGATGAATGCGATTTGCAAAAGTTCCCCTCAAATCTGCCACTATTTGCAATGTAATTTCAATTTACATTTCATTGAAAATTATTATCGTACATTATTTTTACAAAATATATGATATCATATGTAAAATCTCAAGTAAAAGTCTTTTAACTAAAGTTCTCTTGAACTGAAACGACGAGTTTCTCGAGCAAACTGACAAGATAGTAGAATTTTATATATAATACATTAACACTAACTAGCAAAAAAGATTACCAATGCGATGCAAATTGATCATAGTACAATCACGATCTACTTTTCTTCACTTTCCTAATGATTTGATTACTATTAAAAACTCTAAATTTACTAAAAAACGAAGCCAATCGCAGCGCTAAGATACAAAGATTTAATAGATTTCTTAGACTATATGCCATCTGCACACCACAATTATTTTAAATCCCTGGCGCACACGCAAATTCGAGAAAAATGCATAATTAGTTGCAAAATATAATCGATTTTAATGCAACATTTCTTTAATAGTGAATAAAAGTTGAGTATTTTTTAATTTTATAACATAAAATCCTATATATTTCTTTCTATTTCAATGGAAATTTATCTTTTCCATGGACTTATGCCTTTTTAAGAATAGGAAAAGTTATTTCATTAATTTTGAAAATAATTTGAGTCCACCTATAGCCATCAAAAACAGATTACTTTTTAGAGATAAATATAATATAATTATAGATAAATTATACACTTTTAGAAACACAAAAACGTTTTTATTAGTGACCAATATTTTTAAATTTAATAAAAGGCAGACCCTTAAACATCTCGATTTGAACATAAATGGACACAAACCACCTTCGAAATAAACGGCTCGAATCATTCTGAAAACTAAACTCGCGGATGTTATACGATCGCAAGCAAATACTTGAACATTTCACTGACTAAATCGTCAAGATCGTAATCATCAACCTCCGCCATTAGAACACGCGCAACGGATAATTAAGAATACGAATTTCGTTCGCCAGAAATACGCATCGAGTTCAAAATTGCACGACCGTGCATCGCTGGCCTATCGATGCAATTAAAACAGTTACGCTGGAGACAATAAGGCCGAGTCTTCGATAACCGCGAGACGTAACTCGAGCATCTTCTCCTCGACATTCGTGCGATCGACTCTATTCACTGAAACGCAGTGAAAACTATAAATAGAACCGATACGCGAAACGCGTCGTTGATACCTCGTTAATTAAACCGTACGACCTATCCGTTTTGCAATTAAGACCGCCGCTATCTCCTTTTTTTCTCTCTCCTCTGCCTCCGCCTGTTCCTCCGCCGTTCAAAGACTCGCTTCGAACTTGGCGCCTCCACCCTCCCCCGCGTTGCGCCCCGCTTACGTAACAGCCTCCTCCAGAAGGCGACTAATAAGCAAGGTGGCTGCCGCTCGTACACGGTTTTGCATTTACCCCCGTGAACCCACCACCGCCCCACGGACGCGAATCCCATCGAGCGATGGCCGCTCACGTGTCCCGCCACATGAATCCGACACGTGGAACCCACGGCCCGCGGTATCGAGCCATCTACTTCTGTACGAGATAATGCTGAGCCGCTCGTCGATGCACAGCTGGAGTCCCGTTTTCGACGATCTTCCTCGATGTTGAGAGATTTGAAAAATACCGCGAAAAAATGTTTGCGTAGTTGCTAGTTGAGTGGTTGCGTAGCTGTTAGTTGTATTGTTACGTAGTTGCTAGTTGCACAGTTGCTAGTTACATAGCTGCTAGTTGCATAGTTGCTAGTTGTGTAGTTGCTAGTTGTGTAGTTATGTAGTTGCGCAGTTGTTAGTTGTGTAGTTGTGTAGTTGCTAGTTGCATAATTGCTAGTTACTAGTTTTGTAGTTGCGTAGTTGCATAGTTGCTAGTTGTGTAGTTGCTAGCTGCATAGTTGCTAG
This sequence comes from Xylocopa violacea, assembly GCA_963969225.1. Lineage (NCBI taxonomy): Eukaryota > Metazoa > Arthropoda > Insecta > Hymenoptera > Apidae > Xylocopa > Xylocopa violacea. The sequence continues at coordinate 16,514,300 of CAXAJV010000015.1, forward strand.
TTGTGTAGTTACGTGTTTGCGTAGTTGCGCAGTTGTGTAGTTGCGTAGTTTGTAGTTGTGTACTTGCGTAGTTGCTAGTTGTACAGTTGCTAGTTCTGTAGTTGCATAGCTACTAGTTATGTAATTGCTAGTTACTAGTTCTGTAGTTGCGTAGTTGCATAGTTGCTAGTTGTGTAGTTGCTAGTTGCGTAGTTGTTACTTGCTAATTGTGTAGTTATGTAGTTGTGTAGTTGCATAGTTGATAGTAGTGTAGTTGCGTAGCTACTAGTTGTGTAATTGCTAGTTACTAGTTGTGTAGTTGCGTAGTTGCTAGTTGTGTAGTTGTGTAGTTGCGTAGCTGCTAGTTGTCTAGTTGCGTAGTCGCTCGAATAGAATACAGAGGATGACCTTTTTGCAGGTAGTTTAAGGGATGAAGGAAGGAGAGTTTTCAAGAAATCCAACTCTAACCCTTTTGTACAAATAGTACAATATTTAATCTATGTTTAGTTGATGCTGCTCGTTCTTAGTATAATTCGACACTGTTTTCTATTTATCAAATGTATCGAGCCATCTCTTTCTACCAGAGATCATTCTGAGCGCTCGTCGATGCACAGCTCGAGTCCCGTTTTCGACGATCTTCCTCGATATCCAGAGATTTAAAAAATACCGCGAAAATATCTTTGTCACGCCCTTAGTTTCGCCTTGCATAGTTGCTTGGACTTTTTTGATAGCTGATAGTTTTAAGATGGAACGTGGCCAACGAAAGAAAAGTTTTCGATAAATCCAACTCTCTGAATAATTTATTTAAGCTGTTTAATTGGCACTGTTTGGTGTGAATATAATTCCAGACTGTTTTCTATTTACAAAATGCACACTTATATTGTTACGTATGTAATATGGTTACATACTATATTACATTACATAGTAATGGTTACATAGTAAACCGTTATACGCCAACCAGCAAAAGTAACTTTAAAATAGGCACAACCAGATATATATTGCAGATTGATTATTCGAGAATTTCTCATGTCACGCTCCATTATTATTTTGTAATAGAATGTGGAAGTGGTTATTTTGGAATACCAGAATTGCGATAAAAACCTAACTAATAAGAAAAGTATTTTTTTATAATAAAGCAGACATGACTATATAATAAATAATAATAATAATTTTATAATAAAGTAAACACGACTCGATAAATAAAGCTTTTGTAATATTCTATATCACCCTGGGTTTCATAAATTCAAATAGATAATGGAAATGCAAACACGAGTTAACTCGTGACCGGTCAACAACGTTAAAGCATGAAAACACAAATTAACTCGTGACTGGTCAACAATGTTGACACACTATAGGCGGCTAACTGTGCGAGCTAAACTCATGCGTGTGTCTGGCGAAAATTAGTGAATTATGAAAAATATATACCCTTTAGAAAATAAGTAATATTAGTCGTAATAAAGAAAACAAGTAGTATTAACACGACTTAATGTAATAACAAGTAATAATATATATATATAAATATATAAATATTAGATAAATTATAAAATAAAATATTAAATAAATTGTAAAATAATTATTATCCCATTCGAGATAATTGAAATTATGAATTTATAATTGTGAAGATTAAAAATTAGAAATTAAAGATTAAAAATAAAAAATTGAAAATTAAAAATTAGAAACTAGAAATTAAAGAATAAAAATAAAAAATTGAAAATTAGAAATTAGAAACTAAAAATTAATAAATAAAAATCCAAATTTCAGCTTTTGAAGTTGGCCTCTAAAAAAATGAGCCGTCTCGAATGGGTTAAATAAAATTATCATAAAAATAAACAAGTAATATTAACACAATATTAATATTAGTCGTATTCGCGACTAACGTTAGTAGGATTTCAATGAAATTCGAAAAATAGGTAATATATAGTATTTCAAAATTATGGATGAAGTTTAAACGAAATGAAATATTTAATTTAGTTTTCTATTACTTCATTTATTGGATAACACGGAGCAAACGATAATTGTTAATTTTTTAAAGTTTTAAAAGTTCATCTAGCAGGAGAAAAGCGTAATAATCTTTTAGAATATTTTACTATCCAATTTTTTATATAGTAATTTTATTTATTCCAATATTTTTTTAATTTATGATATTTTTGAAAACATTTAAACAGTCAAAGAGTCAAACTTTCCTTTTTATTATTTGCAAATAGTTATGCTAATATAATTATGCCAATATAGTTATGCTAATATTCATTAAACAAGAAAATCAAACAGTGATAAAAAAATAATTGTTAATTTTTTAAAGTTTTAAGGGTTTACGTAGGAAGAGAAAAACGTGATAACGTTTAGGAATATTTTATTATGCAGTTCTTTATATAGTAATTTTATTTATTCCAATATTTTTTTAACGTATGATATTTTTAGAAACACTCGAACGATTGAACAGTCAAACTTTCCTTTTTATTGCTTACAAACAGTTATGTAAAACAAAATATTCATTAAATAATATAAAACAAGCATCGATAAGTGCGTTACTAATACTTAAGAACATCCTGCATAAGAGGGTAAATGAAAGAACGAGTGGTTGAAGTGAATGTGTGAACGTTTATAATTGTGAAGATGTAATGGTGAATATTCTCGAATATTAATTATTCGAAAATATTCCAAACTTTATGCATGATTGTGTGTGTGCGTGCGTGTATGTGAGTGCCTGGAAAACAAAGTAATGTAAGAATCGAGAATGTTCGATGACTGTGTGTGTGTGTGAAGCGCGAGAGACAGTTTTTAAGAAGAGCAATGAAAAGTGTACTTTCAACAATTGTAAATAAATTTAACTTTTCAATTCCTACAGTATTAACCCTTTGCACTCGAAAGAAAAAGTAACAGTTTTTTTTGCAGTTACATAATAAAACTTTCCTGAACAGATTTCAATTGTAATTTGCCAACAGAACGAATGAAGTTATTACGATTTCTTTTTACCCTTATGTTGTGAACTGAAAATTATTTGCATTCTCTCTATTGAGGAGTCTTCGTATTTGAAAAGAAATTTTAAATGTCTCCCCTCGAGTGCAAAGGGTTAATAACATTGGCGCTATGGAAATGTATATACTTTAATCGATTTTTTGGGTTAATAACGAAAACTTTTAAGAAAAAATTAGCATTAACCCTTTGCACTCGAAAGAAAAAGTAACAGTTTTCTTTACAGTTACATAACAAAATTTTCCTGAACAGATTTCATTTTTAATTTACTAACAGAACGAATGAAGTTATTACTACTTACTATTATTATTTAAAATTATTTGCATTCTCTCCATTGAGGAGCCTTCATATTTGAAGAGAAATTTTAAATGTCTCCCCTCGAGTGCAAAAGGTTAATAACATTGATGCTATGCAAATATATATAGTCTAATCAATTTTTTGGATTAATAACGAAAACTTTTAAGAAAAAATTAGTATTAACCCTTTGCACTCGAAAGAAAAAGTAACAGTTTTTTTGCAGTTACATAACAAAACTTTCCTTTCATTTGTAATTCGCTAACAGAACGAATGAAGCTATTATTACTTACTACTACTTATTATTTAAAATTATTTGCCTTCATATTTGAAGAGAAATTAAAAATGGCTCCACTTCAGAACCCTCGAGAGCAAGAGGTTAATACCCGACCCGCCCATAGTCTGTTAATTATGGCACTTGTTCGATTTACGGCCCACAATTTTTCTTTACACTGCCAAAAAACGATCCGATCGAATTGGTACGGGTTTGCAACAAAATAATTGATTCGCCACGCATTCATTTTTCGCTCTGCTAAAGCGAAGTACGGTTGCGCTCGACACTGCGAACCGTTTCTCGAGTCTTCATCCGCCGCTGCAATCAACGTCGAGTGCATAAAAAATCGCTCGACCCGACGAGACGCGAAAAAGTCGCAAACGGGCTGACGATTCCCCGGTTTTCTTCGATCTACGCGCGAAAGAGACGCCGCGCCGGACGTGCACGGCGACGAAGGCCGCTACCCGGACGTGACATCACTGGCAATCAGTTTTTCAGACACGTGAGAAAACAATTGTTCCTTGCAGTGCCGTAATAAAATGGTACACAGGCGAGATCAATTTAATCGAGCTCCCTCGTGCGTGCCGGACCCGCGATCGCTGCGATACACGCCAAGACCCCCGTAGAACGCGGTTATCGTCGAGCTCCTCTCGATGCTATCTCGATGTTATTTAACCCATTCGAGACGGCTCACTTTTTTGAAGACTAACTGCAGAAGCTGAAATTTTTATTCTAATTTTTAATTTTTTATTTTTAACCCTTTGCGCTCGATTATTTTGAACGTTCATTATATTGATATATCGTTAAACTTAGCATAAAATATAGGTATTACTTATTTATTATAAATATTATAAATAATTTATTATAAATATTATAAATAATTTATTATAAATATTGACAAGAAATAAATGGGAGTAGTATTTTTTATTTTGAACGTTTATTATATTGATATATTGTTAAACTTATCATAAAATGTAGGTATTATTTATTTATGTTCTTAATGTCGCAGGGTTTTAAAATGTTTATGATGCACAGGAGGTGTATATGAAGGATAATAATCTTAGATATCCTTGTTTAATAATTTACTATCCTTGTTTGTTAATCAATAATTTATATTAATCAATAATTTAAGAGTTTCAATTTTATATGTTATGGAATATTCTAGAATGTGAGCAAGAGCGAATGTGCATGTGAATGAGTCTTTCAAGTGAATGTTTTTAAACAAATTGAGTCAGTTGTTCATCGTGCGTTATTGAGGAAACATATAGTTATAAAGACGTTCTTAATCTCCTTGTATCTAATTTTAAAATAATAAATATCCTATATATAAGATAATAATTCTTATATTTTTCATACGTAATAGGCCTTATATCGTGATGCAAAGGCGTCAGGGTGATTTTTTCAAATTTTGGCGGCCTTCCCCGACACGTAAATGACAAATTCAAACTCTTACATTCTGTGTCCTTCATTGATGTTTTATATAAAATAGAGTATGGTGCACTTTTGCAAAACTTCATCAAACATATTTTCAACCAATTTACTTGTTCTCCATTAGTGTTTCTTCTTACGCGTTTTTTAATTGCGTTTTGTAGATTTTTCGTCGAAACGAAATTCTCTCGTTTCATTTCGTTGAAAATAAATTTGTTACGTTGTCTACATTATTTCATAATATCATAATAATTTATGGAAATTGTACGTACACCATTTTCATAATTAATAGCTACGCAATTTCTTATACCACCTAATTGTAAATTGAACAAAGCATTGGCATTTTTTTAAGATATTAACCCTTTGCACTCGATGACTTTTTCATCTACTCTATCACTAATTTCTTCGCAAATACAGTGAATCTCGTTTTGCAACAGTTGAAAACCAATTTCATCTTCATTCGAGCTAATTTTATCTTTCAAATTCATTTTTGCAAAGCTTTGAAATTTAATTCTTTGCACTCGACGACTTTTTTCGCAGATCACATTTTTCTATCGCTAATTTCTTCGTGAATACAACTAATCTCATTTTTCAACAAACGTTGAAAATCAATTTGATCTTCATTCGAGCTAATTTCACCGACTAAATTCGTTTTTGTAGTACTTTGAAACATAAAATCGGTCCATGAAAAACTCCAGTTGCTGTATGAAACACTATGGCGACTGAGAGTCACCTCTCGAGCGCAAAGGGTTAATTTTTAATTTTTAATTTTATTTTAGACCAGTCTTATTTCGAGGTTTACTTTTTCCGTACTGAATCATCATTTCAAATCATTATCATTGCACACACGGTCTTTTTGGCTCGGAAATGTCGAATGTTCGACGAAAATCGGAGAAAAAACGAATTTATTCCACGTGTGCGCGAGCTACCTCTTCGCTTCTCTTCTCTTCCCTCGTTTTTGCGCTAATTTCTTTCGAAACATTGACGTACGTGTACGCGTCATATCGTTTAATTTTTATCATCGATTTACTTTCAAATCAGGCGGATATTTATATCTTATTATCATTAACTCGTTTGGTATAGAACTTTTTTATTCTTCACGTTTTAGCATTTTAAATACTGATTTGATAAATCTTCAATGAAAAATTATTTCAAAATATCAATTTCAGTTGTGTAATGAGAACAATGATAATTGGAATCTAAATAAATATAAATATAAATATTGTATTTTTATTTAATTTAAAGGACTTTAAAAAAAATTCCAGATAGGTTTTTTAAATACTTTTTATATGTTTAGTTTATAAATAAATATAAATATAAATATATAATAAATAAGTAAATAAATATAAATATACTTTTATTTATTTACTTATTTATTTATAAACTAAACATATAAAAAGTATTTAAAAAACCTATCTAGAATTTTTTTTAGAATCCTTTAGATATCATCTTGTATCACATGTCAAAAATTGTATAGAAAAAGTCTCCTGGAGTCTTTTTCTATAAAAAAAAAAAGAAATCTCTAAGAGAAACTGTGACATTTGTGAAATACATATTAAACTAAAATATAAAGTTATAAATTCATCATTTGTGCACTTTTGTGGCATCTAATTCAACATATTCTGTAAATTATACAATTATTTCCGATTGTTCCTATTTGGGAACATTGGCTAGAAATAGTTTAAACACGCTGGATGAAAATAATATTCGTATATTTTACGACAGGGATTTTCAAACTTTTTGTAGCGCTAGCGCATTCCAGATTGCAAAAAATAGTGGCGAACGCGATCAAATTAAAAATAAATAAATAAATATTGTGTCCTTTATTATAACATACGTTTTGCAATATATATTTACTATAACGTATTATATACTTATTATAAGTGCGAAGTTTAACACTGCATTTCATTTGCTAATTTCCCACACCTGAGACTATAAAATGATAATCCTAATCGTGAACTTAATTAAGTAATTAATTTAATTAGAGTAATGAATTACAGTAAGTCCTCGAATTACGTGATTAATTGGTTCCGATGGTTTTCGCGTAAGTCGAGGAAAGCAGAAAATTTAACATTTATGACAAAAAATTTGTTTTAGTTTCAAAGGATAGGTGAAAGTAAAATACAGTAAGTCCTCGAATTACGCGATTAATTGGTTCGAAAGGTTTTTGCGTAAGTCGAGGAAAGCAGAAAATTTAACATTTTTGGCAAAAAATAAGTTTTAGTTTCAAAGCATAAGTGAAATTGAAATAGATGATATCTAAAATATATATACGCCTAACTCTGTTTTTACACGATAGATATGTTTCCAAAGAATGCGTGTAAAAAAATTCGTGTAAAAAATATATCGCATCTATGGAAAAAAAGAAGATTGGTTGCAGACCTAAGAAATCAACAAAACTAATACAATAAACCATGAATTTTAATGTTAGGATCTTAAACATCTTATTTCACAAAGATTGCATATGTGTCTTACAAAGTAAATTATCATTTGAAAAGAGAAAAAACGTGTAATTAATTCATGAACATAAAAATTAAGCAAAATAATATGAGTTACACATAAAAAGATTGTATTTGTTGTCACTTTTTGACAATAAATTTTCTTCTTAGAATTTGGATCGATCGTGTTAAATCAAAATCGTGTAAAAGCAGTTCGTGTAAAAACAGAATTGAATGTACACTCAAAAAAACATTATTTATTGGACATATTGCACATAACAAAATCGAACTACTTCAAGTATCGCTCCACTGTTAATTGCCTTTTAGCTCTTCATAAATGACACAAAAAACCATAACGTCCGCATTTGTGTCGCTGTGTTTTAATAATAATAAAAACTAAATGTCCTCATATGTGGCCAAGGGCATCGAGAGGTTAACTCTTTGCAGCAGGACGTTAACGATCAGCAATAGAAACCTTTCATTGAAAATAGAAAACTTTAGGGAAACATTGTCTTCTTTTCTTTACAAATTAAAGCGTAGCATGCGATATCATTATCCACTGCTTTCGTAACTTTCGCAGATCGTTCAGGATCGAGACCAGCTAATCCATCATGGATCATACAAAATTTAATTCTTTCTTTTTTGTTTTTTAAATCGAGAAAGTCGAGCACTGGCTGTACTTGTAAGTTCGTAAAGTTTGTAGCTTTTTATTTCTCTTTTTATACCATTTCTTTTGTCGCTAAAATTTCATGACACAAGTTTATCGAATATCAATAAAAAGAGGAATTTTTATTGGATGTGAAATGAAAGTAAAAGATGATACATTTTACAAAGTGAGAGTAGGCAAATGGTAAAACGTCACAAAGTAATATTTTGGACAATAAACTGGACAAAGTTATTGGAAAATTATCATATAAGAAAACGAAAGAGGATAGGTGTGCAGTGAAGTTTCATTTCACGAAGAAGTATAAGAAATGATCTAAAATGGAAATGGATAAATTATAATTTAAAAAGTGCAGGCTGAGAAATTGATTTAAAATAATTGAAATAAGTAGATATTCTACCGAATAAACTGGACAAAGTTATTAAAAAATTATCGTGATAAGAAAATGAAGGAGAATAGACATACAGTGAAGTATAAGAAATTGTCTAAAATAGAAATGGATAAATTATAATTTAAAAAGTGCAGGTTAAGAGATCGATTTGAAATAATTGAAATAAATAGACGTTCACATCAGTACAATGATGTCGTTCGTAATATTTTATCCCAGTGTACAGAGTATAAATTTAATTAATCTAGTTAATCCATCCTCGATCATATAAAGTAAAATTTTTGTTTTCGTTTTTTAAATCGCGAAAGTCGAGAACTAACAATACCTGTAAATCCATAAACCCTATAGCTTCTTGTTTCTCTTTTTATACTATTTCTTTTGTCACTAAAATTTCTTGGCACAAGTCCATCGAATATCAATTAAAAGGAGAAATTTTTATTGGATGCGAAATAAAATTGTTTTCTTTTTTTTTAAATCGCGTAAATCCGAAAAGTCGCGTAAGTCAAGAACTGACTGTATCCTCCTTCTTTCTAATCGACTTTTTTCAAAGGAACGGGTAACTCGTTTCGTTAACTGGCGGAGATTCTACGAACGCTGCTCGCTCGTTCATCCCATGCGCCGTGGTATTTAACGGGAATGGAAAAATGCGTTGCGAATGCCGCAAGGACGTCGGATGCGCATTATAATGCCGTCTAGCACACGTGATACTTTCCCACGTGATTAGTCACGGTCCCATCGTGAATAAAAAAACGAGATGGTACGAATGCGTGTCCGCTCGCGAAAACTGCTGGCCAAGAAGAAGTTTTCGGCCAAAAGGACTTCGAGATCGATGGGATCGATAAGATCGACGCGGTAACATGCGTTTAGGAACGTTTAATGTCTCCTCTGAGGGGACATTAAAATTGACTAGCAACCAAATTTCTTCCATCGCAACTTTTAGAGAAGTGCATATTTCCCGGAAATTTTCCATTGAAACGAAAGTTTTCTATTGCTGGGAGATGTTATCAATAGAGACTATTGCTATTTTAGCAATATTTACAAATTTTATTGCCAACGTCCAGGAAGAAACAGAGTGCAAAGGATTAGAGACGTCGAAAGTGCAGATTTGCGGTTTCTTCGTAAAATTTTCTAAATTATTAATATTATCGATAATGTACGCTAATGTTTGATAGAAAAATTTTGCGCTTAATTAAGAGATAATTTTAACACGGATAGAGATAACACGGTTTCCATATAACGAGAAGCTAAAATTGCGACAGCCCTCCTAATTTTGTATACGTATTAAACTATATCTTGTCTTTTTTGCATTTAGAAAATTTTATTTCATAACTTGCTCTTCTGAGAATGCAATTTTATATAATGCAGAACAAATCAAACTAATTTATATTTCACTTACTTTTGAGTTTCTTAGAGCGCGATTTCCATATAACGTGGCACAAATTAATAATATTTTGCTAACTATATTTTGCCTTTTCTATTTATCAAATTTTGTTTCACAGTTTGGTGCACTGAGAATGCAATTTTCATATAACGCAGAACAAATCAAACTAATTTATATTTCGCTTACTTCTCAATTTCTTACAGCGCGGTTTCCATACAACGTGGCACGAATTAATAATAATAATTAATAATAATTTTATATATATGCTAAACTATGTCTTGCTTTTTGTATTTGTCAAATTTTGTTTCACAACTCGCTGCTCTGAGAATGCAATTTTCATATAACGCAGAACGAATCAAACTGATTTGAATTTTACTTGCTTCTAAGTTTCTTATTCCATTTCTATTTGCATATAATGCGATACAAATTAATAATAATTCTATATGTGTACTAAACTATATCTTGTGTTTTGTATTTAGAAAATTTTATTTCATAACTTGCTGCTCTGAGAATGCATTTTCATATAACGCAGAACGAATCAAACTAATTTATATTTCACTTCTAAGTTTCTTAAGCGCGGTTTCCATGTAACGCAGTATGAATTAATCGCGTTATGGGAAGGTTGACTATATTATATACATTCCTTTTGTTTCTCTTTCTTCCTTATTTCTGTCCACGGTTTTCTTGCTTTTATTATATAAACATGCATAGCGATACAGTATTTATGAAAAATTCATCGTTGTTATACGAAACTATCCTTTTCGTAAAATTATGGCACAAATTATGGTATCAAATTATGGCACAGCAGGCAAAATACCATAATTTTGATATTTATTTGGTATTTATTTATACCATAATTTTAGTATTTATTTGGTATTTATTTATACCAAAATTATGGTATTTTGCATGCTGTACCATAATTTAGTACTATAATTTATGCCATAATTTTACGAAAAAAGTGCTATAATTTTATATCTTGTAATTTAATGTAATTAATAATTTTGGTATTTATTTGGTATTTATTTATACCAAAATTATGGTATTTTGCCTGCTGTTATTACCATTATGTTATGTACGATTAAAAAGCTTGTCTTTTAAACTATTGCAGGATATTCAATAATTATTATAATATCAGATACAGACAATTAGGTATTCAAGTTACCAAAATGATTTTGAAATGCGTTTATATATCCTAAAGTTGATTTCCTAATCCATTACCGCACACTTTTAGTATTAAAATGGTGCCCAGAAACGCAGTTTTTACTTTTTTTTAATTGTTTGTTACTGCAATAAGAAATGGAATCAAATTAATTTATATTTTACTTACTTCTGAGTTTCTCATAACGCAGTTTCCATATAACGCGATACGAATTGATCGCGTTGTAAGAGGATTCACTGTATTCCACATTTTTTTAAACGCGAACCGTCACTTGATGGATAAAGCTTCGTTTCTAAGAAAAGATTCATCGAATTTGTTGAATAAATGAAAAAAAGTATCACCCTACATTTGCAATTTTTTTCATTCATTCGCATATCGCACAATTATTCTTCGCAAAGTTTTAAATAAATTAATTTTTTAATTTGCTTAAAAGCAAACATAATGTCTTTTTTCAATCAAAGTTCGTTTGATTCGAGTAATTATATTCTGAAAATCGTTTTCAATTGGGCAAAATACTTGTTCAGTATCAAACCATTTATTTAAAAGCATTTTTAGGTATATAAACGTTTATTTAATTCAAGGTAATCAATTTTATTTAAACGAATACGTTTTTACACCACAGAACTCTTGCTTTAATCGTAAATAAATATTTCTTTGAACTAAAAAAATCGTTTGCTTGGATCAAGTAAAATTTCTTAGCATTGCATTTTCTCATTTATTACATCCAAGATCAGTAATAATAGCATTAACCATTTGCACTTGGATGTCCCCTCTGAGTTGACATCAGCATTAATTAATGATTGTGGTGGATAAATTTATCTCACCGCAGCTTTTTGAGAATTGCATATTTTCCTCAAGTTTTCTATTGAAATGGAAATTTGTTACTGCTGGGAAACGTTAGCGAATTATCGCTAAATGTTACTAAAATATTGCTATTTTAGTAATAGCTTCTGTTATTAATGTCTAAGAAGGATCAGAGTGCAATTTTCTAGTGCTGGGAGACGTTAGCAATAGAAACTATTGCTAAATATTGCTAAAATATTGCTATTTTAGCAAAAGTTTCTGTTGTTAATGTTTAAGAAGGAGCAGAGTGCAATTTCCTAGTGCTGGGAGACGTTAGTAATAGAAACTATTGCTAAATATTGCTTAAATATTGCTATTTTAGCGATAGCTTCTGTTGCTAACGCCTAAGAAGGAGCAGAGTGCAAAATTTTATTACTGGGAGACGTTAGCAAACTATCGTTAAATATTGCTATTTTAGCAATAGCTTCTGTTGCTAACGTCTAAGAAGGTGCAGAGTGCAATCTTTTATTCCTGGGAGACGTTAGCAAACTATCGTTAAATATTGCTATTTTAGCAATAGCTTCTGTTGTTAATGTTTAAGAAGGAGCAGAGTGCAATCTTCTATTACTGGGAGACATTGGCAAACTATCGCTAAATATTGATAAAATATTGCTATTCTGGCAACAGTTTCTATTGCTAAATATTGCTAAAATATTGCTATTTAGCAATGCTTCTGTTGCTAACGTCTAAATAGGAGCAGAGTGCAATCTTCTATTACTGAGAGACGTTAGTAACAGAAACTATTGCTAAATATTGCTTAAATATTGCTATTTTAGCAATAGCTTCTGTTGCTAATGTTTGAAAAGGAGCAAAGTGCAATTTTCTAGTGCTGGGAGACGTTAACAATAGAAACTATTGCTAAATATTGCTTAAATATTGCTATTTTAGCAAAAGCTTCTGTTGCTAATGTTTGAGAAGCAGCAGAGTGCAATTGTCTCGTGCTGCGAGACGTTGGCAATAGAAACTATTGCTAAATATTGCTTAAATATTGCTATTTTGGCAATAGCTTCTGTTGTTAATGTTTGAAATGGTTGAATAGTGTTAATGTTTGCCTGTTATTTAACAACTGGACCCTATTTAAACTTAACTATTCAGATGGTCAAATACTGAGGCCAAATATGGTCATCCACTAGATTTTCATATTTGTTAAATGGCCAACTAACACAAAATCTTGAGAATGTTCAATTTTATTTTTTCTTTAATCGATAACTGTGTTCGCGTTTAATTAACACACTTCAGCAGAGTTTACAAAACGTTTGTTCATTCAATTCAGGTAAAAGTAAAGGGTAAGCATTGAGAACGGTAATTCTGCGTCCTTAAATGGTCATCTACTGCTGTTCTTATCTTGCATTTCAATTTGAATCTGTTAGCAATCAAAACAGTGTGAAACTTTCCGCGAAACCATAACGTTCAAATCCTTCTAAAAGTTCTGCGAATATGGACTTTTTATTTTGAAAGTGGTGCACGTACATTTTTTTTTTTTTGTTTCGAGAAACTTGAGGGTTAGCATATCTATCGATTAAAAAATATAGGTTAATTATATCAAGTCTGGCAATGTTTTTACTAATTTATCAATATATAATTTGATTATATAATTGTTTTTTTTTGGCAAATTTAACTAAAATAATATATATTTACGGGCTGCAAATGGACTTACATCACTTTCATATTCAATTGTAAAAATCATTTACTTTCTCCTATGAAAAATTAAATGTCACTTAAAATATATTTTGTATTAATCCAATTTTGTTTATAAGTAATAAAAAGAAATAAAATGGGAGTAGTATTTTTTATTTTGAACCTTTATTATATTGATATATCGTTAAACTTATAAAATATAGGTATTATTTATTTATGTTCTTAATGTGACAGTGTTTTAAAATACTCATAATACTCATGATGCACAGTAGGCATATAAGATAATATTTCTTATATTTTTCATACGTAATGCAAAGGCGCCAGGGTGATTTTTTCAAATTTTGGCAGTCTTCCTCGACACGTAAATAACAAATTCAAACTCTTAAATTCTGTGTCCTCCATTGATGTTTTATATAAAATAGAGTATGGTGCACTTTTGCAAAACTTCATCAAACATATTTTCAACCAATTTACTTGTTCTCCATTAGTGTTTCTTCTTACGCGTTTTTTAATTGCGTTTCGTAGATTTTTCGTCGAAACGAAATTCTCTCGTTTCATTTCATTTAAAATAAATTTGTTACGTTGTCTACATTATTTCATAATATCATAATAATTTATGGAAATTGTACGTACACCATTTTCATAATTAATGGCTACCCAATTTCTTATACCACCTAATTGTAAATTGAACAAAGCATTGGCATTTTTTAAGATATTAACCCTTTGCACTCGATGACTTTTTCATCTCCTCTATCACTAATTTCTTCGCAAATCCTATCAATCTCGTTTTGCAACAGTTGAAAACCAATTTCATCTTCATTCGAGCTAATTTTATCTTTCAAATTCATTTTTGCAGAGCTTTGAAACTTAATTCTTTGCACTCGACGACTTTTTCGATCGCAGATCACTTTTTTCTATCGCTAATTTCTTCGTGAATACAACTAATCTCATTTTTCAACAGTTGAAAGTCAATTTCATCTTCACTCGAGCTAATTTCATCTTCCAATTTCATTTTTGCAAAGCTTTGAAATTTAATTCTTTGCACTCGACGACTTTTTCGGTCGCAGATCACATTTTTCTATCGCTAATTTCTTCGTGAATACAACTAATCTCATTTTTCAACAGTTAAAACTCAATGTCATCTTCACTCGGAGTTAATTTCACTTTTGAGATCCATTTTTACGGGGCTTCGAAACTTCAAATCAGTCTACGAAAAACTCGAGTTGCCTTATGAAACGCAATGGCGACTGAGAGTCGCCTCTCGAGTGCAAACAATTAAATATTAACTCGTTAGAAATAAAAAGTTTACACTGAATTAAACATAAATTCCTTGATACCTCATTCTTCGAAAAAAGTGAACTTACACCAGTTTCAAAATAAACGGTCCACATCTAAAAAGCATTCGACGACGACGATTGGCGGTCGGATGAAAAAGACGCGGTTCGATCGTCGATCGTTTTCTGACGTTCGCGAACGGTCGTCCGCGATAAATCACGGGCGAGAGAGGGTGACTCAGATGTAACACTTGGAGAACCCGATTGAATGAGATGCCTGGCGCTTACGCAACGCTGGCGACGCCGCCATAACGCGTTGCACGCTACTGCGTTCGCCGTATGCAAGGCCGCGTCTCTAGAAGAACTCCTCTACTGCACGCTGCAGTTTAACGTCTGGTAAAAGGTTTCGTAAATACGCGGTTACGTTTGCAGGCCAAGCGTCGAAACGATGAAACAGTTACAGATATTCCGAGGGACCAAACGGCAGTGTTACATCCGTAACAACATGTCCATCAATATTCCAGCGTACCATATCAATACACATAATATAACAATAAAGCAGATTAGAGTTTCAAATTTGTAAATAGTATTTAATATTTGAAGAAACGCTAATCTGACCCGTAACAGCATCGATCATCATATACTTTCTATGACCATTTTATTTTCGACGCAAAGCAGCTTTCAGTTAATTTCATTTTTATCCTAGATGTTTTAAAGAAAGGTCAAGGTGCGTGATAAAATTATTACCTGTTATAGTTGAGGCTTAAGACACGCGAAAGGGTGCACTTGGTATCTGCGAGTGACCGTTGCTTTGGGGGCGGTCATTTTTAATCAATTTCTAACAAATCTATATGGAAACTATTGCTAAAGTAGCAATATTTTAGCAATAGAAACTAGTGTTAAATTATCAATACTTTAGCAATAGAAGCTATTGCCAAATAAGCAATATTTTAGCAATAGAAACTATTTCTAAATTAGCAATACGTTAGTAATAGTTTCTATTGCTAAAGCAGCAATATTAATATAGAAACTATAGCTAAAGTAGAAATATTAATGTGGAAACTATTGCTAAAGTAGCAATATTAATCCTTTGCATCAGCATTGATTAGTGATGGAGGATGTTAAACTTATTTCACTGCAGCTTCTTGAGAAATGCATGTTTCTCTCAAGTTTTCTATTAAAATGGAAATTTTCTATTGCTGAGAGACATTAGCAGTAGAAACAATTGCTACAATACTGTTTTAGCAGTAGCTTTTGCTCGAGGCTTAAGACACGCGAAAGGGTGCACTTGGTATCTGCGAGTGACCGTTGCTTTGGGGGCGGTCATTTTTAATCAATTTCTAACAAATCTATATGGAAACTATTGCTAAAGTAGCAATATTTTAGCAATAGAAACTATTGTTAAATTAGCAATACTTTAGCAATAGAAGCTATTGCCAAATAAGCAATATTTTAGCAATAGAAATTATTTCTAAATTAGCAATATTTTAGCAATAGAAACTATTTCTAAATTAGCAATACGTTAATAATAGTTTCTATTGCTAAAGCAGCAATATTAATATAGAAACTATAGCTAAAGTAGAAATATTAATGTGGAAACTATTGCTAAAGTAGCAATATTAATCCTTTGTATCAGCATTGATTAGTGATGGAGGATGTTAAACTTATTTCACTGCAGCTTCTTGAGAAATGCATGTTTCTCTCAAGTTTTCTATTAAAATGGAAATTTTCTATTGCTGAGAGACATTAGCAATAGAAACAATTGCTACAATACTGTTTTAGCAGTAGCTTTTGCTCGAGGCTTAAGACACGCGAAAGGGTGCACTTGGTACCTGCGAGTAACCGTTGCTTTGGGGGCGGTCATTTTTCATTAATTTCTAACAAATCTATATGGAAACTATTGCTAAATTAGCAATATTTTAGCAATATTTTTGCATTAGAAACCAATTCGCTTCCCTCACCAAAATTCGTAACATTGCAATCAACGAATCCGTTTGTCTTGGTCGAATAAGCCACTCCCATCACATGCTTTATATTTGATGGGAATTAGACAGAAGAGGAGAATTCTAATCAGACAGTCCACCCTGACTCTTCAGGCTTGCACATTCTTTAAACACATTCACATCAGTATAGTTCACAACTAGTCATACATTCCAATGAAACATATTAAAATTAACAATCAACGATTATCTGCACGTATTATTACACCTACCCCTAAATATTCAAGCGCAACTAAAACATCGCTTGAAGCGCATAATAGACAACCTATCTATTCCGTGCGCATTGAACACCGAGTGTCGACGAATTAATTAATTATTTCCATACGCGCGGTTTTTTTTTCGCAACGATGCGAAAATTTTTGCGATTTCGATGCGATTTTTTCTGTTCCGTGCGCACTGAACAGGCAGCGAACGAACCTTGGGTTTAACGAACTGAGTTCGAAAAGTGTTCGCGCGAATTTCGATGGAAATTATCTGTAGTTCTCGTTGAACGTGGAAGAAATTGGATGATTGCAATGTGACACGTGTCTGTATGCAATAATGAGATTAGGAAAGCAAAAATCATTGCGTTTGTATAAATAAATACAGTAAGCCCTTGAATTACGCGATTAATTAGTTCCAAAGGCTTTGGTGCAAATCGAAAAATCGCGCAAGTCGAGGAAAGCAGAAAATTTAGTATTTTTGGCAAAAGATATGTTTTAGCTTCAAAGCATAGGTGAAAATAAAATTCTGTAAGTCCTAGAATTATGCGATTAGTTGGTTCTGAAGGCTGTCGCGTAAGTCGAGGAAAGCAGAAAATTTCGTATTTTTGGCAAAAGATATGTTTTAGTTTCACAGCATAGGTGAAAGTAAAATAAAGCAAGTCCTCAAATTACGCGATTAATTGGTTCCAAAAGCTTTTACGCAAATCGAAAAATCGCGTAAGTCGAGGAAAGCAGAAAATTTAGCATTTTTGGCAAAAAATATATTTTTGTTTCAAATCGTAGGTGAAAGTAAGGCAGATCCGTATGTATACGATCAAGAAAATATTATTTATTGCACATAACACAATTTACATACATGTACTTATGGAGGAATCCACTGGTAACCCTTTGCACTTTGCTCCTTCCTGGACGTTGGCAATAGAAGCTGGAAATATTGCTAAAATAGCAATATTTTAGCAGTATTTAGCAATAGTTTCTGTTATTACTAACGTACCTAACGTTACTCACCAATAGAAAATTTCCATTTCAATAGGAAACTTGAGGAAACTGAAATATGCATTTCTCAAAAAGCTGTAGTGGAATAAATTTAATCACTCATCGATTCTAATGTCCTCTCAGAGGAGACATCAGAGTGCAAAGGGTCAATTGTCTTTTAGCTCCTTTCTTTTCTTCATAAATTAAAGCGTAGCATGCGATATCATTATTCACTGCTTTTGTAACTTTCGCAAATTGTTCAGGATTAAGGTCTTCAGCTTCGAGACCAGCTAATCCATCCTGGATCATATGAAATTTAATTCTTTTTTTCGTTTTTTAAATTGCGTAAGTCGAGGACTGTACTTGTAAGTTCGTAATGTTTGTAGCTTTGTGTTTCTCTTTTTATACTGTTTCTTTTGTCACTAAAATTTCATGACACAAGTCTATCGGATATCAATAAAAAGAGAAATTTTTATTGGATGTGAAATGAAAGTAAAAGATGATACGTTTTACGCAGTGAGAGTAGACAAATGGTAAAACGTCACAAAGTAATATTTTGGACAATAAACTGGACAAAGTTATTGGAAAATTATCGTATAAGGAAACGAGAATAGAGAAAAGAGAATAGAGAAAACGAGAATAGAGAAAAAGAGAATAGAGAAAAGAGAATAGGTGTGCAGTGAAGTTTAATTTCGCGAAGTATAAGAAATGATCTAAAATGGAAATGGATAAATTATAATTTAAAAAGTGCAGGCTGAGAAATTAATTTGAAATAATTGAAATAAGTGCACATTCTACTGAATAAATTGGACAAAGTTATTCAAAAATTATCGTATAAGATGATGAAGGAGAATAGGCGTACAGTGAAGTTTAATTTCACGAAGAAGTATAAGAAATTGTCTGAAATGGAAATGGATAAATTATAATTTAAAAAGTGCAGGCTGAGAAATTAATTTGAAATAATTGAAATAAGTGCACATTCTACAGAATAAACTGGACAAAGTTATTAAAAAATTATCGTATAAGATGATGAAGGAGAAAGGACGTACAGTGAAGTTTAATTTCACGAAGAAGTATAAGAAATTATCTGAAATGGAAATGGATAAATTATAATTTAAAAAGTGCAGGCTGAGAAATATATTTGAAATAATTGAAGTAATTAGACATTCTACTGAATTATTTTTACTCGCATCGATGCAATGATGTCATACGTAATATTTTGTCCAAGTGTACAAAGTATAAATCTATCTATCTATCACCATTGGAACAGACTTTGCACAGTTCAATATATTCATCGTAACATTACGTAGCTTGCTGCAAAGTTGCACTCGTTCAACTTTCCTGCGTTCTCTGTCCTCTTCCGCGTCTGATGTTAACTGTCGATTGAATAGACATTCGCAGAACGTCGAAACGCCCTCGTCGAAATGTCCGAATGCTCTCGAGTTCTAACAGAGAACGAGACAACCCAAGAACATTTCGTTCTGTCATACCCAGCAATATTAGTTTAAGTAATCTTAGTTTGTCACCATCACTCGTTAGTCGTTATATTTTCGCTTCTTCTACTCGTACTGAACTCTTCAACTCTCTTCTCAACCATCCTATAACGTCGTAGCTCAAAGTTCGGTTCAACTAAACCTTTAAATAGCTCTACTCTTCCATATTTCGCCAGTCTTCATCTTGTCACGCGTACCACACAAACATTGTTTGGAACAACGCAGAGACGACTTTATGGTACGGTTAGTTATACGTAGAATTTCGCTTTTTCTCAGTTTTAGCAGACTGACTGCAGCCAATATGTGGCACTTAAAATATATAGTCGAAGAAACGCCTGTCTTCGAGTATCGCGTCGAACGAAAACAATCGTCGGCTGTTCGACGACGTTCTGTTGTTTGAAGAACGGAGAAGAACAGCAGTTGCGATTTAGTTAGATTTGCGAGAAGTCGCGGTTCTTTAGTTTTCATTGTTACACCCTTATGTACCTTCTAAAATATATATATCTTCGTTTTATCTTTAATATTTTGCATTCCTTATCTTACGCCTTACTACAAATAATTTAATTTATTGAGGTTTAGTCTCTTCAACGATTTTATCAAGATTATCATAAAGTCACGTTCCAAAGGGTTTTTAGAATTTAGAATATTTTTTAAGTCACAATAAATCGACCTGTTCTGGCGGAATTTCTGCGACGATGTCAAACTTTCTGCTATCCACGACCATTATTCCCGCTTCCAGAACGTAACTGCTGCTTCAGGCAAGCTGGAAGAGGGTGACTTGGGGTTGGCCAATCAGAGAAACTTCGCACCTCCCTCATGGGCCAGCCACTTGGAGGAAGATCCCAAAGTGGGGATCGCAAAGTATTAAATTAAGAAACTTGAGAGAATTAGGACAGAATTTAATCAGAAGTCACACATCAGAATCAATAAAGAATCGATCAGACGTTTAGCAGAATTTATCAGAGTTCGTTAGAAGTTCGTATTGGAGTTCAGAAGGAATTTAGTTAGACTTCAACAAGAGTTTATCAGAAAGCTCATTGCTGGAATCAGCCAGCTATCTAAATCTATTCAGTCAGTTCTATATTATTTAGCTGGTCTTTCGAACTATCAGACGGCACCTGGTGCAATATTCGAAGTACACGGACCCAGCAGACGTGTACTTAACAAAGTGTGGCGATCCTCGCCACCAGAGGGACAGCACTCTCATCAGTTTCTTGCGAGCACTCATGTCCTACACAATTTTTATATAATAGAAATTCCATCCCAGCGTCTAAGGCGCAACTCCGCCATTTTGGTAGCATTACTGATGAGTTCCTCCCTCTCTTTTCCTTCCTACCCACTCACACACTTTCAACAGCGCAGCAAAACGAAGCGGTACTTCGCTTCAGTGTCAAGTGTCTACAGTCTAGTGTCTAGTGTCAAAGTTTCAAAAATCTAGTGTCTAAAAGCTATTGGTACATCCTTGAAATAGGTAATTTTAAGTCTATGGGATGCTCAAGATGGCGAATAAGGGAATGTCTCAGCCCATGTAGGTCTGACCAGCCCAAGGACGATTGTAGGGTATTTGCACGTGTGTCGACTAATCACGTTCGAAGGACCACCTCAAATGCGAGGAAATAATCGAACTAATTTAAGTGTTTATTTCTGCACAACGACGATTTTTTATTCTAAGCACAATGTCGAGTGTCTAACCAAGAGTCTGATGAACGAGCGTCTAAAGATGTCTAACGAATGTAACTAAAGAGTTAAAGCGTCAAGTGTTTACAGTCTAGTATCTAGTGTCAAAGTTTCGAAAGTCTAGTGTCTAAAAACTATTGGTACATTCCTTAAATAAATTATTCTAAGTCTATGGGATGATCAAGATGGCGAATTAGGGAATGTCTCAGCCCAAGTAGGTCTGACCAGCCCAAAGATGAAATGTCCGTCCAAGAGTTCTCGTAAAGTGGGGGAGTGGGGTTTCGATAGTCAAGTCCAAGGGATGATTTTGCATTCGCACACTACCGTGTCAACAATGTTTTGGATTTATGACACGTCAATTACCACTGAGTGCAGAACCGAAGACCAGAGTGACCATAAGGCCTGCAAACGCACAGGCCAACTGATGAGTCCATTAGCAGGCCCAGGACGAAACGTTCATCCCTGTCTTTTCCTTCCTACCCTCTCGTCCACATTCTTAACAGCGCAGCAAAACGAAGCGGCACACAATCGCTTCAAAAGAATAAAGGAATTGTTTCCACGAAACGTCGATCCTTGATTACTTCGATTCACCTGTCACCCCAAAACTCACCTCAATTGTCGAGACACCGACAAGCAGAACCCAACATCACGGTTCGATTCGAGACGCGCGTCCCGCGAAAAGGGAAAGGTTGCATCGGGCATTAAGAGCGAGACTTGGCGTCTCGCGATGCATTAAAGGCCAGGAGGCTGACGATCTTACGCGTACGGCTCGTACCAAACGAATCGTGAAGCTGCGCGCCTTTCGCTTCCGGTTCACCGATCTCTCCGCATTCGTTAGGCCGTGCGTTCTCTGTTCTCGACGTTTATGCGACCACTTTCGCTCAGGCTCGACGTGTTCCGAGGGCTACGCCGCGCCGCGTCGAATCCATCTTTCCGACCAATAACGATCCCGCGTTGCAAACGGCGGAGGATTATCCGCGTGATTTAAGAACGAAACGAAGAGATCGCGCTTGTTATCGATTCGAGGCCAAGTCAGAGAAATTCTTCGTATTTCGCACAATAATATTGTATCGATTGGAGACCGCGGTGAGAGCCGCGATGCTGGGATAATAAACTGGACGAAGTTATTGGAAAATTATCGTATAAGAAGAATAGGTGTGCAATGAAGTTTAATTTCACGAAGAAATAGAAGAAGTTTATCTAAGATGAAATGAGATGAATTATAATTTAAAAAGTGCAGGCTTAGAAATTGATTTGAAGTAATTGAGATAAGTGCACATTATACCTAATAAATTGAACAAAGTTATTAAAAAATTATTCTATGAAATAATGAAGAAGAATGGATGTGCAGTGAAGTTTAATTTCACAAAGAAATAGAGGAAATTTATCGGAAATGAAATGGGATAAATTATAATTTAAAAAGCTGAGGAACTGATTTGAAATAAATCTTATCTAAAATGAAACTTATCTAAAATAAAATGGCATAAATTATAATTTAAAAAGTGCAGGCTTAGAAAATGATTTGAAGTAATTGAAATAAGTGCACATTCTACTGAATAAACTGGACAAAGTTATTAAAAAATTATCGTATAAAATAATGAAGGAGCATGGATGTGCAGTGAAGTTTAATTTCACAAAGAAATAGAGGAAATTTATCAGAAATGAAATAGGATAAATTATAATTTAAAAAGCTGAGAAATTGATTTACAGTAATTGAAATAAATCTTATCTAAAATGAAATGGCATAAATTATAATTTAAAAAGTGCAGGCTTAGAAAATGATTTGAAGTAATTGAAATAAATGCACATTCTAGCTACTAAATTGGACAAAGTTATTAAAAAATTATTCTATGAAATAATGAAGGAGAATGGATGTGCAGTGAAGTTTAATTTCACAAAGAAATAGAGGAAATTTACCAAAAATGAAATGGGATAAATTATAATTTAAAGAATGCAGGCTTAGAAATTGATTTGAAGTAATTGAAATAAGTGCACATTCTACCGAATAAACTGGACAAAGTTATTAAAAAATTATCGTATAAGATGATGAAGAAAGATATTTATAAGAAATGAAATGGCATAAATTATAATTTAAAAAGTGCAGGCTTCGAAATTAATTTGAAGTAATTGAAATAAGTACGCATTGTACCGAATAAACTGAACAAAGTTATTGAAAAATTATCGTACGAGAAGATGAAGGTAAATGAATGTGCAGTGAAGCTTAATTTCACGAAGAAATAGAAGAAATTACCTAAAATGGAACAGTATAAATTATAATTTAAAAAGTGCAGACAGAGAAATAAATTCGAAATAATTGAAATAAGTAGACATTCAACCGAATTATTTTTGCTCTCATCGGTGCAATGATGTCATTCGTAATGGCGGCTGTATTACGAGAACAACGCGGCTTAAATATCTGTAATATTCGTTAGATCTAATACAGCAATTCCTGTAACGAAGCCTGAGCAATTTAGACTTATTTGGAGAATCGGTTTATGCGGGAACTCGCGTCGGTCGGCTAACAATAAACAACCCGTACGCGGATCTCGCACGGATGAATGCATCGTGTCCGGTGCACGTCCTTGTGCATTCACCAACCATTTCATTTCGCGCTGTTTCGCGAAAAAAATGCATCAACGGGAGGACAATACGTTCGTTTTCCAACGAGCCTCAGATTTTCTGACAAAACTAGGCGATACGCCACTTTTAATACTAGGTTTGCGGATATTTCTTGTGTACAGTCAGTCCTCGATTTACGCGATTTCGGACTTACGTGATTTAAAAAACGAAAATTAAATTTTGTATTATCGGGAATAAATTAACTGGATTAATTAGATTAACTAGATTTATACTTTGTACACTTAGACAAAATATTACGTATGACATCATTGCATCGATGCGATAGAATGTCTACTTACTTCGATTATTTCAAATCTATTTCTCAGCCTGCACTTTTTAAATTATAATTTATCCATTTCCATTTTAGATAATTTCTTACACTTCTTTACGAAACTAAACTTCAATGCACACCTATTCTCCTTCATCTTCTCGTATGATAATTTTCCAATAACTTTATCTAGTTTATTCAGTAGAATATGTTATTTCAATTATTTCAAATCTATTTCTCAGCCTGCACTTTTTAAATTATAATTTATGCCATTTCAATTTAGATAAGTTTCTTATATTTCTTCGTAAAATTAAACTTCATTCCACGGCTATTCACCTTCATCTTCTCTTACGATAATTTTCCAATAACTTTGTCTAGTTTATTCAGTAGAATGCGTACTTATTTCAATTATTTCAAATCAATTTCTAAGCCTGCAAATTTTAACTTATAATTTATGCTATTTTTTAGACAAATTTCTTCTATTTCTTCGTGAAATGAAACTTCTCTGCAAACCTATCTTAATTCGTTTCCTCGTACGATAATTTTCCAATAACTTTGTCCAGTTTATTGCCCAAAATATTACTTTGTGACGTTTTGCCATTTGC
This sequence comes from Xylocopa violacea, assembly GCA_963969225.1. Lineage (NCBI taxonomy): Eukaryota > Metazoa > Arthropoda > Insecta > Hymenoptera > Apidae > Xylocopa > Xylocopa violacea. The sequence goes on from CAXAJV010000015.1 coordinate 16,538,873, forward strand.
CTACTCTCACTGCGTAAAATGCGTCATCTTTTACTTTCATTTCATATCTAATAAAAATTCCTCCTTTTATTGATATCCCATAGACTTTTGCCATGAAATCTTAGCGACAAAAGAAACAGTATAAAAAGAGAAACAAAAAACTACAACCTTTACGGTCTTACAAGTACAGCCAGTCCTCGACTTACACGATTTAAAAACAAAAAAGAAAGAATTAAATTTTCTATGATCCATGATGGATTAGCTGGTCTCGAAGCTCAAGATCCTGATGCTGAACGATCTACGAAAGTTACAATAGTAGCGAATAAGGATATCGCATGCTACATTTTAATTTATGAAGAAAAGAAGACAACGTTTCCCTAAAGATTTCTATTTTCAATGAAAGTTTTCTATTGCTGGTCGTTAACGTCCTGGTGCAAAGAGTTAACCTCTCGATGACCTTGGCCACATATGAGGACATTTAGTCTTTTATTACTATTAAAACTCAGCAACACTAATACGGACGTTATGGTTTTTTACGTTATTTATGAAGAGCTAAAGGACGATTAACAGTGGACCAATACTTGATGTATGTAAATTCTGTTATGTGCAACATGTCCAATAAATAATATTTTCTTAAGTGTATATATATAGATCTACTTTGAAACTGAAATATATTTTTTGCCAAAAATGCTAAATTTTCTGCTTTCCTCAACTTACGCGAAAATCTTCGGAACCAATTAATCGCGTAATTCAAGGACTTACTATACCTACATCTACGACGCGCATCAAATTGACGCATGAACGAAAACATACATTTCCTTTGAAAAAACCAATTTAACGCTAGAACCACCGCGCTAGTAAAAGTGACTGATTTTGTAATTTCATTCAAAAATTCCTACTTTGTGTTACATTTTTTTTCCCCTAATGATACGATGACTTTTGGAGATATAAATAAAGGTGTAATATAATGAATTTTATTGTTTTTGTTTTTTATTTATACAGAATCAACATAATTTCGTATCATGGCTGCTTCTACCAATACCAGTCGTTTTAACTGGTACTTCTCAAAGTGGAAAAGTATCCTGTAATCTGTTTCCCCACCCCGAAATCGTTGATTAGATAGTTAAGTAGATTTATCGGCGCTTTGTTTAGAAAATTTCATCCCACGCCACGTCTAATCTGACGATACAACAATAAAAATATACGAACCTAGCTGTGGCGTAACGTAACAAAGTCATGATGGCGTTTTACGTGGTTATTTAGTATAACGTAGTCGTTGGAATAGGACCTAATTTTTTTTTTTATATAACGATATTTTACGAACTATAAAAATGGACAAAATTATTGAAAGCCTCTGAACTGCTGCAAAAACTGAACAATATATCAACAATAATGTAGTAATAATAACAATAACAGTAGTAAATTAGTTTATATTTCTAGCTCTATTGTACCTATTATTATTATCATATTATTATATTATACTGCTTATATTTACTTTAATAGAAGCTCATTTTAATATTTTTGTTATCCTTTTTATACTTGTCGCTATTATTATAGTTATGTTATTATAGTTATTATATAGTAATTATAATACCACAACTTTAAGTTCGTTTGGTAAAATAGTAACAAACTATTATTACGTATTTTTTAAAGACCAGTCACTTTGACTGATTTTAATACAAGTGTCTTCGTTTTTAGCTCGATAATTCTAGTGTTAAAAAGTGATATAATTATGTGCTACGATCTTACAAATGAAAATGAAAAGAAAGTTTATATTATTCAATAATATTTCAGTATTAGCAACTAAAACTTCCAGAACGTCTTCACACTATGACTGCAATTCACTTTGCGCGCTTCGTTCCTTCTTTTTATGCTTATTGGGCTTATTTTGTTTGAGATGGCTGCAGCAAGGCATTGTATTCTTATTTGTTTACTGTCTTCATATTTGAGCCGTTCACTGCACAAATCGATTAACTCCATAAAACAAAAAGTGGAGAAATGCGATGAAACAATGTAAATTGTTTTTTAAAATTCCCTTTATAGCATAAAATGTAATAATACGTTCACAACCCTCATTCACTTCAGACACTCATTCTATCATTTTTGGCACTCCATAGATTTACATTAGAGTACGGAGTTAATCAAAACGCCTTTTAAAATGAATTATTTATTATTCAACAGCAAAAAAATGTCGTTTAACCCTTTGCACTCCGAATTATTTTTCAATTTTGTTGCCAACAACTCTACTACTTAAAGTGTTTTCTATTTGAATTTAATTTCAATGAAACAGCTCCGCAATCGTATTTGTAAACAATTTTGTTTACTAATTGTATTAAATATAGCTCTCAAACTATATTATAATTTATATTTATGGAACATATTTGTTTCTTTTTTTTATTTACTGACGTCGAGTCACAAGGGAGTGCAAAGGGTTAATGGTATTAATCTTTATTATTTTGTAAATTTATTATAAATATAAAAAGCTATGAGCGAACCAAGTACTTTGATACTTGAATTTAAGATATTTGAAAAAGTAGAGTTAATCGATTTGTGCAGTGAACGGCTCATTTATTACTGCCGTAATACATGCATAGCAGAAACCAATTTACTAACACTTACGCTTACATTACAAGATGCATCAAATTGACGCATAACCATAGAAGTAGATATACCACATGCAGAATTTTAATATTTTACAATTTAAAAAAAAAATAAACCTCAACATATACATTTTCCTTGTTAAATGGATAAAAGTCAGTACAAGAGGTAAAAGGAAAACGCGAACGAGTTTTGCAATTTTCCTAATTAAATTCGAAATGCGTTAATTTGGCGCGACCCATAAACCTATTGTTAAGCTTATGCCACTCATATCCCGTTTAACTCTTTGAGGCACGGAATTTTGGAAAATAAAAAAACCCATGTTGCAGAGAAGTTGAACAAAGTTGGCTTCTTTTTGTTAATAAAGGAATAAAATAAAATTAAACCTTTGTACAAGTAACACTTGTAATATTTCAAAGTAGTATAAATAATATCCCACAGTGTATATTTGCAACTCTATTTGTATTTAACGATAAAAACTTTTTGAAGGTGCATTTACTATTAAAATTACTTAAATTATATTAAATATGTATGAAATTAACGAGGAATTCTGCTACTTCCCCAAATACGCCATTAAAATGTGAAATAAAGAAGGCTAATTTAAACTATTCCTTACGAAGGAGGTTATTTCAAAGAAAACTCGGCGCATTTATCTCTATGAAATTATTCATAACAATTACTATTTACTGCAATACGAAATTAAGTAATTAATGCGAACATTAACCAATTTAAAAATACTACTCCAATATTGTAGCTCGAGTGTTCGATTTCTTTAAATGGCCGCTATTTGCGACTGATATCGATTATCGATAATTCAATATTTCAAATACGAACCCCTATTTTTCGACGAAATATATAAAAGGCAACAAAAGACGGTGGAAGAACGTGAAAAATATTATGTATCTTTTAATTGCCAATGAATTTTTGTTCAAGACATTTATATTAATATAACAGCAACGAAATTTTCATAGACGTTTGTTTTAGGAGGAAACAGCAAATCGTGAAACAGTGTACCAAAGTGGTGTGTCTCGACTTTTTTTTCTTCGACGATTATTACGTGTACCGATGGTAGTATTTCCGATAGCGTCACGAAATTCCATGAACCCGAGCCAGATGCCAGTAGAGTCTGACACTGTTTGTGCTGCTCTCTACAGGAGATCTCACCAACACTGTAAGAAGACTCTTCTTATCGCTATTTATTACGACTAACGAGGGAATCTGTGCCTAAATGTTGCGCATTAGATTTTACAGATAATGCTAACGTATACAAACTTCGTAATCGAAAGACAAGAAACGTAGAAGCGCGTAGAAGCATCTTCGACTTTAACCAATGTTAATCTACCAGTCGCGAATAAGTTAACAGAAAAGTGACGTTGAATCGATCATCTCTCCGTAAACGTTAAACTCGACGTAAGGAATGAACACAGAAAAATTACCATCCTCAGTCGCGAGGACGATTTCGTTTTCAATTACTATATGGAAATGATGGTGATTAAAGTTTTGCTTTATGAGCGGAGATGTGATTTACTCGTATAAGAAACATGAGCTTGAGAGTCATCGTAACTAAATTCCAGCTGACTAGACACGTTTCGAGGAACATAAACACATTTAATGGGCGGCGTGCCGTAACGGTCTCATGGCGTAACTAAGAGCTTTCAATTATCGTCGATAATCCACGAGACCAGCGTTATGAAAATCAGATCGATCAATCCGTACGTTTCAATTAACTACACTCGGTTAGATTGCGCATAAATAATCCATAAAGCGTCGTACATCTTCTAATAAACTACAAAGTACTTTTTCTTCGAAGTGCCCGTTTTCCGTTAAGCAAATAATCATATTTATGTCACCGATATTTACATATACACTTTATATAACGTATCGCGCCTGTATTTTATCCCACTTATAAGCGTTATTTAACGTTATATTCTCTTTTTTTTTTTTTACAACTTGGCTATCTGGATCAAGCGTCCAAGTTGTAATTATCCCACTCGGGTGTTACCGAAGTTAATAGATTAATGGATCGATTCGTTTCGACTAATCTGTCCCACAAAGTGTTTTTATGATATTTACGAGACCGCTGTCAATCACTCGTTACGATCTACTTCCACGTAACCACTGGTAATTTGTAATCGCCTTGATCTGTGGTCGTAACTCTGTGAAAAAAAATAACGGTACCGCCGATTTTCCGCACCTTTTGCACGCGATTTGATTGGTAGTTGACAAATGTGGAGCTACCGTTGGAGCAATATCTCATACGTAAATGAATAACTATACTAATCAATCATGCGAACAGTCCGTGGCTCTCGCGAACACTTACGAATACCATTTAAACAAGTTTCAACTTTTATTTTATTTTTAGTTTCAACCTTTATTTTATTCTAGCCTTTCTCGTTCGTCCAGCGCGCGTATTTTTAAATAAATATATCCTCTCGGTTGGGCGAAGGGCTAACGATGCTAAATCATATTAGAAATTCAGATTTTTATTTGTTTTACCGCGTGTCCAGACAGATGGCACGGTGGAGCTAAAAAAACGGCACTCGTCACCATTTTTACCGATGGTGCCATTTTAGAAATGGCACTCGAGTGCACGTAATCTCGTTTCGCTGTTCGCCACGGTCCCAGCGATAATTCGAACGGCAATTTTTCGAACGGTCCTCTAATTGCACTCTCAATTTGCAAGTCAAACAGCCGGAAGAGTACTATATTTACGAAGGCATGAGAAAACAGCTTCGATGACGTCACTGTTTAAAGGTCTGCCGTACTCTTGTGGCGCTATTCGGTACTGTTTTATTTCTGCTTGGGTCCGAGCAAACCGAGGGAAAAAGAGGGACGATTCGATTCGGGAGGAGAACAGATGTTCGAACACCGAAACGAAATAGATCGAAGACGATCAATTTTCCTTCCTTTTTTTTTTATCGAACCGTAGCTAATTATAAAATTACATTTTTGTAAGCAAATTACTATTAACAATATTTTTTTGGAAATAATTCCAATTTGAAATATATTGCGCGAACAAATTACTATTAACAATATTTTTTTATCATATAATATCTTTTTTTTGTAATTCGAACACTGAAACGAAATAGATCGAAATCGATCAATTTTCTTTTTCTATTTTTTATCTAACTGTAGTTAATTATGAAATTACACTTTTGTGCGATGGATTTGTTGACTGCAACATTGTGCAGTATTTGTTGAGAGAAATAATACCAGTTTGAAATATTTTGCGCGAACAAATTACTATTAACAATATTTTTTTTATCGAATATCTTTTTTTGCAATTCGAACACCGAAACAAAATAGATCCAAGGCGATCAATTTTCTTTTCTTTTTTTTTTGTCGAACTGTAACTAATTACAAAATTACATTTTTATAAGCAAATTACTATTAACAATATTTTTTTATCAAATAATATCTTTTTTTGCAATTCGAACACTGAAACAAAGTAGATCCAAGTCGATCAATTTTCCTTTCTTTTTTTTTGTCGAACCGTAACTAATTACAAAATTACATTTTTGTAAGCAAATTACTATTAACAATATTTTTTTTATCATAATATCTTTTTTTGCAATTCGAACACTGGAACGAAATGAATCGAAATCGATCAATATTCCTTTTCTTTTTTTTATCGAACCGTAGCTAATTATAACATTACACTTTTGTGCGATGAATTTGTTGACTGCAACATTGTGCAGCATTTGTTGAAAGAAATAATACCAGTTTGAAATATTTTGCGCGAATAAATTACTACTAATAATGTTTTTACTTTAGTTTTTTCTTGCATTTAATAGCCTTGGCAAGTACGCTTTACTATATCTACCGAGTTTCAATGTAAATGAAAGTTTCGAAATTTGAAAGTTGCAAAACAAGCGAATACCGTGGACATCAGAGATAAATCTTTGATTTCTTAATTCTTGTGTCAAATAGTGACGAAAAAAGGCGAACATAGAGCAGAGAAATAATCTACTATTGTGCTCCCAATGGTATTCGAACAACAGTTTAATTTTCATTTCTAAGCGTAATATTATTATAGCTATGTCTCTCGCATACTATTGTTTAAATATTAGGAAAAGAAAGCACGAAAAGGTGAATTTCAATTTTTTTTTTAATTCACTGCAATTAACAAAAATTGATTTATTTAGTTAAAACTTGTCTTAAAAAGCTATAATAAATACTGAATAAAAATAAAAACATTGTCTGAAAGACGATAAGAGTCGCAATCAATATTTATTATTTAATAAAATAATACTAATTTCTAACACAAATGTATATCAACGTTGAACGAAAAAGGATTTTATAAAAAATCAACTTTTTGGGGAATTGATATAAGATTAAATGTTGTTCATCCTTAAGATTTTCTTTTCAAGTGAGACATAAATAATTGCTTGCGTGGTGGCTCGTGATTTTAGAACAGCGAAGTAGAACATGATTTATAGAAGTGGGTGTATCGAAACGATCGCATAGTGTAGGATTTATTTTGGTAATAGAATAAGAGTGCACAAATCTAGAGTGGCGTATCTTAATTCTATTAACTATAATTTAGTTCCTTTCCAGATAAATTTACAAACTGAAATTCTGCTTCAGAAGAACCACCGTCTATTATTTTTATAATTTGTGGAGCGACAACATCTGCTCGTTCTGATCTAAAATTTCGTGGCTATATTTTTGCAACTTTTTACACATCCACGAATTCGTTATCGATCGTCCTCTGTTATTTGACTACTTTTTACCGTTTATTATTTTAATATCGTGAAATAATAAATGTATTTCTTCGAAACAATATTTACTTCAATTCACAAATAAAATAATTATATTCGATGGAATACGTGGTTTCAGAAGTTTCCAGTGGAATTTGCACCATTATTTCAAGGAAATGCACCTAATTCTGTTTTTACACGATGATAATAATATATAATAATAACGAAAAATAGAAAATTGGTTTCAGTCGTAAGAAACCAGCAAAAATAATCCAATTAATGTGCAAACCATGAGTTTTCATGTTAGAATCTTAAACATTTTATTTCATAAAGATTGCACATGTGTCTTACAAAGTAAATTATCATTTGAAAAGGAAAAAAACGTGTCGCTAATTCGTGAACACAAAAATTAGGCAAAATAATACGAGTTACATATAAAAAGATTTTATTCGATGGCACTTTCTGACAATAAAACGCATACGTTTATTGTCTTCGTGCTCCATTGACGAAATTTTTTTAATTTTAATTCTTATTAAATTTTCTAAACATCAAAAAGAAACTTTTCACTTTGAACACCAAACTCAAAACATAGACAAAGCAGACAAAATTCCGTATCGAGGTTATAAAATTCAAAGAATTCTCGCAAATGGAAATCGTATTACAATCCTCGTTTCCAACATCGCGGTTAGAAAAATAAAAGTAAAGCAAAATTTCCTTCTTAGAATTTGGATCGATCGTGTTAAATAAAAACAAGTCGCGTGAGAAGAGAATTCAATTTTTTTTCCAATTCGTGTTAAATCAAAATTATGTAAAAACAGAATTTGGTGTATTTTATTTACAACTTTTCCGCTTAACCGATGAAGTAGAAATATTTATTTACAAAATTTATTTCCATACAGCAAGATTCGTGCAATTCGATATTCAAAGAGAACTGCTCTTTGAATATCGAATTGCACGAATCTCGAAGACGATCGTCTCTTGGAAACCCCGCTCTTCAATTCCCAATCAACTGAAATTAGTTATTTTTGACAAGATCGCGAAAAAATGTTCCGACAACCGACACAGAACCACGTTTGACTATAAATTATTATTTGTTTGCATCATCTCCGTCGAACGCGCTAAATATCACCAAATGTGCGCGAGGCAAACAATTGTGTAAGCTTCTTATTCGAGCGACAATCTCAGAAATTTGTTAAAAGTAAGAAAAAAAAAAAGCACGCGAATTACAGAAGAATGAAATGTTTTAAATAAAAATTCATCGAAAGACGCTATTTCTTACTTGAAATTATAAATGTATTACGCGTAAGTATCCACCGTACTAATGAATTCGCACGCTATCTCAATTGTATTTAAATTGTAATTAAATTCGATCGTATCTGCGAAGAATCGGACACCATAATGGCGGTGAAGAAGTCCCAAAGGATCGAAGCTCAGGTCGTGGAGGCTATACGCAGGCTGCAGGCGGTTCAAGGATCAACTCCACGGGAAATAAGCAATTACATCGCTCAGGAGTACAATGTCCCTGGCTCCGAAATTAGGCGACACGTTCAGCTTGCCCTGAAGCGAGGAGTGACTTATGGGATCCTCCAACGTCTAAAAGGGTAAACTCGACAAAAAAACTCTCGAAAAATTAAGTGCTCGATGTGTAGCTCTGCTGGTAACATCGAAAGCGTAATTTGCATTCACCGTATCCTCGTAAATAAAATTTTCACTCGTTCAGCAACAATCCTTGAAACTGAATTTCAATTAACCTCGTTAACGATTATTAATGATTGGCGTAATAAACAGCGTACGATGGAAGTAGATACGATAGAGATATTTTTAAGCATTGTCTACGCTCGATCCTTCGTCGACTCGCGTTCGATTGTTTCGAAATTTCGAATGTTTAATTCATTTCTATCCTCCTTAATCGATCTCTCACGTACAATTGATACGCGTTGTGCGATTTATTGTTTACAATTTTCACAAAACCTCCTCCTTTTACGAAAATTAATTCATGGAAGTTGCAGTTCGACGGATTGATTCTCCAGATGATTCTCGAAATGAACATTTTTGAGAAATCGCATACTCGTTTCGAAGTTGAAATCAACCATGATACATGGTTTCATCTTTGCAGCAGTGAAATTAGAGGCAAAACAAAAACTCCCTTACTCGGGAAGTAAATTTGCGCGCTCGTGGCTTTGGCGTCAGGGAAACGTTGTGCAAAACTTTCACTTGTCGTAACAGCAATTTACCGCGGCAACGACGTAACTCAAAAACGACCGTTTCCCGGAAAACAAGTTTCAAACGTTTCGAATCGCTATAATTTCGCGAGGACGTCATACTCAAATGCCAAATTGGTATAATAAAACACTAAACTGGATCGAAAGTATTACAATACCAGGTCATTCGGTTATTCCTGCTCTAGCTTTACCTCGAAAACACGAAATTCTAGTTGGAATAAATGGTTGATACGTCGTCGCTGTCGTTACGCGAAATATATTCGAATTTTTGACGAATCAATTGCTCTAACTCGAAATTTTTATTTTTGTAATTGTATTATACAATATTTGAGAGTAGATGATACAACTTTTAATAATTATATTATGTTTATATTAATATGAAACCTTTATTTTAATATTCCACTGTATTTCAGTAAAAAAATATAATTTTTATAATTATATTATGTTTATATTAATATGGAACTTTTATTTTAATATTCCACTGTATTTCAGTAAAAAAATATAATTTTTATAATTATATTATGTTTATATTAATATTCCACTGTATTTCAGTGGAAAAAATATAATTTTTATAATTATATTATATTTATATTAATATGGAACTTTTATTTTACAATTCCACTGTACTTCAGTAAAAAAATATAATTTTTATAATTATATTATGTTTATATTAATATGGAACTTTTATTTTAAAATTCCACTGTATTTCAGTAAAAAAATATAATTTTTATAATTATATTATGTTTATATTAATATGGAACTTTTATTTTAATATTCTACTGTATTTCAGTAAAAATGTTCGAAAAATTGCGTCTCCCTAAAATTTGGGGTTAAATACACCTCGAATTGGGGTTAGACAGACTTCTTAAGCCCTTTTTCTCATTACCACACACATCGAGCAACGAAAAATACCTAATATTCGTGTTTCGTAGTGCCATTTTACTTTGGATTTGTTTAAACAATGCAACAACTCGTTAGAATTTTTATTGCTGTTGTTAATTAACTTTTTCTTTCGCTTCACCTTCGAGATCGTTTGTTTTTAAAGTTCTCAGCGTCATCTTCGTACTTTAATTTTTGTGAGAAATGAAAGAATTTTATCCGAGAATTGGAGTGATTTTATACTCTGGTACCGAAAGTTAGAGCAGAACCGTGTTATACGAGAGTTTCCCCCAATCCTAAAATAATAAACGTATTTCTTCGAAACAATATTATCTTCAATTCACAAATAAAATAATTACATATTTCAATGGAATGCCTGGAGAAGCTTCAGAAGTTTTTCAGTGGAATTTCTACCATTCTTCTTCTTCTTGTATTTTTTAAGTTACGTCAACCCAATTGGGTCATTGGCAACTGCTTGACATTTACGGGTGGATTATTTAAGTATTTGTTTCTACTGGTTGTTTTTCCACTGTGGACAGATGTCCAGACCAGGCGCAGTATATTTATTTCTTTTAAAAATCTCAAGACGCTGTTGCAAGAGTGGACTGTTTTGGTTGCTTTCCCAAGATCACTACATACTTGGTGTTTTCTTCTTTCTCTTTGGTACTTTATGCACGATATTCTGATGTGGTCGATTGTGTTCACTGTGTTACATCTATTGCACGTTCGTTTCTTTTCTTTTTTTATGAGATATGAATGAGTGAAGTTGGTGTAATTTCCACCGTTATTTCAAAAAAATATTTTACTTACAATCTATCCGCTTAACTAATGAAGCAGAAATATTCATTTATAAAATTTGTTTCTACGCTATGTAGCAGCTCTCGTTGAATATCGAATCGCACGAATCTCAAAGACGATCGTCACTTCTATAAGCAATTCTTCTACAGAGATTATTTTATAAAATTTGTTTCAACACTATTGAGAAACTCTCGTTGAATATCGAACCGTACAAATTTCAAAGATGATCGTCACTTTTACAAGTCATTCTTCTGCAGAGATTATTTTATAAAATTTGTTTTAGCTCTCATTAAATATCGAATCTCACGAATCTCAAAGACGATCGTCACTTCTATAAGCAATTCTTCTACAGAGATTATTTTATAAAATTTGTTTCAACACTATTGAGAAACTCTCGTTGAATATCGAACCGTACAAATTTCAAAGATGATCGTCACTTTTACAAGTCATTCTTCTGCAGAGATTATTTTATAAAATTTGTTTTAGCTCTCATTAAATATCGAATCTCACGAATCTCAAAGACGATCGTCACTTTTAGAAGCGATTCTTCTACAGAGATTATTTTATAAAATTTGTTTCTACACTATATAGCAGCTCTCATTAAATATCAAATCCCACGAATCTCAAAGACGATCGTCTTTTCTACAAGCGATTCTTCTGAACAGAGATTATTTTATAAAATTTGTTTCCATATTATACAGTAGCTCTCGTTGAATATCGAACCATACGACTCCCAAAGATGATCGTCTCTTCTACAAGCGATTCTTCTACAGAGATTATTTTATAAAATTTGTTTCCATATTATACAGTAGCTCTCGTTGAATATCGAACGTTCTACAAACAATTGTTCCGCAGAGGATGCTACTCGTACAACCAAGACGTGCTGAACGGGCAATGTCTGAGCGCTGGAGACACAGCCATCGAAATACCTTGCAAGGGTAGAAGCAGAAGAGCAAGATGGGGTCGTTCGAGGCGAAGATCGAGGCGGAGGAGCGGCCGCAGGAGGCGCAGATCGCGGCGTAGATCGCGCAGAAGAAGATCGAGGCGGAGGCGGCGGCCCTCGAGGAGGCGCAGAAGGCGCAGCAGGCGAAGGAGAAGGGCGGTTCTACCCCAGGAAGTAGAACGCGTCGAGCTGACCGACGTGACCAAACAACCCTCGAAGAGCAACAGTCTGTTAGGGAAAGAGAGCCCGCGGAGCAGCCATTCTACCGTATCAGGCCATTCTGAGGAGAAGAAAGAGTGATCCGGCCTGCGTCCATCTTGCGATCGATACGAGACGCAAAGATTGACCCAAGAGAGGAAGGTAAAACGGATGCGAGCGGACGGCTGCCCGTAGAACGCGCTCTTGAGTCCATTTAAACGCATTTACCTGTTTAAACATCTGTTTGTTTGTATATCAACGTGCACGTTTACGGTTCTGCTTGAAAAAGAAGTCCTGTGACGTTCACGTGGGTCAACGGTGACGCTGCCATTGTCTTTTTCAGAGTGTCGCGGATGTCTTCGAATACGTCAAAGACAACGAAGAAATTGCAAGAAAAGTTCGACGATCGTGCATATACAATTTTTTTTATCCTTTTAGTCAACGTTTTATTCGTTTATCTATTCTTTTTATCTTTTCTGTATAACTGTTTTTTATGTAAAATTCGAGAATTGTGTTTATTTTTGATACAATTGAAATAAATTTTCAATGTTTTTATATGGCAAGCGGGGTGTTTGAAAAATTACGATTTTTTTTCTAAAGGAAAGGGGAAGTTTAATTTTAATCAAACTTCACGCGAGTACGTTTCGAGTACGAGTCTATTCTACTTTTTTCGATTTTTTAATATAATTTTCTTGTTCGTAACTGAAATTGTTGCATGTATTTGGAGGAAAACAGCTTTTGTGTATTGAAATAGGCTTGCATTTTATTGGTCAGTATCTTAATCCTTTTTGGTCAATATTTAAATGTGAAGAGTCATTATCCTTTGAAAATATGCAAAGCCCCCATTGGTAGCTAAACAAATAGCAATTATTTCTGTTAATATTAATTATTTTTCGATTTACAATAAATCTATAATGGAATGGGCTTAATACTGTGTCATTTCTGCTTTATATTGTCCGTTTATTAATTTAACTAACTAATCTAATCTAAACTAACCGTTTAGTATTTTTATACTGACCATTTTGGATAAAATACTGATGAAAAGTAGATTTAAATAGTATCCATTTAATTTGTTACCATAAAATACGATCTCTGCGAGCTTCTGCGACGAAAGAATATTCAACAGCTGGGAGTTTTAATTACAATCGAATGCACAGATGTACGTTTAGATTTAACTCTCTGATGCACAGTTCTGCTTCAGCTTCCCCAAATTGAAAGCAGATTTTGATGTTGCGTAGAAAGCAACATTTTGTTACAATTAAGGGAAATTACAGAATGCGACGCGCATATGATAAAGCAAAGATAAATTGAAGAGTAGGAAAATGGGGTTATTTTAAGGATTTGGAGAAATAATCTTTGGATTATGTGGAGGATTAATTGTTTTACGTGTAGATTAAGGTTTAGATTATTACATTATTTCTGAGTGTAATTAAAATTGGTTTGTATTTTACTGGCCAGTATTTTAATCCCTTTTAGTTAGTATCTAAAAATGAAGAGTTAGTGTCTTCTAAAGCCCCCACTGGCAGCTAAACAAATAGCAATTGGTCAAAACCGTAATTATTTTTAAAATTTGGAATAGTATATGTTTAATACTGTTTTTTTCTGGTTTATATTGTCCATTTATTAATTTAACTAACTAATCTAATCTAAACTGACCGTTTAGTATTTTTCTACCAACTATTTTGGTAATAAAATACTGACCAAAAGTTGATTTAAATACTGATTATTTATATTAAAAAATTAGATTGAATGGAATCAAATTTTAGGCAAAAATGCGAAAAGAAAAGACTTCGGCTCAGAATAGGTAATTATTTATAACAAATGCTGTGGCAACAATTATTTTCCCTTCTTTTTATATTCTAATAGATCGTTTGAAATGATGAATTTGTTTCTTCTCTTTCTGTGTGACGATTATTCAAATTTCCTTATGATAAACTGACAGAATATAAAATGCTGAGTTATACTTAAAACAGGATCAAGCCATAATCAGTCGAACGAGTACTACAGATATTTATATGAAAAAACTGGATTTGCATGGGAAAGAAAATATCCTGCATCCCTGCGATTCGTAAAGAAAGAAATAGATCTACAATTCGCACAAAAACAAAACGACTCCCATCTAAAATTGTAATTTTAATCAAATTTTTCAGACTTGCAAGATTTGTCTGAAATAAAAATTTCAAAACCGAGTAACTTTCCTCATCGATTAAAATGATGGAACTTTAAAGTTCCAGCGAGCCACGCAAAGTACAGTGGAACCTCGCATAACGAGCATAATTTCAAAATCTTAATTCGTATTGCGATACACTCGTTAAGCGAAACAATTTTTCTCATATAAATTAATCTAAAATACGATAACGCGTTCTATGCGAAAAATATACAAAATTTTGTATATGTAACATTTATTAAAAGATTACTCGTACATAAATTATTGAGAAGCGAAATTATCCTTATATTTCTTTTATACCGGATCGAACAAACCTAGAATGTGATTTCGATTTCATTGTGTAGCTTATTGTTTATGAATTTATGACACATCTAATTCTTCTTTACGAGAAAGTTATCTAGCGACATTTGCTTTTGCCAGCGATTCATTTGCTGAGAATGTGACACCGCATTATCACTGAATAAAGAAGAAGAGGAGACTTCTCCTTTCCGTGTCACTCGTTGAGATTCTAGATCAGTGCTTCCCAAACTTTTGTCATCACGAAACACATCTTAACTTGTAACATTTTTAAAAAGCACTCTAGTAAATTTTGGTTTTTAGTTAGAATTACTTTTGAAAGTTGTTTTCAATTGCGTGGAACGCATAAAAGCACACAATGTTTTGTCGTACTCTAACCTCAATTTCATAATTTCTTGCAAACCACTCTTTAAACTTCTTCAATTTTTAAGGAACGTTAAACTAAACTTCGATTTTTAGTTATAATTTCTATTGAGAGCTGATTTAAATTACGTGAAATGCATAAAAGCAGACAACGTTTTGTTGTACTCTAACCTCAATTTCATAATTTTTTGCAAAACACTTATTAAATTCTAAAATTTTTAAGAAACTAGAGTAAATTTCAGTTTTTAGTTACGATTCCTTTTGAGCTCTTTTAAGTCGCGTGAAACGCATAAAAACAGACAATGTTTTGTTGTTGTACTCTAACCTCAATTTCATAATTTTTTGCAAAACACTTTTTAAATTCTAAAATCTTTAAAGAACACTAGAGTAAATTTCGCATTTTAGCTACACTTCCTTTTAAGAGCTGCTTTAAATTGCACGAACAGCATAAAAGCGGACAATGTTTTGTTGTTCGACTTTAACCTCAATCTCATAATTTTTTACAGAATACTTTTTAAATTTTATACTAAACTAAATTTCAGTTTTTACATATATTTTAACCTCAATTTCATAACTGTTTGCGGAACACTTTTCAAACTTTAAAATTTTTAAGAAACAATAGAGTAAATTTCGGTTTTTAGCTATAATTCCTTTTGAGAGTCGTTTTAAATCACGCGAAAAGCATAAAAACGGACAATCTTTTGTCGTGCTCTAACCTCAATTTCATAATTTTTTGGAGAACATTCTAATATTTTTAAGAAACACGAGTAAATTTCGGATTTTAGATACAATTCCTTTTGAAAGTTATTCTAAATTGCGTGGAACGCATAAAAGCGGACAATGATTTGTCGTGCTCCAACCTCAATTCCATAATTTTTTGCAGAACACTTTAAATTATAAAATTTGTAAAAAACATTAGACTAAATTCCGAAGTTTAGACACAATTTCTTTCCAGAGTTATTTTAAGTCGTGTGAGACGCATAAAAGCAGACAATGTTTGTTGTACTTTAACCTCAATCTCATAACTTTTTACAGAATACTTTCTAAATTCTACACTGGACTAAATTTCAATTTTTACATATATTTTAACCTCAATTTCATAACTTTTTGCGGAACACTTTTCAAACTTTAAAATTTTTAAGGAACAATAGAGTAAATTTCGGTTTTTAGCTATAATTCCTTTGGAGAGTCGTTTTAAATCGCGCGAGAAGCATAAAAGCGGACAATGATTTGTTGTACTTCAATCTTAATCTCAACTTTTTGCGGAAAACTTTTTAAATTCTACACTAGACTAAATTTCAGTTTTTACATATATTTTAACCTCAATTTCATAACTTTTTGCTGAACACATTTCAAACTAAAATTTTTAAGGTACACTACATTAAATTTCAATTTTTAGTTATAATTCCTATTAAGAACTGTTCTAAATCGCGTGAAACGCATAAAAGCGGACAATATTTTATCGCACTTCAATCTCAATTTAATAATTTTCTACGAAACACTTAGCAATTGTTTGGCGAACATTTTACGAAATATCGTTCGCTAAAATTTCATTTCTTCAAATTTATTTCGCTCGCTACGCGAAACGCTCGTTGCGAGAGGTTCCACCTCATTCGCTCGAAGAGAAAATGATCGAAACGGCATCTGGTGTCGAGATTCGCGAGGTTTCAGGATGCGAAGTTCGTTGCGGTAACGTCGTTAAAACCAGTGGCCGGTTGTCAACGATTACGGCCCTGCTCGCGGCCTTGCCGTCTAATGATAGTTGCTGCTAATGCTGCGTTCTCGTACACGCATACGTGTACATAATCGTAACGCGTGACTATTTCACCTAGCTGGTATATGATTAGGCGAACATTGTTCAAGCCAAAGCCGCTCGACTACAAAGTAATAGAAGCGCATACGCGAGAAATGCATTTTTCAAACGAGCGTTGACGGATGCTTTGGCCCGTGCAACAGCGTTCATATTCGAGTCGTTTAAATTATATTCTGCGTGCCGTAGAATTTTGCTCGTCTCACTTGGCCACTGGTTGTCTTTTTGCGAAAAGAAGATTATATCAATACACTATGGCGGGTTGGATATTAATACCTTTTATGCGGGACGTTTGTAAATGTTAGTAACGAACTTATCAATGCTTGATTTTCTTGTTTAATCTATATTTTGTTTTGTATAATTATTTGCAAATAATAAGAGGGAAAGTTTGACTGCTCTGATTGCTTAAATGTTTTCCAAAATATCATATATTAAAGAAATATTGGAGTAAGTGAAAGTACTATATAAAAAATTGGATTCTAAAATATTCCTAAACATTATTACGCTTTTCTCTTACTGTATACGTGAAATTCTAAAACTTTCAAAAAGTAACAATTATTTTTTCATCAATGTTTGATTTTCTTGTTTAATGAATATTTTGTTTCGCATGATTATTACCAAACAGTAAAAAGGAAAGTTTCACTCTTTGATTGTTTTGTCTGAGTGTTTTCAAAAATATCATACATTAAACAAATATTGGAGTAAGTAAAAGTACTATATAAAAAATTGGATACTAAAATATTCCTAAACATTATTACGCTTTTCTCTTACTACATACGTAAACTCTTAAAACTTCCAAAAATTAACAATTATTTTTTTACCAATGTTTGATTTTCTTGTTTTGTACAACTATTTGCAAATAACTCTTTGAGTGTTTAAATGTTTGTTTAAATGCTTTGAAAAATATCATAAATTTAAAAAATATTCAAGTAAGTAAAATTACTATATAAAAAATTGGATAGTAAAATATTCTAAAAGATTATTACGCTTTTCTGCTGCTAGGTGAACTCTTAAAACTTCAAAAAATTAATAATTATCGCTTGCTCCATGTTATCTATTGAATGAAGTAATAGAAAATAAAATTAAAAATTTCATTTCGTTTAAACTTCATTCATACCTTTGAAATACTATATATTACCTATTTTCCAAATTTTATTGAAATTCTACTATTAATTGCGAACATATTACTTGTTTTCCAAAGGATGCACGTTTTTCATATTTCAATTTTTGCACAGTACACGTATGATTTCAAATCAAGTATAAATAAATAAATAAATATATGCATATTTATTTATTATATATACATATAAATTCAGTTATTTGTTACAAATTACTCAAAACAAATATAATATATATATAAATCTATCTGCTTTGAGTAATTTGTAACAAATAACTGTATTTTCTTGTGAAAAGGATCGCTTCTTTTTTGAAATCCTTAACTTCTTTGCACACTCGTCCGAATTAAGTTGGATTTAAGAAAACGATTTTTTTCTTCGCGCCCGAGTTAACTCGTGAGACTTGTAGTTTTGCTTTTCTATATCTAGTGTGCGGGGTATTTTAGAACCCTTAATCGACGCGCTTTTGTTTAAAACGTTGACAACGACGATTAGTTGTAAAAAGGACGTAAGACGTGATAGACGTATGGTGCTTCGACTTGTATTTTTTTATCTATTTCATTTCGTTATTTTACCTATAATTTATATTAAGTATTAGCGTTTTTTATTGTTATTTTTAATCTATTTTATATTTATATTTAATCTAAATTAGTAAGTAATAATTAGTAAAGTAATTGAAAAGTATTAGCGTTCTTTATTGTTATTTTTAATCCATTTTATATTTATATTTAATCTAAATTAGTAAGTAATAATTAGTAAAGTAATTGAAAAGTATTAGCGTTCTTTATTGTTATTTTTAATCTATTTTATATTTATATTTAATCTAAATTAGTAAGTAATACCCCAATTGAAAATATTCCTACATATATAAATACAACCGAATATACTCGTTAAACAGTGTTATGTTTATTTCTTCTAACCCAAAAAAAATTGTCACCTATCTTTGCAGAAAACATTTTTTTGTGCTTCTTTTTTCAAGATTTCTTAATGTTCTTTTGTATTTGAAGCAAATAAAGGATAAGAAAATTGATGGAAAAATGACCGTTTTTGAATTCTTAATTGGTGTGTTAAGGAGTTAAGAAATATCAAAATTAAAGGAATAACAATTTTTAGTAATTTTCTTCTATCATTTTCCCTTTCGTTAATCGAAATTCTATTATACTAAAATATCGTGAATGTTAATCTTGCAAATGTAG
The DNA here is from genome assembly GCA_963969225.1 of Xylocopa violacea. Taxonomy (NCBI): domain Eukaryota; kingdom Metazoa; phylum Arthropoda; class Insecta; order Hymenoptera; family Apidae; genus Xylocopa; species Xylocopa violacea. Next base: position 16,558,138 of record CAXAJV010000015.1, read on the forward strand.
GGAACAAGAAATGTTCTTTTGAAACAATTTGAAATATTTAATAATCTATTATAATTTCTCGTGATTCATGCGTGATCCACACGCAAAGAAACGATACTCTTCGTCTTCTTCTTTTCTTCCGTGCACTATGCGAATGGCAAAGTATTGGGTTGATAATTTAGATTAAGGAAGTTGTGAGATTTTCGGTTTGGTAGTGTGAAATACAACTAATTTTTTATACACAAATTATATATTTTTCAAATATTAAATGACTGCAGAAGTTCTCGTTTGATTTTCATAAATGGCAAAAGCATGCATTTTTTACTGTGCTGATGTTTCTTTTATAATCATATTGGTTGTTTAAATCAATTTGTGTACAGAGTTAATATTCAAAATGCGAAATGAAAAGTTACATTTTGGCATGTTACGTTATATGAATTAAAAAAAGGAATGAGTGTTGAAACTGCAACAAAAAATATTCAAGACGTTTACTTGGATCGTTCTCCTGCTCTTAGGACAGTTAAAAAATGATTTAGTCGATTTCAAAATGGTGACTCTCAGTTTAAACTCTAAACTTCTCTCTGGTCGACTTTCCTGTATTGAAAATGGCTTTATCCGTGATTTAGCGGACAATAATCCACTGATTATCACTGAAGAGATTGCTGAGAAGCTAAACGTTGACAATTCGACTGCATTTCGCAATTTAAAACAGCTTGGATACACTTTGAAACTCGATAAATGGGTTTCGCACGTTTTCACAGAAGGGAAGAAACTGAAAAATCTTAGAGAGTTCAAATGAGATGAGAAGTCCTCTAGATTTAATTGGTCCATTTTTTATGATTTTTTGTATCTTTTAGAGTGGCTTTTGCACTATTTTAAGTGATTTTTGGGGTACTTTGAAGCAGACTTACTTGAGCCATTTTTAATGATTTTTGGTATTTTTTAGAGTGGTTTTTGCGCTATTTTAAGTGATTTTTTATGTACTTTGAAGCATTTACTTGGGCCATTTTTAATGATTTTTGGTATCTTTTAGAGTGACTTTTGCGCTATTTTAAGTAATTTTTGGAGTACTTTGAAGCAGATTTATTTGAGCCATTTTTAATGATTTTTGGTATTTTTTAGAGTGGCTTTTGTGCTATTTTAAGTAATTTTTGGAGTACTTTGAAGCAGATTTATTTGGGCCATTTTTAATGATTTTTGGTATCTTTTAGAGTGGTTTTTGTGCTATTTTAAGTGATTTTTGTTGTACTTTAAAGCAGATTTAGTTGGGCCATTTTTAATAATTTTTAGGATTTTTTGAAGTGTATTTAATTGGTCAATTTTAAGTTACTAAGTTACTTAGTAAGAGCGCTAGTTAATTAGAGACTCCTCGTTTTAGATTTTCATATTCTCAGCAAAATAATCTGAATGGTAAGAAATTCGATTCTATGGAGGAAGTCAAAAACTAGCTTACGACTTTCTTTGAAGAGAAACCACGCAGTTTCCATAAAAAAGGAATTCAAAAATTTGTAAAACGTTGAAAAACAGTTGCAGAAAATGATGGAAAGTACATTATTGGTTAATAAATACTATTTTTCGTGAAAATATGTTGCATTTAATTTCGTTTCGAATCGAGCGTGAATTTTTGCAATTACCTAATACCTTGCGATTTTCTTTGAAGAGAAACCAGACAGTTTGCACAAAAAAGGAATTGAAAAATTTGTAAAACGTTGGAAGACAGTTATAGAAAATAATAGAGAGTATATTATTGATTAACAAATACAGACAACCCTTCTATAATACGGTAGATAGGATTCTCTGTGAAATAAAAATTTGATTCTATGGAAGAAGTGAAAAACTACGTCACGACTATCTTTGAAGAGAAACCACGCAATTTCTGCAAAAAAGGAATTCAAAAACTTGTAAAACATTAGGAGACAGTTATAAAAAACGATGGAGAGTAATAAATACTATTTTTCATGAAAATGTGTTGTATTTAATCCAATTTCAAATTGAAAACTATTGCAATTATCTAATTATCAAAAGGAAAAGAATCATAACACTGTCAGAACGATCACTGTCTATGTATGAACACCAAGAATACCTTCTTGCCAGCCCAATATGTCAATTTTTGACTGCTCAATTTCGCCAAAAGAGTTCCCAGATCCTCCGTATCGTACAACTCGCCCAGAAGAATTGTTCTCTGACAGAGACGAGGACTTGGCTGGCGAATGGAAAAAAGGTTGTCGAGGAAAATTTGTGTGACAGCCTTGTCTTGAAGCAAACAGTCGTAAAACAGTTCGTTCCTGAGCAATTAAACAACAGATAAACGCAACTTTTCACCACGGATGCGAACGTCGCACGAGACGCCATGAATAAACGAACGATCGTGCATGCACCGATAACGGAATCGCGGATGAAATTGTCGCTCGCGTAATTGCTCGACAGACAGGTAAGATAAAGGTGCTTGTTAAGAAAGTGGCTGTAACGAGCAGGTAACCAGCCAAGCCAACCGACGCTGTTGCGAGACGAAGCGTGATTTACGATCGTGTAAGAGCATTCGAACCACCCCCAAGGAAACGCGACGCCATCTTTGCGGCGCTGGACGCCACTGTTTCGCTGTTTCCAGACGCGATCGAGGAAAAGTTTGTTAATCGATACTACTGTAGGGTGTGGATGATTTTGTTGCGTGGCTTTGTATGCGTGGAAACATAAGAAGTAAATGAGATTGTTGAAAAATAACAAAAACAATTTGTAATTTGTAACAAAACCAAAGATAGGTTTATTCACAAGGTACGTGGTTTAGCGAGAAGCGATGAGTCCTGAATTCTGAATACGAAAGCTGATTTGGTTTTTCGTGGCCTTGTATTTAAGCCTTTGCACTCGACAACTTTTTCGATGCCACATCATCTTCTCCATCACTGATTTCTTGATGCGTACAATCGATCTCGTTTTTCAATGGTTGAAAATCAATTCCATCTTCACTCGAGCTAATTTCACCCTCCAAATTTCATTTTTGTACGGCTTCGAAACTTAAAATTAGTCGATGAAAAGCTCGAATTGCCGTATGAAACACCGTGGCGACTAAAGTCGCCTTTCGAGCGCAAAGGGTTAACCCTTTGCAGTCCGAATTATTCTTCAATTTAGTAGCTCAGTCGCCAACAATTCCCTACTATTTCAAGTGTTTCATTTGAATGTTGTCAATTGCATGACAATTCCTCGACTGTTACTGGTAAACTCTAAAACAACTCTAAAACTTTGTTGCTATTTATATTTGCTTCTTTTTCTTATTTAGCAATGTCGAGTCACGCTCGACAAAGGACCGCAAAGGGTTAATAGCAGAAGGAAGTCACTTGAAATTCATTTGAAATTCACTTGAAATTTACTTGAAAATGTTGTCAGTTGCATGACAATTTCTCGACTGTTACTTGCAAACTCTAAAACAACTCTGAAACTTTGTTGCAATTTATATTTGCTTCTTTTTCTTATTTAGCGATGTCGAGTCACGCTCTACAAAGGACCGCAAAGGGTTAATCCTTTGCAATTCGAATTATTCTTCAATTTAGTAGTTCAGTCGCCAACAATTCCCTACTATTTCAAGTGTTTGATTTGAAATTCACTTGAAATTTACTAGAAAATGTTGTCAGTTGCATGACAATTCCTCGACTGTTACTTGCAAACTCTAAAACAACTCTGAAACTTTGCTTCTTTTTCTTATTTAGCGATGTCGAATCACAGTCGACAAAGGACCGCGAAGAGTTAAAGGATTTTGTAAGGAGCTTGTGCAGAGATAGTTTCATAAGTTGAGGAGAGTAGCCAAGGTTTAAGGATGAGACATAGGTTAAAGATGGCGCAAGGGATGAGTAATATTTAGTCTACATCACTCTTTGAGATCAATTCGTATTTACATAAGATAGTATAGGGTGTGAATGATTTTATTGCGTGGCTTTGTGTGCGTGGAAACATAAGAAGTAAATGAGAATGTTCTCGAATATTGATTATTCGAGAATATTCTAAACTGTTTGCATAAGAGAATGTGTGTGCACGTATGCGAGTGCTTGGAAAATGACAGAATGTATGAAAATCCGTGCGAGAGAATCTAGAATGTTCGATGCATCAATATATATAAGCATATGAGTGCGTAGTATGAGAGAGAGTGGAAGAAAAATATCAGCTTAGTATATATCATAAAATTAACCTAATAAATTCGATCGTTACAATTACGCCTGTTTTCAATAGAAGCTCTCAATCCCACAATAATGATTATAGCTATGGCTCATGAAAGGAGCTGATTGAACAGCTGTCCTCCATTTTAGTGAGGAATATGTGTGGAAAGATTGAACAACGCACAGTTTTTGCTCTCAATTTTTAACGACCAATCACGACGACAACAAATAGTAATCGTGATTGAGCAATGGTAACAATAATAACAGTAGCAATGACAATTACAATGTTTGTAATAATTAAACTTGGGGAAACAGTGTTGTGACTAAGATTCTTTAGATGCGTTCGTCAGCTGAACGCTCTGAGTAGCTACTAACCGAACTGTTTATGTCAAACTGGGATTTTGGACAAGAGAAAGACTTGTACTTAAACCATTACACTAATTACACCGTGTGTGCAATTCATTTTCGAGCCCAAAAGATGGATTGCACATCGTGCGTGCAGGTCGCTGCTCAAAATATTTTTATTATGAGAAACAGATTGAACGCCATGTGTGAAATGTAAGATAAAATAAAAAGACATGAAAAATATAATTAAAATTGAAATGAGTCGTCTGGAATGGATTAAGTGGGACTTTGAAATAAGTTTATTGGGTCTTCACCTTGACAGGGATGGTGAACCTTTTTGAAAAGTGTTATTAAATTATTTCTTTTAATACTAGTTCAGGAGTCACTAAGTCACCTGGAAAGTCACTTTGGGGTAAAAAGGGAACCAATAATTTACAAAGGTCAACGTCGAAAAATTATTAACCTTGCGTGGATCGCTTAAAAAGCCCTCGTAAAAAATAAAAGTCGACGTCGAAAAATTGTTAACCTTGCGTGGGTCACTTAAAAAGCCTCCGCAAAAAATAAAAGTCGACGTCGAAAAATTGTTAACCTTGCGTGGATCACTTAAAAAGCCTTTGTAGGTCATAAGTTCGCCACCATTGCCCTATGAAACACTAACAGAATTTCGAAGCGTTCGCTCAGTCTTTTCTTTATGGGATTCTTCATCTTAAGCTCCAAGACGTATTCTATATCGTTTATATTAGCGATCTGAAGCGAGCTCACATATTTCTGAATCAATTCTACGTTTTAATCTGTTTTATAATAATAGTTAATAAATAGATTAATCTTGTCTATTCTAATAGACTCTTCTTGAGTCTTTGCGGAAAAGTAAGCTGAAGACGCAGCTTCAGTGACAAAAGTAAGTGTTGGAAATGAAGAATATTATTTTGTCGTCAACGTTGACTTTCGAGAATTCATATTTGATATATTACAATAAGAACAAATAAATTTGAAATCAGCTGAAAGTGAACTAAGAATAGAAATATTAACCCTTTGCACTCAAATTGATTGCTGACTGCTAAGTATCAAAAATTTATTACACAGTAATTTTTTGAGAAACGAATGTTTCCAAAAAGTTTTCTATTGAAATAGAAATTTTCTATTGCTGGAAAATTACTTGATAATAGTTTCTATTGCTAACTTTCATCAGCAATAAAAAATAGCTGGGATAGCGTCGAGTGCAAAGGATTAAAATTAATTAAAATACAATACGAAACCAAATTTATTTCGACTCCTTCCACGAATCATTTAAAGTTTTTTTATTAAAATTGATCTAGTCTATAATGCTTGAGCAAATCTGCTCGAAAGTCCCAGATTCTGTTATTTATACAAATTTTGTACAGCCTTAAAATTATGCTCCTATTTATTTATAACTTGGAGTAAAAGTCGACAAACCAACAACTCTTATGCATCGAGTATTAAACACTTATTTAATACTTATCGTGTATTAAAAATATGTACGTACGGTCAAAGCAACTTGGTTGCGGAAAAAAATTATGTGTTTATCAAACGAGCAGTGTCGTGGATGCTGAAGTGGCAAGATTAAAGTATAATAGATAACCGAATGACATTAGAGATCCTTCGTGGTAAGAATACGTATTTTTTACAAATTAAATAATAAATAGATGCAGAATATTTATATATATATATATTATATAATAATAATAATAAGAAATATAATATATTTTATTTTTTATTGTTATTAAAAATATTCGAATACTCGAATCATTAAAATATAAGCTACTGCTTGTTAAATCTAATAAGAATTTTAAGTTTATTCATTCAGATGAATATTTATTTCAAATTATGAAATTGAAGTTAAAGTATGAGAAAATATTGTCCGCTTTTATGCGTTTCACGCAATTTAAAGCGACTCTCGAAAGAAATTATAACAAAAAACCGAAATTTACTCTAATGTTACTTAAAATTTTGGAACTTAAAAAGTGTTCTGCAAAAAATTATGAAATTGAGGTTAAAATACAACAAAACATTGCTTTTACGCGTTCCACGCAATTTAAAGCAACTATCAAAAGAAATTATAACAAAAAACCGAAATTTACTCTAATGTTACTTAAAATTTTGGAACTTAAAAAGTGTTCTGCAAAAAATTATGAAATTGAGGTTAAAATACAACAAAACATTGCTTTTACGCATTCCACGCAATTTAAAGCAACTCTCTAAAGGAATTCTAACTAAAAACCGAAATTTACTCGTGTTCCTTAAAAATATGAGAATTTTAAGAGTATTTTGCAAAAAATTATAAAATTAAGGTTAATGTACAACAAAACATTGTCTGCTTTTCTGCGTTTCATGCGATTTAAAACAACTCTCAAAAGTAATTATAACTAAACTCCAATATTTAATCTAGTATTGCTTAAAAATTTTAGAATTTAAAAAGTGTTCTGCAAAAAATGATGAAATTGAGGTTAAAGCACAACAACAAAACATTGTCTGTTTTTATGCGTTTCACGAGACTTAAAGGAGCTCAAAAGGAATCGTAACTAAAAATCGAAATTTAGTGTAGTGTTCCTTAAAAATTTTGCAATTTAAAAAGTGTTCGACGATGAGAAAAGTTTGAGAAACACTGCACTATGACATCGAAATGGAGTCATAAGTGAATAAATTATAATTTATTTGTACATTTTCATGTAAAGCCATAGTTCATTACACATTTCCGTCATTATTTGAAGGTAATTTAGTTTTTAACCCTTTGCACTCGACTCCCTCCCGTGCGTTAGCAATAGAAATTATTGCTAAAATGGCAATATTTTAGTAATATTTTAGCAATAGAAACCTATTACTAAAATGGCAATATTTTAGTAATACTTTAGCAATAGTTTTTATTGCTAACGTTTCTCAGCAATAGAAAATTTCCATTTCGATAGAAAACTTTACAAAAAAATCTGTGATGCATTTGAGTGTAAAGGGTTAAATGTGTTAAACAAAAATCATGTTATGTAGTGCTGTACAAATTCAATATTGTACAAAGGTTTGTGCAATTTTCTTATCATGTTAGAGTAAAACCATGCTACAGGTTACAGTGTTATACGAAGGTTCTCGCAATATATCCTATCATGTTAGGGGGAAATCGTGTTATAGGATGTCGTGCTGTAGGAGAGCTACCTGTATATACAATTTTTCCTCGTATAATAAGATTAGATTGATAGATAATGTAGGGACTGAAATATTCGCATCTTATTTTGCAATGAACTCATTTCATAATTATTAACACGTAGAAGATAATTGCATATTACTCACGCTTAATAATATCTTAATTACTTAAATATGTAATTTAATCATTTGCACTCGAATGTCCCTCTGAGGGGACATCAGCACTAATTAGTGATTACAGAGGTTAAACTTATCCCATCGCAGCTTTTTTAGAAATGCATGTTTTTTCTTTTTTTTTTTATCGAAATGGAAATTTTCTATTGATGAAAGACGTTAGCAATAGAAACTATTGCTAAAATATTGCTCAAAGATTGCTATTTTAGCAATAGTCTTTATTACTAAAACATTGATATTTTGGCAATAGTTTCTATTGCTAAAATACTGCTAAAGTATTGCTATTTTAACAATAGTTTCAGTTGTTAAAATATTGCTCAAAGATTACTATTTTAGCAATAGTTTCTATTGTTGACATTCTGGAGGAGCCAAGTGCAAAGTGTTAATTTTCTATTATTTCGTTTAATATTACAGATATGTGACATATTTCTTCTTTTTTTTATCGAAATGGAAATTTTCTACTGATGGGAGACGTTAGCAATAGAAACTATTGCTAAAATATTGTTATTTTAGCAACAGTTTCAGTTGCTAACATCCGGAAAGGAGCCAAGTGCAAAGGGTTAATAATAAAGCAGTGTAAAAAATCATCATCAACGACGTTTAAGTTGGCACGACTGAAGTGGTGGATTGTAGATTTGTAGGTCTAGGTTTCTAGGTCTCATAAAACACGGTTGCATTTTCGAGGACTCATCTACCGTGTTATAGGATAGTTACTTGTACATATATTTGTATGTTTTTTTAACTCGAAAACGATATTAAGGATTTTTTTGAAATTCACATATTAGGAGACTTTTGGGCTGACAAATCTATCTGTCGAAGTTTCATCTTCAGGAAAACTCATTTTGATAGTGTTATGGAGAGAGTGATAATTCAGAAACACAACTTCTTATCATAATTAACGTTTATTAGGGTTTGATTAAACTAATATATATATATATATGTGGGGAACGAGACGAATGATTGCGCGGATATGTGTGTGGATGGGTGAAGTAAACAAATGAAAAGCAGCGAAAAGCCGCGAGACTTTTGGGAAGTCCGCGTTCAGCCTCGATAGAAACCATTTACTGTAAGAGAAATCATTCACTATAATATATTGTTATGGTTACTGTCGTGTCCTCGTAATTTATCTCGTCATCAGGGTTCCTCTTTCGAGACATCCTTTGGGAAAACTCGAGTCATAGGCGGATCCCATATTTATATATAATATTAATATAATATATATGTATAACGATAAAATACAATGAACTAAAATGTCGAGCAGACAATTTGTAAATAAAGCATACCATGGCCGTGGGCGCGGTTCTGGTCAGCAACAAAGATTTGCTACATCAGAATCTCGCTTTTACGAGACAAAGGAAGGACTACCACCTTCGAGACAAGAAAATCAGCCTCAAAGACCTAGACCTGAAGCGAGTGTGCAGCCTCCAAAGGTAGATAGGGAAAGGATGGCTGGACCCCCAAAGCCGCAGAATTTGTCGACAACGGCAAGTACGTCGAAGAACGACTCCTTGTATAGGGAGTCAGTAATCCCAGAACCTGGTTGTGATATATCCAGGTTTTTTTGCAGCATCGATCAACTTAGTTCCGCAACGCATAGGAACATTAGTGCTGTAGACAATGGATTCAGTTAGAGACGTGTCTCTAACGCTGCATTTTCCTACTATGTACCAGCTATCGCATGTTAAAAGTTCTTAATCTGTGACAGTCCTCACTACTAGAGGGACAGCACATTTACCAGTTTCTCGCGAGCACTCATTTCCTACACAGTTTCTATATAATAGAAATTCCACACCAGCGTCAAAGGCGCAACTCCACCATTTTGGTAGCCTTACTGATGAGTCCACTAGTAGGCCCAAAATAGCAATATTTTAGCAATAGTAGAGAAATGTATGTTTCTCTCAAGTTTTCTATTGAAATGGAAATTTTCTATTGGAAAATTGCTGGATAATAGTTTCTATTGCTAACTTTTACCAGTGTGACGGTCCTCGCCACTAGAGGGACAGCACACTCACCAGTTTCCCGCGAGCACTCGTTTCATACACAATTCCTATAAAATAGCAAGCTTTGAACAATATTTTAGCAATGGAAACTATTACTAATACAGCAAGCTTTGAACAATATTTTAGCAATAAAAGCTATTATTAAAATAACAAGCTTTGAGCAACATTTTAATAAAGGAAACTATTGCTAAAATAGTAATCTCTGGGCAATATTTTATTTACAATAGAAATTCAGACCTATCCCTACCGTCCTAGCGTCTAAGGTGCAACTTCGCCATTTTCGTAGCCTTACTGATGAGTCCAATAGCAGGCCTAGGACGAAACGTTCTTCCCTCTCTTTTCCTTCCTACTCTCTCACACACATTCGCTTCACATATATCCTCGAAATGTCGTGAAAACGGAGGGACAACATTGAAAACCATTGACATTAGTAAAACGTGACGATTTACTATCTTCCGAAAACCTCGAGAAAAACCCCCAGCGAAAGGTGAAAAGATCTGAACAAGTCCTGTCAGCGCCAAACCAAAGAATGCTGATTACGCGTGCGGTGGACATAGTGTTAAGAGACTTTTAGAGGTTTATTTGAATGTAAAAACCGCACGCAAGTAGTGACTACAGTAATCTGAAGGCTGTAACGAAATTACCTAGTATTTATATAGTTATGGGTAAGTAAATGAAGGTACAGAGGTTAGCGGACAAGCAAAGGGCAAAGGATAGGATGAATAAGTGAGTACAGGAGGCTAAAAGAATTGGGATTTGGTAACTGTAACTAAGATATCTGGGACAAGATGAGTCTTAACCCTTTGCACTCCAAGTTATTTTACAATTTTATTGCTAACAACTCTCTACTATTTAAAATGTTTTATTTGAAATTTACTTCGAAGGACAGCCCCTCGACTGCTACTTGCAAACAATTTTGTTTACTAATTCTATTAAATATAGCTCTCAAATTTTGTTGTGATTCATATTTATGGAACATATATTGGTTTCTTTTTTTATTCACTGATGTCGAGTCACACTCGACAAAGGAGTGCAAAGGGTTAAGGAGTTTATGTTGCGTTGTCAATATTGTCAGAGGGTTGGTCATGCAATATTATATTGAATTATAATACTGAGATGTAAGAAAAAGCTGGCGTCAAAACGCTCGAGGGTGCCGCCCGGTTTTCTTCACCTTGAAGCCGATCGAAAAAGAGAAAACAACAGATACTAAGGGGATGCTACAAATTAGACCCTTCTCGTTTCTCTATCGTGAAAAGAGGACCTGATCGCGCAATCGCAGTGGAGGGACAGCGATGTTGGATGCCAACTTATTATTTCATGAGCCATAGCAATAATCTCTATTGTGGGATTGAAAGCTTCTGTCGAAAACAAGCGTAATTGTAACGAGCTAATTTATTAGGTTAATTTTACGATATATACTACGCTGATGTTTTTCTTTTACTCTCTCTGATGCTACACACACACATCCTTATATATATTGATGCATCGAACATTCTAGATTCTCTCGCCTGGATTTTCATACATTCTGTCATTTTTTAGGCATTCGCATACGTGCACAAGCATTCTCTTATGCAAACAGTTTAGAATATTCGCGAATAATCAATATTCGAGAACATTCTCATTTACTTCTTATGTTTCCACGCACACAAAGCCACGCAATAAAATCATTCACACCCTACATTCTCTTTTGTAAATACGGATTGATCTCAAAGAGTGATGTAGACTAAATATTACTCATCCCTTGCGCCATCTTTAAGCTATGTCTCATCCTTAATCCTTGACTACTCTCCTCAACTTATGAAACTACCCCTGCACAAGTTCCTTACAAAATCTTTTAACCCTTTGCGGTCCTTTGTTGACTGTGATTCGACGTTGCTAAATAAGAAAAAGAAGCAAATATAAATAGCAACAAAGTTTTAGAGTTGTTTTAGAGTTTGCAAGTAACAGTCGAGGAATTGTCATGCAACTGACAACATTTTCAAGTAAATTTCAAGTGAATTTCAAATGAAACACTTGAAATAGTAGGGAATTGTTGGCGACTGAACTACTAAATTGAAGAATAATTCGGACTGCAAAGGGTTAACCCTTTGCGTTCGAAAGGCGACTCTTTGTCGCCACGGTGTTTCATATGGCAATTCGAGTTTTTCATCGACTAATTTTAAGTTTCGAAGCCGTACAAAAATGAAGTTTGGAGGGTGAAATTAGCTCGAGCGAAGATGCAATTGATTTTCAACCATTGAAAAACGAGATCGATTGTATGCATCAAGAAATCAGTGATGGAGAAGATGATGTGGCATCGAAAAAGTTGTCGAGTGCAAAGGCTTAAATACAAGGCCACGAAAAACCAAATCAGCTTTCGTATTCAGAATTCAGGACTCATCGCTTCTCGCTAAACCACGTAGCTTGCGAATAAACCTTTCTTTGGAATTATAAAGTGTCGTACTCGGTTCCTTCGACGCTGTTCAACCCGGAATCCAGCGATTCTTCTTGAGAACGTCAAAGTGCAAACACCAAGACAACTTAACATACTTGTTGGATTATTTCAATATATCAACGTAGAAACAGAAATGAATCTTGTATTAAGAAATAGAATCGTGTATATAAACAGGAGAAGAAATTTATCTGTTCGAGAGGTCCCAAACTATTTAGACCAAAGGGCCTGAAAGAAAAACACGTGCAGACTTTGCGTCGTCATTTTCCTTAGGAGGAAAATCAGGAGAACTCCAGATTTTCTGTCAAGTGTTCTCACAAATAAAACAGCTCTTGCAGCGTAAAGACGGTCTCTCAAGCTTAATAATAATAAAAGTTTTTAATTGAATAGAATCACGGATGTTATCATTTTTTTTTTATCACTCATATCCAATAATACTTGTGTCTTTGCATTTGCTATCTTTATGATTTAGATATCGAGTACAGAAGGGAAAAAACACGCATGTATACACATATAACGTTTATTTATTTATATTATAGTATATCCTTGTTCAATGTATCCGTTAGCAGTTTTATAATCCACCACTTCAGTCGTGCCAACTTAAACATTGATATTAGATTAGATTGATGGAAATTCATCAATTAATGTTGGATGAGGAACATCGCGTTGTATCGCAATTTTCTTATCCTCATTTTCCAATTAATTAAGAACCAGTGCAGTGTTTTTTAACCTGTGTGCCGCGAGATATTGTCGAATGTGCCGCAAGGGATTCTGCCAAACAATTAAAATTGCATGGGTTTTGCAACTTTGAAATAGTATTTATAATTACCTCAATGGTTACTAAAAAAATCTTATCCTATATTTAGATGTGCAGCAAATAATTCTAGATATTTTTCAGGGTGCCGTCAACCAAAAAGCACTGAACTAGTCGCAGACAAAGTGGAAACACTGAGACAACTAAGGAACTTTATTCGTGTGAACATATTTGTGTCTTCGCATTCGCTATCTCTGTGATTTCGAATAGAAATCCATTAAATAATGTTGGATGAGGAACATCGTATTGTATCGCAATTTTCTTATCCTCATTTTCCAATTAATTAAGAACCAGCGCAGTGTTTTTCAACCTGTGTGCCACGAAATACTGTCAAATATTTTGCAAAGATGTTTGTCAAGAAATTAATACACTATGGGCGGGTCGTGTATTAATATCTTTTATGCAGCAGGTTCGTAAATATTAGTAACGCACTTATCAATGCTTCTTTTATCTTATTTAATGAATATTTTTTGTAAATAATAAAAAGGAAAGTTTGACCGTTCGAGTGTTTCTAAAAATATGATACATTAAAAAAATATTGGAGTAAATAAAATTAGTATATAAAAAACTACATAATAAAATATTTCTAAACGTTTACGTTTTTCTCTTACCACGTGAACTTTTAAAACTTTAAAAAATTAACAATTATCATTTGCTCCATGTTATCTGTAATATTAAACGAAGTAATAGAAAATTAAGCCTTTGCACTTAGCTCCTCCAGAACGTCAGCAATAGAAACTATTGCTAAAATAGTAATTTTTGAGCAATATTTTAGCAGTAATTTCTAACTAATGCTAACGTCTCCCAACAACAGAAAATTTTCATTTCCATAGAAAACTTGAGGGAAACAGGCATTTCTCAAAAAACTGCGATGGAATAAGTTTGACTTCTGTAATCAATGTTGATGTTCCCTCAGAGGAGACATCCGAGTGCAAAGGGTTAAATTAAAAATTTAATTTCGTTTAAATTTCATCCATACTTTGAAAATACTATGTATTATCTACTTTCCAAAATTCATTGAAATTCTACTATTGGTTTGCGAAGATATTACTTGTTTTTTAAAGGATGCATGTCTTTCGTATTTCATACATTTTTAAAATTGTATAGGTTTTGTAACTTTGAAATAATATTTGCAATTACCTCAACAACAGTTACTAAAAGAATTCAGTAAAAAAATTGTGCGTGCACTTATGTACGCGCGTTAAAAGTTACACTTCATTGACGTAATTAAAATGATTTTTAATTTGCACGAGAAAAATTTATTGAAATAAAGTAATAAAAAGATTGAAGTGGCATAAGAAAAAAATTTTTTTTATACAAAATAAAATAGAAAGTTTATTTTATTATTTAACACAATTATTATTAACACTAGGTTTACCAAGGGGTCATCTTGACCCCTCTGAGAAATCTTTTCGTTAAACTTTACATTAAAATGTGAAAAATAAAAAAAGTAATAAGAAGATAATTGATAGATCAATTTATGTTTTCTCTTGTTAATTCATTTTATTATTTAAAACAATTATCGTTTGTTACCAATAATAAGATTTAAATAATATTTACCAATATTCAATATCAATCACTACTGTATACAATTAACAACACATATAATTTCTTTTAGTATCCAAATAAAACACGTGTTGCGCATTGATAAACACGTATACAAATAATATAAAACAATTGAACACACTTACCAAACGCGATAAGCAAGCAACTTCATAACGCAAACTTTGCGTTACACTGTGCTTCACGCGCATCCTAAAAATTCACTGCCATCGTTTCGTCACAACTTGAAAATCGTACCATCAGCCACGCGCGATCGGCCATCGTCGAGTACGATGACTTCGAGGAGGAAACAAAACGGGCCCTGTGGTTTCTCCTCGGCTCTCCTCGGTTCTCGACCAGTCGGCGGGAATAATATTCGATCTGGATCGGTGCCAGCGGGCAAAAAGCGGATTTCGAGTAAGTGCATCGGTGTTATTTCACCTGCATACTCCCGTTACCATGCGAGCCGTGGAAGGCGCGTCACGCGCTCACCCCGTTCAACGTTTCTATTTTACGTGCTCGCGATCTTCGGCTACGGAGAAAATCGGCTGTACACAGGAACGGTTTCCCGCTTTTCTATCTATAGGCCTTGTACGCATTCTGTCGCGTGACGCAACTTTATAAGCGCGAGGTCCTTAGAAATAGTTCGCGCGGCCGCGAGTAACAGCGTAGCGTTGGTCTTGGACGGGTGGTGGACGAACGATCGATCGAACCACCCAGCAAACATCCCTTCCCGCGATCGAGAGCAAGTTTCAAATGTAGCTACAAAAATTCTGGCTTCGTTTCGATACGAACAATTGGACACGCTATTGGATGCCAACTCATTATTTGCCATGGCCATAGCAAAAGTCACTATCTTTGTAAATACGGATTCACCCCAAACAGTGATGTACTATTATTCATTCCTTGTGTTACATCCGTAACAACATGTCCATCGATATTATATTTACAACCAAATGACATGAAAATGTTTAAATCTTCTTTTCATCGATACGTTCTCTTCGTTGCGAAATAACTACTTATACCAGTCGTCTTGCGACAAGTTACTGTACTGTTTCTTTTTTAATTTCACCCAAAATTGTTTTTAATTGTTTTTTCTTTTTTAATTTCATAATAAATAGGCCAGTTTACATTTTTTCTAATTAAATATTGAAAATTTTGATCCCTCTGAGAAAACTTTTCGTTAAACTTTACATTAAAATATGAAAAATAAAAAAAGTAGTAAGAACTAATTATTATAATACCGAAAAAACTCATGGTAAACCTAGTGTTAAACTAATATCGATGGGCATGACAATAATTATCTGAACACTTATCAAATACATGTAAATATTGTATTTATGGATTACGATAATTCAGTGTTTCCTAAACTTTTCTCATCATGAAACGTCTTTTAAATTCTAAAATTTTTAAGGTACACTAGACTAAATTTTGGTTTTTAGCTATAATCGCTTTCGAGGGTTGTTTTAAATCGCGGGAAACGCATAAAAGCAGATAATGTTTTGTTGTACTTTAACCTCAATTTCATAATTTTGTGCAAAATACTCTTCAAATTCTAAAATTTTTAAGTAACACGAGTAAATTTCAGTTTTTAGTTATAATTACGTTTGAGAGTTATTTTAAATTACTCGAAACGCGAAAACGCGTAGTAATTATTTGTGGTACAAAGTTTGGTAAACGCTGCGATAATTTATCTATTTCTAAATAAAAGTAGTCTTTATCGAACATTTAATTATAGTAGAGTATACACAATTTTTACAACCAAATGACATAAAAATGTTTAAATCTTCTTTTCATCGATACGTTCTCCTCGTTGCGAAATAATTGCTTATACCAGTCGTAGTCTTACAACAAATTTTTGTACCGTTTCTTTTTTAATTCCACCCAAAATTGTTTTTAACGTAGTCTATAATTGTTTTTCACTTTTTGGACACTTGGCTCTCACTTGTCTATACAACTGTAATAACTTTATCGACATTACTTTTCGAAAATGAACTTGGTGAATTAAATAAAATGGTTAGTGGTGATGTAACAGTAACAGCAAAAATAATTTATTATAAAACAGGGGAAAATTGTCTGAGAAATACTCGCTGACGTGCGTAATGCTCAGAAGCTAGTTAAAAACTGGCTGGAAACTTCGAGGGAACTGCTTACTCTCGCTATCGTTTTTAATGTCATCCCTTAAATTCGGTGACGGAAAAGAGGGGAAAATTCCTCGAAAACGTCCTTCTTCTTGGTCCTCGAAGACGAAGAGAAAGTTGGGAGTGTGAAGCTTTGTTCAGCGTCTCCTGTCTCTTCGTTTCGAGGGTAAAGTGCACGTTTCCGCTTTGCGCCACGGCGTGCAACGCGATTATGGTGGTTGTTACATCCGTAACAACATGTCCATCGATATTTCAGCGTGCCATCTCAATAGACGTAATATAATAATAAGATTAGAGTTTCAAATTTGTAAATAGTATTTAATATTTGAAGAAAGTCTAATGTGAGTCATAACAGCGATAAGCTTATGAGGCCATCGATCATCATATACCTTCTATGACCATTTTATTTTCAACTTAAGCAGCTTTCAGTTAATTTCATTTTTATTCTGGATGTTTTAAAGAAAGGTCAAGGCTTAAGACACGTAGAATTTCCGTGCGTGTCAGTCGAGGGTGCACTTTGTTTGGGGGCGGTCATTTTTAACCATTTCTCTAACAATTCTATGCAACCAATTCGCATCCTTCAGCAAAATTCGTGACATTGCAATCAACGAATCAGACAGAACACCAGAATTCTAATCAGACAGTCCACTCTGACTCTTCAGGCTTATACATTCTTTAAACACATTCACAACAGTATAGTTTGCAACTAGTCATACATTCCAATCACACATATTAAAATTGACATCAACGATTACCAACCCCAAAATATTCAAGCGTAACTGAAAAACCGCTTGAAGCGCAAAATAGACAAACTATCTATTCGTGCGTACTGAACAGCTTGCGTCACTTCAAACCTTTGTCTCATCCTCGACCCTTGACTATTCCCTCCAAAACTATCCCTTCCCAAGCTCCTAACAAATCCCTTAAATAACAGACCCAAAAAAGAATCAAATAGTTTTTGCACATTCAGAATTCTGTATTCGCCAGCTCTCGCTGAACCACGTAGCTTTCTGACTATTACTTTAACCTTAGTCTCATCCTTGACCCTTGACTAATCCCTCCAAAACTATCCCTTCCCAAGCTCCTTACAAATCCCTTAAATACCAGACCCAAAAAGGAATCAATCAGTTTTTCATATATTCAGAAGTCTGCATACGCCAGCTCTCGCAAAACCATGCAGCTCTTGAATAAAACCTTTTTGGATCTAGAAAAAGTGTTTACTCGTTTTCTTCGATTCTGTCCGAACCAGAATCCAACAACGCGTGCCGCGTTGGATTCTGGACTGAACAGCATCGAAGGAATCGAGTACGACGCTTTATAATTCCAAAGAAAGGATTATTCGCAAGGTACGTGGTTTAGCGAGAAGCGATGTGTCACGTCGCGGCTGTGGTCACCCTCCCGATTATAGAACCAAGTTTATAGTATGAACACAATTGACTAGCTATTTTTGAGGACTCCCAATTATTGCCTACTGCTCCGTTCCATACGAAACAAAAAATATATTTAACCCTTTGCAGTCCGAATTATTCTTCAATTTAGTAGCTCAGTCGCCAACAATTCCCTACTATTTCAAGTGTTTCATTTGAAATTCACTTGAAATTTACTTGAAAATGTTGTCAGTTGCATGACAATTCCTCGACTGTTACTTGCAAACTCTAAAACAACTCTAAAACTTTGTTGCTATTTATATTTGCTTCTTTTTCTTATTTAGCAATGTCGAATCACAGTCGACAAAGGACCGCAAAGGGTTAAGGGATTTTGTAAGGAGCTTGTGCAGGGGTAGTTTCATAGATTGAGGAGAGTAGTCAAGGGTTAAGGATGAGACATAGGTTAGAGGTGACGCAAGGGATGAGTTATATATAGGGTACATCACTGTTTGAGATCCATCTGTATTTGCAAAAGATAGTGTAGGGTGTGAATGACTTTATTGCGCGGCTTTGTGTGCGTGGAAACAGAAGAAGTAATTGAGAATAATCTCGAATAATCAATATTCGAATTTATAATAATAAGCTGTCTGCATAAGAGTATGCGTGGACATGTATGCGAGTGCTTAGAAAACAACATAATGCATGGAAATCCGGGCAAGAGAATCTAGTATTTTCAATGTGCGAATGTATATAAGGATGCGTGTGTGTAATATGAGAGAGAGTAAAAGAAAAACATCAGCTTAGTATATATCATAAAATTAACCTAATAAATTCGCTCATTACAATTACGCCTGTTTTCAGCAGAAGCTTTCAATTCCACAATAGTGACTATAGCTGTGGCTCATGAAATGAGTTGGCATCCAACAGTTGTCCTTCATTTTAGTGAGTCGTACGTGTGCAAAGATTGAACAACGCACAATTTTTGCTCTCAATTTTTAACGACCTGAAGCGTCGATTAGCTAGAGAGTGTGTGTGTGGGTAGGAAGGAAAATAGAGAGAAGAACGTTTCGTCCTGGGCCTGCTAGTCGACTCAATAGTCCTAGCTACCTAGCAGACCCTGCCTTAGACGCTAGGATGGTAGCGATAGGTCGAAATTTCTATTATATATAGAAATTGGGTAGGAAATGAGTGTTCGCGGGAAACTGGCGAGTGTACTGTTCCTCTAATGGCGAGGACCGCCATATTATCATTATTTGGAGTCGGTCGACCAACATTTAGCGTCCCACGTCAAAGCGTTTTTCGAATACCATTGTTCGCGATTTATCGGGACACCAGGTACTGGGTTCTCCATGGTTGCTACGCATTTGCTGGTACCAGTTGCGATATCGAGTGCCTGGCACTCTTGGGTGGCGTATTTCACCCATTGCTGCGAACAATGACTGCAGTCGTCCAGTTTTTGGCAATATACCCAGCGAAATTTATGATTATTGAAGCGATTGTGCCGCTTCGTTTTGCTGCGCTGTAGAGAGTGAATGAGAGAAGGTAGGAAGGAAAAAAGAGGGAAGAACGTTTCGTCCTGTTGCCTGCTAGTGGACTCATCACCAAAATGGTGGAGTTGTGCCTTAGATGCTGGGATGGTAAGGATAGGTTCGAATTTCTATTATATAGAATAAATAGTAGGACATGGAGTGCTCGCGGGAAACTGGTGAGTTTGCTGTCCCCCTAGTGGCGAGGACCTCCACACTGGTAAAAGTTAGCAATAGAAACTATTACCCAGTAATTTTCCAGCAATAGAAAATTTCCATTTCAATAGAAAACTTGAGGGAAACATGTACTTCTCAAAAGGTTGTGGTGGCATATGTTTAACTCTTTGCACTCCGCTCCTTCCCAGACGTTAGCAATAGAAACTATTGCTAAGATAGAAATATTTGCTTCATTTTCGGTGTAGGGGTGGTCGCTACCCAGAAGTAGAGGTAGGACCCTGTAAAGGTCCGTTAGGGTTAACGCTTGGAGTTACACGGCCAAGCGGAATACAGACGGCCATCAATATTCGCACATTCTACTTTCGCACAATTCGTTATTTCGCACATTTTTAAAATTTCAGCTATTCAGTTTCAAGGAACAGACTGGGCCTTTATTGAACAGATGGATTTGTTATTTATTTATTCATTTATCTTTTGAGTATATATTATTATACAGACGGCCCTCGATATTCGCACATTCTACTTTCGCACATCTTTAAAATTTCAACTATTCAATTTCAAGGGAGAAACTGGTCCTTTATTGAGCAGGTGGATTTCTTATTTACTTATTTTTTGAGTATATATTATTATACAGACGGCCCTCGATATTCGCACATTCTACTTTCGCACATCTTTAAAATTTCAACTATTCAATTTCAAGGGAGAAACTGGTCCTTTATTGAGCAGGTGGATTTCTTATTTTGTTAATATCTCGATATTCGCACGTTCTACTTTCGCACAATTCGTTATTTCGCACATTTTTAAAATTTCAGCTATTCAGTTTCAAGGAACAGACTGGTCCTTTATTGAGCAGGTGGATTTGTTATTTATTTATCTTTTTAATATTTCGATATTCGCACGTTCTACTTTCGCACAATTCGTTATTTCGCACATCTTTAAAATTTCAGCTATTCAGTTTCAAGGGAGAGACTGGTCCTTTATTGAACAGGTGAATTTGTTATTTTGTTAATATCTCGATATTCGCACGTTCTACTTTCGCACAATTCGTTATTTCGCACATTTTTAAAATTTCAGCTATTCAGTTTCAAGGAACAGACTGGTCCTTTATTGAGCAGGTGGATTTGTTATTTATTTATTTATTTATTTACTATCTCGATATTCGCACAATTCTACTTTCGCACATCTTTAAAATTTCAGCTATTCAGTTTCAAGGGACAGACTGGTCTTTTATTGAGCAGGTGGATTTGTTATTTATTTATATATTTATCTTCTGAGTATATATTATTATACAGACAGTCCTCGATATTCACACATACTACTTTCGCACAATTCGTGATTTCGCACATCTTTAAAGTTTCAACTTTTTCAATATTTTTATCTAAACACTTAGTCAAGCAATCATAAAATACATAATGAAAGTGTGGAATTTGGTGGATGGAGAGAAGTTAGGCGAATAAACGCGTCTTCTTGAAACACAACAAATCTTTATTTTCGTTTATGTAAACGTATCGATGTGCACGGTGTATATGTGTGTGTGTGACGTCGCCGTGATCGAATCTTCTTTTGTTTCGAGTTTTGGTTCTGGCATGTAGATTTAGTTCTTTGTTCGTCTCCGTCACAGCGAGATGTGTATCATTAAACGTATAATATATATATAAGTAAATGTTGTTTCATATTAAAAACCTAACAGTTTACAACGTGGTCGCGGACTGCATGTCCTTTTTCGCCCACGCTGATTCTTTATAGAAAGCTCTCCACCTTTTTTCCTCGTGGGGGCGAAACCCATGGGCCTTGAGGACTTCTGAGTCCGGAAAAATAATTATTTGTCAATAATTCCACTTGACTTGACGCCTCGACTTGCAATTTACGAGGTGTGAAGGGAAAGCTCTCCACACGACTTCGCTCGGGCCCCTTCAAGAGATTTGGGACCTCACACGGTACAGGACGAAAAAAGCTGATAAAAACGTTAAGACTTTGACAATTAACCCTTTGCGCTCGAAAGGCGACAAACTGTCGCCATGGTGTTTCATGCAGCAACTCGAGATTTTCATGATTTTAAGTTTTGAAGCCCCACAAAACTGAATTTGGAGGGTGAAACTAACTCGAGTGAAGATGAAAGTAATTACCAACTGTTGAAAAATGAGATTAGTTGTATTCACGAAGAAATTAGTAACAGAAAAATGATCTGCGACCGAAAAAGTCATCGTGTGCAAAGGGTTAAACATATGAACGAAGCGTTGATACATCTTGACAAATTTGTTGCTATCATGGAAGAATGCGATCCCAATGGAGAACGTATATCTCGAATACGTAGGGCGATTGAGAAAGGCACAGCATGTTATAAAAATCTTTATCAAGAAAAGAAAAAAAAGGGTGGTATTCGACTAACTCTTAACAAGTTTGCAAGGAAAATACCCAAAAGCAGTTACACACGCCTCGTTAACCTCATTATGAATACATATTGATAAGTAAATACTTTAAAACACAGTTTTTGGTACATATTTTTTTACATCCCTTTACTTTTGAACATTCAACATTCGCACATATTTTCAGGAACCAATAATGTGTGAAAGTCGAAGGCTGCCTGTCTACGCTCCTATCCATAAGTATCCAGACATTTACGTATTTGCCAAATCCACATAAATATTTCTTAAATTTAGTTTCTTCTATGAATTTATTACGTTGTCCTATAGCCTTAATGTCACTCCTAAGCGATACAATATTTATTAACAAATTGTAACGACCACTGTTCAGTGCGCACAAATAGATAGTTTATCTATTTTGCGCTTCAAGCGGTTTTTTAGTTACGCTTGAATATTTAGGGGTAGGTGTAATAATACGCACAGGTAATCGTTGTTACTTGATTTTAATATGTGTGATTGGAATGTATGACTAGTTGTGAACTATATTGTTTTGAATCTGTTTGAAGAACAGTCCACCCTGAAGAGTCAGGGTGGACTGTCTGATTAGAATTCTGATATTCTGTGTGATTCCCATCAAATATAAACCATTTGATGGGAATGGCTTATTCAGCCAAGACAAACGGATTCGTTGATTGCAATGTCAAGAATTTTGGCGAGGGAAGCGGACGTCAAAATTGATTGGTTGCATAGAATTGTTAGAGAAATGGTTAAAAATGAGAAAGAAAAATGGAAAACAAAATGTCATTAGCAGGTACCAAGTGCACCCTTTCGCATGTCTTAAGCCTCGAGTAAAAGCTACTGCTAAAACAGTATTGTAGCAATTGTTTCTATTGCTAATGTCTCTCAGCAATAGAAAATTTCCATTTCAATAGAAAAGTTGAGAGAAACATGCATTTCTCAAGAAGCTGCAGTGAAATAAGTTTAACATCCTCCATCACTAATCAATGCTGATGCAAAGGATTAATATTGCTACTTTAGCAATAGTTTCCACATTAATATTTCTACTTTAGCTATAGTTTCTATATTAATATTGCTGCTTTAGCAATAGAAACTATTACTAACGTATTGCTAATTTAGAAATAGTTTCTATTGCTAAAATATTGCTAATTTAGAAATAGTTTCTATTGCTAAAATATTGCTTATTTGGCAATAGCTTCTATTGCTAAAGTATTGCTAATTTAACACTAGTTTCTATTGCTAAAATATTGCTACTTTAGCAATAGTTTCCATATAGATTTGTTAGAAATTGATTAAAAATGACCGCCCCCAAAGCAACGGTCACTCGCAGATACCAACTGCACCCTTTCGCGTGTCTTAACCCTCCACCGTAACAGATAATAATTTTATCACGCACCTTGACCTTTCTTTAAAACATCCAGGATAAAAATGAAATTAACTGAAATGCTGCTTA
The DNA here is from genome assembly GCA_963969225.1 of Xylocopa violacea. Classification (NCBI taxonomy): domain Eukaryota; kingdom Metazoa; phylum Arthropoda; class Insecta; order Hymenoptera; family Apidae; genus Xylocopa; species Xylocopa violacea. Next base: position 16,581,763 of record CAXAJV010000015.1, read on the forward strand.
AGTTGAAAATAAAATGGTCATAGAAGGTATATGATGATCGATGGCCTCATAAGCTTATTGCTGTTACGGGTCAGATTAGAGTTTCTTAAATACTATTTACAAATTTGAAACTCTAATCTTATTATTATATTACGTCTATTGAGATGGCACGCTGAAATATCGATGGACATGTTGTTACGGATGTAACAACCACCATAATCGCGTTGCACTCCGTGGCACAAAGCAGAAACGTGCACTTTACCCTCGAAGCGAAGAGACAGGAGACACTAAACAAAGCTTCACACTCCCAACTTTCGCTTCGTCTTCGAGGACCAAGAAGAAGGACGTTTTCGAGGAATTTTCCCCTCTTTTCAGAGAAAGCAGTTCCCTCGAAGTTTCCAGCCAGTTTTTAACTAGCTTCCGAGCATCTCGCACGTCAGCGAATATTTATCAGTCAATTTTCCCTTGTTTTATAATAAATTATTTTTGTTGTTACTGTTACATCACCATTAACCATTTTATTTAATTCACGACGTGCATTTTCGAAAAGTAATGTCGATAAAGTTATTACAGTTGTATAGACAAGTAAGAGCCAAGTGTCCAAAAAGTGAAAAACAATTATAGACTACGTTAGAAACAATTTTGGGTGGAATTAAAAAAGAAACAGTACAAAAATTTGTTACAAAAACCAGACTACGACTGGTATAAGCAATTATTTCGCAACGAGGAGAACGTATGGATGAAAAGAAGATTTAAACATTTTTATGTCATTTGGTTGTAAAAATTGTGTATACTCTACTATAATTAAATGTTCGATAAAGACTACTTTTATTTAGAAATAGATAAATTATCGCAGCGTTTACCAAACTTTGTACCACAAATAATTACTACGCGTTTTCGCGTTTCGAGTAATTTAAAATAACTCTCAAACATAATTATAACTTAAAACTGAAATTTACTCGTGTTACTTAAAAATTTTAGAATTTGAAGAGTATTTTGCAAAAAATTATGAAATTGAAGTTAAAGTACAACAAAACATTATCTGCTTTTATGTGTTTCCCGCGATTTAAAACAACTCTCGAAAGCGATTATAGCTAAAAACCAAAATTTAGTCTAGTGTACCTTAAAAATTTTAGAATTTAAAAGACGTTTCATGATGAGAAAAGTTTAGGAAACACTGAATTATCGTAATCCATAAATACAATATTTACATGTATTTGATAAGTGTTCAGATAATTATTGTCATGCCCATCGATATTAGTTTAACACTAGGTTTACCATGAGTTTTTTCGGTATTTAATGAGAAAAAAATATAAATTGACCTATTAATTATGAAGTTAAAGTAGAAGAAACGAACGTCAATAAAATTACATCAGTTATAATAATTAGTTCTTATTACTTTTTTTATTTTTCTTCTTTTAATGTGAAGTTTAACAAAAAGTTTTCTCAGAGGGATCAAAATTTTCGATATTTAATTAGAAAAAATGTAAACTGACCTATTTATTATGAAATTAAAATATAAAAAACGAGACACGAGTTTGTCATCATTCATTAGCCATCATATTTTCACTTCTTTTATTCGTGCTGGACTCACCTTTCAACTCTCTTTTCAACCCTCCTAAACCTTTAAACAGCCCTACTTTCCCATATTTCGCCAGTCTTCATCTTGTCACGCGCACCGCACAACTTATAATTTCCGTTTAAAGAATAAAGTATTGTTTCCACGAAACGTCGATCCATAATTACTTTAATTTGCGTGTTACCTCAAAACCCACTTCAATTGTCGAGACACTGAGGCAAAACCGGGTATTACATTATGAATGGGAGTGTATATATGTATATATTTGTATGTTTTTTGAGCTCGAAAACGGCTATAAGGATTTTTTGAAATTTAAGTAATTGAAGGGTTTTGGGCTGGCAAATCGATCTGTCAAGGTTTCATCTTCGGGAATATTCATTTCGATAGGTTTTTCTTAATTAAAGTAATTAGTGTAGTGTAGTAATTGAAAAGTAAAGTAAACGATCAACAAAAATTAGCGGAAATAAATATTTACAGGTGTCAGAATCATAACATTGTAAATTGATGCTTTTCAAAACAAAACAAATGGTTCAAGTAACTTTTTAGTTATTGTAATTTTTATATTAAAATATTAACAACCTTGTAATAATGTATTGTAAAATAATGTATTAAAATAATAGCAACCCTGTAATAATATATTGTAAAATAATGTATTAAAATAATAGCAACTCTGGGTCAAAACGGCTTATAACCTTTCGCGGACTTATTTGAACTCTCCTTTAAATATAAAATAAAAGTCACTATAGTATAACAGTATCTAATATTATTATAAGATCAAAAAATATGTGTTTAACGTTTATATAAGTATATTTGTATATTTTTTTTATTTTGAAATCAGGTCGAGGTATTTTGATAACTTTATACCATTTTCGAGGACGAGAATTTGATCCTGCAGGGCCTCTATTTTTGAAAAATTTATTTAATAATTGTAATAATCAATTTAAAAAATTGGAATATTTTGTTTCTATTAAGTATTTGATTAAAAAAACAAATTGCAGAACTCTGCTTAAAGGGCAGTAAGAAAAAATCTAAAAAAGAATATTATTTTTATGTCTATTTTTAAAATTTTTTAAAAGAATATTATTTTTATGTCAGTATTATTATTTTGTCAGTATTTACGTCAGTATTTGTTAATGACACAGGTACTAGATATTTAATAAACCACAAATGGAGTCCTAGACGTTAGACAGATCCCTATTTTTCATTTTCTTAAAGCACACGTACAGAAAAATTAAAACGCGTGTTTCACTTTGAATAATTTCTGCGTTTCTACGCGCTACATTTACACATTTCCCGTGAATGCACAAATACGCGTAACATATTTCTTAACGAATGCTTCTAATTACCAGTAATCGTTATTACCACCCTGGTACGCGTTGGCGTACCACTCGACCAATGAATTTGTATTTCTAGAACTGTTAGCCGCAACCTTGCCATTTTAATTCCTTTGTCTTCTATTCAAAGTTTTCGAATGTCAAATATTAAATATTGTTCAGACGTGAGCAACTGAATGTTCGATATGAAAGGAAACTTTCTGGTATGCTCACTTCGCACATTAACGTTAATGACAAGCGAATAATTAGGTGTGGATCACTGATTGAAAACGTAGAATAAAGTTTATTCAAAGAATTTAAACGATATTTAAAGTAGCGTTGATGTCTTGTCTTTGAAAAATTGTGAGAATCTGATTGCGTTTGCCTCGAGCATGTGCTTATAATAGTTTTCTTAGGGTGCATACTAAAGAATAATACGCGCTAACTCGTCGACTTGAAGTTTAGTGGGAACTGTGGAAGGGTTTTCTGCAATTTTATTTGTCGAAGCAAAGTTTAACCCTTTGCGCTCGATGACTTTTTTGATCGCAGATCATTTTTCCTATCACTAATTCCTTCGTGAATACAACTAATCTCGTTTTTCAACAAACGTTGAAAATCAATTTGATCTTCTCTCGAGCTAATTTCACCTAGCAAATTCGTTTTTGTAGGACTTCAAAACATAAAATCAGTCGATGAAAAACTCCAGTTGCTGTATGAAACACCATGGCGATTGAGAATCGCCTCTCGACCGCAAAGGGTTAAGACGGAAAATGCCCTTTTTTTTGCTCGTGATCGCTCGCAGGTACAAATTCACCCCTGTGTGACGCACGGGGAAATAAATAATTAAGCAATAAACTTAAGGAGCACCTCGACTCTAACAATGAAATAAAAAATTCGAATATTTCTCGAGTGAGGTTATTAACCCTTTGCGCTTGAGAGGCGACTTTCAGACGCCATTGCGTTTCATCCAGCAACTTTCAAGTTCTTCATCGACCGTTTTGAAGTTTCGAAATTCCCAAAAAATGGATTTCAAAAGTGAAATTAGCTTGTGCGAAGGTGATACTGATTTTCAACTGTTGCGAAACGAGATCGATTGTATTCATAAAGAAATTAGCGATAGAAAACACGATGCGCGATTGAAAAAGTCGTGGAGTGCAAAGAATTAAGTTTCGAAGCCCTGCAAAAATGAATTTAGAAGATAAAATTAGCTCGAGTGAAGATGAAATTGATTTTCAACTGTTGAAAAACGAAATCGATTGTATTTATAAAAAAATTAGCGATAGAAAACACGATGCGCGATTGAAAAAGTCGTCAAGTGCAAAGAATTAAGTTTCGAAGTCCTGCAAAAATGAATTTAGAAGATAAAATTAGCTCGAATGAAGATGAAATTGATTTTCAACTGTTGAAAAACGAAATCGATTGTATTTATAAAAAAATTAGCGATAGAAAACACAATGCGCGATTGAAAAAGTCGTCGAGTGCAAAGAATTAAGTTTCGAAGCCCTGCAAAAATGAATTTGGAAGATAAAATTAGCTCGAGCGAAGATGAAATTGATTTTCAACTGTTGAAAAACGAGATTAATTGCATTAACGAAGAAATTATCGATAGAAAACACGATGCACAACCGAAAAAGTCATGGAGTGCAAAGGGTCAATAAAATATGAAAAACGTGCATTCTTTAAAAAACAAGTAATATCTTCGCGACTAACAGTAAGATTTCAATGAAATTTGAAAAATAAATAATACATACCATTTCAAAAATGAGGATTAAGTTTAAATGAAACAAAATTTTTAATTTAGTTTTCTATTACTTCATTTAATGGATAACATGAAGCAAACGATAATTGTTAATTTTTAAAAGTTTTAGGAGTTCACGTAGTAAGAGAAAACTGTAATAACGTTTAGGAATATTTTATTATGCAATTTTTTATATAGTGATTTAATTTACTCTAATATTTTTTCATGTATCGTATTTTTAAAAACACTCGACTAGTCAAACTTTCCTTTTTATTACTTTCAAAGAGTTATAAAACAAAATATTCATTAAATAAGAAAAAATAAGTATTGATAAGTACGTTTTTAATATTTACAAACGTCCTGCAGACCTGCAAAAGATATTGATAGTGTTAAGAGAACATCTCAGTCGTAAAGAATTTTTTCTAATTTTGAATTTCTTGTATTTCTCTTTTATTAATAAATATCCTACATTATTTCTTTAAAAAATTGTCCAATTTCGAGACGAATATACCATACAAACGGTAATTTTAACAAAGTAACGGCTCGATGAGTATTATTATTGCTACGGGTAAACTAGTATTTCAATTTGTTTTATGTTCGCTGTTAATGGATTCTAATACAGCCTAGATTCGAAAATTAATTTTACGCTGTAACAAATTGTACACGATTTTCACGATATCAAGGACCGAGTCATCGAATTCGAAGAGTTCTGACGATTGGCCACAGTCAGAGTTTGCAATAATAATGAGACGAGAGGCCCGGAGAGAGCGACTTAATTGGAACAAATCGATATCGTCTTAAATTAGTACGGTTGTGTACGCTCGTTGAACTTGATGCGATCTGTCTACTCGTGCACCTCTACGATACAGTCCGCCAAGTTTTTATAGTCCCATGTGTCATATCTTTCTTATTTTGAACATGACATCTGCATAGTATCAAGGTAAAATATCTTTTCGTTCGAGTTCGTAATTTAAAAGTGACGAGCTTGCGATTAAGGAAATTTTTATAAGTCCAGATAATAAATTACTTTATTTATCATATAAAATCGAAATATTTTATTCGACCGTTTGCATTCGGATGTCCCCTCTGAGGAGACTTCAGAATTGATCAGTGATTACTGAGGTTAAATTTTTTGAGAAATGCATGTTTCTCTCAAGTTTTCTATTGCAATTGAAATTTTCTATTGCTAACGTCAACGAAAACACAGATCGCGAAGGGTTAATGATGTAGGATATTTATTATTTAAAGTTAAATACAAGAAATTCAAAAGGTCTTTGTAACTATAATGTTCTCTCAATGATGCACAATGACCAACTGACTCAATATTTTTAAAAAACGTTCACTTGGAAAACTCATTCACTCGTACATTCACTCTCGCTCACATTCTAGAATACTCCATAACATAAAAATTGAAACTCTTAAATTATTGATTAACAAACAAGGATAATAAATTATTAACTATATATTATATTATATTATAATATTTTAGAATATTCCATAACAAAAAAATTGAAACTCTTAAATTATTGATTAACAAACAAGGATAATAAATTATTAACTATATATTATATTATATTATAATATTCTAGAATATTCCATAACATAAAAATTGAAATTCTTAAATTATTGATTAACAAATAAGGATAATAAATTGTTAACTATATATTATGTTATATTATAATATTCTAGAATATTCCATAACATAAAAATTGAAACTCTTAAATTATTGATTAAAAAACAAGGATAATTGCATGCGGGTATATTTCACCACGGACTTACGCGTGTAGTGAGCGTTTTTTCGTGAATTTCGCGAAAGTTTGGTCATTCAATAAAATAGCAATAACTCGAAAACTACTACTACTACTTCGTTTCTCTATCTACACTTAGATAAAATCTTTTATTATAATATTGTCACGAATTTGTCTATTTTTGGCAAGTTCCGTTCTATCGGTTGACACCTAATTTTTACTGTACAACGCGTTTAAGCGTCTCCCGTTCGCTGCCAACAGTGTGCAAAAGATGCATTTAAGTGTTTTCCGTAATGTGTTAATATCAAACACATAATATTATCACGTGTGTGATTAATTTTATCATAATATTTATCGATATACGTTATATGGAAATTGCACTACAAGAAACTCAGATTTAGCTTGGTACAAACCAAGTTGGTTTCTTTGTTGGTTAATTCGTGTCGTTTTATATGGCAACCGCGCTATAAGAAACTCAGAAGTAAGTAAAATCTTAATCAGTTTGACTCGATCTGTGTTATATGAAAATTGCATTCTCAGAGCAGCAAATTATAAAACAAAATTTGATAAATACAGAAGGCAAGATATAGTTTAGCACACATATAAAATTATTATTAATTCATAATTGCACATAAATAATTGCGCCGTGTTATATGGAAACCGCGTTATAAGAAACTGAGAACTAAGTGAAATATAAATTAGTTTGTCAGTCCGCGTTATATGAAAATTGCATTCTCAGAGTAGCAAATTATAAAACAAAATTTGATAAATGGAAAAGGCAAAATATAGTTTAGTATATATATATATAAAATTATTATTAATTCATATTGCATTATATGGAAATAGAAATGAAATAAGAAACACAGAAGTAACTAAAATATAAATTAGTTTGATTCGTTCTGTGTTATATGAAAATTGCATTCTCAGAGCAGCAAATTACGAAACAAAATTTGATAAATACAGAAGGCAAGATATAGTTTAGTACATATATAGAATTATTATTAATTTGTATCGCGTTATATGGAAATAGAAATGAAATAAGAAACACAGAAGTAAGTAAAGTATAAATGAGTTTGATTAACATATAAAAATTGTTATAAAAAATTTAATCCGACCACGAGCCCAGAAAACTCCGTGGTGGACATCGCGATGGACCCCAGTTCGCTGGCAAAGCAACCTCCATAAATTCTCAAAGCCCACTTGAATTTTCCAGAAAAAACCGAAGACCATCGCCTCAGAATTGCGCTGAGAAAAGGACAGACTTTGACTAATCTTTCTGAGCAACGAATCAAGTTTCGTAGTTTCATTAACCCTTTGAGCTCGTTTGTCAAGTGTGACTCGACATCGCTAAATAAGAAAAAGGAACAAATATAAATTACAACAAAGTTTTAGAGTTGTTTTAGAATTTACAAATAGCAGTCGAGGAACTGTGCTGCAATTGACAACTTTTTTAAGTAAATTTCAAACAAAACACGTGAAATAGTGGAGATTTGTTGGCAACTAAACTACTAAATTAAAAAATAATTCGGAGTGCAAGGGGTTAAAAATGTAGGAATTGTTTCATTTTTCGCTTGTTTTCCGTGTCAATGCAATGTTATTTGTCGAACGAGGGGTATTTAAAATGGCGGCGGTGGTGCAAACTTGTACCAGTACTAGGAATTGAAAAGTGAAATTTATTTATAATTGTAGAAGGTACACTTTTCGTTGCTCTTCTTAACACTAGGTTTACCATGAGTCTTTTCGGTATTTAATTAGAAAAAAATATAAACTGACCTATCTGTTATGAAATTAAAATAGAAAAAGGAACCTCAATTAAATTACATCCGTTATAATGATTAGTTTTACTAGTTTTTTTTTTATTTTTGATATTTTAACGTAAAGTTTAACGAAAAGTTTTCTCAGAGGGGTCAAACTGACCTATTTGTTATGAAATTAAAATAGAAAAAGGAACCTCAATAAAATTACATCCGTTATAATGATTAGTTTTACTACTTTTTTTTTTTATTTTTGATATTTTAACGTAAAGTTTAACGAAAAGCTTTCTCAGAGGGGTCAAAATGACCCTTTGGTAAACCTAGTGTTAAATTTCATATCACCAGAGCAAATTAAGAAATCACTAGCGTTTCTAACTTTAAATTTCGGTTCCATACCGCCTGAATAAGTTTACAAATCACTTCCTGCGGAAAATGGCTAATGCAACCACTTGTGGAGTACAAAATAAATGAAACAATCTGGTTCGCAACAAGTAATAGAAATGCTTTCTCGTCATCTTTAATGACCATTTGCGCACAGCTGTTGGGACGCGTTAAAATGCAGGAAAAAGGTTAAGGGGGGATTAAAAATGTTAAGGGGGGAAGGTTTTATTGCGTGCGACTAGGTATGTGTGGAAACTTAAGATGTAATTGTGAATATTCTCGAAAATTCCAAACATTGTACATGAGAGTATGTGTGCGTGTGTATGTGAGTGCCTGGAAAAACAAGGGAATGCATGGACATCCAGGGAAAAAGAATCGAAAATGTTCGATGAGTGAATGTATAAAAGGATGTGTGTGCGGAGCATGAGCTTAGTTTAAGAAGGGCAACGGTGTACTGTCTTTAATAAAATAAAATTAACCTATCGATTCCCATAAAAGTAAGATTAACCCTTTGCATTTGAATGTCTCCTCTGAAGGGGACATCAGCATTGATTAGTGATTATGGAGGTTAAACTTATTTTGAGAAATGCATTATTCCCCGAGTTTTCTTCTGAAATGGAAATTTTCTATCGTTGGCAATCGTTAGAAATAGAAACTATGGCTAAAATATTGCTCAAAGATTGCTAGTTTAGCAATAGTTTCTATTACTGAATTATTGCTCAAAGATTGCTATCTTGGCTATAGTTAAATAGCAATAATTTAGCAATACTTTTTATTGCTAAAATATTGCTCACAAGATTGCTATTTTAGCAATAGCTTCTATTACTAAAATATTGCTTACAAGACTGCTATTTTAGCAATAGCTTCTATTGTTAAAATATTGCTCAAAGATTGCTATTTAGCCATAATTTCTATTGCTAACGCCTGGAAAGGAGCCAAGTGCAAAGGGTTAAAATAAATTTGACACTTTTGCAACTTTGTTCCTCCGCGGCACAATAGCAACCTTCCCGTGGAAGCCGTATTTTGTGGCACACGATGTATGTAGAGGCTTCGTGACACCATGATCGCACACTTGTACGATTCGTTCAATTACGTTAACTGTCTGTTTAAATTATGACACGAGAAAAAAAAAGTGAAAACGGAGTAAATGAAACGGAGTACGTGAGAAATGACGAAATGATTTACGTATACAGTTGGCCCTCCTATAACGTGAGTGAAAGAAATTTTATTTGATCCAGGATGGATTAGCTGGTCTCGAAGCTCGAGACTCTGCAAACAGTGAATAATGATACTGAATTCTACACTTGAATTTATGAAGAAAAGAAAAGGGCTAAAAGACAATTAACAGTGGACTGATACTCGAAGTAGTGCGTCCATAAATATATGTACTTAGATTCTGTTATGTGCAATATGTTCAATAAATAATGTTTTCTCGAGTGTACACCCAATTCTGTTTTTACACAAATTAGAAAAAAATTTAATTCTATTTTTACACGATTTATTTTGATTTAACGATATATTTAAATGATATATTTTGATTCTAAGAAGAAAATTTTGCTTTACTTTTATTTTTCTAATCGCGACATTGGAGACGAATGTGGTGCGATTTCCATTTACGAGAATTCCTCGAATTTTATAACTTCGAAACAAGAAATTTTATAACCCTAATATAACCTAGCCAATAGAATTTTGTCTGCTTTGTCTGCATTTTGAGTTTGTTCGACAAAGCGAAAAGTACCTTTTCGAAATTTAGAAAATTTAATAGAAATTCAAATAAAATTCGTGCATAATACATATTTATTAATTTTGCGTCAAACTCAATAAATGGTAAGTTATAGTTTTAAAACAATGTTTTATTAATTATAACTGAAATAATAATTCTGTTTGTACGATACATGTGCAATCTTTATGAAATAACATGTTCAAGTTCCTAACATGAAAACTCACGGTTTATTGTATTATTTTTGTTGATTTCTTAGAACTGAAACCAATTTTCTATTTTTCCATAGATGCGATATATTTTTTTACATGAATTTTTTTACACGTATTTTTCCGGAAACTTACGTAATTTAAAAAAAAAAAATTTCCATGATCAGGGATCGATTAGCTGGTCTCGAAGCTTAAGATCCTGATCCTGCGAAAGTTACAAAAGCAATGAATAGTGATATTGCATGCTACGTTTTAATTTATGAAGAAAAGAAGACAACGTTTCCCTAAAGTTTTCTATTTTCAATGGAAGTTTTCTATTGCTGATCGTTAACGTCCTGCTGCAAAGTTAACCTCTCGATGTCCTTGGCCACACATGAGGACATTTAGTTTTTTCTTACTATTAAAACACAGCGACACAAATGTGGACGTCATGGTTTTTTGTGTCGCTTATGAAGAACTAAAAGACAATTAACAGTGGACCAATACTTGATGTATGTAGATTCTGTCATGTGCAATAAATAATATTTTCTTGAGTGTACACATATGGATCTGTCTTACTTTCATCTATGCTTTGAAACTAAAACATACTTTTTGCCAAAAATACTAAATCTTCTGCTTTCCTCGAACCACGCAATTTTTCGATTTGCGCGAAAGCCTTTGTAACCAATTAATCACGTAATTCCATGATTTTCTGTATTTGCAAACTTTTGCTTGTGGTGTGCCGCGGAATTATCAAAAAAGCGTTTGCGTACCTGGAAGATAAAAGGTTGCAGTACACCGCGTTAAATGATTCAGACAAATACCACTGCTGTAAGATATCTTATCTGAAAACATCGAAAACTGTATAAATCCCATCCATCGCATTCTGTCCAACTTGATCCATAGCTCCTTCCACAGCCTCGTCTTTAGTTTTAATCGTCCGTCCCAGCGCCCCTAAATTACCATAACGCTATCTTATCGCGGAGGCTCTTTTACAGGATCGTAAATAGGGGTTGCACAGTGGCCGACAGAAGCGGCTGTGCACCCCACGTGTCGTCGTAATAAATTGTTTAAAACCGGTACAATAATGAGTAAGCATCTTGCAACCAGATAAGTCTCGCCACGCCATTTATCACTGCGCATACCTCAGCCGTGCTAACAAACAGCACTACAGACGGACCTCGATATTCGCACATTCTACTTTCGCACATCTTTAAAATTTCAATTATTCAGTTTCGACGGAGAGACTGGTCCTTTATTGAGCAGGTGGATTTGTTATTTATTTATTTTTTTAATATCTCGATATTCGCACGTTCTACTTTCGCACAATTCGTTATTTCGCACATCTTTAAAATTTCAGCTATTCAGTTTCAAGGGAGAGACTGGTCCTTTATTGAACAGGTGAATTTGTTATTTTGTTAATATCTCGATATTCGCACGTTCTACTTTCGCACAATTTGTTATTTCGCACATCTTTAAAATTTCAGCTATTCAGTTTCAAGGGAGAGACTGGTCCTTTATTGAACAGGTGGATTTGTTATTTTTTTAATATCTCGATATTCGCACGTTCTACTTTCGCACAATTCGTTATTTCGCACATTTTTAAAATTTCAGCTATTCAGTTTCAAGTGACAAACTGGGCCTTTATTAAGCAAGTGGATTTGTTATTTATTTATTTATTTATTTAATATCTCGATATTCGCACATTCTACTTTCGCACATCTTTAAAATTTCAACTATTCAGTTTCAAGGGACAGACTGGTCTTTTATTGAGTAGATGGATTTCTTATTTATTTATTTATTTATCTTTTGAGTATATATTATTATATTTATGTATACAGACGGCCCTCGATATTCGCACAATTCGTTATTTCGCACATTTTTAAAATTTCAGCTATTCAGTTTCGAGGGACAGACTGGGCCTTTATTGAACAGGTGGATTTGTTATTTATTTATTCATTTATCTTTTGAGTATATATTATTATACAGACGGCCCTCGATATTCGCACATTCTACTTTCGCACATCTTTAAAATTTCAACTATTCAATTTCAAGGGAGAGACTGGTCCTTTATTGAGCAGGTGGATTTGTTATTTATTTATTTATTTATCGATTTTATTTTATTTGTGCAGGTGGACTTGTTATTTATTTATTTATTTTATTTTTGTCTAAACACTTAATCGAGCAACAATGAAATACACAATGGAAGTGTGGACGATAGAAGCTGATAAAAACGTCAAGACTTTGACACTTAAATATATGAACGAAGCGTTGATACATCTTGACAAATTTTTGGCTATTACGGAAGAATGCGATCCCAATGGAGAACATATATCTCGAATACGTAGGGCGATTGAGAAAGACGCAGCATGTTATAGAAATCTTTATCAAGAAAAGAAAGAAAAGGGTGGTATTCGACTAACTCTTGACAAGTTTGCAAGGAAAATACTCGAAAGCAGTTACACACGCCTCGTTAACTTCATTATGTATACATATCGATAAGTAAATACTTTAAAACACAGTTTTTGCTGCATATTTTTTTACGTCTCCCTACTTTCGAACATTCAACATTCGCACACATCTTCAGAAACCAATTATGTGCAAAAGTCGAAGGCTGCCTGTACTGTATTCCAATTTCTTCGACTCTGAACCGAAAAACTATGCCTCGATTAGGTGAATTTGCAAGAAGCTCAATTTGATTTGCAAAAAGATCAATTTGATTTGCAAAAAAATCAATTTAATTTGCAAAAAATTAAATTTAATTTGCAAAAAGATGAATTTTTGGATTTTATGTGACAAAATGGTTTCAAAAGCAGATTTCGCTTTTATCAATTGGGTCGATTCAGAACGCACGGAGTTCGAATGTTACTTTTGTACACAGAAAGTGCAGAGTAACGCTTTATCATTTAGGGTTGTTTTGTGTCTTGAAGAAAGTAAAAAATGTGAGATGGCGTTTTTTTTTTTTTAATGAAGCTTCATTTCCGAGAAGGTCAATGTTCAAGGATTACGTGTGTTTCTTTCAATTATCGACTCTATCAATATTCTGTTTTAAAGTAAAAATTAGTAGTATTTTAATAATATTTTTCGCCCAATAAATGGTAATTCTACGTTTTCATTTTATTTATTTCAAATAAGCGTCCATTTTCACCGCATTTACAAATGTGGGGTACGAAAAATGAAAGAATGAGAGTTTGAAGTGAATGAGGTGTGAACGTTTATAATTGTGAAGATGTGATTGCGAATGTTCTCAAGTTATTGTGAATATTCTCAAATATTGATTATTCGAAAATATTCCAAACTGTATGCATTAGAGTGTGCGTGCGCGTGTATGCGAGTGCTTGGAAAACAAAGTAATGTAAGAATCGAAAGTGTTCGACGAATGGACATGTGTAAGAATATATGTGTGAAGCGCGAGAAGCAGTTTATTCATAACAATTATAAATAAATTTAACCCTTTGTGCTCGGCTCTTTCCCAGACGTTAGCAATGGAAATGTGCTAAAATAGCAATATTTTAGCAATAGTTTCCATTGCTAAAATTGCAATATTTCAGCAATGCTAAGAAAGTAACTATTGCTAAAATTGCGATATTAACATAGCAACTATTGCTAAAATAGCAATATTAACATAGAAATTATTGCTAAAATGTTGCTATTTTAGCAATGATAACTATTGCTAACGTCTTCTAGCAATAGAAAATTTCAATTTCCATTGAAAACTTGAGGAAAAAATATACTTTTCAAAAGGTTTCAGTGGCATATGTTTAACTCTTTGCATTCGGCTCCTTCCTGGACGTTAGCAATAGGAACTATTGCTGAAATAGCAATCTTTGAGCAATATTTTAATAATAGAAACTATTGCCAAAGTAACAATATTTTAGCAACAGAAATTATTGCCAAAATAGCAATCTTTGAGCAATATTTTAGCAATAGAAATTATTGCTAAATAGTAATCTTTGAGCAATATTTTAGCAATAAAAACTATTGCCAAAATAGCAATCTTGTGAGCAATATTTTAGCAATAAAAACTATTGCTAAATTATTGCTATTTAACTATTGCCAAGATAGCAATCTTTGAACAATAATTCAGTAATAGAAACTATTGCTAAATTAGCAATCTTTGAGCAATATTTCAGGAATAGAAATTATCGCTAACTTCACTCAATAATAGAAAATTTCCATTTTAATGTAAAACTTCAGGGAATCATGCATTTCTGAAAAATTTGCGGTGGAATAATTTTATCCTCCTTAATCACTAATCAACGCTGATGTCCACTCAGAGGGGACGTTCGAGTGTAAAGGGTTAACTCTTCAATTCCTACACAAGTTTATACCATCGCCGCCATTTCAAATGCCCTTTCTTTGACAAATAACATTGCATTGACACAAAAACCGAGTAAAAAATGAAACAATTCCTACATTTCTAACCCTTTGCATTCTGGATTATTTTTCAATTTTGTTGCCAACAACTCTCTACTATTTAAAGTGCTTTTTATTTAAAATTTATTTCAATAAAACGGCTTTGCAATTGCATTTGTAAACAATTTATTTACTAATTCTATTAAATATAGCTCTCAAACTATGTTGTAATTTATATTTACAGATCTCATATTTGTTTCTTTTTTTATTTATCAACGTCGAATCACGCTCGACAAACGAATGCAAAGGATTAAACGCGAAAAACCCTCAAAACCACATTAATAATTAAAAATCGAAGCGAAGTAGTCTTAGAATTGAACTCCCTTATTTTAAAATACGTGTAACCGATTTTTTTAATTTATGCTTTCATCAATGAAACTCTTTTTCATGGAATTTAATTAACTCGACGCAATTTTTACCACGAACCATCTGAGGGAAGATCGAATGAATGAATCAGTGTAAATCGCAGAGAAAGAGAGAGAAGTGTTACTAAATTGAGGTGAGAATCGCGACAGCGAAGGACTGTCGGAACTGAGTGTCGATAGCGGTCGGGTTCATTGAATTGGAGGCTGAATGGAGTCGCTTATCGTTTGTGAAATGGCGAGGAATGTTCGCGAAGAAGACTTTGGACATTGGCAATTTATTCAAGCAGAGAAACACATTTTTATTCAGTGGTAACTTGACGAGTACCAACGTTCACTAAATTACGAGAGAGGGAGAGAGAGATAGAGAGTTTGAAGACTGTTGTAATAAATATTTCAATATTTGCTGTTACAGTATTGGCGTTTTGAATTCAAGCTTTTGCAAATCACATTCACCTTTTTGTAAAAAGTTCTTCTGGATTATTTATAATAATCCATTAACGTTATTATATCAAAAAGAATTATTAAAATGTTTCAGTAGGAGTACTTGATTTGCAAACAGGTGAATTTGATTTGGAAAAGGGTGAACTTGATTTGCAAAAGGGTGAATTTTATTTGGAAAAGGATGAACTTGATTTGCAAAAGGATCAACTTGATTTCTAAAAAGGATGAATTCGATTTCCAAAAAGATGAATTCGATTTGCAAAAAGGATGAATTCGATTTCTAAAAAGGTGAATTTGATTTGTAAATAGGATAAATTCGATTTCCACAAAAATGAATTCGATTTGCAAAAACGATGAATTTGATTTCTATAAAGGTGAATTTGATTTGTAAAAAGGATGAATCTGATTTTTAAAAAGGTGAATTTGATTTATAAAAGGATAAATTCGATTTTTAAAAATGTGGATTTGATTTATAGAAGGATAAATTCGATTTGCAAAAAGGTAAACTTGATTTGCGAAAGAGTGAATTTGATTTTCAAAAAGGTGAATGTGATTTGCAAAAGGAACAATTTGATTTGCAAAAAGGATGAATTTGATTTACAAAAGGATGAATTTCATTTGCAAAAAGGTGAATCTGATTTCCAAAAACGTGAATTTTCAAAAGGGTAAAGGTGAATTTGCAAAAAGCTCAATTGGATTTGCAAAAAGGTGAATCTAATTTCCAAAAAAGTGAATTTCCAAAAGGGTAAAGGTAAATTTGCAACAAGCTCAATTTGATTAGCAAAAGGGTCAATTTAATTGGCAAAAAGGTAAATTTGATTTGCAAAAAGATGAATTTCATTCATAAAAGGGTGAATTTAAAGTTCCAATACTGTATACCTTAATGGTTAACCCTTTAACTGCGGGTGTGTTTTACAAACCACATACTAAAATTTCAACCAGATGCTAGTGTGATATATAAACAACATATTAATTTTTGCTAATATCAAGTAGCGGTTGTGACTCATACACCACTAAAATAAAAAAAAAAATAAATACAATAAAAAAAAATCTTTTCAAATAGAATATCACTGCACTAATATAAAATTAGAATGTATATACTTATTTTCATTTTAGTTTTCTTCGACTGTGCTAAAAGTACCCGCAGTTAAAGTGTTAACAAATTAATTCCGTATTCCTAATTGATTCATCGGTTTGACTCCAATTTTGCTTCCCTTTTACGAAATAGAATATTGTATAATATCAATTACTCGTGGTAGTAATTTACATCGACAATTAAAATGCGACCATAAGCGCTTCCAATTGTAAAAACTAATATTTACTTTTATAATTAACGTTTCAAGCATTTCTTCTCGACTATACGTTCATACTATAAGAAAAATTTAACGTAATATTATTTAGAAAATTGATTAAACCATTTTTTCTTCTTCATGAAATAATGAGATTGACATTAATTTGCTTTTCAACTTATCATCGATATCGTCTCACAAAATTGTACCAATTTTATTATATTTGGAAGACCGTCGTAAAACAAGGAATTTCTACAACGTGATTAAAAAATTAGAACATTTCTCTCTTCAACACACTTCTACAACGTGATTCTGAATTAACTATATATAACTATATATATAAATATATAATTAACTATATATAACGCATTAATCGTGTTTTAATACTAGAACGCCATCAAAATTATATGTTCACAATTTTTTACAAACATTCAGCAGGCTATAATTTCATTTTTAAATACAATTTTTTTTATCTTTCAGCACAAATCGTTATAAGTTAATCATTTCTCGATAGCTCCAGTTATGTCAACAGTTACCATGGTTAACATGTTTGCCCAATTATTGACACTATTGATAAACATATCACTGGTAGTTCTAAAGGTAAAATAGCACAGTTTTATACAACTAGCCCTGCTTTTTATACTAATATTCAGTTTCAGATAACATGGAAATTTTCAAAAAGAAGAAAAAAGCCTACTCGTATCTCTCAAGGATAAGCTAACTAGCGCAAATATTCTTTTACTTTGTCTATTATTTAACGTACATCTATTAGGCGATTATAGAATCAATTATTGATATTTGTAATAAACATGTTTCTCGCAACGTTGAGTATAATATCGCTTAACTAATAATATTACTTATATTTTATTACTAATATCGCTTAACCCGGTTTTTCATATTACTTTCTAGTTTCGTAAAACAGTAACTTCCAACAATCTAATTAACCCTTTGCGGTCGTATATCTACTCTCAGCCACCACTGAAAAGAACCATACTGATTTTATATTATACTAAATCAAGTAGCTTCAAGAAATAATATTTTGCAAATTGTGTTTAACTAGCTATTCTTGTTTCTTAAAATATTTTCAAATGACAAAAGGAAGTTACCGAAAGACGTGTGAAATTAAAAATAGCAATGGCGAATTTACTTCGATCCTTTGAGCAAACAGAAGAATTAAGGAGAACGCGAAATTAATTATTTCTGCGACACACGACCTCGAAAACCAGAGCTTCGTATTGGAGACTGCTTCGAAAAATATAATTTTCATATAAAATTATAACATTTATTATGTTACATATATCTGGAGTATAAAAAGGAATTAATAAATTTTGTTTTTCCTTCGCAATCTCGCATGTTACGCGTTACCATTCGTCCAATGAAAATTATAATATTAATACATATAAAAACATACATATAAAATTATTACGCAAAGGGTTATATTTTATTTTGATCCTTTGAACGAACTGAAAAATCAAGGAGGACGCGAAATTAATTATTTTTGCGACACACGATCTCGAAAACCAGAGCTTCATATTGGAGACTGCTTCGAAAAATATAATTTTCATATAAAATTATAACATTTATTATGTTACATATATCTGGAGTATAAAAAGGAATTAATAAATTTTGTTTTTCCTTCGCAATCTTATTGGGTTTATTTTGTTTGAGATGGCTGCAGCAAGGCATTGTATTCTTATTTGTTTACTGTCTTCATATTTGAGCCGTTCACTGCACAAATCGATTAACTCCATAAAACAAAAAGTGGAGAAATGCGATGAAACAATGTAAATTGTTTTTTAAAATTCCCTTTATAGCATAAAATGTAATAATACGTTCACAACCCTCATTCACTTCAGACACTCATTCTATCATTTTTGGCACTCCATAGATTTACATTAGAGTACGGAGTTAATCAAAATGCCTTTAGAAATGAATTATTTATTATTCAACAACGAAAAAAATGTCGTTTAACCCTTTGCACTCCGAATTATTTTTCAATTTTGTTGCCAAATATTCTCTACTATTTCAAGTGTTTTTTATTTGAAATTTATTTCAACGAAACAGCTCCGCAACTGCATTTGTAAACAATTTGTTTACTAATTGTATTAAATATAACTCTCAAACTATATTGTAATTTATATTTATGGAGCTCATATTTGTCACTTTTTTGTATTTACTGATATCGAGTCACACTCAAAGGGTTAACACTAAACCTACCACGAGGGGTCAAATGACCCTTCTCTAACTTTCTGTCAGATTTTTCTGGAAATAACGGCGTAACATCATAATTATTCTTTACTACTTTTACCAAAAAAATACATTGAATGTATTTTTCAGTATTTACTTATCTCTCGTTTACTTTTCTCAGAGGAATAAATGTAACTTGGACTAACTACCGCAAGTAGAGCATCGAAGTTTGAATATTTCAAGTTACAGTGCTATTTTGTGAGTCAATAATTCTTCTTTCATTATTTTACTGATAATTATTATCGCAAAAGTGTCGAGAAATTCAAACTATTTGAAATTGTTAGAAAGAATAAGCGACACATGAAGAGTGTTCGGAGTTCAGCAAAAATGAAGTGTATGAAAATGAAGTGGATAACATAGAACAACACGACGACTCATTTTGACGCTAAGGATGGATGAAAAAAAGAAATGTTCAGTTTCATGCGTGCTAATGCGAAAAAAGCGCCAAATAAGCTTTTGCAAAGGCAACAGAACTACAAAAATCTGCTTCAAATGTAAAAAATATATGTATGGAAAACGTGCTTGGAACCCAATAATTTTTAAAATATGCGGTGTAGATGAATAAAATTTGCATAATTTGTATTTCTAAAATTATTCAAATTCTTTGAATTGAAAAATATTAATTTTTCTTATATTTTTATGTTTTTCTAAATAAATAAACAATTCAAAATCGGAATAGGTATGCATAAAGTGTCAAAGGCTTGTATTTTAGTGGTCAGTATTTAAATATGAAGGGTCAATATCCTTCGAATTGAACGTAATTGTGCTTGACTTACAATGCGTCTATAATGAAATGGGTTTAATACTGTTTTTTCTGTTTTATATTATCCGTTTATTAATTTAACTAATTAATTTAACCTAAATTGACCGATTGAACCGTTTAACCTGACCTAAAATGTCCCTAGAAAGTATTGACCAAAAGTTGATTTAAATGCTGACCATTTAATTTGTTGCATTAAAAAAAGTTGCCTTTCTTTAAAAGCAACAAATTAAATAGTCAGTGTTTAAAGCAACAAATGTCAGTATTTAAAAAAATTGCCTTCTTTTAAAAGAAACAAATTAAATAGTCAGTATTCAAGAAAGGCAACAAATGTCGATATTTTAAAAAGTTGCCTTCTTTTAAAAGCAACAAATTAAATAGTCAGTATTTAAAAAAGGCAACAAATTAAATGGTCAGTATTTAAATCAACTTTTGATCAGTATTTTATTACCAAAATAGTCAGTATAAAAATACTAAACGGTCAGTTTAGGTTAGATTAATTAGTTAAATCAATAAATGGACAATATAAAGCCAAAAAAAGCGCATTATTATACCCATTCCATTATGGACTCATTGTAAGTCGAAAAATGATTACGTTGTGAACAATTGGTACTTGTTTAGCTGTCAGTGAGGGCTTCAAATAATACTGATCAAAAAAGATTAAAATCCTGACCAAAGGGGATTAAAATACTGACCAGTAAAATACAAGCCTTTAACCTCTGCACTTGATGACTTTTTCGTTTCGAGAAAATAACAATTCGAGATGATTTTGCGCATATATGACAAATGTCTCGCAAAACATAAAATAATATTATATACAAATTAACTTACAAAAACATTTAATATTTTATTCTTGATGATATTTCGCTAGATTCATCACAAGGTATCCATTCTAAATTGTTAGTCTTGTAGGATATCATTGTTACTTTCGGATTCACTGCCCATTACTCTAATTTTCCGATTTCTTACACCTAATACTATGTTACAATCTCCACAATTGCTTTCATTTTCAGAATATTTTCATGAAATTTGTAAATTTGGGTTGCAAGAAAGAAATAAGGAAAGTTAATAAATGTAAAAATAAAATTTCACTTCTGAAATCCATTTTAGTAGGGCTTCAAAACATAAGAGCAGCCGCATGAAACGTTTTGTCTGTAAGAATTTGTTAAAGAACATAAGAATTTGAATTTTCTAGATATTTTCCTGCAAATTGTAAATCAGGATTGCAGAAAAAACGCAGAATTTGTAATAAAATCTGAGAACTCGAAGTTCCAGAATATTTTTCTGCAATTTGGAAATTAGGGATGTAGATATCGTGGTTTAATCAGAGAATTTGAATTTACTAGATATTTTTCTGCAAATTGTAAATCAGGGTTGCAGAAAAAACGCAGAATTTGTAATAAAATCTGAGAACTCGAAGTTCCAGAATATTTTTCTGCAATTTGGAAATTAGGGATGTAGATATCGTGGTTTAATCAGAGAATTTGAATTTACTAGATATTTTTCTGCAAATTGTAAATCAGGGTTGCAGAAAAAACGCAGAATTTGTAAAAAAATCTAAGAACTCGAAGTATCAAAATATTTTTCTGTAATTTGGAAATTAGGATCGTAGAAAAGAGATAAGGAAAGTTAACAAATTCAAAAATAAAATTTCACTTCTGAAATCCATTTTTCTAGGGCTTTGAAACATAGAATCGGTCGATGGAAAACTCGAGTAGCCGCATGAAACGTTTTGTTTGCAAGAATTTGTTAAAGAACATAAAAACTTGAAGTTTCAGAATATTTTTATGCAATTCGGAAATTAGGGATACAGATATAGTGAATGAATCCGGGAATTTGAAGTTTCTGTATATTTTTAAAAAGGAGATAAGGAAAGTTGAAAAATGTAAAAATAAAATTTTGCTTCTGAAATCCATTTTAGTGAAGTTTCGAAACGTGAAATTGGTCGATGGAAAACTCGAGTAGCCGCATGAAAAGCTTTGTCCATAAGAATTTGTCAAAGAACATAACAACTCGAAGTATCAAAATATTTTTCTGTAATTTGGAAATTAAGGTCGCAAAAAAGAGATAAGGAAAGTTAACAAATGTAAAAATAAAATTTCACTTGTGAAATCCATTTTTCTAGGACTTCGAAACATAAAATCGGTCGATGGAAAACTCGAGTAGCCGCATGAAACGTTTTGTCTGTAAGAATTTGTCAAAGAACATAACAACTCGAAATATCAGAATATTTTTCTGCAATTCGGAAATTAGGGATATTGTGAATGAATCCGTTTTTGTATATTTTTAAAAAGGAGACAAGGAAAGTTGAAAAATGTAAAAATAAAATTTCACTTCTGAAATCCATTTTAGTGAAGTTTCGAAACGTGAAATCGGTCGACGAAAACCTCGAGCTGCCGCATGAAACGCGGCGACTCTCGGTCGCCTCTCGAGCGCAGAGGGTTAAAAAAAATAGCTTCATTCACGCACAGGAGGAACGATTTTTGCCTGGCCGCGAGTGCTTCGTTCGATCGATGAAACGGAAGCGGCGAAGTCCGTCGAATCGAGCTGCGAGGCAGAGCGTAGATTGAGAGAAAGGGTGGAGACGAGGGACGGTGGAGTCGATCAAGATCAGGATGAGACGAGTTATCGTGGCGGTGGTGTATCGCGGTACGACGAGGTCATAGGAGCGAAGAAAGAGACGGCAGGGCTCGTGGTTTCGCCGCAAACCCGAAAATATCCATGTCGACCGGTATGTTGAAACCTGGCATAAGCTTTGGCCGACTGCCAGGAGAGCGGTGCTCGGTTGGAGGCCGCACCAGGCCAGAGGCGAGCGGCTTCGTCGCACAGAACGTCCGTTAGGCCTGGCGAAACGAAAAAAAAAAGGAAGGAAAAAAAGAAACGAGCACAGAAAAAGAGCCGAGCGACCGCGCTCGTGAGGAAGAACGTACAAATGTCGCTTCTCGAGGAGGAAATCGAAGCACTTCGCTGATAGTCGCGCTCCGTTATCACCGAATTATCCTCACCAGCGTTTAATCATCCGTTGACCGCTTCATTGGCCTACTCTGGCCTTTATTTTTTCTTCTCTCCTCCTCGTTTCGAGCGATAAAACAAACCGCGTTAGAAACTAAGACTTCGTGAAGATTTTCAGAAACGCTTTATTTATCATCAATTTTTTTGCGATTGGCGATTTATTTTTTCTTCTTCTCTCTCCTCGGTTCAAGCGATAAAGCAAACCGTGTTAGAAACTAAGACTTTGTGAGGATTTTCAGAAACGCTTTATATATAATCAATTATTTTGCGATTGACCTACTTTGGCCTTTATATTTCTTTTTCTTCTCACTCCTCCTTTCAAGCGATAAATCAAACCGTGTTAGAAGCTAAGATTTCCTGAAGATTTTGAAAAATCTTTTATGCATAATTTTTTGTGATTTTTTTTTTTACTTCTCCGAGAGAAGGAAAGAGAATATTTGGCATAGTTTGCAAAAATTCGATATTTGTAGTTTTGATAATATTCGCTGGAATATTTTAGAGAACCATTTTCGGTACCAAAAGACGGCTTTAAATTCGAGAACCATCGTTAAAGATAATTATCAAGAAAACTAACCAAAATTTTTAGTTAATTAAGCGAATACCAATTAAAACCAATATCATCGATAATAAACAACAGTCTGCCTAAAAAATGTATAAAAACTATCGCAAAAGAATTTAATAAAAGAATGAAAACATGTTTACAGTATCCAAGTGAATAGATTCTTTTCAGACTTTACTCTACAGCCACGGATATTTAGGTATCAAGCAAAGAAAAAAAAAAGAAAAAACACGCGCTGCGTTCACTTCTTCCCATGGCTACTCTTTTCAGATACCCGTAAATTCGCAATTTATTTCTATTTCTGCAATTGAAAATGTCAGTCCTTGAGCGCGATCGTGACGTAACGCGTTATCTCAGTGTCAATCTAGAAATTAATGCCCAACTAACGTCGCGTGAAAGTGTCGCACACGATGGTTGCGAGCAGCGAATCGTCTCGTTATTAAAGTGCACCGAGGAATGCACGTGTCAATCGTAATTTAGTTGCCACGATCAATCTGTACGACTCGTGCTAATAAGCGGACTCTTTAAATAGCGCATCATTTTTCCCAGCACGTTTCCACGTCAGCTTTACGCCGTATTTTAAGAAAATGTTAATTCTTGATAAACATCGTGAATAAAATGTGATTGTACGCACGAAGAACGCCACGTTATCGAACTTATAAAGCACCCATTGAAGATAAGTGTGATAACTACGCAACGTTAATCGTGAAAATAATCGAGAGAGCCATCGTTCACAAATCTTTAATCGAGAACGATTTCGAAGGTAAAGATTTGTATCGAAGCAGCTCGAGCATCGAAATATCGATAACGATATTAAATCTCGATTTTCTATATGTATATGTACACATGTAATTATCTTACTAACCTCCCATTCGTGTTACCAATCAAAATACTGCTGTTAAAAATAAACGGATTATTCATTCAAAGGTCATTTACTCCAAAACCCACGAACCAATTTTTTTTTTTTATAAAACATTTAATAGCATTTCGTCGATCAACAATTTTTACTCGTAACCTACAATCTAAATGGCGAACAGTTACCGACGGTACGATTACTTAAAAGAAAGACCAGTCGATAAATTAATCTCGAATTAATAATTTTGTATCGCGCGTACGAATATTCATGATCGTTTTTTCCGATCGCACGCTCGAATCGTTTGATGTCACCTTACAATGAAACCTATTTCGTCGCGAACAACGTATGAAACTGGTTGCAAAGTTGAATGGGAAGTAAGTCATTACGTTGAGTCAGGGAACTGTCCTTAATTTACCGGCTGTATGTTTCGAATTATTAATACGATGCCGTTAAAATAATTAACTTTCATTAGATATTCATAGTTTCGCTAATTTTTTTTCCGCGCCGCGACGATGAATATATTCTGCTTCATTTTTCTCCGCTTTTTTTTTTCGTGCGTCGTTACCGATAGACTAAACTTGAACGAGTGCCGCGATTGCGCAAAGCACAATTACCTGATGTGGACTCGAACCTTGTTCCATAGATAATGCAGCTCGACAAAAAAGTTAAATTATTGTCTCTCGATGGAACTCGAGGTGTATGTACTTTGTAACGTAATTTGCATTCTAACGCGACGCAACGTGTAAATTGATATGTAAATTAACATAATGAAAATGTTTCGATGTATTTTCAGAGGGGACACGGTGGTACGCTTGGCGTAACATTTAAGTTGATTATTACACCAGTGTGTAATAAACGAGTAATTATCTTTAAGTTCGGTACGATGTAATACACAATTTACGCAGCTGACGAAAAACCGTGAACGTCAGCTAGAATACCATGATCGAACGACAAACTAAAAACATATACTGGGCAATTAACTTTTTATTTCATTTCTCCTGCACTTTCCAATTATTATTTCCTCGCTTTATCTTCGCGCATGATAAACCCAAACGAATTTAGGAACGCAGAATGTAGAAAATTTGAAAAATAAAACAACCGAAGGTGCATTATTAAACTTTGGTATCGCGCTACGTATTAACGAGAAACTATAATTCAAGAGAAAAAGTAATCGCATAATCGATCGACCTTCAACAAACACATGTCGATCCTGCTATTGTGCAAATACAAATTTCCACTCGAATCTATCACATGGCATTAACAATGTTCGTTCCATGGTCAAATCGGGAAGGTTAGTATATCGCTTCGTAGAACATTCGTATCGAGCTGAACTAAACCGAGCATATAGATACAAGTTGAGCAAGTGAAAGTGAGGTTAGGTTGGTAGCATCACGTGGTGCACCACGGGGTCCAAACGAGGTTAATCGAGAAACCGAGCGCCGGCGCAACCAATGAACATAAATGTGTGCTTACTATTCTCTGTTTCTTTTTTCTTTATTATTAAATTTACAAAATTCGTTCAACGCGATCTTTCGTTTCTGCTACTTTCACACGTCTGTATGCCGTGTGTCCGACAAACGAGGCAAAAACCGAGCAACCGACACCATAAAATCTAATCAACATGAAAACGAAAAGACATTTGTATCGAAGAAAATATCGAATGACAAACTATTTTACTTCGTCGACGGAAGGGCGAGAAAAAAGAAACACGTTTCGCATTCGTTCGATCGCCGCTAGTCAGCGCTGAAGTAGTATTTGCGCGAATTTCAAAGAAAAGAATAAATGCGCGTTCTAATAAGGCGATCGAGCTTGGGGGGAGGAGGGGAGGCTGTCGTGCCCGCATCGAAGAGGGGAATCCTGAAACGTGTTCTTATGTTACGAATTAAAGAGAATTGCGGCGGTACTTACCAATCAATGGAAAAATACTAGGTTGATCGAGCAGCGACTTGAGACTGTTTTCAATAAGAGTGGGAGAAGAACGATCCTTGTCACTCATTTCACGCACTGCGCCACGAAGCCGCACGTTCTGAGGGAACACACGCACACACAGTTCGTCCGTATACGGGACACCGCACGAAGGGACGAACGAACGGGACAAGTATAGACAGACTTTCTATGTGTGTATACACGCTACACTGTGAGTGTGTACGCGAAGCAGAAACAGCACACACACGTACGTAACGGTATAATAACAACGAGCACGCAGCCGACGAGAACGATGTGCCTCCCGTGGGACACGATTAAATGACGTTCTTCCAGACCGGCGGAGAGAAAAGGCGCCCGCACCCGAACCTCTCACCTCGTCACGCTGTTTCTACTATCACCCGAGACGGTCGCGGCCCGTTCGAACACTCTGGCCACGTTAAAATAAACGCGGAGCGCTACCCAGTGCACGGTGCTCTTGAAAATCAATCTAAAAGTGGATCGGCTGGTGGCGCAATCTCCTGGCTACCCTCTGGACCGACTCGCGAACAAGTGAACGACGCCTGCCGTACTGATAACGAACACCGTCTTTACTTTTGCCTTATCGCGATGCGCGCGCATCCAGCCCCTCTCCACCCCGCCTGCCCCTTCGCGTAAACACTCG
This sequence comes from Xylocopa violacea, assembly GCA_963969225.1. Taxonomy (NCBI): domain Eukaryota; kingdom Metazoa; phylum Arthropoda; class Insecta; order Hymenoptera; family Apidae; genus Xylocopa; species Xylocopa violacea. Next base: position 16,608,695 of record CAXAJV010000015.1, read on the forward strand.
GTCGTGATCAGCGGTTCTGGTGAAATCTTCAATCACGTCTCTTTCCTCTTTCTTTAACGTTATTTTTCGTTACCGCATGTATACGATGCTGTAAAGAAGTTGCAACCTTCGAACGCGATCCGTTGCAAGATCGATTCGATTCGCTTTTTCTACGCTTTTGTTCTTTCTATGCGCTTTTTAGATTCGGTGCCTCTGGGTGCGCGTGTGTGTTCGAGCGCACGCGCGCACGTACACGTGTGCCTTTGCGAATACGCTTCGAAGTGAAAACGCGCTATCGTTTATCTGTTTAGATTAAAATATTTCGCCTTTATTGCTATTAGATTATTAACTGAAGATTATATTATGTTTGTCTAAAATTTCTGTTAGTATTTCAGGGTTGATTTTTTTTTGGTACACGATTTTTAATCACAACCTGAAACACATACCATGAACTTATATAAAACTATCGGAATAATTTTGTAATTAAAAAGGAACATAAATTGTGTACAATTTTAAATGATTAAAAATTAGTAAAGACAAGTACGGTACAAAAATTGATTCGACGAGTATATGTGATACGAGTATATGAGCATAAAATGAGACAGAAAGGTATGAATTAACATAGATTTGAAACAAGGTGTAAAATTAATCTTAATAATTAACAAGAAGGGAAAACTTAAGATTAATTGCACGGTTAGTATTAGTGTTATATTTGGTTAAAAAATTTCACATTTGTCGAATGCTGAATGCTTTGTTATTCTTTACGTACAAATCCATAAAAAGTACAACAAATTACACGTTCGATGAACAAAGTTTGTATGGTAATACTTGTAAATACAAATTGAACACTGTTCTGGAAGTTAAAATTGTTTCGAATGCTTTTGAACACCTGTAAGAAGATAAAATGCTCGATTATAATGTTAGCGTAGCTCGTCGATATTTACATCCTATATGATTGTCAATTTCTATAACAATTAAATGCTTAAAGACGGCTTCCGTAAAATACTTTACGCACTAGTAAGAATTATGTACGTTTCTCCTACATACGTATAAAAAGTACTAACTATACTCGCATACATTAATCTCCTAATAAAGCTTTGAACAAATTACAATTCTATGTTATTATATCAAAACGTCACTGTTCGCAAAATCAGCATCAAGAAAGTAACAAGCGAAAAGAAATTTTAAAACAGGATATTAATTCAAGTCACCTTCGCTTCTGTTTGAAAAGTTTCTAAAAAGTCAAATGTTTCTGAGAACTAACGAACGAACAAAACGCCAAATGAACAAGAACATTCTAAGAACAGGAATAAGAACATTCTAAGAGGAATATTTACAACCAAAATTATCCTATACGAATACTCAATTGTGCAGTCAAAGTACAGTCGTCTGTCCGAAAGTCAACGTATCAACTATCTTGTTTAGAAACCAGTTACGTGTATCGGTTGCAGAATCATTTAAACCCAAACGCTTAAAGATTCGGTGGTGGTTTGAGAGGTAGTGAAGCTATTTCGCTGCTTGTTGAAGAGAGCTTGAATTTCGGCTGGGGTCGAGGACCATCTGCGGTGCCTCGCATTTTCCAAGGGCACCTCGGGCAAACCGACTTCCGTGTGACAGCCTCTAATAGGGGAGATTGGCAGTGCATTGGGTAAACCTATTTCTTGAAACGAGCTCATAGAGGAGAATCCGCTTTCGTCCTCGACGCTGCTCACGCTGGCAGCCGGCTTTGATTTCGAATACTTCTCCTTCGCCTTCGTCTCGATCTTTTTCACGCGTCTGTTTGGCGTGGATGACGGTGTACAAGTGAAGACACTCTCGTGATCTGGTATGGAAATGTTGAACGAGTTATTATTTGGAAGAACGTCGTCCTCTTCGGTGGTTTTGCTGCTACCCGAGTTGAGGGAAGTGGCGTCGAGAGATCTTCTTATCCCAGGAAGAAGATTTTGCAGATTTCGATTGATCTCGACGGTATTCGACGATGATTTTGAATAACAGGTTCTACTGTCGTTATCGGTGCTACTCGATTCGTTCCCTCGATCGCTGCTGGAACGTCTTTTGTAAGCGGCCGCCTCCTGCAAGCTTATAGAGTTTACAAGGCTATTGTTCTGCAGGGTCAATGATACCTCGTTGTGGTGGTTATTATGACGATGATGATCTATGGGTGAGGGAGAAGAATCATTATTCTCAATCGACGAGATCCTAGCTAATTCAGGTTCCCTCATCGCGAGCAATGATTGAACGGTCCTCATTAACCTGTAACAATTAATTTACAATGTTTTAACACTGTAAACGCTGTAATGATCTTTGTGGATCATGTAGTTAACCCATTCGAGACGGATTGCACATCGTGTGTGCAATGATATTGAAATTATGAAACGGTACGGAAAAAGTAGGCGTCGAAATAAGACTGGTTCGAAATAAAATTTAAAATTTTGCACTCGGCTCCTTCCCTTGCGTTAGCAACAAACTATTGCTAAAATGGCAATATTTTAGTAATACTTTAGCAATAGTTTCTGTTGTTAACGTCTCTCAACGATAGAAAATTTTCACTTCCATAGAAAAGAAGACATAAGTTGCCCCCACAGAGGGGACATCCGAGTACAAAAGACTGAAACTAAAAATTAAAAAATTAGAATTAAAATTTCCAAAAAATGAGCCGCCTCGAATGGGTTAAGCTTAATCTTAAACTATCGTCGATCTACGCGTACACACCTAAATGCTTCTTGCGACAATTTTTCAGGTGGCACGTCGTTCGGATCCAATTCAGGTTGTTTGGGCCTTCTGTAGACGACTCCGTCGTGGGTTTTGTTCAGTTCTTGGGATTTATTACGCGGAGGCGTACAGTGCGCCGAGTCGTTTCTGCGAAGCATCGACCAGGTGAATTCGCGGTAGCTGGTGGTGCACGGCGAGATCTGGGTGACCGATTTTGCCCTGGTGAAACGAGAAGAACTCGACGACGACGACGACGCTGAGAGCGCTCGATTCGGCGAGGAATCCGCGTGAACAGCGTGAACGCTACGGCTACGTGGGACTCGTCCCGTTGAATTCTTGTCCTTAAGATTATTCTTCTCGTGAAGAATATCCAAGCTCTTGCGGGCCCGGTCCAAGAAGCGCACCACTTGCTCCATCAGGGAACGGTACATTTGTCTGTTTGCATCTATCTGCAATTTTTTCCAAAATACAACACACTGCGTACAATTTACTATTTCGTATTTGCATTTATAATTTTAACGTTCTACAAAAGGGGTGAGCAACTGTTTTAGCTCGTTGGTTATTTTGTGGAAGCGGAGGTTGTAACCCTTTGCACTCTACTCCTTCCTGGACGTTGGTAACAGAAGCTAGAAATATTGCTGAGATATCAATGTTTTAGCAATAGTTTCTATTGTCTACTGAAGTCTGCTAGCAATAGAAAATTTCCATTTCTAATAGAAAACTTGAGGGAAATATGCATTTCTCGAAAAGCTACGATGGAATAAGTTCAATCGTTATCAATTCTAATGTCCTTTCAGAGGAGATATCAAAGTGTAAAGGGTTAAAAAGATTACGTTCATTAGTTAACTCCTTGCACTTAGCTCCTTCCTGAGCGTTAATAATAGAAACTACTGCTAAAATAGCAATATTTCAGCAATAGTTTCTATTCCTAACGATTTCCAGCAATAGAAAATTTCCAGTTCAATAGAAAACTTGAGAGAAATATGCAATTCTCAAAAAGCTACGATGGAGTAAGTTTAACCTTCGTAACCACTAATCAATGCTGATGTCCCCTCAAAGGAGACATTTAAGCGCAAAGGGTTAACACTATTTCTACCAAAGGTGTCAAAAGACACCTTTTGAAATTTTCGCTTAAAATTATTGTCATTATTTAATCGATTTTCTTCAACAAAACTTTTGACTTTTCCCCTGCAAATAGCTGTTGCATTAATTATGTGTTATCTTTTTCCTCTAATCTCTTCCTAGAACTAAAAGTTTTAACAATCATTTCTAAAATATTTGCATTAAAGCAGAAAGGTGTCAGAAGGCACTGGTAAAAATAGTATCAACTTTGCATTTCAGAAAAGATATAAACTGTACGGTAAAAAACAAAATAAACGTAAATAAATAAAATAGTGGTAGTTTTAGTCAATTTATTTATTGTGGTTTCACTAAAGTTGGAAATTTATATATTTACTATTGCAAAGACAAAACTGAGATTATCCAGACTGTTTTGGCGAGCCACAAGAAACTGTTAGCACATTGCATGCGGGAGACGCTTAAACGCGTCTTTTGCTACTATTTGTAGAAAGCGGGAGGCGCTTAAACGCGTTTGTACAGCAAAAATTAGGTGTCAACCGATAGAACGGAACTTGCCAAAAATAGACAAATTTGTGACGATATCATAATAAAAAATCAAATATAAAAGTTAGTAAGAAAGTAAAGTATAAAAGATTAAGAATGTAAAATATAAAAGTTAATAAGAAAGTAAAATATAAAAGATTTTATTTAAGAATGTAAAATATTGGAATATTAAAAATTGAGAAGGTAAAATATTAAAATATTAAAAATTAAGAATGTAAAATATAAGAGATTTTATTTAAGAATGTAAAATATTAGAATATTAAAAATTAAGAATGTAAAATATAGATTTCATTTAAGAATGTAAAATATAAAAGTTTTGTTGAGAGAAACGAAGTAATTTTCGTCCATAAACTTCAGAACAAATTTTTCCAGTATGCTTCAAGTAAAATTGAAATATCATTAAACAAACAATCCGTAGATGGTCTATTAAAAAATTGTAAGAGACGTAAGATAAATACTGTATCGATATTTGTATTTTAAAGAGACATACATCTTTATCGACAGACACGTGGTATATTAAAATACTGTAATAACGTACTTAATTATAAAATTTTGAACAGTTTCATCCTGCATAAAAACGATGTTTGCGAGAAAGATTTTCAGCGACAAAAATGAAGACCAAGTATTTTGCAAAAAATGTTTTACCATTTTCGCATAAGACAATCAATCACTTAAAATAAAGATGCTTCTAGTAACAAGGTTTGTCGGTCATCTTACTGCAGCTGGTTTAAAACAATTGAAACAAAGCCAACCTCTATAAAGAATAATGATATTGGAGATATTTTTAAATACATATTTATCATATTTCTTCTCTATTTTAATGAGTACTGTAATCCTATTCTAGGTTATGTCGATAATGTAGGAAATGACATTACAATAATAAAAATATCTTTGCAAAATTTTAGGCCTTAACTTTCGAGTCACCAAAAATCCATCTTGCAAATATTATTTTAATGAAATATTTCTGAAATATTTATAATTATTCTAAGATGAAACTGTTTACAAAATTTCAGCCAAATCAGTCGATGATAGATGGAGAACATTTAAGAGTACTTTCTATGCAACGAAAAAAAAAAATTACATTAATTTATTCAAAATATGTTTAACCGTTTGAATGCTGAATAGATTTGTTGAATGTATACCAAAATTGCGGAACTGATGATGCGTGTATGAAATCTAATTAAATCAACAACTATTGTTTTATTGTATAAAAATTTAAAGCTTTGTATTATCAAAATAGAAATCGTACGCTCCGCAAATGCAACCAGCTTTGACGAACGCAAAATTAATATTGATAAAAAGGAGCGCTATAGTGATCTTCGCATAAAGAGAAGCGTTACAGTGCTCTTTAGCATAATACAAAAAGAGCGTGATACCGATTCTTAGCGCTCGAACGGTTAATATGCACTTTTACAGTATTGGCACTTTAAATTCACCCATTTGTAAATCAAATTCACCTTTTTGCAAATCAGATTCATCCTTTTACAAATCAAATTGTGCCTTTCACAGATTTACTTTTATCCTTTTGCAAATTTATTTTTTTGGAAATCAAAGTCATCTTTTTTGCAAATCAAACATACCCTTTTACAAATCAAATTCCCTTTTTTGGAATTAAGTTCACCGTTTTGCAAATCAAACTTACCCTTTTGCAAATCAAATTCACCTTTCTCAAAATCAAATTCACTCTTTTGCAAATCAAATTTATCTTTTTGCAAATCGAATTCATCCTTTTTGCAAATCGAATTCATCCTTTTTGCAAATCGAATTCATCCTCTTGCATATCAAATTCACCCTTTTGCAAATCAAATTCATTTTTTTGTAAATCGAATTCATCCTTTTGCATATCAAATTCACTTTTTTGCAAATCAAGTTCATCCTTTTTCAAATGAAATTTACCCTTTTCCAAATAAAGTTCTTCTAATTAAACATTTTACTTAAAAAAACACCAAATGTATGTTTTCTTGTTGATAAGACAACGTTATTGGATTATTATAAATAATCCAGAAGAATTTTTTTATTCCGCAAGACAGAAAGTGCGTGATCTTGTGGCTCAGACAATGCACACTCTACTTTTCCTACCACCATATTCACCGATGTTAAATTCCATTGAAGAAGTATTTTCCAAAATAAAATTTTGTGCGAGAAATTACTAGTTGAAACTTCAAATCGCGATGATTTATTAGGTATAATTAAGAACTATGATTACTATTGTTAATACATCCACAAATTGTTATGATTATTGTATGAATATATATGTCAAGTTACCAGCAGCTGTTACAGGAGTACCATTATAGGCTAAGTTACCTATTTTTGAATTTTAATTATTTTGCTAATTACTCTTAAATAAATATCTATACCTTTTTGAATGAAATTTTTTACTTCTTACTACCTAGTTTACATATGCTGTTTTTTTAAATAAAGTATTCAAGTAGAAGTATTTCATTTGCAAAGAGGTGAATTTGATTTGCAAAAGGATGAATTTGATTTATTAAAGGGTGAATTTGATTTGCAAAAGGATCAATTTGATTTGGAAAACGGTGAATTTGATTTGCAAAAGGATGAATTTGATTTGCAAAAGGATCAATTTGATTTGCAAAACGGTGAATTTGATTTGCAAAACTGTGAATTTGATTTGCATAAGAGTGAATTTGATTTGCAAAAAAGTGAATTTGATTTCCAAAGAAGTGAATTTGCAAAAGGGTAAACGTGCATTTGCAAAAACCCCAATTTGATTTGCAAAAGGATCAATTTAATTTGCAAAATAGTAAATTTGATTCGCAAAAGGTTCAATTTAATTTGCAAAACAGTAAATTTGATTCACAAAAGGGTCAATTTAATTCGCAAAAAGGTAAATTTAATTTGCAAAACAGTAAATTTGATTTACAAAAGGGTCAATTTGATTCGCAAAAAGGTGAATTTGATTTGCAAAAAAGTGAATTTGATTCGCAAAAAGATCAATTTGATTTGCAAAAAGGTAAATTTGTTTTGCAAAAAAGTGAATTTGATTTACAAAAAGCATTATATTTGCAAATGGGGAGTGAATTTAATTTGTCTAAAAATCAGAAAATTAGACATTACCATGCTGCAGTAATAACCAACGAGCTGTGCGACAGTATCTTGCACAGTGAGTTGCCAGCTCTTCAGGGGCATGTTAGCCGCGCGCAATGCTACGTAACGTAATTCTTACAATTTTATAATTTCCCTTAACATCAACCATCAATTAACGTATTCAACGACTAATTAATTTCTAGATGGATCATCACGCAAGGAAGAAAACGAAGGAACATTTTAATTAGATACGTTGTATTTACTACCACATTTTAACATTTATATTCGTGTTTTACAACTTTCCTATCACATTTCACTTTTCATTCTTTAGACTTTTAAATGTGCCGCTTGAATTTTTCGTTTCCACGTAGGACTAAAATATAACTTCGAACCTTCACGAACTTCATTCCATTGGATGCAATAATTACGGATATTAATTCGTTTCAATTGTACACTTACTTCCGTTTTATAAACTTTAGAACTCCTCGTAATAAAAAATTAAGAGATATCAAGAGGAGGATGGTATTCATTATCGAAAACATTAATTTAAAGAAACAATTTTCTAACAAGCCCTGATTCTTTGTTGTATAAAATAAAATTGAAGAACTTCTTAACCATAAAATTTCCAAACAACGGCCACTATTTTGCGCAACATATTTCATTTTATCCATCCATCGTCGTAACGAAATCTTTTTCACGATTGTTGACGAAATCGCTTCAGCCTTGTTGAATAATGCATACGCTTAAATTCACAAGGTTTCTATGTAGCGTCGCAACAAAATTGGGCGCGACGAATATGCCTAAAAATGGCGCTCGAGCGTGGTCCGGGGCCAAACGCGAAAAAGGTACGAAGAAATTGGAATAAGGTAATCTGGTCGAGGACACTGGCGGTGTTCCTCTTGTAAAACAAGTATGTTAAACGATCGTTGCCCACGGTGTACATACGAACCTGTTTCAGTTGCCATTGCAGCGTTTCAACCTGCGTCTGAAGGTAAACACTGTCGATTACTTGCACGTGAGATATTTGATTGCTCGTTAAAGCGTTTTGCAGTCTTCGATTCTCCTCTATCAGCGACTGGCATTGCTGCAACAGAAAGGAGGATAACAATTACTGACTTGACTGAACGTAATACAGTGAACCCTCGTACAACGCGGGGGATACGTTACGCGTCATCACGCTTTGGTCGCCCATCGGAAGTCGATGGGTTATTTTCAGAGAATATTAAGGATACGCTACGCCAAATTCAGAATTCACACGAAAGGTTCTAATTTTATTTAAATATATCAATTTTGGTAAATTAATATTAAAGTACTTTATTTTATGAAATACCAAGTGATTCTCTAACTTGGAATTAATTTTTTACAATTTTGAAATTACGGAAAAACAATTGTATTACAGTTATTATAACTATTATTATAGTTATATGGAACACATATTATCGGATAGTTAATGCAAGTTCAAACATTTCTCTAAATTGTAACAGTTATCGCGTATCGCTGATGAGATGTGATTCAACCTTACCTTTGCTCTTCAAATTATTTTTGAATTTAGTAGATTAGTTGCCAACAACTGCCTACTATTTCAAGTATTTTATTTGAAATTTACTTGAAATTTATTTACAAGAAAATTGTCAGTTGCAGCACAGTTGCTCGATTGATACTTGTAAACTCTAAAACAACTCTAAAACTTTGTTGTAATTTATATTTGTTTCGTTTTCTTATTTAACGATGTTGAGTCACACTCGATAAAGGAGCGCAAAGGGTTAAATAAAGTTTCTTTTAATAAAGGGAAATCGAAACAGTATATAGGTAAATTAATTATAAAAAAAGTATTGTATACGTTGTAATAATATATTTATAAGAAAACTGTTATGTTAAATAGTAAAGAGCATATTTTTATTTTTATTAAAAGTTGAATATTTGTTGAAAATTATTATTTTAGCGTTGTACGTAACTAACTTACTTCAAATGAAGTTTTTTTTAATAAAGGGACGTGAAAACAGAATACAGGTGACTTAATTATAAAAAAAGAAGTATTGTATACGTTATAGTAATATTTTTATAAGAGAAATACATATGTTAAATAATAAAGTGCATATTTCTATTTTAATTAAAAGTTGAATCAAATCATTTCTCTGTTATATCTTTAAATGTGTATATGTATTATTATTTTTTTTTATAAACTGTTACCTTTTTTAAACTGTCAGCCTCACTGTTCACATATGAACAACAAATAAATAAATAGGCAAAAAATCAGAAACTATGTGAAAACGTTATCTCACTCGTAATATGGAACTGTTTATCGTGTTATACGAGTACTAGTCACAAATTTGTGTTGTAAGAGAGCGCGTTATATGAGAATCCATTGTAAAAAGCTTCACTGTTCGCATATGAACAACGGATAAGTGTATACTATCGCTTTCCTAGACAAAAAATCAAAAACTATATGAGAACGTTATCTTACGCGTAATACAGGATTGTTTATCGCGATGTACGAGTACTAGTTATATATTTGCGTTGCAAGAGAGCGCATTATAGCTTCACTGTTCACATATAAACAACAGATAAATATATACTATCTCTTTCCTAGACAAAAAATCAAAAACTACGTGAAAACGTTATCTTACGCGTAACACAGAACTGTTCATCGCGTTGTACGCATACTAGTCGCAAACGTTCCATCGCGTTATACAAATTCGCGTTGTAACAGAGCGCTTTATGCAGGAGTCCACTGTAATCGTTTCAAAAGAGGAAAGAAACAGTACGCACAGGCGTTAATACAAGGTTTCACCTTGCGCAGGAGATTTTCACACGGTAAACTGAACACGAATCAACGGTGGCGGAGGGTACGCTGGCTTGTTTACCGCACGGACATTGCTTTTCCATTACCAGTATGTATCGTTTTAAATAATACACCGCGTTCTGTATAGCGAGTATTAAAAGTAGGAAAAGTAACGGTGTTTTCAGAATTTTTGCTGCATTCGTAATTAATAGGCTCGAACATTCGAGAATACACACAGTCAACATCTATACGAGTTAAAAAAAGTTTAATTATCATGATTACGAGTTCGAAAGAGCAGCAGAAATACGCGAGTATCGATTGCTTCTTTCGAATAAAATTCTGCGCTTAGAAAAATCACTTCTGATCAATGTCTCTGTATTTTTAATAACTTAAGCGCTTAACTCAGTGGTACCCAAACTTTTCTAGAGCATGGAACACTTTCGCGAGCAATTTTCTTCAGCGCAACACTGCCTCAAGTCAATGCGGAATGCATAAGCTTGTCATGGGTTATTTTATTAGAATTGGACAAGATTAACCCTTTTCTCTACCCCCAATTTCTTCACTTATACAATTGATCTCGTTTTGTAACAGTTGAAAATCAATTTCATCTTCACTCGAGCTAATTTCACTTTTAAAATCCATTTTTATAGGATTTCGAAATTTCAAATCAGTCGATGAAGAGCTTGAAAGTTGTCGTATGAAACGTAATGGCGACTGAGAGTTGCCTCTCGAGCCCAAAGGGTTGATCGTGGCTTTTACGTTGACGCGTTGAAACAATCCAACGTCGCGTTTATGAAAATTTTACGATTTCGATTTTTTATATTCTGTCGTTCGAATACGATGGTACGCTTCTGGTTTGGCGAAATGTTTGCGGATCAGCATTGCTCCGGTTGGGAGCCACTGACTTAATTATTATCCAACGCGCGAGCTGTTTATTTACAAAGTAAAACTTTAAACGCACAGCAGCCTGTGCGAAATGGCAAATCGGAAATCGGCGTTTAATAAATCCGTGGACTTTCGATATCGACGGATCAATCGAGTTCTCATCCTGTTCCTCCTCGAAACGTGAAATTACGCAGCCGAACGGAATTCGAGTGGAATCGATGAATGGAAAGTGGAGAAAGGAGAGACACGGGCTTGGACGATTACATTCGAGTCACGAACAATTAGCCATCGCCGAGCAGTTACTTTGGAGCGCTTGAAAAGGCTTTTTTGACATCGCCCTTGCATTTGCATATCCCTGTTCTTCGCCTCCTGTTATTTCGGTGGCCGAGCATAAAAGAAGCTCGAAGAAACACGAGGTTCCTGACATTTCCATACAATGGCGGGAAAAATACGGTACAGGTTGCGAGATATCCGGCGATGGGCCATGCCTGATAACGAAGCCAGGACGCGCGAGATGATGAAAGAATCGCGCGTTCATCATTCGGATCGGTCGCCCAGCGTTTGACTATCGCTGTTATTAAAATCATCGGCGAAGATTCGACCCGATGATAGGAGAAGAATACTCGATGAGTATAGTTGAGAGAGAATAGTTGAAATATCGTCGGTTCCAACAATGAAAGAATGGGGATTACAGTATCGTTAACGGGTTTGTTTCTCGAGTTGCTTCAACTTCGCGCAAAATTACATATCAATGCTTTATGGGGTTTAATGGGGTGCATTTCATCTATTATCGCTTGCGTTAATAAATTGCATAATTGACGCACTCGTGAAAATTATGAAGATTAAGGAAATTGATGTGAAATTTAAAGATTGGCTCTGTTGATAGAAGAATACTTGAAATATCGTCGGTTTCAACAATGAAAGAATGGGGATTACAGTTTCATTAACAGGTTGCTTCAACTTTGCGCAAAATGGGGTGCATTCAACGCGTTTCAATTCTATTATCGCTTGCATTGAATAAATTTGAAAATTGACGCACTCGTGAAAATGAAGAAACTTAAGAAAATTTGATGTGAAATTTAAAGATTGGCTCTGTTCATAGAAGAATACTTGAAATATTGTCGGTTCCAACAATGAAAGAACGGGGACTACAGTTTCGTTAATGGGTTGTTTCTCGAGTTGCTTCAACTTTGCGCAAAATGGGATGCATTTAACATGTTTCAATTCTATTATCGTTTGCGTTGAATAAACTGAAAAATCGATGCAATCGTGAAAATTAAGGAAATCGATGTGAAATTTAAGAATTGACTCCGTTGATAGAAAAATACTTTAAATATTGTCGGTTTCAACAATGAAAGAATGGGAATTACAGTTTTATTGACAGGTTGCTTCAACTTTGCGCAAAATTACATATGGCTTTAATGGGGTACATTTGACACACTATGAGCTGATAACAGAATACATACGTGTGCCAACTGAAAATTAACCCTTTGCGCTCAAGAGGCGACTCTCAGTCGCCACGACGTTTCTTACGGCAATTCAAGTTTTTCATCGACTAATTTTAAGTTTCAAAGCCCTGCAAAAATGAATTTGGAACGTGAAATTAGCTCGAATGAAGATGAAATTGATCTTCAATTGTTGAAAAACGAAATCGATAATATTTATAAAAAAATTAGCGATAGAAAACACGATGCGCGATTGAAAAAGTCGTCGAGTGCAAAGAATTAAGCTTCGAAGCCCTGCAAAAATGAATTTCGAAGGTGAAATTAGCTCAAATGAAGATGAAATTGATTTTCAACTGTTGAAAAACGAGATTAGTTGCATTAACGAAGAAATTATCGATAGAAAACACGATGCACGACCGAAAAAGTGGTCGAGTGCAAAGGGTTAATAAAATATGAAGAACGTGCATCCTTTAAAAAATAAGTAATATCTTCGCGACTAATAGTAGGATTTCAATGAAATTTGAAAAATAAACAATACATACCATTTCAAAAATATGGATTAAGTTTAAACGAAACAAAATTTTTAATTTAGTTTTCTATTACTTCATTTAATGGATAATACGAAGCAAACGATAATTGTTAATTTTTAAAAGTTTCAAGAGTTCATGTAGTAAGAGAAAACTGTAATAACGTTTAGGAATATTTTATTATGCAGTTTTTTATATAGTAATTTTATTTAGTCTAATATTTTTTTAAATGTATCATATTTTTAGAAGCACTCAAACAGTCAAACTTTCCTTTTTATTACTTTCAAAGAGTTATAAAACAAAATATTCATTAAATAAGAAAAAATAAGTATTGATAAGTGCGTTTTTAATATTTACAAACGTCCTGCAGACCTGCAAAAGATATTGATAGTGTTAAGAGAACATCTCAGTCGTAAAGAATTTTTTCTAATTTTCAATTTCTTGTATTTCTCTTTTATTAATAAATATCCTACATTATTTCTTTAAAAAATTGTCCAATTTCGAGGCAAATATACCATACAAACGTTGCTACTGTTATGTACAATTGTGCAAATTAATTTCTACGTTGATACTTCATTTATCAGATTGAAATCAAACGAATTTCAGGGAATGAAAATTCTACTGTTGCTTACGTCGAACAAATTGTTCATCGAATTGTTACGTCGAACAGTTGTTTGTACATTAGAAAATTAATGTACTCCTAAAAACCATGAAAATTAAGAAAATCGATGTAAAATATTTAGTTAAGTAAAAATTAGCTCTGCTGATAGAAAAAGTATACTCGATGAGTATACCTGAAAGAGATTACTTAAAATATCGTCAACAACAATGAAAGAATGGAAATTACAGTTTTATTAACAGATTGCTTCGACTTTGTGCAAAATTTCATATGGTTTTAATGGATTACATTTTAACCCTCCATAGGCTCACGTAACTCTCAGGTAACAATTAATATATCGACATTTTACCAAATAATTTGCGTTTTTTCACAAGATGGCGTATACCTCTTATAGCATAACGTTTCGAAGATAACTAAAAACAATATTGGTGACGATTAACAGTTCTATTAACCAGAAATATCAAAGTTAATGCCTTGCAAGCTATCTGTAGATAAAAAAAATTGAGCCTATAGAAAGTTAACATGTTTAAATTCTACTGTTGCCTACGTCGAACAAATTGAAAGATCGACGCACTCGTAGAAATGAAGAAAATTAAGAAAATCGATGTGAAATTTAAAAAAGAAGAATCCTGAAATACAGAAAAAAATTTGTAAAATGTTGAACTCTGAACTGATTTCGACTCTGAAACAGTTTCACTCAACCAAATTTAGAGAGCCAGTCCCCTTGAGCTGTTTGAAGAAAACAAGCTTCGAAGAAATAGGAATTATATCACAATTATGCCGTAGAAAGTAGCTACAGTTGGTTTGCACAATATGTTTCCTCGCGAGGACAAAAAGCGTTGGGTTTTGCAATTTGGCGGTCAATTATTCAATTGCTCTGAACTGGATATTACTTCACGAGCATATAAAAGTTTATATCGCTGAACGATGAATAAATTACAATTAATAGTTAGTTTCATTTCGCAACGCAAAAGTATTTTCTACCGATTATCTTTTTATTACGCGTGAAATTTATTTATTCGGTATCATTGCGTGCTCGAAATTATACGGAATACTAGTGTTAAAGAATATTTCTATAAATATAGAAAATTATATCACAGTATTGCAAGGAAAGTGATATTCAACTCGTGCAGAACGACTACAACCGTCTATTTTTTAGCAATTTGTAAGAAAATTACAGTTATAGCCGTCCTACAGACTTTTATTAATAAAAAAAGAAACATTGTTAGTACGAACTGCAGAAAAGTAATGATAAACAAATTATGATTACAGCTGTTGTAGAGTTTTCTTGAAAAAACTATGGCAAAATTTGATAATTTCCACTTCTAAACATGTAACTCGATTTCCTATTGCAGTAATAAACAATTTTTAAAAAAACTGCGTTTCTGGGTACGATTTTAAAACTAAAAATGTGCAGCAATGGATTCAGATACCAACTTTAGAAAAAGTAAACGTATTTCAAAATCATTTTGGTAACTTGAATACCTAATTGTCTGTGTCTGATATTATAATAACTATTGAATATCCTATAATACTTTAAAAGACGAGCTTTCTAATCGTACATAACATAATAGTGAAATTAGCAAGCAAAAATACAAAAAAGTGCGATAATTTTACGAAAAGAATAGTATTGTACAACAGCAATAATTTTTCATAAGTACTGTATTGCTATACATGTTTATATAATAAAAGCAAGAAAATTGTAGATAAAAATGAGGGAGACAGGGAGACGAAGAGAATGTATATAATATACTGTAAACCCTCTTATAACGCGATTAATTCATGCTGCGTTGTATGGAAATCGCGCTGTAAAAACCGCGTTATAAGAAACTGAGAAGTAAGTGAAATGTAAATTAGTTTGATTCGTTCTGCGTTATATGAAAATTGCATTCTCAGAGCAGCAAGTTATGAAATAAAATTTGATAAATATAAAAGGCAAGATATAGTTTAGTACATATATAGAATTATTGTTAATTTGTATCGTGTTATATGCAAATAGAAATGGAATAAGAAACTCAGAAGTAAGTAAAATATAAATCAGTTTGATTCGTTCTGTGTTAAATGAAAATTGCATTCTCAGTGCACCAAATTGTGAAACAAAATTTGATAAATACAAAAGGCAAAATATAGTTTAGCACATATATAAAATTATTATTAATTATTATTCCTAATTCGTGCCACGTTATATGGAAACTGCGCTATAAGAAACTGAGAAGTAAGTAAAATATAAATTATTTTCATTCGATCCGCGTTATATGAAAATTACATTCTTAGAGCAGCAAGTTATGAAATAAAATTTTCAAAAAAAGCAAGAAAATTATAGACAAAAATGAGGGAGAAAGGCAGACGAAGAAAATGTATATAATACACAGTAAACCCTCCTATAACGCGATTAATTCATGCTGCGTTGTATGGAAACCGCGCTATAAGAAACTCAGATTTAACTTACTAAAAACCAAGGCGTTGGTTAATTCGTGTCGTGTTATATGGAAGCCACGCTACAAGAAACTTAGAAGTAAAATATAAATCAATTTGCTTCATTCATTACATGAAAATTGCATTTTCAGAGAAGCAAGTTATGAAATAAAATTTTCTAAATACAAAAGGCACGATACAGTTTAGTATTTTAGCTCTGTGTTATATGGAAATCATGTTATAAGAGTACCGAGTTATAGAAGGGTTGACTATAAATACACTCCCGTCCGTAAGTATCGTATCACTTACATATTTGCAGAATTCGCATAAATATTTTTTATGTTGTCCTATTATTATGTTGTCCTTTAATCTAGATGCTAGTCTTGGCCAAAACAAGCAATATTTATTAACAAATAGTGTCGATAAAGTTATTACAGTTGCATAGACAAATGAGAGCCAAGTAATCAAAAAGTGTAAAACTCGATATCAAGAAACAAATATAAATTACAACAAAGTTTTAGAGTTGTTTTAGAGTTCACAAATAGCAGTCGAGGAACTGTGCTGCAAGTGACAGCTTTTTTAAGTAAATTTCAAACAAAACACTTGAAATAATAGGGAATTGTTGGCAACTAAATTACTAAATTGAAAAATAATTCAGAGTGCAAAGGGTTAAAAACAATTTGGGGAGAAATTAAAAAAGAAATATATCGATGAAAAGAAGATTTAAACAGTTTTATGTCATTTGCTTGTAAAAATTGTATATACTAAGCTCTCTATATCCTCTATTATAACTAAATGTTCGATAATGACTATCTTTATTTAGAAACAGATAAATTATCGCATCGTTTCCCAAATTGTGTTCCACAAACAATTACTAAGTATTCCACAAAAAAAATTATGAAATTTAGGTTAAAGTACAACAAAACATTGTCTGCTTTTGTGCATTTCGCGCAATTTAAAACAACTCTCAAACGGAATTATAAGTAAAAACCGTAAATTAGTATTCCTTAAAAATTGTAGAACTTAAACAGTGTTCAACGATAAGAAGAGTTTGGGAAATATGAATTAGAGTTTGGAAAAAATGAATTATCGTAATCCATAAAACAACAATATTTACACGTATTTGATACGTGTCCAAATACTTATGAACAGCAGTGTATATATCAAATGTACATTCAAGTGCTCTTCATTCTCCATAGAAATAAAAAATCGAGGTATATATATGGACCGTTCATTTCGAAAGTGGTGAAAATCCATTTTCTTTTGTTTCGAGAAACTTAAAGAGTAAAAACGCTTAAAAACTTAAGAGCGAAACTTATTTCGAGAAACAAGTTAGCATATCTGTCGATTAAAAAATATAGGTTAATTATACCAATTCTGGCAATGTTTCTACTAATTTATCAATACGTAATTGTATTAGGCGAATTTAACTAAAACAATGTATATTCACGGTCTGCAAATGGACTTACACGACTCTCGAAACAACTCGAATCCCCAAACCAGTGTTCCTTCGAAACGCGAGTCCTCCGCTTCCGATTTTCCAGCGATGATCGAGCGGGAGGGAAAAAAAACCCTTCACGCACTACAAATAACGTTAGAACCCGTGACGTGTGGATCGGAATAACGCACGGTGTTCCACGTAGTTTCACCGACACCATATAGCATCTCGAACCGATCGCAAGAAAATCAGCTGCACGGTTTTTCCCGCCGCCGCCCCCCCCCCCCCTCGAGAGCCAGGTGAAACGCAACTGCGCAGGCGAGAGGTTAGGGCATCTGGTTTTGCTCGTCGGTTTCCTTCAGTCGAGGACCCGTCGACGGGGTTTCTTGCGTCGGTGTCGCGCAGCGGCAAGTAATTCGTACGGAAAGTTGAAATTTTTCAGCGGGGATCCAAGCGGATGGGGTTTCTGCATGGTCGGCCAGCTTGAACCGTCCACCGACTGAATACTATCGTGACGTCACTCGCTACGGTCACTGCCTGAATTATTCAGCATTTCTTCGTTTCTACTGGTACACGCCGGCCCCGTGGCTCTTTGTATCGAATGGTCGTCGCTACGCGCGCACGACGTTACATGCAATACCGCTAATTCCGCCGATGATTCTGCGTACGGATGAAAGTGAAGATGGCTGGCGCGATCCGCGAAACTCTTTCGCGCTCTGCGATCGAGCGAGAGCCAAGTGGTCGAAAAGATAATCAGTTGTGGATGAGTGGCCAAAAAGATAGTCAGTTGTGGACAAATGGCCGAAAAGATAGTCGGTTGTGGACAAGTAGCCAAAAAGTTAGTCAGTTATGGACAAAGTTAAAAACAATTTCGGAAGAGATGAAAAAGAGACAACATAAAAACTTGTCGTAAGACGACCACGGCTGGTGCAAGCGGTTATTTTGCAACGAGGAAGACGTATCGAATATGAAAAGAAGATTTAAACGTTTTTATGTTATTTGGTTGTAAAAATTGTATATATTAAGCTCTCTATGTCCTCTATATACTTCGTGGAGGTGGAGGAATTATTTTAGCAGCTTAGGAAAGCAATTATGCAATCTGTTTTGCGTGACTTTAAATTGTGCATCAACGTGAACCGTCTATCTTTGTTATCCAAGCGATACAAAAATTTGAAACTATAGGATAATATAATGGTAAAGCTAGCATCCTACATTTTGCTAGCTTAGGAAAGCTACGATGTTATAGCTGTAGCTAGGAATTTATTTTCCATGACTTTAAATTATGCTTCAACATAAACCAAAATCGTCTATTTTCCTGTACTAGCGATATAAAAATTAAAAAATCGAAGACAATACAACGATAAAACTAGCATCCCATATTTTTATAGCTTCCCCAAGCTTTTCTAAGCTAGCAAAATGTAGGATGCTAGCTTTACTATTGTATTGTCTTATATTTTTTAATTTTTATAACTTTAAATTAGGCATCAACTTAAACCGTCTATCTTTCTTATCCTAGCGAAACAAAAATTTGAAAATATAGGACAATACAATGATAAAACTAGCATTTCACATTTTATTAGCTTAGGAAAACTTAGGAAAGTTATCTTATAGCACTAGCTAGGAATCTATTTTCCGTGACTTTAAATTATGCATCGACATAAAACGAAACCGTCTACTTTCCTGTACTAGCGATATAAAAAGTAAAAAATCTAAGACAATATAATAATAAAGCTAGCATCCCACATTTTGATAGCTTTCCTAAGCTTTCTTAAGCTAGCAAATTTTATGTTGATGCATAATTTAAAGTTGTAAAAATTCAAAAATATAGGACAATACAATAGCAAAGCTAGTATTCCACATTTTTCTGGCTTTCTTAAGCTTTTCTAAGCTAGCAAAATGGAGGATGCTAGCTTTACTATTGTATTATCCTATATTTTTGAATTTTTGCAACTTTAGATTATGCATCAACATAAATCGAAACCGTCTATTTTCATATCCTAGCGATATAAAAATTAAAGAATCTAAGACAATATAATGATAAAGTTAGCATTCCATATTTTGCTAGCTTAGAAAAGCTTATGAAAGCTAGCAAAATGTGGGATGCTAGCTTTACCATTGTATTGTCTTAGATTTTTTAATTTTTATATCGCTAGAATAGGAAAATACACGGTTTCGGTTTGTGTTGATGCATAATTTAAAGTTATAAAAATATATTGCATAATTGCATAATTTAAAGTTATGAAAGATAGATCAACACCTTCGCTGCCACCATTTAAAAAAATCATTACTCTAATGCCACATTGTGAATAACATTGCAGTAATTGTTAATTATGTGTGAAATATTCTATAATATTTTTTTCTTTTTGTGTCGTTTTACGTATACTTTTAGAGTGTGATCATTGGTGGGTCACATAGCCTACCCACATTGATACTATTAACATGGTCTCATGTGACTCACATTTTTATGTAAACAATTCTAAAAAATGAATTCAATATGAAATAAAGAAAAACTTAAAGAATCTAATTTTTTTTCTTATTTGAAAAGAATAGACTTTTATCTACGTGCCACTTAATCTGTTCAATTACTTTTATCGCTGAACCAAAATTTATTTTACAGCAGTGTTTTCCAAATTTTTCTCATCACGGAACACTTTTTAATTTCTAAAATTTTCAAGTAGCATTAAAGTAAATTTAAAAAATATTTGAACAACACTAGAGTATACTTCCTTTTAAGAGTTATTTTAAATTGCGTGAAACGCATGAAAACAGACAATGTTTTATTGCACTTTAACTTCTTTCGTCACAAAATATTTTTCAAATTTATAAAATTTTAAGTAACACTAAAGTATATTTAAACAATTTTTAAGTAACAATAGAGTATGCTTCCTTTTGAGAGTTATGTTAAATTGCGTGAAAGCAAACAATGCATTGTGGTACTGTAACTTTAATTTCATAATTTTTTGCGGAACACTTAGTAATTGTTTGTGGAATAATAGTGTTTCGCGGAACACAGTTTAGGAAATGCTATTTTCAAGATAGATAAGTATGTATGTAACCTATCAGTGGTACACAAGGCCTCCTAATCAAGAACAGTGTGACCCATTGGTGGGTCAAACAGCAGCGAACATGTTAAGATATAAATCTTGTAGTGTTCTTGTTAACACTAGATTTACCATAAATTGACATATACCTATTTCTACCAAAGGGGTTAAAATGTCCATCTTTAGGTATTCAATTAGAAAAAATGTAAATTTACCCATCTATTATGAAGTTAAAGTAGAGAAAACGAATCGCAATAAAATTACATCAGTTATATTAATTAGTGTTTATAATTTTTTTTTAGTTTTGATATTTTAACGTAAAGTTTAACGAAAAATTAGCTCAGAGAGGTCAAAATGACCCCTTGGTAAACTTAGTGTTAATGGTTTGTACGCATTGCGAAAGAATTGATTGTTCAATTTCCTTTTGTCGTAAAAGGATTATGCAAACACTTATTAAAAATTGCTCGAAGGTTATATTCTTCCTGTTGTATTTAATACAGGAATTATTACAATTATAATAAAATATTTAACCCTTTGCACTCGGCTCTTTCGCAGACGTTAGCAATAGAAACTATAACTAAGCTAAACTACATTAAAATATTGCTATTTTAGCAATAATTCTATTCTTAACGTCCGCGAAGGAGCCAAATGCAAAAGGTTAAATGTTTTACTATAATTAATAGCAATATTTTAGCAATAGTTTCCATTGCTAACGTCTGCCAGCAACAGAAAATTTCCATTTCAATAGAAAATTTGAGGGAAACATGCATTGTTCAAAAAGCTGCGGTAGAATAAGTTCAACCTCTGCAATCACTAATCAGTGCTGATGTCCCCTCAAAGGGGACATCCAAGTGCAAAGGGTTAATATTTGATACAGGATAATACATAGCACATTTTAGAAATTCTTTAAATGCAAAAGGATAAATTAATATGTACCGTGGAAATCGATTTGTAACACAGCGTTACATAAAAACTATTTACAAATTGTTCCAAGGTCAAAGAAGACAGAGAGATTCAATATTCATCGTTGATTTTAGCAATTCTTCGCATGCGTGAAATGAACGTGTACGGTTGAACGATTGGAGAAATAAACTACCGTAATATGAAATTCTGGAACGTAATCGTCATCAGTCGAATGTCGATGCGATATTTGTACAATTTTCGTAAGATATTCGTCAAAATTAGTAACCTACTATAATCCAACATAAGTCAAGGAAACAACGATTAAATCGTTTATACGAATTTTTATATATAATATTAAACAACTTTAATGTGAAACCAGCATCGTCAGCAAGAATTCATAACAATTACAATCAACAATAATACATATTTACCTGACACAGTTGCGAAGCTATCCACCGTATAAAGCAATATTAATTATCCGTTCAAAATAAGATGGTTAACTCGAGGAATATCCGTAGAATCGGAACAAAGAATTCCCTGTCCTTCGCATAATTGCACTACGGGCCTTACACGCTATTGATCACGGTCTCAGTCGAAATTATCGTCCTCCTAATCAGCCTTGAACGTGTTCCATTCGGTTTCGCGTGTACATTTTTCCTTTTACGTCCATAAAAGACAAAAGCGATACCGTGCGAGAAACAAAGGACTTTCCAGGTTGTACCTGAATACCTGCCGTTTACAATCGTCGTTTGACCCACACCCGATGACCTACAATTTCGCTACGGATTATCGAATCCGTCCGCTGGCTAATCCTGTGACCTTCCAACGGGAAAACCGTAAAGACAGGCCTTGTTTTCGACTTTTTCCTCGATTGGAGGGTACCAAAGGGGACCAGAGAACCACAGGTAGAAGATTAAATGGCACCTGTTTTAAATTACCATAAAGGACACCGTGGCCATTATATTACCCCGCTTGTTCCGCACATTTTAACAGGAACGGTAAACGATCGCGTTATTCTTACCTATTCTCAGGTAGAATTAAGCTCGAACGTATAAATGAAGTTCGACGGTCGACGCTCGGTTCAGCGAAATTAAATCGCCCAACAATTTATTGCAGGGTAGTCAATAGAGACCAATACCTATCGCAACTGCGATAATTAAAGGGATTGCTCCGTCGACGCTGGAGTTTCTTAATTCGCGATTGCAGAGGCGTTCGCAATGGGAAGATTTTCTGCGTTTTGAAATGAAATTTAAACAAGAGCAACGTTACGACACGATATTTCCTTATCCGATACGTAAGAACGTGCAACGTTTCTTTGTCCCGTGGCGCACAATTGCTTTCGCGTAATTGTTTCCTTTTGCATGCCACCACGAGGCGGAGTACACGGTACGATGAAACTCGAAAAAGAAACTTTGGCTTTTTGCGGTAATAGGGTATTCGCGGCGATGTCCCAGGATGGGTAGCGCAGTTGGGCAAAAGATTGTTCTGTGTGCGAAGATACGTTGAAAATGTGGAATACAATTTTTACCGCGATACTAGTCAGCGAATTTCGTCATGCGTTACTCGTTTGCGTCGTATTGCAGGGTACAGATTGCTCAAATGTTGAGTACGTTCAAATTCGTCTATTGAAGACACTTAAATGGAATGGGTAATTAGACAAAATGATGTATAGCTGACAAAATATAAATTTTTGTTTGTCTAACGAAATATTTCACTAACTTCTCTAACTTTTGACCGAGTAAAAGCTTAATTTATTAATTTTTCATTAACTTTTCACTAACTAAAAGATTAATTTATTAATTTCTCAATAACTTTATTATTCCATTTTATGTTTTTATTATACTATTTTAAATGAAATAAAATTTTGTTAAATATAACAAATCATTTATGTATTTAAAATAAAAAATTGCATTCTGTTGAAAGACAGTAACTAATTTTTAATGAATGCTTTTCGAATTTGAATCTTAATTATCTTAAATATCAACTCATTGCACTCGAGAAACGACCTGTGAACCTCTTTGGAAAATTTTCGAATGCAGTGTTAATTAGATATTTTTAATACTTCCACAAATTTTAGTGCTTTAAGACAAGAAAATCCCTCGTCGATATCATCGAAAGAAATCATTTTTTAAAATCAAATATAATTAAATTAGACTCCAGCAGAGTGGAAACTTTAACGAACATTTATATTCGATTCCTTCAAATTGGATAGAAATCATTTTCGACTAAAATCAAATACAATTAAATTATCTTCCAGCAAAGTGGGAACTTCGACGAACATTTATACTCGATTCCTCCAAAAAGTGGAAAGTTAGACAGAAATCATTTTCGACTAAAATCAAATACAATTAAATTATCTTGCAGCAGAGTGGACACTTGGACGAACATTTATATTCGATTCCTCCAGAAAGTGGAAAGTTGTACATTTTCAATTAATCCTGAACGATAAGAACGAACCTCTTGCGCCCAACTGTACGTACCACCCACCCTTCGCGAACCGCGAGCGACAACTCTGGAATAGCATTGGACTTATTAAACGCGATGGGGAGCCGAATGGAAACGCGAATCGGAGGCGCGTCAGAAACGCGATACGATCTAGAAAATATGTGACAGAATGGAGGCGTGCAACAAGACGAAACAGAGGGGGAGACAAATGCATTAAGGGGTGATTCCAAGATGGCGGGCCCCGACGCCAAACTTATTTTTGGTGCATTCCACGCGAACGAACAGAGAGGTACGAGGCCCAGTTCTAAACGCGCGCAGACGATGTTTCGCTACCTAAGACCCTCTCTATCTTTTTTTCCCTCGCTCTCCTCTCTCTTTTTCTCGTCCCTCGCTATGCTCTCTTTCCATTTCCGCCGCGGCGCGTTGCGGCTGCATATTCAAACGGCGCGACGAGCATCGAGAGCCGACGCTTCTTTCCGTCGCGAGGAACGACCGCGGACCCGGTTCGCTCCTGATTTAATCGCTGGCTGATTATTAAAACAAATAACGCGGCTTGGCGATCGAGCGCACGCGCGCCATCTGGCGGATGATTAAAACCGGTAAGTACGTTCCACGATTAACCGTGCGCCGTTCGGGACGCCGGTCACGTAATTCATTTCTGATTACTGGTCTGCTGCGTAACGAAATATTTGTACTTCAATGGAGGACCGTTAATCAGAGGCCAGTCGTGCCGGCGAAATATATGTTACTATGTTTATAGCGATTCCGCGACTGCCGAGATTCTCTCGCTTTTACATGCTACTTCTTCGCGGAAGAGTTTTACAATTCTAACACGTAAATTGAGTTCACGTTTAAATATGTAAATTCAGAGTAGGTTTATAGCAATTCCGTGAGTGGCGAACTTTTCTCGATTTTTCATGGTATTTCTTCTAGGAAGAATTTTTGAATCTCATTTTTTGTTTAAATGTGTAAATTGAGAGTAGGTTTATAACAATTCCGCGAGTGACGAACTTCTCTCGCTTTTACATGCTACTTCTTCGCGGAAGAGTTTTACAATTCTAACACGTAAATTGAGTTTACGTTTAAATATGTAAATTCAGAGTAGGTTTATAGCAATTCCGTGTTTAGCGATCTTTTCTCGCATTTCATGGTATTTCTTCTAGGAAGAATTATTGAATTTCATTTTTTGCAAATTGAGTTTACGTTTAAATGTGTAAATTGAGAGTATGTTTATAGCAATTCCGTGAGTGGCGAACTTTTCTCGCTTTTTCGCGGTACTTCTTCTCACAAGAGTTTTCGAACTCCATTTTTTGCAAATTGAGTTTACGTTTAAATGAGTAAATTGAGAGTATGTTTATAGCAATTCCACGAGTGGTGAACTTTCCTCGCTTTTTCCTGATACTTCTTCTCAGAAGAGTTTTCGAATACTAATATGTAAATTGAGTTTGAGTTTTTATGGTACACCCTACACTACGAGCAGCTCTCTTACAACGCGCATTTGTGACTAGTACTCGTACAACGCGATAAACAGTTCCATAATACGCGTAAAATAACGTTTTTACGTAGTTCCTGATTTTTTGTCCAGAAAAGCAATAATATACACTTATCTGTTCATATGTGAACAGTGAAGCTGGCAGTTTAAAAACAGTAACTGTTTATTAAAAAAAAATAAATATACAAGAGAGAAATAATTTGATTCCACTTTTAATTAAAATAAAAATATGAACTTTGTCATTTAACATATGTATTTCTCTTATAAAAATATTACTATAACGTATGCAATATTTCTTTGTTTATAATTAAGTCACCTGTATTCTGTTTTCACGTCCCTTTATTAAAAAAAAATTTCATTTGAAACAAGTTAGTTACGTACAACGCTAAAATAATAATTTTCAACAAATATTCAACTTTTAATAAAAATAAAAATATGCTCTTTACTATTTAACATAACAGTTTTCTTATAAAAATATTATTACAACGTATACAATACTTTTTTTATAATTAATTTACCTATATACTGTTTCAACTTCCCTTTATTAACCCTTTGCACTCGACGACTTTTCTCCATCACTAATTTCTTTATAAATACAATGGATCTCGTTTCTCAACAAAATCAATTTCATCTTCACTCGAACTAATTTCATCTTCTAAACTCATTTTTGCAGGGCTTCGAAACTTAAAATTCGTAACGTCGTGGCGACTGAGAGTCGCCTCTCGAATACAAAGGGTTAAAAGAAACTTTATTTAAAACAAGTTAGTTGCGTATAACACTAATAATCTTCAAAATAATATTTCATTAGCAATATACGATAACCGTTACAATTTAAAAAAATGTTTAAACTTGCATTAATTATCCGATAATATATGTCCCATATAACGCGATTTCCTATAACGCGGAAGTCTACTGTAATCCAATTGCTTAAAAATTAATACTAAATTAGAGACTTGCTTGGTACTTCATAAAATAAAGTACTTTAATATTAATTTACCAAAATTGGTATGTTTAAATAAAATTAGATTTCAAATTGGAACGCGTAATGTTTTTTTAAATAAAAATTCTGAGACGAGAAACCTTTCGTGTGAATTCTGAATTTGGCGTGACGTATCCTTAATATTCTCTGAAAATAACCCATCGACTTCCGATGGGCGACCAAAGTATCGTGACGATGTTCGAATTAAAGCGCGCAATTACGTGCTGCGCAGACGGGATGAGCGCGTATTCATCCGGGCATCGAATGCGCGCATCAGAATAATACTCGCGTAAAATGTAATTTCCGCACACAATAAGATGTAACGACAACGCGGCCGTTGAATACGAATCGAGACGACGATGAATCAGTAATCACTGGCCTCACGGGGCTAACGATCAATGAATTCTACGCCGTAATGGCGTCGATAACGTTCCTTCCACTTAACCTCTCTGGCTTCCTTTTTTCTGGATAAAAATGTCGCCCTCGCTCTTTTGCGCAATTCCCCGTTGACACCGATTTTTCCTGCCCGTTATTTTTGGATTTCAAAACGAAACGGATTTAAACAAGCCGCGTCGAAAGAAAAACGAAGCGTATCGATTCAAAATTGTTTGGACGGTATTTAAATATGAATGATCAGTATTTTAATCCCTTTTTGTCAGTATTTAAATAAAAATTGTCAGTATTATACTTTAAAATTAAACATTGCATCTATAATTTTGTTATTATGTCAATCCTTGATTCAACCTTTTGCACTCAACATTGATTAGTCATTGCAGCTTTTTAAGAAACGTATGTTTCTCTGAAGTTTTCTATTCAAATGGAAATTTTCTATTACTGGGAATCGTTAGCAATAGAAATTATTGCTAAAATGTTGTTACTTTAGCAATAGTTTCTATTGCTAACGTCCAGGAAGGAGTTAAGCGCAAAGCATTAAATGTCAGAAATGAAAAATAACCTAACCTAATCATTATTAGCTATAATTTGTTTTAATATATAAAAACTAAAACTATATATATTTGTTTTACGTATAAAGACGCTTTTAAATGCAATTTTTTTTCGACTTACAATGAGTCTGCAATGAAATGGGTTTAATACTGTGCTTTTTCTGCTTTATATTGTCCATTTATTAATTTTACAGTCTCTGTAATGATACTATAACCATTAATTAATTCCATGATGACTGTTCCTTATTTATACTGACTATTCGCTATTTACATTTTAACTGTTTAGTATTTTTATACTGATCTATTTGGTAACAAAGATAATTTAAATATTGGCCATTTAATTTGTTACTACATAATAATCAACAGATCATTTATTAATTATTTCTCGGAATTATTTTTAACATTTCCAAGAATAATTATTTTTCACGTTTCAAAGAGGAGAAACTCAAACTTAGAAAAATTGCTGGTATGAATAACTGAACAGAATGTGAAAAAAATTAATTGAAATCGTTTAATTTTTTTTTTACAATCTATTAGAAGCATGGCTGTTGTTTCAACTGTACTTAAAAAATAGTAATTAGAAAATAGTAACACGTTGCAAGATTTACATTGTTAAGTTTCCTTAATATTGTTCTAAAGAATTGTTCGATTCTTTAAAAACAGAGGATTTTCATCACATATGTTCATTAATTGAAACAAATTAAAGACATTAGTTATTTCATTCGTTGACAATAAATGACAGTGTCAAGATTCTCCAAAACTACCATATTCTAAATTAAACACGAATCCCGCATTAAAGCAATTGACAAGCCACTAATTACACTTTCACTCGAGTACTGAATTTGAGAATTTTACAAAAACTGGAGTCGAGTAATTCAATTATTGCAGAAATATGACATAACGATAGAAGAGCAAAAAATGAAGCGAGTCGAACGATAAGGTTAAAGTAGAAACGACAGGAAAGGTAAAAAGTCGACGGAAGTGCGGTTAATGGCGCGAAAATTGACTGGCGGTGGATAACGTTATTGGACAATGGCGACTATGAGTACCGTATGTAAACCGTGAGAATAATTTTCAGTGACACTGCAAGTATCTTATCTGTCTCAGGCGCGAATAGAATCTCGCCAGCCGCGGATAATTAAGGTGTAGCTCATTTGTCGCCACTAATCAGTTAATTAGCGGCGTAGAAGCCGATCAAAACAGGTTACGAACTGTTCAAAGAAAGCGGACGATGATTGTTCCGTGAAATATACGACATCGAGAAATATTCGCACGATACGCAACCGAATAACTGTATTTAACAATAACGAACAGACTCCCAAACGGTGAAAAGTATTAAATTAATTAACAGACTGCTCCACGGTTCGGTTTTGTGGAATGAAAATTGATTATACATATGTAGAACCATACGCGTGCATCATACTGCGAACCACCAATACAATCGCTTCTACTGTTGTCTAAATTAATAAATTAGAAAATTTGAAAACTCGCGCCAATTGAAACTGTTTAAGTTTATATATTCGATCGTTGAAAACTAGGAGACTTGACAAAGTCTCAGCTTCAGAAGTTAAAGAAACCTCTTATAAGTTAAAAATATGAGTAAATCTTTCAAATTTCATCTGTAAATGTGCAAAAGTATGAACTTGAAAGAAAAAAAAATTTCTAGCTTTGAAAATGATAGAAATTTAATAAACTATAAACCATAAAAATATATAAAAATTTGAGACTTGAGATACTTCGGAACTCGATACTTGTCTAGAGGATCCACATTAAAAGCAAATACTCCAGATTCTGCTCTAAAATTTCTGAATGAACGCCTTCCCTCTGAATGGCGCTCAAGCTGCACGGCTACGCTCGTCTTCGGGACACGATTGAACGTCCGTCCGTTTCAGAGTGCTCGTTCCATTCGGGGATTCGATACGGTTTTTCTTTTCCACGCGAATACTGGAAACGTTGCTTTCGATGGGACGGCAGGTTTTCTTCGCGAACGAAAGGGCGAAGGAGGAAGGTGAAACGGCGGATTGCGCGCGGCACGAGAGGAGAAGGAATTCAGTGGCGCAGAAAATACGTTCGTCTGTGCACGGCCGGAGGAAATTGCAGTCAGCGAACTTTCCTCGACGCGTCGACCGCCGTTTCTAACGGGGAAAAAATCCTCTTTCGTTCGATGTTTACACGCTCTTCGTTGATACGCCGTTCGATTAAACACGGGACGCTCGGATACTTTCGTTTCTCGCGTTTTCTAAGGGGATGCGCACCCCTTCGGAGGGTCTGCGAGTTCGTGAAAGGCGACGTTGAAATGAAAAGTGTGAGGAAAATCTGGCGGGACGATCCACTTCCATTAATTCGTCGTAGACACATTTTAGAGAATGAACAAAAATTTAGAAAAAAAAAATAAGAATTTTAGCTTATATGTAATCTGCACTGCAATATGTATAAGTGAGATTTTCAAATTCTATTTCTGGTTACCGCTGACATAAATTCACGTCGTTTCAATTCTATTTCAGGTTGCTGCTGACGTGAATTCACGTCACTTCGAATTCTAACACGATAATGACAAGTGGTCTATTATCCGTCTAAAAAGCAAGTATACAAGTTATGGAAATGTTTTTATATTAAACGACACATATTTAAAACACTGATATTTCAAAATAAATTTTATCATTTTTATCCTCGCCTTAATGATACGAGTTTGCAGCAACCAGCTTCAGAATTTCATTATTTTTCAAAGGTACTCAGCATTAGAAGCGTAAAAAATTTGCCAATAGCGAATTTGTTAATACGAAGAGAATGACTTTATCAAATGAGTAATTACGAATGATCTTTATACAATGTTTAATGCCAATTTTTAAATTAATATTAGATTTTCTTTAACAGACTCATTTGTTTCTAACCTTTATAAGTGTTTCTTTCTAAATTAATCTAGTTTCTCATCGATACTTATTAAAATTATTCGTTTTTATTTAAACTGTAAGTTTTTTTTATTTCTATAACAACAAAATTGATGGTAGATCACTATTTAACACTATTTAAATAAATATTTTATACGAATTCACGTATAAAATATCGAAAATAATCATATTTCTAGGACTTGTAAATGCGTATTATTAAAAATAAAATTATATAATATATTCTTCTGAATTAATTTTCCAGCAAACAGATTTGAAATCAGTGCAGAAAATATTACAAGAAATACCCTGTCAAATCAACTTAACGCGACAAAAATTGAATTCTGTCGACCAGTGGTACAAAACGATTTCTTCGACTATACCTAACACCTGAATTCCAAACAAATTGTTTGGTGTACGAAAAAATGTTTCAAACAAATACTGTTTGGTATCAAGCAGAGCATACAATGTAAGAAGTAATTTTAAACATCACTCGCATATATTAACACATTCGTAAACTCACGTTTTTGCAAATTCCATTTCTTGTCGCTGCTGCCGTGAATTCACGTTTTTGCAAATTCCATTTCTGGTCGCTGCTGACGTGAATTCACGTCTTTGCAAATTCCGCTTCCTGTTGCCGCGTAAATTTACGTCTTGCACTTTCTTTTTCTTTTAAACATCACATATTTACAAGATTTCACAATACAAGTTTGCGTCAACCAGCTTCAGAGTTTCATTATTTTTCAAAGGTATTCAGTTTTAGAAATCTAAAAAATTTGCCAGTCGTGAATATGTTAACCCTTTTAGTACCGGAAAAAATTGTACTTAAATGAAAAATACCGACCCCGAATTTAATGTAATTTGGTAAAGTATGAGAAAAAAATCATTTGAAAAAAAGTAACAATGATACTTAAAAAATTGAAAAAAGAACGCATTTCGAAATAAAAGTAGAATGAATTAATGCCACTTTATTTCAATATTTGTTGAACATCATATTAATAATGCTTATCTATAGTCATTAAGAGAAATGGAAACATCAATTTTACATTTATTAACAGTATTTGCAAATAAGAAGAACCATCGATTGGTCATAGTTTTATAAATACAAAATAAATACTGCATTCTGGATTATTTGTAACAAAATTTTTCATATCAAAATACCAAAACTAAATGATAATCCCATGATGTACAGCATCAGTATCTTTTTCATTTAGTTTGGACTCGTCGATTAACCCTTTGCACTCGGATGTCCCCCCCTCTGAGGAGACATCTGAATCGACGATAGCGATTGAACTTATTCCATCGTAGCTTTTTGAGAAATTCATATTTTCCTCATGTTTTTTATTAGAAATGGAAATTTTCTATTGCTAGCAGACGTTAGTAGACAATAGAAACTATTGCTAAATATTGCTAAAATAGCAATATTTCTAACTTCTATTGCCAACGTCCAGGAAGGAGCAGAGTGCAAAGGGTTAACTGAACCATTTCTGTATCATCCATAAGGGATTAGAACGTTTTATAAATTTATTTTCAGATAAACTTCTCTCGCGATGCCAATAGTAAAAAGCCATCCTATATGCAACGTCGTGTGCATATCGTTGCCATTTTTCGCAAGTGTTTCTAACAACGATGTATCCTTGTTCAACGCTAAAAGAGTTAAAATAAAAAAAAGTTTGCAAACTGACGATTATTTCGAATAAAGAAGAAAAAAAAAGTAGCATTCGAGAAAATTGAGTACCATTGAAGCGTGTCAGAAAGACAGAGGAATCAGCGAACGAAACGATGCAGCCACAAAGATCGAGCAGTGTTAAACTTTTAGCCGATCGTGTATGCGTTTACGTAATTCAGTCAGGATCCTTAGCCCGTTGTTACATCGAACGTGTTCTCTCAACGATCGCGAACACGCGGCCAGGATCTTTCTACTCGCTCGCGGGCGTACTTCACGATCTGATATTCAATATTAAGATCGTTGGACCGTGGACGTTCTCGGAGTATGATATTACATACAGTTGTACTCGTATGTCTGCGCGACTCCAATACGATAGAAGCGATCTCATCCTCGTGAGATCAGAAAAATCCGAACGACTTGGAACTTTACAGTTACGCTGCATCATCCGACACCCGTTCGCACGTCCTACAATTTCCTCGATGACTTTGCTTCGCCGGCATCGAATCATCATTTTTTACTGTTACTGCGAAATTCGCGGAAGAGAATATTTTTTTACATCACCCTGGATGGAATATTTTTGATACAAACGGAAGTCGAATACCGTTGTTGGAGTTTGATCGATTTTATAACGATTTTGTTATCATTTTTGTTGAAGTGTAGTTTTTTATCAATTTTTTTGTAATCAGTTAACTGCGGAATTTAGTTTGAAAAATCCCTTAATTAGGAATGCGTAATTAGATCAAGCAGTGACGAGTATACGCGTCGAACGCAGGACAGAAGCTTCTATTATAAATTTTATGAGAAAAGAAAAGCAAAACTAGGAAGAATTACATTCTTGTTCGATAAAAAATTATCAATTATAGTCGTTAACTAATAAAGTTTTCGAACGCAATCAACTGGTTAAATAACTTTAAATACGAATGGGATTTACTTTCAACGTTCGCGATTATTCCCAATTGTTATCAAATTTTACCTACACGTAATTCCTTATAATACGTTTTATTCAAATATACGCAATACGTTTAATTATATCTATTTCTGTCCGATAATTGAATAATTAACGATCGAGAATTCCGTTTCTCGAGTTTCAGGCACGCAAAGCGTTAAATACGTGCGAGCAACGAGAGAAGCCCTCGAAAAACTGTCGAATGGCGATTATCTTATCCTCTCGCACGATTTCGGAGCGATCATCGATTTCGCCACACGAACGTGCGAGAAAAAAAAGTCGGAAGAACGATAGAAAAACAGACTGTGGCATCTAATTCTGTCCACGGCTCTCGGCCTTGAGCCACGTCTTCTACATCCCTAACATTCCATGTTCCGTTCCTTCCAGTGACACTCACTTGCGTACACTTGCGTTCATAGTAATTCCGTCTTAACGTTAGAGGTTTACCAAGAGGTCATTTCGACCCTACTGAGAAAACATTCGTTCAATGAAAATTATAAAATTATTACAAATACGACCGCAAAGGTCGTAACTTAATTGTTATAAGTTAATCGTTCCTCGATAGCTCCAGTTATGTCAACAGTTAGTAGACATGGTTAACATGTTTGCCCAATTATTGACACTGTTGATAAACATATCACTGGTAGTTCTGAAGGTAAAATAGCACAGTTTTATACAACCAGCCCTGCTTTTTATACTAATATTCAGTTTCAGATAACATGGAAATTTACAAAAAGAAGAAAAAAGCCTACTCGTATCTATCAAGGATAAGCCAACTAGCGCAAATATTCTTTTACTTTGTCTATTATTTAACGTACATCTATTAGGCGGTTATAGAATCAATTATTGATATTTGTAATAAACATGTTTCTCGCAATCATCGAAGCAAACTAGTATAGTTGAGTATAATACCGCTTAACTAATAATATCACTTATATCTTATTATTAATATCGCTTAACCCTGTTTTTCATATTACATTCTAGTTTCGTAAAATAGTAACTTCCAACAATCTAATTAATCAGCACAAACTAATCGACTCGTTAAAAGTTAATCATCTTGTTCTTAGAACATAATTAAATTAACGCACTAACAATGTCCTCTGATATCCAAATTTCTTTTTCCGCGTAACGCGTAACGCAATCATCGCGTAAACATCCCCTAACGCCCACAACTCGAGCGATTTAACCCTTTGCGCTACGAATTATTTTTCAATTTTGTTGCCAACAACTCCCTACTATTTAAAGTGTTTTATGCGTGAAAGTGTGTGTGTGCGTGTATGCGAGTGCCTGGAAAACAAAGTAATGTAAGAATCGAGAATGTTCGTTGAGTGAACGTATATAAGAAGACACACGATATATATATATCAGTTTAACACTAGACTTACCAAGGGGTCATTTCGAGAAAACTGTCTGAGAAAACTTTTCGTAAAATTCGCTAATTTTTTTTAGTAAACAGATTTCAAAATTCGATTCTTAATTTTCTCGTTCGCTTGAAAATTACTGTAGTAGAATGACCAGAGAACCATCATAAACTGGTATTTCTTCTCTTAAACACGATTTAGTTGAAGACATCTACTCGTGATGTCTTCACATTACCCTAAATTTTTAGGGTTTATATAGCTGATACTAATTTTTATATTAAAAAAAGTAATAAGAACTAATTATTATAACTATTGTAATTTTATTGAGGTTCGTTTCTTCTACTTTAACTTCATAATCAATAGGTCAATTTATATTTTTTTCTAATAACTCATGGTAAACCTAGTGTTAAAAGGCTATAATGTTATGAATTCCGTTCTCAGATTAACCAATTAACTGCGTTCGACGTGTTTTACATCGACAAATTACAGTTGGAATCGTTGACAGCTTTCGTGAAAAAACCGTGGGCAAAATTTGACAATTTCCACTTCCAAACATGTAATTCGATTTCCTATTACAGTAACAAACAATTAAAAAAAAAACTGCGTTTCTGGGTACGATTTTAAAACTAAAAATGTGCGGCAATGGGTTAACCCTTTGCACTCTGCTCCTTCCCAAAAGAAAAATAGAAACTATTGCTAAAATAGCAATATTTTAGCAATATCTTAGCATCAATCTCTATTGCTAACGTCTCGCAGAGTAATAAAAAATTTCCATTTCAATAGAAAACTTCAACGAAACACGTATTTTTCAAAAACCATCGGTATAATAAGTTTGTCCTCCGCAATTACTAATCAATGCTGATGTCTCCTCAGAGGGGAGATAAGTTAAGAAACCAACTTTAGGAAAAGCTAAACGTATTTCAAAATCATTTTGGTAACTTGAATACCTAATTGTCTGTGTCTGATATTATAATAATTATTGAATATCCTATAATACTCTAATTAGTTAACTGTGTTCGACGTGTATACACGTAAATCTATAACTTTATTTCGATGCGATTGACGAGTATAATTGTTAACTTTTTATCGAACAAAAACGCAATTCTTCCTCGTTTTGCTTTACTTCTTTCGTAAAATTTGCAATAGGAGCATCTGTCCTGCGTTCGATGTGTATACTCGTCACTGTTTGATCCAATTACGCGTTCTGTAAAGGTTTTTTAAAACTAAATTCCGCAGTTAACTGGTTAACGCATTGTTGACCGATCACGTATTAGCCCTTTGCGCTCGAGAGGTGACTCGCAGTCACCACGACGTTTCGTACAGCAACTCGAGTTTTTCACCTTTGATTTTAAGTTTCGAAGCCCTGCAAAAATGAATGTGCAACGTAAAATTAGCTCGAGTGAAAATAAAATTGATTTTCAACTGTTGAAAAACGAGATCGATCGTATTCATAAAGAAATTAGTGTTAAAAAACGCGATGCACGATCGAAAAAGTCGTCGAGTGCAAAGAATTAAGTTTTGAAACCCTACAAAAATGAATTTAGAAGGTGAAATTAGCTCGAACGTAGATGAAATTGATTTTCAATTGTTGAAAAACGATATCGATCGTATTCATAAAGAAATTAGCGTTAGAGAACGCGATGCGCGACCCAAAAAGTCGTCGAGTGCAAAGGATTAATACGTCTTTTAAAATTCGAAATTTAATGGCCGTTAGCGAAGTAATACGTCATTGAATTTTCATTATGAGACGAGAAATGGAATGAGACGTTGATGTACTAGTACACTTTCTATTTTATTTTTTGTTTTTTTTTCGTCCATATCATCTATTTCTATGTTGCTAATCATAAAAATGATCAATAACAGAATTCATAATTCGCTTGCTTTTACTGGAAACTTACGAAATATTTCTGGTCGTCAACGAAAATTCTTTCATCCAAGCAGCAGCTAATTAAGTATTAATAATAATTTACAATCGTTCACAGATATTTCAAACGTATTCATAAAATGAGCCGTTTTCTTTTTTTTTTTTTTTTTTTTTTTTTTTTTTAAGCGGAAGAAGTCCACTTCTAAAAAAAATAAGTTAATGGTAGTTTTAGTGAAATATAAATCTTTTTTTTATAAAGAATTTTAGCTATAAAATGTTAACACGAAAATGTTATTTTTGAAAATAGAACAAGCCCATTATTAATACAGAATAACTGAAAAAAAAAGTAGACTTCTTTTATATGCAATGAAACGAGAAGTTTCTTCTCAACTAAATCTCTAGAAGAGGCTATATCAAATACGGAAAACAAATACGGACGAAGAAATTATGAATTGGCTGACAATATGCTAGATGAGATTTAAAAGGGATGAACTGCGCAAAATTTTCTGCAAGACCTGCGTGGAAGAAAATGCACCATTTAAAGTAATTCTTTTATTTGAAAAACAAGGAAGACCCAAACATCTCAGCAAAATTACTATGCTGCCACTGTTTAAAACGTCAAGACCTATAACGAGAAAGAAATACACCGATATGAAGAGTTTACTGGCTTACATACCACCTATTTACCATGAATATTTCACTATTGGTAATTGTAAAGGAGAAATAAGTTTAAAATATAATTTTTATTTATTTTTAGTTATCTTAACGAAGTAATTATATTTTACACTTGCTTATTTATATCTTCTTTTTTAATATAACTGAAATTAATTCTTAATAAACTTAATTATTCGTGTATTTACATGTCTTCGTTTTAATTATTATTTTTTTATATTAAAAACTTCATTTCAGTAAAGCTAATATCTATAAAAATGTGAACTTTTGCAAATATTTTTCACATTCAAAAACAATGGCCCAAACATTAACGATATTCTTCAAATAAGAATTGTAACGTAAACAGCATTAAAAAAATAACGATTATCGAATAAAATAAAATATTATCACGCGAGCTTTTGTTTCTATCGTCGAGAGATACCACACAGCGAATAGTTGACCAGCAGGCTCGGTATAATTTCAATTTGAAAAAGAAACCGAACGCACACGTGTCTCGGTTTTCTATCCCCCACCTCGTCGCCATTCCGCCATTCCACAGAATAAGCGTCGATCAACCGGTTTCTTTTGTTTTCAACGAACGCAAAGTGGAAATTCCGCGAATAAAATTTCCCCTAGAAAACGAGTCTCCCTTTTTCTCTCTCTCCTCCTATCGCTCTGTCCCCTCGAACCATCGCGATTTAACGCGACAATTTCGCGTCGCATTCCGTTCGCGACACGTGGATCGCCTCGCGATGACCCGCGCGCGTCAGATGATCGTTCAGAGGCCGATTAGGACGAACGATAAAACTGTTTCTGGCCCCTAGAAACGGATTGCGCAATTCTGGATTTTAATTTTGGCTCGCAATGGATCGCCATGGGGAGCGATCAAGACGAGCAGCTGCTGCGAAGAATAGGCCATCTAATCGATAGCTTAGACCAGGGTTTCTCAATCTCTTCTCAGCCTTCAGAAAATTGCCCCCTTCACTTCGAGACACTTTTATCTCGCAACGAGATTCCGATTTTTGTCCGACAATCTTGAGAGATTCTTTTGAAAAGTAATTGATTGATCAATTTTATTTTTCTCACCTTTTAAGAACTTTAGTTGTCGTCGCACTGAACATAGATTTATGCTATTTTTGTATTCGTAATATGAAATTCATCGATCCGTAGAAAAATATTTAAGTTTAGACAGAAAATTTAGATATTATGAAGGATAGTAAAACTAACCTTCAATAATTCAAGTTTCAAGAATGCGAGCGAATGTTTTTTAAAATATTCAGTCAGTTGTTCATTGTGCGTCATTGACCTTTTGAATTTCTTGTATTTAACTTTAAATAATAAATATCCTACAATCATGTGTATTAAAAATAAAAGAATGTGTAAAATCGCATTTCTTTATTTATTTAACACTATGCCATTCTGTGGCACCACGAAAATTTCCAAATTTTTGCAAATCTATTGCGAACAAATGTTCTGTTTCAAAATCTTACATTTATTTACATGTATCCTCGAAGTTTCGTGAAAAGAGAAGGGACAAGATTAAGAACTACCAAGATTAGTAAAACGTAACGATTCATCATCTTCCAAAAACCTCGAGAAACCCCCAGCGACAGACGAAAAGATCTGAACGAGTCCTACCAATGTCAAAAAAAATCCTGATTACGCGTGCAGACTGCATAGTGTTAAAATAAAAATTTGGTGTCTTTATTTATAGCAATGGAAATGTTTAACGACGAATTGTTCGCTTTTAATAACATTTCACTCCTCTCCAAGAAGATGACATTGCTTCGGTTGAGAGCCAGCGATATAAACCTAAAAATTTCAGATCACGAGCAGATGTCTTGAACCAAATCGTGTTTAAGAGAAGAAATACCAGTTTATAATGGTCCTCTGGTCGTTCTACTACAGTAGTTTCCGAGCGAACGGGAAAATTGAGAATCTAGTTTGAAATCTGTTAAGTAAAAGAAATTAGCGAATTTCTTGACAGAAATATGAGTTGATGGTTACTTTCTCGATGTTTTCGTATACTCTTGAAACACTTGGA
The DNA here is from genome assembly GCA_963969225.1 of Xylocopa violacea. NCBI lineage: Eukaryota > Metazoa > Arthropoda > Insecta > Hymenoptera > Apidae > Xylocopa > Xylocopa violacea. Next base: position 16,647,392 of record CAXAJV010000015.1, read on the forward strand.
ACTATTTTTACAGCATTCAAGGAAGAAGCGAAATATAAGAACAACTTTTATGTAATTTTCCGTGTAATATGTAATACGTAATACGCGTCGTGTTGAATGGACGACACTTATCACAAGGAATTTTTATAAAATTACTACAGAATTCCACATAAATGGAATATAAACAACTCCAAAATTAGCGGGATGTAAACATAACAATCTGTTCTAAAAGATATCCTTTTCTTTGATCTAACTCTTATTTTTATTCACAATCATGAGTAATTAATAGCACAAAGAATACCGGAAACGCATTAAAAAATAAAATAAATAAAATATAAATATAATTGTATCGCCTAACGACTGCGATAATCTATAAAATAGAATATGTTTACTTAACCCTTTGCACTCGATGACCTTTTCGGTCGCAGATCATTTTTTCTATCATTAATTTCTTCGCGAATACAATCGATCTCAGTTTTCAACAGTTCAAAATCAAATTCATCTTTACTCAAGCTAATTTCACCCTCCAAATTCATTTTTGTAGGTCTTCAAAACTTCAAATCAGTCGATGAACAACTCCAGCTGCTGTATGAAACATCATGGCGACTGAGAGTCATCTCTCGAGCGCAAAGGGTTAATTTAAATTTTGTATACACATAACATTTTAATAAAACATAAAATATATTGCTTCCTTCGATATCTATTAAACACATAACCAAGTGATAGTTCAATTCGATTAACATGCTAATTCTCCAGTCACACCCGTCTGATCTTTCAAATAACGGACTCGACGAACAGTCTTCGCGCAAAATACAGTAAGTCCTCGAATTATGCGATTAATTGGTTCCAAAGGCTTTCGCGTGAGTCGAGAAAAGCAGAAGATTTACCACTTTTGGCAAAAAATATATTTCAGTTTTAAAACATAGATGAAAGTAAAATAGATTTATATATATGAACTCAAGAAAATATTATTTATTGGACATGTTGCGCATAACAGAATCTACATACATCAAGTATAGATCCACTGTTAATTCTCTTTTTTAATAGTAATAAAAAACTAAATGTCCTCATATGTGGCCAAGGGCGTAAAGAGGTTAACCCTTTGCATCAGGACGTTAACGATCAGAAACAGAAAAGTTTCATTAAAAATAGAAAATTTTGGGGAAACATTGTCTTCTTTTCTTTATAAATTCAAGCGTCGCATGCAATATCACTATTCATTGCTTTTGTAACTTTCGCAGATCAAAGTCTTGAGCTTTGAGACCAGCTAATCCAGCTAATCTTTTTTTTCTTTTAATCGGGTAAGTCGAGGACTGACTGTAATTGTTTATGCACCTAATTCTGTTTTTACATGATAGATAGATTCCCAAAGAATACGTGTAAAAAAAAATATATCGCATCTATAGAAAAATAGGAGATTGGTTCCAGTCCTAAGAAATCAACAAAAATAATACAATAAACCATGAGCGGGATCATGTTAGGATCTTGAACATTTTATTTCATAAAGATTGCATATGTATCGTATAAAGTAAATTATTATATCAGTTATAATTAATAAAACAAAGGGTTTACTATTTATCGACTTTTACGCAAAATTAATAAATATGTATTATGCACGAATTTTATTTTAACTTCTATTAAATTTTCTAAACATCGAAAAAGGTACTTTTCACTTTGACCAGCAAACTTAAAGTGCAGACAAAGCAGACAAAATTCGATATCGAGGTTATAAAATTCGGGAAATTCCTCGTTTCCAATGTCGCGATTAGAAAAATAAAAGTAAAGCAAAATATTCTTCTTAGAATTTGGCTCTATCGTGTTAAATCGAAATAAGTCTAGTAAAAAGGGAATTAAATTTTGTTTCTAATTCTAAATGTAAAAACAGAATTGGGTGTATGTACTTGTTTGCGAGACAAGTCTGCAACCATAGCTCTATTCGCTTAACGTGCTAATTCTCCTGTGACACCCGTCTGATCTTCCAAATAACGGACTGGACGAAAAGTCTCCGCGCAAAATAATTGGAAATTGTTCGTTACTCTTAAAACGTAGCAGCGGTAGCAACGGGGGAATGCTCGGCAAGAAAGTACCGCTTCTAAAAGCGGTAGCGTATGCCGTGTCCTGGCGCGCAGTCGGTAGGTTAAACAACGAGAACCGTAGGAACTTGCTGGCGTACCCGACAGAACGAGCCACCCTGTATAAACGGTGTGAAAGGTGCGCGTGGGCCGTGTTTCGAGCCGGTATCATAATGGCACGATGGCGAAAGGTATACAGACGGTCGAGGAATTAGAATCGCGGGCGGCACGAAATTCCAGCCGCCTTTTTCCAGCCAACAGATGGAAATAGAGAAAGAGAGAGGGGGAGAGGCGAGGTAGGCGGAACGAGAGCCAAGCTACGGCGAAGAGCGTGAGAATGCGACCTCCTGGTTCACCTCGTTCCTTCTCTTCGAGACACGTTTTTAATATCTAATCTCCCCGCCGCCTTTTGTTTGTCTACGAAAAATACGAGTTTTATCTGCTTCCTCGTGTAACCACTATCCTCGCTCATGAATTTTTTATACTGCACTCTTTGAAGCCAGACTCGAGCGATCAATTAACGAGAGCAAGTAGCGTTCAGACTGCTGGCTTCGCGATATTAATCGCCGTTTGGGAAATGGAGCGAGCGTCAAGGTGAATTTTGGAGGCTGAATTATTTATCCGTAGACGAGGTTAGAATAATTATTTAATACTTGCTCGTGTTCCGAAATACAAATTTTATCGTTCGTTTTTAATTAGCTACGGAAATTATTTGTAAACGAGAGGATTCGATAAAATATACTTCATTAGCAGATTTCGTGCGATTCTGTTGATACATTTTCTACTCGCATAAACCGCTGTATTCGCAGCAGCAATTCACACTTTCTAATTTTAGCTGGATATTTTTTTTTTTTTTTTTTTTTTTTTTTTTTTAATAAACAGAATAAACGTTTGATTATAAAAATGCGCACCGTTCGGGAGGCTGTTTCGAAATTCTGAAGGTGGAATTCTCAAAGAATGCCAAGACTTCCTTGTTCGCGAGGTAGCCGCGTTTCAGACATCTACGCGTACACGTTTCTTCTTATCGACCACAGACCACGTTGCAGTTAAGTGATTAGAGAGTAATTTGCTGACTCCAATTGTCAGCCGAACAATTCTATTCAGCGCAATCCGTCGAGGGCGGAGAGGCGAGCAATCTCGAACGGTTTCAGAAGCGGCGGTTGAATACACCATGTTAAAACACTTTTTATGTAACGACGAATAAGAAATACAAACTTAGAAAATTAACAAAATGAAGTAATGTCGCAAACAAAATTGCGTACTAAGAAGTAATAAGTCTAGCTATTTTTTTCCACATTCTCTGTAAAATGTATTTGTAACAAAATTAGCACCACTTTCTAAAGTTTAATTTGGTAATTCCTTTATTCATCGCTATTTCGTTCGTTTGTTTAATTTCTATACCAAGGAGCATACGAAACATCAACAATAATAGTAAAAAAAAGAAGAAGGAAGAAGAAATCGAAAAGAGGAGAGAATCTAACTTTACCTCACACTCTATTGCCTAGGTATCTCCGTATAACTTCATTCTCCCAAACCAAATTGGCTAGCAAACCCTCTTAAACCCTGATTACGTACCCCGCGATCAACCCCAGAGCAGCCCCTAAACTTTTGCGCGTAACTGTACCGTTTGCAGGAGGAATCGGCTCTTGTCCACGTCACGACTCGAGTTAATCCCCACCCTATCCATAGAAAGGATCAAAGAACAGCGGTCGAAGCCTTCGCAATTTATCGACTCGCAATCCAAGTCGGTCGTGAATACAGGCTTAGCGTTATTTCAGACCAATTTCAGACGTATTAACCCCAGAAGACAAAGGCTTGTCGTTTTTACGACCAGCAGATCTTGCGGCAGTACCGGTGATTTGGCTTTCGCGGTTTGCGCAAAACGTGGTTTCTTAATAAAATTTTAACTGCCACGTTTAAAACGTAATTCGTAACATTTCGTCGGAGGAAAAGGAAATGTGAGAGCCGGAAAATTTGACAGACGTTTGGATATTGGACGAACGTTGAGGCCAGCAGATCTATTAAAGAGGTTGATGTTCTATTGTAACGACTGGGTCTGTTCGATGTTTGTTCCATATTTTGTTACTTGCGATTACAGAGTTTCTGCAATGTTTATTGCAATTTATAGGGTAGACCACGCAATTACTTCTCACAAATGTACAATGTAACGCACTGTTGCATTAATTTTCTAATAAAACTGCATTTATTACATAACATGAAACTGATACTACGAATGTACTTTAAGTTAAGAGTCTTGTCGTCCGTCATCATTTATATGAATATACATTTTTCCTTCCCTGATTGGCTTTTTTTCAAAGACTTCTTTTTTAATTTATCATTTTCGATGGTGATACATATAAATATACAAATTGTAAATTTTTATCCAGTATTATTTAAGAGAAAACATCCCAGAATGATCCAAGTTCCAGCGACTGAAAACTCGGAATAGGAAGCTTGCAATTAACTCGATTCGTGATACGTATAAATATACAAATTGTCAACTTTTATCTAGTATTAAACAACGTTTGCGTTCTAGCGACTGAAATTCGTGATGCCTATGATACAGTATTAAGTAACGTTTGCGTTCTAAGAGAAAACATCTCAGAATGATCCAAGTTCCAGGGACTGAAAACCCCCTGAGTAGGAAGCTTGCAATTAACTCGATTCGACTGGATTACGGGAATTTTCTCAGCGGCAATATTCGATTGTAAACAGGCGAAAGCGTGCCTGTTCGAGTTGACTCTCGTACACGACGCGAAGAAACAGGGAATCGGCGTATAATGGACGGGGTGTGTACGCGCGCATTTTCTAATGAACCAGCGTGCAAAGCCACGGGCCAGGTACTATCGTGGTTGCGTACACGATAATTTGTCGCGACTCCGTCCTTCCAGGATGATCATTATTCCAGAGCCGTGGACAACTAGGTAGCCTTTCCCGCTACCGCTTCTATCCGCGCCGCTCGTTAATGAACAAACCATCAATCAAACCCTTCCGGTCGCCGCTGGATAATTCCATGCCAAAGATATTGCATGAATTTTGCATACTCTGTCAAGATTTTAGAAGGAATGTCGTAATTTCGTGGGGGAAAATGATTACCAAGAAGGCTTAGAAACGTGTCAGAGCCAATGGTAAGATTATTTCGTGTGATTATTTCGTTAAACAAGACGATACGACTGATGACGGACTTACCAAAACAATTTCCAAGGCTTTTGAAGTATAGATCGCAAATGTAAACAAGTATCAAAACTGATAATTTCGTATTGAACGGTGCAGTCGAGTTCGTCAAAGGTGTTGGAATTTCTGAGGCAAAGATCGAATGGAACGTTAAATCTTTGTAAACGTTTAAGCAACAAACGGTAATGCTGATGTCGATTCAGATTTGATAAAGCTGAACGTCTATGAAGTCTCGAGAACAGGCTTTTTTCAGGACTTGCGAATTAATTCACGCGTTCACCTCAAACGCTGAACTTTCTTCAGCGATTTACCACTGGCCGCTCGTAAAGGATTCAACATAGAGTTCCAGAGACACCAACGAAGTATCTGGACCGGAAAAGAAAATTAGGTGCGTTGCACTTTGAACCCGCCAAGAATATCGCCTGGGAAATGTGAACTTTCTACAGGCGCTCTAACCTCGAATAACGAGATCTTTGGAACTTTCACAATCCGGATCCTTGCACTCGACTTTACCGCTACGAAACTACAAAAAAAAACCTTCAAAACTTGTCAACTGCCAATTATTCGCTGAACCTAAACTTTTCTAACTTATCTTCTTAGCCTAAAGTCTACGATGCGTTTTCCAGAACCTCGAATCGAATATTCTCTGACGCCGTTCGCTTCGAAAGCGAGGGTATCTCTCCGATCGGAGAAAAAAAAGAAAAAAAATGCGTGCGACCATTGTGCAGCTGTTAAAAGGGAGATTTCACGGGAAAGGAAGCGAACGAGTAATTTTGGTCGGCTCGTGCGTGTGTGCGCGCCTACATCCTGGTGGTCACGGTATCGAAAAAGAGCAGGATGATGACGTCACGAAAAAAAAAAAAAAGAGGAAGAAACAACACATCCAGGTCATAGTTGCTCGGATACGCATATACGCGCAACCCGCACGTGCAACGCGGTGGCAGGTAACGTATACATCGCGGGCAAACGTACAAAGCTGGTAACGGGTGGTATCACGACTGATAATTACGGAAGGGGCTCGAGCGAACTTCCGCTCGATAAAAGCTATCCGATGAACAACACTTGCCTCGACCAATCCGCCGTGCGTATGCATGCCTCGACAAAAGGGCGGCGTTTTCTGAAAACCACAGCAGGCGCTGTCGTGCGCCGCGCGTTGAAATCACCGAGCACGATGGTCGCACTGTTCCAAGGAAGCTCCAAGGAACGACGATTTTTTTCCATTTAGTCTTCTGTAACTGTTCGTGGCTACATTACTCAGTGTAATCGTAGCTTCTCGTTGTTACGACTGAATAAATAGAGTTTGTAGAGACTAGCTTAATTAATTGTTAACAAATCTGGTAATCGATCACTCTGCGAGGAACACAACTCGAAGTCTGTAGTTCTTGTTGCTCTTCTATTTTATAATCATTGACGATTACAACTTTCTATAATTATAACTCTCTAATAAACGGCCACAACTATATCTTTAGTGGAACTACAGTTTAATGGAACCCACTATCGGCAAGACGTTGTTATAGCTTACCATAATTTCAAATATTTTTATAATAACGACAATTATCGATCTGGCACTCTTCCAGATTATGGAACATTATTCGATGCAACCAATTAAAGTTGTCTGGCTAATTAATGCTACGAAGAAGATGAAAAATACAGTACATCGTTTCTAAAGACTGAACATGGCCTTGAAAACTTTTACACCTTCACTGTATATCTTCCAGTTATATTCTCTCTCTCTCTCTCTCTCTCTCTCTCCCCCTCTCCGAGACAACATGCTTTTTATTATTAAATAAAACGGAAGTTGATCGAAATATAAATATTCGCATAAATGAAGAGTATAATTTTCATTTTTAACAATCTGCGAACCTAGAAAATAAGAGAAGATGGATACCAAGTTACGGCTCCTCGACTTCTATCGATCCGAATGATCTCCTATTATACGTCAAATAAAAATTGCAATAGCGTAAAGAAGAAGTTGATGCTGAAAGTTGTTTAATTTCGAAAATGAAACTTGTAACCTACAAAAACGGTTTCTACAATTTACTTTTATCCGTTGCAGCCGTTTCATTTGTTTACTTAAATCTGTATCGTAAAATAGTTCGAACGACGAGTCAACGAACTGTATTTTAATGAACGGATTGAATAGCACATGAGTCACCGGAAGTTCACGATATTTAGCAGGGGTAAAACTTTCATTAACTGGAAAAGCATGTATCACAGTTTTATATTGTATATACCAAAGTATAGGTAAATAGAAATAATTAATATGATCGTTATTTTTCCATAATCAAACGTTATTTTACAAGTTTTAATCATATCCTTCGAACTGTACCAGAAATCTGTAATCCTGCACGACATTGACCGTGTTAAACTGGCTTGAACAATTTTTATCAAACCAGTACTAGGCAATTTATTCAAATATTCGGACTCGATTGAATACTATGACACCAAGAATACTAATTTAAAACTAGGTTTACCATGAGTCGACGTACAGCTATTTCTCTCTTCTGGGAAACAAAATGTTCTCCTTTCGGTGTTTAATTAGAAAAAATATAAATTTACCTATCTATTATGAAGTTAAAGTAGAAAAAAACGAACCTCAATAAAATTACATCGGTTATAATTATTACTTTTACTACTTTTTTTTTTTTATTTTTGATATTTTAACGTAAAGTTTCATGAATAGTTTTCTCAGAGGGGTCACAATGACCCCTTGCAAACCTAGTGTTAAACTCACTAGCTAAATTTAGCATTAGCGTTTAAATAAATAGAGTATCGTAAGCAATATTAACTTTCATTCATAAATTGTAATACAATTGTTCGATAATAAAGTATCTTGGTGTATATTACAGATTTATGAAACTTGAATTTTAACAGAGTATTTCTAACCTACAAAAAGAATTAACTAGTAAAGATGTTACAAATACATTAATTCGCATTTCTCCGATTCCTAATTTCATGATATAGTCACGAAAAATAAACAAATGAGTTGCGTCATTAAAATGCAGGGAACGAAACGCAAACTACACCTAATTCTGTTTTTACGCGACAGATACGTGTAAAAAAATATATCGCATCTATGGAAAAATAAAAGATTGGTTCCAGTCCTAAGAAATCAGAAAAAATAATACAATAAACCATAAATTTTCATGTTAGGATCTTAAACATTTTATTTGATAGAGATTAATAAACGTGAAATTTAATAAACGTGTCGCTAATTCATGAACACAAAAATTAATTACACATAAAAAAATTTCATTAGTTGTCACTTTCTGACAATAAACGCACACGTTTGCGTAAAACTGCAAATTACTGCATTATTATTATTAACATTCACGCAAAATTAATAAATATGTACTATGCACGAATATAAAGTTCGCATTGCATTCTTCGTCTCCAATGTCGCAATTAGAAAAATAAAAATAAGCAAAATTTTCTTCTTAGAATTTGGCTCGATCGTGTTAAATCGAAATAAGACGTGCAAAAAAAAAGAGAATAATTTAATTTAATTTTAATTTTTCTGATTCGTGTTAAATCAAAATCGTGTAAAAACAGAATTGGTTGTACTCGAATCATGGGGTAACGTACTTCTGGATCAACGTTGAACGCTCGAATAACATGTCTTCTAGCAAAATCTCAAATATTCCCCGATTATATAAGCTTAGGACAATAATAACCAGGAATTCAGAAACGGCGATTCTCGGAAGATTCGGACAACGTAGAAAACAGAAGTGTCAAAATAGCTGAACTAACCTGGCCGCCACTTGGTCAGGAAACATTCAGGCAACTGGCGAGCCGGTTTATTTTCAGTATTGCCGTATGGTATCGTTTCCAGTTAGGCAGTCTCTATTTTCGAGCGGACAAAACAATCCACGGTTTTCGAATTGTTTCGCGGAAACAATTGAAACGAAACAACAGCTGTACCGAGCAAAAAGTCGCACTCCGGGTTAGAAAAACCTGGCCACAGTGCTACCAAATTACAACGCCGACACGAGAACAATGTAGCGCGCATGCGCGAGCTATTGCATCCCTTGTTTCGTTTGTAGGGTAGACATTTTTTATATAAACTTTTAACCATGTATTTTAGGAACAAACAGGAACTTTACGGTTGGAATATTAGCTATTGGTATGGATAAATATTTGTACGAACGCTATATGGGATAACAACTGTCGTAGTTCAATTATTATTACTGCGAGGAAAAATATAAAACGAAAGATGACCAAATAATTTGTATCGCCACTCGATCTCGTAAGCGATTGATTCGATTTGCAACCAAAATTTATGAAGAATACGTATTTTTGTAAACGAAATCAATAAATCATTTTATCTAAAAGTGTTTCAACTTCCTTTTCTTGTAACATGTTTCTACAAATAAGGTTAACATCCTATGCAAAATTTTTGTAAAGCACTTTTCTATTATACATGCAAAAATATCGCGCAAGCTTGTGTACGTAATAAACTTGTAATCAATAAAATAAACTTACTTTCCGCAGCTTTTCCAGTTCATTGATATCCGTAGAGGATGGAATCGTCTAGTAAACAAAAAAGGCATAATATTATAAATAAAACTGTACATATAATATGAATATACTACATTAATTATAAATTAATTAAATATTTTATATTAACTCTACCATTATGTGTACCATGAGCTTACAACTAATAATCAATACAAGAGACAATTTATGTAATAAATAAAACCAATATCGCCGCACTGGAAGGCAGTTTTATATATTACATATACAAGACTCTATCGCGCATACTAAACAGTCTATACTTAATATAATCCAAATGGATCTACGTTCCAGAAAACGCGTTTAGTTTAAAGGAAATTTAGGCACTCGAACAACCGTTGATTTCAATTATAAATCAGCGAGTAAAATATTTACCTCCGTATTCCAAAAGTTCGCGTTGTCCTTGTTAACAACTTCACTGCCAGCGGTATTCGTTGCCGGCGCATCTCCAAAATTCAGCAGGGAGAAGAAATTGTTGTTGTTGCCGTTCGTCTTCGTTTCCGTGGCGATGGTGTTATCAAGGAGTTCGTAGTCCAGCGACTTCGAGTCACGGCAATTGGTCACGAAAGAACGCGCGAAGCTGCTTTTGAAGAAGTGTTCCAATGACACTTCACTTCCAAGCGCGAACTCCACTCTCGGCGTGTCGCTCATGATTCTTCCGGCGACGAACGCTCCTCGGTATTGTTCACAATAAAATACAACTCGTTCTTCCAACCCGAATCGAGGTTACTCCCGGTGCAACTTGGAAACTAAATAACCATAGGAAGGAACGGTTTCCAACATTCCGTGAACATCGACGAACGACACTGTAGACTGTGTACAGACTGTAATGACCGTAGAACCGATTGTACGATCTTAATTATTCTCACGGTTTTCACTTGTTTTCCACGGCCACGTTGTTCCGTGTGTCGACATCAATAATTACATGTTACGTTGCACATTGTATTAGACGTTCTACTGGCAGGGTTCGTTACGCGTTACGAATGTAACGATTAAACGGATATTATCGTGTAAAAGCCAAATACTGAACACCGGCGGCCAGCAACACCCTTACGACTCCGAAACGCTCGGCACGCCTGTGCGTGTCAAACTAATAACGGACCATTCGATAGCGCAAACCGAAGTCCGAGCCGGAGCCCCGTGCAGCAAACACTGAAAGCTACTACGGATATACGCGCATCGTTACTCGACTTGCCTCGTGTAGCGTTAAACGTAGATCGGTGACCGTCCAATGGGAAGCAGCTCCGTCTAGTCACTCCGTTTCTCATTGGTCAGAAACAATTACACTAGCAACAGGAATTAATACGACTGTCCGTATAAAACTGTCCACCTTTTCGCGTTTCTGTTACAAATGCAAAATGAATGCTTTCATCTGGGGATAGGTATACTATACTAATTTGTGTTCGATTAATTGAATAATTATATTTTTCATTTTTTAATACGAGGACATTAGAAAGGTAATGTATAATATATTCCTAGACAACACGCGTTTGTCATTGTGCTGGTCCTGTGGCAGTCTTTTATGACCGCATTTGTTCGTCGAAGTGCCGGCCACGAGGTGTCAGCACGTTTTAGACACCAAAACGACACCCTATGTCATACGTTCATTCATGAATCGTTGTCAGCAGTGGCGTAGGGTGATATTTGCTAATGGAGAAGCTGAGTTTCTATACAAGTTATAAAGGAATAACGAAAATGAAAAATAGATTGACACGAAACAAAGATATACGAACTTGTTTTTATTATTTTTTATAAACTAACTCGATTGTTGGTTCCAAATGGAAACATCACGCTTACGAATAAAATTGTCAGATGTCACCAGGTGTAATTGTTGACGGAGTAATACAAATATTGTACATTATGTTCAATATTTTCACCTAAAAGCTGTGACACAATAGTTCATTACACATTACATTATTTATTATACAATGATTATTCCCGCAACTCGGTTCATTGTTTTATAAGTAAATGTATCATGCATTAAATTTTCTTAAGCAACATTCTGCAATTTTCTTAAGCAAATATATGCTTCCCTTGTATTTTATTAAATATAAATAATAAATGTACATATTGTGCGATTTCAATAGGAAATGTGTTTTCACTCCTCTATTGCATGACTTTATATGACGAGTTAAAAAAAATACATATGGCTCTCAACTACGAATGTAGCAAACTACTAAAATGTCTTTTAGTATTGAATACCTGGTGACATCTGATGGTTTTAATTTGTACGAAAACCCAGCTTCCAACAGCAAATATCATTCTAGGTTACTGTTGAGAAAATTCGTGAATAAACAACACGCGGTGCCGTTTTGGTGCCGTTGAAGCTGATGATAGTGGCGACACCGTGCTAGCTCTTTCAAAGTGCCGTGCGATTCGCTGTGTTGTCTGGGGATATATTTTATATCTCATCAGTTTCTATTGAACAGTTTTGGAAATCCAGTAAGTAACACTTGTCGAGATTTTTGCAAATAACGCTTTAGGATTTATTATATGTTAACTAACATTGAATGTTGCAACGGTTAGTAAAGCCAAGATCTGTGCAATTTCCAAGTACCAAAACAATGTTGTACATATTCGAATTTGATACATCGACTCTAATGTAAACTGGTTTCTTTTAGATGACAGAGTCGTAAACTCGTGGTTCTAACCTAACCTAAGTGTGTAAAAGAAAAATATTTATTTAGAATTTAAAATATTTAAGGAGATGCCACGATTACCATTACATCCATCAGCGGGAACTGGTGTGAATACTAAATGGCCTAAATCAATACGACTTGTTCGTTTCGGATGTACCAATAGACCTTTCTTTCATATTGTTGTTATGAATGTAAGTTTATACAAATCACCTCTAATTACCGCCGTATAGTCATATTAGTTTTCAAAGACAAAATATTTTTTACATTTGACTAATTTTATCTGTATAATTATGTGATTCCATAAAATTTTTGTATTTGCTAGTTTATAATATATTTTTTTGCAAAAATTACTTTTGTCTATTATCTACATTTATATTTATCTAAATTAGTATTTATCTAGATTAGTATTATTTACATTTTAGATCTACGTTTATTTTAAATGTAATGTCCATAAATTTCATTCCAGACAAAAGCTGGACAGTTTCATCCTCCGATAGAACAACTAGGCTCTTATGATCCTATGGCAAACAAATATAATGAAAAAATAGTTGCATTTAATTTTGACCGTATACAATATTGGTTAGGACAAAATGCAACGCTATCAGAACCAATAGCGATACTTTTAGGACTTGCTGGCTTTTTCCCCATTCATCCAAGATCGTATATGACTGCATGGCGAAATCGAAGAGCTGCTGAAGAAGCGAAAGCAAATGCACCCGTTCAGCCAGATACAGACACAAAGGCAGAGGTTGATAGTTAACATGTTTTAGCCGTTCTATATATATTAAATATTTAGTTTGTAAACAATGTATGTGCATTTCAATAAAATTGTTAAGCAAAATAAAACTGATTTGATATTATATCGGACATATAAGAAATTGACGAAAGATAATATACATTATTTGTGATTAAGTAGAAGTAAATAAAAAAACTATTTTGTGAATTAAATATATTTTTAATATATCAATGAGATAGTTCCAGGATACATTTGAGATATATTTTATAAATTATAAGTATTTGTAATAAAATTGGAATATCTGATTGAAAAAAAGAAGAGAAAAAAATTTCCCCAGGTGAGGCTCGAACTCACAACCCCGGCATTGCTCACAGAATTACTGTCTTATAAGTACCGTGCGCTAACCGATTGCGCCACTGGGGAGTTGTACTGTGCAGTTTCTTATCTACTTACATTTACGGATGAACAAAAAATAGTGATTAAAAATAATAACTATAAAATATGTATATCTTAATTAAATATTGGAAAAGATTAGCGTTGCATAAAATAATAATTTTACTAATTTCATTGTTCTAAACGTAATTTAAATATAACAAGTATATATGAATAACACAATAAATGTATCCAAGATAAACATTCATTATATTTGTCTTTATTAATACATTTTCTACGTGAATATGTGTTTGCGTGGAGTATAACGACAGTTTATTAAATAAATTTTATAACTTTTTGTTCTTATAATGATGTAGTTATATACAAGTATCAGAATTTATACTAGCTTCATCTTGGCTTCCATTGTCATATAAATCAAAAGTTTTATCTTCGTTTCCATTGTCATCTGAATCAAGAGTTTTATCTTGGTTTTCATTGTCATATAAATCAACAGCACTACATAACTCGGACCATAAAAAATAAAGCTCCTGTCTTGTAAAATTCTTTTTCTCAAACTTTTGTAATAAAGGTTTATTTTTTTTTACAAACTTCAATCCTGTAAATGATACAGAATTATGTTAAACTGCAACAAAACAGTTACTCTACTTTCTTACCGTTTTTTGTAGTTTGTATAATAAAATAATGTCCCATATGCAAAGATCTTTTCAAAAGCAATACCGACCACTGAAACTTTATATGTATACATTTAATATCTTTAGGTGAATGCAAATAGACATAAAATCCACCATTTTTATCCTGACATTCTTCATAATACGCACACTGTTTAGCTTTCAAACTATCTAACATCTTTTGTCTAACAGTGCTCTTTTCATTATATTCTGTAATGGCTGCAAGAAATAAACATTTGATGATATACCTGATTGTTATTACTAAAGTATGGATGTTTATGCATTTATAAGAAATTCCAAAAAAATGTCTAAAGTAAAATAGATGTACAATATTTGGAGGTTGAAATATATTTCATATTAGAATAAATTTTTTTAATTGTGTTTAAGTAAATATTGATATGCATAAACATTGCCAGTCTAGTTAATATAAAACAATTATAAGATGCACAAACTACCAGATGTAAGAAGCGAAAAATTTTTCATTTTAGTATAATTTTGTATCCATGGCTCAATCTCTAACATACGGCATTTATTGGTATTTATAAAGTGGCATGTTACGTCAGAAATTTCAAATTCTTCTTCATTCTAAAATAAAATAAAATAAATGAGCAGTGTATACATCATGTTTTAAGGATGTAATATTATTTTGTTTCATATACCTCTATTTTTACTATTAGTTCTACATTAACGTTTAAAACATCCGTTATTAACTTAGCGGTATATTTATATATTTTATCATGTAACCATTTCCTATCTACATTTTCATACGATATGCCAGTAACTTTTCTGGTAATATCATAGAAGAGCTGTTTTTCCTGATCTCTTATATCTCTATCTTCAATAATAACATCTTTCATACATTCGGGCATTCTATAGTAATAACGACAATAATTATTAATGTGAAAAAAAAAATAAAACTTGGATAAAACCAGAGTAAATATGATACAACTTTAATTTAACCGAGTCATCGCAATTTTCTTGTTTCTTTAATTTTTCAATTAAATCTCGTGCTTTTGCAGCGAGTTCTTCCTTTAATTTTTTTAATTCAATCAATTCTGGATCTTCCATTGTTCTAGAGTAAAATTACCTTCGAACTATTAAATGCCTGAATATTTATTGCAATTAATAAATATTTTTATTATACTCTGAAATGAAATATAAATTTGATACATATGTGTATACATTTTTTTACTTTTAACATAAAAAAGCATTTACATACAAAAATGAAAAATTGAAGAACGTGCTATAAATAATACAAGTGATATTTTCAAAGATCAGATAATATTAATGCAATTGTTATGGATTCGAACAGCAACCTCAGATTTTCGCGCGTCGATTGGGGCCAACTTCAACAATTCTCTTAAAATTTCTTATTTTTTCCTTCAGTTTTTCGCTTTTTCATTTCTCGAAACCTTTGACCTTTGAAAACCTTTGAAATCTTAAACAGCTTTCAATCAGCTCTCAATAAGTATTGGATTCCCTCCAATTTCAGTTTCAAGTGTTAACCGCCTTGAAGAAAGAGAGCAAAAAATAAAGAGGAAGTGAGACAGAGAAGTTCAGGTAGCGTTGTAGGTGCACTACGGTCCTCGCGCATGCGCACTCCATTTTCGGCTACATAAAATCGGGAGAGTTTCGTTACTGCGTACTGGCACTGTGGTGCAGACCAGCAGCCGTCCAATAAGAAGTGACTCTATCTAGTGGCGTCATTTTTCATTCGTCAGCTGTGTAGAGTATCTCATAAAGCGTCAACAATGATAATAGTGCAGATGTAGTTAGTTACACGATACCCTCACATTGGTCTAATTTTTTTCTACAGAACAAAACCATATCTATTTGTAATAGCTGAGGACAAATGTGGAAATGGCCAGGAAGAATGAATTTTAATATAAAAAATTTGTACAGCATAATGACTCTTTATTTTTGTACATAACCCAAGAACTATTGGCAATTACTATATTCTGTTCAACAAATAATCATTCATACTATTTACCTTTAATGACGAAGGAAGACAGAGGAAGACATCAATTAATATAGAACGATACTAACACTTGAAATATAATAATTTCAAAAAGTATTAAGTGTTAGCAAAATGGATGATGAAACTCTGAACAGGTAAGTTATTTGTATTTTAATTTAAATTAATTTAATTTAGATTAATTTATATTAATTTAATTTAAATAAAACATTTCTTGCTTTTTGTCAATATTTCAAAAGTATCGCTGTTGTCACTATTAAAGCCTTCATTTACAATGTACGTCGTATTAAAAGCATTTTATAAGAACCACTTTGTCGGAGATCAAATTGCACATTGACAATTTTCTACTTTATCAATGTTCGATTAACTCTCCGATAAATGTAAATATACAGAATACTTGGGTTTATTCTAAAATTGAACATTTTACATAAAAAATCTTCCATAACGATTACTATATGACATCAATCTGTAAAATCTTCAAATCTCCAAATGAGGTACTATATGTATGAGGTATAATCAGCATTTTACTTTTAGACTTGCAGTTGAAGCGTTATTGGAAGAAGCAAAACTCGGCGCAAAAAGGGCAGAAATAATGGGCCCTAGTGGATGGATAAAACCGAAGGAATCTATTAATAAAAGGTTCCTTCACTCAACATTACGCAATGTTGTTCTTTCAAATAAATATCAATTAAAAAGAAGAAGCGAAAAACACTTACGTACTGCTAGTACGTGAACTACGTTAAATTAATTAAATTATGTAAGCTAATGCTCCCCTTAATATCTATTTAATATAAGAAACGTTTTATTTAAAAATGGACAAGAATATATGTAATTATTTTGCATGCTATATTGTACTCTGTTACTAATTTATTTAGTCCTTTGTGATATTGACTTGTTTTTTCTTATATTAAATAAGGATAAAATTGTCCTTTGTGACATAGAAATCTATCTTGATATCGATTAATTGATTGCAAACTTAATGTAAAATGAAAAGTATTCGTAACTACAAAATTCCAAATAAAAGAGTAGTAGAACTGTAAGAATATTTGTAAATGTGATTAATGTAAAATTTGAGAAATTTAAATATTTAAAAGTAAATTTTTAGAAAGTACAAAACAATATTGCACATTGTAGTAAATAAGAATGATGTTATATGTATATAAACATTGTAATGTAAAGTAAGAATAAGGATCAAACAGATAAAAATTTATTTGCTACAATAAATTTATAAATATGCACAATATAAAATAACGTATATTAATAAAGAGAAAATATTAATAACGTGCTTTGCACTAAATATAAAAACCAATGTAGCGTTCTGTTTCTTATTCAAACAAACAATATAAATTTTGAAATGACCAAACAATTTTTTGACTTAAATTTATGTAAATTCAAGTAAATCGTATCATTCCCTTAATATTTTCGTCCTACACTTCTATCACTCCCTTCATATTTCCGTCTTACTCTATGAATTTTTAAATATTATAATACTATTGTATACAAATGAAAATATAATTTTATGAAAAGTGTGTTAATACTATTTTATACAAAAATTCAAAGTGAATGGATAAAAAAAAATTAATAAGAAATTAAATTAAGTTATTTTGTAATTAAAGAATTGCCTTTTTTTTTACAAGGATGTACATAGGTATTTATATACGTACACACATATTTGCAAAAGATATAATTTAATCAATACAAATCCTGTTCGTTAGAAATACTTTGTAAATTTACTAATTTCGTTCTGACTTATAAGTTATGTACAAAAAAATAAAATAATTTAAATTATGGAATGACGTAACTATGGTAAAAGTATTTTGACCGTACTTTAGTTGTTCTATTTATCTGGAAGTCACGTGGGTTTCACGTTAACGCTTTTGCTACGGAGAAAATCTCTCTTTTGGAAGTGTGGAGAAGGGGTGTTAAGTTCGGCACAGCGGAATTCTCTTGTTGCAAGTACACAGTTAATGTAAAATATAATATACATTTACTCAGTTATCATGGCAATGAATCTAAGAAGACTTTGCAGATTAAATATTAGTCCTGCAAATAATATACTTTTTAAATCTAATTTTATAAATGGTATGTAATCTTCCTAACCTAACTTATACCGACTTTAGTTAATATCGAAGTTTATATTAACACATAAAAAGTATGAATATAACTATAATTTGAGTAGTATGAAAGAAAAATGGTTTTTTATGTTAATTTTAGAACCGACCTGAGATTAATTTCAATTAACATTTATATTTTTTATCTATAGTTGGAATCCGTTATTTGTACACTGAGAATGATTTAGGTATAACGGCGTATGAAAATGCGAGGTTTTTATTCCGTAATCAGTTTATGTCGATTGAAAATTCATTTCGTACAAAAATGAAGGAAGTTTGTGAAAGTAATGATGGTATAGTATACACCGAAGATTTAAAAGCAATGTTACATCTAGCACAACAAACTGACGATGATATGGAGATAATAAATAACATGTTGATAAAGTATGTTCAAAGTAAAGAAGAAAGAAGGTTTGGCTCCTATGCATTTAGCCCAGTCGTAATGCGAATGTATTATTATCTAAATCAACCGCAGATGGCTTTAGCTATGTTTGAAAATCCCATATTTGCTGACGAGTTTCAGTTTCGTTCATGTTACCGCGTTTTAATGTGTCTGTTATTTAAACACAATATGTACAAAGAAATGAGAAGCGTACATGATAAAATGTATAAAACTCAAGGTGCAGAATTTATTGGTGGCAATATTGTTTTAATATACGCCGCATGTTTGAAAGAGGTGATATTTAATTTTATTCCTTCCATATATTGAATAATATTATGTTTAAGTTATTTAATACAATTAATAATATTAATCAATTTTTGTATATAATTATTTTATTAGAACACACCGGAGACTTTAGAATATGCATTGAATTATTGGAAAGAGCTGTATAATGTTATTAAGCATGGACAAAGGTCTTGTAGTTTGTTATCATTATTAGCAATAAAACATAATAAGTCTCGAACAGCATTAGAAATTTTATCTATATCAAACAGACAGACGTCTATGTTAGTGAGATGTTTAAAAATATTGGCATATATGCATATGCAAAGATACATGCAAATAATTCCCTTATTAAAGAGTTCAGTAGAAAACAATAACATTAACTATCGGAGGCCTCATTTCTTTGCTGATGTGGTATGTAAATTTAGAGTTTATTGCCTCGATTTAATTTAACATTGGTGTTTCAAAAAATAGTATATTATATAATAACAGATTTGTTCAATAAATTGAATGTAAATAAAGTATCTTGGTGTATATTACAGATTTATGAACTTGAAGAGAAGGTAAGCACAGAAGATGTAATGGAACGCAATGATTTGCTTCATTTAATTGGTGAAGTCAAAAAACATTCACTTGAAACAAATGTAAGTGATATTAGATATGTTAAAGAACTTTTTATTTGCTATATTTTATTATAAACATTAACATTGGTATTGAAGTATTTACTATTAATATAACATATTTTTTTTTTGCTGAAGCACACTTTGGAAGAATTTTTGTTTAGACCCATGGCTTTGAAGCCCGAAGTTCTAAAATCATCAAAGTCATCAAATAGAAATTTGCGTTCAGTAAATTCAGAAGACATAAAAAAAACTCGAGTTGAATTACAGAATTTCTTATAATACACTTCTTCTACAGTTTCCGCTGTCGCAAAGTAATCATTAGTGTTTTTTATAATCATTAATTTTAAGTTATAAAATACTTTCCTGATCGAGACAAAATGTGTACTGTTGTTATATATATATATATATAAATTATTTACCGATGCCTTGAATTGAATTAGTACCATTGTATTGAAATTAGTACCAAAATAAACGAGATCTAAAAAATATATTAAATAATTATAGATGATATTTTTTATGCATACCATTGCTACTTAATTTTAACAATTATTCGATTACTCTCTGAAAGTTTTTAATTGAAATTACATTTTTTGACTTTTACGTCTTTTCATTTCTTTTTGTACTTGTTTGTGACAAGTAGTGGAAATGTACGTCACAAATTCGAATGCAAATTTATCAAAAAAATGAAGGAATTATGTAATCCTTTATTATTCCTGTTAATGTAAAAACTAGAAGGATTCGTAGTGAATTGATCAGGAGCTTCGTGAACAATAATCTATAAACTAATAGTATCAACGACTATCGATAACATTACCGAATATATCAGCGCTATTAGTTTGTAGATTATTGTTGAAGAAATAGCAAAAAGTGCTGACTAGAATTAGTGGTTAATCGATGCTCCTAATCGATATCGATTAACATTTTACGATATCGTAAAACACGGATACGTTCGATTGCCGTTCGATATAACACGGTCCCAAAATGAGGAAAAGGTAATTTAGGGGGAAGAGGAGATGTACGATCCTATCGGAATGCAGACGGGAGTGTGTCAGTTGTTGCGGTCATGTCGAAAATCGTAATATTTGCGAGCAGGGACGCGAGTCGGGCGGGACATGGTAAGCGAGAATTAGTAGCGCTCGTGGTGGTAACGGTACGAAACGAAGGAAGAAAAGGACGAGATGCATAGTAGCTCCGTTGTGGCACGGGGCTTGGGGAGCCGAATGACGTCATGTTGCTAAAGCGACGCGGCAACGCTAAGCGTCTGCGTGGGTCGACGGATGTCTGGGCCAGGATCAATAGCGTGCCAGCAACCAGGTAGTAGGTGTGAGTGTATGTAGGTTTCTGAACGGTGGCAGTCCAGGAGACGAACCTTCCGAGGTAGGACACTTCACGAGTCGAGTACAGTTCCAGTGTCGTACCGGAGAGCGCCATGCCAGTATCACCGCATCACGGAACCCTCGTTGCCTAGGATTATCAGCTTCTCCAGGTAACTATAGTTTCCACGCGTTATTCCCGATTATCGTGCCTGGCGTAGATTGATCGCGGGTAACGGCAGCTTCCCAACGAAACCCACCGGGAGGAGAGTGTTGCATGGAACGGTGATCGGAAGCCACCACCCACGGGCAAACATCCGAAACGTCCGCTCGAGTCTCGACCGATTATCGCGATTCGGTCTAGCTAGCTGCTCTAACGCGACAAATCCGATTCCGATCGAACAATCTCGCGAAAGGAAGCAAGCTCGAGCCGGAACCAGTGAGATCGATAGGAAAATCGGCGAGTAGAGACCACCGTCTGGTGGATAATCGGGGGAGTAGTATACGCAGAGATCAACAGAAAGACTGCCGAGGAAGACAGGATAGCGAAATGAGATGGAACTTGTGCTTGTGTATGGATCCCTTCCCGATTTCCCTTTTTCTCACAGAGATCGCCTTCTATTGATATCATATTGATATGATAATACCCCGTTTCACGTTTCATGCTAGTTGTGCAGCTAACTTGAAACGACACGGAAGCGACAAGGAGAAATTACTTTCCGCATGAAAATCGTCGATCAAATGGAACGTTATTTTCCTCTTTCTGTTTTTTTTTTTTTTTTTTTTTTTTTTTTTTTTTGCCACATTTTGTTCTCTCTATCGCGACGTTTGCGTATCCCGGAGTTAAAAGCGGAGTCAAAGAAGCGAAGCGTATTTCGCTTGATTAAAATTAACGCCAGATGGAGGTGTTTAGCTGCGGAAGGAAAGCAATTACTTAAAAACACGTCCGCGTATCGAGGATTTGTTTGATAAAGAAATTTGTTCACTCTCTTGCTCAAGTACTCTCGAGGAACAGGAATACAAACACGTTTCGCGCACACGCACGCTCACGCACACACATACGCGCGCTTGTACACATATACAGACACCGAGGCTGACCTAATTCGTACGACGTACCGTTCGCAGCAATCATTTGCCTTTCGCGTATCCTGTTGTCGCTTTCTACTTCTCCCGCGATTTGCGTAATTAAATGGAACGCGCAATACATCGTATTATTCAATCGACCGTCCCATTTATTCCCTCGGAGGTACCAACGAACGTGACAATATATTTTAGATAACATCGGGCTCGTTTGTTCGACGAACTTGCAAGATATTTTAATTAGAAATAGGAGGTTCATCGTTACGTCTCTCCCTCTAACGAAGAGTCACTTTCCCCCACTCGTCTTCGATATTTCTCACGATGGCTAATTATTAATTAAGCGATTTTATCGGGACAACTACAAAGTGTGTGTGTGTGTGTGTGTATACATATATACATATATATTTTGAATAACAGGCTTTCTTAAGCCGTTTCCTAATTAACGGTTCTACGTCGATGTTTTTAACTTCATCGCTGTGTTTTCGCCACTAATGGCTATCGAACGGTTTAACTTTCCCTGATAATAATCACCAGGGGCGTCGTGCCGCGAATTTTATGCGCGTTTGAGCAACGAAAAAACAGCGTACGCAAGGACAAACAGGGTGCCTTAATGTATGGTCACTCACACCCCTCGGTAGAGTAGGTCAGTGTGCGGTCAGACGCTCGTCGAGTAGAATAGGTCTGCGCATTACCGGACAAATGTCGAATTCTGCGAATATCAACCGGTTCTTCTCTTTCGTTACCCAGCCAAGTTACTTTAAATGGGGTAACGGGCGATTAATTGACGACACGGAAGAAACAGTTTTCAAGGAAACAGTGTCGCGAAATAAATGTCTGATAATTGGCAACGAAATGGGGAAAACGAACGATGTTTCTTCATATTATGCAAACTAAACTTTCCTCTCGAAGGCTTAGCAAATGAAAATTCACTTTCTAACTTCGAATAACAATAGAAGCGAAGCAATGGAACGCGTAGACGCTCGTAATGCGATTCTCCATCGAGCGGTGCACTTTTCTCGTCTGTCCCATTGCAATTTGCATCTGACTTCTCTAAATAATCATCCGTTATCGCTGACCTTGTTTCAGATGGGCGAGTTGGCTATTTCTATCTGTCGCGAGATCATTTTGTAATTTTGATCGCACTTAAACGATTAAAGAACGTCAGCTCTGTGCTCGAGAAGTTATTCAAATTTCGCTTATTCGTTCAGTTTCGATCGATGTATTCATTTTTAAATCGTTTTAAATCGTCACAAGATTTAGCTTGAAGGCTCGCTTAGAAACACGTTTGAAAGATCACTGGTATATTTATTATACTCTAACAAGTTATTTAATTTTGTATTACAGGCTGCCGCAATGTGGCCTGGAGTATTGAAGTTGTTGGTGTTACTAACAGTCTTGCTACATCCATCAAGGTATATTCTTTGCACGCTCTGCATTCCGCTCAATAGTTTGCGAACGTAACAAAATTCCATGGCATACGTTAACAAGTAGTATCGTTAGACAAGAGTAGTGTTATCGTGCTTCCTTTGGTTGATTGGTATTTGGATAATCAAGGTTCCGCTGCATATGTTCTATATCGATTCGATGCAAAGATTTTCACTGATGCACTTTCGTATCTGATCATAGATGTACGCAGCCAAACTTCCGGGAGAAGGAGAAACAAGTGTTAGACAACATTTTAGGACCAGGACGATACGACGCGCGTATCCGGCCCAGCGGAGAAAATGCAACAGGTGAATATATGGATATTCTTTTTTTACGTCCATTATTCCTTCCAGTCTTCCTTACCGAAATCGACCAATTATATCAACATTGTCATACGAAGTCGGGTGCGATTAAGGAGACAATGAAGCCCGAGCTATAGCTTAATAAGCCTTGGACAAAGAATAGTTCGTTCGTCAGTAGTGTGTCGCTGACAAGAACTTATAAATGAAATTTCTTTTTTTTTTTCTTTTTTTTTTTTTTCTTTTTTACGGCTACAACGGTTGGAACGCTCTCCAGTTGATTCCTCTACGTAAAAGAAAGGATTAATCGACGCGCATTTCAGCCGCCATTAAATGGTCCATGTTCTTCTTCCAGGTCTAGTGTAACTTCTGGTCTAGAAGATTTGAAAAGTTAGAACAAGTGTTTGAAATATTTTTGCGGCGTTCGATCGCGGTTAACGCGGAACCTTCTTGTTTCTAGCTGTCGCAAATTAATTCCGTTAATATTATTTCAACAAAGCCAGAGGATATCTTTAATTCCGTTATTACAGTTTCTCGAACTTGATCAACATTTATTACGACCGTTTATCGTAAAGATGTCCAGCATATTCTGTTCCGACATGGAAATCGACTCGCATGTCTCTCCTTAGAACGAACATACAATTTACTCTTACTTTTCTGGCTAGAGGCAGAATCTTTCCAACCAACTTCAACCGCAATACTTTAGCTGCACTGCGAGGCACTTTAGTTCAGTCTCGGCTATCTTACTTAATCAAAGATCCATATACCTTGACAGAATTGGATTTCACAGATTTAATCGCTACCGTGCAACTACTCGTTCGTTGATTCGCACAATTTCTAACCAGTAGTCGTAGCTGTGCGAGGCAAGAGAGAACAAAAAGTGAGAGAAGAAAGTGGAAGCAGGTGGAAGTGAAGTAAAGAGAAAGTTTCTCTAGGCTGTAGCGACTAAAATAGTAGAAGAAGAGCACGCAAACCGTTTTTTGAGAAGCAAGCGTTGCAAAGAGGAACGAGGTGTTCGAGGCAACGTCCGGTTTGCGGAGAGCTTCCGACGAATTCCAAGAAAATGCGAGCACAAGTTTCTCGATGACAGTCGAACGATCTTTATTCGACACGCACCGATTGCCGACTTTTAGAGAAACGTAAGCGGGGACGTCCTCACGATGGACGAACGAACGAAACTGTTCGCGTAATCGGCACCTTTAACGATAACATGACCATTCTTTCAGCGATAACACAGAACGAAAGTTTAAACTCACTTACGTCAGTCGTTGGGGTCTATTCGATGCTTTTTGGGACACGGTTCTAGTGCTTTTTCTCTCTCTTTTTTTTTTTTTTTTTTTTTTTTTTTAATATCATCCTTACGTTTCGGTGCATTATTGGCAATCGACTTCGTGAAGCGCGCGGCCAGGTTTGCGGATACTTGCAATGCCAGCAGAATCTCAGAGTAACGCTCTAAAAAGAAAAAGGCAAAGCCAGCATCCTGGATCCTTCAGTGACGGTAAAATGATACTTAATGATATTCAGCTTTTCCAGGATTTCTGTCGAACCGTCAGACACGTTGCGAAACAATGTGAAACGTTCGAGTCAATTTCGCTTCCTCCGTTGTATTATGTGAGTCTGCGTGAGAGATGGTAGTCTAACATTTGCTTATATATCCGATGGAACACGATAAGATGTTAATTAAAAAATGCGATATATTTCAATAGAGATATCGAAAATAGCGATGGTGATGGGGTGGAGAGGGAGAGGGATGATGGGGGAGAGGTTTCCTTTTTGTTTCTTTTTGCTTCGCGACACAAAGAAGCGGACGAAAATGTAGACAGGACGCAACACGCGTGCATAATGGCATTCGACAAAGAATTGCTTGTCCCGTTTCTGTTACTCCGTTTTTCGTTTCTATTGTACTTATACAAACGTGGCTGTAGTACCGTGTAATCCTATGGACAAATTTGCCACAAGTTTTTTGCCGACAGCTTTTGTCTTCTTATTATTTCCGTTTGTTAACTCGCTACGTTGTGTACAATTTTTATTTAGCGTGCTGCTTTCAGTTTCCTCTTTTTTTACTGAGATTATATTATCGACAGTCAGTCACGAAAGTCTTCACGCGCGCTTCCGCAAATTTTGAATACTCATTGGAAAAGAACAATGATTTTTAAACATTTTAAAAACGTCGACGAACGTTCAAGTTCCTGTAAACGAGGAATTCGTATAAAGTAGGTATCATTTGGCATTGAAGAAATGTGAGTGTTAAAGAAGAAATGACCCGTACAACGATCGATTTTACCGAAAACGTGTAAAATGTCGAAAATTCTAAGTGGTCGCGATCGATAGCCGAAGACTGCGTGCAGATTCTCTGCGGCTGATCAAATTTACAAATAAATAGTTAACACGGCGGCGATATTGAACGCCTCTTGACCAAAGTATTGTTGTTCAAAGTATCGGTCGAGACTTTTGCCACGTCCAACGATTTTCGTTTATTAAAATCTTCCAACACGAACGAGTGTTCTGGCACGATTTAATCCCGCGAATTAAGTTCGATCAGTCTTAATTATGTACTTGGAACACATCCCAGCCCGTGCATCTGTCTGTCCCGTGCAAAACACCGCGTGGAGTATTAAACAATGGCATTGAACGCCTCGGAAAATTGGACCACGAATTCCTTTTGTTCGATAGGTCAGAGAAAGTATAGTATATCGTCGATAATTACAGTCGACTTCGTACCGCCTCGAGGTTCATGTTGTCACGAGGGTTTTTTTTCTTCCTCCTTTTTTTTTTTTTTTCTTCTCTTTTTCCTTCCCCCATTCCCAGATGTACAGCTGCCCTTTCTTTCTTTTTACCATTAGACAGCATATTTACAGAGCAGTTTTTAGGCCACACCAATTTATCACCGCGAACGAGTTTCTAATTAGAAGCAGGGAGAGATTCGTTTTAGCTATAGGTGGCTGCGGGACGAACGTTTGCTTATTAACCATTGTTACACGATCGCTGGTTGGGGCACGTCTGAATGAGAAAAATGAGATGGAACTGGGACTGATCTGTTAGATTTATCGAATAGCAAACGGAGGTAAGACAGTAATCCTATCTACAACGCCAGTTCCGTTTATGCTAACGCGATTGCGAGAGAAGGAGGAAACAATTACACGCTTGCACTACTTGTAACAGTTGGACGCGAAGGGTGTTCGATGGGGTGTGAATAAATATTGATTAAACTTCGCGGTTAATCGAATGAAATTTATATCTCTCTCTACTCGAGTAAAGATTCGATTCCCATTCTTTATTTTTTGTTTTTTTTTTTCTTTTATCCTCGAACTCCGACTGTTTTCTTGGTTTGACATTTCCTAGCTGGAATTAGCCCCCGCCCGAGTGGGTTAGAACGGTGGAATCTGTGTTCCTTGATGCGAGAATCTAATTACCAAGTAACTCGGTTGAAAGGACCCGTCACAGCACTTCGCCCGTAGCCTCCGAACGTTGCTTTTAGACATTCTGTTCCTCCATTCTTTCTATGGTAGACCCGGCTCCGTGTAATTTCTCTACTTCTCACAAGAGCACTTCCGTCTCTCTCAACGGCAACGAGGAGACTTTGTGTCTGTGTTTTGTCGTTACCAAATACGATTCTTAACCCCGGGAGGTTAACGAAACCCGATTTTCAACGTCTCGAGAAGAGATCCGCGCGAGTCTTCCCACGTTCTGTCCCAATGGTCCGAACAGTCCTGAAAAACAACACGGCCACTCGTCGACTAGTTAGAAAACCGCTCGAGGAGATTAGCGAATCTTTGTACGTAAAAAGAGAAACGTAAATTAACTGAGTAAATGAATAAAAGAATGAAAACAAACAAACAAATTATTCCAGTAGAGTATTGTAAGACTCGAAAAAAATTTACTGACTAAAAGGGGGCTCTATTGTTTTTGCCCTTAGATGGGCCGGCCATTGTCCGGGTAAACCTGTTTGTGCGAAGCATTGCGACAATTAGTGACATCAAGATGGTAAGTATACATTAAACCAATCCAAAAATCTTTACAACGCGGTGCAATGCCATTTCTCTCTTGGCGGGTACTGTTTCCTTGTTATTTATTTATTTATTTATTTATTTTTTTTCTTTGTTGCTTGCAATAATAAAAGTAGGCGCAACGTAGGTTTTAGAGCCTCGGTAATCGATTTAATAATGATAAAAAAGAAAAAAGGAAAAGAGTAATGAAAAGAAAAGGGAAGAAGAAAAGAAGAGATTTTCGAACAAGGCCTCAGCACCAATGAGAACGGCAACAACAACAACAATGGCAACAGGCTAGCATCTTGTCCCTTCTCCGTTACCATTCATTATCGCATCAACGCCATTCTTCTCTTGCCAGTGATACCAGACTCGATAAGGATTTTCGCGGGAACGTTTTACGTAACTCGTAACGAATCGAATTGCCAATTGATTATTATTAAATTGATCGTGGTCAAGAATTTTACATTAGAAAGCAAGGTAAATAAATCATAGGGGATGCGACTCCGATTATTTTGATTTTTACATATGCTATTATTATTCCAAGAGAACAAATTTTAGTTAAACTTACCCGGTACGGGTATATTTCATTGAATGAAAAATTATACGATTTATTTATTATATAAAAGTATCAAGTTGCAAATCTGCTTATTTATATAAACGCGTGCGCTTATTCTTTTTTTTTTTTTTTTAGATGAAAAGAGCAAAAAAGCGACTTAAATCGGTACTTTGTATCAGGTTTTATTTACTTATCGTTGAAGTTCGACTGGAAAACTGCAAAATAAAATAATTTAGCATACCGTACAGCCAATTAATTTTTATTTTTAGTAAAAATTGATCGAGAAATGATTTTTATCGGTAAAACATGCTCGAACTCGGAAATAATTTTACTCCCAATCTAAATTTAAATTTTTAGTAATCTTGACAACGCGTGGGAAAATGAAACTGCTCGAACAAATCGAATCTTTTTCCAAAACGACAAGGCGTAAAAATGGTCTGTTCTGTTCCCATCGATCTCGTCTACACTCTGCTAACCATCCGCCGCCCCCTCGCCACCCTCGTCCACCCGATACACCCCCCCCCCCCGCCCCGCCCAATTTTTATCACTCAGCTATATAGATATTGTTACATGTCCGTTATTTCTTTCATCTGTGTACACACGACTCCCCATAATTTAGAATGATCAATTTCACACGAACCAATTTAGCATCTCTAGCATAGATACAGGCATGTGGCATTCTAGCTTCTATGTTCACGTATGTACATACACGTTTATACGCTACATAGGAGCACATACGTTGCAGACCGACGAAGGAAACGAGAAAGGGGAAAGAGAATGAGAAAGAACGGAAAGAGGAGGAAAAAAAGAAGGAAACGGAGAATAGAAAAGAGAAAAGACAGAGAGAGAGAGAGAGAGAGAGAGAGAGACAACGAAGGGGAGGGGCAGGGAAGGAGAGGAGTGATGAAAGGATTATTGGCAGAGTTTTCGTCTCATAGGTTCCCTCAAATTTCTCATCCCCGTTCCGATAGTTCCCTCATAGTGCTCGATCACTATTAATACGTTTTGCTACGTCGATTGCGTTCACGTGATTATGAAAGAGATTACGAATCGGGAACGTCCGTTTTACTTGTTCTACCTTTTCAAGGTGTCAGACACGATGTGAGTATAGACGATTCAATTATTTTGTTCTGGTTTAGATCTTTTACGAGAGACGCTACCGATCTCTGGGGGTCTGCGTTAGGTGAAATTACACGTTCTTACGTAGTTTCGTGGCGAACAGTAGATGCGTACGGCCATGATCGCGGGTTTTTCATGCGTGGCTGCAATGTTTTCAAGTTTTTCTGCATGCATTTTGTACGAGCTACACCCTCTATAGCGGGTGATCAACAAGGGGTATTACTCCAAGTATACCTAATCGATTGAAAATGATCTATACACCCGACGACTTCCGGATACAGTGAGTCGAAATTATTCCACGCAGCAACGTTAATTGGTCAATTAACGATCGATCAATCGACAATCGACAAAAGTAACTTTGATTCACTGTGTCGCTGAAAGTCTGTCGATCAGACGAAGGCGACTGGTAACGAATTTTCACTGCTACCTAGTTTCTCGATAAGAAGCGTCGAAGGAACAAAGTTTCGTGCAGTTTTCAAAATTCTTCTCCGTCCTTGGACATCTCTTTAAATATTCATTAACCCCCAAAAATTCTTTCTACAAACAAAAAAAGGCTTACGATATTTAAAATTAATTATAATCGTTTGCGATCAACGTCCAGTTTGCAACGGGTTAAGCGTCGATGAAGAGGCAAATTAATCCAAGGCTGCTCGAATTAATTCGACTTGACCCGTTACGATGAATTTTCCTTTAAAATGCGTTCGTTCTTAACGAGAGAACGGTAGCAGCGATGCGAGTTTTGCGTAGCAAGGATAGCGAACGCCCAACACTGACCGCAGATGAAACGTGTCCGGCGTCTTGTCCTGGTTCATGTAGGGCGGAATGGTACGCAAACACTCTGTATGGCTCAGGACGATACGCCTGGCTCGTTCAGCCAACAATTAAATAATAAATAAATTGTTGATGAAAATGCATCGATATCGCAATTATCAAATGTCAATTACACCATGCCAATACGATTGATCCTCTAGAATTCCATGAAATTATTGGAAATGATACTGCACTTGTGATTAAGTTCATTTATTGGGTATGGGAATAAGTTTTGATCCAAGTTTTGACCATAAATGGCTCGCATCTTTTCTAATCGATACGTGGATTTGAAAAGTGATTTTCGTTTGGAGTAGGTTAGTTTGAAAAAGGAAGTTCTTTTGGAGAAAAGTGCTGCAAAAACGAGTCGTTTGCTTGTGGATGTTTACGACGATCATGCTCCATCGAAATTAACTTGCAAACGTTGGTTCCAAAGCTTGAAAAGTGGTGATTTCGATGCCAACGACAAAGAACGCGATTACGTCTAAAAAAAAGTCGCAAACTGAGGAACTTGAGGAATTGCTCGATGTTGATCCATGTCAGACACTTGAAGAACTGTCTGCAACATTGGATGTCGATTGGTCCCCACTGTTAGAAAATACTATTATTTAAAAAAAACAATTAAAACTTATTCTCATATCCAATATATATATACATAACATAAAAAAAAAGGAATAGACAAATTGAAAAATATCGATTTCTTTTTCACTTAACATATATTATTTTCTTGTTCAGTGGCGCAAAGTAATAGCATATTATTACTTTGTGTAGATCACACACGAGAGATATTTAATTTGGAATAATCTATTATACGTATGCTTGTTCAATATATACGAATCTCGAAATCGAGATTAAACTTGACGGTAATTGTACGTTTGAAGCAACGCTTAACAATTCTTAGACTTTCGATGCGCGTCATCGTTCACCGAGTAACAATCGTGATAGTCCCTTCTTTAATTATTTCATCTTTCATCCGTTGCTTTTTTGTTTTTTGATAATTATGTGTTATACCGTTTCGTTGGTTCTACTTTCGATTTATTAGTTCGATGTACTTCTATTTCCTCAAGCATTTTAAATAATGGACGTTCATTCGAAGGAAAGCAGAATCGCGACAAAAGAATCTTTGTTATTGCATTAACACGTTGTTGACCGGTCACGAGTTAAGTTAAGTGGTTCTTAATCTTTTTTGAAGTCAAAGAACACTTTTGATTATATGAAAAATTTGCGGACAACAAAATTAATGATTCAAAAGCAGGCAAAAAGATCTCGCGTAAAAGAGTAAATATATTTTAGAAAATGTATTATTAAATATAAATATAAAGTAGATAAAAATTTGCCGTTTTTTATATATTTTGAATTATATAGTTTACGTATTTGATGAAATAGGAAAATTTGTTTGTCAGGGCCACCTGCCTCAGGCGTGTTTTTCATGCATAGCCCATGGCTGTGATTGAGGCTGATGAGGCTGATGAGGTCAATTTTTGATTTCTTACTATATAATTAACACTATTTGATGTTCTTTCGAATGTAATATATATATATATGTAAAAGTATTTGATTTGCAAAAGGGTGAATTTCATTTAATGCATTCTAGACGGATTGCACACCGTGTGTGCAATACATTTCCAAGACAAAAGACTGTGCGTGCAATGATGCGACTTTTTTGTAAGTAAATTTCAAGTAAATTTCAAATAAAACAATTGAAATAGTAGGAAGTTGCTGGCAACTAAACTACTAAATTGGAAAATAATTCAGAATGCAAAGAGTTAAGTCATATAAAAGTATTATTTAAATAGACAAAACGTGATATTACTCCAATTCTATCTTCATTTACCTAAGACGGAACTGTGAAGTCACGCATCGACAGAATCTTCAGCGTGCAGAAGAACAGAAGAAATGCAAAATCGCCACTTGGCACTCAAACGGTTAATTACGTTAAATCACCTTGGACATCCGAATGTCCTTTGTTTACTTGTGCTATAGTGGCTTAATTCTCGGGAGTCATGAGAATATAAAAACAAAAAAATTTGACTTTCATAATTTGGCGGTACACTTGTAAAAAACTAGCGAAACATAGCTTCAACGCATTCGAGATGGCTCATTTTTTTGAAGACCAACGTCAGAAGCTGAAAGCTCTTGCTCATTTTCTCCATTTCTGATGGTTCTGGTTTTGGGTCATTCATTTTTGGGACTAAATTGAAACATAGTAACGAAATTTTGCTTCTTTTTTCTATTTTCTGTAAGCAATAAATTGTCACTTTCATTATCACTGCTCATTTTTGCATTTCTGATGGTTCTGGCCTTGAGTCACACATTTTGGGGACTAAATTATAACACAGTAACAAAATTTCGCTTCTTTTTTCTATTTCTTGTAAGCAATAAATCGTCATTTTCATTATCACTGCTTATTTTTGCATTCTTGATGGCTGTGGCCTTGAGTCACACATTTTGGGGACTAAATTATAACACAATAACAAAATTTTGCTTCTTTTTTCTATTTCTTGTAAACAATAAATTGTCACTTTCGTTATCACTGCTCATTTTTGCATTTCTGATTGTCCTGGCTTTAGGTTACTCATTCTGGGAACTAAATTGGAACCAATACCAAATTTTAAGTCTACAAACTTCTAAAAAAACTTTTATTTTATTTACTGACTGACTCATAATTTCAATTCAATATCATTGCATACACAGCGTGCAATCCGTCTCGAATGGGTTAAGAACCAATAATTTAACTCGTGTTTTCATGTCCAAACGTCGTTGACTAATCACGAATTAACTCGTGTTTGCACTGATTCACGAAGGATTTTTAAGTGACCCACGCAAGGTTAACAATTTTTCGACGTCGACCTTTATTTTGCGTTCTTCATTTGCAAGAATTATAAAACTAGAAGGAAATGTAAATTTTTTTAGAGAATTTTAAAAATGGGATCCAAAAGAAGATCAACTATCATTTTTTTCTGTTAACAAATTTTCAAATTATTGCTGCCCTTTTTACTTGGTAAAAATTATAGAACAAGAAGGAAATATAAATTTTTTTACAGAATTTAAAAAATGGGACCCAAAAGAAGATCAACTATTATTTTTAACAAATTTTCAAATTATTGCTACCCTTTTTACTTTCTCTCAAAGTGACTCAGTGATCCACGAACTAGTATTAAAAAAATAGTAAACAAAATTTGACCCACTTCTCAAAAAAGTTCGCCATCCCTGATATAGAATATTGTAAAACCTTTGTTTATCGTGTTTAATCGTGTCCGTTCTATTATAAAGAAACTACTTTTCTCGATATTTAGAGTTTTATCACAATTTTAATACTGCAAAAATTTCAATCACGACGCAGAATGTTTTTGGAGAAATTTTCAATAAATTATACGCGCATTCTTTATCTGATTATCCAAGTGATTTAGAAATAAATTACAGCGATTCGAAAAATGATTGTTTATCGAAAGACAGTTATGAATCTGATATTAAACCACCAAAAAAGAAATGTAACAGAATCTGATAGCGAAAGTAATTTTGAAGAAGAATGAACTGAAAATGATGATACACAAAAGAAATATTAAAAATTATATAAAAGATATGTCCAAAGTTTTATTTCAATTCATTACGTATATATAAAATTTCTTGAAGTTTATTTAGATTGTTCCACTTCCACATTCAATTACGAAATAATAGCCGATGACACGAGATAGTTTCTGTATAAAATTACTGGTCAACAATGCGTTAAGATTATTTAGTAGATATGTACATATTGTATATATATGTATAGATCGATGCAACTATAATTATGCGTGAATGTATTATAGACTAATACGCATATTTTGACCCTTTTTTCAGTTTTAGTATGTCGCGTTGAACGCGTTTCTCTCAATTCAAGGCGTTTCAAGTTTTAAGAAGCGAGTGAATTATCCGATTCCATGATTTTTTCTGTTTATTTAACATTTTCAAGTGCTCACGCTTCGATCACCTCGGTTTCCCATCGCTCTCGGCTCACGAATGCTCCATTTTCTTCCCGGTTCCATCGAAACGCGCGCGAAACGCCTTGTCGGCGAGTTTATCGATTCTGTTTATTTCCACGCTTTCTCTCGCCTCGATCTTCTTTACCCATTTATGGTTTCCAGCTAAGATTTCCATCGAACAGATAGAAACGACGGATATAATGGGTCGCGTGCACTACGAACGATGCGTTGACGAACGAAAATGGAGCGTGCGTCCACGCTCGACCCGCAGGCAGTTTTGATACGTAATGAGAAAATGGTTACCACCATTTATCGAAAGCGCAAAACACTCGAGAAGCGTCTCTTTCTGTTTCATTGCAACCCCCACGATGCGTTTCATATTACTCAACGATTGATTAATTTTATTTATTCTGTTTGCTATGTTAGATGGGCCCGCGGTTGTCCGCGTCAACATATTTGTTCGAAGTATCTCAAAAATAGATGACGTTACTATGGTAAGTTAAAAAAAAAAAACTCAAATGCCCCGAAAAATCACAAACACACGTCTTACACATACCTCTTATATATATATATATATATCAGTGTTCTCGTAATTGTAAAATCCGTATGTATTATAAATACAGTGATCGATATACATGTTACGATATATATTCGCATAATCATAGAGGTCGACTCCGTTAGCTAGAACACAGTTGTCCGCCGTTTTGCAAAATGACCGCACGTTTTTTTACCGATCTCTACCAGTAGACTCACTTTCCTTCTAAGAACGAGCTTGACGCGAACCGTTTCTCTTTAACGAGTGCCCGTTTTACCGCACGTGAACAGCGAAAACAAATGTTTTTTCCACGATCAAAGTGTACATACTCATCGACGAAACGATAGAGATACTTGTCGATCCTCGTAGTCTAACAATAGTGCGTGGTCTGACACCCGAGTCTTTGCAATTACATAGCTGAAACCTTTTTTTAAAGTCACGTTCTTTTTTTTTTTTTTTTTTTTTTTTTCTTATCACGCTCTGTATGAGAATCGGGTGATGGTATGCGAATAGAAAAACGTTGAACGTTTTAGTTGTCCTAGAGTATCGGTGAATTAAACATATATTTGATCATAGTTGTCGAACGAATCAGTAGCTAGACGTGCAATGAGTATCATGTACCACACGTTTGTCTACGACGATGCATACACGTTCATCAATACCTATGTCACATACCGTACACATGTGTTTATTGTTCATTTGCTATATAGTACTCTATGCAACGCTGTTCTTTGTCTCACAATCGAATACAACAACAAAAAAAAAAAAAAGAAAGAAAGAAAAGAAACAAGAAGGACAGGAAAAGAAGGAAAGACGAAGGAGTACACGCACACGTTACACGTTTTCTCTTTACCTCTTTGTGTTGTTTCTTCCTTTTGTATCCAAGCTCTCTCGTGCGTATTTAAGGCCCACTATCATAAACTTTTTTAATTCCACTATATACTATCTCGTATGTTATATTAAGCAAGCATATGTTTTGTATGCCTAAGAGAAACTTGACTATTGCGAACAGCACGACTTGAATTTTTCGCAACGCTCGTCGCGGATGAGAAGGAAACGGATCGAGACGTTTAAAATGCTCGCAGGACGATTAACAAATAATACGCGCGTCGTGCTGCGCGTAATTAAAAAAGCTACACCACATACTGTCGCTCACACGCTATTGTGTCGTAGATGATTTAATGGAACTTGTCGTTTTTTTGACATATATGTACGTTTCTTTTCTTTTTTTTTTTTTTTTTTTTTTTCTTTCTTTTACCACGTTTACGTGTGAACCACTTAAATGTCGATAAGATGGCCGCTCGGCTCCTGGCGCAGCCGCACACACGCCAAGACACACTCTGTTCGAATTTTCTTTTTTTTTTTTTTCTTTCCCCTCTTTCACTCGTTGCGTACCAACCCTCCTCTGTTATTTTCTATCGCATACACGATTATATATATATAAATATATATTTACAGTAACGGCCGCTGGAACGTACTCTTTAATCCCTTATTGCATAATTAATTAGACTCGATACGTTTCCCCAACGCGCCGCTAATTAGATTTTATTAATACAAAGTCCGCCAAGAGGCCGTTTTTACACACGTCGACGCGCAGTTGTTACATTTATTACAAACACAGGCTGGGCGCCTGAAATTGTCGTTATTTTCGTTTGGCTAACAACCAATCGATAACCAGCCATTCGTATCGTCGATGCGTTACTTCTTAATTACCGTCCCCATTTCTTCTATCTTCTTGGACCTGCGTGCGGCTTCCTTGTAAAAATTAACAGAACGTTATGGCCTTTATGTGTTACACGGATGCGTTTCAACGTTTCACTTCCGTTTGCCCACCTTGATTCGCTCGTAAACACTTTCAGAGGCGCATCGCGCTTTTCCGTCGCCTTGCGTAGGATTTTTGAAACGATCAAAACGAGGCCCTCCAAGCTGCTATACTTTCAGTTGTTGTTATCGTACTGCTTGACAAAATGGAAAATCGAACGGACAAACTGAAGTTCCGAGTCCTTTGGGGAGGACTGTTTGCGTTCTGGCAATGTTTTACGATGTCTGAAAAGTTATTACTGTTATTATTATTATTTCTCCTCTTGTTTGAACTTACAGCTACCACGATTATACGATTGGACGCTACTTTTTCCTTTCTTTACAATAGCGGTAATTGTTTACGACAGATACTTTGTAGCTTTTGCTCTGAACATCTTCTTTTACGTGCTATAGCAGTAGAGCTGAATACGTTTCCCTTCGAATTGCGAGATACGTTGAAATGGTGAGTCATTTCCTTTTCATTTTTCGCATGTCTTCTATCGATTTGTCTGTGTAGAACGTCTAGCTCCCTTTTCTTATGCCAACAAATTAAAAATGGTCAGTATTTTAAGCCCTTTTGGTCACTATTCAAACACGAAGTTGCAGCATCCCTTGGAAATCTGCGAAGCCCCCACTGGCAGTTAAACAAATGCCAATTGGTCAAAAACGTATTTATTTTTCGACTTACAACGAGTCTCTGTAATCGAATGAGCTTTAGTATTTTAGTACTTTTATACTGATCTGTTTGGTATAAAGCTCATTCGATTACAGACTCGTTGTAAGTCGAAAAATGATTACATTTTTAAATCAGTTGGTGTTTGTAGGGGCTTCACACATTTTCAAAGAACATTTATACTTAAATATCGACCGAAAGGGATTAAAAATACCGATCAATAAAATAGAAGCCTTTTCTTATACCATTTTTTCTTAACAACGTCATACATTCCATTCTTTCCCCTCTGTTCATCGTAACTTCCGATCGCAGTTAATTTTCCATCCACTCTCCGAACTCGTGGAATTCACTTTTCACTGCGCTTTTCGATCGATCAGCATTTATACATATTTTTATGTCTCGTCCACTTAGAGGGATTTATTTCTCTTTTTTTTGTTCTTTCTCTCACTTCAGATTAAACAGAACGCGGCAAGGAGCGCATGTCCATCGACGATTATTAAATTGTTAAACCACCTTTCGGTTCGAATCGAAGTTCAAAAACCGTGAACGAAGACGAACAGAAGCATTGTGCAGTAAGGGATTAAACGATGGCGGGGCATGTGTAGCATGTTGTACAGGTGTGTGCAATTTTCAGTAATTTGATAACAGAGATGTCGATTCAGCCGCAAAGTTCGTTCGATACGAGTGTATAAATCGTAGCTGGGAACTTCGATCTCTACGAGATGGCGTCTAGAAAGTTCCTGAACTGCATAAATAAATCGACGACGGTTGCAATTAGTCGACAAAAGGTAGCCGTGGTAAACGTTTCGTTGTTATAAACGAATTCGCGAACGAATTCGCGAACGACTGGTAAAGCTTTAATGTCTCGATTAAACTTCCTCCTCGGTTCGACGAGTGATTCCAGATGGAGTATTAATTTGTTTTCTGTATTTTCTTTCCGTTTTTCGTGTTCCCTTTGTTATTAAATTCATATACGACGTTCAGAAATTATGTTTACTCATCTTGGTGCTTGTGTTGACGAACTTTTTGTCAACGGAAACAATCTGCTGGAGGTTCTCGAACCGCGAGAAGATTCCAATGATTCTATTTCGTTGCTGTGCGTTTTGTAACAGAGACAAAAACGGAGAATCGTTCGCTATCACTGTCTGGAAGCTGCTTAAAAAACGCAAAACGATCATTTCCATTCTCATTCGTCACAGATTACAACGAGCACGTATTTTCATCAAACTCGATCGTTCAGCCATCGCCAAGAGATCGTTTCCTTTTATATTTCACTCGTTTATCCCCTCAACTTCGTCGCTGAAAAAGATTCCAAATTTCAATTTGTCGATAGTCGCTGCGCACAGTGTTTCAGGTTTGAAAACAGAGCGTTTCTCGTAAAATTCAGTACAACGCGACGACACCTGATTTCTCTCGCGTATTTGTTCACCGTCAGCTTTCTTAATCATTGTTAGATTTAGATATAGTCAGGAGGTATTTTCTGGCTTTGAGAGTACGACCGTGATTTCGTGCGTTTTTTATCTAATTCCGTCTTTTATCTAATCAGCCTTAAGTTCAACTCAAGATCGTAGCTTGAAACTGAACGACTCCGCGAATTACTAAAACGCCTTTCGTTTGAAACAGCAAATACGACGCTGTACGATGTTTAACTCGTCGAGTGCGTAGCTAAGCTGCGTAAAAAGTGGTACCGCTTTTTAAAGCAAGATTCAACTGTTACTACGGTCGTGGCGACTCTGGTCGAAGATCTAATCATCGCTGTCTCGATCGCAGGAGAAGTCTGAGATGTCAGAGAAGAATGCTTAACTTCGTTAAAAGTGCGACAAATGGGACCGTTGTTCCAAGAAGAGCCAACATCGTTAACGACGAGTACTTCTCGAAATGGATGTTTCGTTAGAACCGATCATTCGACACGCGTCTCGTCGCCATTTCTCGAAACCCTCGTACTCTTCCGCGCTGGTTCGTCTGCGTCGAGGAGATCGGACGCGCAGGAATCAGCCATTGCTCCCAGCGAGCGGCATAAAATGGCGTCGAGCCGTCGCATGGTATATTTAGGTCGCGCGACATTTACTTTACAATTCAACAACGCGTCGCATCGCGAAACATTTCGCGGGACATTAGCCAGCCTGGTTGCTCTCACGCCAATCGGATCATACTTCCACACGTCATTTCATGGTCATTCGCTTGTTCTGCTCTAACTCGAACGTTTTACAGGCAAGCATACGCCGGGTCACGTGTTCGTCCGTCTTTTAGCGAGACTGATCGAAAAACTAGAGACCATTTCGAGGTCAGCGACCTCGCAGGACTCCCTTTTTTTTAACGAGAGTTAAAACGGTTGTCGATTATTCGGAACTGCGGTCACCTCGCGGATTTCAACGCCCT
This sequence comes from Xylocopa violacea, assembly GCA_963969225.1. Taxonomy (NCBI): domain Eukaryota; kingdom Metazoa; phylum Arthropoda; class Insecta; order Hymenoptera; family Apidae; genus Xylocopa; species Xylocopa violacea. Next base: position 16,686,875 of record CAXAJV010000015.1, read on the forward strand.
TGAGTTACGTCGTCAAGGTCAACAGTCGCAGCATTTCCTCCCACGCGAGTTACGCGCGAAAGTATTTTTTAATACCACGCACCAAGTAGGTTTTGGTTAGTCTGAATTCGGTTTCCGATCGAGTTTCGGGTTAAATCAGTTTGCGAATCCACGATTGAATCACGTATTTACCGCGATCGTTCGTTCGAATTCGAATTTCGTTTGAATTCAGTGGAACCCAGTGAATCGAATCTAACTTGGCCTCGATTTACCCCAAACTTTGCAAATACGATACGCGTATTACGAAAAATACTTGAGCGTCTTATTTTTCTTTTAAATCAAGATCGAACGACGGTTACACGTATCCAGGAAACAAAAATCTAGAACGTTGATGTTGACAGCGTCTAACATTTCGAGTGCATCGAAATCGTTGCGCGGATCGAAGCTTGCGAATAATTGCCGACCGATTCCCCAAAGACTGCCACCTCCTTCGTCGCTTCACGTAATGTAGCTCTTCCGGGGGAAAAGAAAGTCCGGTTCCTCCTAAAAGAAAGAAAGAAAGAAAAAAAAAAAAAAAAGAAAAAAGAAAAAAGAAATAAGAAAGAATGAAAAATGCAAATAAAATCCACGCAAATCTCGGAAGCACGGTAACTGATTTTTAATTAATCGATTTGTTTTGTTCTGTTCCGGTCGACGTATTAGATGGGCCGACAAATGTGAAGGTCAACATCTTTCTCCGCTCTATCAGCAAAATAAATGATTATAACATGGTGAGTGCAATCTAAGTAAATCATCTCAACAAAAGGCCTATATATAACGATCTGTATATCCACACGTTGTGTATATCTATTAATATTTTATAACGTCACGTGTACATGATCGCCGTAAGACTTGCACTTGTCTGTAATTGTATTTGTATTACGTGTCGTCTGTATATATATATACGTATGTGACGAGCATAGCCGACCGAACGATCATGCATACATATAAATATATACACGGTGGATAAGCCGCGCTGACAGTTGAATGTGTGCTATCAGTCGCACCTCGTTGATTTTTCTCGATGTCGTTTACTGTCGTGTTACTATATATATATATACATATATGAAACATCGGTATTATAGTCTCTGTTATGTACTGATTGTTACGGAACGTATACGATTTTTTGACTGTGCTGGTCGTTGCATTCACGTCTGTGCCTTGTTGGAATCTTTTTTGCTCTAGAGAACCAAAGAAACGAAAGAGGCGCGACAAAATAACGAGGAACACGCGGGGAACGATATCGTGCACCCGCGTACACGTAGAGCTCGACCCGTGGATGCATTCTTGTACAACGTTTTCAGTTGTCGCCCCGTTCGATCATGCGTGCGATCGACTGTCGGATTTCATTACGTCTCCTTCCGTTTTCGTTTCGATTAATTGAACACCGTTTTTAAACACCCCAATTCGGCTCAGATCGTTCCTTTGCTCCTCGGAAGCGAGTTTCCGCCGCCATCCCCTCGCGATACGCGTTTTCCGGATGCACTCGCGTACCGGTCGCACCACTTTTTCTCGCTCGTAACTTGTGACCATCGCGCGAAAACGCACAGTTTCCCTCGGAGATTCGCGACGAAAGATCTGACGCTGGAAAAGCAGCCCACGAAGAAACTCGAATCCTTTCGAAATTCCATTCGCATCCTCCATTTCGCTACGTTCATCCACCTCGTGCGTCGATGCAAAAATGTCATCCAGCTTTCGCGCGAAGATACGATCCTTCGTATGCCAGCCATCGAAGTCGAAAGTCGAACATCGATACCCCTCGAACATCCCTCTTCTCTGACACGCGTCTCGATTTTTCGTTCTCGTTCTCTCATTTTTTCAACGATTACCAAAGTTTCGAGTCATCACGATCCACGATCATTTCTCAGATCATTTCTCTCGATCCTCGATGAAAGAATTCGTAATCGAGACGAAACATGGACGCGCTTTAGTTCTTCGTTGCATCGTGTCTTGCTTTGTTATACGTAACGTGATTATAATATTTCTAAATAACACGGAATGGACACTAAAAATAAATAATAAACGTTACATAAAACAGTTACGCAATGGGGGGTTGATTGTTCCATTTAATCGAACACTAGAAGAAAAATAAATGGCAATGCGAATCGAAACGGTTAATAACCAGTGAGATAACAAAAAACAATTGATAACCAATGGTCACGTGATTACAGTTTGTTGCGTAAAACATTATCGTGAATGAGACAACGGATTTGCAAAATTTCTTTATTCCACGAATTTCAGTTTTCAGTGAAGAAAATTGTCAGAAATGTTTGATGCATTTCTCTCGACTTTCGCGCGTATCATCGCGTACTTTATTTATTACACACTTCCGTATTTTCCTCCAATATCCAGTGTTCGCATAATAAATATGACATGTCAGGGGTGGATTTAGGTTGGTTGAGGCTTTGGGCAGAAAAAAATTGAAGCTGTCTAAATATTAAATCTAAAAAAGAAAAAAAACTTAAGTATTGAATTGTGAATTTTATTTAATTAAATATAATAGGAATTATAAATAAAATAATTGCAATAATAGAGTCGATAATGCTTTTTTTTCTTTATTTTCTTGCAACATTTTATTCTGTCTCGACATTTTTCTCTGTCTCGAAATATTAAATAAACTTCTTTCTAAATTTTTGTTTTGCAAATTGATTAATTATTGCTTCGCAATTGAGGCATCGAGGATGATCATTTTCTATATTCAAAATAGATATAAAATTGAGCCTTTCTTCGCTCATTCTATTTTTTAAATAAATTTTTACTCTTTTTAACGAAGAATCCATAAATGATTGAATATAATGGAACTAAATCATGTTTCTCTAACTTTTCGCTATACAAAAAACAAAATGTTCTTCTGGATTCATCAACAAGAAAATATACAATTGGTGTTCTTTTAAATAAACTATTTAAGTAGAAGTGCTTGATTTGCAAAAGCTTCTCTTAAATCCGTTTATATCAATTATATCAATTTATATTTCATTGGAAATTATTATCGTACGCTATTTTTAAAATCGTGGCTGTCTTCGATCATTGTACTTCTTAAATAAGTTTTTGCTCTTTTTAACGAAGAATTCATAAATAATCGAACGTAATGAAAGAAAAAAAAGTTCCGGATTATTTATAATAATCCAATAACGTTGTCATATCAATAAAAAAATATACAATTGGTGTTCTTTTAAATAAAATGTTTAAGTAGAAGTGTTTAATTTGCAAAAGCTTCTCTTAAATCCGCCAATGCAATTTCAATTTATATTTCATTGGAAATTATCTTACGCTATTTTAAAATCAAGTCTGTCTTCAATCATTGTACTTCTTAAATAAGTTTTCGCTCTTTTTAACGAAGAATGCATAAATAATCGAATGCAATGAAACTAAATTATGTTATCTTAACTTTTCATTATACAAAAAAAAAAAAGAAATATGAAAAACTTTGAGGCCCTGGGCGTCTCCTCTTAAATCCGCCACTGCGTATCGTGCTCAAAACTTACGTAGTTTAACTCTTTGGGGCACAGGATTTCGGAAAATAAAATGGCGTCGAACTGTCGCATGAAATATTTAGATCGCGCGAATTATGAATTTGTTGCTATAATAGACTCATATTGCACAGAAATTTGATTGATTTTTCTTTCAAATTAAAAAAAATTGGTATATTTTTATTAACAAAGATGAACACGTTGAAACTTGCCAACACAAGCGAAAACGTTTATAACATTTGCTGATAGCATTACTAATTGCTTTACGTAAGTAAGACTAAATACAAATGCAACTATTGCAATATTTCGTGGTGGATCTAAAAATTAAAAAGGTGAGACATTTTTTATCCCATCGTGCTCCAAAGAATTAACATTTAACCCTTTGCACTCGATGACTTTCTCGATCGCAGATCATTTTTTCTATTACCAATTTCTTCGTGAATACAACTAATCTCAGTTTTCAACAGTTGAAAATCAATTTAATCTTCATTCGAACTAATTTCACTTTTGAAATTCATTTTTGTAGGGCTTCGAAACTTCAAATCAGTCGATGAGAAACTCGAGTTGTCGTATGAAACGCAATAGTGACTGAGAGTCGTCCTTCGAGCGCAAAGGGTTAACCCATTTGCATCATAAGAAAATATGAAAAGAAAACCACTATCACCAAACTTTTTCTTATTATATTTGAATATAAAAATGACTACAACTAAAAGAACTTCATATTTCAGCATTATGCGAAAAAATAAATTGCCAATACGTGACTTACATCCGTATATAAACACATTTTGTTTGGTAAAATTTGAAATATCTTTACACCACCAACGCCTGAAAATTTCTGTACTTTAGATAACTTATTTTTTTCTTCCCACTCGAATTCACTGTTATTCTCATTTCGATTATTATCAGCATCGTCACTGTCCGATCTTATTTTAATAATTCATCTTCGTTTCAGTGGCTTAATTTCTTCTTCACTATAATCAGAATTACTACTTTTATTTCCAACAACACTCTTCATTTCTATTTTTTAGCTAGCAATAATATGATAGTGACAAACACAAAATGATAGTAACCAATACAAATTAATAGTGATCAAAACGAATTGATAGTGACCAACACAAAATGATAGTAACCAACACGAATTGATAGTGACCAACACAAAATGATAGTGACCAACACAAAATGATACTGACCAACACGAAATGATAGTAACCAACAAAATTGAGTATACATATGTGTTTGGTGGTAGTAAACAAAAAAATTGAGCGTATATATACGCTAATGATGCAAATGGGTTATAGCTAAATCGAAACGAACCGACGCAAGGAGACGCGCAAAGATTCGATGACTTTCGACTCCGAGGAAGAAAGCTCGATAACATCTCTCAACCCGCGAACAGCATTTTAACGTCGCAAACACGCGTTTGAGTCGAAGACGACGATAATCGACAGCATCGTCCGAGTCGAAGGAGCGGTCTTTCTTTCCTGACTCGATCTTTCGACCTCCAGGTTTTCTAATCCACCGCGTAGCAGCATGATGGAACAGCGATTGTCCAAAATGGCCGCGATCGCCATGTTGATACACGAGTATCACTTAATTACTCGACGAGCAACCATTGCGATCGTCACGAGTCGTGCATATACTTGTCTCTGTTTTTTCATTCATTATTTTTTCTATTCTAAAGTTGCATGCTACATATGTATATGTACAGTCAGCCCTCGTATAACGCGGTGCCCTTATGTTTTCATACAACGCGAAGCGAAAATCGCGAAAGCTTTTCGAATTTTCTACGCGTAGTAAACTGTATCTTGTCTTTTGTATTTAGAAAATTTTATTTCGTAACTTGGTGCTGTGAAAACGCAATGTAAGAGCTGCAAAAAGTGGAGCTGAGATAACCCTTTGCATTCTGTTGTCGTCGATAATGCGACACTTAAAATATCATCATTTGATATAAACGTTTGTTTTGGTGAAGATTTAGAAACTTGAACTTGTTTTATACAATGTAGCTAAGGATTAAATACTTTTTTCTTTTTTTTGTATTTTTTAAGTTGCGTCAAACCGATTGGGTCATTGGCAATCGCTTGAAATTTACGGGTGTGTCATTTAATTATTGTTTTTCCATTCTGGACAGGTGGTTAGATTAGAAACAGCATATTTATGATTTGTTTATTGCAGCAATCGTATTTTCTTTTTATACAGTGTTGGAACTGTTGGTGTACTGTGTGAGTCTCTCGACTGGAATGCAAAGGATTAAAGTGATAATAACAAAACTTTACTTCAACCCTTTGCACTCTGAATTATTTTTCAATTTAGCAGTTTAGCTGCAAACAAATCTCTACTATTTCACGTGTTTTATTTGAAATTTACTTAAAAAAGTTGTCAATTGCAGCACAGTTCCTCGACTGCTACTTGTAAACTCTAAAACAACTCTAAAACTTTGTTTCTTTTTCTTATTTAGCGATGTCGAGTCACGCTTGAAAAAGGAGCGCAAAGGGTTAATGAAACTACGAAGCTCGATTCGTTGCTCAGAAAAATTAGTCAAAGTTTGTCCTTTTCTCAGCGCAATTCTGAGGCGATGGTCTTCGGTTCTTTCTGGAAAATTCAAGTGGGCTTTGAGAATTTATGGTGGTTGCTTTGCCAGCGAGCTGGGGTTATCGCGATGCCCGCCACAGGGTTTTCTGGGCCCGTGGTCGAATTAAATTTTTTACAGCAAATTTTTCTGATTTATACTTTATTTACTTCTGAGTTTCTTATTTCATTTTTATTTCCATATAACGTGGTACGAATTAATAATAATTTTATGTATATACTAAACTGTATCTTGCCTTCTATATTTATCAAATTTTATTTCATAACTTGCTGCTCTGAGAATGCAATTTTCACATAACGTGACACGAATTAATAATAGTATTAATAAAATTAATAATAATTTTATATATGTGCTAAACTTCATCTTGCCTTTTGTATTTATCAACTTTTATTTTTTAACTTGCTGCTCTGAAAATGCAATTTTTCTATAACACAGAACGAATCAAACTGATTTAGATTTTACTTACTTTTGAGTTTCTTAAAGCGCAGTTTCCATATAACGCGATATAAATTAACAATAATACTATATTTGTACTAAACTATATCTTGCCTTCTATATTTATCAAATTTTATTTTACAACTTGTTGCTCTGAGAATGTAATTTTCATTTAACACAGAACGAATCAAACTGATTTATATTTTACTTACTTCTAAGTTTCTTATTCCGTTTTTATTTCCATATAACGCGATATAAATTAACAATAATTCTATATTTGTACTAAACTATATCTTGCCTTTTATATTTATCAAATTTTATTTCACAACTTGCTGCTCTGAGAATGCAATTTTCATATAACACAGGACGAATCAAACTAATTTAAACTTCACTTACTTCTCAATTTCTTAAACCGCCGTTTCCATACAACGCGATACGAATTAATCGCGCTATAGGAGGGTCGACTGTATATTCCAGAGTCTAGTCTATCCTCTTGTCCTCACCAATTCATCACTATCCACGTCCCAGTCATCTGTCTTTTATCATCTGTATCTTCTCTCTATCTATCTGCCTCTGTTTCGTTGTCGTCCATTTATCATTGGATCATAAAATCGCGAGGAATATCGAGAACAGATCCGCCTCGATGGATCAGATCGAATTTCATCGGGTCATCGATCAACCCGTCCATACGTTCAATTTTCATACTCGATGGGGAAGTCTGCGCAAAACCGTCTTTCAGACTTAGTAAAATCGAATTTAGCTCGTTTTCAACTGTTTTTGCATCGTTTTCAGTGGATTTTAAGATTGTGCTCTCGCTTTTCCAAATGGTAGATCAGTTGCAGAAAGATATCAATTTACTAACCCGTTCGAGACGAGGCAATTTTTCTGAAGACCATCTTTAGGAACGAAAATTTGTTATTTTGTTTACTTTAATTATTTTTGATAGAAAAATTGTTTGCGATAACAATTTCTCATCCTGTTATTGTAGTGCGCAGGATATTTGACCAGCCGAATCCATGTGATTATGGAATTCTTAATTACAACGGTGCTGAACTGTCGCCCTTAACTGTTTGAGTGCCAGACGACGCGATCCTCCAGTTCAGTGCTTAAAAGTGCCAGCTACTTGATGAGAATTGCTAAATTAGCTGCACGAAGGACACTTATAAGAATGGCACAGAAATAATAACACAAAATTCTCTACTGATAAGTAAAAAAACAGTTTGCTGTTTAGAACTTTGAGACGTAAAAATTGAGAAGTGCCATTGCGCTGCATGGAATTTTGAGACGTAAAAGTTGAGAAGTGCCATCACGTTGTTTGGAACTTTGAGACGTAAAACTTGAGAAGTGCTATCGCGCTACTTGGAATTTTGAGACGTAAAAATTGAGAAGTGCCATCGCGCTGCTTGGAACATTGCATTCCCGTTTAATGCTTAAAAGTGCCAGCTACTCGATGAGAAGAGCCAAATTAGCTGCACGAAGGACACTTATAAGAATGGCACAGCAACAATAACACAAAATTCTCTACTGATAAGTAGAAAAACAGTGCCATCGCGCTGCTTGGAACTTTGCATTCCTCTTTAATGCTTAAAAGCGCCAGCTACTCGATGAGGAGAGCCAAATTAGCTGCACGAAGGACACTCATAAAAATGGCATAGCAACAATAATACAAAATTTTCTACTGATAAGTAAAAAAACAGTTTGCTGTTTGGAACTTTGAGACGTAAAAATTGAAAAGTGCCATCGTGCTGTTTGGAACTTTGAGACGTTGAAGTTGAGAAGCGTCATCGCGCTGCTTAAAACTTTGAGACATAAAAATTAAAAAACGCAATCGCGTAGCTTGGAATTTTGAGACGTAGAAATTGAAAAGCGTCATCGTGCTATTTGGAGCTTTGAGAGGTAGAAATTGAGAAGCGTCATCGGGCTGCTTAAGATTTTGAGACGTGGAAATTGAGAAGTGCCATCGCACTGCTTGGAACTTTGAGACGTAAAAATTGAGAAGCCCTATTGCTCTGTTTGGAATTTTGAGACGTAGAAATTGAGAAACGCTATCGCGCTGCTTGGAATTTTAATGTTTAGAAATTGAGAAACATCACCACTCTGCTTGGAACTTTAAAGCTTAGAAATTGAAAAACGTTATCGTTGTGCTTGGAACTTTGAAACGTAAAAATTGAGAAGCCCTATCGTGCTGTTTGGAATTTTGAGACGTAGAAATTGAGAAACGCCATCGCGCTGCTTGGAATTTTAATGTTTAGAAATTGAAAAACATCACCACTCTGCTTGGAACTTTAAAGCTTAGAAATTGAAAAACGTTATCGTTGTGCTTGGAACTTTGAAACGTAAAAATTGAGAAGCGCCATCGCTCTACGTGGAATTTTGAGACGTAAAAATTGCGAATTGCCATCGCACTGCTTAAGATTTTGAGACGTGAAAACTGAGAAGTGTCATCGCGCTGCTTAAAACTGTGAGACGCAGAAATTGAAAAGCGCCATCACACTGCTTGGAACTTTGAAACGTAAAAATTGAGCAACCGCGTTTCTTAAAACTTTCAGACGTAAAAATCGAGAAGCGCCATCACGCTCTATAGCAACTTCAAGCGTAGAAATTTAGAAGCACTATCGCGCGCCATTGCAGTCCAAAAGTCCGTGGCATTCAAACGGTTAAGGAATGGCGAGCGTCGATGCGTTTTCGTTGAAGACGTTCATGGCGACAGTTGTGAAAAACAAAAACAGACGAAAAGACGATAATACTAATTATATATATTCAGTTTTTTCTTATATTTTACGATAGCGGTTCTTAAACTAACCCCTGGGATTCTACGTAGCCATTACTGGAGATTTGCGAAATAATTTTTACATTAACTTTACATCCCCCAACTTCTCACTTTTATTCAAACAACTCATTTAATAAAAATTCTATATAGTCAAGAATTTTCATATTTGTTGCTATTTAACTAGTTATTGGGTTTATTGTTGGAATGTGATTCGCAAAAAAAAGTGTTATTCACGAGGGGCTTCTCGAATTGCATAAGTTTAAGAACCTCTGTTCTACTTTATATTCAGTTTTGTTTATATTAAGTCATAGTTTATGGTTTAGTGTTTATATTTACTTTTGTTGTCTTTATTTTTAATGAATAGTTTTTAAGATCAGAAGATCTGAGTAGAAATATTCTTACATTATCATCTTTAATATTCAGTTATAGTTTATGGTTTAGCGTTTACATTCAGTTTTGTTGTCTTTACTCTTAATAAATAGTCTTTAAAGTCAGAAGATCTGAATGGAAATGTCCTTACATTATTATCTTTAATAGTCAGTTTTGCTTATATTAAGTCATACTTTATGGTTTAGCGTTTATATTTAGTTTTGTTGTCTTTACTCTTAATAAATAGTTTTTAAAATCAGACGATCTGAATAGAAATATCCTTACATTATCATCTTTAATATTCAGTTTTGTTTATATTAAGTCATAGTTTATGATTGTTTTTACTCTTAATAAATAGTTTTTAACATCAGAAGATTCGATTGGAAATATTATTATCTTTAATACAATGATAACACACTGCAAGTCATCTTATCTTCTACCAATGATTCATAATTCAAGTTTAGTTTTAAAGCTCACACTGTGTGTTGCTCTTCTCGAATGGGTTAACGTTCGTAAGTCATAATAAATCTGTTAACGATAGTAATTTTACACAGACATATACAAAATCATCTGAATTCGTTCTAATCTTCAAAAACAGTAAACAATTTTTATTAATTTTTATCCTAATGATATTATAAACTCTGTAGTGAATTAAATTAAAACAGAAATGTTTAGTCAATCCATAAGTCGCAATAGAGGTAGCAGTTTATACTTAAGTAGCATACCTAAGAGAATATGGAATAAAAAATTTGTTTTAGTTAATTACTAGTTAAAAAATATAGTTTCTTCTACACTTAAAACACTTATAATGATAAAACACTTATTGTGTTTTAAAAATAGCTCCTGATTATTATTTTTTCACATATTCAATCGTAAACAATTGTTATCGCACTCAAAGCAGTTATTTATAAACTATAATTTAATATAACAGAGTTTATTTATAAATTATAATTCTCATTTAAACCAGCCAACCTTTGGAAAGAAGACACCGCGCAATTATAAAATAAAACGCATCGAACAATTCACCTCCTAGGAAATTTTAGAAAAAAAATAAAAGTTTCGTTAAATTGTAACAGAAAATCTAAAAAATATTACTGGTTTTACCATTTTTATTATAAAGGGGTTTAACGAATACAATTTTATAAAACAACTGTCAACCATAGATTCTTAACGTTATATATAGATATACACGGTTTTGTACAGATTTCTCCTAATCGCGATCATCAGAATTCTACAATAAATAAGAACTGCATAAATGCGACAAATCGCGAGATCTCGACGATGAACAGTAAAAAGAAAACAGAAAAGAAGGCGTGGCACAAGGCTAACGAAACGAAGAGTGACGCAGCGTTCAGGTCAAAGCGCAGGGCTCTTCTCAGAAACTTTGCATCACCAGCGATCATTTTTCTCTTAAACCACGCCACACCAATTTCAGAGGACACCTTCGTCGTTCTTCAGAGGACAATATATTTCAGAGAGGTTACTCTTTGGAGAACTCGTTTCCATTATTCTTCAGAGACTAATCACTGGGATACATTTTCCAGGGTGTACCTCCTTGCACTAGCGTGGCGCCATTGTTGGTTCCAGCGACATACTTTTCACGCTTTAGATACCGCGATAACTATTCGCTTCCAGCAACACTCGCGACTTGCGAAAGCATCCTATTATACTGTTAATAGCATTGAAAAACAAGATATCGCGATAACTATTGGCTTCCAGCAACACTCGCGACTCGCGAAAGCATCCTATTATACTGTTAATAGCATTGAAAAACAAGATATCGCGATAACTATTCGCTTCCAGCAACACTTGCGACTCGCGAAAGCAACCCACCATATTGTCAATAGCGTTGGAACACAAAATGTCGCCATAACTATTCGCTTCTAGCAACACTCGCGACCCACGAAAGCATCTCACGATATCGTTAATAGCATTGAAAAACAAGATATCGCGATAACTATTTGCTTCTAGCAACACTCGTGACCCACGAAAGCATCTCACGATATTGTTAATAGCATTGAAAAACAAGATATCGCGATAACCATTGACTTTCAGCAACACTCGCGACCCACGAAAGCAACCCACCATATTGTTAATAGCGTTGAAAAACAAGATATCGCGATAACTATTGGCTTCTAGCAACACTCGCGACCCGTGAAAACATCCTATTATATTGTTAATAGCATTGAAAAACAAGATATCGCGATAACTATTGGTTTTCAGCAACACTCGCGTCCCACGAAAGCAACCCACCATATTGTGAATGGCGTTGGAACACAAAATGTCGCCATAACTATTCACTTCTAGCAACACTCGCGACCCACGAAAGCATCTCACGATATTGTTAATAGCATTAAAAAACAAGATATCGCGATAACTATTCGCTTCTAGCAACACTCGCGTCCCACGAAAGCATCCTATTATATTGTTAATAGCATTGGAACACAAGATGGCGCGATAACTATTCGCTTCCGTGACTCGTAACCACTGATCGTTGAACGAAATCCTAATCCTGATTCTGATCGATTAAGAATCGATGCGACGCAACGATATCTACGACCAAGGAACTGTTTCGTTTAACGCGCTCGACAGAGTATTGGGTTGGCAACTAAGCTCCTGACGTTTTTTTCAATTTTGGAACCCATGGTCCGCACTTCTGAACCTTTCTCATCGAGTGAGGATGTTTCTTTATAGCAGTGAGGGAGCATTCCATTTTCTCTGATAGTTGTCTTGTCGTTTGACGCAAATTTTTGTGTAAAAGTTGGTTTAATTGGTCTTCATCGAACTTAAGTGGACGACCAGAACGAGGCGCGTCTTTGAGGTGAAAATTTCCATTTTTGAACTTGGCATACTAATCGCGAGCGGTTCTTTTAGCTATGGTATCCTCTTCATACACAGCACAAGTGTCGCGAGAAGCTTTCGCAGCCTTAGAACCTTGGTGAAAAGCAAAAAGAAGGAGGTAGTGGAAAATGTTCATTTTTCTCAACTTGACATTGTATTTTAATGATCCAAGTAATTTTGTATTTAATTATTTATTAATGCTTGACCATTAATAATCACTTAAAAAATTATTTAACCATTTAATGTAATTCCCAGACCCGTATAAATTATGTATAGGGTTCAAGTAATTTTTAATTTAATTATTTAGTAATGCTAGACCATTAATAATCACTTAAAAAATTATTTAACCATTTAATGTAATTCCCAGGCCCGTATAAATTATGTATAGGGTTCAAGTAATTTTTTATTTAATTATTTAGTAATGCTAGACCATTAATAATCGCTTAAAAAATTATTTAACTAATTAACTTAATTTCTAGGCTCGTATAAATTATATATAGGGCCTAAATAATCTTGTATTTGATTATTTATTAATGCTAGACTATTAATAATCATTTAAAAAAATTATTTAACCGCTTAACTTAATTCTCAGGCCCGTATAAATTATGTATAGGGCCCAAATAATTTTTTATTTAATTGTTCATTAATGCTAGACCATTATTGATCACATAAAAAAAATATTTAACCACTGACCTTAATTCCCAGGCCATATGAGTTATTTATAGGGAAATTAATTGCGGTACAACAAAACATCCTCTTTCAAATGATTTGAAACATCATGCAAAAAATATTAAAATCGAAAAAAACGGCGGGAACTTAGTTGCCAACCCAATATACAATATTTCGAGCGGAGATAATCGCTTTTCTCTGCGCCGTGGAGACATTCGAAGGAAAATCATGCAAACATAATTTAGCTCGTCGCGCTAGAGGCTTGATTGTGATTATGTAAAGTGAAAATTATACTTTTTCCATGCAGGAACATTTCGTATGGTTTTCCTCGACGTGTAAAAGGACGACACGGTATGTACCGTTCGTCTCAGTGGGACGATCTTCTTCCTCCAGTTCTTTGATCTTCGTTTCATCCACCTTTTTCTCTCATTTCTTTCTCTTTCTCTTCTTCTTCTTCTTTTCTATCCTCTCTTTCTCTCTCTCTCTCTTTCTCTCTAAATACGTTCTCTAAAATTTTTCTTCTTCTTTTCTTTCCTTTTTATCACGCACATACGATCATTTAACTTGAGCGGCTGCTAGAAAGATGTCTTCCAGTCTATGATAGCGAAGCTACGGTGTAGGATAAGGTCCGCACGCTTTGCGTTAGGCGAAGTTCGCAGAATTGTTGCATTCACTATTTGCTTGAACCGATTTATTCTGTATTTTAAAGGGAGAAACGGGGTTCTTTCGTTTGTCTTCCTTCCTTTTTTTCTACTTTACGTGTGTGGCCGACATTGCTTGCAAATAGGAAGCCCATTACGATAGTCAACGACTGATTAAGAAACTCGTCGACACTCGTCCACGTTCTAAATCTAAACGTTTGCTACCGATATAAACTAAACAATTACTTTCGACGTTAGATCGATCTTATAATGTAATCAAAATTGATCTACGAAGTGCGCATTAGTCACGAATAATCATTAATTGTAACAAAGTGAACCGTCGTTGAAACGTCGAACTTAGATCGTTGTCGAACGTTAAAGAATTGAAAAAAGGAAAGGGTATCTCACGACGCGCGTATACGATAATTATATGCGATGCTTAAATCTTTGTGTTGAACAGTAAAACACGCGAGTTCTTTGTATATCTGTATAGATGAATGATGACTAAAAATACGAGCCGTCTGTCGGATTATTAGCTGACTCGTACCACTTGCGCGTAATATATTCATGAAAGTGAAAGTGAATGGTTCGAGTGAACTTACGAGACACATCAGTACCTTCGTAACGTCGAATCGATCAAACGACGTTGAACAATTAAGTGTCATTCTACGAGCAAGGAACTGTGGCGTCGACAGTTCCCATTTCACGCGCGCGCGAACCATAAACTGCGACACTCGTCGCATCGTTCGAGAAGAGAATCAGTCACGACTGTAAATCGTGACGAGAAGGAGAGCAGTAAGTTTCTCAACGGACGATAAAACGGACTTTTTGCGTTTTGATCAAACGTTCGACGTCGAAGAGAAAATAAGAACGTTTCTCGTGCCACCACTTGACTATTGGTTACCAATTTTTTTTTCAGAGCTGTGACATTTTCATTTTTCTCGATAAGTTTGGATGGGACACTTTATGGCGTTTATATTTTATATTTTCGAGGCAAATAAACAGGATTTTTCTAATTAATAACGACTCTGGGCGTTTGCAATCTTTTTTTCATGGGACACCTTGTGTGGACAGATTTTTTCAGCACAGAACATTTTTCAAACCCTAACTGGCTTTACTATGCTCGATGATAGAGAATTTTTTAAGCGATGGGCGATATTAACGGTGCCCAAAAGTTTTTGCGACTTTCTTTTTTTCGATGCAAGTTATTTGTCCTAGTTGATCGACATAAATGAAAAAAAATCACGCTACAAGCGGATAAATAAAAAAAAATACAAAAGAATGTATACGTCGGGAGGCTTTATAGATCCTCCTTTGCGACATGTTGCTCAATTTTCAGAAACTCTCGCGGATAATGGTAAGTGTTTGCAACCAGGAATTAATCGGCGATAAAAAAAAAACCGTCGAACAAAACTGTCGCCAAGAGCAGAGCACGAACCGTACAAAGGTCAGAGAAACGTAACCGAGTGTTAAACGAACAACCGAGAGCGACGAATAAAAAAAGGAGGAGAATGAAACGGGACGAACACGAGAGGAGATCACGGCTAGCTTTTAATTTTCGTTCGACTCGATCTCTCTGAGCACGCTGCCGCAAAAAAAGTAGGAAAAAACACCGAAAAATTCGCAAAACTAAATATAAAAATGAAAACCAATATACTTTGGAAGCCTTCTAACCCCTCTTACGAGTATAGAAAAATGTACAGGACGCCGTCGACGTGGACAGGTCCAGCCGGAAATGATATGAAACCGTGAGCCAAGATGCATGCGTTGTCCACTTGCGATGTACATGTTGATTACATACATATGCGTGCGTACGCGTGTATACATCGCGCGTTCTCAGCTCCATCGACACGTATACACGCCTCTACGCGTATACGCGCGTACGTACGAAGCGTAGCGTCTCTGTCTCTAGCTGGTACCACTGGTAGTTACGTAGTTAGCATCGATGTTGCTTCTCTCGTTGCATGCCTCTTACGTTTGCTTCACAACTTGGTGTATACAAACTATACTTGAACATCATTGTTTGTTCGTCCGCTAGCAGCCCTCGCGCCCCTCCGCCACCCCCAACGCCAACGAGACTTTTCATTCCGCCAAGATATCCGCACGGCCTTGATTCTTTAACGCTCCGTGGCCAAAAAAAAAAGGGAGGAGAAGAAAAAATTCACCACGACCTTTCGTCGCTGGGGCAGAAGTGCCCTCTCTCTCTCTCTCTCTCTCTCTCTCTGCTCTCGAAACGACCTCTAAAACCGTCCAGGGTTAATCTTTTTTCTTGTCCCGCCTTTCTCTCTTCTCCTCCCTTCTTTGCCTCGTGAAAGATCTCTCGCGAACCCTTATTATCCGACTTTTAAAGTCGGACCTGTTCGTCGCCAAGACGCGTTAAGGGGAAACTGGCCGTGAAGAGAAAGGAATTCGAGTCTGCGATCGGTTAACCCTCTGTGAGTCGAATTTTTTTGTCCGCTGACAGCTCGCGAGGTATTAACTTTGATTTTTCTGGGTAACAGTGCTGGCAATCGTTATCGATATTGTTGTCAGTTATCTGCGAGACGTATAAGAATAGACAGCAGGAATTGGCGTGAGAAATGATAGAGAAATAAAGGAGAAAGCTGTGTAAAAGTATTTTTCTTTGTGTTTAGCTGCGATTAAGAAGCATTAACGATTGCGTATTAACTTTAGCTATGTTCAAAGTAAGGAGAGCGATCCTTTTATGCAATTTTCTCTTTTTATTCCTCTATCGCATCCTCTTGTACGACACTTCCATTGCTAACATGGTCTGTTCTTATATGGCTATGCGTTCTACGATAAGACGTATGCTGAAACTGGAATTATTTGGTAAAATCAGTGGCGGATTTTTATAATAGGCCAGCTAGGCTATAGTGACAAATTTTTGGAGGCGGAAATTTTATTTTGAGGTCAGTGAAAACGAAGCATCAAATTCTCCAAACTTCTTATCTCTATTTTCTGATAAAATAATTCTAATAAACGGTTGCATTCTTATTTTATTACCTATTTTTAGTTGCAGTAAGAAATATAACATTGCAGATTTGGTTCAGTCTTAGGTGGCACATTTGTAAATCCGCTTCTAAAATGTTGATATATTAACCCATTCGTGATGGATAATTTTTTTGAAAGCCAACTCCAAAAGCTGAAATTTGTTTTTGCTTTACATTAAGTATTTTTAATAAAAAAAATAACGTATTTGCAATAGAAATCAGTCACTTCGTAACTCAGTTCGTAAAAATAAGATGATTGCATACAGTTATGGCTCCTTAAAATATTTTTGTTATGAGAAGTGGATTGAACACCATCTGTGCAATGCAAAATAAGATAAAAAAGCATTATTGAAATGGAATAATGTTTATTCTAAAGATAGTCAGATAATATGAAATCTTTCTTTATTCAATATGTGGAAGAAAACAATTAAATCCAAATTGTTTGTCTTTATTCCAATAATTTTTCGATTCTTGGACATTTGATAAAGATCCTGTATATAGTAAAAAAATTATTAAAAATATCTTAAAGTCTGAAATGGTCAGTTTCTTCAAGATTATTTCACTGTACTTGTTTCTTTCATTTACAATCATACAGAAAAATGTCAAATAAGAGTTCAAAAAATACGGATGACCTTCTTCTGACCTCAACTTCAGGAGACTCAACTTGCCCTCAAAAGAAATTTTTTTTAAATCACCGCTATCTATCCATTTCTCAATATCTTCGCTAAATTCAGTTACAAGCTCTTCAATTTCATTTTCACTTTTATTTTCAGTAGAATCTTCCCAATCAGTTTCCTCAAATGTCTCATCAAGTGTATCATCTATATTCATAATCGTGTCTTTTTTATATTCTACATCACTTTCACTATCTATAATAACAAAATTTCGATTCTTTTTTCTATTTCCTGTAAGCAATAAATCGTTACTTTCATTATCACTGCTCATTTTTGCTTTCTTGATGGTTCTGTCCTTGGGTCATACATTTTGAGGACTAAATTGAAACATAGTAACAAAATTTTGCTTCTTTTTTCTATTTCCTGTAAACAATAAATCGTCATTTTCATCATCACTGTTCATTTTTGCATTCCTGATGGTTCTGGCCTTGAGTCACACATTTTGGGGACTAAATTATAACACAGTAACAAAATTTCGCTTCTTTTTTCTATTTCTTGTAAGCAATAAATCGTCATTTTCATTATCACTGCTTATTTTTGCATTCTTGATGGCTGTGGCCTTGAGTCACACATTTTGGGGACTAAATTATAACACAATAACAAAATTTTGCTTCTTTTTTCTATTTCTTGTAAACAATAAATTGTCACTTTCGTTATCACTGCTCATTTTTGCATTTCTGATTGTCCTGGCTTTAGGTTACTCATTCTGGGAACTAAATTGGAACCAATACCAAATTTTAAGTCTACAAACTTCTAAAAAAACTTTTATTTGAAACCAGTCTTATTTCGACGCCTGCTTTTTCCGTACTGACTCATAATTTCAATTCAATATCATTGCATACACAGCGTGCAATCCGTCTCGAATGGGTTAAGAACCAATAATTTAACTCGTGTTTTCATGTCCAAACGTTGTTGACTAATCACGAATTAACTCGTGTTTGCACTGATTCACGAAGGATTTTTAAGTGACCCACGCAAGGTTAACAATTTTTCGACGTCGACCTTTATTTTGCGTTCTTCATTTGCAAGAATTATAAAACTAGAAGGAAATGTAAATTTTTTTAGAGAATTTTAAAAATGGGATCCAAAAGAAGATCAACTATCATTTTTTTCTGTTAACAAATTTTCAAATTATTGCTACCCTTTTTACTTGGCAAAAGTTATAGAACGAGAAGGAAATATAAATTTTTTTACAGAATTTAAAAAATGGGACCCAAAAGAAGATCAACTATTATTTTTAACAAATTTTCAAATTATTGCTACCCTTTTTACTTTCTCTCAAAGTGATTCAGTGATCCACGAACTAGTATTAAAAAAATAGTAAACAAAATTTGACCCACTTCTCAAAAAAGTTCGCCATCCCTGATATAGAATATTGTAAAACCTTTGTTTATCGTGTTTAATCGTGTCCGTTCTATTATAAAGAAACTACTTTTCTCGATATTTAGAGTTTTATCACAATTTTAATACTGCAAAAATTTCAACCACGACTGAAAATATCGGTGAAGAAATTTTCAATAAATTATACGCGCATTCTTTATCTGATTATCCAAGTGATTTAGAAACAAATTGCAGCGATTCGAAAAGTGATTGTTTATCGAAAGACAGTTATGAATCTGATATTAAACCACCAAAAAAGAAATAACAGAATCTGATAGCGAAAGTAATTTTGAAGAAGAACAAATTGAAAATGATATCGCATCAACAGTTCATCACACAAAAAAAATATAAAAATTATATAAAAGATATGTCCAAAGTTTTATTTCAATTCATTACGTATATATAAATTTTCTTGAAATTTATTTAGATTATTCCACTTCCATATTCAATTACGAAATAATAATCGATGACACGACATAGCTTCTGTGCGATTCTTTTTTTTGGCTCAAAAATGCATTGCACAGACGATTCACAACCGTGTCGAATGGGTTAATTTTTACCTGAAAAGTTACACAGGCTCGCAGAGGGTTAAGGAATCATCGTCGTCCCTTTGAAGCGTTAAAGGTTCAACAGTGCGCTTGTCTTGGTGTTTCCTTAGACAAGCTAATGTAAGGTACGCTAAGTAAGTAGGACATTCGAGACGTGGCTGCAAAATTGCTGAAGACACGTACTTACACGCGAGTATCCTTAGATCGTTCATCATAGAGATATTTTGTTGCCATTCTTTCTGGTTACGTCGTCGAATTCGACCTCGATTTTTAGTACGCTGAGGTCATTTTCTACGATTCAGACGCACTTTGCTCGGATTCGTCGATGGTCACTCTGGAGGGCCATTGCGAGAAGTCGCTCGATGACTCTACGATGGCGACGTTACGCAATTACTGACCTCGTTCACGTTTATCGCTGCAGTTCGTTTCGCGTTTCTTTTCCTGAGAAATCGAAACGTCCACGTTCGTCATAACTTCAGTTCAACTGATACCACGTTATGATTGCAACGATTCGTTTATTTGTTTGTTTGCAACGTGAACTAGGTCGGCAAAGCGATCGCCAAGCGAGCCAAGTAATTGCTAATAAATTCGAAATACATTGCACGGCAAAAGTAACGATAGAATAACATCAAAAGTTCCTTTTCTTCTTCTATTTTCAAAGTTCGATACTACACAAGAATTTATTATACACGATAGAAGATACGTTATACCTTTTTTTTGTTTTCCTTTTAAATTCTACTAACTCAGAATTGTCAAATACGAAGCTAATTACGAGTAATTTGTTTCTTACCGCTGTTATTGATTTCATTTAGTTCTCTTTTTTGATACGATTTCTGTAGGTTGATTTCACAGTTTGAGAGAGGAATATCACGTCTGACGTGAGGAGAATCGCGTTGATTAAATATTGAAAAACACTAAACCTATCACAGCGTTTAAACAACCGCTTTTTAGACTTTAATGCAATTTTTTTTCTAATTATTATATGAAAAGTATCTTTTAATTTAGTTGTGTTTTATTGTCTGTGCTAAATTCTGTATTATTTATAATTATCTAGAAAAAAATGTAACGTTTATTTTAGAGGCCATTTAATCACCACTGGTTGAATTATATTTAACTAAAATTAACCCTTTGCGCTCGAGAGGTGACTCTAAGTCGCCATGGTGTTTCACATAGCAACTGGAGTTCTCCATCGACCGATTTTAAGTTTCGAAGCCCTGCAAAAATGAAGTTTGAGGGTGAAATTAGGTTGAGTGAAGATTAAATTGATTATCAGCTGTTGAAAAATGAGATTAATTGTATTTGTTTCTAAACGTTATTCAATATTCAATATTAAAAAATTTGTATTCTTTAGACTTCTAAACTTAAAAATTTTGGAATCTTCAACCTTCCAGTATCCAAATTTCTAAGTCTGATTGCCTGAATTTCTCAATTTCTATTTTCAATCTCTATTTTCAAATATTTTTCGAATTTTCAATAACTATTCAAAAATTTGTACTCTTTAGACTTCTAAACTTACAAATTTTGCAATTTTCAACCTTCAGTATTCAAATTTCTAAGTCTGATTGTCTAAATTTCTCAATTTCTATTTTCAATCTCTATTTTCAAATATTTTTCGAATTTTCAATAAATATTCAAAAATTTGTACTCTTTAGACTTCTAAACTTACAAATTTTGGAATCTTCAACCTCCAGTATTCAAATTACTAAGTCTGATTGTCTAAATTTCCCAATTTCTATTTTCAATCTCTATTTTCAAATATTTTTCCAATTTCCAATGAATACTCAAAAATTTGTACTCGTTAAATTTCTGAACGTACATATTTTGGAATCTTTAAGCTTCCAATATTCAAATTTCTAAATCTCATTATCCAAATTTTCTAATTTCTATTTTCAATCTCTATTTTCAAATATTTTCGAATTTTCAATAAATATTCAGAAATTTGTAATCTTCAAACTTCTAAACTTGCAAATTTTTGAATCTTCAACCTTCCAGTATTCAAATTTCTAAATCTGATTATCTAAATTTTCCAATTTCTATTTTTCACAAATACTCAAAAATTTGTACTCTTTAGATTTCTAAACTTACAAATTTTGGAATCTTCATCCTTCTAACATCCAAATTTCTAAATCTGATTATCCAAATTTTCTAATTTCTATTTTCAATTTCTATTTTAAACTATTTTCGAATTTTCAATGAATACTCAAAAATTTGCACTCGGTAGAAAGAGTAAATTTTATTTGCAAAATGATGAATTTGATTTACAAAAGGATGATTTTCATTTGCAAGAGGATGAATTTGATTAGAAAATGGATGATTTTCATTTGCAAGAGGATGAGTTTGATTTGCAAAAGGATGATTCTCATTTGCAAGAAGATGGATTTGGTTTGAAAAAAAGTGAATTTGATTTGGAAAAGAGTGAATCTTATTTGCAAAATGGTTAATGTGGTTTGCAAAAGGATGAATTTGATTTGCAAAAAGATAAATTTGATTCGCAAAAGGGTGAATTTAATTTGAAAAAAGATGAATTTGAAAAAGAACAAATTTGATTTGCAAAAGAGTGAATTCCATTGCAGAGAATTAAGTTTCGAAGCCCTGTAAAAATAAATTTGGAAGGTGAAATTAGCTCGAATGAAGATGAAATTAATTTTCAACTGTTGAAAAACGAGATTAGTTGCATTAACAAAGAAATTAACGATAGAAAAAGTCATCCAGTGCAAAGAATTAAGTTTCGAAGCCCTGCAAAAATAAATTTGGAAGATGAAATTAGCTCGAGTGAAGATGAAATTGACTTTCAACTGTTGAAAAACGAGATTAGTTGCATTAACAAAGAAATTAGCGATAAAAAACACGATGCGCGATCGAAAAGTCGTCGAGCGCAAAGGGTTGATAAATTACTGAACAACTAATGAATTATATTTATACGTAAACAAAATATCGATAGGTTTAGTGCTAATCAAGAAAATTTGCACTATATTATTTACTAATTAATTTCCCTCAAAAACAAAGCGTCTCTTCTCTTCCGTCTAATTTGATATTCCCAAAGTCACCCCTTTTTTTTCATCACTTTAACTCACGATCTAACTTTCATATACCCATCATAGATTATTATAGAGATTCTAAACGATCGTTTCGAGCATAATTTATTTCGCTAACACTTACTCATCATTGTCCACGACTCGATCGATTAAATCTTCCCCTTTTCTTTTCCTCCGCAGGAATATTCTGTACAGTTAACATTCCGGGAACAATGGCTGGATGAACGATTGCGATTCAACGATTTTGGAGGTACGAATAATTGTTGGTATATTTCACGATCGATGTGAAGTTTATTTTTCTCAAACGTTTCGTTTTGTTATGAAATTGCAGGTCGTCTAAAATATTTAACATTAACGGATGCCAGTCGCGTTTGGATGCCAGATCTGTTCTTCTCGAACGAGAAAGAGGGACACTTTCACAACATTATTATGCCGAACGTGTACATTCGTATTTTCCCCAACGGTTCCGTTCTATACAGTATACGGTAATTATTATTAATAATTATAGTTTTATCAATTTACTAATTCTAGTATCTATAGTTGATATGATTAGATTAATTGATTGACAGAAAAAAAAGAAATAGTAAGAGTTATTGAATATGGGAATAAGCGAGTCGTGTGTTATTTTAAAATTGGCGTACGTCCATTTTTTAATTATCAATTATAGTTGATAAGAAAATTGATGTCAATTATAGTTGATATGATTAGATTAATTGATTGACAAGAAAAAAAAATAGTAGGAGTTATTAGATATGGAAATAAGCGAGCCATGTGATATTTTAAAATTAGCGAATGTTCATTTTTTAATTATTAATTATAATTGATAAGATAATTGATATCGATTATAATTGATATAGTGAGATTAATTAATGGACAAGAAAAAATAGTAGGAGTTATTAGATATGGGAATAAGTGAGCCATATGATATTTTAAAATTGGCGTATGTCCATTTTTTAATTATCAATTATAGTTGATAAGAAAATTGATGTCAATTATAGTTGATATGATTAGATTAATTGATTGACAAGAAAAAAAAATAGGAAGAGTTATTGGATATGGAAATAAGCGAGCCATGTGTTATTTTAAAATTGGCGAATGTCCATTTTTATAATTATCAATTATAGTTGATAAGAAAATTGATGTCAATTATAGTTGATATGATTAGATTAATTGATTGACAAGAAAAAAAAATAGTAGGAGTTATTAGATATGGAAATAAGCGAGCCATGTGATATTTTAAAATTGGCGTATGTTCATTTTTATAATTTTCAATTATAGTTGATAAGAAAATTAATATCAATTATAATTGATACGATTAGATTAATTGGTTGACAAGAAAAAATAGGAAGAGTTATTGGATATGGGAATAAGCAAGTCATGTGTTATTTTGAAAATTTTCGTATGTTCATTTTTATAATTATCAATTATAGTTGATAAGATAATAATTGATACAATTAGATTAATTGATTGACAAAAAAAAATAGTAAGAGTTATTCAATATGGAAATAAGCGAGCCGTGTGTTATTTTGAAAATTTTCGTATGTCCATTTTTATAATTATCAATTATAGTTGATAAGATAATAATTGATATAATTAGATTAATTGATTGACAAAAAAAATAGGAAAATTTATTGAATATGGGAATAAACGAGCCGTGTGTTATTTTAAAATTGGCGAATGTCCATTTTTATAATTTTCAATTATAGTTGATAAGAAAATTAATATCAATTATAATTGATACGATTAGATTAATTGATTGACAAAAAAAATAGGAAGAGTTATTGAATATGGGAATAAGCGAACCGTGTATTATTTTAAAATTGGCGAATGTCCATTTTTATAATTTTCAATTATAGTTGATAAGAAAATTGATGTCAATTATAGTTGATATGATTAGATTAATTGATTGACAAGAAAAAATAATAAGAGTTATTGAATATGGGAATAAGTGAGCCGTGTGTTATTTAAAAAATGGCGAATGTCCATTTTTATAATTATCAATTACAGTCGATAAAATAACTAATATCAATTATAAATTTAGAAATCTAAATATTAAAATAACTAGCTTGATTTTTTCAAAAATGGACTTAGACCAATTTCAAAATAAACGACTCAAGTTTTAATCATTTTCACATAAATGGTATCGCTCGCATCTTTTCTAATCTCTCGATACATCAATTTGAAAAATGTGTATGTAAGCTGTCAAACGCAGTGTAAGACTTTTGCTTGGAGTAAAAACAACAAGTATTCGTGTCGCATCGAAAATGTCGAAATTTGTTTAAAAAAAACAGCATTTGTAGGAAATTCTTCTCAACTGCTATCTTTTGAAGAAAAGCACTATAAAAACGAGTCGTTTGCTTGTGAATATTTACGACGATCATACTCCATTGAAGCTAACTTGCAAACATTGGTTCCAACGTTTGAAAAATGGTAATTTCGATGTCAACGACAAAGAACGCGATGATGTCCCAAAAAAGTCTCAAACTGAGGAACTTTAGGAATTGCCTGATATTGATCCATGTCAGACACTTGAAGAATTGTCTGCAACATTAGATGTTGATTGGTCCACCGTTGGAAAACGAAAACATGCGCTAGAAATGACTTATTGCATAAAAAATTATTAAAACTTATTCCCATATCTGTAGGATATTTATTTTAAAATTAAATACAAAGAAAACATATGTTTTCTCAGTAATGCACGCAGTTGATGAACAACTGACTCAATTTGCTTAAAAACGTTCGCTTGAAAAACTCATTCACGCGCACATTCGTTCTCGCTCACATTCTAGAATATTCCATAGCATAAAAATTGAGACTCTTAAATTATTGATTAACAAACAAGGATAGTAAATTATTAAACAAGGATAGTTTTATTATCCTTCATTACTAATTGATTTTACTCGCTATAATTGAAATAATCGCATTTTATATTCCAGGATATCCCTAACGTTATCATGCCCGATGAATTTAAAATTGTATCCCCTGGATCGACAAGTTTGCTCATTGCGTATGGCAAGTTGTAAGTATATTTTTTATATTTTTCTGTGTATTTTAAAAAAAAATTTTCAGTCTCGAAGATTACTGTGCCATTGCGTTGAAAACAGTTCTGTGATATTTATTTATTTAAAGAAGAAAGGGGAGAATTGATTTTGTACTTTTCTTGTTTTCAATTTTTGCTTCTCGTTGTTAATTAAATAAAAATGCTCACAGCAACCATTAAATTTATAAATGTGTGGGAGTAGAAAAGCTACTTTTATTTAAAAAAGTACACTGTTCGTTGCTTTTTTTAACCCTTTGACTACTGGCAGACTTTGCGAATTTATTTGCGATGTACATCGTGAATGGTGAAATTTTTCGTTAGCTGTGCACTTCTCAGAAAGTATATTTAAATAATCAAAATACCGAAATAATATTGTTCATTTTTTTGTATTCTTATATTCTCAATTTTTCTAAGCCCTTTTAGGCAAGTATCTACAGTATCACAAGTGCAAGTTTTTCAAGCACCTACGATATCACAAGCATAAGCTTTCTAAGCGTCTACAATATCACAAGTGGAAGTTTTCCAAGCACCTATGATATCACAAGCACAAGTTTTCTAAGCATCTACGATATCAAAAGTGCCAGTTTTCTAAGCGCAAGTTTTCTAAGCATCTACGATATCAAAAGTGCAAGTATTCTAAGCACAAGTGTTTCTAAGCGCATTTAAGTGCCTACGATTTTACAAGTGCAAGTTTTCCAAGTATCTACAGTATCACAAACGCAAGTTTTCCAAGCGTTTACAGTATCAGAAGCGCAAGCTTTCTAAGTATAAGTTTTCTAAGTGTCCACAATATCGCAAGTGCAAGTTTTCTATGTTCAAATTTTTCTAAGCGTCTTTAGACGTCTATAGTATGACAACCGCAAGTTTTCCAAGCGCCTACATTGTCACAAGTGCAAGTATTCTAAGCACAAGTGTTTCTAAGCGCATTTAAGTGCCTACGATTTTACAAGTGCAAGTTTTCCAAGTATCTACAGTATCACAAACGCAAGTTTTCCAAGCGTTTACAGTATCAGAAGCGCAAGCTTTCTAAGTATAAGTTTTCTAAGTGTCCACAATATCGCAAGTGCAAGTTTTCTATGTTCAAATTTTTCTAAGCGTCTTTAGACGTCTATAGTATGACAACCGCAAGTTTTCCAAGCGCCTACATTGTCACAAGTGCAAGTATTCTAAGCACAAGTGTTTCTAAGCGCATTTAAGTGCCTACGATTTTACAAGTGCAAGTTTTCCAAGTATCTACAGTATCACAAACGCAAGTTTTCCAAGCGTTTACAGTATCAGAAGCGCAAGCTTTCTAAGTATAAGTTTTCTAAGTGTCCACAATATCGCAAGTGCAAGTTTTCTATGTTCAAATTTTTCTAAGCGTCTTTAGACGTCTATAGTATGACAACCGCAAGTTTTCCAAGCGCCTACATTGTCACAAGTGCAAGTTGTCTAAGTACAAGTGTTCTAAATGTCTACAATATCACAAGTAGAAGTTTTCTAAGCATAAATTTTTCTAAGCGTCTTTAGGCGCCTATAGTATCACAAGCGTAAGTTTTCCAAGCATCTACAGTATTACAAGAGCAAGTTTTGCAAGCGTAAGTTTTCCAAGCGCTCACAGTATTACAAGCACAAGTTTTCTAAACGTCTGCAATATCACAAATGCAAGTTTCCTAAGTACAGGTTTTCTAAATGTCTACAACATCACAAACACAAGTGTTCCTAAGCGTCTTTAGGCGCCTATAGTATCACAAACGCAAGTTTTCTAAGTACAAATGTTTCTATGCGTCTTTAGGCGCCTATAGTATCACAAACGCAAGTTTTCCAAACGCTTACAGTATTAAAAGCTCAAGTTTTCCAAACACCTACAGTGTTACAAGTACAAGTCTTCTAAGTACAAGTTTTCTAAGTATCTACAATATCATAAGCACAAGTTTTTCTAAGCGTCTATAGTTTCATAAGCGCAAATTTTCGAAATACCTACAATATCACAAGAGTAAGTTTTCCAAGCGCCAACAGTATCAAAAACGCAAGTTATCTAAGTATAAGTTTTCTAAGCGTCTGCAATATCACAAATGTAAGTTTCCTGAGTACAAGTTTTCTAAGTGTCTACAATATGACAAGTGCAAGTTTTCTAAGCGTCTTTAGGCGCCTATAGTATCACAAACGCAAGTTTTCTAAGTATAAATTTTTCTATGCGTCTCTAGACGCCTATAGTATCACAAACGCAAGTTTTCCAAGCGCCTATAATATTAAAAGCTCAAGTTTGCCAAGCACTTGACAGTGTCACAAGTGCTAGTTTTCTAAGTGTCTACAATATCACAAGAATAAGTTATTCTAAGCGTCCTTAGGCGCCTATAGTATCACAAGCGCAAGTTTTTGAAGTACCTACGATATCATAAGAGCAATCTTTTCAAACGCCTACAATATCAGAAGCGCATGGTTTCTAAACGTCTTCAGTATCATAAGCACAAGTTTTCTAAACGCTTACGTTATACTTCACAAGCGCAAATTTTTCAAGCTTCTACAGTATCAAGTTATTTAATTATAAGTTTTCTAAGTGTCTACAATATCAAAAGTGCAAATTTTCTAAGCACAAATTTTTCTAAGCGTCTTTAGGCGCCTATAGTATCACAAGCTCAAGTTTTCCAAGCTCTTACAGTATTACAAGCGCAAGTTTTCTAAGCACAAATTTTTCTAAGCGTCTTTAGGCGTCTATAGTATCACAAGCGCAAGTTTTCTAGGTACCTACAGTGTCACAAACACAAGTTTTTCAAACGCCTACAGTATTAGAAACGCAAGTTTTCTAAACGTCTTCAGTATAAAAACCGCAAGTTTTCTAAACGTCTTCAGTATCATAAGCACAAGTTTTCTAAACGCTTACATTATACTTCACAGGCGCAAATTTTTTAAGCGCCTACAATATCAGAAGCGCAAGTTTTCCAAGCACCTTTAGGCGCCTATAGTAACACATGCGCAAGTTTTCTAAGTACCTACAGTGTCACAAACACAAGTTTTTCAAACGCCTACAGTATTAGAAACGCAAGTTTTCTAAACGTCTTCTTCAGTATCATAAGCACAAGTTTTCTAAACGCTTGCATTATACTTCACAGGCGCAAATTTTTTATGCGCCTACAATATCAGAAGCGCAAGTTTTCCAAGCACCTTTAGGCGCCTATAGTAACACATGCGCAAGTTTTCTAAGTACCTACAGTGTCACAAACACAAGTTTTTCAAACGCCTACAGTATCAGAAACGCAAGTTTTCTAAACGTCTTCAGTATGAAAAGCGCAAGTTTTCCAAGCACCTTTAGGCGCCTATAGTAACACATGCGCAAGTACCTGTAAGTAACATATTTCCAAGTACCTACAGTGTCACAAGCACAAGTTTTCCAAGTGCCTACAGTATTAGAAACGCAAGTTTTCTAAATGTCTTCAGTATCATAAGTGCAAGTTTTCTAAACATTTTCAGTATCATAAGCGCAAGTTTTCTAAATGCTTACAGTATCATAAGCGCAAATTTTCTAAGCGCCCTAAGCGGCCACAGTATCACAAACGCAAGTTTTCTAAACGCCTTTAACCCTTTGCACTCCGACTTATTATTCAATTTTGTCACCCACAACTCGCTACTATTTAAACTGTTTTATTTGAACTATACTTTAAAGGACAGTTCCCTGATTGCTACCTCTAAACAATTTTTTTCACTAATTACATTAAATATAGCTTCCAAAATTTGTTGTAATTTATATTTATAAAACTTATATTTGTTACTCTTATTTATTTACTGACATCGAGCTACACTCGACAAAGAAGTACAAAGGGTTAAGCGCCAACAGTAGTCAAAGGGTTAAACTCTGCACGCGCATCTTTTTATGCATTCGTTCATCGAATATTCTCGATTTTTTTATCCAGATTCCTATGTATTCCCTTGTTTTCTCAGACACTAACACACACGCAGACAGACACACTCTTTTGTGTAAAGTTTAAAATATTCTCGAGTATTGAATATTCTGGAAACTGCTCTCAACAATCACATCCTATTTTCACAATTACATCTTCACTGTTACAAACGTCGACGCCTCGTTCAATTCATATTCTCGAGTATTGAATATTTAGAAACTACTCTCCACAATCACATCCTATTTTCACAATTACAGCTTCACTGTTACAAACGTCCACGCCTCCTTCAATTCATATTCTCGAGTATTGAATATTTAGAAACTACTCTCCACAATCACATCCTATTTTCACAATTACAGCTTCACTGTTACAAACATCGACGCCTCCTTCAATTCATATTTTCGAATATTGAATATTCTGGAAACTACTCTCAACAATCACATCCTATTTTCACAATTACATCTTCACTGTTACAAACGTCCACGCCTCGTTCAATTCAAACACTCACTCCTTTTTCATCCTTCACACTCTACAAATATAATTGTTGGGAATAGTACATTTACATTGTTATGAGAATTCGCTGGCACTGCAACATGCGTGTCTTCTCTCTCCATGTAAGTTTAGGCAGTCGTTAGCAACGCGCTGCCCTTCTGTTTTTCGCTGATTTTCGATGAGTAGAAGGACTTAGTTGTATTGTATCGATCGTGAAAGACATAAGTGCGTCAAAGAAACAATTAGAATTACCGTTTGCGAAGATACTTTTTAAGTAACATTTTCAACAGTTTATTTTAAATTGCGTGAAAGCAGACAATGCTTTGTGGTATTTTAACTTTAATTTCATAATTTTTTGCGGAACACTTAGTAATTGTTTGTGGAATAATAGTGTTCCGCGGAACACAGTTTAGGAAATGCTATTTTACAAGATAGATAAGTATGTATGTAACCTATCAGTGGTACACAAGGCCTCCTAATGAAGAACAGTGTGACCCATTGGTGGGTCAAACAGCAGCGAACGTGTTAAGATATAAATCTTGTAGTGTCCTTGTTAACACTAGGTTTACTATGAGTTGACATATACCTGTTTCTACCAAAGGGATCAAAATGTCCCCCTTTTGGTATTTAATTGAAAAAAATAGAAATTGACTTATCTGTTATGAAGTTAAAGTAAAAAAAAACGAGCCTTGATAAAATAACATCAGTTATAATAATTAATTTTTATTTTTGATATTTCAATGTAAAGTTTAACGAAAAGATTTCTCAGAGGGGTCAAAATGACTAACACTTCATAAACCTAGTGTTAATAAACCCAGTCATCTTAACAGTGATCTTAACAATAATACGAATCGTACGAAACAGAAAGCTAACATTGCGAGTTACGTGATTTTCCAGATGGCTGGACAACCGACGATTTGGTTTTTCTATGGAAAGAAGGAGATCCTGTCCAAGTTGTTAAGAACTTACACCTACCTCGGTTCACATTGGAGAAATTTCTTACCGATTACTGCAACAGCAAGACGAACACTGGTCGGTGGATTATTATTCTTGTTGTATATGCTGTTTAAAAAGCCGACTAACAACGAACGAGTGATTAATAAATAATCTATTTACAGGGGAGTACAGCTGCCTGAAAGTCGACTTGCTGTTCAAGAGGGAATTCAGTTACTACCTTATCCAAATCTACATCCCCTGCTGCATGCTCGTCATCGTGTCTTGGGTATCGTTCTGGCTCGATCAGAGTGCTGTACCAGCTCGCGTTTCACTAGGTAACGACGAAGTTCGAAGCAAAATTAACGAAAGCTTCTACGCGAGACGTTTGATGAATTTTTTTAAAGACATCCAGTGTTCAAGACGTCTTGTTGATCTCTTATTAATCCTCTGCACTCAGTACCTTCTTGGACTTTAGCAATAGTTTCTATTATAATAGCTTCTATATAAACTATTACTAACGTCTACCAGTAATAGAAAGTTTCCATTTCAATAGAAAACTTGGGGGAAATATGGATTTTTGAAAAAGTTGCGATGGAATAAGTTTAACTTTTGCAATCGCTAATCGATTCTGATGTCTCTTTAGAGGAGACATCCAAACCCTTTGCTTGACGCCTTCTCAGACGTTAGCCATAGTTTCAATATAATAGTTTCTATCGCTAACATCTACGAGCAATAGAAAATTTCCATTTCAATAGAAAACTTCAGAGAAACATGTATTTTTGAAAATTAACGTTCTCAATCACCAATTAATAATAATGTCTCTTTAGAGTAGACATTCAAGTACAGAAGGTTAACCCATTGCTTGACGTCTTCTCGAACGTTAGCCATAGTTTCAATATGATAGTTTCTATCGCTAACGTCCGCCAACAATAGAAAATCTCCATTTCAAAAACTTGTGGTGGAATAAGTTTGCACTCGACTCCTTCCCAGACGTTAGTAATAAAAACTATTGCTAAGATAGCAATCTTTGAGCAATATTTTAGCTATAGTTTTTATTTCTAACATCTTTCAGCGATAGAAAATTTCTATTTCAATAGAAAACTTGAGGGAAACATGTACTTCTCAAAAAATTGTAGTGAAATAAGTTAATCTTTGCACTCGACTCCTTCCCAGACGTTAACAGTAGAAACTATTGCTAAGATAGCAATCTTTGAGCAATATTTTAACCATAGTTGCTATTTCTAACGTCTTCCAGCGACAGAAAATTTCCATTTCAATAGAAAACTTGGGGGAAACATGTATTTCTCAAAAAGTTTCGGTGGAGTAAGTTTAACTCTTTGCACTCGACTCCTTCCCAGACGTTAGCAATAGAAACTATTGGTAAGATAGCAATCTTTGAGCAATATTTTAACCATAGTTGCTATTTCTAACGTCTTCCAGCGATAAAAAACTTTCATTTCAATAGAAAACTTCAGGGAAGTGCGTACTTCTGAAAAAGTTGCAATGGAATAAGTTTAACCTTTGCAATCACTAATTAATTCTGATGTCTCTTCAGAGGAGACATCCAAGTGCAGAAGGTTAACCCTTTGCTTGACGCCTTCTCAAACATTAATTTCAATACAATACTTTCTATCGCTAATGTCTGTTAGCAATAGAAAACTTCAGGGAAGTGCGTATTTCTGAAAAAGTTGCAATGGAATAAGTTTTACTTCCATAATCACTAACCAATTCTAATATCCCCTCACATCTGAGTGATACGCTAGACTTTCAATGTCCCCTAAGAGGGTCATTCGAGTGCAAAGGGTTAAAAAGAAAATTACAATATATCGACGAATATATTTAGATACGTACTAATATTATTACTTTCTAGTGGTAATTAAGTTCGATCGATCGATTGTCCTTGAAAACAGGTGTAACAACCTTGTTGACGATGGCTACGCAGACGTCAGGAATAAATGCCTCACTGCCACCAGTCTCTTATACAAAGGCTATCGACATATGGACAGGCGTATGCTTGACCTTCGTATTTGGCGCTCTCCTCGAATTCGCATTAGTAAACTACGCGTCGCGGAGCGATATGCACAGCGATAACATAGAGAAAAAGTATCCACCGTCTGAAACGGAGCAATCCACATCGATGGATCTATCCTCTGATCAAGTTGAACCAGACAATTCGTCGAATTTCGTTATGGTCAGTATCCGATAACATTCTAGCTGCCTCTAGCCGCGTCCCAAGAAGCTGCTTTACGTCATTATCCCTTTTTCTGTCACTCTGTCTCACCCTCTAGCTTCTCTAGTCTACTCGAGGTATAACGTTGTTTATTGTCCATTCGTGTCTTAGAAACGTGTGGAGTCGAAACTGCATCACCCTCTCCCCCTTTGTGTCTCTCCCTTGACTAACTCTAAATAATTATTGTCTAACGTATAGATTCCTAAGTATCGGCACAACTTGGTCCCTTTGTAATGGATTCGTCTCCGTTCGATGTTCGAAACAATTGGTCGAATCTGATTAACCCTGATGTAACCCTGTTTCTTCTTATTTTCCTTGTTACACGCTGAATTTTATTGGGCGATCGAGCGTCTCCTCTTTTCTAAGAGCGGATGCTCTTCGATTGGAACGTTGTTTTTAATATTATTAATATTTTATATACGTATTTATATTTTATAACACCCCTTTTTCTATCTTTACAACGATGATCTTCGCTTCTTTGAGTTGTCTTCGATTTGTTTCACTTCTCTTATCGTTTCTTGCGTTGGTGTTCATTTTTCGTTTCCGACGACTTCCTTTGTTTCTGTCCATTCTGCCTTCACACCACCTTTCGAAACATGATTTCGCTACGGTACAGCGAAATCATGATACGAGCAAATAAGAGAAATAGTAATCTCCTGGCAACATTCATCTTTGGTCAGTGATAAAGATCTACGTTTTCAATTATTTTTTTTTTTCGACCGTTGTACATCGCGATGGTAAAACGACGATTAGATGAACGAGAATTTTCAGTTTTCAGCTTCTTATAAATTTCTTTCACGATTATCCTACGTTTCGTTAGCTATTCGCAAACTGTTTTACAGAGCATAGAGCAGTAATACGTAAAACGTAACCTTTTTGCGTTCCGTTTTAACGATATAGTTGCCTGAAAATGTATAACATTGAAAAATTCTGAATCTAGCTATCACAACGTACATTCTCTCTCTCATTCTATTATTTTACTTTTATTATTATAAACTGCTAGACCGGATATGATGGACCACTTCAACATTCTCTACAGGTAAATAATTTATTTTAAAGTCTAGTAATTTACATTTAATTTGACTTTACATTCGGTAATGTGACTTTCAGCATTTGGTAAATAATTGATCATTCTTAGAGATATACATATATTGTACGCTATAGTTTAATGGTAATGAATATTATATTTTTATGACAAACGCTTGCTAAATCGCGTAGGTAATAAAGAAGTTATCGTTACATTTTGTAGCAACCTCTTACACACGCCAAAAGAATACTTTCGCGTCTTCGTAAAGATCGAAAATTTCGAACGGCTGAAATGTTTATTTGATACTAGCTCCTTCAATGATCGGGAATGAGTATACGCAAATTCACTAGGCAGTTCACTTTTTCAATTATCGTTGATCAAAGCTGGATGTGTGTGTAGATTATTTTCGCACCACCAGAGAATACCACATTGCATGATATTATTGTACAATCTTAGCCCAGTTCAGAAGAGAAGTAAAACGAAAAGAAAAAAGAAAGAAAAAAAAAATTGAAAAATCCATAGAGAAGATATTTCCTATTCACAATTTAGATTGCTCTCCTGACATTTCTTATCGACATCTTCTCGTGAAATATCTCTCGTGAAAAACGTGAATGTGTAAAATATGTAATGCATGTACAAGTTTAAGGAAAAAGATGGCCAACATCGTTGTCAAAGAATCGCACTACAATTAGCTTTATGTGTTAAATGTTTGCTCCATTTCTGTTACCATTGAACTTGTGAATGGACCTCCGCAACTAATTGTTTCTTCGCACTGAAAGTATCGAGTACAGTACTTCCTTCCGCAATATCGTTTCTAATCGAGGGAACAATTTCACGCTTTTACGTATCTTACACTCTGTTCTCGTTAAACGTTACTCAGTGCATCGGTTGCATCGTAGAAGGAATAACGAAACAGTAGTAACTCGTTCTTCCACGCGCGCATACGTATGACGATCGTACACGTAAAGAGAAAGGGAAAGGCTTGTTAAAAGAGAAAAGAGCGGGGTGAAAAAAAGAAAAAGAAAAGAAGAGGAGAATTGGAAGGAACGCAAGGCAATTAATGTCTGTACGACGTGGTAATTTTTTCAGAAACCTCTGGTCCGACAGCCGGAGGACACCATGTCGGTGGATAGGATGCAGCACTGCGAATTACATATGCCACGAAAAAAAAACTGCTGCAGGTCGTGGCTGTCCAAGTTCCCGACGAGATCCAAGCGCATCGACGTCATCTCACGGATCTTCTTCCCCATCGTGTTCGCACTCTTCAATCTCGCGTACTGGTCGACGTACCTGTTTCGGGAGGAAGAGGAGGACGAGTAAACATCGACGAGGAAGCGCTCGGATCAAGGAACGTGGCTCGCGGCCTTTCCCATTATTCTCACACCATTAAACCTCATCATCGTTCGCGTCCTCGCCATCACCAGCAACCTCGACACCATCATTATCGTTATCGCTATCGCAGTGGACTGCAACAGCCACAACAACACCTGCAGCAGCAGCAGCAGCAGCAGCAGCAACAGCAGCAACAACAACAACAGCAGCAGCAGCAACAGCATCAACACCAGCACCAGCATCAACATCAGCATCAGCATCAGCACCAGCATCAACATCAGCAGCAGCAGCAGCGACAACAACCGCCGCCGCCCCCGCCACCAGCTCAATCGTTGCATCAACAACCGTTACCGTTGCACCATCAGAGGCATCAGCCGAGATACTACTCGTACAGAAGCCCTGCGAGATCCTCGCCCTCGCCCTCACCCACGCCCACGACGTCACCCACGCCGACAACGTCTCGCAGAGCAACACCGTCACCGCCCGCGGCGACTGTTCGAACGATTCCACCGCAAGAGATCCGCCATTTTCAACGACTTCCGCTTCCCCGTACCGAGAGGTGCTGCTGGGGTCTTTTATCGCGCCGTTGGTTCACCTGTCGAGCGAAAGGTACCGCGGGCATCGATTTCGTCTCGCGAATCGCTTTCCCTCTCACGTTTCTACTGTTCAATCTGGGCTACTGGTCCACCTATCTGTTCCAAGGCGACGAGGGTGTTCACATGCAGAAGTAAGGGAAACGTGAGCCCGCCGTAAACGCAATCCGTCGCCGTGGATCGAACGAGGGAAGGCGGTGGACGCGACTGAAATTAAGGTCCGCGTTCGATGAGAAACAAACAAAAAAAAATAAATAAAAACGAACAAACAAACAAACCTTCGAAGTCTGTCGCCGGCTCGTTCCGACGGGTCGCCTGTCCCGCGCCCCGATGTTTTTTCTATCAACGCGCGTCAATGTCACGTCAATGTCGCTTTGGCTGCCGCTGGGGACAGGGGGCCCGTCGGGGCCCTCGTACGCTTGCGTTTCAACGGCTAACGGAACAGACACGCAGACGAGGGAGAGAATAACCAGGAACAAAAGTGTACTTCGACAGAAGACTTTTCAATAATCCGTGCCTGAAGTTCGATGACCACACAAAAGACCAAGGAAAGCGCAACGAAATAACAACGCTCGGTACGGTAGGAAGTAGTCGACGAAATATATTATATATAAATAAATTAACGTATCCGCGTGTGTAAGCGCGCGCGCGCGCGCGTGTAGAATCGCGGGCGCGCGCGCGCGTACACGCGGGTACACGCGAAGAGGGGGGAGAAAACGAAAATGGTGTAAGGATTTAAGCTCTTATGCGACCGTATACATATTATTATACACACATACACACACGTGTAACATATTCGAAAGACCGCGTGCCACAGGACGAAAATGAATGTAGTGGGCCCTGTATAGCCACGGCCTGTTAACGAACTACATGCGAATGAATTTATAAATAATATAACGTAATATAATTGACAAGTAAATCGTTAATGCAACAATAATTCCTGTGTATAAAAAAAAAGTAAAAAAAAAAAAAGAAATCCTCAGTCTAAACGGAATTAACGGGTCAGTGTTAAGCATTCTGTTAAATGATTACGACGATGACTAACATTGACTCGAGATGAACCAAAAGAGAAGAAGTAAGAAGAAGAGAAAAGCGGAAATGAAGAAGAAAAGAAACAGAATAAAAACCGTTGAAAACGAGAAACCTGTTCACGAGGAGACAATTAGCAGATATTACGAAAAAAAATAAAATAAAATAAAATAAAATAAAATAAATAAATAAATAAATAAATCGCATTATCACGAGAGAATATACATTTAGATATTAATGATCGATCGAGCGGTAGTATCACAAGAAAAACTCTCTCTCTCTCTCTCTCTCTCTTTCACACGTTACTCTCCTTTGGACTTTTCCGAGATCCCGTTCAAGTCGAGATCTCTAAAGTATTGCTCATTGACCAGTCGAGACTGAGGATATTGTTCAATGTGAAATATATAGGTGGAAAGAAAAATCACAAAAAAAAAGCTGAAAAAAAAGTTGAAAACGACAAAAAAAAAACACATAATGAATTATGAAAATGGACTGAACGAGTGAGACGTCGATTCTCCGAGACACGAAGTGTAGAAACTTTATTTCCGAGAAAGTGTACTGCAAGAAGTGTATTGTCGATACCCTCGAAGAAAAAGAAAAAAAAATGAAAAACGCCCCAAAAAAAAAAGAGAAAAAAAAACGAGTGTGTTGCAAGTAACGCGAAACGGAGGAAGACAAGGAGGTCGAGAAGAAAGGGGATAAGAATTGAAACGATTTTAGTTTACCCTGTGCGTGCTTCGTTTTAATTAGAGACCGTATCGGTTGTGGACCCGTCGCACAGACGGCGCTGTTAACGCGAGAGATCATTCTTCCACCGCGCGGGTCTCCACGTTTCACACGTTATATTTTCCAGTAGACGTGATAAGAGAAATTCTGTCCGCTCGTTTCTTTCGTTTGTTGCATGCGACGAATTCGTTTCTCTCGAGTATCTCTAAGGCACGATAGATTCCCTTCGACGAAAGGAACGTAGAACAAAAAACCGTGGAACGAGGTTATGGTCGCTTTCCGTTTCAGACTTTCCGTTGTTGAATTCCGCTGTCGATTCGTCGCTATAGTTCGATGCTTCGATCGTAAAACTTTAGAGATCAAAGGAACGACACACAGACAAAGGTTAATGACGCCGATATATTCAGAGCAGAGGAGAACAAAAAATGTGGAGCGAGAAAAAGAAGCGAAAGAAACGATTTCAAGAGCGTCGAGTAGCGTACAGACCATTGCGCACGCGCGAACGAAAAAAAAAAGAGAGAACGCGCGAGAGCGTTGTGCTGATTTTTCTCGTCGTTTTACGCTGTCCTTACGTTTGCTCGTTCTCGTTCATTTGTCCGTTATTATAGCACAATGTTGGATCAGTATAACGTCCTGCTCAATAACGACTGACATAAAAACAATTATGATGATTAATTGTATATACGTATTCTTATCGTGAATAATGGGGTAACGCGCAGAACGAATTCCCGAATTTTAAACTGAAATTTCGATTTTATCGAAACACCGTGCGACACGTGACCGCAGATATATGATAAAAGAAGGCTTGTATTTTATTGGTCAGCATTTTAATCCCTTTTGTCAGTATTTAAATATGAGTGGTCGATATTTCAATCCATTTCTGTCAGTATTTAAATATAAACGGTCGATATTACACTTTAAAATTGAAACATTATGTGTATATTTGTGTTATTACGTATTAAGTGGCGGAAATGAGAAATAACCTAACCTAACGACTATTAGCCATAATTCGATTTAATACAGTAAGTCCTCGAATTACGCGATTAAATGGTTCTGTAGGTTTTCGCGTAGGTTGAGGAAAGCAGAAAATTTAGCATTTTTTAACAAAAAATATGTTTTAGTTTTAAAGCATAGACGAAAGTCAAATAGATCTATGTATATGTACATTGAAAAAAGTATTATTTATTGCACATAACAGAATCTACATACATATATTTATGGACGAACTATTTCAAATATTGGTTCACTGTTAATTGTCTTTTAGCTCTTTTCTCTTTTTCATAAATTAAAGTGTAGCATGCAATATCATTATTCACTGCTTTTGTAACTTTCGCAGATCGTTCACGATCAGAGTCTTGAGCTTCGAGACCAGCTAATTCATTCCAGATCAATGAAATTTAATTTTTTTTTTCTAAATTGTGTAAGTCGAAATCGCATAAGTCGAGTACTGACTGTATATACACATTTACATTAGTATTACATTCTAGGGACCCTTGTTACATATTGGGAACTGTTTTTAACGATATCATACAATGCAAAACTACAAAACATAATTTTTTCAATATTATTTATATCATTTTTACTTTTTTGATCTTTTACAGATCTTTCTTCTAATATATTTTATCGGTATTTTGTAACTTTCGCAAATCGTTCATCGAATCATAGAAAATTTAATTCTTTTTTTTAAATCGCGTAAGTCGAGGACTGACTGTATATAAAAACTAAGACTATATACATTTGTTTTACACATAAAGACATTTTTGAATGGGTTTAAGTGCCAACACCAGCCAGTTTTTTTTTTTAATCGCGTAAATCGAGAACTGACTGTATATAAAAACTAAGACTATATACATTTGTTTTACACATAAAAACATTTTTGAATGGGTTTAATACTGCTTTATATTATCTATTTATTAATTTCATACTGATCGTAATGATACTATAATTACTAATTAATTTCATGCTGACTGTTTTTTATTTACACTGACCATTCACTATTTATATATTAACCGTGTAGTATTCTCATACTGACCGTTTTGGTAACAAAACGCTGACCAGAAGTCGATTTAAATACTGACCGAAAGTAGGATTCAAATACTGACCATTTAATTTGTCGCCTGATAAAAAGGAAATGAAAGAGAGAACAACGTGAAACCCGATCATATAAGGTATATTGTTTAGTCGAAAGTTTTTTCCGGACGGTGATAATTGTAAAAGAGAAAAGTAAAACAATGGAAAAATTGCTGAGAACATGATGTGCATAGACGCCACCGGTTCGTTTTAATACCTTGAATCATCATTGGTCACTGTCCCTAGATGATTACTGGTCGATGGTGAACGAATTCGCCGGGCTGGTCACAAAATAATACGGTAAAATTATATTCTGCGACTAATGCGTATCACGTTCATTCTTCGTAATTCAAACCAGGCAATCACGCTCATGTTTTATATTATCGGTACGACAAGTGCGCCATTTTTGGGATTGGATCGTTCTAGGCATGTTTCGAAAACCAATATATGTATATATGTATGTATATATTCTATATACATACATATATACGCGTGTATGTATATACATGACGCGTGCATGTAAACAATCGAGAAACTGTTGGCGGTGCAACGTTGCGAAAAATTTTTACAGCGACGACGGGACGTTTTTCGTAACGGCTTCGCATCGACTCGCATTTTCCGCGCGTTTATCTCGCGAAAATAAAAAAAGAAAAAAAAAATAGAAAAAAAAGAAAAAAAAACGCAGGGAGAGAAGAGCCTGGCGCGGTTCCGATCTAATCGTTGTCACCTTTCAAAGTTTAGACAGACGAAACGAGGATCGATGAATCGAAAATGACGTTTTTCCGTTCGATTCGGGACTTTTGGTGAAGCGAGCGATCAGCGTGCGGACCGTAACGTATTTATTTTTCACGATATTATCGAGACAAATCGAGTGGCGATTTTGAAGTGCACGTAAGTGGCAACCGCTTGGGGGCAGAAAGCGAGGCTGGCAATTTTTCTACCTGTCGTAGAATTCCTGTGCTTGCCGTCGGCCAATAGTTGGTGACAAGGAAAAAAGTACAATGAGAGACGAGAATAATTTTAGATTTAGTTGCGCGCTGCGAGGCGATAGAGAATAATTTAAAAGAAGTAAAAAAAAAGAAGGAAGCATTTCGATGTGAACATTGATATTTGTCGGACAGCTATTGGCGGCAATTTGACACAGCGTCGACCCGCGTGAAAGAGATCGATGTATCGAAATTTAAATTAATGTTTACTATCGAGGTTATTTAATTGGGTTCTAGCGTTCTGATTAACAGGAGTCGAAATAGCGAATGTAACGTGTACATTTAAATGGTGAGATATGGAATGAAATGTTTTTAAAAAATTAAATACTCGGATTTTAGGATTTTTAAACGTTAAAAATACATTTTTTTTGCACATTTAAATTGTGAGATATGAAATGAAATTTTTAAAAAATTGAATGCTCGAGTCTTACGATTTTTAAACGTTAAAAATGAATTTTTTGTGTAAATTTAAATGGTGAAATATGGGATGGAATTTTTAAAAAATTAAATGCTCAAGTCTTATGATTTTTAAACGTTAATAATAAATTTTTTGTGTTCATTTAAATAGTGAAATATGGAATAGAATTTTTAAGAAATTGAATACTCGAGTTTTATGATTATTAAACGTTAAAAATAAATTTTTTGTGTGCTTTTAAATGGTGAAATATGAAATGAAATTTTTAAAAAATTGAAAGCTCGAGTCTTACGATTTTTAAACGTTAAAAATAAATTTTTTGTGTTCATTTAAATCGTAAGATATGGAGTAGAATTTTTAAAAAATTGAATGCTTTAGTTTTATGATTTATTAAATTAAATTAAAGATAAATCTTTTGTGTACATTTAAATGATGAGACATTAGAGTTTCATTTATAAAATATTCAATGCTAATTGACAATTTTTCTATCCATATCGTACACTGACAAAAATATTTCACCCCTGTATTGTACAATACGATAGTTAAATGTTACAATAGCGGATT
The DNA here is from genome assembly GCA_963969225.1 of Xylocopa violacea. Lineage (NCBI taxonomy): Eukaryota > Metazoa > Arthropoda > Insecta > Hymenoptera > Apidae > Xylocopa > Xylocopa violacea. The sequence continues at coordinate 16,728,620 of CAXAJV010000015.1, forward strand.
ATGTTCAAATAAAATATTGAAATTAACGGAAAAATACAAAAAACTGTACTGGAACTACTCGATAGATTAAAGTCGATCGTGATAGAACTATTTTGTTCTAAAATAAACAACGTGGAACCATGTACATGATTTGTAACGTTTTATCAAGCTGTACATGAAATAAGGAGAGCTCTCTAAAGAGCATATTAGGAAAACTGTACAGTCGTCTAACGTAAGAACATTTGTCCATTTTAATTTCGTTAGTACGCGCTACGAATCTTCATTAATACGTATTAACGATAATCAATTTTAAAGGAGGGCTTAGTTCTTTAACGTACATTCTATTTTTCTTTTCATAGAAGATTGTACAAATTGTATAAATATCATCGAGGAATTCTAGCGAGAGAAATTGAATCGGATCGGAGTAGTCTCGTTTAAGGGGTAAAGTAGAATACGCGAGAATAGATGCGAGAATCTGCCCTGTAACTTCAAAATCGCGACGTAATGAGAATGATAAGGTATTTTAAATTCCAAAAATACACACCTAAGAATCTAATTTTTATTGTTTTAGTGCGTTTACTATGTAACATTATTATAAGTACAAAAAAACATTTCTCTATGTAGTTTAAGATATGTAATAAGTTGAAACAAGAAAGGAATATATCTATCAGAGAATCACGAGTGTTGATTTTTTAAACAAAAGTGCAGTAAAGTGAAATCGAATGGATAGTTGATTTATGTTGTTACTCAAGCGACTCCCTAATACATAATGCACTATTTGATGTATATTTGATGAATAAGAGATTCTTGAATCAAAAATTACGACTCGCCATGTTTTTGTATTACTACCTTCATTAAATTATTCACTTTCGTCGTAGCTATTTTAGTTAGCTTTTAGTTTGAACAGTAATAATCTATCACCAACATTTTCGTATTCAATGTATAAAGTGGAAGAGAAATAATGATAATAATACTTAAACATTTGCACTCGGTTCTTTTCTGGGCATTAGCAATAGAAACTATTGCTAAAATAGCAATATTTTAAATATTGCTATTTAAATATTTTTCAAGTATTTTAAATATTACTATTTTACAAATTTTAATATTATAATATTAACTTATAATATTGCTATTTTACAAATCTTGCTATTTTAAAATTTTTATTTAAAATAGCAATACTTAAAATATGTAAAATAGCAATAAAATATTTTAAATATTGCTATTTTAAATATTGCTATTTAAATATTTTTCAAGTATTTTAAATATTACTATTTTACAAATTTTAATATTATGATATTAACTTATAATATTGCTATTTTATAAATCTTGTTATTTTTAATTTTTTTATTTAAAATAGCAATACTTAAAATATGTAAAATAGCAATAAAATATTTTAAATATTGCTATTTTAAATATTGCTATTTTAAATATTTTATTGATATTTTAAGTATTTAAAATATTGCTGCTTTAGCAATAGTTTCTATAGCTAACGCCTCCCAGCAATAGAAAATTTCCATTTCAATAGAAAACTTGAGAGAAACACAGATTTCTCAAAAAGCTATGGTACTAAATAAGTTTGTCCTCCGCAATCACTAATCAATGCTGATGTCCCCTCAGAGGAGACATACGAGTGCAAAACGTTAGAAATAACTCTACATTAAAAAATTAAGAAGATATTTGAATCAGATAAAAGAGATCGGAGAAGATAATCACAAAGTTTGAATTTTTATTTATTTCTTATAATTACAATGCTTCCAATTATCATTGTCCAACTATCATACCTCCACTTAATCCTTTTGCACAATCCTTTGCACAATAATGAATATTCGAGAATATTCTAAATTACATTTTGTTTCTTCATACGCAAAGCCACGCACTGTAAAATTATTCACAACCTACAGTATGAAACGGTACTTTTTCAGGATGCAAATGGTCACCCGTTATTTCGCAGATGAAGGTACGATTATGGAAAAACCATGGGGTAACAATTCCACAGAGATTACGTGGACAAACTGAACAGATGCTTCGATATGGACTTTTAGGTTTATGATACGTCAATAACTATTAAACGAGGGAGTTTAACACTAGATTGTCTAAGGCAGTCATTTTGACTGCTTTTCAATTTCAATTAGAAAAACAATTGTGTATATAATGACACAGCTTCTTAGAATTTTGTGACTTTTTGCACAACATATAAATGCATTTATTAATCATTGTAATTGCCTCCCCCCCTCTTTCATTTCCGATATATATATGTGTTATACCTGTATTGCCCAAAAGCAGTCATTTTGACTACTTGGGAAATTTTAAAGCACAAATCTTTACAAATTCTAATGCAACCTTTAAAGTCCTAATCCCTTGCGCCTTGAATATTTATGGTGCGTCAATTGTTATTGAATTGAGGCATTAACCATAACGTTCATAGCATTTGAAAGAAACATTTAATTAAAATACATATTTCCTGACATCGACTCTGTTTTGGTTGTCGCGCGAGAATACTTGTATGGGTTTTTTTTTGTTACTATAAAAATGTTAAATCAAATTTTGTGAAAGCGTTTACTCTATTAATCGCTTTCTATTATTATTTATTTGAAATATAATACAATAATGTAGGAATTATTTAAGAAACACTTTTATTATTTCATTCAGACACAAATTGATTGACTGACTGACTGTGAACTTCGCACACACACGCTTTTATACCTTTCGTTCACCGAACATTCTAGATTCTTTTCCCTTGTTTTCAAAGCACTCTCATACTCGCTCATTCGCACACACATTCTGTCTTTTACACAAAGTTTGGAATATTCTCGAATAATCAATATTCGAGAATATTCCTGATTACTTTTTGTTTTTCACACATACTAAGGATATACGCAATAAAATCATTCACACACTCATTCTTACATTTCTCGTTCTCCACAATAATATATGAAATATAATAATATAAAATTTATATGCATTCTATATGGTATTTGTATGTTATATAAAAACTCAGCAGTATCCATTGATTGTCCCATCATTTTGCGAAGAATCCAAATTGATTCAAAGACAGGAATATTGTAGAAAAATATACACATCGCGATACGTTCGTTAAAATGTCTTTAATTTCATTTAATTGCAATCTTATGGACAGATGTCTTATATAAATGTTTACTGCATCTGATTTTTCAGCTAACATTCTCTGGACTAAAGTTCTTTTGGGAGTTTTTATCAGAAATAGGAGAATCTAAATCGTATTTTCCTTATTATATATATATATATATATATATATATATATATATATATATATATATATAAATGTTTCATTCAAATGAAAATAAACGAATTACTATTAAAATTGCATTGTCATCGCCAATAAAGTAGTTTTACTAACGAGAAATTTATATCGTATAAAATTTGTAAATGGTTGCAACCTTACAGAGATATGTTTTATGTAAATGTTTACCGCATTTGGTTTTTCAGCTAATATTCTCTGGACTAAAGTTCTTTTGGCAGTTTTTGTCAGAAATAGGACAATCTAAAGCATACTTTACTTATTATATACATATATAAATGTTTCTTTAAAATGGAAATAAACAAATTACTATTAAAATTGCATCGATATTTGAGATACTGATTTTACAAATCAAACAAAAAATTAGTTAACAAGTACAATTTTGTTACGATTAATGTGAAAAGTATGAAGCATTCAAACGCCTCATAGTGACGAAAGTAAAAATTCTTCTGTTAAAGCAATTATCGCAGAAATTGGTTGAATATTTTCAAACAATATTGAAACCAACATATTGTCTGGATTATTCATATTCACTTTATCTTATTTCGATTAACATTTGAAAGAATGAACTAATGTACCGATTATTAGAATTTGTTTTCAGTCAACAATGAAACTAGTTTAAACAGAATATTATCGTATGGAACTAATGGGGAACTAAATATACCACTTTTCTAATTGCAAACAATTTTCTTTTATATTAAGATATTATATTCCACAACATTACTTAAGAAATCAGTCTTGAAAGGGTTAAACCAATCAAAGTTGTACTAACACTGGATTAAAAGCAATTTCTAATATTTTATTATTCATAATTTACAAACGCAGTTTTGTTTTAATAAAAATTCTAACACTATTCATACGATTAACATATGAAACATACGAATAAAGTTTAATTATATAAATACGAGTTTCTCACATCCAAAATCACGCAATCAGTGGAACCATTTTTCACCTGACTCACTACAGGCTTAAAAAACAATAAAAACTTGTATAAAACTTGTACAATCCAATTCGATGTGTTTCAATAATTTCAATGATTTTAACTGATTTTAAATGGTTTCAATGATTTAACAAACAGAATCGATAGTGCCATTAACTTTTGCATCGCAGTTGCGTAAGTTTTAAATGACTTTACTATAGATTATACGCATTAATACGAATCTACGAATTATCGAATAACTATAACGAAGTATGACAAGGACAAACTTAATATTCTTCATCGTCTGGCGCAGGATCACCTCCTTCTACTTCTTCTGGTACTGCGAATCCTTCCTAAATAATCAAAAGGATCGAAAAGGATAATAATAATGTTAAAGAATAAAATACTTGCGTAAACACTGATCGAAATCTATCGATACCTCTGTTGCATAAAGGACATCTAAGACCTTTTGCACTATTGGCGGATGATCTCCGTCATCAGACTCTTGGCACACAACTTCGATGTCGCGCAATTTTCCGAAATAAAAATCTCTCTCTTTCTCCAACCCCTCCAGTGTCACTTTCAATTCCATTATCTGCAATAAATCGTCACGTATCACGAATATGTACAATTATTATTATACGCGGACTGACAATGAAGTGTTCGAACCGCACCAATAACTACAAGAAACGTCATAATCGCCTCGAATGGTAAACCGTGTTATTTTATTTTCCGCAATAACTTTGAAACTTTATCGTTAGACGACATAAATGAATTTTACGACACTTTTCATACCTGTGCGCTAAGTTCTTCGATCTTTCCGTGACCGCCTCGGTCCGCAACTCCACCGATTTTCGATTCCGAATGATGAAATGGAGCTTTCCTGACTAAAGTTGAAAATTTCGTACAGCATTTTACGAAACGTATCATCTTTTATTTTATAATTAGCTCTATGGACGCGTAAAGAAGTGGAACGTGTGTCCATAGATGTTGCAAGCAACAAGAGGAATATAATCGTTTAATAACAGATCTGTTGCAATAGTAACTGTGTATGCACGCTTCTATAAGCAGTAAGATTGCACTGAAAAGTCGAAGCGTGATAATCTATGTGGTGAACAACGCAACACGCGATGAAAAAAAATTGCAAAGCGTGCATTAAGGCAATTATGCATAACCATTTTGTAACCAGCAATTAAATAAAGCGAATTCAACGTGAATATTATGTAAATAGTTCAATGGAGACCGAATAACTAAAATTATTTATCTGGACAACCAAAGTTACTATAAATCATTATTTTTTAATCATTTTATCTACTCTCTGCGTGTTATTATTTTAAGGAGGAAATACCATAATTTTAACTGATTTTTTAAGACATATAGCTTCCCCTTTAAAACCTTTCATTAATATAAGAATAAAAAATGAAAAAAGATAAAGAAAACGAGCGTAAAAAGATTGAAAAAAAGATAATTACGGGGCACGGTCTTTCCAGCATGTGTACTAGTCGTAGATCCCTCACCTGAAACAAAATTTTGTTCGTATATTATTAAAACTCGCACACACGCTATTTTCTCGTATGCACAGAATAAATGTACAATTTATGGCTATTTTTAGCCGTGTTTCGTTCATACAATAAGAACAACACTATTTTCAAAGAAGCAGAACCAGACCAAACAATGTTAATTTTGTGTGACTATTCTTAAAATTACTTTTAACACTTTGGGTACCAGACATCACTATAGTGACTTTCTGTAGGATCGTGTTCTGCCTCCCTCTCTTTTTCTTTCTCTGAGAACAAGAGCCACTATACTAGTTTCCATAACAGAATATTTTGAAAAACAACTGTGTAACTTAAAGGGTACGACTGCAATTCGTAAAAATTAGAAAAAGAATTCATACATAGACTGCGTTGTACCGACAATAACAGCCAGGAGCATTTAACAATCGATACAAACATGTAGCTATACACATGCAGAGATATAAATGAGAGATGATGTGAGATAAGATGATATCGGACTTGAAGTGAACCTTTTCTTATTTCTGTGTGCTGAAATTATGCTCGCAGATTTTATAATGCTCCGGATAGTAATGTAAGTATAGAGGATTTTAAATAAACTTTCATTTTAGTGACTTTCTCCAATTCTGAATATTTGATTTTTGCCCTTTTCATTTTATTGCTTCATTTTTTAACTAGAAAAAGGAGTCAGTCTAAGAAGATCGAGAAAGTAATACAATTCCTGTCATTAGAAAGAAAAAGGCTGAATAATTGTTTAAACAGACACTCTTCTGACTGATCCCAATTAATACAATTCCTGTCATTAGAAAGAAAAAGGCTGGATAATTGTTTAAACAGGCACTCTTCTGACTGATCTCAATGATTTTTGAGTATGTTGTAGAAATCAACATTTCGAACAACTTTTTTCTATATACGTAATTGTTAAATTCTTTTAGTTTTCGAGATATTCACGAAAAATGTACGCTACCACCGCAGTGAATAAAACCTATAATTGTGCAGCCGCCACGATGCATGCGCCCACAAATCCTACGGCTCGCAGCTGCATATGCGGTATACGGCATTAATTAGGATTGGGTCCTAGAACTTAAATTTCGACTTCCGGTTACGCCAAAGGGCAATAGACACCTTTTACAACTTTGCAAGGGTCGGACAACCCTTGAATACATGCGTTGCCACGGATGTCCAATTATAAATTAATTTCACTATGCCGGTACCGACACATTTTTGCAAATATGTCGACAAAGTTTAGCAATTATATGTACAAGAAAGAGTCATTCAAAATTGTGCTCCGGCAACGTATTAAAATATCATTAAAAGTAGTGAGAACAATAACGTTCTAAACAATTACCCAAGATCCTTTTTGAATCACAAAAAGTGTACTTCTCGATCCATACAGCTGATCTCTTTTTTTAGTAACCAAGCAAGGCGTTTAAAAAAAGGAGAACTCAAAATTTGTAAAGGCACTAAAATACTGTTTTACTTATTTTAAATTATACTGCGAAGTTAAATAATATGATACTGTAACGTTAAATATTCCCTGGTTACAAAGTGTAATAGATATTATCTAAATACTATCTATAGATTCGTAATCTAGGAGATTATCGTCGAATTACGAGGGTTGTATTGAATTGTGCATTTTACGGTAGAACTGTGATCTCGCAGTATAGCAACGCGTACCGATTGCGAGACACAGTGATAGTTTGGCAAGTAATTGTGCAGTGTTCAAAGGTTAAAGTAGAAACAAGGTGAAGCAGAATCTGACGTTACGTTCAATCGTATAATTTCAAGCTGTATAAAGAAGAAAAAATAGGTGTAAAATAATGTACCAATTCGGGTGGGCCGTTTAGTCGAATGTACATCGCGTACTGCTGTTCGTTTTACATTAGTGCCATGAGCTGCATTATTTCCACCATGACCCATAGATTCTCCTCCTCGAATATCAAGCGCGTCGTACGGCTCGGTTCTCGAATAGTTTGCGTCGAAGAATTTTTTGAACCATTGCAAAAATTCAAAATTATCTTGAAACCTGCCTTTCACCAGCTTATCAACTGGAACAACCTGCGAACAAAAGGCATGTGAAATAAAATAATTGAGGAAAATATTGCGAATGTCTACGAATACCAACAATTGTTAACACATATCTAAAAGAATAAAATGAAACAAATAAAACAGAAAATAAAATAATAAAAACGATGAAAGAAGGACTTATACAATGTTAAGTATAAAGGTTTTACCAAAAAAATTTATGTTTACATAGCATACTTTGGTTAACAATTCGCGTGTTAATTGACAAAATGTGGCAAATCTAAGAAACTGAATAAAATTGTATATCGATAAAGTTTTAATAAATAATTTAGTAATTAGGTGAAATTCAATCAAAACTTAGACAAATATACGCATACTTGACAAATTGTTAAACTCGAATATCTAGAAAACGAGATTCTAAACAAAGCATTTTGATTCTACATCGTCGACTTCTTTTTCAATTATACCACTCGTCTCAGGATATTCCGTATAGTTTAAAAATAGTAGAGTGATGGAGAAATTTAGAAAATTACCATGCACTCGATTTACATGATTCTCAACCGTGTGAAAAAATACCACATGGGTCAATTACCAAAAATAAATAAAGAAAAAGTGCAATTGCGCATAGTGGCAAGAGTATGATTCGAAGATTGCTATTAAACAATTTGTCGAATATTATTCGAAGAAAAACGTACATCGCGAAAAATAAAACATTTTGACAATTGAATTTCAAGCAAATCTTCGACGATGTCGGACATCCTTCATCCAATACTTATTAAGAAGCTTGTAGAAATGGCTGGGTTGCTTACCTTATCCACATTCACCTTCTTAAAAGTACCTTGCAAAATTTTGAAGTTTTGTATATACTCGTGCTCAAGATTGGTCTTGAACTTGACCCTCTTTATGGGTACGCTGCCAGGAAAAAGCATGTCCATGAACTGACAATACGCAGCTCCGGTACATAGTTCCTCTACTTTGGTAAAAGACGACTGAAGACAGTCGTTTACCCAAGCCAGCATGTCATGTCGACTCATGTTCTCGGTCGTGACATTCGTCGCATAAACGTTAATCGCCATATTTAGCTTCTCTCCTTAACCGTTAGTATCTAAAACGCAGCGATTCACAGATTAAAAAATATCAGTGCAAACGAATACGCCTTATTAATGCACAGGTGCTTCGTTAAAGATACAGGCTGCATACAAGGTGTCGCAATTCGTTATAATAAAATTGTCACGATAAGATCTCTGAAATACTTCCTCTTTAGACAAACTTAAAAGGAACAACATTGCGTTCTGTTTTTTTGCTCGAAACGCGACACGTCGCCACGTTCGAAGATCTGTTACCAGCGTGCCACGATGTTCGATGTACGCATTTTCTGACAAAACTTCCCGCGAGAAGATATAAAAATGTATTTTAAATGCACGCAAATTGTATCTTACCAAATTATCCGTGGAAACACCGTTCCGTATCGATCTGGAGTCCGTACGCGAATGACAAATTTATAATAGCTGGATTCGTTCGAAGACGCACACAACGGATAGTTTGAAACGATTCCTTCGTTAACGATTGGACGATGGATGATACAGGACGCGGAAAGACATCAACACGAGTCATCGAACATTCGGTGGTAAACAGTTTCCTGACACTGGATCTGTTTTGGTTGTCGCACGAGAATACTTGTACGCGTTTTTTATTCCGACTATAAAAATGTTAAATCAAATTTTGTGAGAGTTTTTCTCTATTAATCGCTTTCTGTTATTATTTATCTGAAATATAACACACGATACAGAATGTATATAAATTTTATGTTATATAAAAATTCACAGCTGCATTTATTGATTGTCCCATCACTTTGCGAAGAATCCAAATTGATTCAAAGACAAGAATATAGTAGAAAAATATATACATCGAGATACGTTTGTTAAAATGCTTTTAATTTCATTTAGTTGCAACCTTATGGAGATATGTCTTATGTAAATGTTTACCACATTTGGTTTTTCAGCTAATATTTTCTGGACTAATGTTCTTTTTGGGACATCAACACGACTCATCGAACATTCCGTGATAAACACTTTCCTGATGACTCTGTTTTGGCTGTCGCAGGCAAATTCTTGTACGCGTTTTTTCTTCTGACTATAAAGATGTTAAATCAAATTTTGTGAAAGCGTTTGTTCTATTAATCGTTTTCCTTTATTATTCATCTAGAAATTATGTTTTGTTAATAGAGGTTTAAATTTTATGTTGTATCAAAACTTACAGCTGCGTCCATTGATTGTTCCAAACTTTGGGCTGAGCACAAGTCAAAATAAAGTATTCTAACACGCCTACATACCTATTGCTACGCCATCAATTTTAATATAATCATTTTGCCAATTTTTTGCAGTAAAATCGTAAATAAGTCAATATACTCGATGCAGTAGCTTGAATTTTTATTATTTCTGTCGACTATTGATAAAGCATCAAATATTCGCGCTAAAGGAAAATCATTTTTCGTTTGTAGCTTCAGCTATGAATAAATTGCAAAATATTGATACGGAAACGACTGACATATAACTAGATATGATCACTCTTAAACAAATTTTATAGGATATAAACCACTCGCCAGTAAAACTACTTTATTGGCGATGACAATGCAATTTTAATAGTAATTCGTGTATTTATATTTGAAAGAAACATTTGTATATGTATATAATAAGGAAAATACGTTTTAGATTCTCCTATTTCTGATAAAAACTGCCAAAAGAACTTTAGTCCAGAGAATATTAGCTGAAAAATCAGATGCAGTAAACATTTACATAAGACATCTCTCCATAAGATTGCAACTAATGAAATTATTCTACTATATTCTTGTCTTTGAATCAATTTGGATTCTTCGCAAAATAATGGGACAATCAATGGATGCTGCTGCGAGTTTTTATATAACATAAAATTTATATACATTCTATATCGTATTTATTTTATTTTAAATAAGTAATGATAAAAAGCGATTAATAGAGTAAACTCTCACAAAATTTGATTTAACATTTTTATAGTCAAAATAAAAAACGCGTACAAGTATTTACCTGCGACAACCAAAACAGAGTCGTCAGGGAAGTGTTTACCACCGAATGTTCGATGACTCGTGTTGATGTCTCTCCGCGTCCTATATCATCCATCGTCCAATCGTTAACGAAGGAATCGTTTCAAACTATCCGTTGTGTGCGTCTTCGAACGAATCCAGCTATTATAAATTTGTCATTCGCGTACGGACTCCAGATCGATACGGAACGGTGTTTCCACGGATAATTTGGTAAGATACAATTTGCGTGCATTTAAAATACATTTTTATATCTTCTCGCGGGAAGTTTTGTCAAAAAATGCGTACATCGAACATCGTGGCACGCTGGTAACAGATCTTCGAACGTGGCGACGTGTCGCGTTTCAAGCAAAAAAACAGAACTCAATGTTGTTCCTTTTAAGTTTGTCTAAAGAGGAAGCATTTCAGAGATTTTATCGTAGCAATTTTATTATAACCAATTGTGACACCTTGTATGTAGCCTATATCTTTGTCGAAGCATCTGTGCATTAATAAGGAGTATTCGTTTGCACTGATATTTTTTAATCTGTGAATCGCTGCGTTTTAGATACTAACGCTCAAGGAGAGAAGCTAAATATGGCAATTAACGTTTGTACGACGAATGTCACGGCCGAGAACATGAGTCGACATGACATGCTGGCTTGGGTGAACGACTGTCTTCAGTCGTCTTTTACCAAAGTAGAGGAACTATGTACCGGAGCTGCGTATTGTCAGTTCATGGACATGCTTTTTCCTGGCAGCGTACCCATAAAGAGGGTCAAGTTCAAGACCAATCTTGAGCACGAGTATATACAAAACTTCAAAATTTTGCAAGGTACTTTTAAGAAGGTGAATGTAGATAAGGTAAGCAACCCAGCCATTTCTACAAGCTTCTTAATAAGTATTGGATGAAGGATGTCTGACATCGTCGAAGATTTGCTTGAAATTCAATTGTCAAAATGTTTTATTTTTCGCGATGTACGTTTTTCTTCGAATAATATTCGACTAATTGTTTAATTGCAATCTTCGAATCATATACTTGCCATTACGCGCTATTGCACTTATTTTTCTATTTATTTTTGGTAATTGACCCATGTGAAAATCATGTAAATCGAGTGCATGGTAATTTTCTAAATTTCTCCATCATTCTGCTATTTTCAAACTATACGGAATATCCTGAGACGAGTGGTATAATTGAAAAAGAAATCGACGATGTAGAATCAAAATGCTTTGTTTAGAATCTCGTTTTCTAGATATTCGAGTTTAACAATTTGTCAAGTATGCATATATTTGTTAAGTTTTGATTGAATTTCACCCAATTATTAAATTATTTATTAAAACTTTATCGATATACAATTTTATTCAGTTTCTTAGATTTGCCACATTTTGTCAATTAACACGCGTATATGTAATCGTTAACCAAAGTATGCTATGTAAACATAAATTTTTTTGGTAAAACCTTTATACTTAACATTGTATAAGTCGTTTTTTCATCGTTTTTATTATTTTATTTTCTGTTTTATTTGTTTCATTTTATTCTTTTAGACATGTGTTAACAATTGTTGATACTCGTAGACATTCGCAATATTTTTTTCAGTTATTTTACTTCACATGCCTTTTGTTCGCAGGTTGTTCCAGTTGATAAGCTGGTGAAAGGCAGGTTCCAAGATAATTTTGAATTTTTGCAATGGTTCAAAAAATTCTTCGACGCAAACTATTCGAGAACCGAGCCTTACGACGCGCTTGCAATTCGAGGAGGAGAACCTATGGGTCATGGTACTAATGTCAAACGGACAACAGGACGCGATGTACATTCGACTAAACGGCCAATCCGAATTGGTATATTATTTTGCAACTATTTTTTCTTCTTTATACGGCTTGAAATTATATAATTGAACGGAACGTCAGATTCTGCTTCACCTTGTTTCTACTTAAACCTGCAGCACTGCAGGTTTACTACTAAACCTTGAGCACTGCACAATTACTTGCCAAACTATCACTGCGTCTCGCAATCGGTACGCGTTGCTATACTGCGAAATCACAGTTCCACCGTGAAACGTACAATTCAATGTAAACCTCGTAATTCGACGATAATTTCCTTGATTACGAATTCATAGATAGTATTTAGATAATATCTATTACACTTTGTAACCAGGGAATATTTAACGTTACAGTATCATATTATTTAACTTCGCAGTATAATTTAAAATAAGTAAAACAGTATTTTAGTGCCTTTACAAATTTTGAGTTCTCCTTTTTTTAAACGCCTTGCTTGGTTACTAAAAAAGAGATCAGCTGTACGGATCGAGAAGTACACTTTTTGTGATTCAAAAAGGAGCTTGGGTAATTGTTTAGAACGTTATTGTTCTCATTACTTTTAATGATATTTTAATACGTTGCCGGAGCACAATTTTGAATGACTCTTTCTTGTACATATAATTGCTAAACTTTGTCGACATATTTGCAAAAATGTGTCGGTACCGGCATAGTGAAATTAATTTATAATTGGACATCCATGGTAACGCATGTATTCAAGGGTTGTCCGACCCTTGCAAAGTTGTAAAAGACGTCTGTTACCCTTTGGCGTAACCGGAAGTCGAAATTTAAGTTCTAGGACCCAATCCTAATTAATGCCGTATACCGCATATGCAGCTGCGAGCCGTAGGATTTGTGGGCGCATGCATCGTGGCGGCTGCACAATTATAGGTTTTATTCACTGCGGTGGTAGCGTACATTTATCGTGAATATCTCGAAAACTAAAAGAATTTAACAATTACGTATATAGAAAAAAGTTGTTCGAAATGTTGATTTCTACAACATACTCAAAAATCATTGAGATCAGTCAGAAGAGTGCCTGTTTAAACAATTATCCAGCCTTTTTCTTTCTAATGACAGGAATTGTATTAATTGGGATCAGTCAGAAGAGTGCCTGTTTAAACAATTATTCAGCCTTTTTCTTTCTAATGACAAGAATTGTATTACTTTCTCGATCTTCTTAGGCTGACTCCTTTTTCTAGTTAAAAAATGAAGCAATAAAATGAAAAGGGCAAAAATCAAATATTCAGAATTGGAGAAGTCACTAAAATGCAAGTTTATTTAAAATCCTCTATACTTGCATTACTATCCGGAGTATTATAAAATCTGCGAGCATAATTTCAGCACACAGAAATAAGAAAAGGTTCACTTCAAGTCCGATATCATCTTATCTCACATCATCTCTCATTCATATCTCTGCATGTGTATAGCTACATGTTTGTATCGATTGTTAAATGCTTCTGGCTGTTATTGTCGATACAACGCAGACTATGTATGAATTCTTTTTCTAATTTTTACGCATTGCAGTCGTACCCTTTAAATTACTCAGTCGTTTTTCAAAATATCTTGTTATGGAAACTAGTATAGTGGCTCTTGGTCTCACAGGAAGAAAAAGGGAGGGAGACAGAACACGGTCTGGTGTCTGGTGTTCAAAGTATTAAAAGTAATTTTAACTCTTTGCACTCCAAGTTATTTTTAATTTTGCTGCTAACAACTCTCTACTATCTAAAATATTTTATTTGAAATTTACTTCAAAGGACAGCTCCTCGACTGCTACTTGCAAACAATTTTGTTTACTATTTATGTTAAATATAGCTCTCAAATTTTGTTGTAATTCATATTTATGGAACTTATATTGGTTTTTTTTTTTATTTACTAATGTCGAATTACACTCCACAAAGAAGTGCAAAGGGTTAAGAATAATTACACAAAATTAACATTGTTTGGTGTGGTTTTGCTTATTTGAAAATATTGTTATTTTTATTGTATGAACGAAACACGGCTCAAAATAGCCATAAATTGTACATTTATACTATATATACGAAAAAATAGCGGGTTTGCGTGTTTTAATAATATACGAACAAAATTTTGTTTCAGGTGAGGGATCTACGACTAGTACACATGCTGGAAAGACCGTGCCCCGTAATTATCTTTTTTTCAATATTTTTACGCTCGTTTTCTTTATCTTTTTTCATTTTTTATTCTTATATTAATGAAAGGTTTTAAAGGGGAAGCTATATGTCTTAAAAAATCAGTTAAAATTATGGTATTTCCTCCTTAAAATAATAACACGCAGAGAGTAGATAAAATGATTAAAAAATAATGATTTATAGTAACTTTGGTTGTCCAGATAAATAATTTTAGTTATTCGGTCTCCATTTAACTATTTACATAATATTCACGTTGAATTCGCTTTATTTAATTGCTGGTTACAAAATGGTTATGCATAATTGCCTTAATGCACGCTTTGCAATTTTTTTCATCGCGTGTTGCGTGTTCACCACGTAGATTATCACGCTTCGACTTTTCAGTACAATCTTACTGCTTATAGAAGCGTCCATACACAGTTACCATTGCAGCAGATCTGTTATTAAACGATTATATTCCTCTTGTTGCTTGCAACATCTATGAACATACGTCCCACTTTTTTATGCGTCCATAGAGCTAATTATAGAATAAAAGATGATACGTTTCGCAAAATGATGTACGAAATTTTCAACTTTAGTCAGGAAAGCTCCATTTCATCATTCGGAATCGAAAATCGGTGGAGTTGCGGACCGAGGCGGTCACGGGAAGATCGAAGAACTTAGCGCACAGGTATGAAAAGTGCCGTAAAATTCATTTATGTCGTCTAACGATAAAGTTTCAAAGTTATTGCGGAAAATAAAATAACACGGTTTACCATTCGGGGCGATTATGACGTTTCTTGTAGTTATTGGTGCGGTTCGAAAACTTCATTGACAGTCCCTGTATAATAATAATTGTACATATTCGTGATACGTGACGATTTATTGCAGTTAATGGAATTGAAAGTGACACTGGAGGGGTTGGAGAAAGAGAGAGATTTTTATTTCGGAAAATTGCGCGACATCGAAGTTGTGTGTCAAGAGTCTGATGACGGAGATCATCCGCCAATAGTGCAAAAGGTCTTAGATGTCCTTTATGCAACAGAGGTATCGATGGATTTCGATCAGTGTTTACGCAGGTATTTTATTCTTTACCATTGTTATTATCCTTTTCGATACTTTTGATCATTTAGGAAGAATTCGCAGTACCAGAAGGAGTAGAAGGAGGTAATCCTGCGCCGGATGACAAAGAATATTAAGTTTGTTCTTTTCATACCTTGTTATAGTTGTTCGATAATTCGTAGATCCGTATTAATGCGTATAATCTATAGTAAAGTAATTTAAAACTTACGCAACTGTGATGCAAAAGTTAATGGCACTATCGATTCCGTTTGTTAAATCATTGAAACCATTTAAAATCATTTAAAACCATTGAAACTATTAAAACACATCCAATTGGATTGTACAAGTTTTATACAAGTTTTTATTGTTTTTTAAGCCTGTAGTGAGTCAGATGAAAAATGGTTCCACTGATTGCGTGAATTTGGATTTGAGAAACTCGTATGTATATAATTAAACTTTATTCGTATGTTTCATATGTTAATCGTATGAATAGTGTTAGAATTTTTATTAAAACAAAACTGCGTTTGTAAATTATGAATAATAAAATATTAGAAATTGCTTTTAATCCAGTGCTAGTATAACTTTGATTGGTTTAACCCTTTCAAGACTGATTTCTTAAGTAATGTTGTGGAATATAATATATTAATATAAAAGGAAATTGTTTGTAATTAGAAAAGTGGTATATTTAGTTTCTCGTTAGTTCCTTACGATGATATTCTGTCTAAACAAATTTCATTGTTGACTGAAAACAGATTCTAATAATCGGTAAATAAGTTCATTCTTTGAAATGTTTAACGAAATAAGATAAAGTGAATATGAGTAATCCAGACAATTTGTTGGTTTCAATATTGTTTGAAAATATTCAACCAATTTCTGCAATAATTGCGTTAACAGAAGAATTTTTCTTTTTTCACTATTAGGTGTATGAATGTTTCATATTTTTCACCTTAATCGCAAAATAATTGTTCTTGTTAACTAATTTCTTGTTTGATGTCATTCAAAAGGGGGTCCTCGAACTGCATAAGTTTAAGAACGCCTGATCAATACCTTTCTTCCTCCAATATCTGTAACAGAAAGAAAACAACAGTTAGCCAATTAACATATTATTATTTTAATGTATGTATATATTGTTATATGAAGCATTCTAACAAGTTTTAATAAATATAATATCCCACAAAGTGATAGAGTACTACAGTCAGTCCTCGAGTTACGTGATTTCGGACTTACGCGATTTAAAAAAAATAGAAAATTAAATTTTTTATGATCCTAGATGAATTAACTGGTCCTAAACGATCTGCGTAAGTTTCAAAAGCAGTGAATAACGATATTGCATGCTACGCTTTAATTTATGAAGAAAAGAAGACAATGTTTCCCTAAAGTTTTCTATTTTCAATGAAAGTTTCTATTGATGGTTGTTAACGTCCTTGTGCAAAGGGTTAACCTCTTGACGCCCTTGGCCACGTATGTGGACATTTAGTTTTTTATTATTATTAAAACTCAGCGACACAAATGTGGACGTTATGATTTTTTGTGTCATTTGTGGAAAGCTAAAAGGCAATTAACAGTGGACCAATACTTGAAATAGTTCGTCCATAAATGTATATATGTAGATTACTTTGAAACTAAGACATATTTTTTGCCAAAAATACTAAATTTTCTGCTTTAATTTATGAAAAAAGAAAAGAGCTAAAAGACAATTAACAGTGGATCAATATTTGAAATAGTTCGTCCATAAATGTATATATGTAGATTACTTTGAAACTAAGACATATTTTTTGCCAAAAATACTAAATTTTCTGCTTTAATTTATGAAAAAAGAAAAGAGCTAAAAGACAATTAACAGTGAACCAATATTTGAAATAGTTCGTCCATAAATGTATGTATGTAGATTCTGCTATGTGCAATAAATAATACTTTTTTCAATGTATATATACATAGATCTATTTTACTTTCGTCTATGCTTTGAAACTAAAACATATTTTTTGCCAAAAATGCTAAATTTTCTGCTTTCCTCGACTTACGCGAAAACTTACGAAACCAATTAATCGCGTAATTCGAGGACTTACCGTATTACAAACATTCTGTGTCGAGTCGGTAACATTGCGAGTGACATTATCAGTGACTCTATAGTTTCAGAAATCCAGATACACAAAAGCGCATCTATGTCATACTTCGTCTGTGGTCACGTGTTGGAAAAGAGTCGCTTTGTTCAAACGTGTTGTCTGATTAAAGCAAAACATTCCAAAAGATCGCAAACAGAGCTCGACAATCTTTTGTCCACGGTTAATAAACATTTTCTCGAAGGATGGATGACGAAGCTGAGACATATAAATTATGGCGAATAAGGAAAACGGTAATGCAATTGTGTCACGATCGAGGTTATCTGGTTACGCAGGATGAATTGGACCAAACATTAGAGCAATTTAAAGAACAATTCGGTGATAAACCAAGTGAAAAGAGACCAGCTCGCAGTGATCTCATAGTTTTAGTCGCTCACAATGACGATCCAACGGACCAGCTTTTCGTATTTTTCCCAGATGAACCAAAGATTGGCATCAAAACAATCAAAACTTACTGTCAGCGTATGCAGGAAGAAAAAATTCATAGGTAATTTGTTATAACGTGTTATAACGTTCACTTGTAAAGAGTCGATGATTTTAAGCTTCTGTTTTGCTCTACGATAGGGCAATCATTGTTGTACAGCAAGGAATGACCCCATCGGCTAAACAATCGTTAGTAGACATGGCGCCGAAATATATTTTAGAACAGTTTTTAGAATCCGAATTGCTTATTAACATCACAGAACACGAATTGGTACCTGAGCACATCGTGCTTACGCCGGACGAGAAAGAGGAATTGCTTACCAGGTATAAATTAAAAGAGAATCAGTTAATGCGTATACAAGCTGGCGATCCGGTGGCGCGTTACTTTGGTTTGAAACGCGGACAAGTTGTAAAGATTATTAGACCTTCGGAAACCGCTGGAAGATATATCTCGTATAGACTTGTGTGCTGAAACAAAATTTTTACATCGCTGACAAATTTATTGCAGAGATCGAAGTACTGTACATTACCGTTAAGAATAAACTAAGTTATAGATATATATATATGATTTTTATAATTATAATATAAGAAAGAGAAAATAAAAAACTGTTTAAACATGTTGCAACAAATATTAAAGGAAAAGGTTCATATTTTTCACATAATACTTTATTATACCACAATTGTATTTTATAATCTCATAATTAGTTAGGTACTAACTATACATCTGGCAGTAAATAACTACTGGCTAATAATTATCTTTTCTTACAACAATACATTTCCGATCATAATACAATTTATTTTAATTGGCTTATTGTCTATAAAAAAAGAAAAAAAAAGATAGATGTATAAGCAATGTAATTTTATACAGATTTAACAGTAATGAATAAAATCAAGATCATTAAATGAAACTTGTTCAAACATATATATTTTATTATATCTCATTATTATACATTTGTTGGTCCAGATTTGTCAATGGTATACTGTTGTCATAGGACAACTCAATTCCAAATTCATTTAAGCAATTGTACACATATAGTTCCAAAACATTATTTATAACTGTATATGTATATTGCTTTATTTATTACTGTCTTAAAGACTTTGTTCCAATATCGAACAGAAATTATTGAAAGGATCGAGATATTCGTGTAAACAAAAAAGCAACAGCAGTAAAAAATTAGAGCAACAAGGAAAGTAAATAATTCGTAAAAGGTTTACATAGCGATAAATTCTTTTTTAAGTACAAAAGGCAAGTGAGTCTATATGCTACGACCTAAGTTATCGATATTAAACAATTTTTGACAAATTTCAACTATAATATGTTTATATTCCCAATAACATTAACCATAAAGCTAGAGTAAACTAGATAAACTTGTGTTCTAAAAATTTCAAACCTAAGTAACTGATCGCTATATTTTTTCAAATTTCAACTCCATAGAAAGCGAACACTAGTATATTATTCATATTTCGGTATGAGCTTCCAATTTTATCAGCTACTTTTAATTATCAGGAACTATATAAAATATAATAACTAATTAAAAAATTATTAACAATAAAAAAGGAGTTTTGATATATTAATAATACAAGAAGGCTTTACTTTTGATAAAAGCCATTTGTTCTTTGTTAAAAACCTATCCTTGTAGACTTTGCTTTCTCTTCTTTACTATATTTCAAATATAGCGCATGCATATAAGCATATAGGATTACTTGTTTATATAGTATTCGCAAAGCAGTTACATGAGCTAACACATTACTTTTGATATAAAAAGTTTCAGTTTAAAAAAATAACTTTAGTAATGGGCATAAGTAAATAATGCATGCAAATATAATTAATATAATATATTGTTATCAATAAAATAAACATAACGAATAATAATAATAATTACACAATAAGACTACATATCTTTATTGTTTACACGGAAATAAGAAAGCAAGATTGCCGAAATAATCAGATTAGAAGTGTTTAAAAAATATACGCTCTTTTAAACGAAAAAAGCTTTCAGACAAAAACGTTATACATACCATTCGTTAATAAAAATAACTATATTTCACATGGCCGATTTTTGTGTTACATATACAAAGTAATTCAGACAATTGAAATAAGTCATACCTTCTCTCGAACGTATAGTCAAACAAACGATAAGCTGTATAAAACATTGTAGAAAAAGGTGGTAGAAAAAAAGATTAATAGTTCAAAGTAGATGAACAATTACGGAGCCAGTTTCAATTTGCAAGTATGGCAAGATCATCGAATCATAGTAGTCGCAAGTACGACAACACATGTATATTTTACAATCGCATTATTTTTTTTATAACGGAAGACGTATATTGTTTGCATAGATCAAATTGTCTTACCATTTTGTATGAAATGTAATTAAGATATAATGGTCTAAAAACATGGTTAGTTCGCGAGATATTTTACCTAGCAAGTAAGGTATACTCCCGTCTTTTAAATGATATAGAAAACAATGAAAATGAGATGTATGAAGTATGTACAATTCAATGGAGAATCGTTTTTATTTAGCACTTAATTCTTTATCGAAGATATTTATTCATTAAATATTTTACGAACTAAACATTTTTCAATTGCTGCAATTTAATACTTTTCTATACAGATTGATAAGAGGATTCGATATATGCACATGAAAGCTATACATTCTATTTAAACAAAAAAATAAAGCGATTGAAAATGGCGCATGCACCATTGCACTTACAAAGAAATATGACCCTGTAAATGTAATCTCCTTTGAGTTATTCGTCTCTTCCTTGAAATATTTTTTTAAATACAGTCAAAACAAAAATATGACTTGTTTCAATTGGCTGTACTTCTCTGTACATCGCTTTTTGGCTTGCCAGAGAAATGCATTACGGAACATAAATTACGAAGACAGTAAATATCGTAAAATCAAATGAATTTCTCATGCAAAAATTTATACATTTATTCTAATTCCCTACGTTTCCTTCATTTACTAAGATCTCTTAAATTACAAAGAATAAATCAGTCGTTGTGTTTGAAATTTTCAGTATGAATATGTATGTACCACGTTTGTGTTAAAAAAAAACTTGTGTTTTCATTCATTTTTGTTTGTCATAAATTTTTAGAAGAGAAAACACAACATTCCAATAAAACTATGTTTCATAGCATAGTTAGCAATGGTAAAAATAAAATTTTTCCGATCGTTTGCATACGACTGGAAAAAATTAAAAGATGAAACAGCTTACATAAGCTGTTATTATTCTTTTGCTAATACTTGAGAAAAATTTATCTCAGAAGATGCCAGAATAATTATTCCGCATCCAATCTGAATAGTACAAGTCTATATATGATACACAGCAAGTATTTCTGATGTAATGATATCAGACGTATCTTAACCGCTGGAAGAATATTTTCTTCCTCAAATATTTGTAAAAATATTCACAACATAGAGGCAGAATGGTGTGCATTTTATGCCAAAAGGCGACGCGTTTTAATGGCTATATCTATATAAAGTTCTTGTATCTCGCATATGGATAGCTTACTAGGCTCTTTATCACCAAGGTCCCCAATCTTCGAACAACAAATTCGTATTGAAAAATACAATGTTTATACCAGCCTGCTTATAAACCTGTCCTTCAAAACAATACGCATTTTCCTTTTTCATACGACCAATACTTCTCATTATTGATGTATACATTTAATGTTATATATCTTCGAACATGTACTCCATCGATGGACTACCAAGTTATAGAGAATACCATTTAAAATTTTATACTTGTCACATGTAAATACTGTAAATTTACTTTCAGATCTACCAAGAGGTATAGACATTTCTCTATACATGTATACTTGAATATTTACGAAAATGAAATTCAAAACAATTAAACATAGTGTCTATTGTACAATACGCACGACGTCTATCAATAATATTGAATAATAGTATCAGTCTCGGTGAAAAATTTCCCTTATAGATCGAACAATAACGAAACAAACATACTACCCTGTTATATGCTATATATATCAAGGAACTCTACGTTTGCTTATATAAGTTACTAAATGTGGAGAATATTTTCAGTGAGACCAATGAAAAGTACTGGTAATATCAAGTCTATTTAAAATTTAAATGAAATTTCAAACAACTCTACGCCTAGACCACCAATACATCCTGGTAGCCCATTCGATAGGTGGAGTTTGTAAAATGTTGTTGATTAGTTCTGCAGTAAGTCTGATCCTGTATGTGATAGTGGTGGGATAATGCGGCCGATGCCTTTGGCCTCTGTGTGCGCAACATGAGGCCTGGAATAAATTATTGTTCGTTCAATGAAAGACAGAAAAGGATTGATAATAATGTCATTGGTATTTACCTAGGAGTGATATGGAGTAACATATGTAGATGGAAACAGGCCTCGTCTATTGCCAATTTCTCCATGCCACCAATGTTGATCTGTGCGGTCAGTAACAGTTATCACATCACCTCGTTTGAATTCAAGTTCACCAGGTTCTTGAGGTTGGAAATCATATAATGCTTGCACTAAACACTAAAACATAATGCAACTTCACGTTGTAAAAACGACTGTTCTATGTTTCGCTTGATGGTTTCTGATTACTGGTTATATAAGAGATAATTACTTCTTCTGGTACCATATCTCTCAGTTTAACATCTTGCGAGCGAGAAACAGATGCTGTACGATGATATTCTACTAATTCATTAAGACTGTTAAATTTGACCACCCAAAGAAAGAATTTACCCTGAGCGTCTCTCAATACTTTGAAATGTTGAACACCATCTGAACACCTGTAAAAAAAATCCTTTGAAAGCTAGTTCAACTAATTCGTGCGTGTATTTATGTTAAAATTTAATTGAAAATTTTTTACTCACTTCACTGACAAAGAGAAATCACCAGGGGAACTTTCACTGATTCTAATAAGAAAGGCTCCTTCATGTTTATTCCTTAATAGTCGTTCTGCATCTGCTCTGGTTATCCTTCCATAATACCAACTAAATACCGAATAGATTGCATTTAAGACACACCAAGTTAGATTTCCATGAAAAATACATGAATTCTTTATAAGAGAGATTTTTAAAAATACCTACTCATGATTTTTCATCTCTATGTAATTACTTGGAATTAATCCTTCTCTGGAATCTAATTCAGCTCTGTACCAATTCATATCATCTTCCATATTTAGAATCTGTAAAAGAACATTCCTGCTTTTGCTTATTTATTATAATCGTGAATTAATACGAAATACTTTTGCAAGGAGAGGAATGTTTAAGAGTCCGAATACTGTACATTGTAATATGTCGATCCAAATTTTAATTTTTTCAATGAAAATATCAATTAAAATTATGACCAACAATTAATTAAACCAAAAACTCGAATACGAGTAATAAATTGCATAAATACCAAAGTGCTTGGTTTGAATTTCTATTAAATTTCCAAAAAGATTATACGCGCATAAACATACATATCTTGAATTTTGTTAACAATAAAATAATCTTTAATTCATGACTTATATCTGTTTACATCAACTTGAAATTACATCATAAGGAAAGAAAGGAAAAAAGTTTATTACTATCAATAGGATAACATATAGATAACAGATAATTATTATCGCATAGTAAATTTTCTTTTGCATATTCAAAAGCAGAAACTAATAAAATTAATGAAAAAAAAAACTAGCATTGAAAGTTGCTTGGGAATAACAAAGCTAACATAATTCTGTTACTAACAATAAAAAATTCTATTACCAATACTAAAAACAATCATTAGTTTATAGAATGGTGCGCATTGTTGCAAATATCTTTAAGCGACATGCGATAGCCGCTCGTAATGAAAGCAGTTCGGAAAGTTCGGGATCGGTAAGCTCTCATCGATAAGTCAGCAATACGAAACCGTTTACGCTAGTAGTTTGATGATTGAAAAATCGTTGTCGCGTCGTCCCAGATATGATACGAACCTTCAAGATTTGGCTTCTACGAAAACTAAGCTCATCGTCGGCCGTTGCCGTAAAATCGTGCTTTGCTATCGCCTCCATTCTTCTTCCTCGTCCCTCGAGAACAAGTACGAAAGAGAGGGAAAAAGAGAGGCAGTACTGTATCTAGTCTTCCAAAGGCAGTACAAAATCAGCCTTTGTTTGTTAGCGAAAGAAGATTGATAAAGGTATCGGCGTTTTTATTTAGTCCCTTTAAACGGAGGCGAGAGATCCTTCGGGTATAGGTAGTTTTATCGTTCTGACTAAAGACACGTAGTGCTCACGATACAACGCGCACACACACACCGACCACTTGTGCTTTTTTTCTGTTCGTGCGATTTTGTGAATCAGTCCCTCGTCAGAGCACCTCGGCTAATGGCACGTTAAAGCGTACATATTAAGTCTGATTACGGTGCTTTTCATAAATGCTGATTGTCTTTTCAGTCACTTATCCGCCGAACTGTCAAAACTGAAAATACGATCGTGCACTCTCACGGCTGTCCATCGCTCGTCTTATCAGGCATTACACTCTCGACTCTCCCACTGATCCTCTCACTGTGTTTCGGTCCAACAATGCGCACTGGCCACTGCGCACCCTGACGTCCGAAATTTTATGGAGTGAATAGAAACACGTTTAATTTACCTGGACGCACGATCGAATAATTGCTGGCCCAAGATACGAGTTAAACGACCCGTACGCGCTCGTCGCAGGATTTTGTATGCTACGGAAAGGCGAACACGATTCTGCGAAACGAAAAGTACAGCGTACTACTTTTCTGTGGCGCAGGCGCGCGCATGCGTGCTCCGGGAATGCTGCGTCGACTAACTCCACCACCATTTTATACTTTATGAGATCGCCGGAATACATATCCATGCTGTGACTTTGCGAAGGTGTTTGTTGCATTCATGTACCATTTTAATCTTTCGCCGAATATGTTTCGCCCTCCTCGTCTTTTTTTCAATTGAACCTAAGGTATTGTTCGTATGTTCGTATACCACGAGTCGAATAAAAATAACTGACTAAACTTTCGAGGAGAGTACGAATCTAGTAAAGTCGGCCTGACATATTTTCGAACGATCGTACAAACTTTCCCGAGTATTTTCGACGTTTAATACGTTTAACAATCTCTGTGGAACGGTATGAATTTTCACGAACATTGCCGGAGGAATAGATACGAAGAAGACAGGTAATAAGACGCTGCGCATTCCCCGTCATTTCCTGCTCTGTAGAATAAATTGCGATTGAGTAATAGACATCCAACATCTAGTAATTGCTAAGTAAAACCTATAGTTTTCACACGATTATTGTATCCGTCGTATGGTGCTAATACCAGCAATGCAGTCTCAGAAATAGGAGGAAAATAGAAATCCGTTTCAAACTTCGGTAGATTCGTTAGAACAGTACAGACTTTTGCATACAAATTGTTATTCGTTAGAAATAGAGCATTGGTCGTGGAATGAATAGACATTTCGCGTGATCGTTATTGTCGGACGATCACATGAATTATAAACAACAGTGAAAGCAGGCTCGAACGTTATATGTGTAGCCAGTGTTAAAAATTTCTTTACCATCGCTACGTATTGTCTGCCAGGAAAAAAGTAGAGATCGGACAACGTTACGTAGGAAGTAAATATAATTTTTTCAGGATTCATATATCGGCGGCTATTTTTTCATTTAGTGGTTGCATACACCTCGCGACGTTTTCGCTCTATCTACAATCAACCGTTTCAAGGAGCGGATCAATGCGTCCAACTGTTGTTAACTTTACAGAGTCTGCGTTTGTCGCGAAACAATTGAAAGAAAGAATGTGACGCGATATTCGATCAATACAATTGTTTATTAGAGTAGAAGTGATTAATGCAAGGAAAAATTTATTTAAATTAGCCACGCAGATCAATAATTTTTCGCTATATATAGATGTCGTCAAATGTGTAGGGCGCGTTAATAAAGCGCGCGTTATCAGCGCTGTTCAAGAAGTGTTATGAAGGTCTTTAACGCGAAGCGTTCTCCATTCTTTTCGCCTTTTTTTTTTAATAACCTAAAAAAGGTTTCAAGAAGATAGGGACAAAGATTTTGTTAGAAATTAGAATAGTTTCTAGATTGTTTTTGTCACGTTGCTGTCATGATAAAAAAAGATGGCACAATTTAGTTAGAAATTAGGACAGTTTCTAAATTGTTTTCGTCGCATTACTGTAATGATAAAAAAAAAATAAATAAATGATAGAATTTAGTTAGAAATATTATTAGAAATTAAAACAGTTTTTAAATTGTTTTCGTCGCATTACTGTCATGATAAAAAAAAATAAATAAATGATAGAATTTAGTTAGAAATATTGTTAGAAATTAAAACAGTTTTTAAATTGTTTTCGTCGCATTACTGTCACGATAAAAAAAAAAGAAAAATGTAGTAGGCTTGTTTAAAAAATTCAACGGTCGCGTCGAGAATGTTTGATTCGCTATTCGTAAACGAAAAGCGGCCAAGTGCAGGGGTTTTCGTTCTCGAAACAATTCCGGTCCGCGTTAACCGGGTCAAAAATTCCTGTAAATCCTTGTCATCGTTCTAAGAGTGGCCCGTCACGCGAACAGCACCGGCTCGCAACTGTGTACCGAACTCTTATGTAAGACTCGACATGCGAATACATTGTTTATTTGGGTTATTGCTCAGTTGTTTGGAGGGGCCGATGTTTTCAGGAAAGCAACGCGGCATGCGCAGCGATACAATACGGTTGTGCGCGTTAGCGCGGAAATTGAATTACCTTTGTGCGACTGCAGCGATGAAAGCGAGGCCGGATTGTACCATTTTGCAAACGGTCTTCCAATTAGGTGTCGCTACGAAGTGCAAGTTACGCGACAAAGGATCTTGACGGTGACGCTTCCGCTGCCTTTTGTTCTAGATTGCACGGCTCATCGATCATACGTATCCTATTCAAATTTAAAAGCATTTATTCGAACATTACCAGTTGGAGGATTAGGAATTGGAAAGAGTAGTAAGACGATACGAGCCGTCCGCTGCCACAAATCGATTAACTCTGCTTTTTGAAATATCTTAAACTAAATTGTCAAAATACTTGGTTCAGTCATAGCTTTTTATATTTATAATAAATTACTTGAATAATAAAGATTAACACCATTAAAGGAAAAAATTGTTTTGACCATTGAATAATAAATAATTTATTTCAAAAGCCATTTCGATTAACTCCGTACTCTAATGTAAGTCTGTGGGATGCGAGAAATGAAAGAATGAGTGTTCGAAGTGAACGAAGTGTGAACGTATTAATGAATTTTAGAAAACAATGTACATTATTTCATCGCATTTCTCCACTTTTTGTTTTATGGAGTTAATCGATTTGTGCAGTGAATGGCTCATATATCTATAATATTTAATTTAAAGGCAAAATGATTAAGCGTGTTAAGGCTGCTTCTACAGGTGTCTTTCGACATCTTTCTGTTTCAATGCATAATTAATAATTTTAAAAACTTATCTCCAGAGAGAGATTAAAGGAAAAAGATACTACATAATTAATTCAACAGCCGTAATAGGAAAAGTGAAGAATTTTGTTAAGGAAAAACGATTAAACAATGACAATAATTTTAAGCGAAAATTTGCAAAAAGTGTCTTTCAACACCTTTGATGGAAATAGCGTTAAGTTTTGTTATGAAAGCGGAAAATTCATTTTCAATTCCAGCCTCTGAAGTTTGAAATACAAAGGCATCCAATAGTCGAGTCTAATTTGAAAGAATGGACTTGTTAACTAACGGAATGACGAGATGAGGACTTGAAGCGTCCCATTGTGCTATCCGCCGAAAAGATTTTTGCAATTTAAAGCAGCGTCGCGCGTTAGATCGCAGAAAAAAGGTTGCAGGTACAAAGAGGAAGCGTTGGGTTTAGGGGATGATAAAGGCTGGCAGAGAATTATATTTGTTCCGTCGAATCTTGGACGAAACAGGTCGTAGCGGCGTGATCAGAATTTTTATGAAAAGACAGTGGCGAATTCATGAATACGCGCGCGTTCGCTTCCTGTTCAAGATTTACGGGCATCACAAATGCACGTTTCCGCCCACATTCAATGAAAGTTTCCAAGCCATTCGCACGCCATTTAATCAAGCTAACCCTAGCCTTCATTCCCAATAACGAACGTGATTTCGTCGAGTGTTTCTTTGGCAATGAGTTGCCTTGCTAATTAAGGTATTTGGGAAAACTTGGGACACGAAAAATCTATTTCACGCGACTGCTTCGTTGGACACGAGAATTGTTTGAATTAAAAATTTGTTTAAAACTTTTCCATACGAATTTGAATGAATTTCTTTTAATATAAAGTTTCGCATAGAATCAAGACGCTTTGAGTATAGAAATTCCACAGAGAGAAGGTTTCGATAGCGGGAAATCTAAATTGCGCATGATAAAACCCGGTTAATCGAATTCAAACGAAATTCAGCCTTTACTAAGGATTTCCCGCGACTTCGCATATGCCTTTAACACCGTCGTTCTCATTATCATAACCGTTACGTTATTACGGTCTTACGAGGACTGACACTGTTACACGTGTGAGACGGTCATTAACAACGAACAATTACATTAACTATGCGCAGAATATTGACATCGACTACTAATGGCTTCATTATAATTACATCGTATCGCAGTTACACGCAGCGACAACCCTAATTGTTTTTACTACGATGCGATCACCGCGCGCGCAAAAGCTGCGACGAAATGTTAATCGACAAATAGGATACGAAACTATCAATCACACCGTAATGTTGAATTCACGTATAATTTTTAATATTCCACGCGCGACCACGGCGGACGTTATGATGTATTATAGCACTTATAGGTGTGTACAGATACCGGATTAACCTTGGACTCGAAATCGTCCGCGGCGTGCTGGTCCATACCTCGAAGAATACAAACGGCAAACAAGAGAAAGAATGGAATTGGGGGGAGGAAAAGGGAGTGTTTGAAAACAAGGTTGAAGACAGAGGGACGGTAAAAAGGAGGGGCGGAGATGAAAGAAGAAACGTGAGAAGAGATGAAAAGTAGGCGGAAAAGATGCAGAACGAGGAGGGCTCTGCCCGCGTCCGAGGACAATTCCCGATGAAAATGCAATTTCGGTTCTTGCCCGTGGCCGCTACCGTGGCGCGTCTCCGCCGGTGGTTTCGTACCCCCTTCAACATTGTTGAAGACACGGCCCCTCGCGCGCACAGAAGTTCTCCTCTCTGGCATGTTCAGAGAGATGAAAGGCTCCCGTGGCTGTCAAAGGGAAAGGGAAGAGAGGCAAGGGCCCCACCCGACAATGGCCCTGAGCTCCAAGGTTTTCAGCCTCCGCGTCCGGACCTCGGAGGTCCAGTCGTTGGATTTCAACCGGCCCGTCAAGCGATTCTGATTTGTTCAGATTAGAACACTGCGTCGAACCCGCCGCGTTCGTATCACGATTTTCGAGCCGCGTGAAATTCCACCGAGAAAGTTTCTTCCGAGGAATTCTGTGCGCACGTCCGCAGGGACGGCTCGGGGTAAAGGAAGGGAGGAGAAGGAAGAAGAGGAAAAAAAATGAAAGACGAGAAACAAGAAACACATCGGTTTCGATTATTCACGGGAGAAACGTTTCCTCTTTTAACAGATTACGAAACGGAGAAAGAAGGCGGTTCTATATTTATATTGGTTCATTTTGCATCCTTGTCCACGAGGTGAACGACCAGCGGCGTCTCGACGGAGAGAGCCTTCTTCGGCAACGAAAACCGGAACAACGTGTCCGATGAATTTTCTACGAGGTGTTTGAGCGCACTGCCAATGATTCAGCGTTCTTGATCGATTGCCACGGGAGTGAGGGGGAGGATATCGATGATGATGCACATGCTTCGCTTTATATTGTTACGTATCTCGACGCAAATCTTTTCATGTTCGAACTTGTGTTCTTGCGTGTGAACCAATCGGGGCAGACAGCAACTTTGAAGTCATTTTTAAGTATTTTTTTCTTTTTATACGCGAACTAACACTTTTTATTGCAGCACGATCGTATTAAAATATTGTACTAATTCTGATGTTGTTGTAGGAGCTCCATAGAAGGAACAACGATGAAAATTAGAAAGAGTTTGTGGAATCTAGTCACACGTTCGTTAGTTTAACTACAGCCGCAAACGAAATGTAATAAGGCATTTGTATGTGCATCGTGATTTTTATATCGGAGGTCTCGTCCTTTTAGCTGTACTTTTAAATCAAGGATTGGGAATGGTAAAAAGGCCGTAAACAGGTTTAGGTTTTGACCTTCTACGTTTTTTTTTTTAGAATATCTAACGTATTTTAGAAATTATACGTTTTATAATTCATTCAAAGCATATGCATGTTTGTATATAGATGTGGAAATTTAATTCCCGGAATGCGCCTATAAAAATTATAGTCATTCGAAACTGATGACTATTATTGCCTTCGAAGTAGTATCTCTTGTACATCTATACAACCTAAACAACGCTTAGAAATGAAAATTTATACGAAACCTGTATTTAGATACGAAAGAGTCTTGGAACTCGTTTTATGGAATACAGTGAACCCTCGTATAACGCGGTACTCTTATAATACGTAAAATTGCGACAGTCTTCCTAATTTTATATATGTACTAAGCTATATTTTGTCTTTTGTGTTTATAAAATTTTATTTCATAATCGTATGCATCACAACTTGTTGCTCTGAGAATGCAATTTTCATATAACGCAGAACGAATCAAACTAATTTATATTTTACTTGCTTCTCGGTTTCTTATAGCGCGGTTTCCGTATAACGCGATACGAATTAACACTATTTTCTGTTTTGATGCAAGTATAATGGGTATAATTGTTAAAAACTTTTAACTCCAGAAAGAGATTAGAGGAAAAAGATACCGCCTAATTAATTCAACAGCCGTAATAGAAAAGGTCAACAATTTTGTCGAGGAAAAACGATTAAATACTGACAATAATTAAAGGATAATGAAATTATCTTCGTAGATTAATCAGTAATTTAGATTTCAAATGTTTTGAATATTCTAGAATGCAAGCGAGAGCGAATGCGCGGAACGAATGAGTTTTTCGCGTGAATGTTTTTAAACGACGAGTCAGTTGTTCACTATCCGTCTTTGAAATAACATCTCAGTCGTAAAGAACTATCTATCGATTTTGATTATCCTGTATTTGCCTTTATTAATAATTATCCTACATAATTTTAAGCGAAAATTTCGAAAGATATCTTAACATGTTCGGCAGAAATAGCGTTAATCGCGTTATAGAAGAGTTGACTGTACTGTTAAGTATCTTTATCACATTACGCTGCATACCAGTGATGCCAACAAATCTTTCTTTCAGTGCAGTTCTAGAATTCTTAAAAATGACAGAAATCATGGAAAGTTAAGTTAGCAATAGGTAGGATGATCCACCAATTGAGTAATCAATCTTCGGTCAGGAAGTCCTCCACAAGAAGTTTAAAGCTTTTAAGCTACAGTTCCCATCCAGATGTTTGTTGGTTTTATAATAGCTAATAAACAGCTCTGTAGACTCGTGATTTACGCGCGTACTAGTTAAAACACGTGTAAACACGATTACAAGAGATATCACAAATCACTACGCGGCCGTTCCAGGAATTAATTTCACACCTCGTATGTACACACAAACAGTTTCAGTTTTGTAACGAATGGCAGAGATGTTAAATAAACAACAAGTAAAGCGATATTATAGGCGCAAATAATAAAGACATTAAACTAAACAGTGTGCAAACATTACACTTGAAACAATCAAATATTAGAATTCAAACAAATAGAATGGAACACGATCGATGGTATGGTTCACGCTGATAGCTTGAAAACTTGTAGAAACGCTATTTAATCCTTTTTTAAAAACGCTCGCATCCAAATTAAGTGATCAGTTCTCATTAGAAGTGCAATGAAAACACGTGTACCGTTTGGTTTACGTCCGTCACGTAAAAAGACAGAAGAAGCGAAAGAAAAGGATAGAAAAATTTCAATCCAATCGATGAAAATGTTACCGTAAATCCGCATCACGATTGCGGCTGACGTCATCCTCTGACGCACCATCATCTGACATAGTCTAGTATTGTCTGTCGAACGTTTGATGTTGTATTTCCTATTGGTCATATTGGCGTTACTTTCTAATTGATAATACTACCAGCTGTTAGGATACACATTAATGACTGTACAGTTTGCAAATTTAAAAGGTGATTCTCAAATGAAATGGTAGGAAGTGACAAAGGTCAAGAGAAAACCTGGGCTATTTGTTGCGAATCAAAACAATACTTTCTCGAGTATTGGACATTTTTAAAAATTCTAGTTGTATCTTCAAGTAAAAAGGTATTTAAAAATATATGTTATTTTTAAATTGTATTTTATATGTATATAAATATAAATACTTATAACTTATAATACTTATAATAAATTTTTAAGTTTCTGTCAGCTGAATAAAAGGATATAAAAGTTGAATTTTCAATTTTTTGTTACAGAATAGATAAAAATACTGGTTTCAGTAAGTGCTGCCACCTTCGCAGCTAGTTCTGTCGATAAAGTGGGTCACTGCACGTCGCAGTCAGCGATGACTTGAATTTTACGTGAGAATAAACAGAATATTTCTTGTTTACGGATTCTGTAATAGGTGTTTCAGTTTCTAAAGAGGAGTTTAGATCATTAAATACTTGTACATCGATATCTTCGATACATCGTGTACATCGGTACAATCTATTTTCAATTTCAGACGATGGTTTTTTGTTATCAAATTTGTATTTAATGAAATAGAGTAAACTTGTATTTTAAAATACCGTAATTTTATAAAAGAATGAGCACAATTTATCCACATAATTGCAAATACAATGAAAAACCTCGAGGAGTAAAGAGATTATCCTATGCTGTTTCAAAAAGAATAGAAGAGATAAACAAATTGCAGTCAAAATGGAATTTTTAAGTCACTGATAGAGTTGAAATAGCTAACTTCGAACAGAACAGAGTCCAAATGAAGTTGTCCTCGAGTGTATATCCGCGGAGCGCTATAAATTTTATCAGTATCTAGGAAAGGCTACAAGCTGAGCGCTAGTTTAAAGCTTTGAAATATGTATATGTACTTAAGTGCAATTTTTGTCTTCTTCTCGAGGATAGGTTATCTTTTTAATGTATTGCAGTAGATCCAAAATATACCACCTAGTTCTTTTGCAATAACTTTATAACTATGATTACAACAGTAGGTTTATTATCATTTATTTATTATTATTTTAACTTCCACAAAAACTTGTAATTCTTATAGGCTTTTCCGACTTTCTTTTAAAACATTTTCTTCATATATTGGATTATTCTTTTCATTATTTCTAAAATTGATAGAGGGAAATTCTCTAAGGTTGATATCCGACCTAGTAGCCACTCATTTGTTTTTGTGGTATTATGTTTCGTGTCACAGTTCTGCTAGAAATACATACATAGTGTATTTCTTTCATTATATCAGACACGGTCACACCTAACAGTAGGTCGAAGATTCTTCTGTACAAGCTCATGTTAGGTTTTAATATCAAGCCAACGTTCTTCCTTGACGTTGACGCAATATCATCAAATAAAGTTTGAACATTTGTAAACGGATTTATGAATGATATCTATATACGTCTTGTCAATATCTTGGCGGATCTAATCGTAACTTGTTTTTTCTACTTTTCGTTTCTTCGTATTTTGTTTACAAACATTATACATATTGTATAAATATTATTTTATTTTCCACATCTACAAAAATAACCATGTTACAGAAATATAGATATTTTTCTTCCTTTCTTGGCACCGTTTCTGTATGGAGTTTAAGCATGTACATATATACACTAATTGTCTTCACTGTAGATTAAGAGCATTAATGTAAATATAGTCTTGTTTACATTTCAGTCAATATCACATCGATACATGTGTACTTAGCGGTAGAGCTACAAATGTACAAATGTTACTTTTACTCTCACATTTGCATTTCTATGCTACTTTTTAATAACATATTTTTACAAATTATTACCCGAGAAGCACAGAAATGCCAAGATCTTTTCCAAATATTAAGAAGATATTGTTTAAGCCACACTTTTAATATGAAAGAAATATTAGATCCAAATATTGTACATATGTACAAGAAATATAAAACGAATGTGCAGAAAATATCAACTAAATATTCGGAGAATACAAAATAGACATTTAAAAAATGTAAAGTAGATATTTGAAAAATGCAAAGTAGATATTTAAAAAAATGTATTTAATATTATATATAACTATAGTGTACATATAAAAAAGCTGGTTATAGATAGTTTTTTTATTCACTATTTACAAAAGAAGCGGGGAAGTTTTCGCACGATTCTCTACTTGTAATCCTAAATCAGCAATTTCGATACGCAGAAGACGCAAACAGCGAGATCGTTTAAGATAAACAGTCAAGCTGGTATAAAATTACTGATTTTCGGAAATGTCGCAGCGAAGACAGCAGGTGTGCATCTCTTGCAGACATACAAGTAATAAGAAGATAATATATTCGAGCGTAGAGAAGGAGCAGCCTTTGCGAGTGCAAGAGTGTGAGTGATCACGTCCTGTACTTTCCTAAGCACCTGCGGAGCCAGAACGGATCCGGCAGGTGTAAAAGGATACGGGGAACCCCGAAGAACTTTATGTAATCCTCGTTGAACAACAGGTAAGCTAGCGCACCAAGATCTTAACTAGACATTTTGCAAAATCAAAATTTAACGTACTTTGTGGTTTCATATTCAAGAACTTATCACTTCTTCAATTACTAGATTCCTAGTCAGTCAGTAACCTCTTTTCTATTAGCAAATTTTGCTTCACTGACCCTTTTAACGAGAAACATAGAAGTGCCAAATATTTTTAAGTGCAAGTGACTCTCCTTAACACGGTTTCGTTCTAACACGATGGAATAAATTGCGGGAACCCTCGTACAACACTGCAACCTATAATACGATTTTGTTCTAACATAATAAGAGAATTGCAAAAATCTTTGTACAACGCTGTACTTCTACAGCACTAGATAACATGGTTTTTGTTT
Organism: Xylocopa violacea; assembly: GCA_963969225.1. Classification (NCBI taxonomy): domain Eukaryota; kingdom Metazoa; phylum Arthropoda; class Insecta; order Hymenoptera; family Apidae; genus Xylocopa; species Xylocopa violacea. The sequence goes on from CAXAJV010000015.1 coordinate 16,763,920, forward strand.
TGTTTACCTGAAGTAAATTACCTTCAAATAATGAGAGGAACAAATAGTAAACTATAGTAAACTTAATACTAAACTATATAAACTATAAAGGTCACTTATGATTTTATTTCAATGTCATGGCGCAGTGTTTCCCAAACTTTTCTCATCGCAGAACACTTTTTAAGGAATACTAGAGTAAATTTCGGTTTTATAGTTATAATTCCTTTTGAAAGTTGCTTTAAATCACGCGAAACGTATAAAAGCAAACAATGTTTTTTGTGCTTTAACCTCAATTTCATAACTTTTTGTACAACACTTTTTAAGTTCCAAAATTTTTAAGTAACACTAGAGAAAATTTTGATTTTTAGTTATAATTCCTTTTGGGAGTTGTTTTAAATCACGTGAAATGTATAAAAGCAAGCAATATTTCGTGGTACTTTAACTTCAATTTTATAATTTTTTGCGATACATTTTTTAAGTTCTAAAATTTTTAAGGAATATTAGACTAAATTTCGGTTTTTAGTTATAATTCCTTTTGGGAATTGTTTTAAATCACGTGAAACGTATAAAAGCAAGCAATATTTCGCTGTACTTTAACCTCAATTTTATAATTTTTTGCGGTACATTTTTTAAGTTCTACAATTTTTAAGGAATATTAGACTAAATTTCGGTTTTTGGTTATAATCCTTTTGAGAGTTGTTTTAAATCGTGTGAAATGCATAAAGGCAGGCAATGTATTGCTGTGCATTAACCTTAATTTCATAATTTTTTTTAGAACTCTTTTTAAGTTCCAAAATTTTTAAGTAACACTAGAGTAAATTTTGATTTTTAGTTATAATCCTTTTGAGAGTTGCTTTAAATCGCGTGAAACGCATAAAGGCAGACAATGTTTTGTTGTGCCTTAACCTCAATTTCATAATTTTTTATGGAACACTTAGTAATTGTTTGTGGAACACCAGTGTTTCGCGGGACACCATTTAGGAGACGCTGTCATAGTGGAAAGCGTGATGCACAATTTATGCGCCATCCGTGGCGAAGCTTGTCGTCTCAGAGATACTTTTATATTTTTAGTAAAAATTAAGTTGCTTATATGGAATTAAAAAACAAACGTTTGTTTTTAATGAGTTTTTGGAACGTCCATCCTTTTTGTACTGGCTCTGGGTCTCATATGACATGAATTCACATAACACAGCATTTTAGAGAAACCTACCTACCGTGTTATAGGAGGGTTGCCTGTATAAAGATTAATTCTTTGAGGCATAGTGGTGTTAAAAGTGCCCTACATTTTTTATACGCAAATATGCATAATGAAACATTTTTTCTTGAAATACAGCAAGTGCTATTTACACACATTTTCATATTATTTTATTTCTTTATTAACAGAAAGAAACCAAGTCGGTGCAATTTCAGAAAAATAAATTTTCTCCGCAACACTGGTCTTCTCGTTACCTAAACTGTCCGTGCCTCGACGAGCTAATAGAAAGAACAACAATTTATATCGTGTTTTCACTTGATACGCAACGATGCTGTTCTAAGAAAAATATTTTGGAAAAGATAAGCGGTTGCGTCCGGAGCGGTTTACATTTTTAAAAGCAAGCCTCTGCGGTAGAGCGTGGCGATGCTCCCGTCGTTTCCCGGGTAACTTTTGTGCGTCAGACTTTATCGCCGGAAAAAAACTCGTTAGCCTGGCGCGGCCTAGCTGGCCTGCTTCCAGAACAAGCCGCCAGAGGTCCGGCGTTACGTGCGAGCCGAGGCCGCGCCGATGAATTTGGTGACGTAAGAGAATAAAACCACCATAAAGGCTTGCTGGTTCATTAGCGCAAACCGCGGAGCATGGCATCCTTGTAGAGAGAGCGAGGTTATAATCCATAGTCTGATCTCAGCGTGGCCACAGTACGTACCTATAAAACGTGCGCCGCGTTGGCACAGAGCTGCGATACTCGATGAGAGAACACATAAAACGATGCAACGTTCACTATCACGGGAAGTTGTTAGACCTATTCTCCTTAATACCGCCATCTGTGTACATTAGATAATAATTTCAGATTAATTTGCTGAAAAAACGTCAAGTTATAGAAGTCGACGGAAACCAGATACGGAATTTTATGTTACTCTCGGTGTAAATAGAACACGTTTCGAATGATCCCCGTTTCGACAGGCATGCGCGCACGGTTTTCTTTGTTTTAACATAGATTGTGTCAACGTATTATCGGTGTAAAATATTTATTATCGTATCGTAACTATATAATCGGTAGAGATTAATTCGGTATCTCGCGATACACGCTTCTTTCTAAATAAAATCTTGGTTTACGTTGCAAACGGCGCTATTGTTCCTTTTGTTATTTCCATTTTTTTCTTTTTATTGGCGCTTAAAATGTTCGTAATTTTAATTGTTAAAAGCGTTGCTCATTTTTTAAGCACATTTCGCGGTGAATTATCGACGTGAAACGCAGTCCTCCGGTCGCCTAGCATGCAGCAGCGAAACGCAGCATTAAGGAGAGATAATATAGTTGACTTCCACTCGGAGAGGTCGGGTAGATAAGAGAAGAGTGAACCTGCGAAATTGACTTTCGTAATTACCGACCGAGACTGCAGCAGTATCCAAGGTAGTATTCGACCGATCTACGGCCGCAGATCATCCGGACACGATAAAGTTTCCAATTTGTACGCAAAGAGAATTGATCGGGACCCATTCGTGCTATTTGCCAATAACTGTTGCGATCTTTTTTACAGAATCGAGATTATTCCGCACGTCGCTGTAAGTACTATTATTATACAGAATATTTCCATGGCGATTGTGACCTCTTATATGTTTATATTCGATAATCAACATGTCGCTGCTACGATTAATTTTCTTGAATTCTTCGATCACAATAATGTAGCTTTGAAGATTTCGTTTAATTGCTCGTTTTATGCGTATTTTTTGCGTTGCCTAAAATTTTGAATTATCTTTTTTAAAAAGTTGGTGACAGATAAAAATATGGCAGAAAACGCTATGTCCACTTTTTGCAGTACTGCCTTCTTCATGTGTAATTAATATTGTTGATTTTAATTAACGAAGGCTCTACAATTTTTTCATTTTCTAAGCAAAGTTAAATTGAGAATTGCACTTTGCTGAGCTTTATAAAAACAGTTTAATTTAGTCCTTCCAGGGACGGCCCAAAAATATAAAAAATTCAATTTTTCATGTAAAAATGATAGTTAAAGTGATTAAAAGAACATTTATTTTTTCAAAAATTTACACGTTTTGCAAAATGCAAAATGTAAAAATGGTATTTGAAGTAATACTTAACGTGTTTGCATTATACACATGAATCGATAGCACTTCGCACTCGGCGTTGCGTAAAATGACGTCAATTGGTGCGTAAGAAACATTTGAAAAGACCGGAAGACTGTAAATCGCGTTCGCTGATTTAAGAGATGTACAATTATAATTTTCTTTTCGCGCATCTTTATTTTGTTACTGAAAAATTATTATTTAAAGAATTTTGAATCTCAATCTCGAAATGGACATCATTCAAATGATATTTCTTTACTTCTTCATAAAATATAAATCAAAATTAAAATAAATATTTCTAGTATAAGCCTTCAGGGTTGCGCGAAGTAATTTTCAAAGGAAAATACGCTGTTGAAAAATTAGTATAACTAAAAAATCTTGAATCTCAATCTCAAAATAGGCATCATTAAAGTAGATATTTGTTTGCTTCTTGATAAAATATAAATCAAAATTAAAATAAATATTGTTGGTATAAGCTTTCAGGGCTGTGCGAAGTAATTTTCAAAGGAAAACACGCTATTGAAAAATTACTATTATTTAAAAAATCGTGAATCTCAGGCCCAAAATATTCAAACATTAAAATAATATTCCTTTACTTCTTGATAAAAAAATAAATTGGAATTAAAATTAATATTTTTCAAGGACTGTGCGAAATTACTTTTCAAAGGAAAATACGCTACTGAATGATTAGTATTATTTAAAAACTCTGGAATCTCAATTTCAAAATAGGCATCATTAAAGTAGATATTTGTGTGCCTCTTGATAAAATATAAATCAAAATTAAAATAAATGTTGTTGGTATAAGCTTTCAGGACTGTGCGAAGTAATTTTCAAAGGAAAATACGCTAGTGAAAGATTAGTATTATTTAAAAAATCTTAAATTTCAGGCTCAAAATAGGCATCATTCAAATGATATTTCTTTACTTCTTGATAAAATACCAATCAAAATTGAAATAAATATTGTTGGTATAAGCCTCCAGGGCTGTGCGAAGTAATTTTCGAAGAAAAATACGCTACTGGAAAATTAGTATTATTTAAAAACTCTGGAATTTCAATCTCAAAATAGGCATCATTAAAGTAGATATTTGTTTGCTTCTTGATAAAATATAAGTCAGAATTAAAATAAATATTTTTAATACAATCCCCCAGAGCCGTGAGAAGTCATTTTCAAAGAAAAATACGCTACTGAAAAATTAGTATTATTTAAAAAATCTTGAATCTCAATTTCAAAATAAGCATCATTTAAACAGATATTTCTTTACTTCTTGATAAAATATTACTCAGAATTAAAATAAATATTTTTAATATAATCCCTCAGAGCTGTGCGGTCATTTTCAAAGAAAAATACGCTACTGAAAAATTAGTATTATTTAAAAAATCTTGAATCTCAATTTCAAAATAAGCATCATTTAAACAGATATTTCTTTACTTCTTGATAAAATATTACTCAGAATTAAAATAAATATTTTTAATATAATCCCCCAGAGCCGTGAGAAGTCATTTTCAAAGAAAAATACGCTACTGAAAAATTAGTATTATTTAAAAAATCTTGAATCTCAATTTCAAAATAAGCATCATTTAAACAGATATTTCTTTACTTCTTGATAAAATATTACTCAGAATTAAAATAAATATTTTTAATATAATCCCGCAGAGCTGTGCGAAGTAATTTTCGAAGGAAAATACGCTACTGTTGCGCGATTAACCCAGGCTGTTAAGACGCGGCGCACGATATATACCTTTGTACCGCTTAACGCTGTTTCCTCGACCCCTTTTTACGACGAACTCTTTCAGCAGGCGCAACGAAAACCGCATCCCTCAAGGGGTTAATTTTATTTCGGTTGTCCAGACCACTCGAATGTGCGCACCGCGAGAAAGAGAGAACGTGGCGCCACACGGCTACGTGTGTCGCGTATCGAGGATTGCTGACGTCGACGACGACGACGAAAGAGTTCAGTGTCAAACGTCAGCGATTTGTTTTCGTGATGCATGAACGTTAAGATTGCACAACGCCTAACTTATCGCTATCGAGTGTTATTGGCGACCTGAGATCGGCATGTACGCAATATATTTTCGCGCACGGCCCATCGGAGACGTCAAATCGACTCGTTTCTTCGCGCCTACGATTTTTAACCCTTTACACTCGGATGTTCCCTCTGAGGAGACATTGATTAGTGATTAGTGATGGATTCTATAAAATGTCTTAAAACAGGAGTTTTTAAATTTATGTAGTTCGAGGACTCCTTCTTGAAAAACATTTTTTTGCGGACTCTTGAGACATTGATTAGTGATTAGCGATGGATTCCACAAAATGTCTTAAAACAGGGGTTTTTAAATTTATGTAGTTCGAGGACTCCCTTTTGAAAAACATTTTTTTGCGGACTCTTGAGACATTGATTAGTGATTAGCGATGGATTCCACAAAATGTCTTAAAACAGGGGTTTTTAAATTTATGTAGTTCGAGGACTCTCTTTTGAACAACACTTTTTTTGCGAATTACATCTCAAATCCAAGTCCAATATCTGGTCAAGTAACAACAATTGCGTTATTTGAGTAGAAGTGAAAAGTTGGAGATGCAAAGTTAATATAAAAATTGTTTATATAATAATCGCTGTCCCAAAGGGTTTCATAAGCATACATAAAATGTTTGAGCTAATTTCACCTTCCAAATCCATTTTTGTAGGCCTTCGAAACTTAAAATCAGTCTATGAAAAACTCCAGTTGCTGTATGAAACACCATGGCGACTGTGAGTCGCCTCTCGACCGCAAAGGATTAAACTTATGTAGTCCCAGGACTTCTTCTTGAACAACATTTTTTTTTACGAACCACATCCCAAAGTAATAACTAATTAAGTAGCAACAAATACAAAAAGTCTTGACCATGTAGGATTTTTATTAAATGAGTTATTTGAGTAAAAGTGAAAAGTTGGGGGATGCAAAGTTAATATAAAAATTGTTTTGCAGACCTCCAGGAGTCCGTGGACCACAGTTTAAGAATCGCTATCCTAAAGGGTTTCATGAGCATACATAAAATATTCATCAAAATGATGAAAATGATAACTTTTATTATGATATAATAAAGAATTTTTATTAATACTCTTGGGAAATGGGTTTTGAATAAACTGCTTTAGCTTTTATGGTTTGATAATTTTATTGGTCACGCACTGGAAGTGGCTTCCTTCTGTTAGTAATGTTTCGAGAGGACTAACTAACTGGGCACGCAGAGCCTCGTGACCTCATCTAGCAGGGGTGCGTTATCACCTAACTCGCATAAACAGTGTGAGAACCTCCGTTTATCAAGAGTATAAGATTAAATTTTTGCATTGATTAATAAAGAAAAACTAACAAATGTATATAATATATGTGGGATCTGCTTATTTCGAGGCTGAACGTGAACTGATTTCTCGCACCTTTTTTCCAAAAAGCCTCGCGCCTCGCCGCTTTTCATTTATTTGCCTCTCCTAGCCACACTCACTCATCTCTCCACACACAATTGTCTCATTCCCCACATATACAGTCAACCCTCCTATAACGCGGTGAGTGCGTACCGCATTATATGGAAACCGCGCTATAAGAAACTCGAATTTAACCGTACAAACCAGGCTAATTCGTAGCGCGTTCTATGGAAACCGTCTACCGCGTTGTATGGAAACCGCGCTATAAGAAACTCAGAATTAGTACAAATCACATCGTTCGTACCGCGTTATATGGAGACCAATAAATACAGTCAACCCTCCTATAACGCGGTGAGTGCGTACCGCGTTATATGGAATCCGCGCTATAAGAAACTCAGAATTAGTACAAATCACATCATTCGTACCGCGTTATATGGAGACCAATAAATACAAAAGACAAGATAAATTATAACTAAAAAACTGTTTTCCAACAAAAACAAGAAAGACTTTTGTAAAATTATGTAATCTTTCCACACTCATCCTCGCTGTCAGATATGAGTCGCCTAACTTGCCTTCTTTTAATGGGCAAAATGTTTTCCTCACTTGGTTCATTTTTACATTGGTTTTCGATTGTAGCTTTTTTTTCTAACTCCACTAAAACCTCTCTATAGGGAGCTAAGCAATTTCTTAACTCTCTTTTAAACTTTGCGCTGCGCACCGTTGAATGATCAGTTTGAATGAAACGATGTTCTAATTCTTTAGCCAAATTTAGCCCTTTTTTCACATCTTGTAAATCTGAAACCGATGCCGTAAACGGCTAAGAGATAAGCTTGAATGTTTATATAAACATATCCAGTTAAAATCATTCATTGGGTGCACGGAAAGAACTGATGGGACGTTGTTGAACGGAAACCGCGCTGTAAGAGTACCGCGTTATAGAAGGGCTGTCGCAATTTCAGCTCCGCGTTATATGGAAACCGCGTTCTGAGAGTACCGCGTTATAGGAGGGTTGACTGTATATATATATATTCAGTGCAGAATACAAAGAAATGAATAATATTGTTTCAGTGTTTTCATTATTTGAATACACTTTCTCAAAAATGCACTCCTAACGAAAAGTTTCACCATTCACAGTGTACGTCGCGAATGAATTCCTACCTGGTGCGTCTCAAAGTCTGCCATAATCAAAAAGTTAAGCAAGAAACCCAAACGTTGATACAAAAATTTGATTTACATATTCTTTACGATAATATAGGTCCTCTCATAATACAAAATTATTTACATCCAACTTCAATTAAGCGTTTGGTCGCTTACATGATATATAGATATCCAATTTCCTGTTATCCAATAGAAAATACTCACCAATAACTGTTGTACGTACTCAAAAGTCAAATTAAGAGAGTCTTAACCCTTTTAGTGGCGGACGCCAATATGTCGTCGTTCGCAACACTTGCGAGAAGTGCCAACGATAATAGATCGTTGTTGTGATGGCGCCTTACCATTCGCATCGCGAGAGAACTCTATCTTAAAATAAATTTATAAAACAATCAATCAACAATTATCAATTTCTCTGCAAAACAAGTGATAAAATTGTTTATGGATTTAACTTTTTGTTATACAGGCAGCCCTCGACTTTCGCACATAATTGGTTCTTGAAGATCTGTGCGAGTGTTGAGTGTTCGAAAGTAGAGGGATGTAAAAAAATATGCAGCAAAAACTGTGTTTTAAAGTATTTACTTATCGATATATATACATAATGAAGTAAACGAGGCGTGCGTTATTGCTTTCTGGTATTTTCCTTGCAAACTTGTCAAGAGTTAGTCGAATACCACCTTTTTCTTTCTTTTCTTGATCAAGATTTTAATAACATGCTGTGCCTTTTGTTCTCCATTGAGATCAAATTCTTTCGTGATAGCCAAGAATTTGTCAAGATTTATGAACGCTTTGTTCATATTTTTAATTGTCAAAGTCTTGACGTTTTTATCAGCTTCTTTCGTCCACACTTCCATTGTGTATTTCATTGTTGCTCGATTAAGTGTTTAGATAAACAAAATATTGAAAAAGTTGAAATTTTAAAGATGTGCGAAATAACGAAAATAATTGTGCGAAAGTAGAATGTGCGAATATCGAGGGCCGTCTGTATAATAATATATACTCAAAAGATAAATAAATAAATAAATAAATAACAAATCCACCTGTGCTCGATAAAGGACCAGTTTCTCCTTTGAAACTGAATAGTTGCTGCAACTCACAACTTTTTAAAGTAAATTTCAAGTAAATTTCAAATAAAACACAGAAACTGTGCTGCAGTTGACAACTGCAATTTTATAATTTTTTGCGGTACATTTTTTAAGTTCAAAAATTTTTAAGGAATATTAGACTAAATTTCAGTTTTTAGTTATAATCCTTTTGAGAGTTGTTTTAAATCGCGTGAAACGCATAAAGGCAGACAATGTATTGCTGTGCATTAACCTTAATTTCATAATTTTTTGTAGAACTCTTTTTAAGTTCCAAAATTTTTAAGTAACGCTAGAGTAAATTTTGGTTTTCAGTTATAATTCCTTTTGAAAGTTGTTTTAAATCACGCGAAACGCATAAAAGCGGACAATGTTTTGTTGTGCCTTAACCTCAATTTCATAATTTCTTATGGAACACTTAGTAATTGTTTGTGGAACACCAGTGTTCTGCGGGACACCATTTAGGAGACGCTGTCATAGTGGAAAACGTGATGCACAATTTATGCGCCATCCGTGGCGAAGCTTGTCGTCTCAGAGATACTTTTATATTTTTAGTAAAAATTAAGTTGCTTATATGGAATTAAAAAACATCCATTTTATGGAAACATGTTTATAACGAGTTTTTGAAACGTAACCATCCTTTTTGTACTGGCTCTGAGTCTCATATAACACGGTTCCACACAACACAGCATTTTATAAGAACCCATCTACCGTGTTATAGGAGGATTATCTGTTGCGTTCTTAAGTTCGCCTCGCGAAAATGCTCGATTAGAATACCAAGGACGACTTTTCAATGGCAAATTTTTAATGGTAAATTTCGCAAGAACCATCGCAACTAGTAACCAATAAACAATGGTTCTTAGACCCAGAGTGGCTCTCACGAAATGAAACAAATTGAAAACGTTCATCGCTAATCGCGTGTCAGAGGTTTAATCACGATTGTAGCCTTGCATTATCTGTATTGTTATTTATGAACCAAGCAACTGCTCAGTGTCCCAGATATTACTTTTTGTTAATACAACACTGGTGTATGCATTTCTACAAATTTTAACATTTAACATAGTCATACACTATAGAGAATATATATAAACGTCTTAAACAAATGATTCTTATTTAATTTTTAAAGTGCAGCTACATAAGCTCTTCATAATGAATCACAAGTGGTATCGCATGTGGCTGATAAAAAAAATGTATTTGGTAACGATTCGAGTAATGACCTGAGTCAGTTTCAGACGATGACCTTGAACGTAACAAACGCAACGAAATTGTAAAACAGGGTTGAGATGATTGTTCAGATGTTAACACATTAAGGACTGCTCTACATATTTTCTATACGCTGTCTTTAAATGTCACCTACTTTGATACATTGTTTCTACTTTGTCTATTTAAGTATTTACATCAATGCTTCCACAAAAATTTCATAAACGACAAAGTTATGATGATTTTAGTAATATACAAGTAACAAGTCTCAGACGTATGTCTTACAGATTTTTTAATGGTCCTTAATGCGTTAAAAGGCGCATGGTTGGACGTTAAGGACCGTTCACGAGTTTTCTACGCTGTCTTTAGATGTCACCTACTTTGATACATTGTATCTACTTTGTCTATTTAAGTATTTACCTCAATGCTTCCACAAAAATTTCATAAATGACAAAGTTATGATGATTTTAGTAATATACAAGTAACAAGTCCCAGACGTATGTCTTACAGATTTTTTAATGGTCCTTAATGCGTTAAAAGACGCATGGTTGGACGTTAAGGATCGCTCACGAGTTTTCTACGCTGTCTTTAGATGTCACCTACTTTGATACATTTTATCTACTTTGTCTATTTAAGTATTTACCTCAATGCTTCCACAAAAATTTCATAAATGACAAAGTTATGATGATTTTAGTAATGTACAAGTAAGAAGTCCCAGACGTATGTCTTACAGATTTCTTAGTGGTCCTTAATGCGTTAAAAGACGCATGGTTGGACGTTAAGGATTGCTCACGAGTTTTCTACGCTGTCTTTAGATGTCACCTACTTTGATACATTGTACCTACTTCCACAGAAATTTCATAAATGACAAAGTTATGATGATTTTAGCAATATACAAGTAACAAGTCCCAAACGTATGTCTCACAGATTTCTTAGCGGTCCTTAATGCGTTAAAAGACGCATGGAGGTGCAAACAGGAGTTCGATCAAATTATTTCGATCGCGTTCATATTTTAATTTGCTTTTTTTTTTACGCGACCCCGTTAGAAAGAAAAATGTCGGTGTCCCAGCACGGGGGCGCAGAGTGGAAAGGATTAAATATCCAATTTATGTCACACGCTGACGTTTTTAAGGCCACATATTTTAGAGGCTGATAAAATCATACGTTACGTACTTATAATAGGATTATTTTTAGCAACGTGCGAAAGCAAACGTCTTATTATTTACGCGGATCTTGTCTGGTTTCGGAGTGCGACGCGAGATAACGGGACTTATTAAACATCAAACGAATTATTTTTACCTCCGCCATGATAATTACGCGATAATAACGCCAGTGAACTTTTTAAAGCCCATATACGAAAGCAATTGTCAGCAGCTGCCTCTTCGATCGATCGTAATCATTAATTATTGTATAAAGTAGCCAGTGTTGTTTGTATCATTAACACTGATAAACAGTCCCTGAAATTCGTTCGATTTCAATCTGATAAATGAAGTATCAACGTAGAAATTAATTTGCACAGTTGTAAATAACAGTAGCAACGTTTGTATGGTATATTGGTCTTGAAATTAGACAATTTTTTAAAGGAATAATATAGGATATTGTAAGATATTTATTATTTAAAGTTAAATACGAGAAATTCAAAAGGTATTTGTCTCAATGATATACAATGAACAACTGACTGAATATTTTTAAAAACATTCACTTGGAAAACTCATTCACTCGCACATTCTAGAATATTCTATGATATAATAGTTAAAACTTAAATTATTGATTAACATAAATTATTGATTAATAAACAAGGATAGTTTTATTATCCTTCAAAATTTATTAATAAAAGACGAATACAAGAAATTCAAAATCAGAAAAAGTTCTTTACGACTAAAATGTCCTAATTAACACTTTATGGGCGGGTCAGGTATTAATTAATACCTTTTATGCAGAACGTTCGTAAATGTTAGTAACTAACACTTATCAATGCTCGTTTTTCTTATTTAATGAATATTTTGTTTTACATAACTCTTTGTAAGTAAAAAAAAAAGGAAAGGAAAGTTTAAAAATATCTTACATTAACACTAAACCTACCAAAGCGGTCAAATGACTTTTTTTTATAATATATAGCTATTTAAGTAGCTATAGAAGTCGTGCAATAAGTTCAAGAAAAATGAAAACCTGGAATTTAACAATTTTGTTGCTCATTGCATTTAATTGCTCTGTCAGGTTTAATGCTAAAAAGCTATTAGAATAAATAAAATTAGTATATAAAAAACTGCATAATAAAATATTCCTAAACGTTATCATGTTTTTCTCTTACTACGTGAATTTTTGAAACTTTTAAAAATTAATAACTAGTTTTTGCTCCACGTTGTACATTAAATGAAATAATAGAAAATTAATTTAGGAATTTCAGTTCGTTTAAACTTCATCCATACTTTTGAAATACTATGTATTACCTATTTTCCAAATTTCATTGAAATCTTACTTTTAGTTGTGAAGATATTACTTGTATATTAGAGTAAATAAAATTACTATATAAAAAACTGCATAATAAAATATTACTAAATGTTATTACGTTTTTTTCTTGCTACGTGAACTTTTGAAACTCTTAAAAATTAATAACTAGTTTTTGCTCCACGTTGTACATTAAATGAAATAATAGAAAATTAATTTAGGAATTTCAATTTGTTTAAACTTCATCCATACTTTTGAAATACTATGTATTACCTATTTTCCAAATTTCATTGAAATCGTACTTTTAGTTCTGAAGATATTACTTGTATATTAGGGTAAATAAAATTACTATATAAAAAACTGCGTAATAAAATATTACTAAATGTTATTACGTTTTTTTCTTGCTACGTGAACTTTTGAAACTCTTAAAAATTAATAACTAGTTTTTGCTCCACGTTGTACATTAAATGAAATAATAGAAAATTAATTTAGGAATTTCAGTTCGTTTAAACTTCATCCATACTTTTGAAATACTATGTATTACCTATTTTCCAAATTTCATTGAAATCTTACTTTTAGTTGTGAAGATATTACTTGTATATTAGAGTAAATAAAATTACTATATAAAAAACTGCATAATAAAATATTACTAAATGTTATTACGTTTTTTTCTTGCTACGTGACCTTTGGAACTCTTAAAAATTAGTAACTAGTTTTTGCTCCACGTTGCACATTAAATGAAGTAATAGAAAACTAAATAAAAAATTTTGTTTTGTTTAAACTTAATCCATATTTTTGAAATGGTATGTATTACTTATTTTTCAAATTTCATTGAAATCCTACTATTAATTGCGAAAATATTACTTGTTTTCTAAGGGGTGCACGTTCTTCATATTTTGCAATAATTTAATCACTAAAAAACCGTTAAAAATGGCCTAATCAAATCAGTTTTAAAGTGTCTCCAAAATCACTTAAAATAGACTAATTAAGGTCACTAGAAAATGTACCAAAAAACTATTAAAAATGGTCTAATTGAAAGCGTATCCAAAATAATTTTTCTTAAGCTTAATCCATATTTTTAAAATACTGTACACTACTTATTTTTCAAATTTAGGGAAGATATTACTTGTTCTCCTGGGTGCACGTTTTTCATATTTCACTAATTTTTATCCGCCACACGTATGAATTCAGCTCACGTTGTTACTCGCTCAAAGTGTGTTAATAACGCACAATGAACTGATATTTTAATTTTTATAATATCAGTAATAAAATATTTTCTTGATATTTTAAAAATTCACTCGAAAAACTCATTCATATACAGTAGACTAAAAAAAAACTATTTCATATACAATAGACTTCCATATAACGTGCTCTCTTATAACACGACTTCATATAACAATAAAATTTGCGACTAGTACTCATACAACACGATAAATAGTCCCGTATTACGCGTAAGATAACGTTTTCACGTAGTTTCTGATTTTTTGTCCAAAAAAGAAGAAATATACACTTATCTGTTGTTTATATATGAACAGTGAAGCTGACAGTTTAAAAAAGATAACAGTTTATTAAAATAATAATAATATATATACACATTTGAAGATATAAGAGAAAAATAATTTGATACAACTTTTAATTAAAATAAAAATATGCACTTTGTTATTTAACATATGTATTTCTTTTATAAAAGAAAACAGTTTAAAAAAGGTAACAGTTTCTAAAAAAAATAATATTACATATTCACATTTGAAGACATAAGAGAAAAATAATTTGACTCAACTTTTAATTAAAATAAAAATATGCACTTTACTATTTTTTTTCTATACTAATTTCTCTTATAAAAATATTATTATAATATATACAATACTTGCTTTTATAATTAAGTCACCTGTATTCTGTTTTCACGTCCCTTTATTAAAAAAAACTTCATTTGAAACAAGTTAATTATGTACAACGTTAAAATAATAATATATATACACATTTAAAGATATGAGGAAAATAATTTTATTCAGCTTTTAATAAAAATAAAAATATGCACTTTTATCTGAACAGTGAAGCTGACAGTTTATAAAAAAATAATAATACATATACACATTTGGAGAAATAAGAAAAAAATAATTTGATTCAACTTTTAATTAAAATAAAAATATGCACTTTACTATTTAACATATGTATTTCTCTTATAAAAATATTATTATAACGTATGCAATACTTATTATTTATAATTAAGTCACCTGTATTCTATTTTGACTTCTCTTTATTAAAAGAAACTTAATTTGAAACAAGTTAGTTACATATAACACTAACAGTCTGTTCGCAATGAAATAATGTTTCAAACTGAATCACATCTCATTAGCAATATACGATAATCGTTACAATTTAGAGAAATGTTTGAATTTGCATAAATTGGTGCGATAATGTATGTCCCATACAACATGATTTCCTATAACGCGAAACGTATCCTCCGTGTCGAACAGGAGTCTGCTGAATAGCAATTGAAACTTAAATTATTGATTAATTTACGAGGAAATACGAGGAAAAAATAAGTATTGCATATGTTATAATAATATTTTTATAAGAAAAATATGTGTTAAATAGTAAAGTGCATATTTTTATTTTTATTAAAAGTTGAATCAAATTATTTTTTTCTTACATCTCCAAATGTGAATATGTATTATTATTATTTTTATAAACTGTCAGTTTCACTGTTCATAATTTCATTATCCTACAACAAGAGTACACATAGGCCAGAAACAATTGCAAACTGCAGAAAGATTAACACTAGGTTTGCCAAGGAGTCATTTTGACTCCTCTGAGAAAACTTTTCGTTAAACTTTACGTTAAAATATCTAAAATAAAAAAAAAGGAATAGTGAAAACTAATTATTATAATTGATGCAATTTTCATAATAGGTCAATTTACATTTTTTTAAATTAAATACCGAAAGAGGGACATTTTGACTCCTCTGAGAAAACTTTTTGTTAAACTTTATGTTAACGTATCAAAAATAAAAAAAAAGAAATAATAAAAACTAATTATTATAACTGATGCAATTTTATTGAGGTTCGTTTCTTTTACTTTGACTTCATAATAGATAAGTCAATTTACATTTTTTTTAATTAAATACCGAAAGGGGGTCATTTTCACTCCTCTGAGAAAACTTTTTGTTAAATTATACATTAAAATATCAAAAATAACAAAAAAGAAATAATGAAAACTAATTATTATAACTGATGCAATTTTATTGAGGTTCTTTTCTTTTATTTTAACTTCATAATAAATAAGTCTATTTATATTTTTTTAAATTAAATACCGAAAGGGGATCATTTTGATTCCTCTGAGAAAATGTTTCGTTAAATTATACGTTAAAATATAAAAAATAATAAAAAAACAGAAATATTAAAAACTAATTATTATAATTGATGCAATTTTATTGATGTTCTTTTCTTTTACTTTGACTTCATAATAGATAAGTCAATTTATATTTTTTTAAATTAAATACCGAAAGGGGATCATTTTGACTCCTCTGAGAAAATGTTTCGTTAAATTATACGTTAAAATATAAAAAATAATAAAAAAAAAGAAATAGTAAAAACTAATTATTATAATTGATGCAATTTTATTGATGTTCTTTTCTTTTATTTTAACTTCATAATAAATAGGTCAATTTATATTTTTCTAATTAAATAACGAAAGAGGGTCATTTAGACCCCTTTGGTAGAAATAGATATATGTCAACTCATGGTAAACCTAGTGTTAAAAAATTGTGCATGTACTTATGTATGCGTGTTAAAAGTTATATTTCATTTAAGTGATTAAAATAATTTTTAATTTGCAGGAAAAAGATTTATTGAAATAATATAGTAAAAAGATTGTAGAAATCTAAATATTAAAATAGCTAGTTTAATTTTCTTCAAAAATGAACTTAGACCAGTCTCAAAATAAGAAGTTTTATCATTTTATTGAGCAATTAATTTTCGTTTTACAAAATCTTACTGATTTTAAGTATATTATTTACAATTTGCTTCAAAATGAAAGGATAAAGTAAAAACGTAAATATTAAAATAGTTAGCTTGATTTTTTCAAAAATGGACTTAGAGACCACTTTCAAAATAAACGGCTCAAATGTATTATTTACAATATGCTTCAAAAAGAAGAAATAACGTAAAAATATAAATCATAAAATAGCTAGCTTGATTTTTCAAAAAATGGAGTTTGCTCACTTCCAAAATAAAAATTTCTATCATTCCATTAACCAGCCAACATTCATTTTACAAAATCTTATCCATTTTAAATACATTTACTTCAAACAGCTCTTTTCATCTTGAAAGAACAACCTCCAAATGCAAACCTTAAAAAGGTTTTTAATTTTTCAAAACATTTTTCAAAAATGGACTTTGCTCACTTTCAAAATAAAAATTTCTATCATTCCATTAACCAGCCAACATTCATTTTACAAAATCTTATCCATATTAAATACATTCACTTCAAACAGCTCTTTTCATCTTGAAAAAACAACCTCCAAATGCAAACCTTAAAAAGCTAGCTAGATATTTTCAAAATTCAATTTAGACTACTGTGGGGAACGAGAAATGTAAGAATGAGTGTGTGAATGATTTTATTGCGTATATCCTTAGTATGTGTGAAAAACAAAAAAAGTAATCAGGAATATTCTCGAATATTGATTATTCGAGAATATTCGAAACTTTGTATAAAAGGCAGAATGTGTGTGCGAATGAGCGAGTATGAGAGTGCTTTGAAACCAAGGGAAAAGAATCTAGAATGTTCGGTGAATGAAAGATATAAAAGCGTGTGTGCGCGAAGTTTAGAGTCAGTCAGTTAATCAGTCAAGCGGTCAATCAATTTGTGTTTAAATGAAATAAAAGTGTTTCTTAAATAATTCCTACGCTACTTTCACCACAAAAATGAATGTTCTCTAATATTTTTGGGGTATTCGAAGCAGAATACACCGCGGAATTCTGTGCCTACCAATTGAGGCGGCCATTATCTTATCATCCGCCAATAGCCCAACTTCTCCGTCCAAATGTCTGCTGGTACACAACAGATAACATTTTGCCTCGTGGCCAGTAAGATTCTATTTGAGATCCTGGCCGCTCGGTTGTGGGGAAATCAGAATCCGGAATACGAGACATGCAATTCGATCTTGCGCTCATCTCGATTTCAGCCTCCCAATGATCGAGCGCCGCTTCTCGTTCGAACGAGTCTTCTAGTCGGTGACCTAGACATCGCGGATACCAACTTTTAGTTGCGACATACTATTTTTTACTAGCTGCGTTCGCGTTACGTATCGTTAACGTTCGAGTGAGATTAACCCTTTGCAGTCTGCAAATTTCTGAACGTTGGAAACGGAAGCTACAAATATTGCTAAAATAGCAATACTCGGGAGTAGAAAATTTTCACTTCAATAGGAAACTTGAGGGAAACATTTCTCGAAATGATCGAGCATCAATTTCTTCGTCAATGCAACTAATCTCGTTTTTCAAGAATTGAAAATCAATTTCATCTCCAATTCACCTCCAAAATTCATTTTTGTAGGACTTCGAAACTTAATTCTTTGTACTCGACGACTTTTTCGATCGCACATCATTTTTCTCTATCGCTAATTTCTTTATAAATACAATTGACCTCGTTTTTCAACAATTGAAAATCAATTTCATCTTTCAAATTCATTTTTGCAGGGCTTCGAAACTTAACCCTTTGTACTCGACGACTTTTTTCGGTCGTACAGCGTCTTCTCTATCGCTAATTTCTTCGTCAATGCAACTAATCTCGTTTTTCAACAATTGAAAATCAATTTCATTTTCACTCGAGCTAATTTCATCTTTCAAATTCATTTTTGCAGGGCTTCGAAACTTAACCCTTTGTACTCGACGACTTTTTTCAGTCGTACGGCGTCTTCTCTATCGCTAATTTCTTCGTCAATGCAACTAATCTCGTTTTTCAACAATTGAAAATCAATTTCATCGCCACTCGAGCTAATTTCACCTCCAAAATTCATTTTTGTAGGACTTCGAAACTTAAAATCGGTCGATGGAGAACTCCAGTTGCTATGTGAAACACCATGGCGACTTAGAGTCACCTCTCGAGCGCAAAGGGTTAATTTTAGTTAAATATAATTCAACCAGTGGTGATTAAATGGCCTCTAAAATAAACGTTACATTTTTTCCTAGATAATTATAAATAATACAGAATTTAGCACAGACAATAAAACACAACTAAATTAAAAAATACTTTTCATATAATAATTAGAAAAAAAATTGCATTAAAGTCTAAAAAGCGGTTGTTTAAACGCTGTGATAGGTTTAGTGTTTTTCAATATTTAATCAACGCGATTCTCCTCACGTCAGACGTGATATTCCTCTCTCAAACTGTGAAATCAACCTACAGAAATCGTATCAAAAAAGAAAACTAAATGAAATCAATTACAGCGGTAAGAAACAAATTACTTCACTTTTACTCAAATAACGCATTTAATAAGACTTTTTGTATTTGTTGCTGCTTAACTAGTTATTGCGTTTTGATGTGGTTTGTAAAAAGAAATGTTGTTCAAGAAGAAGTCCTTGGACTATATAAATTTAACCCTTTGCGCTCAAAAGGTGACTCTCAGTTGCCATGGCGTTTCGTACAGCAACTGGAGTGTTTCATCGACTGATTTTAAGTTTTGAAACCCCACAAATATTAACTTTGCATCCCTCAACTTTTCACTTTTACTCAAATAACGCATTTAATAAAAATTCTACGTGGTCAAGAATTTTTGTATTTGTTGCTGCTTAATTAGTTATTGCGTTGTGATGTGGTTTGTAAAAAAAATGTTGTTCAAGAGGGAGTCCTTGGACTAGATAAGTTTAACCCTTTGCGCTCGAATGACGACTCTCAATCGTCATGGCGTTTCATATAGCAACTCGAGTTTTTCATGATTTTAAGTTTTGAAGAGCCACAAAAATGAATTTGGAAGGTGAAATTAGCTCAAACATTTTATGTGTGCTTGTGAAACCATCTAGGACAGCGATTCTTAAACTGTGGTCCACGGACTCCTGGAGGTCTGCGAAACAATTTTGATATTAACTTTACATCCCCCAATTTTTCACTTTTACTCAAATAACGCATTTAATAAAAATTCTACGTGGTCAAGACTTTTTGCATTTGGTGCTGCTTAACTAGTTATTGCGTTGGGATGTGATTCGTAAAAAAAATATTATTCAAGAAGGAGTCCTCGAACTACATAAGTTTAACCCTTTGCGTTCGAAATGCGACTCTCAATCGCCATGACGTTTCATACAGCAACTGCAATTTTTCATCGACTAATTTCAAGTTTTCAAGCCTTACAAAAATGGATTTCAGAAGTGAAATTAGCTGGAGTGAAGATAAATTTGATTTCGAGTTGTTGAAAATCGAGATCGATTGTTTTCGTGAAGAAATTAGCGATAGAAAAAATGAAAGCAACGATGAAGATAATGGCGTAATATTAGTCGTAAAAAATTGGAAAATTAGAGTAATTGCGAATGCAAAAGTGACAGCGATACCCTACAAGACTCTAATAATTCAAAATGAACGCCTTGAGGGTGAATCTAGCGAAATACCAGCGAGAATAAAATTCATACGCGACGAAATAAAAATCAAATAAAATATTAAAATATTTTTCCAAGTTTACGTTTTCATTCTTTGTTACGTCTTTGTAATTTTATGCTACTTGTAAGGCGCTTGTCACATATGCGCAAAGTCATCTCGAGTTACTATTTCGCGCGACAGAAAAGATCGCAAAGGGTTAAGAACCCTTGCTTTACGACATTTTGTGGAATCTCAGGATTTCGTGGAACAGAAATTGAATAAGACTGTTCTACGACAGCAATGTATCTATAAAACAAAAATATAACGTAGTATCGGAGTTTGGAATAAAAATACGTGTAACGAGCGAATGATTTTGTCGAGCGTGGCTTAGTATGCGTGTAAATTTAAGATGTAATTGTGAAATTAGCAATATTCGAGGATTTTCCTAAGATTATGTGTGTGTGTGAATGTGAATGTTTGAAAATAAGTAAATGCATAATTTCTAGAATGTTCAGTGAATGAATTTATATATAAACAATGTGTGTGCGCAGCGAGAGTCAGTCTTTAACTAATTAACTGTGGAATTTAACTCTTTGCGGTCGTATCGAGTTTATACACAGGTGTCGTGTTAATCGAAATTAATTTTCTGAGCGAAGAGTAAAGCATGACATGCAAGATTATGAAGTAAAAATGAAATTATTTATTTCTTTTTTAAACTTCAGATGTTTAACAGTAACGTTCAGATGTTACTTTTATGTGTAACATAATAGTATGTTTCAATTTTATGTAAAAATTGTATTTTATAGTTCTTCGTAGTACTTTTCAAAGCAGTTTCCAATATTCAACCTTGGTTTTCGAAAACATGTGTCGCGAAAACAATTAATTTGGCATCTCCCTTAATTTTTCTGTTCGTTCAAAGAGTCAAAATAAAATTCGCCATCGCTACATTCAATTTCACCCTGTATTTTTACCACTTTAAAATATTTTAAGAAACAGAAATGGGTGATTACACTTAAACACAATTGACAAAATATTATTTCATATTCTGTGTATCTCTGAAGCTTGTCGACTTAGACTACTTATTAATACAATACGATCATTATGATTCTTTTCTGTGATGGCTGAGAGTAGACATAGGGTTAATTTGAAAACTCGCATAATTAGATCAAGCAATGAAGCTTCTGTTATAAATTTTACGAAAAAAGAAAAGCAAAACTAGGAAGAGTTACATTTTTGTTCGATAAAAGGTTAACAATTCTATTCGTCAATAGCACTGAAATATAGTTTTGCATTCACGTGTATACACGTCGAATACAGTTAATTGGTTACTGGTACCAACGTTATTAAAATAAACGTATATCATTTTCTCTATAATAATAAATTATGGTGAAATTACAGAATGCAGTTATAAGAAAGAGCACAATATTGTCTATAAAAAAGTGTCTATAAATTATTTTTATTTAGATATAATTATTGCTTAGAAAATATGCTTTACGTGAAGTAAATCGTGTTTTGGATGTGCACGCTCTTCGACGACTTCACTCTGTCTTACTTTTCCTGCGCATTCGACCTTTGAAGAAACCCGGAAGAGAAGAAGAACCATAAATTGCAGCTCAGAAAGTTTCTTTGCGCGCGTATTCGTGGAAAGTGAATATCGTTGAACTCGAAGCCACCCTTAACTCTTTGACAGCCGAGTGGACTTCAGGCTGCAAATCTAGCATTAATGATGATTTCAAAATGAGTACAAGTTTTAGATGTGCGTTAACAAGTTGTTGACATAGACGTGGCTTAGCACGAATTTATATAAACATCTTGTTAAAATGATATTTATACTTATTGCATTGAACTCAGTATTATTGGTCAATCATAATAAATTTCTAGTTTCTCTTCCTGATTTAATTCTTTGATTACTGTTAATGCCTAAAGGTGTTTGGAAAATTTGTGCTTGTGATACTGTAGGCACTTAGAAAACTTACAATTGTGATAATGTGGAGGTTTAAAGGCGCTTAGAAAACTTACGATTGTAATACTATAGGTGGTTGGAAAGCTTGCACTTGTAATGTTGTAGGCACTTGGAAAACTTGCGCTTATGATAATGTAGGCGCTTGGAATGTTTGCACTTGGAAAACTTGGGCTTGTGATACTGTAGGCCCTTAGAAACCTTACGATTGTGATACTGTGGAGGTTTGAAGACGCTTAGAAAACTTACGATTATAATATTGTAGGCGCTTGGAATGTTTGCACTTGGAAAACTTACGCTTGTAATGCTGTAAGCACTTGAAAAACTTGCACTTGTCATATTGTAGGCGCTTGGAAAACTTACGCTTAGAAAACTTGCACTTGTCATACTGTAGGTGATTGGAAAGTTTGCACTTGTAATGTTGTAGGCACTTGGAAAACTTGCGCTTGTGATAATGTAGGCGCTTGGAATGTTTGAACTTGGAAAACTTGGGCTTGTGATACTGTGAGCGCTTGGAAAACTTACACTTGTAATGCTGTAAGCACTTGGAAAACTTGCACTTGTCATATTGTAGGCGCTTGGAAAGCTTACGCTTAGAAAACTTGCGCTTGTCATGCTGTAGGTGGTTGCAAAGCTTGCACTTGTAATGCTGTAAGCACTTGGAAAACTTGCACTTGTGATAATGTAGGCGCTAAAAAAATTTGCGCTTGTGAAGTATAACGTAAGCGTTTAGAAAACTTGTGCTTATGATACTGAAGACGTTTAGAAACCAGGCGCTTCTGATACTGTAGGCGCTTGGAAAACTTGCGCTTGTGACATTGTAAGTACTTGGAGAACTTGCGCTTGTCATACTATAGGCGCCTAAAGACGCTTAGAACAATTTGTGCTTAGAAAACTTGCACTAGTCATATTGTAGACACTTAGAAAACTTGCGATTCTGATACTGTAGATGCCTGGACAACTTGCACTTGTGATACTGTAGGTACTTGGAAAACTTGCGCTTGTGATACTTGTAGGTACTTGGAAAACTTGTGCTTGTGTCACTATAGGCGCCTAAAGGTGCTTGGAAAACTTGCCCTTCTGATATTGTAAGCGTTTGGAAAACTTGCGCTTCTGATATTGTAGGCGTTTGGAAAACTTGCGCTTCTGATATTGTAGGCGTTTGGAAAACTTGCGCTTCTGATATTGTAGGCGTTTGGAAAACTTGCGCTTCTGATATTGTAGGCGTTTGGAAAACTTGCGCTTCTGATATTGTAGGCGTTTGGAAAACTTGCGCTTCTGATAGTATAGGCGCCTAAAGACGCTTAGAAAAACTGATTCTTGTGATATTGTAAACACTTAGAAAACTAGCACTTGTGATACTGTCAAATGCTTGGCAAAGTAGAGCTTTTAATACTGTACGCGCTTGGAAAACTTGCGCTTGTGATACTGTAGGTGCTTGGAAAACTTGCACTTGTGTTACTGTAGATGCTTGGAAAACTTGCACTTGTGTTACTGTGGGCGTTTAGAAAACTTACGCTTGTGATACTATAGATGCCTAAAGGCCCTTGTGATACTGTAGGCGCTTGGAATGTTTGCACTTGTAATACTGTCGGCGCTTGGAAAGCTTGCGCTTGTGATATTGTAGGCGCTTGGAAATCTTACGCTTAAAAAACTTGCGCTTGGAAAACTGACGCTTAGAAAACGCGGTTGGAAAACTTGCGCTTAGAAAACTTGCGGTTGGAAAACTTGCGCTTGTGATATTGTAGACGCTTGGAAAACTTGCGCTTGTCATACTGCAGGCGTTTAGAAATCTTACGCTTAAAAAACTTGCGCTTGGAAAACTTGCTCTTGTGATATCGTAAGTACCTCGAAAACTTGCGCTTAAAAAGCTTGCGCTTGGAAAACTGACGCTTAGAAAACTTGCGGTTGGAAAACTTGCGCTTGGAAAACTTACACTTAGAAAACTTGCGGTTGGAAAACTTACGCTTGTGATATTGTAGACGCTTAGAAAACTTGCGCTTGTCATACTGTAGGCGTTTGGAAATCCTACGTTTAAAAAACTTGCGTTTGGAAAACTTGTGGTTAGGAAACTGGCAGCTGGAAAACTTGCGCTTGTGATATTGTAGACGCTTGGAAAACGCACTTGCGATACTGTAAACATTTAGAAAACTTACGCTTGTGATACTATAGACGACTAAAGGCGCTTAGAAAACTACCGTTTGTGATACTGTAGGCGCTTGGAAAATTTGCGTTTGTGATACTGCAAGCGCTTGAAAAACTTCTGCTTGTGATACTGTAGTCGCTTGCAAAATTTATACTTGAAAAACTTGGGTTTGTGATATTATAGGTGCTAAAGAACTTGCTTTTGTGATACCATAGGCGCTTAGAAATCTTGTGTTTGTGATACTATAGTCGCTTGGGAAACTTGCTCTGGCGCTACTATAGATGCCTAAAAGTTCTTAAAAAAATTGCAATGCAACAGTGCAGAATACAAACAAATGAATAATAATGTTTCAGTGTTTTGATTATATTTGGTTAGTGCAGAGCAATTTGCGATAGGATCATTGTTTTGAGGTCGTAATCATAGAACAAAGATAGCTACAAGAATAGAAAGCTTTTTATTTGTAAATATTCATAATAATATACTAAAATTTGTTTTTACTTTAATTACGTACGATGTAATTAACTTTATACTAGCTACACTAATCGCTTTATTGGATTGTCGTGGATTAATCTTTAGTTTTGTGGTCCGATATCAGTTATTTCGTTACAAATGATCGAAAATGCAATATCTGTACTTCATAATTCATAAGTACTTCTACATAAAGCGATACAAATCTTCAAAACTTGAAATCAGTCGATGAAAAATTCCAGTTGCTCTATGAAACACTGTGGCGACTGAGAGTCGCCTCTCGAGCGCAAAGGGTTAAAAAGTTGAAATTTAAAAAATACATGAAATATCGAATTGTGCGAAAGTAGAATGTGCGAATTTACACGTATTTACAACAAAATCGTTGGTGCGTCGCTAGCTTCGCCTTGGTATTCGCTCAGTTAGAATACCAAAGACGACATTTATGTGTTGAATGAGAGAAGAGGAGTTTTCAATAAATCCAACTCTATATTTCTCTAATAATAATATTGTGTTTAGTTGAGACTGGGTTTGGTTTTTTGCTCAATACTCAAATACCTGGTTTCAGATACTTGGCTTATTTTTTAATACTAATACTTGGTTTATTTCTTAATACTGACTATTTTACATTTGTACAAACTTATATACTAAATTCTGAAGCAGCCACTGGTCAATTAGCTTCCTACTTCTCCTTTGGTGTGGAGGTGGTCGCTACCCTTTGGTAGGGGTAGGACCCCAGAAAGATCCATTGGGGGTAACGCTTAGGGTTACGCAGCCAAGCGGAATATTAATTAGAAGTTTATGGCACGTCATTAGTTATCGAGATAAGGTATTAAAGGTGCGAATTTTTACAAATTCCAAAACACCTTTAAGGCCCTAATCCCTGTATTCAGAAAAATTCAAGTAATAAAGAAAAAGGTAGGTGTTGGGAAATGGGTTTTAAATAAACTGCTTCAATGTCATTAGCTATTGAGTTATGGCATTAAATGCGCGAATCTTTACAAATTCCAAAACACCTTTAAGGCCCTAATCCCCATGTTCAGAAAAATTCAACTAATAAAGAAAAAGGTAGATGTTGGGAAATGGGTTTTAAATAAACTACTTCAATGTCATTAGCTATCGAGTTATGGCATTAAATGCGCGAATTTTTACAAATTTCAAAACACCTTTAAGACCCTAATCCCTGTATTCAGAAAAATTCAAGTAATAAAGAAAAAGATAGGTGTTGGGAAATGGGTTTTAAATAAACTGCTTCAATGTCATTAGCTATCGAGTTATGGAATTAAATGCGCGAATCTTTACAAATTCCAAAACACCTTTAAGGCCCTAATCCCTGTATTCAAAAAAATTCAAATAATAAAGAAAAAGGTAGATGTTGAGAAATGGGTTTTAAATAAACTGCTTCAAAGTCATTAGCTATTGAGTTAAGGCATTAAAGATACGAATCCTTACAAATTCCAAAACACCTTTAAGGCCCTAATCCCTGTATTCAAAAAAATTCAAGTAATAAAGAAAAAAGTAGGTGTTGAGAAATGGGTTTTAAATAAACTGCTTCAATGTCATTAGTTATCGAGTTATGGCATTAAATGCTCGAATCTTTACAAATTCCAAAACACCCTTAAAGCCCTGTATTCAGAAAAATTCAAGTAATAAGGAAGAAGGCAAGTAATAATCTCGACGCGACAATCGTTTCAACAATGAGTATTATATTTTTATTTTATTTTTAAAAGCTCGTTCTGCACAGTTTATGGCCTCTAACGATAGAGTCAGGTTGAGTCACGAAGTGTGTCCATTTGATATGCATCAACTCTTCATAGAGGATACACTAATTTAAATACCGCGCGTTTCCGTTTCGCGGAAGATCAGTGCGTGCCATCGCCATCGTTGCACACTGTTTATTGCGAGTTATGCTCATACTTTACAACCGCTCCTGACCTTTACCTCAAAAAACTGTGGCTGTTACGCGTATCGCAAACGAGAATGGATCGTTGATGTTGCAGTAATTGCCTGGAAAAAAAATGAACGCAATTAAATAACGGTTACGTGAACGTTCAAGTCGAGGCTCAATCGATCTCACAATAAACTGACGATTAGAGCGTAATTTGTAGTGGTTGCTGTTTAGAGAGTCTGTTAGATTTTTATTTGCTTGAAACCAAATGTTCGTTTGTAAATAACAATAGCAGGTTGCAAAAGGAAAATCAGAATATTGATGTATAAATTAACTCTTTGCGCTCGAGAGGCGACTCTCAGTCGCCATGGCGTTTCATACAGCAACTCGAGTTTTTCATCGACTGATTTTAAGTTTTGAAGACCTACAAATATTAACTTTGCATCCCTCAACTTTTCACTTTTACTTAAATAACGCATTTAATAAGACTTTTTGTATTTGTTGCTGCTTAACTAGTTATTGCGTTGGGTGTGGTTTGTAAAAAGAAATGTTGTTCAAGAAGGAGTCCTTGGACTATAGAACTATTTAACCCTTTGCGCTCGAGAGGGGATTCTCAGTCACCATGTTTTGTATAGCAACTGGAGTTTTTCATCGACTGATTTTAAGTTTTGAAGACCTACAAATATTAACTTTGCATCCCTCAACTTTTCACTTTTACTCAAATAACTCATTTAATAAAAATTCTACATGGTCAAGACTTTTTGCATTTGGTGCTACTTAACTAGTTATTGCGTTGGGATGTGATTCGTAAAAAAATGTTGTTCAAGAAGGAGTCTACGGACTACATAAGTTTAATATTTTACGCTCGAGAGGCGACTCTCAGTCGCCATGGTGTTTCATACAGCAACTGGAGTTTTTCATCGACTGATTTTAAGTTTTGAAGACCTACAAATATTAACTTTGCATCCCTCAACTTTTCACTTTTACTCAAATAACGCATTTGTGATGTGGTTTGTAAAAAAATGTTGTTCAAGAAGGAGTCCACGAACTACATAAGTTTAATACTTTGCGCTCGAGAGGCGACTCTCAGTCGCCATGGCGTTTCGTACAGCAACTGGAGTTTTTCATCGACTGATTTGACGTTTTGAAAGCCTACAAAAATAAATTTGGAAGGTGAAATTTGCTCGAGTGAAGATGAAATTGATTTTCAATTGTTGAAAAACGAGATTAGTTGCATTGACGAAGAAATTAGCGATAGAGAAGCGCTTTACGACCGAAAAAAGTCGTCGAGTACAAAGGGTTAAGTTTCGAAGCCCTGCAAAAATGAATTTGAAAGATGAAATTAGCTCGAGTGAAGATGAAATTGATTTTCAATTGTCGAAAAACGACGTCAATTGTATTTATAAAGAAATTAGCGATAGAAAACACGATGCGTGATAGAAAAAGTCGTTGAGTGCAAAGAATTAAGTTTCAAAGTCCTGCAAAAATGAATTTGGAAGATAAAATTAGCTCGAATGAAGATAAAATTGATTTTCAGCTGTTGAAAAATGAAATTAGTTGCATTAACGAAGAAATTAGCGATAGAAAACATGATTCGCGATCGAAAAAGTCGTCGAGTGCAAATAATTAAGTTTCGAAGCTCTGCAAAAATAAATTTGAAAGATGAAATTAGCTCGAGTGATGATGAAATTGATTTTCAATTGTCGAAAAACGACGTCAATTGTATTTATAAAGAAATTAGCGATAGAAAACACGATGCGTGATAGAAAAAGTCGTTGAGTGCAAAGAATTAAGTTTCAAAGTCCTGCAAAAATGAATTTGGAAGATAAAATTAGCTCGAATGAAGATAAAATTGATTTTCAGCTGTTGAAAAATGAAATTAGTTGCATTAACGAAGAAATTAGCGATAGAAAACATGATTCGCGATCGAAAAAGTCGTCGAGTGCAAAGAATTAAGTTTCGAAGTCCTGCAAAAATGAATTTGGAAGATAAAATTAGCTCAAGTGAAGATTAAATTGATTTTCAACTGTCGAAAAACGAGATTAGTTATATTCACAAAGAGATTAGTGATAGAAAAATGATGTGCGATCGAAGAAGACGTCGAGTGAAAAGGATTAATAATTGTCTCCATAAATAAATAATTTCCTTGAATAATTTTATTGGATATAGGTGATAGAAAAAAATGATAAAATCCGTGATTCTATTCAATTAAAAAAACTTTTATTATTATGTTGGATGCCAACTCATTATTTGCCATAGCCATAGCCATAATCACTATCTTTGTAAATACGGATTCATCCCAAACAGTGATGTATTATTACTCATTCCTTGCGTCACTTCTGACCTTTGTCTCATCCTCGACCCTTGACTGCTTCCTTCAAAACTATCTTTTCACAAGCTCCTTGCAAATCCCTTAAATACCAGACCCAAAAAAGAATCAAATAGTTTTTGCACATTCAGAATTTTGTATTCGCCACCTCTCGCTAAACCACGTAGTTTGTGACTATTACTCTAACCTTAGTCTCATCCTCGACCCCTGACTACATCCTCAAAAACTATCCCTTCTTCCCAAGTTCCTTACAAATCCCTTAAATACTAGACCCAAAAAAGAATCAAATAGTTTTTGCACATTCAGAGTTCTGTATTCGCCAGCTCTCGCTGAACCACGTAGCTTGTGACTATTACTCTAACCTTAGTCTCATCCTCGACCCCTGACTACTCTGTCCAAAACTATCCCTTCCCAAGCTCCTTGCAAATCCCTTAAATACTAGACCCAAAAAAGAATCAAATAGTTTTTGCAAATTCAGAATTCTGTATTCGCCACCTCTCGCTAAACCACGTAGTTTGTGACTATTATTACTCTAACCTTAGTCTCATTCTCGACCCCTGACTACTCTTTCCAAAACTAACCCTTCCCAAGCTCCTTGCAAATCCCTTAAATACCAGCCTCAAAAAAAGAATCACTCAGTTTCATATACAGTCAACCCTCCTATAACGCGGTGAGTGCGTACCGCGTTATATGGAAACCGCGCTATAAGAAACTCGGATTTAACCGTACAAACCAGGCTAATTCGTAGCGCGTTCTATGGAAACCGTCTACCGCGTTGTATGGAAACCGCGCTATAAGAAACTCAGAATTAGTACAAATCACATCATTCGTACCGCGTTATATGGAGACCAATAAATGCAAAAGACAAGATAAATTATAAATTATTTTTATTGAATTGAAGAA
The DNA here is from genome assembly GCA_963969225.1 of Xylocopa violacea. NCBI lineage: Eukaryota > Metazoa > Arthropoda > Insecta > Hymenoptera > Apidae > Xylocopa > Xylocopa violacea. The sequence continues at coordinate 16,793,716 of CAXAJV010000015.1, forward strand.
TTCATATAAGGAAATGATAAAAAAATGAAACAAAAACTAAACTAAAAAACTGTTTTCCAACAAAAACAAGAAAGACTTTTGTAAAATTATGTAATCTTTCAACACTCATCCTCGCTGTCAGATATGAGTCGCCTAACTCGCCTTCTTTTAATGGGCAAAATGTCTTCCTCACTTGGTTCATCTTCACATTGGTTTTCCATTGTAGCTTTTTTTCTAACTCCACTAAAACCTCTCTATAGGGAGCTAAGCAATTTCTTAACTCTCTTTTAAACTTTGCGCTGCGCACCGTTCAATGATCAGTTTGAATGAAATGAAGTTCTAATTCTTTAGCTAAATTTAGCCCTTTTTTCACATCTTGTAAATCGAGATTTGGCACCCATTCGTTTTCCTTATTTTCGTTTACCAATGCATTTGAGGTGGGTGCATCAATTAATTCCATCAGTTCTTCCTCATCTAAAGTTTCTTCCCCGAGTACTAGTTCTCTTACATCCTAATGGTTTACTGCAAATTCTTCATCGCTTATACGAGAAGCAATGTTTACTATTTCTATCTACTATATCCAGTTAAAACCATTCATTGGGTGCACGGAAAGAACTGATGGGACGTTGTTGAACGGAAACCGCGCTGTAAGAGTACCGCGTTATAGGAGGACTGTCGCAATTTCAGCTCCGCGTTATATGGAAACCGCGTTCTGAGAGTACCGCGTTTTTGGAGGGTTGACTGTATTCAGAATTTCGTATACGCCAGCTCTCGCAAAACCACGCAGCTTTTGAATAAAACCTCATTGGATCTAGAAAAAGTGTTTACTCGATTCCTTCGATTCTGTCCGAACCGGAATTCAACAATTATCAGGCTCGAGAGAACGTCTTTACGCTGCGAGAGCTATTTGAGCCGTTCAGTGCACATTCGATCAACTTCACTTTTTGAAAAATCTGAAATTTAAGTGTCAAAGCACTTGGTACAGTCATAACTTCTTATATTTATAATAACTTTCCTGAATGATGAAGATTAACAGCATTAAATGAGAAAATTTTGTTGGCCATTGAATAATGAGTAATTTATTTGAGAAGCCATTTTGATTAACTCCATACTCTAATGTAAATCGTTTTAATAACGCAATTCAAATGCACTAACAAGTGTCGATGATTGTGTCCTCATAAATTAATTAAAGAACCACCTAGTCCAGTAAATTGGCTGAAAATACGTTGGATAAAGTTAGAAAGGTCCAAACTCTACCTCATACAATTCAAATGTGATTATAATGAAGATGCAGAATTTAATGTGATTAATATTAGGAAATCTGGAGCAGGTAGACGAAAAAGTTTCAAAAATGTAGATCAGCCTTTATTATATCCTAAAGATAGATCTGTGACAAGGGAAAAAAGGAATTAACCATGATTATTATAAAAACTTGACAACAAATTGAAATGACGAGTCCTCGCGTACAGCTGATGAAGAAGACTATTTACATTGCTGATGAATCACAAGTAATATATTATAATAAAACTGTCAGCATTCAGTTTTATGGAAAATCTGTAATAAAAGTATATAATAACTAACTTTTTAAAAAATTTAAACACTGGATTCAAGTTTATTAATTTTTTCAGTTGTCAAATCGATTAACTCCACCAGCCACATAAAAATTGTAACATTACTGACGATTATTTTTTGGCTATTCTTTCTTATTAATTTTGTATACTGTTAGATGAAAGCTATATCTGTATTTATGCATTGTACTATCTATATTTGAATTTATATTATAAAGGGAATTTTAAAAAACAATGTCTCGACTTCTCATTTTAATTAATCGATTTGTGCACTGAACGGCTCATTTGAATCGCGAGAACACTCGACAGAAAATCTGGGCTCCTCTCGACTAAGAAAAATGGCGTCGCAAAGTCTGTACGTGTTTTTCTTTCAGTTCCTTTGGTCTAAACAGTTTGGGACCTCTCGAACCGATAAATTTCTTCTTCTGTTTATATACAGGATTCTATTTCTTAACACAAGATTCATTTCTGTTTCTACGTTGACATGTTGAAATAATCCAACAAATTTTGTCTAAATGCAGACTGTAGAAGCTATTTTATGCGAAGTTAATGTTTTAGAACGCAATGTTCGCAAGACATTTCAGTAACTCTTTGAATTCGAAAGAAAAGCTGCAGGTTTCTCTGCACATGCATATCCGTAGAATATGAATATCGTTGCATTCTGAAGTCGTGTATGCACCAGCGAACAGTTTGCGAGCATTGTTCGCGAATAACGTTCACGAGCAGTTCGTAAAGTTTTATAACAACTGCTCGATCTTTAACTGCACGTTACGTGAACAGTTTAAGAGTACTGCGCGAACAAACGACTTCTAGGAAATTCAATTTCCATTTTGCCTGTGAACAGTTTATGTGCGCTGTTGTAGGGAGATCTTAATGGAGTATGTACGGTGTTAGCACTTTAAATTCAACCTTTTGTAAATCAACTTCATCCTTTTGCAAATCACATTCACCATTTTGCAAACTACAATCATTTCTTTGCAAATCACATTCACCATTGTGCAAATAAAATTCATTCTTTTATAAATCAAGTTCACTCTTTTGTAAATAAAATTCATCCTTTTGTAAATCAAGTTCACTCTTTTACAAATCAAATTTACCCTTTTTCATATCAAATTCACTCTTTTGCAAATAAAATACATTGTTTTACACAGCAAATTCATCCCTTCGCACACCAAATTCATTCCTTTGCACACCAAATTCATCCCTTGGCACACCAAATTCATCCTTTTACAAATCAAGTACCTCTACTTACATATTTTATATCAAAAACTAAGTAATGAGAAATGAAAAATTTCATTCAAAAAGTTCAAATATTTATTTAAAAGTAATTATCAGTTCATGCTGACTTTAATGAATTAGTAATTACTATTAAATAAATATCTGTATCTTTTTAAATTCAATTTTTCGTTTCTTAGTACCTAATGATGTTTTTTTAAGTACAATATTTAAGTAGAAGTACTTGAAAGGGTGAATGTAATTTGCAAAAAGATGATTTGAAAAAAGATATATTTGATTTGCTAAAGTGTGTACATGATTTGCAAAAGGGTGAATTTGATTTGCAGAAGAGTGAATTTGATTTGTAAAAAGGTGAATTTGATTTGTAAAAGGGTGTATTTGATTTGTAAAAGGGTGAATTTAATTTGCAAAAGGGCGAATGTGATTTACAGGAAGGTGAGTTTGATTTGCAATAGGGTGAATTTGTAAGGCAAAAAAATATTTTTTATTTGCAAAATGGTGAATGTGATTTGCAAATGGGTGAATTTTATCTGCAAAAAGGCGAATTTGATCTTCAAAAGGGTGAACTTGATCTGCAAAAAGATGAATTTGATTTGCAAAAGGGTGAATTTAAATTACAAAAGAGTAAATTTGATTTCCAAAAGGATCAATTTGATTTGAAAAAAGATAAATGTGATTTGCAAAAGAGTGAATTTGATTTGAAAAACAGTGACCTTGACTCGCAAAGAAATGAATGTAATTTGCAAAGGGACAAATTTCATTTGCAAAAGTGTGAATTTACACCGCTAATATCATAATAACTCTTAGAATACTACTCCACAAGTTACATAAAATTATTCAACACCCCTATTTTTCAATTCTCAGTCAATTCTCACTGTGGTACATCTTCAAGTCAATTGTCTTTACTGCGTTCAATTTCACGAACAACTCTCTACGAACGCTGTTATTTAAAGTTTTTTTAATTTCCACTCCGACACGAGGGTAGCTCTTTCAAGTCTTTTGACACTCTTTTTTTTCAAAGCCTTTTTTAACACGCTATTGAATCGCTGCCCATTCACGAATGGACCCGCAGAGTTTCGTCTCGCGAGAGCGTATGGAATTCGACAATTAACACCGCGTCCATTCACAACCACGATGGCGGTACAAGAAATAGGTAAAAAACAAGCGTCCATTCATGAAAGCCTTATCTGCGCGTACATCGATGGATAAATCTGTTCCATTCACACGTTGCTTAGGATGAATTAAGCTGAATTTATCGTTGTCATATTTTTTTTTCTTTAATCAAGAGTATCTCTAATTGAAGAAAAACATTATTATATATTTTTTATTTTTTATTATCTGCGCGTACATCGATAGATAAATCTGTTTCATTCACTCGTTGCTTAGAATGAATTAAGCTGAATTTATCGTTGTCATATTTTTTTTCTTTAATTAAGAGTATCTCTAATTGAAAAAAAACTTTATTAATAAAAGTATTTTATTATATATTTTTTATTTTTTATTATCTGCTCGTACATCGATGGATAAATCTGTTCCATTTACTAGTTGCTTAGAATGAATTAAGTTGAATTTATCGTTGTCATATTTTTTTTCGTTAATCAAGAATATCTCTAATTGAAGAAAAACTATATTAATAAAAGTATTTTATTATATAATTTTTATTTTTTATTATCTGCGAGTACATCGATGGATAAATCTGTTCCATTCACTCGTTGCTTAGAATGAATTAAGCTGAATTTATCGTTGTCGTATTTTTTTCTTTAACCAAGAATATTTCTAATTGAAGAAAAACTTTATTATATATTTTTTATTTTTTATTATCTGCGCGTACATCGATAGATAAATCTGTTCCATTCACTAGTTGCTTAGAATGAATTAAGTTGAATTTATCGTTGCCATATTTTTTTTCTTTAACCAACAGTATCTCTAACTAAAGAAAAACTTTATTAAAAAAAGTAATTTATTATATATCTTTATTTTATTATATATTTTTTATTTTTTATTATATATTTTATCAATTATTTATTTAGTTAATAGATTTCAATAGATTGAGTCGCTGCTGTTTGTCTAATAATTTTAATTGTTTATCTAATAATTATCTAATAATTTTTTAATCTAATAAATCTAATAATTAAATTCTAACTTAGAATTATTTATTCTCACAGAGAACATGTTTAATAATAAAAATATATTATATTGTCAAAATAAAACGAACATTCTGAATTTTCTATCAAATATTAGCACAGAAATGGCTACGCAGACTTCGAGCGAAGCTATAAAATTTATATCATTTACAAAAATACGTGCTCCAGATTGCTCTTCATCTGCACTCAGAAATTCTTCCTTAGAATTCCTGTTGAACATTTTCTAGAGACTTTGATTGGTCTGTTTTAAGTGATTTTGGGGACACTTTAAAGTGGATTCAATTAGACCATTTTTAATGGTTTTTTGGTACATTTTCTAGTGATCTTAATTGATCTATTTTAAGTGATTTTCGGGACATTTTAAAGCTGATTTTATTAGGCCATTTTTAACGGTTTTTTAGTGATTAAATTTTTACATAAAAAGTTGTGGCTTAACTTACTATTAGTGGGTGAAAACGCTGGATGAAAATTAACAAAATATGAAGAACGTGCACCCCTTAGAAAACAAGTAATATCTTCGCAACTAATAGTAGGATTTCAATGAAATTTGAAAAATAGATAATACATAGTATTTCAAAAAGTGTGGACGAAGTTTAAACGAAAAGAAATTTTAATTTAGTTTTCTATTACTTCATTTAATGAATAATATGAAACAAATGATAATTAATTTTTAAAAGTTTTAAGGGTTCACGTAGTAAGAGAAAAACGTAATAACATTTAACAATATTTTATTATGCAGTTTTTTATATAGTAATTTTATTTACTCTAATATACAAGTAATATCTTCACAACTAAAAGTACGATTTCAATGAAATTTGGAAAATAGGTAATACATAGTATTTCAAAAGTATGGATGAAGTTTAAACGAACTGAAATTCCTAAATTAATTTTCTATTATTTCATTTAATGTACAACGCGGAGTAAAAACTAGTTATTAATTTTTAAAAGTTTCAAAAGTTCACGTAGTAAGAGAAAAACATGATAACGTTTAGGAATATTTTATTATGCAGTTATTCTAATAGCTATTTAGCACTAAACCTAACAGAGCAATCAAATGACCGCTTTTGAGACTTTAATAAAAATTGTTAAATTCCAGGTTATTATTTTTCTTGAACTTATTGCACGACGTTTATGACTAAATGGGAATCGCAGTTTCATTAACAGGTTGATTCATTTTTGTGCAAAATTTTATATGACTTTAACCCTTTGTACTCTTTTGTCGAGTGTAACTCGACATCAGTAAATAAGAAAAGAGAAACAAATGTAAATTTCATAAGTATAAATTACAACAAAGTTTGAGAGTTATATTTAATGTTATTAGTAAACAAAATTGTTTGCAAATGGGAGTCGAAAAACTGTCCTTTAAAGTAAATTTCAAATAAAGCATTGTAAGTAATAAAGAGTTGTTGAAAATAATTCGAAGTGCAAAGGGTTAATAGGGTGCATTCAACACGTTCAAATTCTTCTATTGTTTGCGTCGAATAAATTGGAGAATTGACGCACTCGTAAAAACGAAGAAAATGAAGAAAATCGATGCGAAACTTTAAAAAAGGAGAATCGAGAAATACAGAAAAAATTTGTGAGAAGTTGAACTCTGAACTGATCTCAACTGTGAACAGTTCCACTCAACCGAATTAAGAAAGCTAGTTTTTTTAACTGTTCGACGTTGACAAATGTTTCTGAATGTTTCCAGATTCCTTCGAAGCTTGAGGCACTGAAAAATTCAGACTGAGCACGAAAAACACGGTTAACCTTTTACGATCGACGAGTTTTTCGGTCGAGCAAAGTGACAACTCGAGATGATTTTGCTTACAGGTAACAAATACAAATTAACTCACAAAAACGTAACAGAAAATTAAAACATAAACTTACAAAAATATTCTAATATTTTCTCTATTTTATTTGATTTTTATTTCGCCTGGTATGAATTTTATTCTCGATGATATTTTGCTGGATTCATCGCAAGGTGTCCATATTGTATTATTAGTCTTGTGAGGACTTTCAGATTCATTGTCTACCACTCTAATTCTTCGATTTTTTACACCTTGTACTATATCACTATCTCCATCACCGCTTTCATTTTCCCTCTTCGCGAATACAATCGATCTTGCTTTTCAACAGTTCAAAATCAAATTTACCTTCATTCGAGCTAATTTCACTTCTTAAATCCACTTCTGTAGAGCTTCGAAACTTAAAATCGTTCGATGGAGAACTCCAGTGTGCTGTATGAAACATCGTGGCGACAGAGAGTCGCCTTTGAGTGCAAAGGATTAATCCCTTGCCTCACAATTTAACTGCAAGCTAATGCAAGTTACTGCAATTTGGCTGCAAAATCGGTCACGCGTCGCATCCGTTCTTGTTCCGTTTACATTTGACGCAGCCTACCTATCACGTCTCCGACACGATTTATTCATACTCGACACGCTAAACAAACCGCGTCTCTAATACGATTTATTCATATTCGACACGACAAACAAACCGCGTCCCTAATACGATTTATTCACGTTTGTCACGACAAACAGCACGTCTCTGAGACGACGTTGCGAGCAAAGGGGTTGAAAGGAGGGTCGGAGGTAGAATGCGAGCCGAAACGAGGACGAGAGGCTCGAGAACGTCGCGGATTCGTCTGACGTGCGCACGTGCACGGTCCGCGAGCATCGCAACGGAGGCGACATCCATGGGCACGGTATAGGAAATGTGACGCAGATCGAACGGCGCGTCAGCGTGTTTACAAGCGCGAAGATAAGAGTTTATCCTAGGTCAAGGCTGCCGTGCAGTTTGATAATCCAATTCAGATAGCGGTTACGCGGGCACGTGCGCGCGTGTATAGCAACCGGACCTTGAGTGCACGTCCGACACACGGGAGAAAGAGAGGCGTACGAAGAGAATAGGAGAGCGGCGCAACGGTGACTCATTTCGCCTGCAATTTGTCAAATCATCCGCCCCCCTTCTCCTCGCGGCAAGACCCGCCCCCATTCCCTCTCCCCTCGACGGGAAAGACACACGTTTATCGTGAATAGTACGGGTAACGTGGCGCACGTGACATTTCGAGTATCTCGAATTAAACTGTAAACATCGTAGTACAACCGCCGGTTGAAGCCCGGCCACGCGCGGACGGTGTCAATGATCCTACTATTTATTGGATCGTTGCTTACGCGCGCGGCGCAACAACACTGCCGCTCTGTGTATTTGCGTGCGCGTCCACGTGTGCGAGTACGCGCGCGCGAATCTTTCCTTCCGCGCCTCGCCTTTGTCAGCCGTGACCTCGTGGCGCGTCTCGTTTCATCCGTTCGGACGGTGGATGCTCCTCGAGACACGATTTTCAGGCTCTTTCGTTCAGTCGTTCCGCGGGGACCAGCCGTTACGAGGATTCGTTTCGATTCGCGAGAGAGGGTGGAGGAGGAGGTTGTTGGTGCGGGGAGATTTGAATACAGTTAATCTTTTTATAAGGCGATACTGTTGTGGCATGGTTTTTTATATAACGCCAAGCTGGATTTGGTGGTTTGAGTATGGAATTTTTGTGATGTGGAGGAATCGAAGTGGTTGTGTTTTATTTGCTTCTTAGTTTCTTATAGCGTGGTTTTCATATAACGCGGTTTCCATATAACGCGGAGCCAAACTTGGGGTTCTGAGAATGGAATTTTTCTATAACGCAGAACGAATTAAACTGATTTGTATTTTAGTTGCTTCTGAGTTTCTTATAGCACAGTTTCCATATAACGCGGAGCCAAACTTGACGCTCTGAGAATGCAAATTTCATATAATGCAGAACGAATCAAACTAATTTGTATCTTACTTGCTTCTCAGTTTCTTATAGCGCGGTTTTCACATAACGCGAAGTTGAATTTGGCGCTCTGAGAATGCAAATTTCATATAACGTAGATCAAATCAAACTAATTTGAATTTAACTTGCTTCTCAGTTCCTTATAGCGCGGTTTTCACATAACGCGAAGTAGAATTTGGCGCTCTGAGAATACAATTTTTTTATAACGCAGAACGAATAAAACTAATTTGTGTCTTACTTGCTTCTCAGTTTTTTACAGCGTGGTTTCCATATAACGCAAAGTTGAATTTGGCGCTCTGAGAATGCAATTTTTCTATAACGCAGAACGAATGAAACTAATTTGTATCTTACTTGCGTCTCAGTTTCTTATAGCGGAGTTGAATTTGGCGCCCTAAGAATGCAATTTTCATATAACGCAGAACGAATTAAACTAATTTGTATCTTGCGTCTCAGTTTCTTATAGCAGAGTTGAATTTGGCGCTCTAAGAATGCAATTTTCATATAACGCAGATCAAATGAAACTGATTTGTGTTTTACTCACTTCTCAGTTTCTTATAGCGCAGTTTTCATGTAACGCGAAGCTAAACTTGGCGATCTGAGAATGCAATTTTCATATAACGCAGAACGAATTAAACTGATTTGTATTTTACTTGCTTCTCAGTTTCTTATAACGTGGTACGAATTAATCGCGATAAAAGCGTTGATTGTACAATTACTTCTGCAGCACTGTTTCGCTCTAACACAATAGTATATATTGCGAGAATCTTCGTATAACACTGTCACCTATAACACGATCTCGCTGTAACACGATAAGAAAATTGTAAAAACCTTTGTACAACACTGTACTTCTACAGCACTAGTTAACATGATTTTTGTATAACACATTTAAAAACTAAATTACCTTCAAAATAATGGCGAGAAGGAATAATGAACTAAGAAACTAGCCACTATTTTATAGTGGCTTCACATGACAATCTATAAGTAAATTATAACTCCCATTTCCATGTCATAGCGCAGTGTTTCTTAAACTTTTCTCATCACAGAACACTTTTTAAGTTCTAAAATTTTTAAGAAACCAGAGTAAATTTCCGGTTTTAATTATAATTCTTTTTGAAAGTTGCTTTAAATTGCGTGAAACGCATAAAAGTAGACAATGTTTTGTTGTACTTTAACCTGAATTGCATTATTTTTTGTGAAACACTTAGTAATTGTTCATGGAACACCAGTGTTCTGCAGAACACAGTTTAGGAAACGCTGTCATAGCGGAAAGCGTGATGCACAGTTTACGCGCCATCCACGTTGAGACTTGCAATCTCAAAGATACTTCTGTATTTTTAATAAAAATTAACTCGCTTATATGGAATTAAAAAAAAAGGTTTGTTTTTAATGAGTTTTCAGAACGTAACCCTCTTTTTTCTACTAGCTTTGGGTCTCATATAACGTTTTATTTTATTGGAACCCTACCATGTTATTGGAGGGTTAATTGTACAGTCAACTCTCCTATAACGTGGTACTCTTATAACACTGTTTCCATATAACGCGTAGCTAAAATTGCGACAGTCCTAATTTTATATATGTACTAAACTGTATCTTGTCTTTTGTATTTAGAACATTTTATTTCATAACCTTATGCATCACAACTGCTGCTCTGAGAATGCAATTTTTATATAACACAAAACGAATCAAACTGATTTATATTTTACTTACTTCTAAGTTTCTTATTCCATTTTTATTTCCATATAACGCGGTACGAATTAATAATAATTTTATGTATATACTAAACTGTATCTTGCCTTTTGTATTTATCAAATTTTATTTCACAACTTGCTGCTCTGAGAATGCAATTTTCATATAACGCAGAACGAAACAAATTGATTTAGATTTTCTTCTGAGTTTCTTATACTTTCCATATAACACGACACGAATTAACCTGGTTTGTATCAGATTAATCTGAGTTTCTTATAGCGCGGTACGAATTAATCGCGTTATAAGAGGGTTGATTATATTGTATGTAACTTGTTGAGCTACCTCTGTGTATAGCCAATGAAACACTGTTATTGAAAGAAGTGTAATTTTAATTGTACATGAAGCTCTAAAGACATCTCTGGAATACATTTTTGTCTGAATACACTATGGATTTCTCAAATTTCTTTTACAAGTTTTATATAATAAATTTAATCCTAGATCTTAGCGCAAATGGAAGTTTATAAGTTATACAATTAACAAATCCAGAGACAGTACTCTGATACATCTAATTTCGTATTACAATTCCAAAAACAAGATTAAAATATCTATAAAAAATAAAAGAGAGAAGAAGAAAGATTCATCCACGTCGAAAATGCTAGCATTCCAAAGTTAAACAAGACCCGAGAAACTCCTGTTTCTCGCAAATGTGCAACATCTTACCTGTATCCACGACATGATAATACAACAGAACATAGAAACATGAACTCAATTATACTCGATACGTTACTCTTCTCGCTACCGTCCTTTTGAAGCAATTCTCTCCATTGGTTAATACCAGCCCTGCAACGCGACGGCAGACCAAGCAGCCGAGGGTCAACACAGCTGATCACCGTACAACGTCTCGCGTATTCCTTTCAGCAGCCGTGCCCGCCTCGTTCTCCCCCGCTGCCCTTCGTCGCACGACTCACTGTCACGATTCATGGGGATATAGGTAAACGACGACGCCCGCGTCCGAGCGAACACGTGCGTGTTCCTCTGCGTTCGCGTGTCCCGCAGTTTGTGTCGTTCGCTGAGGGTGGTGGTCGTGCTGGCGGCGGCGAAAAGGGTGACGGAGGAGGGAGCAAACCACGTGTGAGGACGTAGTATACGATTTACTCGCAGATCGGCGGAACGTCTTCCTCGTTCCCTCCCTCGCCCTCTTTCGCGGCCGTCGGGGCCGTCTTTCTTTCTCTTCCACCCCCTTCACCCCTCCTCCTCCCCCCCGTATATCGCGTATACTTCTCTTCCTCGTTCTCCTTCTCTCCGTCGTTCCTCCACCTCCGCCTCCTTCCTCCTCCACCACCTCTTCCTCCTACCACTGACATTATACTACTACTACGGGGTACTCCACTTTCATTCAGTCGCTTCTAAAAATAAAGTCCCTGATTCACAATGCATGAATGACAATCACACTGAAAGGAATATCGCACAGACTTGTAGCCCCTCTCGCTCGCTCCGTCTCCCTGTCTCTCCCCCTGGTTCGCGCGGCTTCTTCGTCCCTCCTTCGATCTCTCGCAACTATTCCTCTTCCTCTCTCTCTCTCTCCCTCGTTCCCTCTGTCTATCTTTATCCCGCGTCGTATCTCGTTCTATCGCATCGGAGGTGCTCGCTCTCTTTTCACTCCTATCACTCTCGTTTCGTCTGTCTCGCTTCTTTTTCCGACCCGTCTCTCTCTCTCTCTCTCTCTTTCCCTCGCTAACCGACTTCCCACCCTCCTCCCCTCTTCCGCGATCGCCATCTATCTCTTTCCCCGTGTCGCGCTCTCTTGTAAGAGAGTGAAATCTCGGTTCGCCTGTTGCATCGAACTATTGGTGCCCCCGTGTAAATAGATCCGGTGGAAATCCAAAGTGGTTGCGCTGCCGTCCGTCCGATCGACCAGCGAAGGGAAGAATCGATCTGGCCGCGATAGAACTTGTTGCTCCACGTGTCGGATTTTACGAATGTCACGGACGGCTGTTTGAATTGGAATCGGAAGGTACGTGCTTTCGAAAAAGACCACGAGTTTTGCTGCTCGCCGTCCGTTGCCGCGCGATTCGAGGAATTAAACGAGGTATTTTCTGTTCGCCTGGGTACGCGCGCACTTTTCGAGGGAAGCGTCGACGCTTTTTCAATGGATAACAGAATCGAGCGTTTCGAGCGATTAAATTCTTCATAGAATCCGAGAGACTGCTCGCGATAGCTATCGCGCTATCTATCTAAGACGTGTCCGTATCGCTAACTGATAAACGTATTTCGCGAGGAAAACAGGTGTAGCCCATGGCACGTCGATATCATCGTTGCTGTGCCACCGTCGGTTTCAGACGAATTCGTACGTTCGTTTAAGTTTTAAATTGAATTATACAAATCGAATGGAACTAAACTGTTTAGTAAATTTGCTTTCCTTCAATCTACTAAATATTTACGCAATTAGGAAATGACTGTCCATAGAAAAATCGTAATACAATACAGAGAATTTTTCAAACATACATCATTCGTCACAACAAGAGTTTGTGCCTGAAGCACGGAATTCTGGAAAATAAAAAGACCCATGTTGTAGAGAAATTGGACAAAGTTGACTTCTTCTTATTAATAAAGGAATAAAGTAATATAAAATAAAATTAAACCTTTGTACGAGTAGCACTTGCAATATTTCAAGGTGGTATAAAAAATATCGTGGAAGATTTTTAACACCACTGTGCCTCAAAAAGTTAAATAATTTGATTCCTTTATTAATAAAAAGAATCCAACTTCGTCCAATTTTTCCGCAAAATGGGTATTTTTATTTTCCAAAATTCCGTGTCTCAAAGAATTAAGGAACAAACTCCTCGTTGCGGCGAACGATTAAAAAATATTCTCTCCATCGTATTACGATTTTTCTATGGACGATGGTTTCCGAATTGCGGAACGGTTCATAGATGAACAACGAAGATAGTTGTCGGAAGTGCCGGCTATAATTTGGGAATGCCCAATTGTCTCGTAACGCTTGGGAACTTCACGGAAATTGGGGCGAGTAATCCTGAATACCTCGCGAAGCTCTCGGCTCCACGAGGCGCCCAAGGAGAACTGGTTCCAAACTCATCATCGTCACTTGGCTGTTCATGATACTGAACTTTTTATTTTAAACTAAAAAACGAAATCGAGTGTCCCTGAAAACGGCAAAACAGCGCGCGTCGTAGTCTGTTACTCGTAGCTATTTAAATATCGGAAACTAATCATTTCGGGAACTAATCAACGTAATATCAATACGTAATATTAACGCACATAAAGTACAAAGAAAAATACTGAGAATGTTTGAAAAGAAAAGTTACACATTGATATTTATATACATGTATATACGTAGATGGATGAATATACAATGAGTACTTTATAAAGCACTACATAGAATATTTCTTGCAACAGTGACTAACGTTATTGCAATCTTCTGAAGGTAGTCGCAAGGGACCTCTTTATCTTCATTATCCTTCTTCAAATTATTCACTCGCAACATTCTCGTTGCGTAGAAGGCAATTTTGTAATAAAATGATCTTTTAATATAATAAAATGCATTTTTGTTACAGAAATTTGGAATAAAAATCAGAAAAATGTCAGATAACCTCACCGTTTGTACGTGAAAAACACGTCGAGAAAAGTGTAATACTTTGTAACGGTTTCAGGTTTTGACAAAGCTGCAAGATTTCAGCGAGGAGACAGTTCTGCGTTCAAAGTTTCCCTTGACGAGGCTCCCTCGTTATTATCCGCCGCTGCGAGCCTCTACTCCAAAGAGAGACTTTAGAGCGCAAGGGAGAGCTAGGTAGCAGCAGTACCAGCAGCTCGGACCGCTCACAGCTAAATATATCTCTCTCGCTAGAGTTACTCAAGGTCACAGTGTTCGGATTGGCTCACGATAAAACGGAGCTCCGTGCCCGTCCCTCGGCTTGCCTGGCCTTATGCTCGATCCGCATACATTCTGCTGCGCGGTGGCCCACATGTCACTTCGCAACAATATCGTATACTAGCCGCATCGGGAACACGTGTTCGTATCGAACGCAGCAATAGTCACTCCGCATGCGAGGTGTATTTCAAGTCGCAGTACGCTGCTTTAATCGCGATTACACCTTTCGGTCTTTTCTTTTTTTTTTTTCTTTTCCTCTCTCTCTCACAGTGTTCCATTGTCAGCTGCGTTTTCACGTCACAGTCGTGATCGCTGGATAAATATTCATCTGTGTTCCCGTTTCACGCGAACTCGGAGGTTTCTAAGAACGATGAGCTCTTTAAATCCCGCCGAAAAATGATTTCGCGTATCTCGCTCGCGCTTGCCTGTAATCTTCGTTTCGAAGATCGTAAATCTTTCACTCTCAGCTTACGAAACTTAACGTTAGATTATCTCATTGGAATTAGAATTTTATATGGGCTCTCTTTTCTTTTTTTTTGAACAAGTATCGAGATCCGTAATGCATTCGGTTGAAAATTAATTTACATGTAATTTGCTTACAAAAAATGTGTCTCTTTTTCACACAGAAAATATAAATACGTGGGTAGATAAAAGATTCTATTTTTTTCTGTCGAGCTAAAAAAAGTAATAAACGGAATACGGTATACGTGATGCTATTACCATTCTACAAGGTATACATTAACTTCCGGGTAAAATGTAGATACGAAATAGAGTGAGACCTGTTGCTGGCGACAAATAATTAGCGAGCTTACGGGTCGTGCTTTAGAAACGACGAACAGAAAAATCTGGAATCTTGCGAACCAAACAGTAAACACAGCTTCGAATTCATCCTAATGCATCATCAAATTATTTACACTCTACTTTTCCAACGTCACTTCTTATATTTTTACAGAAAATAAAACGATAACCCTCGGACGGATCCTTTAACGCAAATAACTATCAAGGATAAACGATAAATATTCATTGGAACGACAAGAGAGAACGGAGTAAGGAAAGCGAGCGTTTAAAAACAATTTGAACGCGTTCGAATTCGGTTCATTTAATTTAGCAGAGAGGGCTATTATACGGTTCGGCGGTGCTGATAACAGAACCAAGCCGCACTCGTTTTGCAGCTGAATTTGAGGTTAGGTGATTGTCCGGCTGTGCGGTAAGCATCGATAACGGCGCGTCGCAACCTCGCGTTCGTGGCAACACGATCTGGCAACTCTGGAACGGACGGCAGTGCCGGGGTTGAATTTCAAGCGCCCGAGGGACAAAGGGGGTCGGGCCTCTCTCTTTTGTATAGGGGGCACGAGGGCTTCACCGATGCTCGGCACATAACGGTGAGTCGGCGGCCATCATGCGGGGCTTATGGCCGGCTGCCTGGTTCTGCTGGCTGCTAAAACGCGCTTCAGAAGAAAACCGGCCTTTCTCTTGGTCTTCCTCTTCGGTCTGTCCCCCCTCTTGTAACATTACCCGCGACTCGCTCTAGGCCTACGGGGTTGAGTCTCAGTAATCGCTCGTTTCTCACCACCGAATATTCCCCCGCGTATTAATTACGAGATTCTCCTCTCCCCGGGGATATTTAAAATCATGTAAACAGCAAATTTGCGCGCGCACGGCACGATTGAAACTCGCGGACCGATACTTTTCGAATTCGTTTCCCCCGGTATTGATATTTCAAATGTTCTCGATGTAACGCAGTGAAAAAAACAGATGTGTTTTGATGTTTACGATTCGCTTGTTCGAGATTGAACGGAGAATGTAATTTTTTTTCTAATTAGTTCGTTTAAGATTACAATTTTGAAATTCATTTATAGAGGTAGTTTTTTTTCAAAAATTTGATTGCTATGTGAAATTTGTTATTGCTTAATCCGTTGGTATTTTATAGCGATTATTTACGTTTAAGCAAATATGCTGCGAATTTTCAATAAGCCATAGTTTCCCAAAATATTTCGATTATAGCTGAAGAGGACAGAAACCTTTATTCAACCCTCGCTTTCAATATCCGACTACCTGCACTATTGTCTGTGCGCGCATATCCATCCGAAGCTTTAAATTGTTCGCCTGCCGCTTACCTTTCAAAATTCTATGCGCAAACACGAATTCTTGTAATCCTTATACCATTCATTGTAAATTACAAAGACTTCAAGAAAATGTTGAAGTTATTCAGAATTTTCATTTTGCTTCACGAACAAAGAAAACACTGAAACGCATGCTTTTGAATGTATAGTCGGAAGAGTGTACCTAATTTCAAATGCAATGTCGGAATCGCTTTGAGTATACATATGTTTTCTTGTAAATCTCCAAAACGAAGAAAATAACACGAAGAATGTAATGCAATTATTTTCTCTATGTTTCTTCTACACGCTGAGGTTGTATAGCAGTTTGTGATTCCAAAGTTTCGAAAGATTCTCAATAAGTTTCTTCGTTCTTGTCGTGCAAAAGCAACGACAATGGAAAGTTACCGAAGCGCAAGCGCTCACTCGGCACTTTCCACCAGTACTCCCGACTGTCTATAGCAGCTATAGAATGGTTCGGTAGTAGTGATGTTCTGACATTGGTAGTGAGGCGTTCGCTATGGTATATACTCATGGGCTGGCGGCGAAGCGAGATCTCACGACGATATACAATATAAACGAACACATCGTATCGTCGACCAACACCAGCTCGCGAATGATTATATAGCAGCATACTATCGCAGAGCGTAGCGTGCGATATACGACGTTATGAGTGTATGCTAGGTTACAAAGAACGTCCACTCTCTTGCGTATGTACGTATACATAGCACAGTAGAAACGAACCCTTGCACCAGATACATACACGTGTAAAAGTTTCGAAGAAAACAATCCTGAACGTCTGTTTTGTTTGTAACTTTGTACGATGTTCATGGAAATTAGCAACAAAGGAGTAGAGATATGCGAGTATAAAGAAGGGGAAAAAGCGGTTTAATAATTTTCAAGATTTCGTTAGTGAAGTCTTGCACGTTTTAAGTTTTATAAAGACACGAATTATCGAGAAATATTTGAATAATAAATTTTCACGCGAACGATACCAATCCTATGGCGTATGTCTTCAACTAAATTGCGATTTACCGATTCGCGGAACGTCGTTAAGCTTGTAAGCACGGAAGTGCAGCGCATGTCGTCGCGTTTATAAAATTGTGAAATCGCTCGTTTCGCAACGACTCCGGCGTTCGTCTGGTGATCTTCCTCCACGAGTATGAAAAAAAAAACGCATCTATTCCCCTCTACGCTTTGCGACCACCCAATCACCGTCCTTTTCGGAGTGTTAAAAGCACGTAGAGTTTTTCAAAATGCTCGTGTCACGTAAGGGTTGCGAGCCTTCTCGCTGCATATGCCCTTTTGTGCGTATTCAAGCCACTTCTGGCGCACACATATATTTGTAGACCGTGACGCGTTGCACACAAACTCCACCCTGTGTACACGAGGTCCGCCTACTCACACTATTTAACCTTGCCGAGTGTACCGTGTGGACGCACTCAGACACGTAAAGGCGCGCACACAACAATTCCGACGCTGTGTTGGAGCACGCGGTGTGTGCCAGCCGTGGTACGGCACCACTGGCGCGCCTCTACCCCGGCTTTAGCATCGATTTCCAGTCGGACGACCCAGCGCGATCGAGCGAACGGTACGCGCCTTCACGAGGAGGTATCGAGCGCGTCCGCCGCTCGTGGGAGTCAACGAAGAGGGGTCACGTGAGAAATAATACAGTTTATCGTTGAAATAACCAACGAATTTCAGCGTGCAGTAAAATATAAAATGCAGCCCGCTGTTTCCGTTCCTTCGTTTTACGTATTAGGAGAGATAGATCAGGGCTAAAAGAGAGACAGAGACAAATGAAGAGATAGAGGCGAGAGAGAAAAGGAGGGGGAGAAAGAGAGATAGAGCGATAGAGAGGGAGATAGAGGAGGACGGCGAGTGAGAGCAGTAGGATCTACCAGTAGAGGGGATATAGGGTCGGACGTTTTGGTGGTAGTGTAGAGTCCCGAGGGGTAAGAGGAAAACGGGGCGAGCAGAAGGTGGCGAAGGCGCTGCCCTCAGTCGGCCGGCCGTTTTACTACAGTCAGCATACAGAGAGAGCAAGCAATTGGCTATACGTGGTCTTTGCCTAAGCGCGCACTACACTCCGTGTTCCCGTTTTTCGAGTGAAGGCTTCGAGCTTCGTTCTGCCCGCTCTTTCGCTCGCTCGGTCGGTCGGTCGTGAGTGCGCGCGCGCACTCACACGCGCTCATCCGAATAGACAGAAAGCGAGAGAGTGAGAAAGAGAGAGGGAGATAGAGAGAGATAGAGCGACACAGTGGTGAGAAGTCGTGCAGAGACAGGCGCGCGTACACAGCCATCGAACGTGGTGATTCGTACGGAGGCGGACGTGTGATAGAACTAAACCGAGGCCGTTTCTCGCGGGGGAAAAAAGACGACGATCGTCCGTCACTGTCCTTGTTGTCTTCTGGTCACCACCGTCACCATCGCCGTCGATGAGACCGTCAACGAGATTTTATCGACGCTTCAGCGTAAAGTTTTCCTGCTCGACACGAAGATATATGAGCGTATACATGGGAACAGTCGGTACGGCGAGTCCTGACGTACGGGAGGATCAAAGACGATCGTGAGTAAATAGAGCGAAAAAGGGGGTACGTACCCTTGCGGAACGCGCGTGTATAGCCTCGCGGCGGACGATCGAAGTACGCGAGAACGGTGTGTATTTCTAGAGAGCGAGAGAGAGAGAGAGAGAGCGCGCGCGAGAGAGAAAGAGAGAGAGATACAGAGGGGGAGCGAGAGAGTAAGAGAGATCCTTCGTAGATCGGAGCATACGTGCGTGTACGAGCACACGAAGAAGTGGGGGAGGCAGTCTATACTTCGCGGACATCCGGCGGGGAATCCGCATGCATTCGTACGGAGCTCTCTGAGTGAGCGAGGGAAAAAGGTGGAAGGATTTGGCGCCGAGAGAAACACGGGTGTTCTTGAGTGCTCGACAGAGGCTTGAGAGGAGAAAGGAGGTTCTTTGCGTTCCGACTGCCGCGTATTTTGCACGTTCCCCTTTTCGTTCGGTATAGAAAAGGTTGGAACGCAATATTACTTTTATAGACATTAATACCATCATTCCCTTCGTCATCCCGCATCGTCGATCCTCGTGCGTGCGTACCCGCACGCAACCGTTGAAATTTTCGGTACAAATAATAAGGGTGGCAGAAAGAGGTGGAAGGACGTGACGGGAGAGGGAAAGAGAAAAAGGGAGAGAGAGAGGGGGAGAGAAAGAGAGTGAGATATACATTGGAAGCGGGATCGAGGGGAAAGGGGAGAAGTTAGAAACACGCCGTGCAGTGCTGCTCCCTATTGGCGACGTCGAGTCGCGCTCCCCACCCGGGACAGTCGAACGAGGTCCGAAGGCGAGTTCTCGGCGTGTAACTACGGTGATTTTCCCTTACGAGAGTGTACGCACGAGACCTCGTAGCTCTGCAGAACATCACGTTCCGTGTAAACATCTCCGTTCTACGTACGATATATCGGTGGTTAATATCAAGCTAGAACGTAATCCCGCGAAGCGTGAAGAAATATCTTTCGTGGAAATCGAGGAACAGCCAGAGGTAGAACGAGACGGAGCGAGACTGGTAGTGAAGTCCGGGTTTACACGCGTGCTATCGACGGTATTCCCTCTCTCGCGGATCAACTGTGTGTGTACCGATCGTGAAACGCGTCCCACGCGTGTGTCGCGTATCACCGCCGCCGGTGAAACCGAGAGAATTCGAACGAGTCAGAGGGTAAAATAGGATTTCTCGCGTGGTCGGTCCTCTCCCGAGGCACGCGCGGAGAGGGGTGCACGGAGGAGTGAGAGAGGGAGAAGGAAAGAAAGCGAGACACCGCCGGACGAGGACAGAAGAGGAAGGGGAGGGAGAAAGAGGGCCGAGCGACTTCTGGGGGAGCGACGAAGACGCGTATAGTGCACGGAGGCGCTAGTGCTGCGCCCCAACGGCCGTTCGTCGAAGCTCAGTTATCACAATGGCTTCCGTGAAAGACACAGCGACTTTCTTCGCGGAGGGCACAGCGAGTCAGTTCGAACATGTCCTGAAGCTTTATCCGCAGGCCCTCAGACTGAAGGCTGATCACAAGACGAAAAAGCCCGAGGAGCTGATCAAGTTGGATAACTGGTAAGTTCGCTATACCGCCCGTTATTTCGCCGACATATTACGCCCGATACACGGGCCCTCCTTTTCAACGAGGGGCTTCCACCACGGACACACATGGGACAATGAACCCGTGGCGCGCCAGTTGCCACCACATATCGCATGTTGTGTGCGTACCCGTATGGCCCCCTCATGAGACTAGCCACAATTCCAGATAGTATATTTACTCTCTCCTATTGCCATGATCGACGACGATTGTAGAGAGCGGCGGCTTCGAATAGATCCGGCCAGTAGAGCTCGTCTTTAAAGTACCCCGTAGAGAGAACTCGCGTTGTCACGTGGTGATTCAATTAACTCACTTTTTCGTTTCTCCTCGGTTGCTCGCTGCACTAGCTATACTTTCTTCGATTAGTGTCATTGATAATCTCACGTTTAATACCGCCTTCCGTCACGGTGATATTGACCGAGGAATTTTCGTGGGAATATTGTGCCACCTCATCGAGGAAGCCCCGACGTTGCCGTAGTGACCGTGCGCCAGCATTTCGAATCTTGTCGTTCTTCGCGACACGCTGTTTTTAGTAATCGCTGAAAAAATATCAGGACGCATCAGTGACCGCGGCACTGTGCTCTCCGCGTGTTTTTCTACATTTCCGCCCACGGTAATTCCCGATTTTCGAGCGACCGTCGCGCTGGCAACGATGCCAGTGAAAGAACCGACTCGTCGGCGTCGCTTTCACGGCGTCACACAACTACCTTGACTCGTTTCGACGCTATTAACCAACCTTTCTCCACTCTTATTTTCGTAAACCCCCTTTTTTTTCGACAGTTAAATAATCTATGTTGTCCTTCTTTCGAGGACGGATAATTTGCTTTACAAATTAAATTAAATCGTGACCGATTTTGGGTAAAAATTTATACACGGTGATCACCATCGACAATTGTTTTCTTTTTCGTGTGCGACATTAACAAGAAAGGATAATTCTTGACAGTAATTAATTATTTTAGTTACGTGATTACTTCAGAAAGTAGAAGTTGTGGTAAATTATAGACAACGCAAGATTGTGTAATAAATTGTTATTCGAGGGTTAATTAAACGTCGAACAAACTTTTGTTTATGTATTTTATACGGTCATGACGTTGAAAGAAAAATATTTTCACAATTCTCCTTACACTTTTCAATATGTCATTTTTATATAAATCAAGACTCGTTCTTCATTTTCACGATAAGTCTAATTATTCTGATCAAATAAAAATACACAATGAATGAGCTGGTAGATAAATGTGTGACAACAATATCCTTTGAAGCCATTTTATGCGACATAACAAATGTTTATTACTGAATATATTATACTTACAAAAGATTTTCAAAAGATATCGAACGTTCGGTCAAACAAGCAATCCGCAAGAAACGAATTTTCCTTCGTTACTCGATGGGTGACATAAAATTTGTTTATACAGAGAGGAGTGCAGATTTTGAAGCGCGATTGCGACAAGAATTGGAATTTATTAACAAAAATTCGATTTACCCTGGTTCTCTGTTGAGTAAAGTGTAGAAGTCGGTAAACTCGTCGAAATTCGAGCGAATGCCTGAATCAGGATAGTTCCCGTTGACGAACGTCCGCGCGACAACGTTTCCACGGCGCGAGCTTCAATTCCACTGGCGTCACGTCTGGCTTAATTAATTAAAGGCAGGTTCGAGGCTCGTTAAATTCCACGTTAAGACTTTTTTTAGCCTTTTCGACGATAACGATGACGACAACGAACGGAATCGGATAATAATAATAGAATCTCCCTTTGTCCTCCCATCGCAGCGGTTTCTATCGTTTAATTGTTAAATTTTCGTTAGACGAAGGCCGCTTCGCATCTCTCATAGACGCATATATAATCCAGACCAAGCAATTAAGCGATTAGAATGGGACTTAATCGTTACTTAAAGGTGTATCAGAGTTTTTCGTGTCTCCAAGGACTGATGCGACGACTCTGCTGGCATTTCAAGTTCCACCGGAAGTCGAGTGGATCCAAAGAGTTGCATTTAGCTGAAGAAACGTGGAAACGTAGAGACTTTTAGCTAGTCATCGTATTTGTTGTAGACACGCGGGAGGATCGTTTCGAAGAAGTGGAATTTTTTAAAATATCGCCACTTGGTGAACGAATTTGAAATGGAAACACGTTGCTGGCCAGCTTCTTCCGGCTGGTTGGCAAGAGGGGAGTACCGTTGTTTTCATTCGCGGCAAAGCTTGTTTACGCCAAGGCTAGTTTTCTGCGGCGTCAACCGACGCCTTGTCATCATTACAAGGTGTATTCGATTCCGCAAACCAATTTGAATACCGAAAAGATGGATGTCGCGTAGAGCGTTGCCTGAGAATTTCCAGCGAACTGAAAAAGTGGGTTAAGTTGATAAAAAAAAAAAAGAATTTGTCAGGAAAAATGCGAAACGTTGAGAAATATTTTTACTAAAATTAGATCTTTCTGTTTTTTTTTTCTTTGTATCTCTTTTATGTTTACTTTCACTGCTGCTTTATGTGAAATGGAAATTCATTTTTTCTAATCATAGTATTGTAATTGCAATTGTATTACATACACATCATTTGATTATTGTTCATTTAGCGTTTTAGATAAGTGGCTTATCTCTGTGTTTCTTGGAAGACTCGACTCATTTTCATTTTGCCCACTGTTTTGTTATATCACAGGAGTGCAAACTGGGATATTTTGAAAGAAGTGCGACGTAGTATCTAATAAGTGCCAAAGGCTCAACGTGTTTGGACAGTTTGAATGTTTAATTATTTTTAGTAATATTTAGAATCGTTGACGCGTTTAACGATTATCTTAATGTTTGACACGCGTTGAATACTTTTAATGATAGTATAATAATTTTACTATTTAAATATATTATTAATAATTTTAATGATAATAATGAATGGTACACTATAACGTATTGCAAATGGTTGTCTTTCAGAACATAATATTGTAGCGTGCAATTTTGCAAAAAAGAGGGCAAAAGTAACGATCACTTAAAAAATAAAAATGAAAGTAATTTTTATCGTCTTACCTAGAAATGTGTCGTACAAAAATTTTTAACCTTCTAACTAAACATAACGCAATTTTTCAAATTTACTCAAATTTTACGTGATTCGCAAACAATGTGTTAATAGTTCAGTAGCCTACGTTTGAAGTTCAATCTCAAATTTTCACTTTTGTCCTTGCATTCAATTATTTATAAAATTTCAAGGCGTTCCATCCTTTCTTTTTTGATGCGTTGAAGTTAGAAACAAGTGTCTGCATTATTTAGTCCACGATTTTTCAATCAGTTCCTCGTGTGTTCCACGATTATTTCCCTTTCCAACAGTTTGTTTTCCTAACGCTGCGAGGAGTAGTTGTATAACATCACGTGTTCCTCGCGGTGGATACACAGCTTCGACAATACGAGTCGAAGACACTTCTACCTTCGAAGTGGCCCTTTTCTTCATTGATACGCTTTTGTACCGCGCGAGTATCGCATGAAAGTATACCACAAACAGTTTCTTAAGAGGATAAACTTGTACAAGGATTGCTGCTACCTACTCTTTGTCAACGGCTCGTAAACTGAATACCAAACGCGTGTCTCTAGGTTCTTGAATTCTTTCTTTTCTTTTTTTTTTCAAGCGTTTTACATTAGAATAAAATTGATACAAATAATAAGAGATGATCGAATACTGGGAGCATTTAAGAAGAAAGTTTCGAGGGGAAATATCAGAGTTCTCAAAGTGTGCGATCGATGGTAATTTTTTCTGTGAACCATCGATCGTCGAAACCCTTTTTCCTTTTTCTTGACAGAGACACACAATGAATAAATAATTCATATCGTTTCGTGTATCTAAGTTGTTGCAACCGGTAAATTATAATTTCAGCAATTACGAGTCTTTATGTAAACATTTCCTCCTTATGTACCTTATTGCATGCATAAATAAGTGGATCGTTTATTATTTTTTCATTCGGAAACATTCCTCGGGAAATATGAGATTGAGCTTTCATTTATTTTATCACCTTTATTGCTCGATGCAGATGTTGAACTTTTCTCCGTTCAATTATGTACATTGCGATTAAGCGGATTTATATTATAGACATTGTCAAACGACGCTCTAATCTTTCTGTCAACTGTTATATATAGTTGATATGAATTCTAAATTTATTAGTTCAGTTCTAATTAGAAATGAACCATTCGATGTACGCGTTGGGCTCGATTTTACAATTTTAAGACGTTCAAAAGTCCATTAAAAATCATTACGCTGCATTAATTTTCACACCTGCAATGCTTTTCGCTTAAAGTATGCTTCTTAGACTTTTCGATGACTCACTGTTGAGTACTCAATATTATATTATTTCTTCTACGCGTGTCCCAATCGAGCAAACACTGCTATTGTTGCTTTCGTATTAATATATCTGGTCTAAAAAGCTTTACAATGAAACAGGTTTACAATTATTATTTCCATAAATTGGGCTGTTCTGTGGAATAATTACGCGAAAGCAACTCTTCAATGTTCCATTCTTCGCTGGCATCAGCTCCATGTTTTCTGCATTCAGATACAATGCGCGCATTTTTTCTTCCACAAAAATTATATAAACCGTAATTGTTAAATATTTATGCGGCGGTACGTTTTGTTCTTTGAACGTTATTTTCGAACAATTAATTTCTGCACTCGCTCTCTTATCGCGGCTGTCGATTGTTTTTTCATATTTAGGATGGAAACAAATTTATTTCCATTCAAACGAACGTGTTTTTAAATTAATTCGCTCGTTTCAAGCGGTTATTTTCTTAATGCCAGCAAACTGTTTTTAACTGGGCAACGAGTATAATTTACACAACTTTTATCTAACCGACGTTTACTTAAATCAAGTTTACGTTATGTTAACAGCACAGTAAGATAATTTCTTAAAGAAAATAAATCACTTATGTACAAATATACATATTTTTTATAAATTTAATAATTTCACATGTTTTTCTAATAGTGTAATGGATTTAAAAAAATTCTTTGCTAGTCTATCAGTACAATAAATAAGGTCTTTTCTTAAACAAAATAGATCATTTGTATACAAATATACATATTCTTTACAAATTTAATAATTTCACATGTTTTTGTAATAGTGAAATCGATTTAAAAAAATTCTTTGTTATGCTAACAGTATAATAAATAAGGTCTTTTTTTAAACAAAATGAATCATTTGTATACAACTATGCGTATTTTTTGCAAATTTAATAATTTCACATGTTCTCTTCACAGTGTAGCCGATTTAAAAAAATTCTTTCCTATGCTAACAGTACAGTAAATAAAGTCTTTTCTTAAACAAAATAGATAATTTTCCTAATAGTGTAACTAATTTAAAAAAATTCTTCAGCTACATGAAAACATTTTTATTCCAGTTGTTTTAATTTAATTAAGTAAATTAAATATATAACAAATACATTTAAAACAAGCACTTACAAGTGCTTATCTATTCTCGAACACGTATATATGCTTGAATGGAGCAAACTTTTTTACGGTAGTATATTGCAAATCCATTGCAATGTTCTGTTTGGAACGTCCAAATATTATTTAGTAAATCCACTGCAATATTCGAAATATTATTTAGCAAATCCATAGCAATATTCGAAATATTATTTAGCAAATTCATTGCAATATTCGAATATCATTTAGCAAATCCATTGCAATATTGGAAATATTATTTAGCAAATCCATTGCAATATTTGGAATTATTATTCAGAAAATCCATTGCAATATTTGAAATTATTATTTAGGAAATCCATTGCAATATCCGAAATATTATTTAGCAAATTTATTGCAATATTCGAATATTATTTAGAAAATTCATTGCAATATTCGAAATATTATTTAGCAAATCCATTGCAATATTTGAAATTATTTTTCAGAAAATCCATTGCAGTATTTGAAATTATTATTCAGAAAATCCATTGCAATATTCGAATATTATTTAGCAAATCCACTGCAATATTCAAAATAATATTTAGCAAATCCATTGCAACATTCGAAATATTATTTTCCAAATCCATCGCGATGTTCCGTTTGGAATCTCGAAATATTATTTAGCAAATCGTGGGGCAAAAAATGCTACACTTCTCGCAGCTGAACGCGGGGACGAAAAATCGGCTCTCGCGAGGCCGGAGACCGCAAGTTTTTGCCACGGTCAAATTACGCTTTTCCGGTTCGCCGTTTGAAGAAATCGTAGGGGACAGGATACCGTGGCGGGGAAGTGGAGAAGGAAAAAAAAAACGCGCTTCTCGGGAGTCGAGCAGGAAAACGCATGCAAAACGATCGGTTCGACCGTTGTATTTCCCCGTTCGCCCACCCAACGTCCCGCTAACTGGTACGCAAGCCTCGGTTCGTGGAAACATTTTCGCTGATTCACAAGTTCGTTAAAGCGATGAAAACATTTGGGTCAAACGGCGCGCGATCGAATATCGGGTATCGTCGCTGACGCGGTCGTCGTTCCGCGATCTCTTCCTCGCGAACGCAACAAATCGGCGGCTGCGTCTCGCGTTCGTCTTTCTCAGCTGGCTCCAGCGGGCCTGTCGATTTCGTCAACCGTGAACCATGAGAACGGCAAGTTTCGACAGCTCGGACGGCTCGTTCCGACGTGAGTTTAACGTTACTGCGGTTCTCAGGCTTCCTTTCGTATGGTATCTTTTTTTTTTTTAGGAAAAGTAGAGATTTGTATAAATTGATGGTATTTTCTTTAATTTCATTGTTCTAGATAATATTGTTGCTTTGAGCCCTGGTAAAAAAAAGTCGTAACTCTTTTGGTTGTTTTATCTATTTGATAATATTATATTATCTATTCGATAAACCTAACCCACGGCTCAAAAATGATAGAACTCGCGTTGCAACGATAGTAGTTGAACCGCTACTTTTTATTTAAGAAAAAGTACATTTTTTTTGTTGGGGGTTAACCGCTTAATAAGAGATTTGTATAAATTGATGGTATTTTCTTTAATTTCATTGTCCTAGATAATATTGTTGCTTTGAGCCCTGGTAAAAAAAAGTCGTAACTCTTTTGGTTGTTTTATCTATTTGATAATATTATATTATCTATTCGATAAACCTAACCCACGGCTCAAAAATGATAGAACTCGCGTTGCAACGATAGTAGTTGAACAGCCACTTTTTATTTAAGAAAAAGTACATTTTTTGTTGGAGTTTAACCACTTAATAAGAGATTTGTATAAATTGATGCTGTGTTCGTTTTAATTTAATTGTCCTAGATAATATTATTACTTTGAGCCTTGGTTATTTTAATACAGCTGAGTACGATGTTCTGAAGGATTTTGATATATTTAAAAAAAAATCGTAACTCTTTTGTTTGCTTTATCCACTAGGTAATATTATAATATATTGATCATATTGCATTATCCATTTGATAAACCTAATTCACGTCTTTAAAATTAAAGAACACTATAGCAATTTCCATCTCGATTAAATCATTCTAGTTTCACTGTAACAAACAACTATGCGACATATAATTCTTCGAAAGAAACGAATAAGAAGAAAATATTTTATAAAAAAGCTCCTGTAACTATTGGATGCCTAAACTAAACATTCTTGCGGTTTTTTTAGAATGATTCTAAAGTACGCTCTTCTCTTTTTAACACATTGAGCCCTGGTGATTTTAATATAGCTAAGTACGGTGTCCTGAAGTATTTTGACATTCTTTGTTTTTGTTTATTTATTTGTTTTATTCATTTGATAATATTGTAATATATTGATAATATTATAACTCCTTTATTTCTTGTCTAATTATTGATTTCTATGATTCATCCGATAATATTGTTAAATTTGGGATTTTGCGGTAATTTTAAATTTGAAGCACGTCGCTTTTAAAAAATCGTTTTTAGAAAATCGTAACTCGTTTATTTTTTGTCTAATTATCGATTTCTATGACCCATTTAACAATATCGTTCAATTTTTATTTTTCCGGTAATTTTAAATCTAAAGGACGTCATATGACGCCCACAGAGCACTGTAAAAAATTATGCAAGGCTCTAGAACATGCTAACATGAACATGCTAAACAAAACCATGATAAACTTATAACCATAAAAGAAATTAACTATAAATTGTTTCCAGAATTTTAAAAAATGTGTAACACATTCTAATTTTGTTTAATACTTAGGTAGCATCAATTGAAGATCATAGAAATCATTTGATATTAATTCTGAATAAACCTAGAAAGCCATTGTTAATTTCTCGTACAACTGATTAACCATTAAAGTATTAAAAATATATAAATCACGCGTTAGGGCAGTTTTTTCTTTTATAGTCACAAAAGAAATTAACTATAAATTGTTTCTAGAATTTTAAAAAACTTGTAACACATTCTAATTTTGCTTAACACTTAAATAGCGTCAATTGAACATCATAAAAACTTATTTGTTATCAATTCTTAACAAAGATAGCTGGTCACTGTTATAAAGTATTAAAAATATATAAAGTACTTGTTAGGGCGTTTTTTCTTTTATAATCACAAAAGAAATTAACTATTAATTACTTCCAGAATTTTAAAAAACTTATAACGCATTCTAATTTTGCTTAACACTTAGATAGCGTCAATTGAACATCATAAAAATCATTTGATGTCAATTCTTAATAAAAGTAACCAGCCACTGTTAGTTTCTCGTACAACTGATCAACTATTAAAGTATTAAAAATTATTTAACAAAAGTAATCAGCCTCTGTTAGTTTCTCGTACAATTGATCAACCATTGCAGTATTAAAAATACATAAATCACGCGTTAAGGCATTTTTTTCTTTTATAATCACAAAAGAAATTAACTACAAATTGTTTCCAGAATTTTAAACGTCATAATAATAATTTGATGTTACTTCTTAACAAACCTAACCAGCCACTGTTAATTTCTCGTAGAACTAATCAACCATTGCAGTATTAAAAACATATAAATCACGCGTTAAGCCATTTTTGTCTGTCGCTGTAGTTAATTCAAACCGTAATCCGCGCCAGAAACGTGCCTCGTGGTTACAAGGCGAAGGGTTAGGCTAGGTAAACCCGTGAAAGTGTTCCCAGCGATGGTCACTCGCGAAACGAGTCGCACGCCCATGGATTGAGTAACGAACTGTTTCAAAACGGCGTGAAAATCGAACGAAGCGACCTTTAATTCCGTCGTCGATCCTGGCGACGAGGAGTCCCCAGGCTGGTTCCCTTGGAACCGATGACGTATTACGCGGATTACGGTCGCGGGAGCGGAGAAAATAGCGAAGGAGGCGGGAATCGTAAAAGCCAGGTGGAAAAATAAGGCTTGTAGAGTTCTCGCGGGGCGTTAAAGCGCGGCGATTGTGTCAAGGTTGTTTTTGCTGGGAGCGCGTTGCGTGGCGCGAGAGAGCCTCTCAAAATGGTTGCGCGAGCGAGCCCCGTCTTGAAAAGGTCCCGAGCCGGCTCAAAAGAAGCGTTCCAAAGAAACACACCGTTATGCCACTCCGGCCAATTGTTTTTGGCCGTTCTATGGGGACAATCGGCATTGAACAACGCCACGGATCTCGTGTCTTGTGTTTGGATTGCAGTACTTCAGCAGTTGCACCATTAAAAGTGTTGCAACCTCATTTTTCCTCGCCTTGCATATTTTGTTTTACGTACGCTCGCGTATTTCGGTGTCCCGCGAATGCATAAACACGCGACTTGTTAAGAAGTAAACAAAGTAAAGGGTTTTATTGAGAAAAATTAAAACTCGCGCTTTGTTTGCTTCTTAACGTTCTCTGTTTTGTTAAACAGTGTTCGCTTTTTCTTTTTTTTCTTTTGTAGCTGGAGTTTTATTGGAAAGGTGAAATTAATTGTAAACAATTGTAAGTAATGCTTAGTTGAATGAAAGTGAATTTTGAGTCGCTTATTATATATTTATTAATGTAATACATAAGTGTGTACAAATGAATATATAATAAGAGACTCAAAATTTAATTTAAATCAACTAAGCATTATCTACGTAAATAAATTTTTTTTTTAATTTTTGTGTATATTTTAAAGCTGATTTGATTAGACCATTTTTAATGTTTTTTGGGACATTTTCTGGTGACTTTTAAATAGCCTATTTTAAGTGATAAGACTGCAACATTTAATGGTGAAACTGTTGATTTACTGTAATCCAATGGACACAAAACATGGTGTTCATTATAAATTGATTATTATAATACACGTGTGTATAAATGATCGAATAATTTATTTTTTTTGAGAACGATCAGCTCGAAGACTACTTTTACATAATATCTGCGATTAAGCAGTTGTATAATAATGATTCATGATTCATTTGAAAGTATAATTCGACTAAAAAAGATGATGCGTGATGTGTACATTGATAGCAGTATATTAATGAAGCGAATATTTCCTATCGAGAAACCTAAAAGTCACCACGTAACACAATTTTTCACTATTTTACGTCGAAGAAAATTCCATTCTTTTTACGCGTGAGAATTCGTCGATCGTTACGTCACAAGTGTGTAAGGTTTTCAAGTTTCATTTAGATTAGGGATCGATTAAAGCCGATTATTAGCGACCAAAACAGACAACTATTTTCGCACTTCGTCAGTTAAGTTTTTTCTCATCCAAAGTGACGGGAGATTGAAAAATCCTTAAAGTCTGCAGGAACACGTGCATTTAATGCCACATAATGCAACGATCGACGCGAATCAAGTGACCGGACCTCGTTTTTGAGGCTTCTCTGTCTATATCCTTTCAGTCGAAGCCAGCAGAAGAAAATCAATCCAATATGTAATTTTTTTTCTTAGAAAACGATGGAAACCTTTTTTTTATCCAGTGAGGACGTTAATTTATTCTTCAAGGATAGGTACACTTTTCTGTTTGTCATTTCAGTAACTCGAGTGGCTTTTTTGTTTTTGTTTTCAGTTATGCTACATTTCATTTTTGGTCTATTAACCTTTTGCACTCGACTTCTTTATGGGTGTTAGCAACAAAGCAAAATGTTGCTAGAATAGCAATATTTTAGCAATTTTTTTAGCAATAGTTTCTTATTGTTGAAATAGCATTATTTTAGCAATTCTTTAGCAATATTTTAGCAATAGTTTGCAATGTTAATATAGCAATATTTTAGCAATAGTTTGCAATGCTAATATAGCAATATTTTAGCAATAGTTTGCAATGCTAATATAGCAATATTTTAGCAATAAAAACTATTGCTAGAATAGC
The DNA here is from genome assembly GCA_963969225.1 of Xylocopa violacea. Classification (NCBI taxonomy): domain Eukaryota; kingdom Metazoa; phylum Arthropoda; class Insecta; order Hymenoptera; family Apidae; genus Xylocopa; species Xylocopa violacea. Next base: position 16,825,384 of record CAXAJV010000015.1, read on the forward strand.
AATTTCTTAGCGATAGAAACTATTGTTAAAATAGTAATATTTTAGCAAATTTCTTACTGCTGAAATAGCAATATTTTAGCAATTTTTTAGCAATAGTTTCTTATTATTAAAATAGCAATACTTTAGCTATACTTTAGCAATTGAAAATATTGCTAAAATAGCAATGTTTTAGCAATATTTCAGAAATACTTTCTTATTGCTAAAATAGTAATGTTTTAGCAATTTTTTAGCAATAGTTTCTTATTACTAAAATAGCAATACTTTAGCTATACTTTAGCAATTGAAACTATTGCTAAAATAGCAATGTTTTAGCAATTATTTAGCAATAGAAACTATTGCTAAAATAGCAATATTTTAGCAATTATTTAGCAATAGAAACTATTGCTAAAATAGCAATATTTTACCAATTATTTAGCAATAGTTTTTTTATGTTAAAATAGCAATATTTTAGTCATTTTTAGCAATAGTTTCTTATTACTAAAATAGCAATACTGTAGCTATACTTTAGCAATAGAAACTATTGCTGAAGTAGCAATATTCTAGCAATATTTAGCAATAGTTTCTTGGTGTTAAAATAGCAATATTTTAGTAATTTTTAGCAATAGTTTCTTATTACTAAAATAGCAATATTTTATCAACTTTTTAGCAATAGAAACTATTGCTAAAATTTTGCTATTTTAGCAATTATTTAGCAATAGCTTCTTATTGTTAAAATATTGCTATTTTAGCCACTTTTTAGCAATAGAAACTATTGCTAAAATAGCAATCTCAATATTTTAATAATTTTTCAGCAATAGTTTCTTATTTCCGAAATAGCAATATTTTAGCAGTAGCTTCTATTGCTAACGTCTCCCAACAATAGAAAATTTCCATTTCAATAGAAAACTCGGGGGAAACATCTATTTCTCAAAAAGCTACGGGGGAACAAGTTTAATCTTCGCAATCATTAATAAATGTTAATGGCCCCTCAGATGGGACATCCGAGTACAAAGCGTTAAAATTGTTTTCGTCCTCCTTCACGGTTACTCGTTTCAGTCAAAAACGGAACTGATCCGCGAGTTCTCGTCCCCGCGCGTTTCGATGAATTATTATTGCGATATCAAGCAAGGTTTATTTTGCCAGAAAAAGAATCCATTGTATTCTTATCTTGGCTTTATTGCGAAGGGAGGGAGGAGCGCGGAAACCGCGGTTGAACTCTCGTTTGAGAAATTACTTTTGGCTGCCAGACGAGCTAACTGCTACGATTTCGTTGCTGCTCCTTTCCTCCCTGCACGATAATATGGTTCATTATCGTCGCGAGTCTCACCGCAAACCAAAAATCCTAATCGCCGTTACTTTTATCGCGCTTTCCTTACTCTTAGTTCACGCTTAAAGCGCAGACATGCTGGAAATCATTTCACAGCGGTTAACGAAAATAATTATCGACACTTGGCTTGCGATTTTAGCAAATTAAATTTATGCTTACATATAAGCATAATCTATGCTAATAAATTGCGTAATAATACACATCGCTTACAACTTGGTTTTCGATTTTAGCAAATTAAATTTTGCTTCACTGTATTTACAAAATTTGTTTCAACCTTAATTTTGTGAACATTTGTAAATTTCGAAGTAGGAAAAAGAAAGTAAAGATAAATTTTAAAGGAGGAAAAAAGAAAATAAAGATAAATTTCAAAGGAGGAAGAAACAATTTTTGTATTTTTCACAATAATGTTTTGTGAAAAGAATAAAAGAGCGCGTGATACAAAAGGAAAACAAATGAAAATTGGAATTATTCAAACTAAATTATTTTTGTTACAATTTATAACGGTATATATAATGTTCTTTTCTTTATTGTAAATAAATCAGTGTGTATAGCATGCAAACAATATTACTCTTTTGCATGCATAATGTACACAACATAACGTTATTTGGAAACAGTACAATGGCACATCAATTATGTATATTTACATATTTTGGCATTTAAATATTTATGAAATTTATTTGCGTATGGTGGAATCTCAATTAACGGATTAATTTTGTTTGCATTTTGGATCTAATACGCTTATTAGATAGTTTGTCGAGAAAAGTTATAATCTTTTATTAAGAAAAACGCGAAAATGAAAAAATAATATTCAGCTTCTGAGGATTGTTAACAAATTTCTTGCGAACAAAAATTTAGAAAATAATTATTGCACCTCTTTGAAGATTTATAATGACACATTAATTATGCAGATAATGATTATATATTTATGAAATAGATTTACGTATATTGAAACTTCGATTAACAGATTAAATTCGTTTATATTTTTGATCTAATATATTTATTGGATAGTTTGTTTTTCAATATAAAATTAGCATGAATGACAACGAAAGTAATGATCCTTTATTAAAAAAAGTGTGAGAATGAAAGAAAAATATTCAGTTTCTGGTAATTGTTAGTAGATTTCTTCTAAACATAAATTCAGAAAATAATAATTATTGTACCTCTCTGAAGATTTGTAACAAAAATGGGTACTTATAAAATAAAACATTTACATATTTTTTAAATAGATCTGCGTACAGTGGAATCTTAATTAACAGATTAAATTTGTTTACATTTTTTATCTAATACACTTATTGGACAGTTTGTTTTGCAATGCAAAAATGAGAAAGGACGACAAGAGAAGCAATAATCATTTATTAAGAAAAGCGCGAAAATGGGAAAATAATACTCAGCTCCTGATAATTGTTAGAAAATTTCTTCTGAACACAATATTCTCTGAAGATTTGTACAAACATGAGCAGATCGCGTAAAGTAATAATGTTCTATACTTAGTTACGGATAGTTTGTATTTCATTCATATAATGCAGTTGGACGCTCGTTTCCTCCAAGTAGAGGCGATTGCCTTCTGATTTAAAAGAAAGCGCGCGAAAGTCGAAGGAACATAAAAATCAAAGATACACCTAATTTTCATTTTGTTAGAATACGTATAAAGAATGTGTATTGCTAAAAAATTGTTGTAAAAAAATATATTGTATTTATGGAAAAATAGAAGATTGGTTCCAATCCTAAGAAATCAGCAAAAATAATACAATAAACCATGAGTATTCATGTTAAAATCTTAAACATTTTACTTCATAAAGATTGCACACGTGTCTTACAAAGTAAATTATCATTTGAAAAAAAAAACGTGTTACTAATTTATAAACACAATTAGGCAAAATAATATGAGTTACACATAAAAAGATTGTATTTGTTGTCACTTTTTGACAATAAATTTTCTTCTTAGAATTTAGGTCGATCGCGTTAAATCAAAATAAGTCGTGTAAAAAGAGAATTAAATTTTTTTTGTAATTTCTGGTGAGTCAAAATCGTGTAAAACAAGTTCGTGTAAAAACAGAATTGGGTGTATATAGAAATTAATCAAAAAGCAATTTATTGTCTACACGTTAAACTGCTAATACTCACAGCAGCCATCGTATGCAGTCAACCCTCCTATAACGCTGTATTCTTATAACACGTATTCTATATAACACAAAGCTAAATTTGCGACAGCCTTCTTAATTTTATATACGTTCTAAACTATATTTTACCTTCTGTATTTAGAAAATTTGATTTCTTAACTTGATGCTCTGAGAATGCAATTTTCACATAACGTGACACGAATTAATAATAGTATTAGTAAAATTAATAATAATTTTATGTGTGCGTTAAACTTTATCTTGCCTTTTGTATTTAGAAAATTTTATTTTTTAACTTTCTGCTCTGAGAATGGAATTTTTCTATAACGCAGAACGAATCAAACTGTTTTGTATTTTACTTTCTTCTCAGTTTCGTATAGCGCGGTTTTCATACAACGCGGTTTCAATATAACGCGAAGTCAAATTTGGCGCTTTGAGAATGCAATTTTTCTATAACGCAAAATGAATCAAACTGATTTATATTTTACTTATTTCTGAGTTTCTTATAACGCGGTTTCAATATAACGCGAAGTCAAATTTGGCGCTTTAAGAATGCAATTTTTCTATAACGCAAAATGAATCAAACTGATTTATATTTTACTTATTTCTGAGTTTCTTATAACGCGGTTTCAATATAACGCGAAGTCAAATTTGGCGCTTTAAGAATGCAATTTTTCTATAACGCAAAATGAATCAAACTGATTTATATTTTACTTACTTCTGAGTTTCTTATAACGCGGTTTCAATATAACGCGAAGCCAAACTTGACGCTTTGAGAATGCAATTTTTCTATAACGCAGAATGAATCAAATTGATTTGAATTTAACTTGCTTTTCAGTTTCTTATAACGCGGACTTGAATTTGGCATTTTGAGAACGAAATTTTTCTATAACGCAGAACGAATCAAACTGATTTATATTTTACTTACTTCTGAGTTTCTTATTCCATTTTTATTTCTATATAACGCGACACGTATTAACCTGGTTTGTATTGGATTAAATCTGCGTTTCCTAAAGCGTGGTTTCCACATAACGCGGTAAGAATTAATCGCGTTATAGGAGGGTTAATTGTACTGGAAAATGGCACGCATTCAGCAGCACGAAAAAAAAAGAAGTTCGCACTTCTTGGTGCTGCACTCTGCAAAATGCCACTTTGTTTTGATGGTTGTTTTGGGAAAAAGACGCGTTCCAACTACTTTCATTTAAAACATTAGTCGCACGGTGGGATTATGTATGCGTCCCACTTTTTTTTTTGTTCTTTATATTAAAAAAAATTCTGTGCAACTTCGGCTTTTATTTTCCTTAAATTCATGTGCGACAACGAGTTAACCCTTTACACTCGTATTTATATTTGAGAAGACCACAAAGCAACTAGGAATTATTTTTCATATTCGATTAAAATGAAAATATTTTTCTGGGAACGCGTTACATCTTAATTTGCCAGTTTAGTAGAAAAAATTAAAAAATACACAAATTTTAGCAGAAGAAGTAGAAGAATACATTATAACAATAATATAACGTGATTCGAATTAACCTGATTTGTATTAGGTTAAATCTAAGTTTCTTATAACGCGATTTTCACATAACAATACATTATAACAATAATATAACGCAATTCGAATTAACCTGATTTGTATTAGGTTAAATCTAAGTTTGTTATAATGCGATTTTCACATAACGCGGTACGAATTAATCGCGTTATAGGAGGGCTGATTATATTTCCATCAATCATCAAATCTCCTAATTCTGCAAGATTTCCTTTAACCCTTTGACTACGAAAAGTGAATATATACGCCTTCACGAGCCTATCAATATCTACAAAAAAGCGTATGTATATACATGCCCTCACAAATCTATTAATATATACGAAAGTCGTAAATATAGGCTCCCTATATTCTTTTTATTGTAACACTTTTACAACCTTATCAATCGATTTAACATGGAGTTTATCGTTCTATGTACTATAGCAAGTGAAGGTCGCTGAAAATCTGCAATTGTTTCGCTATTGATGTGTTTCTAAATTGTTCAGTTGTTCAATTGAACAAATATGTGAAAAATGTCTACAAACTTTACGTGTATATTAAGAGGAAAGAAGTAATGACCACCCATTGCGTCTCATTGAAAGGTATTTTCCAAATACTTGTTCTAATCCGTTTTCGAAAGAAAAAAAAACAAACTCGAAAGTGTGCAGTGTGTATTAAACATAAAATTCGATGAAAAAATAGGTATCAATGCAAAGAACACGATTTAGGTTTATGCGCTGACCTATGTTTTGATGTCTCCTCTGAGGGGACATCAGCATTGATTAGTGATTACAGAGATTAAACTTATTTCACCGCGGTTTTCCTCAAGTTTTCTATTGAAATGGAAATTTTCTATTGCTGGGAGACGTTAGCAATAGAAACGAAGAAATTATTACTAAAAAATTGCAAAAATATTGCTATTTTAGCGATAAGAAGCTATTGTTAAAAAATTGCTAAAATATTGCTATTTTAGTGATAAGAAACTATTGCTAAAAAATTGCAAAAATATTGCTATTTTAGCAATAGAAACTATGGTTAAAATATTGTTAAAACATTGCTATTGTAGTAATAGAAAAAATGGCTAAAGTATTGCTAAACTATTGTTATTTTAGCGATAAGAAATTATCGCTAAAAAATGGTTAAAATATTGCTATTTTAGTAATAGTTTCCATTGCTAAAAAATTGCTAAAATACTGTTATTGCTAAATTGTGTGCTATTGCTAAATTATAGCTATTTTAGCAATAGTTTCTGTTGCTAAAATATTGCTACTTTAGCAATAGTTTCTATTGCTAAAATATTGCTCAAATATTGCTATTTTAGCAGTAGTTTCTATTGCTAAAGTATTGCTATTTTCGCAATAAGAAACTATGGCTAAAAAATTGCTAAAATATTGCTATTTTAGCAGTGAGAAACGATTTCTAAAAAATGGCTAAAATATTACTATTTTAGCAATAAGAAACTATTGCTACTTGGCAATAAGAAATTATTAGTAAAAAATTACTAAAATATTGCTACTTTAGTAATAAGAAACTATTGCTAAAAAATTGCTAAAAAATTGCCAAAATATCGTTATTTTGGTAATAAGAAACTATTGCTAAAAAATTGCCGAAATATTACTATTTTAGCCATAGCTTCTATTGTTAATATTCTCAAAGGAGCAGAGTGCAAAGAATTTAAAAATACATCACACACAAATTAATTATCAAATCATTACTATCTTCCTTATCTTATTATCTCGCAATTATTAAATTAAACTAGTTCCTGACTATGAATTTCAAATTTCTTCCTCTATATTTAATAACCAACCAAAGTTAAAAAAAACCATCGTACATTTTAACCAGCTCACAACTGGTCCTCGCAACAGCGACTAGATTGCGAATATCAACGTCGTCCGTATTATCGACGATTCTCTCCAAGAGTACGCACCAGTGAAAGGGTTAAATCGGAACGCGGTGGTCGTCTGTACTCAAAGGAAACAGGCGTCCAACTGTCGCATTATATGAATGAAATACAAACTATCCGTAACTAAGTTTAGCTGTTCAGCCAAACAGCTGATCTCGGCGACCTCCGAAAGTGCCTACAATAAAACCACGCGAGAGAGTGCATCCCTCTCCTTTCAACTCGCAGCCAGCGTGGCTCACGGATGCAGCCTTTGCCTCTGAAGGACAGAGAACTTGGTCTCGTGTCGATGACCCGAATAATGGGGACAAAGAAAGAGAGGAAGCAAGAGGGAAGGTTACCTGAACCGAGACGTTCGCCACTGAAGGAAAATAAAAGGAAAAAGGAAAGAGCAGATTCTTAAAGGGGGAGGAAAAAATAAAACAGCGTCTCTTCTCGCTCTTGAAAGCCCCAAACTTGCGCGTATGTTCTCCGCGCGTGGATTTTCAAGGTGATTTATTGTTTTGTATTTAAATGAATTTATGGAAGTAAAGTAGCAGTGTTGGAGTAATTTTGTGTTACACGTTGGGCGATTATTGGGTTTAGAAAATGGAGGGTGAAGCTGAGGGTGGAAGTTGAAATAGAAAAAGTGTAGGGTGAGGAGAGAGCATGAGTGTTCTGTTGTTGGCAGAATTGCAACAGAATTGTTGGATCAACTTCTGGTTAAAACAAGACCAGAAATGTATCACTATTTTTTACTAATATTAATGTAAAATATTTTTAAATGTGTGGATATTCTTTATTCACATAGTAATAATTTTGAGAATAATGTTTCAGTTATTCTGCAATGTCTAACTTGAACAAAAATTAAATATTTGACACCAATATCGTTAAAAAATAATTATATGCTTCTCATAAAAATTAAATCGCTTCCAATATATTGACAGAAGAATTTTACATTCATATTCGTGGCTTCTCTGTGTTGCGTTATGATCTTAAATGTTTAAATAAGTCTAGAGAAGAAGAAGATTCCACTATAATATAATGCAGTTTTCATAAAATCAAACAAATAGGTTGAAAGATCAAAGTGGCGTGTGTAATTGTTTAAAGGCATTCAAATAATTCTGTTATACAATTTGATATTACTAAAACATGCCAACACTAGTTAATAAATACTAATTAACGTCGCTCAATATTCATGCTCTCTCTAAAATTTGCTCTCTATAATAATCAAACGTGCATATTTTTTTCATTTATTAAGTGATTAAATTGCAAACTTATATTGCAAACTTTTAATTATAATTGCAATACTTAGAAATTGCAAAATAATAATTTGCAAAATAAGCATTAATAATATAAATAATATAATGTAAAATAATTAATACAAATAATAATACATAATATAAATAAATATAATATAAAATAAACTATATATATATAAATAGAATTTAACAATAAATACTACTCAATGTCCAAATTTGTTTATCTATAATAATCAAACTTATATACACATATATTGGATAATTCTTCTCGATAATATCATTAATCAAGTTTCAATACGAATACACAAGCTCATTTGAGACATATATGGCTATCTCCCTTTATCATTGCATTTATATATACATACTCTTCTAAATTAGCTGAAACAAAAACGTCTCGTGCGATTAACAATTGAGATACGATCGTGTAAATATGGCTATCGATAAAATTCATTTACGACATTGTATTTTGTAAGAATTCCAAGCAAAAAATTCTACAGAAACGTGTCGAAAGTCTATCGCATTTCTCAGACCTAGCACTTTTCGATTATCACTTGTTTTGTTGCTTGTTAAATTTTTTGGCGAGAAAAAAATCAATTCAAGAGTGAAGTAAAAAAAAATTCAAGACTGAAGCGAAAGTGGAGCAGAGTTAACTCAAGTAGTTGAGTTCTTAAGCCTTCAAAGATAAGCATTTTTCAAAAATAGTATTTACAAATTGCTATCACGCTGGCAAAAGGTCATAAGTAACAATGGAAATTGTATTATAAAATAAATATTATTAAATGTATGAAAAATATATTAATTTCTTTCACTAATGGACAGAACTTTTCAGAAGACTTAATATATTTAATTTACTTAAATTAGGCGTGGATATACTTAAATTGAAACCCACTAAGAGTTATTTGTGCCAAGACAGTCAGAAAAATCTTTCTTAAACCAAGAATCTCGTTTTTGATTTAAAAAAAAACTGTAGAAAAGTCTAATAGGGTACATTTGCCTCGTTAAATTAATTCTAAAATTGAATGTGCTTGCAGCTCCAGATGATATGAAATTAGCATAATAAATGAATTGAATAAAATTGTCACTATTTTATTCAATTTATTTTATTAATTTTTATGCTATAATTTATATCTTTTCTGAAATACAAAGTTAATACTATTTCTATCGGTGTCTTTTGACACCTTTCTGTTTTAATGCAAATATTTTGAAAATAATTGTTAAAAACTTTTGGCTTCAGAAAGAGATTAAAGGAAAAAGATAACACATAATTAATTCAACAACCATTGTAGGAAAAGTCAGAAGCTTTGTCGAGGAAAACAACGATTAAATAATAAATTTAAATAATGAAAAAATTTTAATAAAAATTGAATAAATAATTTTAAGCGAAAATTTCAAAAGGTGTCTTTTAATATCTTCTGTAAAAATAGTGTTAATTAATGAATGCAGAGATTTTAAAAGATGCGGTTCTCCGCAACCTCAGCTTCCACAAAGTGGCTTCCAAGCCAAAACAATTGCTCACCCCTGGCTTAAACGATTAACCCTTTCGCAGCGCCTTTAAGCGCTGTTCATTTATTATCTAAAACCGCACAATAATGCACATTGAATCATTTTCTTTCGACGCACTGGCAGTACATGTTCCTTGCTCAGAGTTCTTTTTCATAAAAATCTAATATAATATCCATAAATACCAATAATACGCGCTCCATTGTTATCCTAGATAACTAAACTTAAATTAGTGTTACTCTGTAACTATTAAAAACATAACGAATTAAAAGCAAGTATATTTTTATATTTCCTTTATTTATTTCAAACAAATTAGCGTAACTTAAAAAAAGTGTCATTTCTTCCAAACAAATTTATTTATTTCAAAATAGAAATAGTTTATTTATTTCAAACAAATTAGCGTAACTTAAAAAAAGTGTTATTTCTTCCAAACAAGTTTATTTATTTCAAAATAGAAATAGTTTATTTATTTCAAACAAATTAGCGTAACTTAAAAAAAGTGTTATTTCTTCCAAACAAGTTTATTTATTTCAATATAAAAATAGTTTATTTGTTTCAAACAAATTAGGGTAACTTAAAAAAAGTGTTATAATATTTCAATTAAAAAATAGAAAAGTGGTAACAATTATCGTTTACACTCTTGGCAGACGTTAAAAGTGCGTTCTTCACAAATAGCCTTGCTGCAGTAGTTGCATACATATTTTGTCATTTTGTGTTTCTTAGATGGACAGAAAATACAAATTCTGCGCTTGTTCGCTGCACTTTTAGTCGCGTCTTATGTGGGCTTTTCAATATTCAAAATATCTTCAATATTGTTGACTGTTAGACGATGATTACAACAAACCTCGAAAAGTAACTAATGTACAAACGTGCTTATCACTTTTGGCTAACTAATTTTACAATGGGAACATCTCGAATTCGCATAACTGGCTCAGCAAAACAGGGGTTGGTAGTCTATTAGACGAATGTTTAGTTATCTAGGGTTAAGTAGCTATATATTATAAAAAAAGTTGTTCAAGAAAAATGAAAATCTGTAATTTAACACTTTGCACTCTGCTTCTTCCTGGACGTTGACAATAGAAGCTAGAAATATTGTTAAAATAGCAATAGAAAATTTCCCAGCAATAGAAAATTTCCAGTTCAATAGAAAACTTAGCTAAACCGAGGAAAATATGCATTTCTCAAAAAGCTGCGGTGGAATAAATTTAATCCTTTGAAGTAGTCTCCTTTCCAAATGTTAGCAATAGAAACTGTTGCTAAATATTGCTAAAATATTGCTATTTTATTACTAAAATAGCAATGTTATTACTAAAATAGCAATATTACTAAAATAGCAATATTACTAAAATAGTAATTTTATTACTAAAATAGCAATATTATTAAAATTGCAACATTACTAAAATATCAATATTATTAAAATTGCAACATTACTAAAATATCAATATTATTAAAATTGCAACATTACTAAAATATCAATATTTTAGCAATAATCTCTATTGAAAACTCTGTAGTAATAAAATATCAATATGTTAGCAATAGTTTCTATTACTACAATAGCCTTATTTTAGCAATATTAGCTATAGTTTCTAACATAAAATTTCCACTACCATAGAAAACTTTCTCAAAAAACCGCTGTGGAACAAGTTCAATCCCTACTCAATTCTGTTCTCTAGACTGCAAAGGGTTAACAATTTCGATTATCCGTGTCATCACCTTCTCATAGATAACTCATTTTACTAGTTATGAAGGTCCTACGAGCAAGCTGGTGCGAGGGCAACGACAACATCTCGAATTCTCAAAACTAGCTCACCAAAACAGTTCTCGCTAGTCTGTTAGTCAAATGTTTAGCCATCCAGGGTTAAGAACGACTCGCGCATCGTTTTTAAACGCTCCAAAGCGAGATAGTTGATTCGCAAACCGGGGATATCCGAACGTTTGAAAGCGTGGAAACAGTTGTTGATAGGGCAGGAGAAATTTTGACACGGGATATCGGAAAAGCGAACGTGGAGAACGCGTCCTCGATTTGGCTCGCGTTCCAGCGTGTGTCAGCCGTGGCCACGTGTCACTGGGCAGAGAAGCACTTTTTGCGGCTGCATTTTTAATCAGCATTTCCTATGCGCGATTCCTCTGCCTCGCGCTGACGCTGGTTACGTCATCGATCCGTCTAACCGTGATCTTGCACGCTTCGTTGGATCATGCACGATCGCACGCCACGCTGATCATCCGGCGACGTTTTCTGTTCGCAGGTACCAGAACGAGCTTCCAAAGAAGATCAAATCACGCGGCAAGGACGCGCATCTCAATCACGAGGAGCTGGTGCAAACGATGAAATGGAAGCAAATAGTGAGTGAACTTGCGTTATTGCGTTTTCTCGGCAGTCACTCCTCGAGTTGTGCGATTTAAGAAAGAAAAGTGGCCAGTTCTGGCACTCGAGATGGTCATTTATAAACTAGTCTTTGAGAATATGTAAATTTGTTTTTTCTTGTGTTGGTGTGCCATTCACATAGCTTTTTGCGTGAAATTTAAGTACAGTCAGTCCTCGATTTACGCGATTTCAAATTTACGCGATTAAAAAAATAAAGGAAATTAGCCAGTTATGGCACTCGAAATGGTCATTTATAAATTAGTATTCGAGAATAACTAAATATTTTTTTTCTTGTGTTGGTGTGCCATTTAAATAGCTTTTTACGTGAAATTTAAGTGCAGTCAGTCCTCGACTTACACGATTTAAAAAAAAAAAGAAAATTAGCTAGTTATGGCACTTGAAGCGGTCATTTATAAATTAGTATTCAAGAATAATTTAATATTTATTTTCTTATGTTGGAATACCATTCAAATAGCTTTTTACATGAAATTTAAATACAGTCAGTCCTCAATTTACGCGATTTCAAACTTACACGATTAAAAAAGAAAAGAAAATCAGCCATTTATGGCACTCGAAGTAATCACTTATAAATTAGTTTTCGAGAATAACTGAATATTTTTTTTCTTATGTTGGAATACCATTCAAATAGTATTTTACATGAAATTTAAGTACAGTCCTCGACTTACGCGATTTAAAAAAAAATGAAAATTAAATTTGATATAATCCGGAATGGATTAATTGGTCTCAAAGCTCAAAACCCTGATCCTGAACGATCTGCGAAAGTTACAAAAACAGTGAATAACGATATTGCATGCTGCACTTTAATTTCTGAAAAAAAGAAGAAAACAATATTTCCCCAAAGTTTTTTTATTTTCAATGGAAGATTTCTATTGCTGATCGTTAACGTCCTGGTGCAAAGGGTTAACCTATTGATGCTCTTGACCACATATGAGGACATTTAGTTTTTTATTACTATTAAAACTCAGCGACACAAATGTGGACGTTACGGTTTTTTGCGTCATTTGTGAAGAGCTAGAAGACAATTAACAGTAGACCAATACTTGAAGTAGTTCGTCCATAAATATATGTTGTTATGTGTAATATGTTCAATAAATAATATTTTCTTGAGTGTATATATATATATATTGATCCACTATTAATTGTCTTCTAACTCTTCATAAATGACACAAAAAACTGTAACGTCCACATTTGTGTTGCTGAGTTTTAATAGTAATAAATAAAAAAAAAATATATATATATAGATCTATTTTACTTTCATCTATGCTTTGAAACTAAAACATATTTTTGCCAAAAATGCTAAATTTTATGCTTTCCTCAACCTACGCGATTATTCGACTTGCGCAAAAATTGTTGTTATTGTATAGTTCGCGCATAGTTTAGCGTTTTGATGCAGACCAACGATTCTTAAACTGTGGTCCATGGATTCTTGGGGGTTCGTGAAAAAATTTTGACGTCAACTTTGCATCCCCCAAATTTTCGCTTTTATTCAAATAACTCGTTTAATAAAAATCCTACACAATCAGGATTTGTTATATTTGTTGCTATTTAACCCTTTGCACTCGAGACTTTCCAAAAATGGTTCAAATTGGTGACTGAGAATCACCTTTCGAGTGCAAAGGGTTAACTAGTTATTTTGTTGAGATATAGTTTGTAAAAAAATGTTGTTCAAGAAGGGGTCCTTGGACCGCAAAGTTTAAGAACCCTCGATTTAGATTAAGGAAAGAAAATTTGGACGTTGAAACAATTTTGATTTCTTGTTTGAATAAATACTCAACGGACGATAAAAATTTCTGCAATTACAATTTAATAAACGCAGTTACTTGCATTATAATAAATAACTTGCATTCAGATACCAGAGCAATTTTTATTTTTAAACTTTATTTTTTGACTAAATTGTGATTTTACTTAGTCACTAATAGTAACTATTTACAGTTTTATTATGCGACAGAAAAGTATTGCGAACATTGTAAAAAAGTTTGTAACATACTTTTTTCTTTTTTTTTACAAAGTCTTAGCAATTTAAGTTTGCTTTTTATTGAAGCGTAAATTACAATCAGAAGTGAATTTTGAAATTTGATTGATCGAAAGTTAATCCTTTGCATTCGGCTCCTTTCCAAACGTTAGCGATGGAAATGTGTTAAAATAGCAATATTTCAGCAATTTTTTAGCAATACTTTCTTATTGGTAAAATAGCGATATTTCAGCAATTTTTTAGCAATACTTTCTTATTGCCAAAATAGCAATATTTTAGCAACTTTTTAGCAATGGCTTCCTATTGCTAAAATAGCAATATTTTGGAAATTTTTAGCAATTTTTTAGCAATAGCTTCTATCGCCAACGTCTCTCAGTAATAGAAAATTTCCATTTCAATAGAAAACTTTAGAAAGACACGGATTTCTCAAAAAGCTAGAATAAGTTTATCCTCCTTAATCACTAATCAACGCTGATGTCCCCTCAGATGTCCCTTCGATTGCAAAGAGTTAACCCTTAACGCTCACTTTTAATTGTGAATATCGACCCATAACTCCAACTTATTCTTATCACACTCCTTGCAAGTTTTTCAGTATCAGATTCTCAATTCTACAATGACGTATAAATAATAATATCAAAGTCATTCAAAGCAATCTTTATTCATCTCAGAAGTGATACAATTTTAACTAAAATATTTATGTTAATTATAATTAGTTGGTGCCTTAGAGGCACACTTGGAGCGTTAAGGGTTAAAATCTGTCTGTTTCGGTAGAGACGCTCACGTTTTTGAAGTAAGTGTGCCATAATTTTTGAAACGCTTGATTTTGTTGATTGTCCACAGCGCGGAAAGTACTATCCACAGTTGTCCTATTTAGTAAAAGTGAACACACCGCGCGCAGTGATGGCGGAAACGAGGAAGGCGTTCAAAAAGCTTCCAAACCTTGAACAGGCGATCACGGCACTCTCGAATCTGAAAGGAGTTGGCACCACGATGGCGTCGGCCCTGTTGGCGGCCGCGTCGCCGGAAAACGCGCCCTTCATGGCGGACGAATGCCTGATGGCAATACCGGAAATCGAGGGCATCGATTACACAACCAAGGAGTACCTTAACTTTGTTCAGCACATTCAAAATACCGTGGAGAGGCTGAACAAACAAAGTAAGTGTCTTTGATGTTTGGTATCTGACAAATGGTGCTTTAAGAAATTATTCATCGTTCGGTACAGATTTTTTAAACTCTAATTTGAGATTGTGCGTCGCGTAAATATTTCTACAATTTTTAGGCAATTTTATGTAGCGAATATATAATTTTTAATTGATTTAATTTCAAATTCTACATCAGTTTTTTCCAATCTTTTTTGTGCCATGCTCCAGTTAAGTGTTTCTAAAATTTTTATGCAACTCTGTGTAACGTATATACAGTTTTTAATATTTAAAAATTGTATTGTTCACTGAAGAAACTTAAAAAGAAATCGCGAGGGAATCGTAAAAGGAACACAGTATGTAAATTTTCAAAACGTGTAATGGAGAACTGAGATTCAAGCAGAAAATAATTTTTAATATTTTAAAGAAAGATTTAAAGTTGAAAGCAAACAGCGAGAGAGTGATAGATAGATAATAGCGACTGTCAATTTAATAAAGTATTTACATATATACATTAGTGGATGTGGGAAGTATTTCTCTCGAATAACATATACCAACAGAATTGCTATTTCAAATTTAAAATCGCCTCCAGTAGTGCATGGACCACTAATTTAGAAAACACTGCTCTAATCTCTCCAGAATTATCCAACATCGAGTAGCATCATATAAAATTCCCAAATTTCTTTGAATCACAATTTACAATTTCATCTAAAATAAAACCAAACACCATTTACCTCTGTAACTCATCAGAATGTATCCGAATTGAAAAATTGAGTAACATTATATAAAATTTCCTAATTTCTTTGAATCACAATTCACAATTTCATCTAAAATAAAACCAAACACCATTTACCTCTGTAACTCATTTGAATTGAAAAATTGAGTAACATCTTATAAAATTTTCAAATTTGAATCAGAATTCCATCTAAAATAAAACCCAACACCATTTACCTCTGTAACTCACCAGAATGTATCTGAATTGAAAAATCGAGTAACATCATATAAAATTTCCAAACTTCTTTGAATCACAATTCACAATTCCATCTGAAATAAAACTTCTGCAATACTTACCCCTGTAACTCATCAGAATGTATCTGAATTGAAAAATTGAGTAACATCATATAAAATTTCCTAATTTCTTTGAATCACAATTCCCAATTCCATCCAAAATAAAACCCAAACACCATTTACTTCTGTAACA
Source organism: Xylocopa violacea (assembly GCA_963969225.1). Lineage (NCBI taxonomy): Eukaryota > Metazoa > Arthropoda > Insecta > Hymenoptera > Apidae > Xylocopa > Xylocopa violacea. The sequence goes on from CAXAJV010000015.1 coordinate 16,841,669, forward strand.
TCATACAAAATTTCCAAACATCTTTGAATCACAATTCCATCCAAAATAAAACCAACCACCATTTACTTTACCATTCCGTAACTCATCAGACTGCATCCGAACAGAAAAATTGATGGTACATAAAAAGAAAACTGGCCACCTTCTATAATCGAGGCGAATGTTTAAAAGCATTCCGTTGTTCTTCCTCTGTTCCAGTGTCGAACGGCAAAACATGGAGCCCCCATAGGGTGGAGCTCGCCCTGTGGACCCACTACGTGGCGTCCGAGCTGAAGCCAGAGCTGCTCGACGGCATTCCGGGTTCGACGGAGAACGGGAACTCCCATCCGCCCAGTAACGGCGAGGCGACAGAGCCGTCGGACGACAGCAATCAGGAAGTGGCAGTGAACGGTAAGGAACCAGGCAGTATTGATCCGGCGGCCATCGACGAGAACAGCATGACCACGTCCTTCACCGAAGACTCGATGGATAAACCGGCAACGCCGATTACAGCGGCCGTAGCCAGCGAAGACACGAACGACTCGCTCGCCACGAACGAGAACGACGACAGCAACAACACGCCACGACCGACCGACAGCGAGGACACCGAAGACTCGCAGGACGTGCAAGAGCCGCCCACCAAGAAGAGTAAGAAGTGACCCACCGCCAGCCAGGGAGCCACGAATACGAGCAACAACGTCAGCACCCTCGTGTCGGCCGCCAATCTAACGCTGATCGCAGCGAGGCGCTTCTAAAAACCGCCAGGGTCACCGATCAGGGTCGCGGATAGTAGACCTGTAGCCTACCATCATCGCACCATCACGATCGTTTTGATGATTCTCCTTAGCTCCTGCTCTCTCTCTCTCTCTCTCTCTCTCTCTTTCTTTCTTTCTTTCTCTCTGTCTCTCATCTTTCATCCCTCTTGTCTTCAACTACCACTCTTCTTTTCCTCTCCTTCTCGCGAATTATTTATCCTAGATTTATGTCGAGTCCACAGAGTTCCCCTTTTCCTTCGCTCGCCTCTACTCTCTTACGTCATTCTGTTCCAGCTCTCCGTAATACGCCTTTCAGACATATCCTGTCCATAACTGCCACCGCATGTAGAAACTTTCCTCGAGACTACGTGTAACATAGTGTTTATTACGTACGATGGAGAGAAACGAGAAAAGAAAGATTGGAGGTTGTGGTGTAGAAGCACTGCTGGTTTTTAGATTCATCGGGCTCGATCGGAGGCAGAAAGAAGAGGTAAAGCTCGACCGATGTTTCGATCATTTCTTCGTCCTCCTTGTCTGTTTTATTCCCACTTTTTCTTTTTTTTTTTTTTTTCTTTGTGTTCGTTTCACATTGGCCAATTTCGATTATGTTCTTAAGCGACGACCGTGTGTTCTTCTAGTTACAGGCGCGTGCGTGACTCTCGCACGATGTGATAATAGCGTAGCCGTTTTTATTCGAGTGAACTTTATTTTATTTCACTTTTTTTTTTTTCAAAGACTCGGCAGAGGAAACCTCGAGCTGGGCGGAGCTTTCTCGCTTTTTCTGCCGCGTGACGTATTTTAGTGTGTACATTTCTCTATTCTTTCCGAATCGATTTTCAACAAAACGATCTCTTGGTATGTACGGCCATTTGTGCGAACCCGTTTCTCTTTCCTGCTTGTTACGCGACGGCTGAACGACGACGTAGCCTTTAATCGAATAGAAAGAAATCATTCCTGTTTTCCGTGATTTGTACCAGAGCGTTCAAGGCCACCGAAGTAGCGAGAAGGGCGACACGAAAGCGACGTCTACGCGTCCCCTTTTCTTTTTTTTTTTTTCTGTTCGTCGTCGAAAAGAGGGAAGAAAAATAAAAAAGCCGCGAGTGTTGTGTGCGTGGAACGAGAAAGATCGCGAAAACGGACGAGAGAGAGAGAGAGAGAGAGAGAGAGACTGGGAGAACGAGAGAGAGCGAGAGAGAGAGGGAGAGAGGACGTATACAAAAATCCGGGTGTAAGAGAGATATATCGAGTAACTGATTCCGTGACTAGCAAGAAAGAAAGAAAATAATAAAATGAAAAAAAAAGGAAAAAATGGCGGTACACAGACCGAATACAATGATAATATTAATATTAATAATAATAATTATTATTATAATTATAATACCGAATCATTACCATAATTTATATACCTAAACAAAACTGCATGTCAGAGTGATGCATGGAGCAAACCAAATACCTTGTAAGTAAAAAGAAACTTTAGAATGAAATAAAAGTAACGCTTTTTTTGAGTCCACCAAGTAAAAACGAAGAACGAGTAGCGGCGGCGGCGGACCTGCACACACAGACACACACACAGACACACACGAACACGCGTAACTACGTAATAATCATCCACAGAGGACACACGCGCGCATAGACACAGAAAAAAAAAAAACAGACACACAGAGAGAGAGACTCGGTACAGAGGGAAATGGTAATTTGTACAACCGGGACGTCAACACGAGCCAGAGACATAACACGTACCACAGCAAAGTTTTCATGTACAGGGATTTAACTAGTATTTTTGCATTATTAAGGATTATCGATTACAGAGGGGAGACGGGAAACGTGGAACGTGAACGAAAGGCAGATAAATGATGATCAAACGATCACGATGAACGGTTGACAAACGAGAGACAAAAAAAAAAGTATATAGTAAAACAAGAAAAAAAAAAAGAAGTAACGATTTCAAAAGATAAAAAAATAGAGGTATAATGAACTTAAAGCCGATATATGTATATATATGTACGTGTACGAGGCATGCATACATATATATGTATATACAATCGAGATATATATACATAGAAAGGGAATGAGAGGGAGAGAGAGAACGAGAAGAGAGCGCGCGAGGAGGAATGCGTGAAAGTGTTTAAAAGTACGAGTGTGCAAGATTGCGAGAGAAAGAGGAGAAATAAAAATAAACCACTATAGCTTGATCAAGAACGTTCATTCAAATTTTATAAATATACATATTATATAAATATATATATATATATATATATATTTGTAATTTAGAACAGTGCGGCCAGGCTGCCTCTAGGTACTGACCCTATTATTAAACGACACAAAAGAAGCCCAGACCCAGCCAGCCGCGCGTTCCGCACGGCTGCGCGCGCGGCTGATGGATTCGAAACTGGACGCGGGAAACGACTGCGCGTTCGATTTTCCACCGCGTTGTCGATCACGTTATTCCTCGTGTCTCGACCCTCTCTGCCAGCGCAACGTCCACCGCGAGAAAACCACGAACAACAACCCAGCGTTACGAATGGCGATGGACGCGCGAGGCTGATGGGCGCGCGTTTCTAACAGCGAACGAGCGATGGACGAGACTGGGGACGACGAAGAACGAGGAGAAGAAGAAGAAGAGGAGGTGGAAGAGGAGGAGGAGGAGGAGGAATAGGACACGCAGCGAGTATAGACGAACCTACCTAATTAAAAATGCCGTAGTGAGACCGTTCTATTTATTTAGCGCCTAATTTATTCCGTATCGATCGTTTTGTTGGCGAGGGGAGAGGATCGAAGATACGCGCGTTTTCAGAGCGAAAGGACCACGGGGTGAGTTGGGGAATTGTGTGAGAACGAGGTGTTGGATGGGATCGCTGAGTCGGTTCAGCGATGCTCGGCGACGATTAGAGGATAAACTTTTAGTGATTAACCGGACGGTGATGACTATAAGATTGATATACGTATTTGTGAGCTACGGCGATTGATTATGATACTAGGACGATGATTACGACGTGGTCGATTATGATTATTATTATAATTACAATTATGATTATATTATTGCTGCTAATACTACTATTACGAACAAACGGCGAGCATAGTTTTTATTGTCTTATAAACGTAAACGAATTAATGTAGCGCAGTTGTTTGTTTTTTTCTTTCTCTTCTAAACGCCTGGTAAATTATTATTCTCGCACATAATTATACGAGACATTCCACACTGATTTCTTCTTGTTCTGTGTTATTACTCTCTCTCTCTCTCTCTCTCTCATTCTCTCTCTATCTCTTTCTATCTATCTATCTATCTATCTGTCTATACACTTGTTTTTATCGTCTTTCCTTTTCTTCACTTCTCGTTCGTTGATTTTCTTTTCCGTCGACGGGATGGCGCAAAACATCGAGACAGAAGCATACTACGCCCAGTACGAGGCGAAAATAACGCGTCCATCGATACAGAAGAGAGACGATGGCCTCTCAACGAAATTTCGCGTCCCACTCGCAAAACAGCTGCATTATCGCCACGTGTTTTCTGCCTCCCATCAGAACGCTTGTGTACACGATAGCTTCTCTCAATCTCTGTCTATCTTTCTCTCCTTCTCTTCTCTTCCTCTCTATCTTCGAACGATCTATCAATTTCTCGAAACAGCCGCGTAATTATCTTCGTTCTTCCTGGACGAGAGGCTTCTTTCTTCTCACCCCTTTGACACTCGAGAGAGCGTAGATTCTTGACCAAAACCGACTGTTCCAACTGAGCGCTGTTTCCTCAGACACACGCGACACGATTCACGGTCCTGGAGAACGCAGAAATCGGCGGAAGCGCGTTTTACTGACCCAAATTCAACAGGGTGATCAGATGTTCTGATTCTTTTGGGAACGTCTCGGATATTTTCATTTTTTACCCTGAATTTCGTCGATGGAAACTGGGGACGCTTGTTCGCCTTCGATTTAACACGTTTCGTGCCACGTATGCGACCCACGTTGAATTTTCCTTTCAGATCGCTTGGAATTTTAGCAGAGTAGATGTTTCACCATGTGTTTGATAAAATAATTCCTTAACCCTTTGCACTCGACGCTTTTTTGGTAAAAGTCAGTATTACCAAGCCATTTACGATCAATTTAAAATGTCAGCAATGGAAAGTGTTACCAAGCAATTTACCAACGATAGAAAAATTCTATTTCAGTACAAAAAATTTGGAGAAACAGGCGATTCTAAAAATGTTGCTGTGGAATAAGCTTTTTAACTTTAGCGATGAATTTAAAAAGTCAGCAATAGAAAGTGTTACCAAGCAATTTACCAACGATAGAAAAATTCTATTTCAGTAGAAAAAATTTGGGGAAACACGCGATTCTGAAAAAGTTGCTGTGGAATAAGCTTTTTAATTTTAGCGATCAATTTAAAAAGTCAGCAATAGAAAATGTTACCAAGCAATTTACCAGCGATGGAAAAATTCCATTTCAATAGAAAAAATTAGGGGAAACACGCGATTCTCAAAAAGTTGCTGTGGAATAAGCTTCTAACCTCAGCGATCAATTTCCTCAGAGGCGACACCGAGTGCAAAGTGTTAAAAATTAACTATATTGCTTTGTTGTGTAATACATATAAAAATCTACACCCTTTTCTTTCTAATTACGATTTTGTACTATTGAAAAATCGTAAATCGAACGTCAAAACAAGTTTATTTGATCGTTAAGCGTGTTAACGGAACGTGTTAAGCTTAGAATTTCGCCAGAAGATCTTCTTGAAGAAGAAAATAAAGAAGAAATCGTGATCATCGCGTCGCCAAAGTTATTATCAAGTTTTTACGAAGACCTTCGGTTCGACTATCTTTCGTCTCAAATTTGGGGTCAGAAATCTGGTCACCACGACCTTGAAGGGTCATTTTAAAGAAAACGATCCCACGATCTTGAAGAAACACATTCGCGAGGCAAAAATACACCCGTTTTTGCGTTTTCATTGCCAGAGGGTTCAGAAGCGTGGACGAAACCGCTTTCGCGAGGCAGAGGCCCACGTCTCGAAGCAACCCGATCGATTATCGCGCTGAACACCCGCTAGATGGGAATAAATCAGGATTTCTCGGGTCACATTTGTTACGCGTTGCCGCATAGACGTCGATAATTGTCTCAGAGTAGTTCGAATTATCCTGCGAAGCGTGAGTTTCGTGATCCCCCATTCTTCACGGATTAGTTAGCGAAAGAGACTATTTGAGGTGTCGCGCGATTGTAATTAACGCACTGGCACACTTTGATTAACACTGGGTTTCTCAACGAGTCGTTTTCAACCCTCTGAGAAAAGTTTTCGTTAAACTTTACCTTAAAATATCAAAAATAGTAAAAACTAATTTTATTGAGATTCGTTTTTACTATTTTAACTTCATAATAGATTTATATTTTTTCTGATTAAATACAAAAAGAGGGACATTTCGACTTCTTTGGTATATGTCAACTCATGGTAAATCTAGTGTTAACAAAGAGAGCTGGTTGTTAGTATTGTTAGGTTTACGCAAAGGTTCCGGTCGTTTGTAAAAAAAAGAGACAGTCGAGCACTGTTGGATCAAATATTCAACGCAATCGACCACCAAAATGGTTGAGAGGAGATTAAAAAATGGTACTACTGCGTTTGCACGAGTTGAAGAGAATTTGAAAGCTCGAAGACGTCTACGTCGAACGTGGTTTTAAATATGTAGGTGCAGGTTATCAAATTTCTAGATTGATAATGAAACGTTCTTTCGCGTACAATTTACACGATATACTAAAAAATATTAACTTAATTTAAATTAACAAAAAGATTAATTTAATTTAGATTAACACAAAGATTAACTCAATTTAATGTAAGTAAATATATTTTTTTAAATTAATTTACCGTGCGATTCTAGAACAATTTTCTTTCCATTCTCGTAAGCAAAATATTAATTACATTAACATTTGGATTTTCTTAAAATTAGATTTAAAATATGAACACTGATTTAAATAATCTCAAGTAAATACGATCTTATTTAAAAACAATTGTAACGCTTCGATTTAATAAGTTCTTTTAATGCCAATGAGATACTTATCAACGTGAAGTATTATCGTGGAAGCATTTCGCTGGAACTGAAGTTCTGGACTGAACTCCTTTGCAAACGAAACGGGACTGGAACTTTTGTATAAATTTAATAACGTAGCAACGCGTCGTTTCCTTCTTTTTAAAAGCGCAGAGACGATTTTCGTGCGACTCGATGGCGACATTAAATTTAAATTCCGCCTCGATGAAAGACGATGGATGACCACGACGATCTCTGCTGAACGATCAGCATCGTGTATCTCTCAGGTTTCGCGAGACGTTCGACACCTGGCGATCGATGGATCGCCCAAACAAACTGCCATTTAATGTTACTAATTAAGCGACCATAACGAACTGACGGACGCGTTACTCTCTGTATCGTGTCTGAATTCGTGGATCAAGCAATCCCCAACCTGCGAGAAAGGAAGAAGTAAAAAATCACCTTTTGCCTTGTCTTCGACGAGCACCAGTCGAAACGCACCGATCTCTAGCGATCGCAACTACCCATTTTTCGCATCTATTTTCCATTTTCATAGGGAGCACCACTCCCTTCGTCACGGTTCCTCCTTTTACGAAGGGACGCGCGACTATTTTCAAACCTCCCGCCATTACGTGCCCGAATACAGTGGAACCTCGCTTAACGAGTGTCTCGCATAGTGAGCAAAGTGAATTGGAGAGAAATGGATTCTTTAATGAGCGACGTTTCGCGAAATGTTCTCAAAATAATTATTAAGTGTTCTGCAAAGAATTTTGAAATTGAGGTCGAAGTACAGTAAAACATTATCCGTTTTTATGCGTTTCACGCGATTTAAAACAACTCTCAAAGCAAATTGTAACTAAAAACCGAAATTTACTTTAGTGTTACTTAAAAATTTGGAACTTGAAAAGTGTTTTGCAAAGAATTATGAAATTGAGGTTGAAGTACAGTAAAACAATGTCTACTTTTATGCGTTTCATGCCATTTTAAATTATTCTCAAAGCAAATTGTAACTAAAAATCGAAACTTACTTTAATGTTACTTAAAAATTTTAGGACTTAAAAAGTGTTCTGCAAAAAATTATGAAATTGAGATTGGAATACAATAAAACGTTGTCTAATTTTATGTTTTTCACGCAATTTAAAACAACTTTCAAAGGGAAGTGTAACTAAAAACCGAAATTTACTTTGTTACTTGAAAAATTTGAAACTTGAAATGTTTTGCAAAAAATTATGAAATTGAAGTCAAAGTATAGCAAAATATTGTCCACTTTTATGCGTTTTACGCGATTTTAAAGAATTCTCAAAAGGAATTATAACTAAAATCCGAAATTTACTTTAGTGTTACTTATAAATTTTGGAAATTAAAAAAGTATTCCCAAAAAAATTATGAAATTGAGTTCAAAGTACAGTAAAACAATGTCAGCTTTTATGTGTTTCGTGCCATTTTAAATTACTCTCAAAGCAAATTGTAACTAAAAACCGAAATTTACTTTAGTGTTATTTAAAAATTTCAGAACTTAAAAAGTGTTCTGCAAAAAATTTGAAATTGAGATTGAAGTATAACAAAATATTGTCTGCTTTTATGCGTTTTACGCGATTTAAAACAATTCTGAAAAGAAATTATAACTAAAAACCGAAATTTAGTCTAATGTTCCTTAAAAATTTCAGAACTTAACCCTTTGCACTCCAAATTATTTTTCAATTTTCTTGCCAACAACTCTACTATTTAAATTATTTTCTATTTCAATTTTATTTCAATGAAACAGCTCTACCACCACATTTGTAAACAATTTTATTTACTAATTCTATTAAATATAACTCTCAAACTATGTCGTATTTTATATTTATGAAACATATTTATTTCTTTTTTTTATTTACTGACGACGAGTCAAACTCGACAAACGAGTGCAAAGGGTTAAAAAGTGTTCCACGATGAGAGAAGTTTTGGAAACGCTGGTCTAGAATCTTAACTAGTGGCCCAGAAAGGAGAAGTCTCCTCTTCTTCTTTATTCAATAATAATGCGGTGTCACGTTTTCGCCAAATTTTGAAGCGTCGACAAAAGCAAATGTCTCTAAATAGCTTTTCAGTAAAAAAGAATTAGGTACGCGTCATAAATTCATAAATAATAAAGTACATAATTAACACCTTCCGTGCCAAACCGATTTTTTAAGGCTTTCACTTGCTTTACGATTGCCATTTTTTTGTTTCTGACGTATGCGTTGCAATGATTAAAATAGTGCAAAAATCATAATTATTAAAAAAAAAGTGGTTAGTTTAAGATGAGTAAGAAAAAAAAAGCAATAAATTAATTTTTTGAGGAATTAGTTTAACAAATAACTGGTCGAATATTATTTTATTAAGCGAGTCGCAGTCTTGCGCATAATATTTTTTTATGATGTCTATGTTAGTTTAAAATATTACACATAATTATAATAAACATAATATTTAATATTATTTGTTATATTTAATATTTGATATCAGATAAATTTAATATATTTAATATATTTAATATTATTCATTATGTTACAAATTTGCATACAATCACAAAGGGATATTATGATGAACTATGTCAAAGCATGGCAAACGTAAATTTGGTTTATCGATACAACTATCACAAAACGTCGCAATTTTTACAGTAAAGTTTCTTGCTCTTTTAGAGATCGGAAACCTAATATTTTAACGTTTCTTTTGTAACAAATTTTGCAGCGTCTTCTTATTGTCAAACAAATTGCAGTAAAAAAATGACTATCACAATCTGACAAACGCAGCAACGATAGTATGAAGATGCCAATAATTAACTGCATAATAAATTTTTTAAAAAATTGTGCGTGTACTTATGTACGCGTGTTAGAAGTTATATTTCATTGTCGTGATTAAAATGATTTTTAATTTGCACAAGAAAAATTTATTGAAGTAAAATAATGAAGGAATGGAGTTGTATAAGAAAAAATATTTTTTTTTATACAAAGTAAGATAAAAATTTTGTTGCATTATGTAATACAATTATTATTAATTCGTTTTATTACTTAGTACAATTATTAGTGATTTATTTTGTTATTTGATGCAATTATTATTAGTTTATTTTATCTTTTAATACAATTATTATTCAATTTAATATGTAGTGCAATTATTATTCATTTTATTATTTAATTCAATTATTATTATTCATTTTACTATTTAATATAATTATTATTGATTCATTTTATTTTCTAATAAAATTATTACTAATTCATTTTGTTATTTAAAGCAATTATCGTTTGTCATCATTAATACTTATAACTATCGAACGATTTAAATAATATTCACCAATATTCAATATCAATGGCTACTTTATATAATTAATAAACGCATACGTAATTTTTTTTAGTATTCAAATAAAACACGTGTTGCACATTGATAAACATCTATACAAATAGTATAAAATAGTGAAATACACTTATCAAAATTAAGCAGCTTCATAGTGTAGACTCTGTATTACTCATCATTTTTTCATAACGCGTCTAAAGAAGTATAACTTCAAAAATTCTTCATTTTACAATGAGAATATCCAATGACTCGAACGAAAAGAAGAAACTTGTTTGCGGCATGGAACGTGTTAAATCGAAATCACATTCAAAATTTATCTCGTATAGAAGAAAAGTTAAAGCTGATTTCGCTTCTTAAAAATTCATTGATAAATAATTTTCTTTAAACAAACGTTGCATATAAAAAAATTTGGAATATTTTTCGCACAGAACGCATTATTGTATTTCACATTTATTCGGTATGGAAGAAAATTAAGGCTGATTTCGCTCTTTAAAAATTCATTAATAAATAATTTTCTTTAAACAAACGTTGCATACCAAAAAATTTGGAATATTTTTCGCACAGAACGCATTATTGTATTTCACATTTATTCGGTATGGAAGAAAATTAAGGCTGATTTCGTGCTTTAAAAATTCATTAATAAATAATTTTCTTTAAACAAACGTTGCATACAAAAAGTTTTGAATATTTTTCGCACAGAACGCATTATTGTATTTCACATTTATTCGGTATGGAAGAAAATTAAGGCTGATTTCGCTCTTTAAAAATTCATTAATAAATAATTTTCTTTAAACAAACGTTGCATACTAAAAAATTTGGAATATTTTTCGCACAGAACGCATTATTGTATTTCACATTTATTCGGTATGGAAGAAAATTAAGGCTGATTTCGTTCTTTAAAAATTCATTAATAAGTAAATTTCTTTAAATAAACATTGCGTACAAAAAGTTTTGAATACTTTTCGCATAGAACTCGTCATCGTACTTCACATTTATCCGGTATAAAAGAAAAGTTAAGAATAATTTCGCTCCTTAATAATTCATTAATAAGTAATTTTCTTCAACCCTTTGCGCCCGAAAGGCACTGTGTTTAATACAGCAATTCGAGTTTCTCATCGACTAATTTTAAGTTTCGAAGTGGCACGAAAATGAAATTTAAAAGGTGAAATTATCTTGAGAGAAGATGGAATTGATTTTCAACTGTTGAAAAACGAGATCGATTGTATTCATTAAAAAATTAGCGACCGAAAAAGTCGTCGAGTGCAAAGAATTAAGTTTGGAAAGCCAACAAAAATAAATTTAAAAGGTGAAATTATCTCGAGAGAAGATGGAATTGATTTTCAACTGTTGAAAAACGAGATCGATTGTATTCATTAAAAAATTAGCGACCGAAAAAGTCGTCGAGTGCAAAGAATTAAGTTTGGAAAGCCAGCAAAAATAAATTTAAAAGGTGAAATTATCTCGAGTGAAGATGGAATTGATTTTCAACTGTTGAAAAAACTTAAATCAATAATAAAGAAGATGATGTGCCATCGAAAAGGTCATTGAGTGCAAAGGGTTGAATAAACATCTCGTACAAGAAATTTCGAATATTCCTCGCACAGAACTCGTAATCGTATTTCACATTTATGCGGTGTAGAAGAAAAGTTAAGAATAATTTCGCTGCTTAATAATTCACTAATAAGTAATTTTCTTCAACCCTTTGCGCTCGAAAGGCACTGTGTTTCATACAGCAATTTGAATTTCTCATCGACTAATTTTAACTTTCGAAGTCGTACGAAAATGAAATTTAAAAGGTGAAATTATCTCGAGTGAAGATGGAATTCATTTTTAACTGTTGAAAAAACTTAAATCAATAATAAAGAGGATGATGTGCCATCGAAAAGGTCGTCGAGTGCAAAAGGTTAAATAAACCTCTCGTACAAGAAATTTCGAATATTTTTCTCACAGAACTCGTGATCGTATTTCACATAAATTTAAATGAGTAAACTAAACGAGTGCATCGCAAGATCCTCGAACGAATCACGCTCGTTACGCGAGCTTCCACTGTGCTTCGACCATTTTTTATAGAGCGCTCCTGCGATCGGTCGATTTCGTTTCCGTTTCAGAATTAGCGACGTGTAAACTCTTGGACTAATTGTAAAGTAACGTGATGTCACAGCAAAGTACGAGGTTAAATAAATTATTTAAAAACGTTACGCTCTTATTGGTGTCCTGTCTGCGAGAAAAGCCAAGCATCCGCCATGGCTGGCTCTCATTTTCCATTGTTTCTTTCACGACCAGGAACAGAGTTCCCTTTCATCGCGATTTCCTTCTCCGCGTTTACTTTCGCTGCGTTTATCGAGGATAATTGAAACATCGCGGTCCTCGAAACATCTTCGAGAATGAGATCGACACGAGGGATGAGCGATTGTCTGAAGCTATGAGAACGAGAATGAAAGAATGAGAATATTAAAAAAAAAATATATATATATATACACGCGTATAGTATCTGTGTGTTCTCTGATGAAAATAATTGAAGCCATTCTCATTTTCAACGACTTAGCCCAGTCTGATTCACCGTTTCGATAATAAGTTCTGCTTGAACCCTTTGCGCTCCTTTGTCGAGCGTGACTCCACATCGTTAAATAAGAAAAAGAAACAAATATAAATTAGAACAAAGTTTCTGAGCTATGTTTAATATAATTAGTAAGCATAATTGTTTACAGCATAATTCTTTTAACTGTTAGCAGTCGAGTGACTGTCTTTCGAAGCAAATTTCAAATGAAACACTTTAAATAGCAGAGTTGGCGATGAAATTGAGAAATAATTCAGAGTGCAAAGGGTTAAGTGTGCTTCACGGGTGAAGAAAATCTCTGGTCTTCGAAAGTATTCCTATCGTTTGAACAGTTTACGTAGATGTTAATTTCTTAGACGTTTTCTGAGTCCACGAAACGTGCTACATCCACTCGATTGTTTTATGTATTTCGGGACAATTGAATATATTTCTACGAAACTCAAAATGTACGCTGCTTATTGCTCTAACACGGTGGTTCTCAATCTTTTTGAAACCTTTGAACGCTAAACTGTGATATTTTGTTGCGTGAAATATTTAAGGAAAAAATTTGTTTGTAACATTTTGTTTTTGGAACAGTTTTTAATTGTGTAATTAATTTTCTCGTGGAACACTTGAAGTGGCTTTAAGAAGCATCGGTGTTCCGCGGATTAAGAACCACTGGTGTAACATAATCATCCCAAATTAACGTCAAAGTAATTCCAGTTACCACCGCAAGCAATCAAGTCTTGGGTTATTATCAAGAAACGCGTGAAACTGAAGGAATCTGTTAACACTTTGCACTTGGATGTCTCCTCTGAGGAGATATCAGAAATTGATTAATGATGAAGGAGGTTAAAGTTATTCCATCGCAATTTTTTCAGAAATGCATGTTTTTCTTAAGTTTTTTATTGAAATGGAAATTTTCTATTGTTGGGAGACGTTAGCAATAAGAAACTATTGCTAAAAAATTGCTAAAATATTACTATTTAACTAAAATTATTTAATAATAAATTATTTAATAATAGTACATAAAAAACGATCAGTATGGAATTAATTATTGGTTATAGTATCATTACGTTCAGTATAAAATTAATACACGAACAATGTAAAGCAGAAAAGAACACAATATTAAAACCATTTCATTATAAAACAAATTCATCACGGTAATTATTGGCTTCATACGTTATTGGATGATTAAAAGATAATTAAAATCTGAATAATGGATCCTCTGGATAAGTTTAAAAATTATTAAATAAAGTTTTGGATAACGATTAGACTTAGCTATGTATAAATAGTGAAAGGCAACAAATTAAATGGTCAGTATTTAAATATATTTTCGATTAGTATTTAAATCTACTTCGATCAGTATTTAAATCAACTTTTGGTCAGTATTTTGTTACCAAAAAATCAATATAAAAATACTAAATGATCAGTACACAAATAGCACATAACAATACATAAAAAACGTCAATATAAAATTAATAAACAGACAATGTAAAACAGAAAAAGCACAGTATTAAAACCATTTCATTATAGAAAAATATCCTTATAAGTAAATCAAACAGATATAGTTTTATTTTTTATATATTAAATCAAATTGTGGCTAAATTATAACTGGTTAAATTATTTTTCATTTCTGACACTTAATAAATAATAACAAAAAAATATATATATAATGTTTAAATTTAAAATGTAATACTGACAAAAAAGAATTCAAATACTGGCCAGTAAAATACAAGCAATAATAAAATGTTAATGCAAATAACTTGGTATATTTACAGTGGCAGTTGAATTATCAAAACCAATCGTGATACACGTCGTTCGAGTAATTGAATATTTCGGTTAATCGACTGGGTTGCTTTCATATAAAAGGGGATCATTTATTTTGAAGCAATTCATAAATGTCCGTAATTTATCAAGATTCTATTCTGTGGATATTGGAAAATTGATGCCATCTTCATCGCGCTCTGCCGATCCGCGCTTTTCGTACACAGTTTTTGTATGCAAATTATGCGAATGGATGTCATCCTATTTTAATAAATCAATACAGTCAGTCATCAACTTACGCGATTTAAGAAAAAAGAAAATCAGCCAGTTATGGCACTCGAAGCAATCATTTATAAATTAGATTTCGAGAATAACTGAATATTTTTTTTCTTGTGTTAGCATACCATTCAAGTAGCTTTTTACATGAAATTTAACTACAATCAATCCTCAATTTACGCGATTTCGACTTATACGATTTAAAAAAAGAATGAAAATTAATGTTTCTATGATCCAAGATGGATTAGTTGGTCTCAAAGCTGAAAATTCTGATCCTGAGGGATCTGCGAAAGTTACAAAAGCAGTGAATAATTATATATATAAATCAGGAAATTAGAGATGCAAAATTTGTGAAAGAATCTGAGAATTCGAAGTTTCACGATATTTTTGTGCAGTTTTTAAAATTAGGGATGCAGAAAAAATGCAGGTATTATAAAAGAATGTGAGAATTTGAAGTTTCAGGATATTTTTTCGCAATTTGTAAATTATGGATGCAGAGAAAACGTAAAATTGGTGAAAGAATCTGAGAATTTGAAGTTTCAGAATATTTTCACGTAATTTGTAAATTAGGAATGCAGAAAAGACGCAGATATTATAAAAAATCTGAGAATTTGAAGTTTCAGGATATTTTCACGTAATTTGGAAATTAGGGATGCAGAAAAGAAGCAGAATTTGTAATCTAATCTGCGAACTTGAAGTTTCAGAATATTTTCACGTAATTTGGAAATTAGGGATGCAGAAAAGAAGCAGAATTTGTAAACTAATCTGGGAACTTGAAGTTTCAGAATATTTTCACGTAATTTGGAAATTAGGGATGCAGAAAAGACGCATATATTATGAAAGAACCTGAGAATTTGAAGTTTCAGGATAGTTTTCTGCAATTTGCAAATTAAAGTTGCAGAAAAGAGATAAGGTAAGTTAAAAACTGTATAAATAAAATTTCACTTCTGAAATCCACTTTTGCAAGGCTTCGAAACTAAAAATCAGTCGACGAAAAATTCGAGTTACTGCATGAAACGCATTGTCTATAAGAATTTGTTAAAAAACATGAGAACTTGAAGTTTCAGTACATTTCTGTGCAATTTGTAAATTAGAATTCCAGAAAAGAAATAAGAAACGTAAAAAAATAAGATTTCGCTTTTGAAATCCACTTTTGCAGGGCTTCGATACTTAAAATCTGTCGATGAAAAGCTCAATTTGTTGCATAAAACGCGTTGTCTATAAAAATTTATTAAAAAACATGAGAACTTGAAGTTTTAGAATATTTCTGTGCAATTTGTAAATTAGAATTCCAGAAAAGAATTAAGAAACTTCAAAAAACGTAAAAAAATAAGATTTCACTTCTGAAATCCACTCTCTTAAGGCTTCGAAACTAAAAATCGGTCGACGAAAAACTCAATTTGCTGCATAAAACGCGTTGTCTATAAAAATTTGTTAAAAAACATGAGAACTTGAAGTTTCAGAACATTTCTGTGCAATTTGTAAATTAGAATTCCAGAAAAGAAATAAGAAACGTCAAAAAACGTAAAAAAATAAGATTTCACTTCTGAAATCCACTTTCTTAAGGCTTCGAAACTAAAAATCGGTCGACGAAAAACTCGATTTGCTGCACGAAACGCTGTTTGAGGCGACTGAAAGTGGCCTCTCGAGCGCCTCATCTTCACACGAAACACCCAAAAACAGTCAAAAAATGGAACACTAACAGCTCTGAAACTGCTGTACCACAAACTTCTCCACAAATTCTCCACAAGATGCGTTCTTCAAACGATTTCTTTCGATCAATTCTTTTCGAATTTATACTTATTTCGAAGTTCCTCAAAGTCTTGCACCCTGCATTGTCATCGCAACCCTTTGCAACAGTTGCGAATGATTGAAACCACACGAAACAAGTGGTGGCACGAGCGTAAAAGAGTACGCGTTCGCGTGAAATTTCTCAGCAAGAAGCGACCGATCGACTTGATAAACTGTCGTGCACGTGAAAATAAACGAAAGCTGAACGCAAAGGGGGAATCGATCACTTCCATTTTCCAGCTCGATTGCGGAGACGGAAAAAAACATCCACTTTTCCCCTTTTCCTCTCGCTATAAAAAAAAAAAGTAACCCCTGGCCGTGTTTTCTCCTATGTCGCTATGTTTACACCGCTATAAAGGTGGGATAAAATGTAAAAAATAACCACTTCTCGCATTATCGCTCGCAGCGTCGACATAAATGTCGCGCGGGCGTGGTTGGATCTCTACGTTCCTTTTTTCGTTTTATTAATTTTACAAACGAGCCTCGAAGCAAAAAATTCCATCCTCCGATAAAGGGTTTAAAAGGTACAGTTTTTCATTTTTTAGAATTGGACTTTATGGAGTTTATTTTGATTGGAGTTTAATTAAGGATTCGAAGATTTATTTGGAAAGAACACTTCAGATACCAGATTACGTTTTTTGAAGACAGTGTTAAGAGTTAGCGTTGGACGAGTTTCTTGGTTGGGCGAAGTAAATAGCTAAAATGGCAATATTTTAGATATTATTTAGCAATAGTTTCTTATTGCTAATGTAACAATGTTTTAGCAATTTTTTAAAAGTAGCTTCTTATTGCTAAAGTAGCAATATTTTAGCAATTTTTTAAAAGTAGCTTCTTATTGCTAAAGTAGCAATATTCTAACACTTTTTTAGCAAAAGTTTCACATTGCTAAAATAGCAATATTTTAATAATCTTTTAGCAATATTTTAACAATTTTTTAGCAATATTTTAGCAATTTTTTAGCAATAGATTCTTATTGCTAAAATAGCAATATTTTAGACATTATTTAGTAATAGTTTCTTATTGCTAAAGTAGGTTTTTTTAGCTATTTTTTGGTAATAGTAAAATATTGCTAAAATAGCAATATTCTCACACTTTTTTAGCAAAAGTTTCTTAGTGCTAAAACAGCAATATTTTAACAATTTTTTAGCAATAGATTCTTATTGCTAAAATAGCAATATTTTCGCCTTCTTTTAGCAATAGTTTCTTATCGCTATAATAGCAATATTTTAGTAATTTTTTAGCAATAGATTCTTATTACTAAACTAACAATATTTTAGTAATTTTTTAGCAATAGTTTACTATTGCTATTTTACATTTTTTAACAATAGTTTCTTAGTGCTAAAGTAGCAATATTTTAGCAATTTTTAGGAATAAAACTCTACTAACACCTCCTAGCAAAAGAAAATTTCCATTTCAGCAAAAAACTTTAGCGAAACATGCATTTCTCAAAAAGTTGCGATGGAATAAATTCAACCTCCTTCATCGCTAATCAACGCAAAGGGTTAGAAGTCATATTTTGATTAATTTTTGCTCACAGCAAAAAAAGATCGCCAACCTTTGATTTAAGATATGACTAATGACTAAGTTTTGAAATGAGTCGATATTTACAAAAGATAGTAATTGTAACTATAGCTCATGAAATAGTAAGTTGGCATCCAACAGTGTCGAACAAGGTGAGTATTTCCTTCCTACTATTGAAAGCAATCATTAAGTTTTCTTAACTAAAATATTCATTAGTGATTCGTTGCTGATTACAGAAAGTACCAAGTTTATTAAAAATAAGAAATTGTTTAAGAAAGAAAGAATCACGTCAGAAGATTATTTTAAATATTTAGTAACAAATTTGCGTCGATTTTTATCTTATCAAATAGTGTAGAATTTGAAAGCATTTATAGTATAGTTCTGAAGGAATCATCCAATTTTATTAAATATTCATCAGTGATTTGTTACTGATTACAGAGAGTACCAAAGTTTATAAAAAATGAGAAATTGTTCGAAGAAGAAAGAATCGTGTGAATTCAATATTCTAAATCCATTTACGTCAATTGTTTTCTTATCAAATAATGTAAAATTTGAAAGCATTTGTAGTATAGTTCTGAAGAAATCACCAATTTTATTAACTAAAATATTCATCAGTGATTCGTTGCTGATTACAGAAAATACCAAAGTTTATAAAATATGAGAAATTATTTGAGAAAGAAAGATTCGTGTCAATAAAATATTCTAAATCCATTTACGTTAATTGTTTTCTTATCAAATAATGTAAAATTTGAAAGTATTTGTAGTATAGTTATGAAGGAATCATCAAATTTATTAACTAAAATATTCATCAGTGATTCGTTGCTGATTACAGAAAATACCAAAGTTTATAAAAAATGAGAAATTATTGGAAGAAGAAAGAATCGTGTGAATAAAATATTCTAAATCCATTTACGTCAATTGTTTTCTTATCAAATAACGTAAAATTTGAAATTAATTGTAGTATATTTGTGCTGAAATCATCAAATTTATTAAAAAAAATATTCATCAGTAATTCGTTGCTGATTACAAAAAGTACCAAAATTTATTAAAAATGAGAAATTGTTCGAAGAAGAAAGAATCGTGTGAATAAAATATTCTAAATCCATTTACGTCAATTGTTTTCTTATCAAATAACGTAAAATTTGAAATTAATTGTAGTATATTTGTGCAGAAATCATCAAATTTATTAAAAAAAATATTCATCAGTAATTCGTTGCTGATTACAAAAAGTACCAAAATTTATTAAAAATGAGAAATTTCTCGAGAAAGAAAGAATCGTGTCAATAAAATATTCTAAAAGCATCGATTGTTTTCTCGTGAAGCGGTGTAAAATTCGAAAGCATTTATAGGATAGATCTGAAATTAACGACGAAACAGCGCACGATAAACCGATGTAATCACACGTTCATTAACCACTGTTCGTCCAACGAGTGGTATACAAACAAGTGAGTAATTGTTTCGAAATTAATCGGACCTAAAAGGGAGCAATTAAGTTTCTTGCTTCGATGGGAACGGTCGATGATCGCAGGCAGATTGGAAGTCAATGGCTGAATTGGAACGAACCGAATTTACGAGATAATTGTCCGGCTGATTAGAAAAGAAACATGGCTACTGCTTCAGCGTCCCAACTTCCACTTCCGTTCCAAAGTACCTATTAATCCTTTGCGCTCGACGACCTTTCCGATCGTGCATCGTGTTTTCTATCGCTAATTTCTTCGTTAATGCAACTAATCTCGTTTTTCAACAGTTGAAAGTCAATTTCATCTTCATTCGAGCAAATTTCGCATTTCAAATTCATTTTTGTGGGGCTTTGAAACTTAATTCTTTGCACTCGACGACTTTCTCGATTGCACATCTTGTTTTCTATCGCTAATTTCTTCGTTAATGCAACTAATCTCATTTTTCAACAGTTGAAAGTCAATTTCATCGCCACTTGAGCTAATTTTATCTTCCAAATTCATTTTTGCAGGGCTTCGAAACTTAATTCTTTGCACTCGACGACTTTTTCGATCGTGCATCGTGTTTTCTATCGCTAATTTCTTCGTTAATGCAACTAATCTTGTTTTCCAACAGTTTGCAATCAATTTCATCTTCACTCGAGCTAATTTTATCTTCCAAATTCATTTTTACAGTCCTTCGCGACGTAATTCTTTGCACTCGACGACTTTTTCGATAGCGCATCATTTTTTTCTATCGCTAATTTCTTTGTCAATGCAACTAATCTCGTTTTTTAACAATTGAAAATCAATTTCATCTTCATTAGAGCTAATTTTATCTTTCAAATTCATTTCTGCAAGGCTTCGAAACTTAATTCTTTGCACTTGACGACTTTTTCGGTTGTGCATCGTGTTTTCTATCGCTAATTTCTTCGTTAATGCAACTAATCTCGTTTCTCAACAGTTGAAAATCAATTTCATTGACGAAGTCTCGCCTGTGAAATTAAAGTTCCAAAATCAACTTTGTATCATTGTTTAAAAAAGGAAGTTTTTGAATCGCATCTCATCGACTGAAAAAAAATGATTGTATCAAGTAATTATGTAAGTAATAAAGTTTTGGCTTTTTTGCAATGGTTAGTCAAACTTTTATTTTGTTTTTAATATTCTTGAGTCCCTAAAATTAATCCTTAGTCTCGAATACCACTGTTAAATTAAAATGGGATTCTTTGAAATGCATCTCATCGATAGAAAAAAATAATTAATTTGAGTAATTATGAAAATAATAAAGTTTTGTTTTTGTTGCAACGGTTTGTGAAACTTGTATTATATTTTTAATGTTTTTAAGTTCCAAATAACACTGTTAAATTAAAATGGGATTCCTTAAAACACATTTCATCGATTGAAAAAAATAATTAATTTGAGTAATTATAAACATAATAAAGTTTCGGTTTTTTTGCAATGGTTAGTCAAACTTTTATTTTGTTTACAGATTCTTAAGTCCTTAAAATTGATCCTTAGTCTCGAATAACACTGTTAAATTAAAATAGAAATCTTATTTTAATAATTTTTTACAAGCTATCAAAAATAGTTAATAAATGTTAATTTTCAAACAAATTTCGTGCGAAATGGGACTTTTATATTAGAACAAAGGGAGTTTTTTGTTGCACACTAATTTACAAACACGTAGTTGTACGTCTAGAATAGCAATTAATGAATTTCTGATCGTCGTGACTATGACTTTTTTCAGTCATTTGGCTATCGCAATTAAGCGAATTTCAAAGTACGTAATTAACCTCTATAATGTTATTCTAGATGTCGATGACGATCGTGATATGACGAGAGTGGTAATGATGCTCGAGCTTCTGGATATTGACGTAGACACGAAGTACTAAATAATCATTGATTCCTGCTTCAAATTCATTACGGTAATTATTGGCTTCATGCGTTATTGGATCATTAAAAGATATGATATTGAAATCTCAATAATGAATCCTCTGAATATGTTCAAAAATAATGAAACAAAAATTTTGGATAACGATTAGACTTAGCTATGTATAAATAATGATAGGCGACAAATTAAATGGTCAATATTTAAATTTATTTTCGATTAGTATTTAATTTTGGATAACGATTAGACTTAGCTATGTATAAATAATGATAGGCGACAAATTAAATGGTCAATATTTAAATTTATTTTCGATTAGTATTTGAATCTACTTTGATCGGTATTTAAATCATTTTTTCAATCGCACATCGTGTTTTCTATCGCTACTTTTTTTATGAATACAACCGATTTCATTTTTCAACAATTGAAAATCAATGTCATCTTCATTCAAGCTAATTTTATCTTCCAAATTCATTTTAGCTGGGCTTCGAAACTTAATTCTTTGCACTCGACGACTTTTTCGATCGCGAATCGTGTTTTCTATCGCTAATTTTTTTATGAATACAATCGATTTCGTTTTTCAGCAGTTGAAAATCAATTTCATCTTCATTCAAGCTAATTTTATCTTCCAAATTCATTTTAGCTGGGCTTCGAAACTTAATTCTTTGCACTCGACGACTTTTTCGATCGCGAATCGTGTTTTTTATCGCTAATTTTTTTATGAATACAATCGATTTCGTTTTCCAGCAGTTGAAAATCAATGTCATCTTCATTCAAGCTAATTTTATCTTCCAAATTCATTTTAGCTGGGCTTCGAAACTTAATCCTTTGCACTCGACGACTTTTTCGATCGCGAATCGTGTTTTCTATCGCTAATTTTTTTATGAATACAATCGATTTCGTTTTTCAGCAGTTGAAAATCAATTTCATCTTCACTCGAGCTAATTTCACTTTTGAAATCCATTTTCGTGGGGCTTCGAAACTTAAAATCAGTCGATGAGAAACTCGAGCTGTCGTATGAAAGGCAATGGCGACTGAGAGTAGCCTCTCAAGAACAAAGGGTTAAATCAACTTTTGGTCAGTATTTTGTTATCAAAGAATCAATATAAAAATACTAAACGATTAGTACATAAATAGCACATAATAATACATAAAAAACGGTTGGCATGGAATTAATTATTGATTATAATATCATTACGGTCAGTATAAAATTAATACACGAACAATGTAAAGCAGAAAAGAACACAATATTACAAACATTTCATTATAAAACAAATTCATCACGGTAATTATTGGCTTCATACGTTATTGGATGATTAAAAGATAATTAAAATCTGAATAATGGATCCTCTAGATAAGTTTAAAAATTCTTAAACAAAGTTTTGGATAACGATTAGACTTAGCTATGTATAAATAGTGAAAGGCAACAAATTAAATGCTCAATATTTAAATTTATTTGCGATTAGTATTTAAATCTACTTCGATCAGTATTTAAATCAACTTTTGATCAGTATTTTGGTACCAAAAAATCAATATAAAAATACTAAACGATCAGTACACAAATAGCACATAACAATACATAAAAAACGTCAGTATAAAATTAATAAACAGACAATGTAAAGCAGAAAAAGCACAGTATTAAAACCATTTCATTATAGAAAATAAATTACGTTTAAAAATGTCTTTATAAGTAAAACAAACAGATATATTTTTATTTTTTATATATTAAATCAAATTATGGCTAAATTATAGCTGGTTAAATTATTTTTCATTTCTGACACTTAATAAATAATAACAAAAAAATATATATATATAATGTTTAAATTTAAAATGTAATACTGACAAAAAAGAATTCAAATACTGGCCAGTAAAATGCAAGCAGTAATAAAATGTTAATGTTTGCCACATGATTGATTGTGCAAATAACTTGGTATATTTACAGTGGCAGTTGAATTATCGAAACCAATCGTGATACACGTCGTTCGAGTAATTGAATATTTCGGTTAATCGACTGGGTTGCTTTCACATAAAAGGGGATCATTTATTTTGAAGCAATTCATAAATGTCAGTAATTTATCAAGATTCTATTCTGTGGATATTGGAAAATTGATGCCATCTTCATCGCGTTCTGTTGATCCTCGCTTTTCATACACAGTTTTTGTACGCAAATTATGCGAATGGATGCCATCCTATTTTAATAAATCAATACAGTCAGTCATCAACGTACGCGATTTAAGAAAAAAGAAAATCAGCCAGTTATGGCACTCGAAGCAATCATTTATAAATTAGATTTCGAGAATAACTGAATATTTTTTTTCTTGTGTTAGCATACCATTCAAATAGCTTTTTACATGAAATTTAACTACAATCAATCCTCAATTTACGCGATTTCGACTTATACGATTTAAAAAAAGAATGAAAATTAATGTTTCTATGATCCAGGATGGATCGAAGTTGGTTTCGAAGCTCAAGAATCTAATCCTGAACGATCTGCGAAAGTTACAAAAGCAGTGAATAATGATATATATAGATCAATAAATTAGAGATGCAGAAAAAACGCAGAATTTGTGAAAGAATCTGAGAATTTGAAGTTTCAGGATATTTTTGTGCAGTTTTTAAAATTAGGGATGCAGAAAAGACGCAGGTATTATGAAAGAATCTGAGAATTTGAAGTTTCAGGATATTTTTGTGCAATTTGTAAATTAGGGATGCAGAAAAGAAGCAGAATTTGTGAAATAATCTGCGAACTTGATGTTTCAAGATATTTTCACGTAATTTGGAAATTAGAGGTGCAGAAAAGATGTAAATATTATAAAAGAATCTGAGAATTTGAAGTTTCAGAATATTTTCACATAATTTGTAAATTAAAGATGCAGAAAAGAAGCAGAATTTGTAAAATAATCTGCGAATTTGAAGTTTCGAGATATTTTTATGCAATTTTTAAAATTTACAAAATCAAAAGTTACAAAACCAGTGAATAATGACATTGCACGCTAAACTTTAACCCTTTGCACTCCAAGTTATTTTTCAATTTAGTTACTAACAACTCTACTATTTAAAATATTTTATTAGAAATTTACTTCTAAAACACAGCTCCTCGCTGCTACTTGCAAACAATTTAATCACAATCTAATACATACAGTCTCTCGCGTTATAATAAACAACTTGCGTTCAAATACCAGTGCAATTTGAATTTCTAAACACGAATCACGTTGATCAGAAACTACCACAGCAATAAACGTGTCAGTAAGCTCAAGTGCAAAACGATTAAACGAAGAACACCTGATGTACGAGTCCCAAGGAACGTGAATCCAAAGCAGACGGGCAAAGTGAAAGTGAAATACTCTCGAGTCCATTCGAGACCTCGAGACTTTCTCCCAGCGTTCGTTCCTCGACCACTTCCGTTGCTTCTGATTGAAGTCTCGAGACTCGTGGCTGCTGCGAACTTTATTTATATTTACGCAAACGTTGTCGCTTAGCTACTCTACCGTGTCGCGGTTTCAATTAATAGAATCGAGATCTCGAAGCGTGGGAAGCGAAAATAGGTTCTGTTCAGTGCGCACGGAATAGATAGATTTATCTATTATGGGCTTCAAGCGGTTTTTTAGTCACGCTTTAATATTTAGGGGTATAATAATCGTTGTTTGTTGATTTTAATATGTTTCATTGGAATGTATGACTAGTTGTGAACTATACTGTTTTGAATGTGTTTAAAGAATGTGTAACCTGAAGAGTCAGGGTGGATGTCTGATTTGAATTCTGATGTTCTGCGTGATTCCCATCAAATATAAGGCATGTGATGGGAGTGGCTTATTCAGGCAAGACAAATGGATTTGTTGATTGCAATGTTACGAATTTTGGTGAGGGAAGCAGACGTCAAAATTGATTGGTTGCATAGAATTGTTAGAGAAATGGTTAAAAATGAGAAAGAGAAATGAAAAACAAAATATCACTAGCAGGTACCAAGTGCAACTTTTCGCGTGTCTTAAGCATCGAGCAAAAGCTACTGCTAAAACAGTATTGTGGCAATTGTTTCTATTGCTAACGTCTCTCAGCAATAGAAAATTTCCATTTCAATAGAAAACTTGAGAGAAACATGCATTTCTCAAGAAGCTTAACATCCTCCATCACTGATCAATGCTGATGCAAAGGGTTAATATTGCTACTTTAGCAATAGTTTCCACATTAATATTTCTACTTTAGTTATAGTTTCTATATTAAGATTGCTACTTTAGCAATAGTTTCCACATTAATATTGCTACTTTAGCTATAGTTTTTATATTAATACTGCTACTTTAGCAATAGAAACTATTACTAACATACTGCTAATTTAGAAATAGTTTCTATTGCTAAAATATTGCTAATTTAGCAATGGTTTCCAATGCAAAAATATTGCTAAAATATTGCTAAAATATTGCTAATTTAGAAACAGTTTCTATTGCTAAAATATTGCTAATTTAGCAATGGTTTCCAATGCAAAAATATTGCTAAAATATTGCTAATTTAGAAACAGTTTCTATTGCTAAAATATTGCTAATTTAGAAACAGTTTCTATTGCTAAAATATTGCTAATTTAGAAATAGTTTCTATTGCTAAAATATTGCTTATTTGGCAATAGTTTCTATTACTAAAATATTGCTTATTTGGCAATAGTTTCTATTGCTAAAATATTGCTAAAATATTGCTTATTTGGCAATAGTTTCTATTGCTAAAATATTGCTAAAATAATGTTATTTGACAATAGTTTCTATTGCTAAAATATTGCTTATTTCGCAATAGTTTCTATTGCTAAAGTATTGCTAATTTAACACTAGTTTCTATTGCTAAAATATTGCTACTTTGACCGCCCCCAAAGCAACGGTCACTCGCAGGTACCAACTGCACCCTTTCGCGTGTCTTAAGCCTCGACTATAACAAATAATAATTTTATGACGCACCTTGATCTTTCTTTAAAACATCCAGAATAAAAATGAAATTAACTGAAAACTGCTTAAGTCGAAAATAAAATGGTCATAGAAAGTACATGATGATCGATGCTGTTACAGGTCAGATTAGAGTTTCTTCAAATATTAAATACCATTTACAAATTTGAAACTCTAATCTGTTTTATTATTATATTATGTCTATTGAAATGTCACGCTAAATATCGATGGACACGTTGTTACGAACGTAACAATTTGGAAACGAAAGACTTAAAGCCGCGCGACTTTCGAATTACTTCGCGCCATTTTTCACCACGATCCGCGCCACGTTCCATTCCTGTCCGCGGTAACTTCTGCTCGCAGCTCCAAGTACGCTGCTTCTGGCTGCGGACCACGTGGCAAGGTTACTTCATAGAGACGACCTTAATTTTAGAAGCGTCGAAGAAGGAACGCTCGGAGGTGGCCGTCGCAGACGAAAATAATAACGCGCGCCAGGCGAAAATAAGAACCTCCTCGTCGCGCACTTCGCTTTCGAACCTGTTACATCCGTAACAACATGTGCATTAATATTTCAGCGTACCATATCAATAGACATAATATAACAATAAAACAGATTAGAGTTTGAAATTTGTAAATAGTATTTAATATTTGAAGAAACTCTAATCTGACCCGTAACAGCATCGATCATTATGTACTTTCTATGACCATTTTATTTTCGACTTAAGCAGTTTTCAGTTAATTTCATTTTTATTCTGGATGTTTTAAAGAAAGGTCAAGGTGCGTGATAAAGTTATTAGCTGTTACGCTGGAGGGTTAACATACGTGAAAGGGGGCACTTTCTAACAAATCTGTATGGAAACGATTACTAAAGTAGCAATATTTTAGTAATAGAAACTAGTGTTAAATTAGAACTACTTTAGCAATAGAAGCTATTGCGAAATAAGCAATATTTTAGTAATAGAAACTAATGCTCAAATAACATTATTTTAGCAATATTTTAGCAATAGAAACCATTGCTAAATTAGCAATATTTTAGCAATAGAAACTAGTATTAAATTAAGATATTTTAGCAATAGAAACTAATGCTCAAATAACATTATTTTAGCAATGTTTTAGCAATAGAAACTATTGTCAAATAAGCAATATTTTAGCAATAGAAACTATTGCGAAATAAGCAATATTTTAGCAATAGAAACTATTGTCAAATAACATTATTTTAGCAATATTTTAGCAATAGAAACTATTGCCAAATAAGCAATATTTTAGCAATATTTTAGCAATAGAAACTATTGCCAAATAAGCAATATTTTAGTAATAGAAACTATTGCCAAATAAGCAATATTTTAGCAATAGAAACTATTTCTAAATTAGCAATATTTTAGCAATAGAAACTGTTTCTAAATTAGCAATATTTTAGCAATAGAAACTGTTTCTAAATTAGCAATATTTTAGCAATATTTTTGCATTGGAAACCATTGCTAAATTAGCAATATTTTAGCAATAGAAACTATTTCTAAATTAGCAGTATGTTAGTAATAGTTTCTATTGCTAAAGTAGCAGTATTAATATAAAAACTATAGCTAAAGTAGCAATATTAATGTGGAAACTATTGCTAAAGTAGCAATCTTAATATAGAAACTATTGCTAAAGTAGCAATATTAACCCATTGCATTAGCATTGATTAGTAATGGAGGATGTTAAACTTATTTCACTGCAGCTTCTTGAGAAATGCATGTTTCTCTCAACTTTTCTATTGAAATGGAAATTTTCTATTGCTGAGAGACGTTAGCAATAAAAAAATAGCAATATTTTAGCAATAATTTAGCAATAGTTTCTATTGCTAAAGTAGCAATATTAATATAGAAACTATAACTAAAGTAGCAATATTAATGTGGAAACTATTGCTAGAGTAGCAATCTTAATATAGAAACTATAGCTAAAGTAGAAATATTAATGTGGATAATTAACCCTTTAATTAACCCTCTGAGGAGACATCAGCATTGATTAGTGATTGTGGAAGTTAAACTTATTCCATCGCAATTTTTTCAGAAATGCATGTTTCCCCCAAGTTTTCTATCAAAATGGAAATTTTCTATTGTTGGAAGACGATGGTAATAGAAACTATTGTTAAACATTGCTAAAATATTGCTATTTTAGCAATATTTCTAGCTTCTATTGCCAACGTCCAAAAAGGAGCAGAGTGCAAAGGATTAAAATATAATTTTGAAATATTTTAAGAAACAGAAATGCCTAGTTA
Source organism: Xylocopa violacea (assembly GCA_963969225.1). NCBI lineage: Eukaryota > Metazoa > Arthropoda > Insecta > Hymenoptera > Apidae > Xylocopa > Xylocopa violacea. Next base: position 16,870,096 of record CAXAJV010000015.1, read on the forward strand.
CACTTAAACGCAATTTGTAAAATATTATTTCGAATTCTGTGTACCTCCAAAGCTTGTCAATTTAGTATAATGTAAGATTAGTGTGGTTCTTTGCTATGGTGGTTGAATAGACATACAACAACGAAGGATTAACCCTTTGCACTCCTTTGTCGAGTGACTCGACATCAGTAAATAAACAAAAATCCAATATAAGTTTCATAAATATGAATTACAATAAAATTTGACAGCTATATTTAATATAATTAGTAAACAAAATTTTTTGCAAGTAACAATCGAAGAGCTGTTCTTTGAAGTAAGTTTCAAATAAAATATTTTAAATAGCAGAGAATTGTTAACAACAAAATTGAAAAATAACTTGGTGTGCAAAGGGTTAAAGCGTGGCATGCAATATTATTATTCACTGTTTTTGTAACTTTCGCAGATCATTCAAGATCAGAGTTTTCAGCTTCGAGACCAGCTAAACCATCCTGGATCATAAAAAATTCAATTCTTTTTTAATTCGTGCATCGATTCCATTTCGTTCAATTTCAAAATAAAATGTTTCCAACCTTGTTAACTGTTCTGTCGAGCCAAATTATAGCATCTTAAAATTATATTATTATATTTACATTACTCAAATTATAGTATTATTAATAATATCTTTCAGACTCATCAGATTTCATTTTATTCGTATGTCAAAAATTTAATTCTTTGTACTTCGCATTTGTTGAGAAGATCATATTCACCAATACCAACTGACTCGAGCCAATAAGTCAAATTAAATAATATATTTTGGATCCATCAGATTCCAAATCGCGTAAGTCGAGGACTGACTCTAAAATAAAACAGATTCAACTCTCAATGCTTAAATACCCTAAAAATTATAAACAACACGATAATAGCGCATCCTGTAGAATTGTATAGAATAAATGAGACGCGCCATGAGCGTTGCCCAACGCTGGAAGCTTAACAAATGTGTACCAAAACCGCAATAATTATTTCTGCTACTAATGTACTTCATTGTACCTTTCGTGTGCACACGTGTTGGATTATTTCAACATGTCAACGTAGAAAAAAAAATGAATCTTGTATTAAGAAATAGAATCCTGTATATAAACAGAAGAAGAATTTTATCGCTTCGAGAGGTCCCCAAACTGTTTAGGTTGTACAGACTTTGCGTCGTCACTTTTCTTAGAGAACCCCAGATTTGTTATCGAGTGTTCTCAAATCAAATAGCTCTCAAAAAAGTTGTTAATTGCATAGACCCACGGATTTTCCATATCCAATAACACGTGCCACGAAACGAGACTTCTCCTTATCACAAACGACATCGTTGACATTAAAAAAAAACCACGCAAACCCTCGTTTCCCAATGCAAACACATGAACCACCTCTTAGAGGACGCAAAACCAACGACCACCCTCGATCGCAGCGCCAGAGCCACGCTCCAATCGCCGCTACGCTTCGCACGAGGGATCCCCGATCTATCAGACTAGGAGCAAGCCGAAGGAAAGGAGCGTGGGGTCATCGCGGCTGTTCCAGTGACCCAGTGAGGTCTGACACGACCTTCGAGGCGATGCGTTCACCCATTTAAACCATCCACCCCGCAGCCAGGCGTCGTCCTCTCTCACTTTCACTCTCTCGCGTCACGACTGGCGAACACAGAAGCGCGTTAAACGCTGGGCGTACGTGCACACACAGCCGTGGCTAGGTGCGCGCACGTCCATACACACACACACACAGACACACAAACCTAAGCGAGGAGAGCGCGAGGAGAGTTGCGAGGCTGGCATTCGCAGAGGCGGAGAAAGAGACGGGGGGACGACGCAAACAGCGGGAAAGGGAATTCCAAACAGTGGCCGCGAGACGGACGGACAGAGCAGCAGCCAACGCCAGGAGGAGGAGGAGGAGGAGGAAGAGGGGCGGACGAAGCGTGTGTGCATGCACGCGGGAGCGGAAAACCCGGCTGCGATCGACGGAGATGAAGGATACGGACGCGGAGAGCGAGAGAGGGGCCCTGGAAACGGGAGAGCCGTGGGACAGAAGGAGAAAGAAGCGAAAGCGGGTAACAAGGCGGGGCGGGGGGCGCGCAACAAAGCACCGACAGGTCGTGTGATACCCCGTTACGTCACAGACGGAACAACTGGTTACCTCATGGGGAGTTTGAGGAGCTCTCTCGTGCACACCAGCCGCACCAGCGGAGAGGTTGAAAGGGAGAGGATGGTGGGTATCCCCGTGGCCGCCAGGGGGGAGGATGATATATACAAAACACAAGGTCACGAGTACGGCTATAGGTATCTCTCTGTAAACACGCTGGTGACGTAGCAAGCACGTGCTACGACGTTACCATGGCGGGGACGATTCGAGGGACACCCTCTCCGACCTCCCTGCACACCCACTACACTCTCTCCGCGCCGCTCTCCTACCGTGTTCTTCCTTCTACTTTCGATTCACCGCTACACACGGAGAGGGCCTCTGCCTCCTCCTTTCCTTCGACGCATTCCACGCTGTTTAACCCTTTCACTGACTGTAGCGTCACGTATCGTAACCCGTGATGGCGATGGTCGTGGTCGCTAGGTCTCTCGTTAATTTAATAAAGAGAGACCGGAGTTGGACTGAAGTGGACTGTATTTCTTGCTTTTCCAAATGTGTTATGTTCGCGAGCTCCAATAAGTGCGAACTCCAATACTTATGACTTGTGATGTTTCTTACTTTAACTGAGTGTGTATGCTTGGGAGTTTTGTTGAAATCTGTTCTTCTGCGTGTTGTCCATCAAACATGAAATGTTTGATGGGTGTGTCGTGTCTTGGTAGGACAAGCGGATTCGTCTATTGCAATGTTACGCATGTTGGTGAGGGAAACGGACATCAAAACTGATTGGATGATGAAAACTTAGTACCCTCGGATGCCATACACGTGAATTCCGCGTGTCCTAACCTTCGACCGTAGCAAGTAATAAACCCAAGAAGCGCCTCGACTTAAGCAATGACTAATACAAAGGATTCGAAAGCAAAAATGTGACCGTCTAGTAGGTTTGTCCCAAAGTAATGGCTTCTTGGATATTATTGCTGCTCCGTGTGAACGTACGATCGCCATGTGCCTGATGAGAATTGACAATAGAGTTGGTTCGGTTCTGTCCGAACCGTATTATGAAATGTCCTTTTTTAATTTTCTAATTTTCTCAGGTTGGATTAGCTCGTTCGGTTGTTAAGACCGAACACTGACCTGTGGCCTGCTGCATTGTTCGCTGATACGCTTTCCGCGGAATCGAGGTACGTTCGTTCACCAGCTGAGTGTCCATCGAGCTGAGCTGTTGGGGACTTTGGAGTATGGAGGAACTATGCAGCGTGGGTTTAACCCTTTGCGCTCGACGAGTTTTCGATCGTGCATCGTGTTTTCTATCGCTAATTTCTTCGCGAATGCGATCGATTTCGGTTTTCAACAGTTGAAAGTCAATTTCATCTTCACTTGAGCTAATTTCATTTTTGCAGGGCTTCGATACGTAATTCTTTGCATTCGACGACTTTTTCGGTCGTGCATCGTGTTCTCCATCGCTAATCTCTTCGTGAATGCAGTCGATTTCGTTTTTCAACAGTTAAAAGTCAATTTCGTCTTCAATTGAGCTAATTTCACCTTCCAAATTTATTTTTGCAGGGCTTCGATACGTAATTCTTTGCTCTCGACGACTTTTTCGGTCGCACATCAGTTTTTTCTATCGCTAATTTCTTCATCAATGCAACTAATCTCGTTTTTCAACAGTTGAAAGTCAATTTCATCGCCACTTGACCTAATTTTATCTTCCAAATTCATTTTTACAGAGCTTTGAAACTTAATTCTTTGCACTCGACGACTTTTTCGGTTGTGCATCGTGTTTTCTATCGCTAATTTCTTCGTTAATGCAACTAATCTCGTTTCTCAACAGTTGAAAATCAATTTCATCTTCGTTCGAGCTAATTTCACCTTCCAAATTCATTTTTGCAAGGCTTCAAAATTTAATTCTTTGCACTCGACGACTTTTTCAGTCGCACAGCGTCTTCTCTATCGCTAATTTCTTCGCGAATGCGATCGATCTCGTTTTTCAACGGTTGAAAGTCAATTGCATCTTCCAAATTCATTTTTGCAGGGCTTCGAAACTTAATTCTTTGCACTCGACGACTTTTTCGATCGCGTATCATTCTTTTCTATCGCTAATTTCTTCGTCAATGCAACTAATATTATTTTTCAACAGTTGAAGATCAATTTCATCTTCATTCGAGCTAATTTCACCCCACGAATTTATTTTTGTGAGGCTTGAAAACCTAAAATCGGTCGATGGAAAACTCCAGTTGCTGTATGAAACATCGTGGCGACTGTGAGTCGCCTCTCGAGCGCAAAGGGTTAAAGGTTTTGGAGAAAACAAGGGTAATCGAGTGTGTTGCGTACGTAACATGTTCGTGTCGATATAATATGCCATTTTGATAGATGTAATGTAATGATAAAATGGATTAGAGTTTCAAAATTGTAAATAGTATTTAATACTAGGTTTATCATGAACTTTTTCGGTATTTAATTAGAAAAAAATATAGATTAATTCAACATTAAAAAAACATCAATAAAATTGCATCAGTTGTAATAATTAGTTCTTGTTACTTTTTTTATTATTCACGTTTTAATGTAAAGTTTAAGGAAAAGTTTTCTGACAGGGGTCAAAATGATCCCTTGGTAAACCTAGTGTTAATATTCTAAGAAACTCTAATCTGACCCGTAACAGCGATAAGCTTATGAGGCCATCGATTGTCGTATACTTTCTATGACCATTTTATTTTCGCCTTAAGCAGTTTTTAGTTACCTTTATTTTTGTCCTGGATGTTTTAAAAAAAAGATCAAAGTGCGTCATAAAGTTATTATCTGTTATGGTCGAGGGTTAACCATTTGCACTCGGATGTCGTCTCTGAGGGAATTAATTATGAAGATTAAAAACTTATTCGAAACTTGAACTTTTCGAAGAACGCATATTTCCTAAAAGTTCTCTATCAAAATGGAATTTTTGTGTTACTGGAAAATTGCTTAGTAATGCTTTCTATTGCTGGAAAATTGCCTGGTAATGCTTTCCATTGCAACTTTTTGAAGAACTTGTATTTCTCCAAAGTTTCCCATTGAAATATAAATTTTCTATTGCTGGAAAATTGCTTGGTAATGCTTTCCATTGCAACTTTTTGAAGAACGCATATTTCCTAAAAGTTTCCTATTGAAATGGAAATTTTCTGTTGCTGGTAAATTGCTTGGCAATGCTTTCCATTGCAACTTTTTGAAGAACTCGTATTTTCCCAAAGTTTTCCATTGAAATACAAATTTTCTATTGCTGGAAAATTGCTTGATAATGCTTTTCATTGCAACTTTTCGAAGAACTCACGTTTCCCCAAAGTTTTTCATTGAAATGGAAATTTTCCGTTGCTGAAAAATTACTTGGCAATGCTTTCCATTGAAACTTTTTGAAGAACGTGTATTTCTCCAAAGTTTCCTATTGAAATAGAAATTTTCTATTGCTGGAAAATTGCTTGGTAATGCTTTCCATCGCAACTTTTTGAAGAATTCATATTTCCCAAAGTTTCCAATTGAAATGGAAATTTTCTATTGCTGGAAAATTGCTTAGTAATGCTTTCTATTGCTGGAAAATTGCTTGGTAATTGTTTCTATTGCGAACTTTGACCAGAAATAGAAAATTATTGGAAAAGCATTTAGTGCAAAGGGTTAAAATTTCCAATATTTGCAATTTTTATTTTTTGCAAGGAACAAGTTGAAATATTAAACCTTTGCACTCGAATGGCGCCTTAAAAACTTATTCCATTGCAACTTTTCAAAGAACTCGCATTTCCCCAAAGTTTTCCATTGAAATAGAAATTTTCTGTTGCTGGAAAATAGCTTGGTAATGCTTTCCATTACAACTCGTATTTCCCCAAAGTTTTCCATTGAAATAGAAATTTTCTATTATTGAAAAATTGCTTGGTAATGCTTTCCATTGCAACTTTTCAAAGAACTCGCATTTCCCCAAAGTTTTCCATTGAAATAGAAATTTTCTGTTGCTGAAAAATTGCTTGGTAATAGTTTCTATTGCTAACTTTTAACAGCAATAGAAAATTGCTAGGAAAGCGTCGAGTGTAAAGGGTTAAGACACGCGAAATGGTGCACTTGGTACCTGCGAGTGCCACTATTTTTCATTTTTCTTTGTCATTTTTAATCATTTCTCTAACAAATCTATGTATCCAATCAGTTTTGACGTTCACTTCCCCCACCAAAATTCGTGACACTGCGATCAACGAATCCGTTTGTCTTGGTCGAATAATCCACTTCCATCAGATGGTTTAAATTTGCTGGTGAAGGGTGACAACTATGTCTACAGACTAGCGTGTTCAAAGTAATTCAAACACAGGGTGCAAAAAGTCTTTAAGGTTGTTTTTCGAGCTTTATTTTGCCGCGTTTTAGGCGACTTCTCCACTGAGACTGAGTTCTGTCACCTTTAGCCACCGCCTTCTTAAGGAAGAGCTGTTGGTGTCTTTTCTAGCTTTTTACCATATAAAATGTAGCGAGATCTCCACTGGACCTGATACCCTTCAAAAGTCCCCAGTTTATGGCGTCCACATGTGCCATCGAAGCCGTTGGAGAAAGTTAATTACTGCATCCTTGGAAAATATTAAAAGCTTAAAACAAGTGGAGTAATAAAAGTTGAAACTTATCTCAGGATGCAAAATTTGTAAATTACCAAAACTTTGATCCTATTAAGGTAATTATTTTTAAACGTGGAGGGCAGCAAATTTCATAAAAACTTCTTTATTCACTAAGCTTTCTGATGATCTGATCAGTTTTTTATTCTGACGCATGGAAGCAAAGAAATTTTGTGTGAAATGATGGAAAAGCAACGAGCAGGAAGGGTAAAGCAACTACCAGCTACAATTTTCCCATTCTCACATTTATTATATTTAAGTTTGTTAACTTTTTAACTTTTTAATACTTTTTACTTTATTTTTATTATAACTTTTTAATTAGCCCTTTATTATCTTAACTAAGTTCGTTTTCAAATTGATTTCCATCATCCATAGTCTTGATTTTCATTTAATTAAGCACATGGTGATCGAATGCTCACAAGGAGCAGCAATAATATCCAAAAAGCCGTTACTCAAGGTTTATGGTTATTCGTTTACAACATGGATCTATTAGACAGTCACATTTTTAATTTTGGAATCTTATTTCTACCAAAATGTTCAAAATGATCCCTTTTGGTATTTAATTAGGAAAATATAAATTGACTTATCTATTATGAAGTTAAAATGGAACAAACGAACCTCAATAAAATTGCATCAATTATAATAATTAGTTTTTATTGTTATTTTTTTAACGTAAAACATTTTTTACAAATTGCAGTAATATTCCACAAACGTGTTTTTTGCAACTGCCACAGGTAATTTGAATTTTATTTTCATTGCAAAGTCCTGTTTGCCATTTCTTTCTTATCCTGGAACTTTTCCAAATTTCTTTGATAAAAGTAGTTATACTATATATATTTTTCTGAAACCAGAAGACAGAAAAGACTAGAATTAATTAAAATATTCTGCACAAATGCAAGTAATAATCTATACATAAATATAAGTAAAAATGAATTCAAATATTCTTATAATTCTTGAAGAAAATTCACGAAAAGTTTTCTCAGAGGGAAGGTCAAAATGGCCCCTTGGTAAACCTAGTAAATACTGGCCTTCTGAAATGTGTAGAGCAGGGGTGGCCAACCTTTTCAGCAGACGGGATAAATTTCAGAAATAATATTTCCTGCTGGGCCACGCAGCTAATTTTTTTTTGTTAATTAAAGCAAGCCAGCAAGCGTGCTGCAGCTTCCGACCACATCGTCGCTTCCCAGCAAGTGAGATCGTGGTCAAACGCTTGACTTTTGGTGGACTTCGTATTGGCCATCCCTGATGTAGAATTTTCTATTCTGGTAAGCTCAATTTTTTCAAAAATATCCAAGAAGCGCCATATCGCCAGAATAACAAAATAATAACAAAAATTTCTATATTTTTATTGAAAATTTTTATATTTATTTTCTATATTTCTATATTTATTTATTTGTTTCCTATATTTCTATATTTATTCATTTGTTTCCTATATTTCTATATTTATTCATTTGTTTTCTATATTTCTATATTTATTTATTTGCTTGCTATATTTCTATATTTATTCATTTGTTTTCTATATTTCTATATTTATTCTTTTGTTTTCTATATTTCTATATTTATTCATTTGTTTTCTATATTCCTATATTTATTCATTTATTTTCTATATTTCTATATTTATTCATTTGTTTTCTATATTTATATATTTATTCATTCATTTTCTATATTTCTATATTTATTCATTTATTTTCTATATTCTTATATTTATTCACTTATTTTCTATATTTCTATATTTATTCATTTGTTTTCTATATTTCTATATTTATTCATTTATTTTCTATATTCTTATATTTATTCACTTATTTTCTATATTTCTATATTTATTCATTTGTTTTCTATATTTCTATATTTATTCATTTGTTTTCTATATTTCTATATTTATTCATTTGTTTTATATATTTCTATATTTATTCACTTATTTTCTATATTCCTATATTTATTCATTTGTTTTCTATATTTCTATATTTATTCATTTATTTTCTATATCTCTATATTTACAATTTCTATATTAAATTTCTATATATTATTATTGAAACATTTTTATTAACTCCTTTTCTTGTCTATCTGTTCATTAAGGTTCCATATGGAACCTTATCACTAGACTCACACTATTTGTCCGTCTAATCTGTATGGGACTAAGAAAAATAATTTTAAACTTTTTAGTCCGTCTTAAAAACGCGGTTCATTAAAAATCTTTGTCTTATTTAAATAATTTCATGCGTTAAGGATAAAGTGTCATGAAATATCCGATATAATAAAAATTAATAAATAAAGACAAAGGTAAGATTTAGCTCTTTATGTTCTATTCTTTGTCCTAACGGTTCTACGCGTGTATTTGTATTTAACGAAATAAACACTTTTCAAATTGAAATTAATTATTTTGCTATAATATAAATTAGTTATAATTTATATTTGTATTTATATTTATAATTCATATTTGTAAATTATATTTGTAAATATATATAATTTATATTTGTATTTATATTTGTTTTTGTATTTATAACTCATATTTGTAATTTATATTTGTAAATATATATAATTTATATTTGTATTTATATTTGTATTTGTTTTTATAATTCATATTTGTAAATTATATTTGTAAATATATATCATTTATATTTGTATTTGTATTTATAATTCATATTTGTAATTTATATTTGTATTTATATTTATAATTTATATTTGTAATTTATATTTGTATTTATATTTGTATTTAACTTTATAATTTATATTTGTTACAACTTAAATTAATACAAATCTTGTCTCACAAACAAGGGCGCTAAACTTTTGAACTAAGGCACCTCTTCCTCACGTGACAGCCCTGAATATACCTACTAAAGCTTTTGGTACTCAAGATCCTCATAATTCTATTGAAACCTCGCTTCGACAATCGGTTATGAATACAACTACTTTCGTCCATACCAAATTATGATACTTAACAGTGTAAATCAGGGGTGGACAATTATTTTAGCTCGAAGACCACTTCGTGTAAGCGCAAGTTAACGGTAATTCGCAACTTTTAACCAGTTAACAGCGGAATTTAGTGTTAAAAATCCCTTGACGAATGCGTAATTAGATCAAGCAATGACGAGTATATATTATATATATTATATTATAAATTTGACGAAAAATGTAAAGCAAAACGAGCAAGGATTACATTCTTGTTTGATAAAAAATGATCAATTATAGTCGTTAATCGAAATAAAGTTTTCGATTCACGTGTATACACGTGAAACGCAGTTAACTGGTTAAAATGATGGCATTCATTAATTAACTTTGCATCTCAGAAAAGGTATAAATTGTACTCTTTCGCTGAGGAGCGTTCAAAAACGATAAATCAAGTGGTTCTTAACACGAAGCACGTATTATTGGTATTTATGACTATTATATTCAAGTTTTGTGAGAAAAAACTGAGCAAGAAACGTATGCTGACGATGTATCGAAAGAAAACAATTTAATTTGCATTATTGGGCAGTTGTGGGTAACAAATGAACAGCGTCTAAAGGCGCTGCGAAAGGGTTAATCATTTAAGCCAGGGATGGTCAATTGTTTTTGCTTCAAAGCCACTTTGAGAGCCGCATCTTTTTTTAAATAATGACTTATTATATTATTGTCAGTGACAATAATGTCACTGCATTCATTAGTTAACATTGAATTTCAGAAAAGATAGAAATAGTTCCACAAAAATTAATAATTATAAATTAAATAAAATAGTGTCAGTTTTATTGAATTTATTCATTGTGTTAATTTCGTATCATCTGTAGCTGCAAGCATGCGACTTTCTTATTAGCTACCCCTGTTTTGAAGCTTTCAAAAACATATTAATAGCAGTCACAAAATTACTCAGAACTATATCTTTGGTTTGTTGAAATGTAATGACTTGATTGCACACTGTGTGGATTTTTGTGCAGTGGATTTCTCAGTCAAAAAGACGGATTGCACATTGTGTGTGCAGGTCGATTCGCAAAATATTTTTATTACGAGGAGCGGATTGAACACCATGTGTGCAATGCAGAATAAAATAAAAAGATATGGGAAATAAGAATAAAAATGAGCCGTCTCGAAATAGTTAATAGCGATATTAATATAGAAACTAATGCTAAAATGATAATATTAACATAGAAACTATTGCTAAAATAGCGATATTAACAAAAACTGTTGCTACAGTAGCGATATTAACAGAAACTGTTGCTAAAGTAGCGATATTAACACAGAGGCGATTGCTAAAATAGCAATACTAATATAGAAACTATTGCTAAAATAGCAATTGTAATATAGAAACTACTGTTAAAATAGCGATATTAACAGAAACTTTTGCTAAAATAGTGATATTAACACAGAAACTGATAAAATAGTAAAATAAATAGTAAAATTGGCATAAAAAACTATTGCTAAAATAGCAATATTAACATGGAAGCTATTGCTAAAAGAGCAATATTAATATAGAAACTATTGCTAAAATAGCAATATTAACATGGAAGCTATTGCTAAAAGAGCAATATTAATATAGAAACTATTGCTAAAATAGCAATATTAATATAGAAATAATTGCTAAAATAGCGATATTAACAAAAACTATTGCTAAAATAGCAATATTAATATAGGAACTATTGCTAAAATAGCAATATTAATACAGGAACTATTGCTAAAATAGCAATGTTAACATTGAAACTATTGCTAAGTATCAATATTAACAAAAGCTATTGCTAAAATAGCAATATTAATATAGGAACTATTGCTAAAATAGCAATGTTAACATTGAAACTATTGCTAAGTATCAATATTAACAAAAACTATTGCTAAAATAGTGATATTAACATAGAAACTGTTGCTAAAACTGCAATATTAATACAGAAACTATTGCTAAAATAGCAATATTAACATAGAAACTATGGCCAAAATAGCAATATTAACATAGAAACTATTGCTAAAATAGCAATATCAATACAGAAACTATTGCTAAAATAGCAATATCAATACAGAAACTATTGCTAAAATAGCAATATTATCATAGATACTAGTGCTAAAATAGCAATATTTTAGCGATAGTTTCTATTGCTAGCGTCTTCCAGAAATAGAAAATTTCCATCTCAATAGAAGACCTCAGGAAAATTTGCAATTTCTCAAAAAGCTGCTGTGGAATAAATTTAACCTCTTTCATCGCTAATCAATGCTGATGTCCCCTCAGAGGGGACATCCGAGTGGAAAGAGGGTTAAGTATTCTATAAAGTTCTATTCCGTTTCACTTACAGTTTAATTAAGATTTAAAACCTAAATTAAAGTTTACTAAATTGAAAAAAGGGTACCTGCACTTGTACAGTGTAAGTTTGAAAAATTTGGCTCTCAAAATAAATCTTAATCGTTGCACTGTTAATATTTGACTCTGTCGACTAATAAATTTGCTGACCACTGATAGTTTATTATTTAGCTATAGTTTCTATGTTAATATTGCTATTTTAGCCATAGTTTCTATGTTAATATCGCCATTTTAGCAATAGTTTCTATTAATATCGCTATTTTAGCAATCGCCTCTGTGTTAATATCGCTACTTTAGCAATCGTCTGCGTTAATATCGCTACTTTAGCAATAGTTTCTGTTAATATCGCTATTTTAGCAATCACCTCTGTGTTAATATCGCTATTTCAGCAATCACATCTGTGTTAATATCGCTATTTTAGCAATCGCCTCTGTGTTAATATCGCTACTTTAGCAATCGTCTGCGTTAATATCGCTACTTTAGCAATAGTTTCTGTTAATATCGCTATTTCAGCAATCACCTCTGTGTTAATATCGCTACTTTAGCAATCGTCTGCGTTAATATCGCTACTTTAGCAATAGTTTCTGTTAATATCGCTATTTTAGCAATCGTCTGCGTTAATATCGCTACTTTAGCAATAGTTTCTGTTAATATCGCTATTTTAGCAATCGTCTGCGTTAATATCGCTACTTTAGTAATAGTTTCTGTTAATATCGCTATTTTAGCAATCGCCTCTGTGTTAATATCGCTATTTTAGCAATCACCTTTGTGTTAATATCGCTATTTTAACAATAGTTTCTACGTTAATATCGCTATTTTAACAATAGTTTCTACGTTAATATCGCTATTTTAACAATAGTTTCTACGTTAATATCGCTATTTTAACAATAGTTTCTACGTTAATATCGCTATTTTAACAATAGTTTCTACGTTAATATCGCTATTTTAACAATAGTTTCTACGTTAATATCGCTATTTTAACAATAGTTTCTACGTTAATATCGCTATTTTAACAATAGTTTCTACGTTAATATCGCTATTTTAACAATAGTTTCTACGTTAATAGCTTCTATGCCAATTTCGCTACTTTAGCAATAGTTTCTGTGTTAATATCGCTACTTTAGCATTAGTTTCTATGCTAACATCGCTATTTTAGCAATAGTTTTTACTAATATCTCTATTTTACCATCAGTTTCTGTATTAACATCGCTACTTTAGCATTAATTTCTATACTAATATCGCTATTTCAGCAATAGTCCTATTACTAACACTCATGAAGAGCCGAGTACAAAGTGTTAATAACAATCTTGTTTTGCGATATAAAATAAACAATAAACAAGATACCCATAAAATGAATTCATGAAGTAGCCAAAGAGTCACATACAGCTCACGAGTCGCATTTTTCCGACCTCTGGATTAATTAATTAATGCCATTTCCTCATCTCTACCTTTTCATGATACACCATAGTTTATCTACGTAGTACAGATTCATTCTCCTCTCATTTTTTCTATTACGAGATCTTGGAAACGTTCAATTATGCCGTCAATGTTGCGTTACGTGTCACGCGTCGTTCGACGGAAGTTGCTTAGCTTTATTTCCGGATCTCTGATCCTTTGTTTCCCAGAAGGCAGCCACGAGCCGCTCTAGAGCCGCGTAATAACTCGTTGAATAATAAAATACCGTTCTGATGGCAAAGTGCTGGCGATACCATGACGGACTTTACAAACGCAATTACGTTTTGGTATTCCGTTTGTGTTAGTCTTTCGTGTTCGTCTCGTGAACGTGCTTAAGAGTTTTGGCCGACAGTGCGCGCGTTTTTCGATCGAACGCGTGTTGCAAATTGTGCGGAAATTTGTTTCGAAGGCTCGTTAATTGCGTTGCGTTGCACAGAGAATTTTGTGCATTTTGTGTGAGATTCCAAATGCTTATTAAAAATATTTGGGGACAATGGCGGATTTGAGGGGTTGGAGGGGCCTCGAAATTCTCATATTTTTTTATTATATATTCTAAACGTTAAAATTAATCGAACTTAAAAAAAATAGAAAAATAAATTTAATTTATGGATATGAAGTTTAACCTCAATACTAATACTAAAATAAAATTAAATAATTGGTTATCTTTTCTGTCTAAAGTAATAATAATTAAGGCTCGAATTCATGTAGATATACTTCTTAATCAAATTGAATAAGTATTACTTGGGTCATTGCTTGTGTGTTTTAAAGTTAGTTCAGTTCTTTCAAGAGAGTGCAATTATATATAATATTATATTAATTAATTCTAAATCCTCCGTAACACAATTAACCGATTTGAGCGGCTCATTTTTATTTTTCATGTTTTTTTCATTTATTTTGCATTGCATACATGGTGTTCAATCCGTTTCTCGTAATAAAAATATTTTGAGGAGCGACCTGCATATACATTGTGTAATTCGCCTTTTTGGCTAGAAAGTGCATTGCATACACAGTGTGCAATCCGTCTCGAAAGGGTTAACACATTAATCGTTAACTAAGTACTATTAAAAAATATCAAAATGTAATATTTTGTGCAGAACAAACAACAGAATTCCAATTACGTCCTGTGCATTAATTACCCCAGAAATAATTCAAAACCGCTTAAAAATGGTTGCTCACGAGGCGAGCTGCTCCGCGAACCGATTGGAAATAGAAGAAAAGGAAGAAAGCTTTGTATCGTCGCGATTAGAAAAGTTTAGGAAACACTGGCTTAGTTAATTAGACAATATAAAACAGACAAAATACAGTATTAAACTTATTTCATTATAGGCACGTTGTAAGTCGAAAAATAATTACGTTTTTGATTAATTGGTGTTCGTTTAGCTACCAGATATTAAATACCCCAGAAATAATACTAAACCGCTTAAAAATGGTTGCTCACGAAACCAGTGCCTCCACGAACCAATCGAAAATAAAAGAAAAGGAAGAAATCTTTGTATCGCCACGATGAGAAAAGTTTGGGAAACACAAAACACAGTATTAAACCTATTCCATTCCATGGACTCATTGCAAGTCGAAAAATAATTACGTTTCTTCAGCTGCCAGACATTCATAACTCAAAACCGCTTAAAAGTGGTTGCTCGTGAAACCAGTGCCTCCACGAACCGATCAGAAATGAAAGAAAAGGAAGAAAGCTTAGTATCTCATAGATTCATTGTAAGTAGAAAAATAATTACATTTCTTCAGCTGCCAGATATTCATAACTCAAAAACCGCTTAAAAATGGTTGCTCGCAGCAGCAAGCTGCTCCACGAACCAATCGAAAATAAAAGAAAAGGAAGAAAGCTTTGTATCTCATAGACTTATTGCAAGTAAAAAAATAATTACGTTTCTTCAGCTGCCAGACATTCATAACTCAAAAACCGCTTAAAAACGGTTGCTTGCAGCAGCAAGCTCCTTCACGAACCAATCGAAAATAAAAGAAAAGGAAGAAAGCTTTGTATCTCATAGACTCATTGCAAGTAGAAAAATAATTACATTTCTTCAGCTGCCAGATATTCATAACTCAAAAACCGCTTAAAAATGGTTGCTCGCAGCAGCAAGCTGCTCCACGAACCAATCGAAAATAAAAGAAAAGGAAGAAAGCTTTGTATCTCATAGACTTATTGCAAGTAAAAAAATAATTACGTTTCTTCAGCTGCCAGACATTCATAACTCAAAACCGCTTAAAAATGGTTGTTCGCAGCAGCGAGCTCCTTCGCGAACCAATCGAAAATAAACGAAAAGAAAGAAAGCTTTGTATCTCGTAGACTCATAGCAAGTAAAAAAATAATTACGTTTCTTCAGCTGCCAGACATTCATAACTCAAAACCGCTTAAAAATGGTTGTTCACAGCAGCGAGCTCCTTCGCGAACCAATCGAAAATAAACGAAAAGAAAGAAAGCTTTGTATCGCCACGATGAGAAAAATTTGGGAGACACAAAACACAGTATTAAACCCATTCCATAGATTCATTACAAGTCGAAAATTAATTACGTTTCTTCAACTGCCAGATATTCATAACTCAAAACCGCTTAAAAATGATTGCTCGCAGCAGCTCGCTGCTCCACGAACCAATCGAAAATGAAAGAAAAGGAAGAAAGCTTTGTATCTCATAGACTCATTGCAAGTAAAAAAATAATTACGTTTCTTCAGCTGCCAGATATTCATAACTCAAAAACCGCTTAAAAACGGTTGCTCGCAGTAGCAAGTTGCTCCACGAACCAGTCAAAAATAAAAGAAAAGGAAGAAAGCTTTGTATCTCATAGACTCATTGCAAGTCGAAAAATAATTACGTTTGTTCAGCTACCAGATATTCATAATTCAAAATCGTTTGAAAATGGTTGCTCGCGAAACCAGTGCCTCCACGAACCGATCAGAAATGAAAGAAAAGGAAGAAAGCTTTGTATCTCATAGACTCATTGCAAGTAGAAAAATAATTACGTTTCTTCATCTGCCAGACATTCATAACTCAAAAACCGCTTAAAAACGGTTGCCCGCTGCTCCACGAACCGATCAGAAGAAAAGGAAGAAGGCGTTCTTCGCGCTGGCACAGTCCCTGGCGCGAACAGATTCGGCTCTCTGAATTTTTCAAGCTACACCCGAACGAGCGTGTCCCATCGAGGCGGAGGAAAGCACGCAGGACCCGTTTTCCCGCTGCGCTCCCCGAGGGTCAGGGCTGTCCCTTTGTCGTCCCTTTTCAATGCCGCCTGCTCGGCTGGCTCAGCCGCCTGGGCTCAGAGACCGAAGGCAGCTGCCTCTCTCACCAAGAGACGTTTTTCAAACGTCCCCTCCGCGCGCTAACGATCGCCAGTCTCTTCCTATCCCCGATGCGAAACGGCGGCGAGGGTCGAAAATCCCGCTGGGAGATTATTTTTCCCTCGTCACCCTCCTGCCTCGCCTCGCCCCTGCCTCTCTGACCTGGCCTTTACCCACCGCTGAAGAACCGACGGAATATTACGGGATACGTTTCCTCCTCGACGCGGACAGAAACTTCTGCCTTTCCCTCCTTTCTCGACTTTGTCCCGGTGATTTCATCGCCGTTCCACGGCGACGATCCTCGCCTTTGTCTTGGGACGATCCGCGACAGAGTTTTTTTTTTTTTTTTTATGATTACGATCCCACGTTTTGTGCAGTCTTTTTTTTTGGTATCGCTGTGAGTAGGAATTTTTTTGTTGTTGTTAATGGTTGGTGGATTAAGGTAAGAGTTAGGTTTGGGAGGAAGTTTGTATGTCTTCTGATTTGTCTTGGAACAATTCTTAACACCCTTATACAGTCCTTATCACCACTTTGTTTTATTAAAGATCTTTTGTTTTTTGCAGTTTTTTGGTATCACTATAGGTACGACTTTCTTTTTTTTTATTGTTAATAGTTGGTGTGTTAAGGTAAGAGTTAGGTTTTGGAGGAAATTTGTATGTCTTCTGATTTAGTTGCAAAACAATTCTTGACACTGTTCTACAGTTTTGACTTATAATTTTGTTGCACTTTGTTTTATTAATGATTCTCTGTTTTGTGCAAGCTTTTGGTGTCACTGTAGGTACTTTTTTTTTATTGGTAATGGTTGGTGTGTTAAGGTTAGAGTTAGGTTTTGGAGGAAATTTGTATGTCTTCTGATTTAGTTGCAAAACAATTCTTGACACTGTTCTACAGTTTTGACTTATAATTTTGTTGCACTTTGTTTTATTAACGATTCTCTGTTTTGGGTAAAATTTTGGTATCGCTGTAGGTACGACTTTCTCTTTTTGGTTGGTGTGTTAAGGTAAGAGTTACATTTTGGAGGAACTTTGTATGTCTTCTGATTTGTCGCGGAAGAATTCTTGACACTGTTCTACAGTTTTGACTTATAATTTTGTTGCACTTTGTTTTATTAACGATTCTCTGTTTTCTGCAAGCTTTTGGTGTCACTGTAGGTACGACTTTCTTTTTTTTTATTGGTAATGGTTGGTGTGTTAAGGTAAGAGTTAGGTTTTGTGGGAAATTTGTATGTCTTCTGATTTGTCTTAGAACAATTCTTAACAACCTTATACAGTCCTTATCACCACTTCGTTTTATTAAAGATCTTTTGTTTTGTGCAGTTTTTTGGTATCACTGTAGATACGACTTTCTTTTTTTTTATTGGTAATGGTTGGTGTGTTAAGGTAAGAGTTATGTTTTGGAGGAACTTTGTATGTCTTCTGATTTGGAACAATTCTAGGAACAATTCTTGACACCGTTATAGTTCTGTCTTATAATTTTGTTGCACTTTTTTTTATTAAGGATCCTCTGCTTTGTGAAATTTTTTGGTATCATTGTAGCTACGAATTTTTTTTTTTTATTGTTAATGTATTAAGCTGTGAGTTACATTCTGCAGGAACTTTGTATGCCCTCTGATTTGTCTTGGAACCATTTTCTGGGACTCCTGACATTGTTGTACAGTTCAGTCTTATAATTTTGTTAACTTTGTTCTACTAACAATTCTCTGCTTTGTGAAATTTTTTGGTATCATTGTAGCTACGAATTTTTTGTTTATTGTTAATGTATTAAGCTGTGAGTTACATTCTGCAGGAACTTTGTATGCCCTCTGATTTGTCTTGGAACCATTTTTTGGGACTCCTGACATTGTTGTACAGTTCTGTCTTATAATTTTGTTAACTTTGTTCTACTAACAATCCTCTGTTTTGTGAAATTTTTTGATATAACTATAGCTATGACTTCCTGTTTTTATTGTTAATGGTTGGTGTATTAAGCTAAGACTTAGGTTCTCTAGGAACTTTGTATGCCCTCTGATTTGTCATGGAACAATTCTTGACACCGTTGTTCAGTTCTGTCTCATAATTTTATTGTACTTTGCTAATGATTGAAGTATTAAGTTGCGAGTTACATTCTGTAAGAATTTTGTATGCCCTCAGATTTGTCTTGAAACAATTCTTTATATTTCTTGACACCATTGTAGAGTTCTGTCTTATAATTATATTGTTCTTTGATAATGGTTGATGTTTTAAGTTGCGAGTTACACTCTGTAGGATCTTTGTATGTCCTCTGATTTTTGTGACTCCTGACACTGTTGTACTGTTCTGTTTTCTAATTTTGTTGTACTTTGTTGTACTAACGATCTTCTATTTTGTAATCTGAAATTTTTTGGTATCACTGTAATTACGACTTTCTTTTCTTACTGTATTCAGCTGCAAGCTACATTTTGTAGTTACTTTGTGTGCCTTCTGATTTGTCGTGGAACAATTTTTTGTTATTTTTGATACTGTTGTCCAATTCTGTCTCATAATTTTGTAGGAACTTTTTATGCCCTCCGATTTGTTTCGTAACAGTTTTTTGTTATTTTTGACACCATTGTAGTTCTGTCTTCTAATTTTGTTGTACTTTGATAATGGTTGAAGTATTAAGTTGCTAGTTACATTCTCTAGGAACTTTATATGCCCTCTGATTTGTCTTGGAACAATTCTTGACATCGTCGTATAGTTCTGTCTTATAATTTTGTTGTGCTTGATAATGATTAAAGTATTAAGCTGCGAGTTACATTCACTAGGAACTTTATATGCCCTTTAATTTATCTCAGAACAATTCTTTGAAATTCTTGACACTGTTGTACAGTTCTGTCTTCTAATTTTGTTGTACTTTGATAATGGTTGATGTATTAAGCTGTGAATTACACTCTGTAGAAACTTTGTAAGCCCTTTGATTTATCTCAGAACAATTCTTTCTAATTCTTGACACTGTTATACAGTTTTGACCTACAATTTTGTTGTACTTTGATAATTGTTGAAGTATTAACTTGCGAGTTACATTCTCTAGGAACTTTATATACCCTTTAATTTGTCTCAGAACAATTCTTTGAAATTCTTGACACTGTTGTACAGTTCTGACCTATAACTTTGTTGCACTTTTCTAATTGTCAAAGTATTAACTTGCGAGTTACATTCTCTAGGGACTTTATATGCTCTTTGATTTATCTCAGAACAATTCTTTCTAATTCTTGACACCGTAGTACAGTTCTTTCTCATAATTATGTTGTACTTTGATAACGATTGAAGTATCAAGTAAGTACTAAGTTATAATCGCTAAAAACTCTTGTTCTCCAATTGTATACATCTTTATTCTTCACCAATTACCTTTACCACTATTATCTACCGTCTTGGAACAAAATGAAGAGCAAAATGAAATTTTTCAAATGCAATTGCGATGATCAGATAGGTTTCAAAGTTTATTGTATCAATGGCGGTAACGATTTGCCTGTAATTCTGTCGGAAATGTGTGATACATTAAATAGCGTTACCTTCTATAGAAGCGGAAGCTACATGTTGTTAGGGTCAGTTCACGGAAACTGGTTCAAGTCTGGTCGAACTGTAGCGTTCCCTTCCAAATCGATCAGCTGGCTTCCACACACAGAGTCGACGTGCATTAATGAAACTTCCCACACGCAGATTGACATAATCTGTTTAACAATTAATTATCATTCTATATTGCAGATAACGATTCTCCAATCGATTTTATTTATACATTGTTATGGGCACGAAATTGTGCTGACTCGTAATGCTTCGATTAAAGGAGATTAGCAATCTTCATCGACGAAAGGATTATCGATTTAATGGACAATGTCTTTTAACAGTGATAGTGTCTTCTTGATCATGTCGATTGTTGATTTAATAGACAATGTCTTTTAATGGTGATAGTATCTTCTTGATCATGTCGATTATCGATTTAATGGACAATGTCTTTTAACAGTGATAGTGTCTTCTTGATCATGTCGAATGTCGATTTAATGGACAATGTCTTTTAACAGTGAAAGTGTCTTCTTGATCATGTCAATTATCAATTTAATGGACAATGTCTTTTAACAGTGATGGTATCTTCTTGATCATGTCGATATTCGATTTGATAGACAATGTCTTTTAATAGTGATATTGTCTTCTTGATCATGTCGATTATCGATTTAATGGACAATGTTTTTTAACAGTGATAGTGTCTTCTTGATCATGTCGATTATCGATTTAATAGACAATGTCTTTTAACAGTGAAAGTGTCTTCTTGATCATGTCGATTATCGATTTAATGGACAATGTCTTTTAACAGTGATAGTGTCTTCTTGATCATGTCTTATAACGTGACAGTGACACGTTACAATTGGGCAAAGTAGAATTTTGGAGTCCCTAAAACCCCAACTAAATCATTTTCACGTTGGAAAAAATTCTAAATAAAAATTCGAAAAAAAACAATTAATACAATTAAATACAATTAAATAAAAATTCGAAATAAAACAATTCTAAAATAATTTAAGGTAAATATGCTATTTATTGTAAATACCAAATACTGTGAAATTTTGATAAAAATTATTAATTATGAGATTTGTAAACGATTTAAACGAAATAAAAGAAATTGTTTAATTATTTTATTATTTGATGATAATAATTTAAGCAAAATAAATGACAGTAATAACATTTATAATTACTTTAATTATAAATTAAATTACTTATTCTATGTATTTATTATTGCATAAAAAATGAAATAAATTCTTCTTTATCCATGTAAACTTTTTACATAAAAATGCAAAATATTTGGTAAACAATTACACATATTGATATTGATATTGCAATATTTATTTAGATATTTATTTTCTGGGTTTTTTTGTCGCAAAATTATTAATTGGTTCGTTAAAATCAATACAATTGGTCACATCACTTTCAATAGATAATATGAATAAATTCAACAGTTTATCCTGTCCAGTATGCAGTATTACGAATTTTTCTAAATTGAAGTTTAAGTCCAAAATTTTTTTGCGAGCAAAACAGAATTTGAATTTTGGATCTTGGTTTGTATTCTGAGCCCACTTTTACTTTGCAGTAACGCGCCACTGTTTTTTGGAGTGTCATTGAAATAATTCAGACGTGTTGGAAGATATTATTATTTTTTGCAGTTAAGTATTAATAAAAAGTCTAGTTAATTACAGTTAATACAAATGATTGAGCAAGAAAACTTGTAACATTATTATAAGAAGTTCATTTTCATTAGCTTAGAAAAATAATAGAGGTTCTAGTGTTGGAAGATATTACACAAGTTTAGTTAATTACAGTTAATACAAGTGATTGAGCAAGAAAATTTGTAACAATATTATAAGAAGTCCATTTTGTTACTTTAGAACAGTGTTTTCCAAACTTTTCTCAACGCGAAACACTTTTTAAGTTCTACAATTTTTAACGAAAACTATAGTAAATTTCGGTTTTTAGTTAGAATTCCTTTTGAAAGTTGTTTTAAATCGCGTAAAACGCATAAAAACAGACAATATTTAGTTATACTTTAACCTTAATTTCATAATTTTTTGCAGAACACCAGAGTTCCACAATTTGGAAAACATTGATTTAAAAAAATGGTAGCTGTTCTAGTAAAGAACTAAATACCACATCCTACAAATGAAAGAAACAGCGATAAGATAACATATAGAACTGAATCTTAACACATTCGCCACTGACGTGAATCTACGTAATTTCAATTTCTATTTCTAGTTGCCTCTGACGTGAATTCACGCTTTGCAAATTCCACTTTCGGTTGCTGTTGACGCAAATTACGTCTTACAATTTTTTTCTATTTTAAACATCGCATATTTACAAAATTCATATTTCAAAACAATTTTATAACATTTATCCTCGCCTTAACAATACAAATTTGCAGCAACCATCTTCAGACTTTCATTATTTTCTCCAATATTCAGTATTAGAAATGTAAAAACGTGACTGTGTTAAGATCAACTGATTCGTGTCGGTTCAGTTGTTCTCAGATATACAGGCGTCCCTCGACTTTTGTACATTCTACTTTCGCACAATTCGTTGTTTCGTATATTTTTAAAAATTCAACTATTTCAATATTTTCGTCCAAATACTTAATTGAGCAATAATGAAGTACACAATGAAAACGAGGAAGAAGAATCTGATGAAAACGTCAAGACTTTGACAATTAACACTGCACTCGACTCCTTCCATTCAAACAGCAATCTTTGAGCAACATTTTAGCTACAGTTTCTATTGCTAACGTCTCTCAGCAATAAAAATTCCCCATTTCGATAGAAAACTTAACACTAGGTTTACCAAGGGGTTATTTTGAATGATTAACTTTGCGTTAAAATATCGAAAATAATAAAAACCAATTATTGCAACTGATGTAATTTTATTGAGATTCGTTTTTCTACTTTAACTTTATAATATATAGCTCAATTTATATTTTTTCTAATTAAATACCAAAAGGAGGACATTTCAACCCCTTTGGTAGAAACAACGACGTGTCAACTCATGGTAAACTTAGTGTTAAGGGAAACTTGCATTTCTCGAAAAGCTGTAACCACTAATAAATAAATTTATCCTTCGCAATTACTGATCAATGCTGATGTCTCCTCAGAGGGGACATTCGAGTGCAAAGGGTTAAAAATATGAACGAAACGTTCATGCATCTTGACAAATTCTTGGCTATCATGGAAGAATGTGATCCCAATGGAAAATGTAGGGCGATTGAGAAAGACACAGCATGTTATAGAAATCTTTATCAAGAAAAGAAAGAAAAGAGTGGTATTCGACTAACTCTTGACAAGTTTGTAAGAAAAATACCCAAAAGCAGTTACACACGCCTCGTTAACTTCATTATGAATACATGTTGATAAGTAAATACTTTAAAACCCAGTTTTTGCTGCATATTTTGTTATCCTATCGCTGTACCGTATACGTAGTCTCCACACTAATCAGCGTAGAATATAGACGACCCTCGATATTCGCACATCTTTAAAGTTTCAACTTTTTCAATATTTTTGTCTAAACTTTTAATCAAGCAATAATGAAATACATAATAGAAGCGTAGACGAAAGAAGCTGATAAAAACGTCAAGAATTTAACAATTAACCCTTTGCACTTGGCTCCTTCCCCAACGTTGTCAATAAGACAGCGATCTTTGAGCAATATTTTAGTCACGGTTTCTATTGCTAACGTCTCAGCAATAGAAATTCCCCATTTCAACAGAAAACTTAAGTAACCATGCATTTCTCGAAAGGCTGCAATCACTAATAAATAAATTTATCCTTTGCAATCACTAATCAATGCTGATGTCTCCTCAGAGGGGACATCCGAGTGCAAAGGGTTAAAAATATGACAAATTCTTGGCTATTACGGAAGAATGTGATCCCAGAGGAGAACGTAGGGCGATTAAGGAAGACACAGCATGTTATAGAAATCTTTATCAAAAAAAGAAAGAAAGGGGTGATATTCAACTAACTCTTGACAAGTTTGCAAGGAAAATACCCAAAAGCAATTATACACGCCTCGTTGACTTCATTACGAATACATATCGACAAGTAAACACTTTAAAACACAGTTTGCGCCGCGTATCTTTTAACACCCCTCTATTTTCAAACATTCAACAATCGCACACATTTTCAGGAAGCAATTACGCGCGAAAGTCGAGGGCTGCCCCTCTGGATTTCATATCCCATCGATCGAGAAACTGTTACGATCGTCGATACATCTGAGAGCACGAGCATTCCCGCGCTAAAGGTGACGTCCCAGAGACGCGGGGCTCGATACACGAGGAAGTTTCGACCCTGTCCGGGAGGCACAAAGACCAGGAAGCGGAGCGTCGATGAATTATAGAGGGCTGGCAAGCGGAGCACGTCGCTTCTCCGGCACGGATCGATATCCACTTCACGAACTCGCCGATGTGTACCAGGAATCGATAACGCCATGCATTATCGATGCGTCTTCCGACATGCTCGTCAGCTCCGTATCCCATCCGCGGGAAGGCGAAAGGGGGCGATCGTCGTCCCATCGATTCATTCCTTCGAGAAGACGACGTCGCGTAGAGGATCGTCAGCGATCATAACGAGGCGGCGCGTACGTGCGTCGTCGACTTCGACAGCCGTCGTCTGATTGTAATCGAGCGATCGAGTAATTGGAAAATTCACGCGGGCGTCGCACCGCTTTTTAATTAAACCCAACTCGATCGCGCGTACTCCGATTAAAAGCTGAAGTTAATCAGGGTTTTCGGGGCATTTCCTTTTCCCTCCTTTTCCCGCGGAGTTTCGCGCGACACTTTCTTTGATGTCGTTTCATCGCGTTAGCGGGCGTAATTAGCGAATGACACTGATGATTATTAGCCAGACTACGGACGGGGCTGGGTTTGGGCGGCGGTGGGCGGTTGTTGTTTCTCTTTTCATCGGTTCGTTCAGTGACCCTTTGTCAGGATCGATATTTGGGGTAGATAGGCGAGGTAAATTATAAACGGCGGACTCTTCTTCATGCCGCCACCTGCACACAGCTGTGTATAGGCTCCGATCAATAATTCTATCTAATTTACTTTTCCGGCTGCGTCGCGGCGCGAATTACCCCCGTGGAAATATCATCGTGTCGCGACGCTTCCATCGTGCCGCCAACTGCGATGCTGGTTTCGAGTAATTGGAACTCCGTTTCATAGCTGGCCAGGTTTTATGAGGCTTCGAGTTACGGTCAGCGTTCGACGTGTACTTAAGCCTCGCAAGTGGACGAGTCCCTCTGAAAATTGTCAAATTACACTTCGAAACTGCCATTTACGTACCCAAAAGGTCAGAAATAAGTTGTACGTGTCGCTACGATCTTGCAGCGATATTTCAGTTTGTACAAACGCAAATTGTGAATTATTTATCTCGTCGCAGAGGAACTCGTTCACAGATTGCAAGGTGTACAATTAATCAATGGCAAGCTTTGGTATTTTCTCGAAGCGTGCCGCAGTCGAGTTGGACGCACGCATTCATAACGCCTCGTTTCCTCCCGCAACCTTGTTGTTACCAATTATTATGCAATCGCCAGCACCTTACGCAACCCATTCATTCGCCGGCGATATTGGTATTCCCCTATTAAATAAAAGGGTCGCTAATCGTTCCGCGCTCCGGGTTACTCAACTGCTACTGTGCTCGATTTCGCGCGAACGTAATCGCGACAATTGCGCAAGATAATCGCGGTGGCGACCGATAAGAGGCGTCCGTTTCGCCGCGGGACAGCGCAGCTCAGTGCCAGGATCAGTCAACGCGGATGACGTATCCGCGACTGATTTATCCGAAACACGGCGGCGCGAAGGAAAGCCGGGATACGGTGTAACTGGCCTGAGCGAGAAAACGGGCAAAGCACCGTGTGCACGTGTGCATTTCACGTGACAGACGCGTCTACACGCGGGGGTCTCCGTACGTAGGTGCAGACGCACGTACAGACCACGCGTACATATCGAAAAGTATACATAGAAATGCGTGTGTGCACGTGTATGTGTGTGTGTGTGTGTGCGTGTATATATATGTACACCATTGACCGGGATATCGTCTGTCTCGGGATGAATGAACCATTACGTCACGCACTTGTACTCTCTGATCCCCTTCCGCCTCTCTTTCCCTCTGTGTGCTTCTCCTCGTCCATCGATTCTGTCTCCGTCCCTCTTTTCAGCCATCCTCTCGTGCTCGCATTATATTATGTGCAACCGGCAAGCATACCTTCCTCCTTCCTTCCATCGATTAGCGGCGGAATTCGAGCCGGGGAGGGAGAGGCGATAGAGAGCTATAGTTTCGATGGAGGTCAACGTATCGCGGTGGCTCAGACGCCCGGCAGACGTGTCTGCCGCTGTAAAACGCAGAGGGACGAAGGACGCGGGGATGAGAGCCAGAGTGGATCGCTTTCGTTGTACCACTGATACACTTTCGTGCTGTTACTCGTATCTTTGGGCGCAGGTGCACGCTCCGTTCGCGTGTCCCTTTCAGCCGGATACCAACGATCTCGCATTGCAACCGTCCCGCCTTCATCTCTCTGCCCATTCGCTTATCTTGAATCCAACAAGTACACTTGTTACCAATGCTGGCTTTCGCTTGCGTTTTCTTTCAATCGATGAATCTGCGCGAGACAAGTACACAAGAAGTAGTATGCTCTTTTGGGAACAGTAATGTTTAGGAGTTAAAGTTCTAGACGCAAATAAAGTTGTTCGATTAATTGTAATTTGACAAATTATTATTTTCTTTTGTTCGAAAGAATTTTGGTACATCAACGGTAAATAATGAAGGACAACAAACAGCAGTCGTAGTTTAAAAAATTGTTCGCAATTTGTAGTTTGACTGACCTTAGACCTTTTTTATGTTAACAGTATCGATAAGTTACTTTTGAAGTTAAATTATTAGCCTTCTAGGATTGGCTCGCGAGGTTCTCGACTATTTTCCTTCAAGTTCGGATATAATTTCGCTTTCAGACCATCACCGTTTGCTCTACCATGAAAATCCGGTTTCTTCTCTTTGGGTGCACTTCGTTGCAACCAAATGTCCAACAAACTTTTTGGGGCGTAAAGACCACTCTTATGCAGTTGTTTTCCGAGGGACATTGATGTACTTGGCGGTGGCGACATTGGCGAATCGGTCGTCGCTCTTATTACACTGGCCCGAGCAGTTCCATCTTCCTTTCCAAATCTGTATAAAATAAAACAAAAGATTAGTTAACTCACGATATTATAACTTCTACGATGTTTCCTCAGAAATGTCCCCTACCCGTCCAATTCACGCAACGCTTGGTCCAATTCAACTTTGTCTTTGTCGTCTTTGCTTCGTACTTCGAGAAGGCAAGTTAGAACTTCGGAATGAGCAGCAGAATTATTAGCGTGATGTTTCAAGAACGTTTCTAATTCACCCCACAGAAGTCTGTAATGCTCTTCCCTACGTACACCACCTTTCCCACCGCGACCGCCGCCTATACTTGGCAGAGGTAACGCCTCGTGTTTTGCTTCTAATTGTAGTAAACTGAAGATTACCTGTTTGCATTGTACAACCTCCTCCACTGTAAGCTCTTCCTTTACCATTAAATCTGGCAATGGATCTATTAACTGTAATAAAAACGTTAAATATTAGAATTACATGCATATATAAGGGTTAAGTAGTGCAGTATGGAGTAATTAAAATTAATTTGAACTATTTACCTGTTTTAAATTGAACATAAGGGTACTAGAAATGGTAATTGGCCAATATTTCGTATGACGTTCTAACCTGGACCTCATCTTTTCTGCGGGGCCCTCGCTATTGCAGTTTGTACTTCTCTTTAAAGGCACCAGTATGTTATTCCGCATAAGTCTTCCAAAATCCTACAATAATTAGTGTAACATTAATTATAGATTAATATCTTAGAAACGCGTGTTACGTATAAGAAAAAATATTCATATTTTATATAATTACGGTTATTCTATAATCGGTAACGCGGCCACCACAGCCTTCGCTAATAGAAGGAGGATCTTCTAATACACTTCTGGCAGTAGATAACGTGTGGATGAAAATTTCTCCACCATGTGCCGCGAGTAAATGAGAAATAGTCTTTCCTCCACTTTTCCTAGCCATTTCGAGCATTACTGATCTACCGTTCAGTAAAAAGTTGATTAAACAGGACGATGGCCTACTATTTACATCCACTGGCGTGATTCTGTGCATAGCCGTACAGTTTTGCATTTCGGCTGCACTGCATCCTCGTGGCGTGCACCACTTTAGCGTTACTGTTTCATATTGCGAGCCTTCTTCGAATCTTCTGAATGTTTTAATTAAAGCTGAATCTTGTGGGTTACCTACAAAAATATTCGTACATTAATAAAACTTTATCGAACAATTCATATTTTAAAATTAATAAAAAAAGTACCCTTTAAAATTGCAGAATGCGCAGCAGAAGAGTGAAATATCTCGACGTCGTAATTTGCAGAAGAGCTAGCATTCTGTTCTTCTTTCATTGGTATACCAGTCACTGTTGTGCTAGCCAAATCGTAATGAGATAAAATTAAATGGGACAATTTTGAATGTAAAGCAGGTGCCTTAATAGAATGTACTTCTACTGTCAACAATGGTGAAACCTAAAATAAATGATTTCACATGATATTATCTTATTTGTACAATTTCAAACTAATCGTATACGAAGGAGCAAATAAAATACCTCTCTTGGTCCCTGACTGGTAACTTGCGATTCAATGTTATTAGGAAAAATATTCAGTATAACTAGATGACAGTAATCTACAGGCATTAAACTGAAATAAAGAAAAATTATAAAATCTATACATGTTATATTATATAATAACTATTTAGATACCGACTGATCTGAGGCAAAAGCAGTTTTGTTTTCTTGAACTAATTCATTTAAAAATATATTCTCCAAATTCTTCATGTTACTATTATCTCGTGCACTGGTGATGCATATCACCCTTCCTCTGTTAACCAGTTTACTAGCATTCTCGTTTAACGAAGTCCTTTTTTCATGTTGAATTTCTGAACATTCATTAAGCGTTTCAATGGCTACTCTTAAACCATGTATGACCGAATAATCTTCTCCAGGTTTTGGATTCTTCGTAGGTACTCCTAAAATGGCTGTACCATTCATTATCTGGAAATACGACAATCTTATTTAGAAGAGTATTATACTTTTCAGTTAAAAAAATATTAAATCGTTTAATAGTATTTACATGATTTAAATTTTGTTGAGACGGACTCCACGAGTTCAACACGTATGCTGCACGGTCGGTTACAACAAACCTTATCTGCAAGTAATAAAGTAACTGAACCTACTTTTCTTAATTTTAATCATAGTTAATATACAATATTAATTGAATAAAGAATTACGTACCAATTTTCCAGTTGGAAAAAGATCCCACACTATCCGGCAATATTCTAACGAGGCTTCTACACAGGTTGTCCATAATGACTTACAGACAGGTGCCAAAGGGATCAAATTTTGACCACGACTCTTCAAAAAATCAAATTCCAGAGGAGCTTCAGTGGATATACCAAAATATGGCGTATGATCCAAAACAAAAATCGTTTTATGATTTGCTGGATACATTCTCCTTACACCATTTTAAAATACCGCTTTTTATCACATATAAATTATTGCAGTTCGTTAATTATATACTGATATAAAAGAGGATAATGCGCCGAGAATATCGCATATTATAGGTTAGGGTAAAAATATTCTGAAAACGTTGATATTACATTTTATCGTTACGAGAGTATTATAAATTTTATTGGATGTATTCTACAATAATTAACAATAATTTTATGTACAAATGTTAAAATAATAACATATATTATATATCTTTTACTTTTAGCATTCGTTTCATAAAAAGATACAAATTTGATACAATAGCTTTAACGAGAATATAAATTAATTTTAATATTTATGAAATTAACTTTATTTTATTATATACATAAAAGAATAAATAGTATATCTCAGAAAATTTAGATAATACTTTAGTGCATTTGATTTATAAAACTCTTCACAAAGCGTGCAGTCATCGCTAAAGCAATCATTTAAAATTCCCGCTGAAATTTTCTGTACTTCCGTTTCGATATTCCTTCTGATTTGAAAAATTACATTCAAAATTACATATCTTCTGAAACAGTTATACAGAATATTTTGTTTCGCAATGTCTACTTTGAAACATAGAATTTTATTCGTAAGTTCTGTCATAATATTTAAGTACTTCGATGAAAAATGCGAGTAATTTCTTTGACTCGTTCCTCGAGCGGGAGTAGAGCAGAGCATGTAACTTCCTTTCCGATTGGAAGTCTCCTAGTGGCATTGATAACGTGAGTTTCGTAAAGTATTTTCTCTGTTTATAACATTTATTTTTACATATAGTAAAAGAAACTGTTAACGAAAGAGCAAAAATGATATAAAGACTTTATTGTATATAAAAATGTACATTAGGAACAAGTAGTTACAATAAATTTGCACAATAACCATATCGGCTGGTACACGTGGTATTGTTCCAGCAAATATTTAATCTCAATAGTATTTGTTTGTAGTTTTGCATATTTTTATTTTACTAAGATTTGTATATTTTATCATTAAACACTCCAATGAATGCATTAAAATAAATTCAGTACTTAACTTCATATTTTGTGAAGTGAGGTTATACGGTGTGCTTTCATTTCCATCTTTTGTAAGAAAAAATTTGTTTACGAATACTAATCTAAAGGATAATAGTAAAATATGTGTTGTAAATAAAGGAAGATGTAGCAATAATTAAGAATGTATAATTAAAAACAATTAATACTTATTTATGTGTATGTTTAGGTTGCTCGTAATTCAACCAAAACGTTAAGATGTCAGGAGGTTTAGATGTATTGTCCCTCAAAGAGGATGATGTTACTAAAATGTTGGCTGCGTATACGCACCTAGGCGCAGAGAATGTCAACTTTCAAATGGAACAATACGTATACAAGAAAAAAAATGATGGTAACTTTTCTTTTCGCATGTGATGTACTTTAATTTTTACTTAAATCGATTAACGGTAACTTTTCTTTCGCATGTGATATACTTTAATTTTTACTTAAGTTGATTAAATATATTATTTAAAAATCCAGGGGTCAGTATAATTAACTTGCGTCACACATGGGAGAAATTGCTTTTGGCTGCACGTGCTATCGTCGCTATTGAACATCCTAGCGAGGTATTTGTCATCAGTTGCCGTCAAACTGGACAGAGGGCTGTTTTGAAGTTCGCTCAATACACAGGAGCTACACCAACTGCTGGACGTTTCACTCCTGGTGCTTTCACCAATCAGATTCAGGTTTGTTAATTAAAATGAAAATGAGGAAGTACCACGAATGATTTAATTTCATATAAATGATGACATCTTTTATAATCATAATTTCTATTTGTTGACATATTTTGGCTTAATCTTTGCTGACTACATGTGAAATATAAATTGATATTCATCTGTTATGCTGCTGTACAATAATACGGGTAATTTCTTACAGTCTGCTTTCCGTGAACCACGGTTGCTGATTGTTACCGACCCTTCTACAGATCACCAGCCAATTACTGAAGCCAGCTACGTGAATATTCCAGTAATTGCTTTCTGTAATACTGACTCACCTCTTCGTTTTGTTGATATCGCAATTCCTTGCAACACGAAGAGTCTTCATTGTGTTGGTCTGATGTGGTGGTTGCTGGCGAGAGAAGTACTAAGATTAAGGGGTTCTATTGCTCGTGAAAGCAAGTGGGACGTCGTTGTCGATTTGTTCTTCTACAGAGATCCAGAGGAGGTCAGTTTCTTGCATAACTTTCATGTCTACATATATGTAAAATATATGTAAAATTTTGTTAGCTTTTTTAACTTTTAATAACACTATAATATACGAGGTGCAATAGAAATAGGTGATCAAATTTTTGACATATTATCTGCTGTTTTTAAGGTTCAAAAGATTTATTATAACATCTGTTATATTGATATTTTTTTATTACAATTTTATCAAGTATTGATAATATACTTATATGAATTTTTTTCATTTCTAAAGAATATAGAGTATGATATCAATGTTACACCTAAAATTGCTATCATCAATTTCAATTATACATTGTATATTTAAAACATATCAATTTTAGAAATCTAAAGTATCATTTTTAAATAATACAGATAAAATTTCATTTATGTTAGGATTCTAGCATTAATGTAAATTGTACTTATTCAATTTTCTATTTATATTTTTATGATGAAAAACTATATCTCAGATATATGTGTTGACTCCACTTGGCTTAATCTTTTCTGAGTATATTTATTAATTTATTTCATTTCAATGAAAATTTCCAAAATGATAACATATTCAAATGTCTCGCAGGCTGAAAAAGAAGAACAAGCGGCCAAGGAAATTGTACCAGTTAAAGATTTCACAGGCACAGTCGAGGTTGCAGCTCCTGCTGAACCTGGCTGGGTTAATGAAGTCGATACAAGTGCAGTTGCTACTGACAATTGGGCTGACGATGTAGCAACACCAACTGCAGCTGCTCTTCCAGCTGCCGCTGCTGCACAAGCATTCCCAGCTAGTGGCGATTGGGCTGCTCAGGTAAGAATGAAACTTTTAACTTAACGAAAATTCAAAATAATAGAATAAAATTTTATACCACATTTGGATACTACTTTTATTTCAAAATTAACATTATATTACTAATATTCTTGTCTTCAATAAATAAATATGACATCAAAGTATATGATATCAAGTGGATTTCACTGGATTCTAAAACTAATGATTTTGAAATATGACTTTTAAAGTATTAGTGAAAAAAATGTTTGCGTGTTGTTACTTTACAGTGGAAAAACAAAAACTGTCCTTTTTTTATATTAGAAACGGTTTTTTGAGATTTTCTTACATTTTATTGGTATGGTTCATCAGTGTAACCTATAACATCAAATTTGAATAAGAAATTATATATACTTTTTCATTTATAGGCTGCAGAGGAATGGTCCACTACAACACCATCTGCACCTGGACAACAAAGTTGGGGAGGTGCCACAACAGAGAAGTGGTAACTTCATTCTCTTTGATAATTTCATACACTGACTCACTTTGTACAGTGAACAATAATAAAACGAATAAAAATCTAAAAAATTGTCTTTAGGGCCACATGAAAGGTCCTTATATTTTTTATGAATCTATTTCTTCAGAATTTTTTACTAGGATCTTCCTATTACATTTCTCATGAAAGAATTAAGATTGGTCAATCTAAGATTGCTAGATAGGTCCTGAAGTAATCAAACAATTAATTAACAATGAGTGAACGCTATTGAAACTCTTTAACAACCTTCAAACTACGAAAATATTCTTGCTAGGTAATTCTTATAAATCTATTTTTAGCTAAAACATATGCAAATGAATAATATTGATTAAACCATTTCTTAAAGTTTTCTTTGTTTCGGTTGAGAAGCTTCTGACCATTTCAGAAGTTTTTAGTCCTTGCATCATTCAAGAGCAGAAAATACGTGTTCATTAATTCCTTGTCCTAATTCCTCGTCGAATCGAACAATTTGCAAAATGATCGTTTAGAGTAAGTAATTTTTAATTTATTATTTGCATAGTAAAGATTGAAATTTATTGGGAAAAGGTGTACTCTCGAGTACAAAAAGAGCAAATAAGCGATCATGAGACATCGAATTCAAATATAGTTTCTTTCAGGTGAAGTGATACCAACCCGTTCTGAAGAAAATCTGCCCATTGCTACAAACGTTCCTTTTACAATTGATAAAAATTCAGATGTATCGATATAACAAAATATTATAATTGAAATTACTATACATTGGGATAGCTTCCTTATTTCAGCTGATTTGAATGAATATAATTCTTCCTGAACTCTACACTAATTTGTAGAGGGCGTAATAAAATCACATTTTGCACGATCGGTATTTCAGAGCATGAGACACAGACCCCTAAAATGATGGGTTATTCGATTCTAATCACGTATATAATTAGTTATTAATATGTTTAATTGTATGCACATTTATTATGCTTCTTACTTGCAGAAGACTTACAGAGATTTTACACCTTTTTTTTTTGTTAAATTTTTATATGTGCTGTTATTGATCCATTAAATAAGTTCGTTACAGATTGGTGATTTTAGGAAGATATTAGGTCGATGAAATAATGTAGCTATACGATTAAATGAATATGATTATCTCACAAGTTGCAAATATGAATGTATGGTCTTGTATATAACATAAATCAAAGAAAAAGACCGATAAAAAAGGACATGTAAAAAGGAGGTATATCATGAAAGGTACATTTAAATGATAAACATTTATTTGTACATATTTATATATTATAGTATTATAAAAAGGGACCTAAGGTCTCGCGATATATAATCGCACATATGGTTAAGTACTTTTATATAAATTTGATGTAATTATATGTATATATTGTATTTATATTTTGTGTATGTGCGTGTGCGTGTATGTATTTCTATTCTTACATGTATTTTTTGTAAATTAGTCATTTTACATGTTACATATTCTTATTTTAGGTGTTCCAGTTCTCCACTTGTTTCAATTAATCCACATCTACATATCTGCATTAAGTGTTCCTTCCAATATTTCCAATTTCGTTTCACATGCATATTCAATTTCTTGGTCATTTGATTTCTTCTATCGTAATTTCCTTGTAAATTACTTTGGTTTCGCATTTTGTATCACGAGACACGTACACGTTGTCCATTGTGGGCATTCGTTTATTGCTGTTAGTTTCTGGAAACTCTTGTATTTACTCCTCTATTTATTCGTATTCCTTGTCGTTTTTGGGCTTGGTTTATGTTTGTTTTTGGAAATGTTGAGTTTATACAGATAAAGTTAAACATTCAGATTTATTAGTAGGTAGAAATCACATCTGGTTAAGCAAATGGTTTTGAAATTAATATAGACTCTTATCTAGGTAGAGTATTTTCTGTTTCCAACATTATTCTAATCCTTTTCCATGAAAATTCTTTAAAGATCTCCTTTTATCGTGCTTTTGCAGAACGATCGAAGTTTGAACGTGTTGCAAATGTACTTTCAGAAGAGGTTTTATTTAATATTAGGTATGGAAAATAGTTTTAATCGTTTTTTATGTAGAAAACCATTCCCAGCGCATGTATTCGTTTTCCAAAGGTGGACCCATCAACATCCAATGCTGCAGACAATTCTTTAAGTGTCTGGTATGGATCAATATAAAAAAATTCCTCAAGTTCCTCATTTTGGAACTTTTTTGAGACACCATCACGTTCTTTGTCGTTGACATCGAAATCGCCACTTTTTAAGCGTTGGAACCAATGTCTGCAAGTGAGTTCCAATTGACCATGGTCGTCGTAAACACCCACAAGCAGACTGCACGTTTCCACAGCACTTTTCTTCAAAAGATAGTAGTGGAGAAGACAAATGCTGCTTTGGATACTTTCTACAAATGCTGCGTTTTTCGAATAAATTCCGACATTTTCGATGCGATATGAGTACTTGTTGTGTAGACTCCAAACAAAAGTCTTTACTGTGTTTAACTCACATACATACTTTTCAAACCTATGTATCGAAAGATTAGAAAAGACGTGAGCGATACCATTTATATGAAAACGATTAAAACTTGAGCCGTTTATTTTGAAATTGGTCCAAGTCCATTTTTGAAAAATCAAGCTAGTT
This sequence comes from Xylocopa violacea, assembly GCA_963969225.1. Lineage (NCBI taxonomy): Eukaryota > Metazoa > Arthropoda > Insecta > Hymenoptera > Apidae > Xylocopa > Xylocopa violacea. Next base: position 16,905,948 of record CAXAJV010000015.1, read on the forward strand.
ATTTTAATATTTAGAATTCTATGTTATCTTTTCATTTTGAAGCAAATTGTAAATAATATATTTAAAATCACTAACATTTTGTATAACGAAAATTAGGGGTGGAAAAGATATATTAGGTTGGAAAAGATGGAAGTGATACTATTAATGCCATTTATGGGAAAATAATTAAAATAACAGCAATAATAACAATGTGTATAAAAGAAGGGTGGATGGAAAAACGCAGCTAGGATGCGATAGTCTTCATTTGCAGCAATCTCCACGAAGTGAGATTCAAGCAATGTTTATTTATTATATAATTAATTGCATTATATGGCGATATAATACAATTACAAATTATGTGGTAAATAATTCAAGCAAATAGCTGCCATAGGTTCGTTTTATTTAACACTACTTTTACCATAAATTGACATAAGGGGTTAAAATGTCCCCCTTTCGATATTTAATTAGAAAAAATATAAATTGACCAATCAATTATGAAGTTAAAGTATAAAAACGAACCTCAATAAAATTACATCAGTTATAACAATTAGTTTCTATTATTTTCTTTTTTAAGTTTTGATTTTTCAATGTAAAGTTTTCTCAGAGGGGTGAAAATGGTCCCTTGGTAAACTTAGTGTTAAATTGAAATAGAATAAAGTTTTCTCTAGACTAATTACAAGTTACAACGATGTCTTCCCTGAGGGGACGTCGCAAGTCTAGCACATCATTCGGATGTCTCCTTTGAGAGGACTTCAGAATTGATTAGTTATTACGGAAGTGTTAAATTTATTCCATCGCAACTTCTTGAGAAATGCATCTTTCCTTAAAGTTTTCTACTGAAATGGAAGTTTTCTACTGCTAGTAGTTAACTTCCAGGAAGGCGCCCAGTGCAAAGGGTTAAAGAAAAGTCTCTTATGGTTTCTTAGATAGTTTCTCTTCCTTCTTAGGACCAGATTAATTTGATCCAATTAAGTGGCTGTTTCAAAAAAGCAAGTAGCATTGGATTCTAAGTCTCGTTTCCATTCTTTACTATTTTTTGGTAATTCAATTAATTGGAATTCACTTTATTATGTTTGAATTCAAACCATTCTGTGCTAAATCGTTAACTTTGCGAATGATATTAAAGTTATATGGAAGCTCTCGAGCCCTCGACTTGTAGAATGCAAAATGTATTCAATGATTGGTTTGTTCTGTACCTCATTTGTTATAATATTTTGCACTGTTTAAATAAACTGCTGCAAAATTATCACGTTTTAACCGTTTTCGCTTGGATGTCTCCTCTGAGGGGACATCAGCACTGATTAGTGATTACAGAAGTTAAATTTATTCCATTTCAGCTTTTTGAAAAATGCGTTTCCCTCAAGTTTTCTATTGAAATGGAAATATTCTATTGCTTACAGACGTTAGCAATAACATTTCAGTAATATAAAATATTGCTAAAATATTGCTATTTTATTAGTTTCTATTTCTAATGGTCGGAAAGGAGTCGAGTGCAAAGAGTTAATATACGACAATATATTTATTTTCTTATATTGATTTTCTTCACATGTGAACGTTTGTCCCCGTTTTTATTATGCTTTTGGAGTAATTCATTACTCATTACTTCGAACTGGGGAGACAATTACAGCCGAAAAGTACTGCCAGTACATTAATGAAATGCATGAAAAATTGAAAATTGAAAAAAGCGTGGACACAATACTTCTTCACGACAACGCTCAGCTGCATACGTCGTACAAAACAATTGCGAAATTAAAATAAATTAAAATAAATTTGGCAGCATCCAGATTATTCACCGGATCTTTCGATAATACGATGCGCGATCGAAAAAGTCGTTGAGTGCAAAGAATTAAGTTTTGAAGCCCTACGAAAATCAATTTGGAAGATGAAATTGACTTTCAGTTGTTGAAAAACGAAGTCGATTGCATTCACGAAGAGATTAGCGATAGAGAACACGATGCGCGATCGAAAAAGTCGTCAAGTGCAAAGAATTAAGTTTTGAAGCCCTACGAAAATCAATTTGGAAGATGAAATTGACTTTCAGTTGTTGAAAAACGAAGTCGATTGCATTCACGAAGAGATTAGCGATAGAGAACACGATGCGCGATCGAAAAAGTTGTCGAGTGCAAAGAATTAAGTTTCAAAGCTCTGCAAAACTGAATTTGGAAGATGAAATTAGCTCAAGCGGAGATGAAATTGATTGCAAACTGTTGAAAAACGAGATCGATTGTACTCATAAAGAAATTAGCGATAGAAAAAAATGATGTGCGACCGAAAAAGTCGTCGAGTGCAAAGAATTACGTATCGAAGCCCTGCAAAAATAAATTTGGAAGGTGAAATTAGCTCAAGCGAAGATGAAATTGATTGCAAACTGTTGAAAAACGAAATCGATAGCATTCATAAGAAAATTAGCTATAGAAAACACGACGCATGATCGAAAAAGTCGTCGAGTGCAAATAATTAAGTTTCAAAGCCCTGTAAAAATAAATTTGGAAGATAAAATTAGTTCAATTGAAGACGAAATTGATTTTTAACTGTTGAAAAACAAAATCGACTGCATTCACGAAGAGATTAGCGATGGAGAACACGATGCACAACCGAAAAAGTCGTCAACTGCAAAGAATTACGTATCGAAGCCCTGCAAAAATAAAATTAGCTCAAGTGAAGATGAAATTGACTTTCAACTGTTGAAAACTGAAATCGATTGTATTCACGAAGAGATTAGCAATGGAGAACACGATGCACAACCGAAAAAGTCGAGTGCAAAGAATTAAGTTTCAAAGCTCTGCAAAAATGAATTTGGAAGATAAAATTAGCTCGAACGAAGATGAAATTGACTTTCAACTGTTGAAAACCGAGATCGATTGCATTGACGAAGAAATTAGCGATGGAGAACACGACGCGCAACCGAAAAAGTCGAATGCAAAGGGTTAAAAACCGCTGCTGCAGAGGAAGACACAGAGTTCTTTCTGGTAGCAACGAAAAATTGACACTGAACGTCCCAGCTGTAGGTTCGTGCCAAAGTGCTCCACGAAATACAACGCGCATGCCAAACAATTCCACTTGACAACCGCTGATTCACGAAACGTCACATCGCTGACAGTGTGGTGATAGCTGCTACAAAAGAGGCCGCCAGGTTATCGAACCCTTCTTCGTGCCTCCATTCTTCCAGTTTTTTAATCGTTTTAGGCACAGAGCCTTTATCACTGATAAGGGGAGGATCGATCGTTTGTTTTCGAGAAGTAAGTACCTTCTCAAGTCTCGAATCGCTCGTCGCCTCAGGCGCGATGTATCTTGACGCATCAACTTTTTACTGGATCACTCGAGGGTGCGATTTTCGTACAGGTCGTTCTGGGTCAAATCGATCGCTTTTGCGATTCATGGCTGGAAACTTTTTGCTTTTCAGCGAAACTTGTGAAAATACGTAGAGTTTTAGTCATTATTTCATCTATTGTTGGTTTTGAAACTGTTTTTAAGTCATTATTTCATCCAGCGTTGGTTTCGAAATTGTTTCTAACACATTGTTTGCGGATCACGTAAAATTATGTTTTTCGCGAACTATTGTTGGAGCGTGGGTCGCGTAGAATTTTAGAAGTTGCGTTGCGTTTAGTTAAAATATCAAAATTTAAAAAGTTACTTCGCGTTACGTTTAATTAAAACGTTAAAATTTAAAAAGTTACATTACGTTACTTTTAGTTAAAATGTCAAAATTAAAAAAGTTGCGTTACATTCCGTTCAGTTAAAATGTCAAAATTTAAATAGTTACGTCACGTTACGTTTAATTAAAATGTAAAAATTTAAAAAGTTGCGTTGCGTTACGTTTAATTAAAATGTTAAAATTTAAAAAATTACATTACGTTACGTTTAATTAAAATGTCAAAATTTAAATAGTTACGTCACGTTACGTTTAATTAAAATGTAAAAATTTAAAAAGTTGCGTTGCGTTACGTTTAATTAAAATGTTAAAATTTAAAAAATTACATTACGTTACGTTTAATTAAAATGTCAAAATTTGATAAGTTGCGTTACGTTCCGTTCAGTTAAAATGTCAAAATTTAAATAGTTACGTCACGTTACGTTTAATTAAAATGTCAAAATTGAAAAAGTTGCGTTGTGTTACGTTTAATTAAAACGTTAAAATTTAAAAAGTTACGTCTCGTTACGTTTAGTTAAAATGTCAAAATTTAAAAAGTGACATTACGTTACGTTTAATTAAAATGTCAAAATTTGATAAGTTGCATTACGTTCCGTTCAGTTAAAATGTCAAAATTTAAAAAGTTGTGTTGCGTTACGTTTAATTAAAATGTTAAAATGTAAAAAGTTACGTCACGTTACAAATTAAAATGTCAAAATTTAAAAAGTTGTGTTACGTTACGTTAGTTAAAATATTAAAATTTAAAAAGTTACGTCACATTACGTCTAATTAAAACGTTAAAAGACTTTATATGATACATTTCTAGATAAGATGATAAAAATTACTTTTATTTTTTAATTAAGCATTACTTTCGCCCTCTTTTTTGCAAAATTGCACGCTTCAACATTATGTTCGACGGAAATCTGAAAATTGAACGAACGATCGATCTAATAGATCGAATTGTACAATCAATCTGGTCTCAAATAAAACGTTTTAATTCAGTTTCTGGAAATTATACGTATTAATCTTATTGTTCATGTGATTCATTAAATCCACTTTATATTAATGCGTTTTATTTGTTGATTTATCTCATTGGTTTACTGCATCCACAAGCCTCTGGTTTTTGGCAGAGATCAATAAATTATTTAATGTTTCAACTCTTTGACAAATTCACCATTATTAATTGCGTGTTGATTATTTTGGACTCGATTGGTTTACCGCGTCCCAAAATCTGGAATTAAACGTTAAACGTTAGCTTGTCAGAGGTAGTTTGCCTATTGTTACGTTAATATTTTATGATTTATATGGTCAGTAATCGACGTTAAGTAAATTCGTTTTATTTCATTAATCATTTAATGTTTTGCATGCATTATCCTATTCAGAAATATTATTAAACTTTGATACAATTTATAAAAAAGAAGAACTTCAAGAGATTGCGTACCTTTCTTATTTTTTGTTATTAATGAAATTCAAAATAAGGTCGAAAGTACATAATTCTTTCAGAGATAAAATATTCGTTTGCAAAATTTGAAATTTAATGCAAGTTTTTTAAAATTATAAATAAAAAAATATCAAATTATTGTGCTGCAGTATCAGAAAGTTCATTAAAATTTCTATTTACGTTTGTATATTCACGATTGTCCAATTCGATTTCAATAATTGAGTCGTTTATTTTGAAAGTGACCTGTCCATTTATATTTAAATTGAGATATTTAAGTGTTCACGTTTCAATGAAATTAGAATATAATTAAAAATGTAATAGAGTGTATCTAAGAGAGTTAAATTTACAATTCCTATTAAAATAATAGTAATTATTAAGTGAATAATATGTGTCTTCTTAAAAAGAAGAAATTCTTTCTGCGAAATTCTTAGAAAATTCGATAATATTATATTGACACCACTTTAGAAAAATATGAAACAAATTACAACAGCGAAATACAAGGACATGATGGACTTACTATGATATATACCACTGGAGTATGACTTTTTCAAAAATGGACTTTGGTCATTTTCAAAATAAAAATTTCTTTCATTCTATTAATCAGCTAACTTTTATTTTTCAACATCTTACTGATTTTAAATATATTATTTACAATTTGCTTCAAAATAGGAACATAAGGTAGAAATGTAAATATTAAGTTAGTTGGTTAGATTTTGAAAAAAATGGACTTTGGTCGCTTTGAAAATAAAATTTTTTATCATTCTATTAACCAGCTAACTTTTATTTTACAAAATCTTACCGATTTTAAACATATTTGCTTCAAAATGAGAAGACAACGTCGAAATGTAAATCTTAAAATAGCTAACGTGTTTTTTCCAAAATTAGACTTGGGCTACTTTCAAAATAAAAATTTCTATCATTCCATTAGTCACTCAACTTTTATTTTACAAAATTTTACCGATTTTAAATATATTTATTTCAAACTAAAAAGACAACGTAAAAATATAAATCTTAAAATAGCTAGCTTGATTTTTTCAAAAATGGACTTAGGCCACTTTCAAAATAAAAATTTCTATCATTCCATTAGTCACTCAACTTTTATTTTACAAAATCTTACCGATTTTAAATATATTTATTTCAAACTGAAAAGACAACGTAAAAATATAAATCTTAAAATAGCTAGCTTAATTTTTTGAAAAATGAACTTAGGCCATTTTCAAAATAAACATTTCAATATTCCATTAACCACACAACTTTTATTTTACAAAATCTTTCCGATTTTAAACATATTTGCATCAAAATGAGAAGACAACGTCGAAATGTAAATCTTAAAATAGCTAACGTGTTTTTTTCACAACTCGATTTAGGCTACTTTCGAAATAAAAATTTTTATCTCTTTGTTAACCATCCAACTTTTATTTTACAAAATCTTATCGATTTTAAATATATTTATTTCAAAATGAGAAGACAACGTAAAAATATAAATCTTACAATAGCTAGTTCGATTTTTTCAAAATTGGACTCGGACCACTTTCAAAATAAAAATTTCAATATTCCATTAACCACTCAACTTTTATTTTACAAAATCTTTTCGATTTTAAATATATTTATTAATATTTAAGTTAAATATATTTATTTCAAACTGAAAAGACAACGTAAAAATATAAATCTTAAAATAGCTAGCTTGATTTTTTCAAAACTAGACTTAGGCTACTTCCAAAATAAAAATTTCTATCATTCCATTAGTCACTCAACTTTTATTTTACAAAATTTTACCGATTTTAAATATATTTATTTCAAACTAAAAAGACAACGTAAAAATATAAATCTTAAAATAGCTAGCTCGATTTTTTCAAAATTGGACTCGGACCACTTTCAAAATAAAAATTTCAATATTCCATTAACCACTCAACTTTTATTTTACAAAATCTTTCCGATTTTAAATATATTTATTAATATTTAAGTTAAATATATTTATTTCAAACTGAAAAGACAACATCAAAATATAAATCTTAAAAATAGCTAGCTTGATTTTTTCAAAAATGAACTCAGGTCACTTTCAAAATAAAAATTTCAATATTCCATTAACTACTGAACTTTTATTTTACAAAATCTTTCCGATTGTAAATATATTTATTAATATTTAAGTTAAATATATTTATTTCAAACTGAAAAGACAAGGTAAAAATAAAAATCTTCAAATAGCTAGCTTAATTTTTTCAAAACTAGACTCAGGTTACTTTCAAAATAAAGGACTCAATTAAACAGATGCGCGACGAGAGTCCGCGTTTGCAAGAGAAATACATTCTTGAAAACTCGCATTCTCGTCGAGCCACTCGAAAAGAAAAGTTTTAATCAGATGCGAACCGTCTCCGTAGCCGTCTGCCCTTAGTCGACCGCTGTCGCGATGAAGAGTCGAGCTTTCCTACAACGTCACAGGTGAATGGCCGACAGGTGAAAAGCTGAGGGTTTGAATAAAGTACGAGCTGAATTACGGGAGAATGACCGATGCAATGTCGAGCAGCTCTGAGCGGCGTCAGATCGGCCGGAAGAGCCGAAGGAAGATGGCGTCTTCCGGGAAACCTCGAAAAGGGTTCTTCAGGTATTCTTTTGGAAATGGCGAACTTATTTCACGCGTGCAATAATAACAAAATTTAGGTAAATTTTGTGAAAATATTAAAAGTTTCGAAACATCTTTTTGTCTTTTGAGAAACCTCGAAAAGGGTTCTTCAGGTATTCTTTTGGAAATGGCAAACATATTCCTTTTTGTCTTTTGGGAACCCTGAAAAAGGGTTTTTTAAGTATTTTTCCAGAAATGGCGAACATATTCCTTTTTGTCTTTTGGGAACCCTGAAAAAGGGTTTTTTAAGTATTTTTTCAGAAATGGCGAACATATTTCACGCGTACAATAATAAAAGAAATTGCGATATTAAAAGTTTCAAAACATCTTTTTGTCTTTTGGGAACTCTTGAAAAGGATTTCTCAGATATTCTTTTAGAAATGGCGAACGTATTTCGCGCGTGCAATAATAAAAGAAATTGCGATATTAAAAGTTTCAAAACATCTTTTTGTCCTTTGGGAACCCTTGAAAAGGTTCTTCAGGTATTCTTTTGGAAATGGCGAACTTATTTCACGCGTGCAATAATAAAAAAATTTAGATAAATCTTGCGAAAGTATTAACAGTTTCGAAACGTCTTTTTGTCTTCTAGGAACTCTCAAAAAGGTATTCTTTTTAGAAATGACGAACTTATTTCACGCGTGCAATAATACAAAAAATTGCGATATTAAAAATTTCAAAACATCATTTCGTCTTTTGGGAACCCTTAAAAATGGTTTTTTAAATATTTTTCCAGAAATGACGAACTTATTTCACGCGTGCAATAATAAAAAAAATTGCGATCAATCTTGCGAAAATATTAAAAGTTTCAAAACATTTTTCTGTCTTCTAGGAACTCTCGAAAAGGTATTCTTTTTAGAAATGGCGAACTTATTTCACGCGTGCAATAATAAAAATATAGCAATAAATCCTGCGAAAATATTAAAAGTTTCACAGCATTTTTCTGTTATCCGCGAACCCTCGAAAATGGTTCTTCAGATATTTTTTTAGAAATGGCGAATATATTTTACGCATGCAATATTAAAAAAATTGCGATAAATCCTATATTAAAAGCTTCAAAGCATCTTTTTGTATTACTTAGAACACAGTATTACTTCACCAAAGGCCACGAACACCTGGGAGAGCCTAGAAACGTCCTCGAGGAACAATCTCCATTCATTTATCCGCCATGTTCGCTGATGTTCTCTTACTCGCAATATTGGAAAGCGAAGAAACGCACCACGGATAAAGAACGAAGAATGGGAGTCTTGAAGTCCACAGACTCGCATAATCTTCTGCGGTCACTTCGTGTAAGCGCTATGGTTTCATCTAAAAGCGTCTAAACTATAATCTGTAACTGAAATGTTGGATAAAAGTAAAAAATTTCAACATTTAAGAGTACTTTTCGAGAAATGAAAATTGCTTTAACCCTTTTGGTGCCAATATGTCATCGTTCGCAACACTTGCGAAAAGTGCCAACGATGATATATCGTCGTTGCAATGGCGCCTTACTATTCGGATCGCGAGAGAACTCTATCTCAAAATAAATTTTTATAAAACAGTCAAGCAACAATCATCAATTTCGTTGCAAAGCAATTGATAAAATTGTTTACGGATTTAACTTTTTGTTATATTCTATGCTGGTTAGTGCAGAGGCTGCGTATACGCTACAGCGATAGGATCATTGTTTTGAGATCGTCATCATAGGACAAAGATAGCTGCAAGAACAGAGAGCTTTTTATCTGTAAATATTCATAATAATATACTAAAATTTGTTTTCAATAACTTTATACTAACTACACCAATCGCTTGTTTGGATTTTCATGGATTAATCTTTAGTTTTGTGGTCCGATATCAGTTATTTTGTTACAAATGATCGAAAATGCAATATCTATACTTTATAGTACGTAATCTACATAAAGCTATGATTAAACGATGACTTTTCGTATGTGCAAATACTGTTTCTAAAAGAGAATTGATTTTTCTTTTTTTCTATACTGTTTTATGTTTATGTTATTCGTATGATTTTCAACAAATATTGAAATACAATTGACATTACTTTATTCATCCTTTATTTCGTAATATGCTCCTTTTCGAATTTTGTAAATATCATTTTTACTTTGATTTTTACTAGCTTTCTCCCAAACTTTTGGAAATTTGTCAAATTGGTCCAGTATTGTTCGCATAGGTACGCTACTTTCGCTCGGCACTAAAAGGGTTAATTATTTATTCGAAATGTGATAGGAAAGTTGTAAAAAATACAAACCAAAATGCAAGAATCACTATATCTTAGCTAATTAACATGTTTGTTCATTCTGTTCCTTGAATAAATAATAATTCGTGCGCGATTAGCAAATATTAGCAATTATTAATTATTAATAATTTACAATTTATTCATCATTCATTAAGCAAAAAGAAAAAGTAATACACATTTATTATGCCCCAACTGAAATAAAAATTTCTTATTTTGTCGCTTCTTTACAATAACATTTTTATTCCCTGATTTATAATATAATTTTATAAATCTGTGTCATTGCCAAAATTCCATTTTGTTTCATTAGATCGTCGAAATACCCTTGTGACTGCACCAATAATCATAGTGTTTTGTCTTATAAAGATTTATAGAAAGTTACTGTGTCCCAGGAGCATTTTAGTTAATATTACAAAACAAATCGATTACAATTTCATAATTTAATTTGTCTTAATTTTAATTTAACAAATTGTGATTATATTTCATTCTGCTTATCACGAATGAGTTTATTATATAATTTATTATTTTACAAACGAAACATCATTCCAAGAAGAAAACAGTGAAATATGTTGCATTGATCATTGTGTTTGTAATTTTGTATTAAATTTCGAATACATAATTAGTAGATTTTTAGTACATTTTGCTTAACACAAATTTTCAAACGTATAATTAATACATTTTCAGTACATTTTGCTTATCACTAACGAGTTTGTTATATAATTTATTATTTCGCAAATGAAGCATCATTCCAGGAAGAAAACAGTGAAACATGTTGCATCGACCACTGTGTTTGCAATTTTCTATTTCGTTTCTATTTCGTTTAAATTTCGAACGCATAATTAATATATTTTTAGTACATTTTGATTATTACGTATTTTCGAACGTATAATTAGTATAATTTTATTACATTTTGCTTATTACAAATTATTATTATAAATACAATTTATTATTTCGTAAATAAACCATCATCCTAAGAAGAAAACAGTGAAAGATATTGCATCGACCACTGTGTTTGTAATTTTGTATTAAATTTCGAACGCATAATTAATATATTTTTAGTACATTTTGATTATTACGTATTTTCGAACGTATAATTAGTACAATTTTATTACATTTTGCTTATTACAAATTATTATTATAAATACAATTTATTATTTCATAAATAAACCATCATCCTAAGAAGAAAACAGTGAAACATGTTGCATTGATCACTGTGTTTGTAATTTTCTATTAAATTTCGAATGCATAATTAGTATATTTTTAGTACGTTTTGCTTACCACAAACAAGTTTATTATATAATTTATTATTTCGTAAATGAACCATCATGCCAAGAAAGAAAACAGTGAAACATGTTGCATCGACCACTGTGTTTGTAATTTTGTACTATTTTTTCATTTATATTATATAATTTATAATATATAATTTTGTATTATTTTTTCATTTGTATTATTATATACAATTTATTATTTCGTAAATGAACCATCATCCCAAGAAGAAAACAGTGAAACATGTTACATCGACCACTGTGTTTGCAATTTTGTACTATTTTTTCATTTGTATTATATAATTTATAATATGTAATTTTGTATTATTTTTTCATTTGTATTATTATATACAATTTATTATTTCGTAAATGAACTATCATCCCAAGAAGAAAACAGTGAAACATGTTGCATCGACCACTGTATTTATAATTTTGTACTATTTTTTAACTTGTAATTTGTATTATTTTGTATTTTGCATTCTTAAAGAAACATTTCTAAACATCCACCATAAATTTACCATTTTCATCTGAAGCAAAAATTAGCTATTTTTTGTAGTACTGCAAATCATAATTTTCTAATTACTGTTAGAAATGAATCTGAAGAAGAACACCTCGATCGTTCGATTTCAGAAGAGTTTGCTTAGTTGAGAGTTAGAACGATTGTCTTGAATTTGCCAAGGTGGACGTGGACATCGAGGCATTGGAAGCGAAGAAGCACAAGGACTTGGATGAAGCTATGGCCATCACTGACGTAGATCCGCAATTCTTCTCAGAACTGGATGGCAGGGTGGTGAAGGAAAAGTTTTCTGTGAGCAACTATGTGGAGGACATTCGCGAGATCTTCAAGACTCGACTGTTAGCTGGACAAGAAATGGATGATTGTATTCGTATAGATCAACAATTCGTCGAGGAGCAGAAGAGGCTCGATACAATCAAGGTTTCTATTGATGGATCACAATACAGTCAATTATCTCACAACGCGATTAATTTGTAGCGCGTTATGTGGAAACCGTGGTATAAAGAACTCAGATTTAAACTGGTATAAATTAGGTTGAAGTATTGGAACTTTGTATTCATCTTTTTGAAAATCGAATTCATCCTTTTTGCAAATCAAATTCACCCTTTTGTAAATCGAATTCACCATTTTGCAAATCTAGTTCACATTTTTACAAATCGAATTCATCCTTTTACAAATCAAATTCATCCTTTTGTAAATCAAATTCACCATTTTGCAAATCTAGTTCACATTTTTACAAATCGAATTCATTCTTTTACAAATCAAATTCACCCTTTTTGCAAATCACATTCACCATTTGTGACGCACATACGTGATGCACAATCATAGGCATGTTGTGATGAAAATATTTTACATTCTCAAACATAGCAAAGAACTTTCTGATAACATTGACAACGCAATGTAAACTCATGTTGAGACTCATTTTACCACAAATATTTTAACACTGCACTCGGCTCCTTCCCGGACGTTAACAACGGAAACTATTGCTAAAATAGCAATCTTTGAGCATTATTTTAGCAATATTTTAGTAATAAAAGCTATTGTTAAAATAGCAATCTTTAAGGAATATTTTAGCAATGGAAACTATTGCTACAATAACAATACTTTAGTTATATTTTAGCAACGGAAACTATTGCTAAAATAACAAGCTTTGAGCAATATTTTAGCAACAGAAATTATTGCTACAATAACAATACTTTAGTTATATTTTAGCAATGAAAACTATTGCTAAAATAGCAATCTTTGAGCAATATTTTAGCAATAGAAATGATTGCTAAGATAGCAATCTTTGAGCAATAATTTAGCAATAGAAACCACTGCTAAGATAGTGATCTTTGAGCAATATTGTAGCAACGAAAACTATTGCTAAAATAGCAATCTTTCAGCAATATTTTAGTAATAGAAGCTATTGTTAAAGTAGCAATATTTTAGCAATATTTTAGCAATGGAAACTATTACTAAAGTTGCAATGTTTGAGCAATATTTTAACAATGGAAATTATTGCTAACATAGCAATCTTTGAACAATATTTCATTAGTTTGTTTTTGAATTTTATGCCTGGGTTGTCTAGTCTTATGTTTGTGTCCTAAGTTATATCTTTTTGATGTAGTTTTTTCTATTAAATAGGTATATTATCGGTTGTTTAGAAGCGTTTTGAATGAAACCTTCCTTATCGAGGTGTACGAAGCATTCTGGAGGAGTGTGCCGCCCTATTGTTCTTGCTTTCGTGTGGCATAGTGTGCTTTGGTAGATTTGGAGGTATATTTGACTATTGGATGTTATTTGGTGGATGTTTGTCCAGTGGTTTCTTATGATTTCTAGGATGAATAGATCTATGCGCATTATTTTAGCTTCGTTGTATAGTTTGTAAGCAAGGCCACCTAGCAGACCCTGCCTGAGACACTGGGATGGTAGGGATAGAAGATCAGAATTTCTATTATATAGAAATTGTGTATGAAACGAGTGCTCGCGGGAAACTGGTGAGTGTACTGTCGCTTTAATGGCGAGGACCGCCACATTATCATTATTTGGAGTCAATTGACCAATATTTAGCGTTCCCCGTCAGAGCTGCGTTTAGTGTTTCTCGAATACCATTTTCCGCGATTTATCAGGACACCAGGTACTGGGGTTCTCTATGGTTGCTACGGATTTGCTGGTACCAGTTGCGATATCGAGTGCCTGGCACTCTTGGGTGGCGTATTTCACCCATTGACCCGAACAATGACTGCAGTCGACCAGTTTTTGCCAATATACGCAGGGAAATTTATGATTATTGAAGCGATTGTGCCGCTTTGTTTTGCTGCGCTGTAAAGAGTGAATGAGAGAGGGTAGGAAGGAAAAGAGAAGGAAGAACGTTTCGTCCTGGGCCTGCTAGTGGACTCATTAGTCCTAGCTACCTAGCAGACCCTGTCTTAGACGCTGGGATGGTAGGGATAGGTCTGAATTTCTATTATAAATAAAATATTGCCCAGAGATTGCTATTTTAGCAATAGTTTCCATTGCTAAAATATTGCTCAAAGTTTGCTATTTTAACATTAGTTTCTATTGCTAAAATATTGCTCAAAGCTTGCTATTTTAATAATAGTTTCCGTTCCTAAATTACTGCTCAAAGAGTGCGATTTTTCGCAATAGTTTCCATTGATAAAATATTGCTTAAAGATTGCTATTTCAACAATAGCTCCTATTACTAAAATATTGCTAAAATAATGCTCAAAGATTGCTATTTTAGCAATAGTTTCTATTGCTAAAATATTGCTCAAAGCTTGCTATTTTAATAATAGTTTCCGTTGTTAAAATATTACTCAAAGAGTGCGATTTTTTGCAATAGTTTCCATTGATAAAATATTGCTTAATGATTGCTATTTCAACAATAGCTCCTATTACTAAAATATTGCTAAAATAATGCTCAAAGATTGCTATTTTAGTAATAGTTTCTATTGCTAAAATATTGCTAAAGTATTGCTATTGTTGCAATAATTTCCATTGCTAAAATATCGCTCAAAGATTGCTATTTTAGCCACAGTTTCCATTGCTAAAATATTGTTCAAAGCTTGCAATTTTAACAATAGCTCCCATTCATAAAATATTGCTAAAATATTGTTCAAATATTACTATTTTAGCAATAGTTTCTGTTGCTAAAATATTGCTCAAAGCTTGCTATTTTAACAACAGTTTCCATTTCTAATATATTTCTCAAAGCTTGCTCAAAGCTTGCTATTTTAGCAATAGTTTTCATTGCTAAAATATTGCCCAGAGATTGCTACTTTGGCAATAGTTTCCATTGCTAAAATATTGCCCAGAGATTGCTACTTTGGCAATAGTTTCCATTGCTAAAATATTGCTCAAAGCTTGCTATTTTAGCAATAGTTTCCATTGCCAAAATATAGCTCAAAGCTTGCTATTTTATAGAAATTGTGTAGGAAACGAGTGTTCGCTGGAAACTAGCGAGTGTGTTGTCCCTCTAGTGGCGAGGACCGCCATACTGATAAAAGTTAGCAATAGAAACTATTACCCAGCAATTTTCCATTTCAATAGAAAACTTGAGGGAAGCATACATTTCTCTAACTATTGCTAAAATATTGCTATTTTGGGCCTGCTAGTGGACTCATCAGTAAGGCTACCTAGGAAACCCTGCCTTAGACGCTGGGATGGTAGGGATAGGTCAGAATTTCTATTATATAGAAACTGTATAAGACATGAGTATTCGCAGGAAACTGGTGAGTGTGTTGTCCCCCTAGTGGCGAGGACCGCCACACTGATAAAAGTTAGCAATAGAAACTATTACCCAGCAATTTTCCATTTCAATAGAAAACTTGAGGGAAGCATACATTTCTCTAACTATTGCTAAAATATTGCTATTTTGGGCCTGCTAGTGGACTCATCAGTAAGGCTACCTAGCAAACCCTGCCTTAGACGCTGGGATGGTAGGGATAGTTCAGAATTTCTATTATATAGAAACTGTATAAGACATGAGTATTCGCAGGAAACTGATGATTGCGTTGTCCCTCTAGTGGCGACGATCCCCACAAACGTATTTTCAAATACTCACTCGTTCCATCCGTTTGTCCCGCCATTAGCGTCTGTACCGTCGATACGTAGCCGGGTTCGAGGAGTTCCTCTCGAAGGACCACGAGGAGAGCATGAAGATCCTGCTGGAGGCTGATAACGAGGTGAAACTAACGAGAGAGATCACGGAGACGTGGGGCCAGCTCTCCAGGGAGTTTGGTCGGGTCAGGCTGGACGTGTACCACTGGGAGGAGAGCTGGAGGATGGTGAAGATGTGCCAGAGGTTCCTGTACCAGGTGTCGCCGATCGCTTGGCGCGAGGAACACGACTGGATTCATCGCACTGACTCCGGGGAGAGCATTATTCATGGCCACGCGGATGATTTGTTCGGTCGATTCAAGATGCTCGACGAAGTTGCGTCCCTCGACACTCTGATAGGTGATTATGGCCATTTCGTGCGCCCATTTTGTATCTTTCGCTGGGTGGTAGCTCAATCTGTTGAGAAGCATCTGTGTTTGTAGTCTGTTTGTGTCTTCCTCGTTCAATCCTTTGACTACTGTTGGCAACTAAAGGCGGTTGGAAACCTTGCGCTTGTGATACTGTAGGTGTCGAAAGACGCTTAGAAAATTTGCGTTTGTGACACTGTGGGCACTTAGAAAATTTGCCCTTGTTGTGATATTGTGGTCACTTAAAGGTGCTTAGAAAACTTGCGCTTGTGATACTGTAAGTGCTTAGATAACTGTGCTTGTGATACTGTAGGCAATTTTGAAAACTTAGGCACTGTAGGTGCTTGGAAAGCTTGCATTTGTAATATTGTCAGCCCTTAGAAAACTTGCGTTTGAAAAACTTACGCTTAGAAAACTTGCGTTTGGAAAACTTATACTTAGAAAACTTGAATTTGGAAAACTTACGCTTGAGAAACTTGCATTTGGAAAACTTACGCTTGGAAAACTTACGCTTAGAAAACTTGCGTTTGGAAAACTTATACTTAGAAAACTTGCATTTGGAAAACTTACGCTTGAGAAACTTGCATTTGGAAAACTTACGCTTGAGAAACTTGCA
Source organism: Xylocopa violacea (assembly GCA_963969225.1). Classification (NCBI taxonomy): domain Eukaryota; kingdom Metazoa; phylum Arthropoda; class Insecta; order Hymenoptera; family Apidae; genus Xylocopa; species Xylocopa violacea. Next base: position 16,922,695 of record CAXAJV010000015.1, read on the forward strand.
TTTGGAAAACTTACGCTTAGAAAACTTGCGTTTGGAAAACTTACGTTTAAAAAACTTGCGTTTAGAAAACTCACGCTTAAAAAACTTGAGTTTGGAAAACTTACGCTTAGAAAACTTGCGTTTGGAAAACTTACGCTTAGAAAATTTGAGTTTGGAAAACTTACGCGTAGAAAATTTGCGTTTGAAAAACTTACGCTTGGAAAACTTACGATTAGAAAACTTGCGGTTGGAAAATTTACGCTTGTGATACTGTAGGCGTTTGAAAAATTTGCACTTGTTCTTTTCTATCGTCACAAATATCATTTCTGCACCTGTACAGAACGAATAAAGTGTTACTTTGCGTTTCCAGAGCTGTTCGAGCAGGACATCAGCGAGGCAGGGCCAACAGAGTTATACTTCAAAGATCCGATCGATCTAATTCGCGTGTTCAGAGTGATAGAGACGCAGAATTTGAGCGCGTTGATCCATCTGGAGACACTTGCGCAGCCGATGTCGGAAATGCTGACGACCATCCAGACTGCTGAAGAACAGATCAAGACGGACGTCAGAGAGTTGACCAACGCGATTAGCGAACTGAATGTAAATTTTGCTTATTAACTCTATGCACTTGGACGTACTCTCTGAGGGGACATCGAAATTAATTAGTGATTAAACATATTCCACAGCAGCTTTTTGAGAAAAGTGTGTTTCCCTCAAGTTTTCTATTGAAATGGAAATTTTCTATTGCTGGGAGACGTTAGCAATAGAAACTATTGCTAAATATTGCTATTTTAGCAATAAGAAACTATTGCTATATAATTGTTAACATATTGCTCTTTTAGCAATAATTTCTATTGCTAAAAAATAGCTAAAACATTGCTATTTGAGCAATAATTTTTAATGTTAAATAATTGCTAAAGTATTGCTATTTTAGCGACAAGAAATTATTACTAAATAATTGCTAAAATATTGCTATTTTAACAATAATTTCTATTGTTAAATAATTGCAAAAATATTACTATTTTAACAATAATTTCTATTGCTAAATTTTTGCTAAAATATTGCTATGTTAACAATAATTCCTATTGCTAAAATATTGCTCAACACTTGCTATTTTAGCAACAGTTTTCTTTGTTAAAATATTGCTCAAAATTTGCTATTTTAATAATAGTTTCAATTGCTAAAATATTGCTCAAATATTGTTATTTTAGCAACAGTTTCCACTGGTAAAATCTTGTTCAAAGCTTGTGATTTTAACAATAGAAACTATTGCTAAAATATTGCTCAAAACTTGCTATTTTAGCAACAGTTTCGTTTGTTAAAATATTGCTTAAAGCTTGCTATTTTAACAATAGTTTCTATTGCTAAAATATTGCTCAAAGCTTGCTAATTTAGCAATATTTTCCTTTTTTTTGAAATATTGCTCAAAATGGCTATCTTAGCGATAGTTTCTATTGCTGATGTTTCAATCACTAAAGTATTACTATCTTAACAATAATTTCCATTGCTAAATAATTGCTAAAATATTGCTATTTTAGTAATAAGAAATTATTGCTAAAAAATTGCTAAAGTATTGCTGGTTCCACAATAAGAAACTATGGTTAAAAAATTGCTAAAGTATTGCTATTTTCGCAATAAGAAACTATTGCTAAAAATTGCTAAAATATTGCTATTTTAGAGATAAGAAACTATTGCTAAAAATTGCTAAAATATTGCTATTTTAGAGATAAGAAACTATTGCTATTTTTGCGACAAGGAACTATCGCTAAAAATTGCTATAATATTGTTATTTTGGCAATAAGAATCTATCGCTAAAATATTGCTAAAATATTGCTATTTCAGTAATAGTTTCTACTGCTAAAAAATTGCTAGAATATTGTTATTTTGGAAATAAGAAACTATTGCTAAAGAATGCTAAAATATTGCTATTTTAGCAATAAGAAACTATTGCTAAAAATTGTTAAAGTATTGCTATTTTAGCAATAGTATCTATTGCTAAAAATAGCTAAAGTATTGCTATTTTAGCAATAGTATCTATTGCTAAAAAATTGCTAAAAACATTGTTATTTTAGCAACAAGAAACTATACATTCTAACACATTGTTTGCGAATCACGCCAAATTACGATCTTCGCGAACTATTGCTAGATCACTCAAATTTACGTTTTTATACGACACATTTCTGAATAAGATAATAAAAATTGCTTTCATTTTTATTTTCTAAGCAACCACTACTGTTGCTCTCTTTTTTGCAAAATCGCCCACAGCAATATTACGTTCACGCATCCAGCTTACAATGTGTTAACTTGTTGCAATCGAAGTAAAGCAACAGTGTTTTCGATGCCAAGAACTAATAATACTCGCTCACGACGATGTATTCAGGATCACATTCGCAAATTGGAAACCAGAGCAGCGGATCTGGAGAGTTACGCGAACGAGCTTTTGGAAACCGTGTTCCGGGATTCTGTTTGTTCCGAGAATGTGCTTCGCCTTCAAGTATTCGTCGAAGACGCGTACGAGAGCTGTGTGGGCCCGAACGAGGCGAATTTAGACAGTTTCTCAATGATGAAATGGATCGAGAAAACGCACGAGGAACTGAACCTGGAGTTGGACACGCTGCCGCCGGAAGTGGTTAAAGCTTGCGAGAAAGAAGGGTTCAGACAGGAGCTGAAAGCGATGAAGGAGACAGAGGAGGCTGCTAAAAAGGTCGAACACTTTGAAATTGATAGAACGATTAGAATAATTGGAATAATTGAAACGATTTTCGTTATTGTAGTAATTAACGCTGAACCTAGCGGTCAAACGACCGTTTTTGAGACTTTAATCAAAGTTGTTGACCCTTTGCACTCCAGACATCAGAATTGATCAGTGATTAAACTTATTTCACAGCAGCTTCTTGAGGAAAGTGTGTTTCCTTCAAATTTTCTATTGAAATGGAAATTTTCTATCGCTGGGAGATGTTAGTAACAGAAACTATTGGTAAAATATTGCTCGAAGATTGCTATCCTAGCAATAGAAACTATTGCTAAAATATTGCTATTTTATTACTAAGGAGTTAGCAATAGAGATAGTTGCTAAAATATTGTTATTTTAGTAATATTGCAATTTTAATAATATTGCAACTTTAGTAATATTGCTATTTTATTACTAAAGAGTTAGCAATAGAGATAGTTGATAAAATATTGTTATTTTAGTAATATTGCAATTTTAATAATATTGCAACTTTAGTAATATTGATATTTTAGTAATATTGCTATTTTAATAATATTGCAATTTAAGTAATATTGCTATTTTAATAACATTGCAATTTAAGTAATACTGCTATTTTAATAATATTGTAATTTAAGTAATATTGCTATTTTAATAATGTTGCAATTTAAGTAATATTGCTATTTTAATAACATTGCGATTTAAGTAATATTGATATTTTAATAATATTGCAATTTAAGTAATATTGCTATTTTAATAATATTGCTATTTTAGTAATAAAACTGCTATTTCAGTAATAAAATAGCTATTTAGTACTAAAATAGCAATATTTTAGCAATAGTTTCTATTGTTAAAATAGCGATGTTAACATAGAGACGCTTGCTATTTTAGCAATATTTAGCAACAGTTTTTATTGCTAACGTTTCCCAGCAGTAGAAAATTTCAATTTCAATAGAAAACTTGGGGGAAATATACATTTCTCAAAAAGCTGCGGTGGAATAAGTTTAACCCTTTGCACTCAATTCCTTTCCAGACGTTAGCAATAGAAACTATTGCTAAAATATTGCTAAATTATTGCTATATTATCAATATTTCTAACTTCTATTGCCAACGTCCAGGAAAAAGCAGAGTGCTAAGGGTTAAATTCCTGGGTTTCATATTTCTTGAACTTGCTGCACGATTTTTTTTTATAATATGTAGCTATTTAAGTAATTGCAAAAGTTAAAAACTTATTCCATTGCAATTTTTTGAAGAACGCATATTTCTTCAAAGTTTTCCATTGAAATTGAAATTTTCTATTGTTGAAAAATTGTTTGGTAATACTTTCCATTGCAACCTTTTGAAGAACGCGTATTTCGCCAAAGTTTTCCATTGAAATGGAAATTCTCCATTGCTGGAAAATTGCTTGGCAATGCTTTTCATCGTGACTTTTTGAAGAACTTGTATTTTCCCAAAGTTTGCCATCGAAATAGAAATTTTCCATTGCTGAAAAATTGCTTGGCAATGCTTTTTATTGCAACTTTTCGAAGATCTCGTATTTCTCCAAAGTTTTCATTGAAATAGAAATTTTCCATTGCTGGAAAATTGCTTTGTAAATTTGCTTTGAAAATTGCTTTCTCCAAAGTTTTTCATTGAAATGGAAATTTTCTGTTGCTGGAAAATTGCTTGGCAATAGTTTTTATCGCTAACTTTTAGCAGCAATAGAAAATTGCTGGGAAAGCGTCGAGTGCAAAGGGTTAATAATTTCGATTAAAGTCTCAAATGCGGTTATTTGATATTTTTACATTATGATAATAATTAATAATTATATATTTTTATCTGTTCTATATTATCGAATAGTTTTCTAATTTTCTCAAGAATCTTCCTCAAGTTTCTCCTTCGCGTTTCACGTTAACGCGAACGTCGCCTGAACGTTTCACATATTCGAAACCATGTCACTGTTACTTTGCGTCACAGTTCGAGCTTATACTTTTTTTATAATATATAGCTACTTAAGTAGCTATAAAAGTCGTGCAGTAAATTCAAGAAAAATGGAAACCTGAAATTTAACCCTTTGCACTCGGATATCGCCTCTGAGGGAGTTAATTGCAAAAGTTAAAAACTTATTCCATCGCAATTTTTTGAAGAACGCATATTTCTTCAAAGTTTTCCGTCGAAATGGAAATTTTCCATTGCTGGAAAATTGCTTGGCAATGCTTTCCATTGCAACTTTTTGGAGAACTTGTATTTCTCCAAAGTTTTCTATTGAAATGGAAATTTTCTGTTGCTGGAAAATTGCTTTGAAAATTGCTTTCTCCAAAGTTTTTCATTGAAATGGAAATTTTCTGTTGCTGGAAAGTTGCTGGGTAATAGTTTTTATCGCTAACTTTTACCAACAATAGAAAATTGCTTGGCAGTGAGGCGTCGAATGCAAAGGGTTAATAATTTCGATTAGAGTCTCAAATGCGGTTATTTGACATTTTTACATTATAATAACAATTATTTAACAATTACATATTTTCTATATTATATTTCTATATTTCTTTATATTTTTTTCTAATTTTCTCAAGAATCTTCCTCAAGTTTCTCCTTCGCGTTTCACGTTAACGCGAACGTCGCCTGAACGTTTCACATATTCGAAACCATGTCACTGTTACTTTGCGTCACAGTTCGAGCTTATGCTTTTTTTTGTAATAATTATTTAATAATTATATATTTTCTATATTATATTTCTATATTTGTTCTATATTATCGCATAGTTTTCTAATATTCTCAAGAATCTTCCTCAAGTTTCTCCTTCGCGTTTCACGTTAACGCGAACGTCGCCTGAACGTTTCACATATTCGAAACCATGTCACTGTTACTTTGCGTCACAGTTTGAGCTTATGCTTTTTTTTGTAATAATTATTTAATAATTATATATTTTCTATATTATATTTCTATATTTGTTCTATATTATCGAATAGTTTTCTAATTTTCTCAAGAATCTTCCTCCAGTTTCTCCTTCGCGTTTCACGTTAACGCGAACGTCGCCTGGACGTTTCACATATTCGAAACCATGTCACTGTTACTTTGCGTCACAGTTCGAGCTTATGCATCGATTGCTGGCCGCTCTGAAGCGTGTCATGGAGCCACCGATGATAAAGAGGCGACCTCTCATGTGGCGTTCGACCCCGAGACATCAAAAGGCGAAGCCAAAGCCACCCCCGCCAGAGCCAACCGAGGAGGAGATGCAATATTTGACATTCTTCACCAACTATTGCAAACAGGAAGACTTCACCGTCTATCGTTCTCAATTTCCCGACGACTTCGACCTAACGTTCCAGGAGAAACACATCGAAACGGCTAAAAGCGAGGAATCCACCGAGAACGGAGAAGTGAAGATCTTCCAGGAGAGCTCTGAGGAGAGGAACGAAGTCTGATAAAAATTTTAGAAACAGCCTGACACTGAATAATTGGACATTTCTATTCTCGTTTCTATTTCTCTCTTAAGTTGTAGACGAGTAATTTTATCTATTCAGAATTCGTCAGAGGGTTATCGAGGGTAATACGGTTGATAGTAGCCATTTTTTGTCCCATGTTGGAATGAAAAATTCAGGGACATTCGAGGGTACCTTTTAAGGAATGAAAAATCTTATTCTTGCTATGAGAGTATATGAGAGTCATATTTCATATAGAAATTTGTCCGAAAATAAGAGTACCATTTTTATTTGACAGTGGTATTTGAGATTAAGGATCAATCGTAGGGATTGGAGGACATTAAAAATAAAATAAATGTCTTATTAGCCATTGCAAAGAATCCAAAACTTTAATTTAACTATGGTGTTTGAGATTAAGGATCAATGGTAGGGATTTGAGGAGATTAAAAATAAAATAAAAGTTTTATTAACCATTGCAAAGAATTCAAAACTTTATTACATACATAATTACTTAAATTAATTATTTTATTGGTCCATGAGATGCGTTTCAAAGAATCCCATTTTTATTTAACAGTGGTGATCGAGATTAAGGATCAATGGTAGGGATTGGAGGACATTAAAAATAAAATAAATGTCTTATTAGCCATTGCAAAGAATCCAAAACTTTAATTTAACTATGGTGTTTGAGATTAAGGATCAATGGTAGGGATTTGAGGAGATTAAAAATAAAATAAAAGTTTTATTAACCATTGCAAAGAATTCAAAACTTTATTACATACATAATTACTTAAATTAATTATTTTATTGGTCCATGAGATGCGTTTCAAAGAATCCCATTTTTATTTAACAGTGGTGATCGAGATTAAGGATCAATGGTAGGAATTTGAGGACATTAAAAATAGAATAAAAGTTTTATTAACCATTGCAAAGAATCCAAAATTTTAATTTGATTGTGGTATTTGAGACTAAGGATCAATTTTAGGGATTGGATGACATTAAAAATAAAATAAAAGTTTTACTAATCACTGCAAAAAATCTAAAACTTTTTTGCTTAGGTAATTACTTAAATTAATTATTTTATCAGTCGATGAGATGCATTTCAAAGAGTGCCATTTTAGTTTAACAGTGTTATTTGAGACTAAGGATCAATATTAGGAACTTAAGAACATTAAAAATATAATAAAAATTTGACAAACCCTTGCAACAAAAACAAAACTTTATTATATACATAATTACTTAAATTAATCATTTTCTTCAGTCGATGAGATGCATTTCAAAGAGTCCCATTTTAATTTAACAGTGTTATTCGACACTAAGGATCAATGTTAGGAATTGAAGGATATTAAAAATAAAATAAAAGTTTTACCAACCATTGCAAAGAAACCAGAACTTTGTTACTTACATAATTACTTAAATTAATAATTTTCTTCAGTCGATGAGATACGTTTTAAACTCTTTCCCTCTTTTAAATGATGATGCAAAGTTGATTTGGGAACTCTATTGCACAAGCGAGACTTTGAATAGTTCCTTTTCAGTAATTTTATTACTTAGATAATTACTTAAATTAATCAGTTTTTTCAGTCGATGAGATGCGTTTCAAAGAGTCCCATTTTAATTTAACAGTGGTATTCGAGACTAAGGATCAATTTTAAGGACTTAAGAATATTAAAAACAAAATAAAAGTTTGATTAATCATTGCAAAAAATCCAAAACTTTATTAATTTGACAAAATTACTTAAACTAATCATTTTTTTCAGTCGATAAAATGCGCTTCAAACTCTTTCTCTCTTTTGAACGATCATGTGAAATTGATTTGCAAACTTTAATTGCACACGCGAGACTTTGAATTCCTTTATGAGAAACTGAAGAATTGAAGAAATTGTTCTTCCACAATTTGGAACTTTTTTGACAGCTCATAAATTTTGAAAATAGTTCCTTCTCTTGCGTCCACGTTTACTTTTCTTTTTGAATACAATTTTAATCACCAATTTCTCCGTATAAAGTTCTTCTTTCGCAGTTTTCCAAATTCATGAAACTGATTTTCTGTTTACTTTAAATGCTTTGATAACGATGCGATATTCTATTTTAAAAGATTTTTTTTATCCTATTTATTTTACTTCTTTTTTAGTCGTATATAAGCCACAGTTTGTTAATTGTTGTTTATACCACACACGTCTCTGGCTACAACTTTAATGCATGATTTATAAACCATACTCACAATTAAAGAATTAAATGTTTTAAATAAATTGTGCGTTTCTATGTGGAGCCAAAAATAATTATTAAACATTCTCGAATGGTACTTTCAAAACGAGAATCTTGTAAAACTGTCAAGAATTCTTTTAGCATTCTATCGAGATACTACTTTCAGTTTTCTCGAAGCATAAAACATATTGAATTAATCTTTTCTTAATTTTAAATTTAATTTTAAGAGAAAACTAGCGTAATCGATGAAACAAAACAACGTTGTAATAATTGAAACAAATGATGGCTCCACCTCAAGACTTTTACTCGTCTCTCCAATTACTCATGGTTTATCATGTTCTGCGATTCCGATATTACAGTCGTGAACGAGCTCCTGAATAATTCACGACTCGTTCAGAATCGAAAATCTATGCCGTCCAATTAAGTAATTGAATTAATCAGAGAACGCACTGGACGAACGGGAAAAACTTACGTACTTTTTCCACGTTTTTTATTCCTTACTTTTTCTATTTCCGTTTAATTGGAACACTTACGCAATAAGGACGCATCGAACAAACGGAACGGCGAGGACGTGTAATGGCGTGAAGATTAAACCTTTGCACACTGATTCTTCACAGAAGAAGAATAGAAACTATTGCTAAAATAGCAATACTTTAGTAATATTTTAGCAATTGAAAATATTGATAAAATTGCAAGCTTTGAGTGATATTTTAACAATTGAAACTATTGCTAAAACAGCAAACTTTGAGTGATATTTTAACAAGTGAAATTATTGCTAAAACAGCAAGCTTTGAGCAATATTTTAGCAATAGAAACTAATGTTAAAATAGCCAGTTTTGAGCAATATTTTAACAACTGAAACTATTGCTAAAACAGCAAACTTTGAGTGATATTTTAACAATTGAAACTATTGCTAAAACAGAAAACTTTGAGTAATATTTTAACAACTGAAACTATTGCTAAAACAGAAAACTTTGAGTAATATTTTAACAACTGAAACTATTGCTAAAATAGCAAACTTTGAGTGATATTTTAATAACTGAAACTATTGCTAAAATAGCAAACTTTGAGTGATATTTTAACAACTGAAACTATTGCTAAGACAGCAAACATTGAGCAATATTTTAACAACTGATACTAATGCTAAAACAGCAAACTTTGAGCAATATTTTAACAAATGAAATTATTGCTAAAACAGCAAACTTTGAGTGATATTTTAACAAGTGAAATTATTGCTAAAACAGCAAACTTTGAGTGATATTTTAACAAGTGAAATTATTGCTAAAACAGCAAACTTTGAGTGATATTTTAACAGCTGAAACTATTGATAAAACAGCAAACTTTGAGTAACATTTTAGCAATGGAAAATAGCAAGCTTTGAGCAATATTTTAGCAATGGAAAATAGCAAGCTTTGAGCGATACTTTAGCAATGGAAACTGTTGCTAAAATAGCAATCTTAGAGCATTATTTTAGCAATGGAAACTGTTGCTACAATAGCAATCTTTGAGCAACATTTTAGCACTGGAAACTATTGTTAAAATAACAATACTTTGGCAATAGTTTAGCAACAGAAACTATTGCTAAAATAGGAATACCTTAGCAATATTTTAGCAATGGAAGCTATTGGTAAAAGTAGCAATACTTTAGCAATATTTTAGCAAAATTGTAGCAATATTTTAACAGTAGCTTCTATTACACAGACCATGAGCAATATTTTAGCAATAGAAACTATTGCTAAAATAGTGAGCTTTGGGCAATGTTTTAGTAATGGAAAATAATGTTAAAGTAGCAATCTTTGAGCAATGTTTTAGCAATGGAAACTAATGTTAAGATAGCAATCTTTGAGCAATGTTTTAGCAATGGAAACTAATGTTAAAGTAACAATCCTTGAGCAATGTTTTAGCAATGGAAATTAATGTTAACGTAGCAATGTTTTAGCAATGGAAACTAATGTTAAAGTAGCAATCTTTGAGCAATGTTTTGGCGATGGAAACTAATGTTAAAGTAGCAATCTTTGAGCAATGTTTTGGCGATGGAAACTAATGTTAAAGTAGCAATCTTTGAGCAATGTTTTAGCAATGGAAACTAATGTTAAAATAGCAATCTTTGAACAATGTTTTAGCAATAGAAAATATTGCTACTTTAGCAATAGAAACTATTGCTAAATTATTGCTAAAATATTGCTATTTTAGAAGTGGAAATTACGACTAACATATTACTACTTTAACAATGGAAACTATTGCTAAACTATTGCTACATTATCAATATTTCTAGCTTCTACTGCCAACGTCCAAAAAGAAGCCCAATGCAAAGAGTGCAAAGATTCGAAACGAACCATTAAAGCTGGCAATCTTTCCAAGTTCTACACCACCTCTAAACCCCTAATCTCAGCGACTCGAATTACAAAGTTAATCAGAAATAGTGACAAATAGAAATCGTGACTCTTCAAAAATACCTAATTACAAACAACCACAGCCCAAATCTGCTTTTAAATATATTTTTCGTTTCATATGGGACGAAACGAAGAAGCTGCAGCCTTCATAACCCAGGATTGCTTTCACGAGGAGCTTGCCACGGAGAATGCTCTCGTGGGTTTTTCTCCTTTGCATCCGCAGTCCCGAAAGGGCTCCAGCAAGAACAAGAGGATCTCGTCGACCGATGAGGGGAGAGAAGAAGCACGTGCGTGTAAATAGAAGCCGAGGAAAACGCGACGGACCGGAATGGGGGTGAGTTTTCGAAGAAAGGAAGTAATTCCTCGAGTGGCGTGGTTGAATGCGGAAGGCGGGGACGAGGGACTGAAAAAACTGTAAAAGTACGTTATGAAAAATCAATAGGTATGTTTGCGCGACGTAAACGGATTGGCGTTCGCATCAGTTTTTAAAGTGGATTAATATTCACCCATCTTGTTTATTAATACACCGCGTTCCGGTTTCGTCCCGCGAGGCGTCGATTTACATTGGAGATTTGCTTGGGAATTAATCTACTAAACGGTTGATTCATGGCTGTCGATGTGAAGACTGAATTTGGCGATTTTTTAAATGTTAGTTTGAGGGTTATTGATTGTTGCTACTGTTCTGGGCGTAGGCTGGTTTAGAAAATTGTAGTAGAATTAGGGAGGGTGGAATTATTGGGTTGATGAGAAAGTAATTTCGGTTTTTAGATTTAATATATATATTGGTTTTTAAATTTAATATAATGTAATAATTAAATTCTAATATAATATATAATATAAAAATTGAAATCTGATACAATATAATAATTAAATCTGAACTAAGTAATGACTAAAGGTAATCTAAACTACATAATAGTTAAATGTAATTTGAACTATATAATAACAATTGAACCTAATTTAAGCTAAATAATAATAACTAAATCTAAACTGAATAATAACTAAATGTAATCTGAACTAAATAATAATAAATAAATCTAATTTAAGCTAAATAATAATTAAATGTAATCTAAACTAAATAATAATTAAATGTAATTTGAACTAAATAATAATAACTAAATTTAATCTAAACTAAATAACTAAATGTAATGTGAACTAAATAATAATAACTAAATCTAAACTAAATAATAACTAAATATAATCTGAACCAAATAATAATAAATAAGTCTAATCTAAACTAAATAATAATAATTAAATCGAAACTAAATCTAAACTCAATTATTTTTATACAAAAAATAAACTTTAATCAGTCAAATATCTTCCATTCTGTTTGATAATCGTTTGCCACCATTCTGATATTCTGGTATTCACAATTCCACGCTCATAGAACTACTGGTCCTCATCAGAAAAAAGCTCAACCAAGTGTGCTTTGAGGTCATCGTTATTACTGAAAATTTTGGCATTTAAAAATTTTTTTAAACTTCGAAATAAATGACAATCCGATGGTCCAAAAAAGGGTTGATTGTATTTTGTTTTAGATGCGCATCGCCAATATTGCTTCGTTGTGTTAAGTGAATTTCTTTCAATTCACACAGAACCCAAATATCAAGCTTTTTAACGAGTCCAAGATCTCTTATGTGATTTTTAATTGTTGCGTGTGATAGATTTAATCCTTTGCACTCTAGATTACTTTTTAATTTTATTGCCAACAACTCTACTATTTTAATTGTTTTACTTTAAATTTACTTCAAAGGACAGTTCCTTGACTGCTTGTAAACAATTTTATTTACTAATTATAAATATAGCTTTAAACATAGCTTTCAAACTTTATTGCAATTTATATTTATGGAATTTATATATATTTTTTTGCATTTACTAATGTTGAGTCACAATCGACTGTCTTTTGCGATTTTTTGCACAGTTATATGACGATTCGATTCAATTATGGCTTTTATTTTGTCATTATCAACGAAAAGAAAGTCGAACAGAACGCTGGTCATCTTTAAGTGAAAAATCACAAAAACGAAATTTTTTAAACTAATTTTAACACGTGCGTTTTGTTCAGCAATCAACACCATAAACCTCACATATCTCTTTGCGAGTCTCAGCCCTTTTCTTGCCTTTACGAAACTAAAAAAGCAAAATATGTCGATAAAATATACCGTTTTCTTGTCTTTATGAAAATAAAAAAGCAAAATATGTCGATAAAATATACCGTTTTCTTGTCTTTATGAAAATAAAAAAGCAAAATATGTCGATAAAATATACCGTTTTCTTGTCTTTATGAAAATAAAAAAGCAAAATATGTCGATGAAATATACCACTTTCTTGCCTTCATAAAAATAAAGGAGCAAAAATGTCGATAAAATATACCGCTTTTTTTGTCTTTACAAAAATAAAAGAGTAAAATATGTCGAAAATGCTTATTTTTGCACTACATGTTAAAGTTGATCGTAAATTAACAGTTGTAAACAAAATTACACGGAATTTGCTTCTACAGTAACTTAACCCTTTGCCCTTCAGAGGCCATTTTCAATCGCCATGGCGTCTCATAAGGCATCTCGAGTTTTCCATCAACTGATTTCAAGTTTTGAAGCCTCACAAAAATGAATCTTGAAGGTGAAATTAGCTCGAGCGAAGATGAAATTGATTTTAAACTGTTGAAAAACGAGATTAGTTGCATTGACCAAGAAATTAGCGATAGAAAAAGTTATGTGCGATCGAAAAAGTCGTCGAGTGCAAAGGATTAAGTTTCGAAGCCCTACAAAAATGAATTTGGAAGGTGAAATTAGCTCAAGTGGCGATGAAATTGACTTTCAACTGTTGAAAAACGAGATTAGTTGCATTAACGAAGAAATTAGCGATAGAAAAAACGATGCTCGATCGAAAAAGTTGTCGAGTGTAAAGAATTAAGTTTCTTTCTAAAAAATTAAGAATGAAATAAGTTTCTTTCTAAAAATTAAGAATGAAATAAGTTTCTTTCTAAAAATTAAGAATGAAATAAGTTTCTTTCTAAGAATTAATTCTAAGGATTAAGTCGAAGCCCTACAAAAATGAATTTGGAAGGTGAAATTAGCTCGAGTGAAAATGAAATTAATTGCAAATTGTTGAAAAATGAGATTAGTTGTATTCACGAAGAAATTAGTGATAGAAAAAATGATCTGCAGCCAAAAAAGTCGTCGAGTGCAAAGAATTAAACGTGTCAACTACCAACTCTCAAAAGAAAAGAAATTATAACACTGACAGAAGAAGAACAAAACAAACATAAAACTATTTGTGCAAACCGAAATTACTTTCTTGCCAACCCAATACACACAATCTCGAGCTTAAAAAGGTAATACGCGTAAGAAAGTGACAGCTAGGATTAAGAAAGATGCGATTTTGGTGGATACTCGCAGCCAAAATGCACGCAGACATCGATATTGGTTTCGCGTGGAAGTTTTGATGGATTTTGTCGATACGCGGTCGATCTATCAATCTTTAATCTTTCAGCGACCTCGTCCGTCGACACTCGTGGATTTTCTTCCAATAAATTGTTCGCGTCATCGCCACAGGCACGTCGAACATTTTTCGATAACAAATCAAAATTTTTTTCTTCAAATTTATTCCATAAAAATTCTTCGCGCATATCCGCGCTCGCGTTCGTTCATTGCTTTATAGCTCAGTGAATGGTTGATGACTATGTCTATAGATTAGCGTGTTCGAAGTAATTCATTCCAGTAATAAACTTATGAGGCCATCGATTGTCGTATATTTTCTATGATCACATTATTTTCAGTTTAAGCAGTTTTCAGTTCATTTTATTTTTATCCAGGATGTTTTAAAAAAAAGGTCAAGGTGCGCCATAAAGTTATTATTTGTTAAGGTTGAGGGTTAACACTTTGCACTCGGATGTCGCCTTTGATGAAGGTTAAAAACTTATTCCTTTGCAACTTTTTGAAGAACTCGTATTGCTCCAAAGTTTTCTATTGAAATGGAAATTTAGGTTGCTGGAAAATTGCTTGGCAATACTTTCCATTGCTAGAAAATTGCTTGGCAATGCTTTCTATTGTTAGAAAATTGCTTGGCAATGCTTTCCATTGCTAGAAAATTACTTGGCAATGCTTTCCATTGCTAGAAAATTTCTTGGCAATGCTTTCTATTGTTAGAAAATTGCTTGGCAATGCTTTCCATTGCTAGAAAATTACTTGGCAATGCTTTCCATTGCTAGAAAATTTCTTGGCAATGCTTTCTATTGCTAGAAAATTGCTTGGCAATGCTTTCCATTGCTAGAAAATTGCTTGGCAATGCTTTCCATTGCTAGAAAATTGCTTGGCAATGCTTTCCATTGCTAGAAACTTGCTTGGCAATGCTTTCCACTGCAACTTTTCGAAGAACTCACGTTTCCTCAAAGTTTTTCATTGAAATTGAAATTTCCCGTTGCTGGAAAATTGCTTCGTAATGCTTTCTATTGCAACTTTTTCAAGAACTCGTATTTCCCCAAAATTTCCTATTGAAATTGGTTTTCTGTTGCTAAAAAATTGCTTGATGATAGTTTCTATTGCTAACTTTTAATAGCAATAGAAAAATGCTAGGAAAGCATCGAGTGTAGAGGGTTAAAATCTCCAATATTTAAAATTTTTATTTTTTGCAAGGAACGAGTTGAAGTATTAACTCTTTGCATTTGGATGTCGTCTCTGAGGGAATTGATTGCTGATTGCAAAGGTTAAAAATTTATTCCATCGCAACTTATTGGAAAACATATGTTTTCCCAAAGTTTTCTGTTGAAATAGAAATTTTCTGTTGCTGAAAAATTGCTTGACAATGCTTCCCATTACAACTTTTTAAAGAACTCGTATTTCCCTAAAGTTTTCCATTGAAATGGAAATTTTCTATTACTGGAAAATTGCTTGATAATACTTTCTATTGCTAAAAAATTGCTGGGAAATGTTTTCTATTGCTGGAAAATTGCTTGGCGATACTTTCTATTGCTGTAAAATTGCTTGGTGATGCTTTCCATTGCTGGAAAATTGCTTGGCAATGTTTTCCATCGCAACTGTTTGAAGAACTCATATTTTCCAAAGTTTCCTATTGAAATGGAAATTTTCTGTTGCTAAAAAATTGCTTGGTAATAGTTCCTATTGCTAACTTTTAACAGCAATAGAAAATTACTGTGAAAGCGTTGAGTGCAAAGGGTTAAGACACGCGAAAGGGTGCACTTGGTGCCTGCGAGTGATCGTTGCTTTGGTAGCGGTCATTTTTAACCATTCTCTAACAAATCTATGTAACCAATCAGTTTTGACATCCGCTTTCTTCACCAAAATTCGTGACACTGTGATCAACGAATCCGTTTGTCTTGGTCCAATAATCCATTCCCATCAGAAGTTTTATATTTGATGGTGAAGGGTGACGACTATGTCTATTCTAGGGTGTGAATGATTTTGCAATGCGTGGCTTTGTGTGTGCAGGAATAAAATGTCATTTAGAATGTTCTCGAATATCCATTATTCGAGAATATTCCAAAAGAATGTGTAAATGATTTTATTACGTGTGACTTTGTGTGCGTGAAAACATAAGACGAAATTGAGAATATTCTCGAACATTAATTATTCGAGAATATTCGAAACTTTGTGCAAAAGAGTATGAGTGTGCATGTATGTGAGTGTCTGGAAAAACAAGGGAATTAATGCAAAAGAATCTAGAATGTTCGATGATTGAATATATATAAGGATGTGTGTGCGCAGCGATAGAGAGAGAGAGTTGAAGAAAGACATCAGCTTGGTACGCATCATCTAATAAATTCACTTTCTACAATTACACTTGTTTTTCGGCTAAATCTTCTGATCCCACACTATAGACTAGCGTGTTCAGAGTAATTCAGTCACATTAAGCTTGTTTTTCGAGCTTTATTTTGCTGTGTTTTAGGCGACTTTTCCACTTTGACTGAATTCTGTCATCTTTAGCCATCGCCTTCTTAATGAAGAGCTGTTGGTATCTTTGATATTGGATGCTTCTAGCTTTTTACCATATAAAATGTAGCGAGATCTCCACTGGGCCTGATACCCTTCAAAAATCCCCAGTTTATGGCGTCCACATGTACCATCGAAGCCGTTGGAGAAAGTTAATTACTGCATCCCTGGAAAATATTAAAAGCTTAAAACGTTTCCTCAAAAATGGCTCGATTATCGCGCGTACCATAAATCGTGCCAACTATTTGTAGCGTCACGTATCGTAACCCGTGATGGCGATGGTCGTGGTCGCTAGGTCTTTCGTTAATTTAATAAAGAGAGACCAGAGTTGGACTGAAGTGGACTGTATTTCTTGTTTTTCCAAATGTGTTATGTTCGCGAACTCCAATACTTATGACTTGTGATGTTTCTTACTTTAACTGAGTATGTATGCTTGGGAGTCTTGTTGAAATCTGTTTGAAGCGCGTCGACACCGTGTTGGTGGGGCTGAACGCCTGGCTTCAATTATATTGTACTGTAAAGAAGAACGTGAGAGGGTAGGAAGGAAAAAGAGAGGGAAGAACGTTTCGTCCTGGGCCTGCCAGTGGACTCATCAGTAAGGCTACCAAAATGGCGGATTTACGCCTTAGACGCTGGGATGGTAGGAATTTCTATTATATAAAAACGGAGTAGGACATGGAATGCTCGCGCGAAACTAACGAGTGTGCTGTCCCCCTAGTGGCGAAGACTGCCATATGTTCTTCTGCGTGTTTTCCATCAAACATGAAATGTTTGATGGGTGTGTCGTGTCTTGGTAGGACAAGCGGATTCGTCTATCGCAATGTTACGCATGTTGGTGAGGGAAACGGACATCAAAACTGATTGGATGATGAAAACTCAGTACCCTCGGATGCCATACATGTGAATTCCGCGTGTCCTAACCTTCGACCGTAGCAAGTAATAAACCCAAGAAGCGCCTCGACTTAAGCAATGACTGATACAAAGGATTCGAAAGCAAAAATGTGACCGTCTAGTAGGACCATGTAATAAAGAAATAACACTATAGTTTGTCCCAAAGTAATGGCTTCTTGGATATTATTGCTGCTCCGTGTGAGCGTACGGTCGCCATGTGCGTGATGAGAATTGACAATAGAGTTGGTTCGGTTCTGTCCGAACCGTATTATAAAATGTCCCTTTTTTAATTTTCTAATTTTCTCAGGTTGGATTAGCTCGTTCGGTTGTTAAGACCGAACACTGACCTCTGGCCTGCTGCATTGTTCGCTGATACGCTTTCCGAGGAATCGAGGTACGTTTGTTCACCAGCTGAGTGTCCACCGAGCTGAGCTGTTGGGGACTTTGGAGTATGGAGGAACTATGCAGCGTGGGTTTAACCCTTTGCGCTCGACGACTTTTCGATCGTGCATCGTGTTTTCTATCGTTAATTTCTTCGCGAATGCGATCGATTTCGGTTTTCAACAGTTGAAAGTCAATTTCATCTTTACTTGAGCTAATTTCATTTTTGCAGGGCTTCGATACGTAATTCTTTGCACTCGACGACTTTTTCGGTTGTGCATCGTGTTCTCCATCGCTAATCTCTTCGTGAATGCAGTCGATTTCGTTTTTCAGCAGTTAAAAGTCAATTTCGTCTTCAATTGAGCTAATTTCACCTTCCAAATTTATTTTTGCAGGGCTTCGATACGTAATTCTTTGCACTCGACGACTTTTTCGGTTGTGCATCGTGTTCTCCACTGCTAATCTCTTCGAGAATACAATCGATTTTGGTTTTCAACAATTGAAAGTCAATTTCATCTTTACTTAAGCTAATTTTATCTTCCAAATTCATTTTTGCAGGGTTTCGAAACTTAACTCTTTGCACTCGATGACTTTTTCGGTCGCCTATTATTTTTTCTATTACTAATTATCCCTTATCATTTAATCTATTACTAATCTCATTTTTCAACAGTTGATAATCAATTTCATCTTCACTCGAGCTAATTTCACCTCCCAAATTCATTTTTATAGAGCTTCGAAACTTAGCTCTTTACACTCGACGACTTTTTCAGTCGCGCATCGTGTTTTCTGTCGCTAATTTCTTCGCGATTGCGATCGATCTCGTTTTTCAACAGTTGAAAGTCAATTTCATCTTCCAAATTCATTTTTGCAGGGCTTCGAAACTTAATTCTTTGCACTCGACGACTTTTTCAGTCGCACAGCGTCTTCTTTATCGTTAATTTCTTCGCGAATGCGATCGATCTCGTTTTTCAACAGTTGAAAGTCAATTTCATCTTCCAAATTCATTTTTGCAGGGCTTCGAAACTTAATTCTTTGCACTCGACGACTTTTTCAATCGCACAGCCGACTGAAGAACCGAGTTAGACCAAGTAAGACCGAACACTATTTGTAGCGTAAAGCCTTCTATTGTGCCTCGTTGCTAGCTGCTGCACAGTGTTATGAGGGTCGATGAGAAGGAATTACGACGTCGACAGGATCGATCGAACGGTTCGAAGTCAGGGTTGAAACGATCTGGGTAAATGAGAAGTTTCAGGTCGGCCTTGACAAGCTGTCTCGAGATTCGTCTCGACGCGAGAGAGCCACAAAGGGAACTGGAAAGGTGAGGGCGGCTGGAGCAAGTCAAGCACCACGTGTCTGCCATCGATTCCACTTGTAGAGCAGAGGTGGCGAGGGTTGGATAGTTGGGTGCTGGTAGAAATGATCCTCGGGGTGTCTCCAGCAATTCTTACCGAGTGGCGACACTCGCAGACTCCAAGTAACAACACTCAATTGCGCTCGAAATTGTGAAGGGTGAAATTTGCATGGGAAGATTTGAAGAAGTTCATTCGGGAACTTCAACACGTTGGTGTCTAAAGGTGTTTAGAAAACTTGTGTTTGTGGTGCTGTGGAAGCCTAAGAGCGTTTAGAAAACTTTTGCTTGGGATAATGTGGACGTCTAAAGCCATTTAGAAAACTTGCGTTTGTGATACTGCAGGCGCTTGGAAAATTTGCACTTGTGAAACTGCAGGCGCTTGGAAAATTTGCGCTTGTGACATTATAAGTGCTTGGAAAACTTGTGCTTGTGATGCTGTGGACGCCTAAAAGCATTTAGAAATCTTGCGCTTGTGATACTGTGGACGCCTAAAGTTGCTTGGAAAACTTGCACTTGTGATGCTGCAGGCGCTTGGACAACTTGTGCTTGTGATAATATAGGCTCTTCAAAAACTTGGGTTTGTGATGCTGTGGACGCCTAAAAACGCTTAGAAAACTTGCACTTGTGATACTGCAGGCGCTTGGACAACTTGTGCTTGTGATAATATAGGCTCTTCAAAAACTTGGGTTTGTGATGCTGTGGGCGCCTAAAAACGCTTAGAAAACTTTCACTTGTGATACTGCAGGCGCTTGGACAACTTGTGCTTGTGATAATATAGGCTCTTCAAAAACTTGGGCTGGTGATATTGTAGGCGCTTGGAAAACTTGAACTTGGAAAATATGCGTTTGTGATACTGCAAACGCTGGAAAAACTTATGCTTGTGGTGCTGTGGACGCCTAAAAGCATTTAGAAAACTTGCACTTGGGATACTGTGGACGCCTAAAAACATTTAGAAAACTTTTGCTTGGGATAATGTGGACACCTAAGTCCACTTAGAAAAATTGCGCTTAGAAAATTTGCGCTTGGACAACTTGTGATTGTGATAATATAGGCGCTTCAAAAACTTGGGCTTATGATATTGTAGGCGCTTGAAAAACTTGCGTTTGTGATAATATAGGTGTTTAGAAAGCTTGCACTTGCAATATGGTAGACGTTTAGGGAAACTTATGCTTTAAAAACTTGCGTTTGGAAAAATTCCGCTTGGGAAACTTACACTTAGAAAACTTGCGCTTGTGATACTGTAGGCGCTTGAAAAACTTGCACTTGTGATAATATAGGGCCTTGGAAAATTTAGGTTTAAAAAACTTGCATCTGTAAAACTTACGCTTGGAAAACTTGAGCTTGTGATAATACAGGGCCTTGGAAATTTTAAGTTTAAGAAACTTGCGTGTGGAAAACTTGCGCTTGTGATAATGTAGGCCCTTAGAAAACTTACGTTTAAAAAATTTGCGTTCGGAAAATTTGCACTTGGTAATCTTACGCTTAGAAAACTTACGCTTGTGATAATGTAGATGTTCAGTGCGCACGGAATAGATAGGTTGTCTATTATGCGCTTCAAGCGATGTTTTAGTTACGCTTGAATATTTAGGGGTAGGTGTAATAATACGTGCAAATAATCGTTGTTTGTTGATTTTAATATGTTTGATTGGAATCTATGACTAGTTGTCAACTATACTGATGTGAATGTGTTTAAAGAATGTGCAAACCTGAAGAGTCAGGGTGGACTGTCTGATTAGAATTCAGCTGTTCTGTGTGATTCCCATCAAATATAAACCATCTGATGGGAGTGGCTTATTCGACCAAGACAAACGGATTCGTTGATTGCAATGTTACGAATTTTGGTGAAAATAATCCTTTCGCGTGTCTTAAGCCTCGACCGTAACAGCTAATAACTTTATGACGCACCTTGACCTTTCTTTAAGACATCCAGGATAAAAATGAAATTAACTGAAAGCTGCTTAAGTCGAAAATAAAATGGTCATAGAAAGTATATGATGATCGATGGCCTCATAAGTTTATTGCTGTTACGGGTCAGATTAGAGTTTCTTCAAATATTAAATACTATTTACAAATTTCAAATTCTAATCTGTTTTATTGTTCTATCATGTGTATTGACATGTTGTTACGGATGTAACAGTAGATCTTTGGAAAACTTACGCTTGTGATACTGAAGACACTTGGTAACCTTGCGTTTGTGGCACTATAGATGTCTAAAGACATTGTTACTTGCGTTTTGTGATACTCTGGGTGCCTAAAGGCGCGTAGAAAACTTGCGCTTGTGATACTGTACTGTAGGAAACTTTGGCGCCTAAAGCCTTGAAAAAAATTGAAATGCAACAATGCAGAATACAAAGAAATGAATAATATTGCTTCAGTATTTTGATTATTTGAATACACTTATATTAATGAAAATTTTCTATCGTATTCTATCGCTTCTATCAACAATCACTATCGTATGATACAACTGAAGCATCTCAAAATCTGTCACAGTGAGTGGCAGTGAAACAATTAAAACCAGAACGATTAGTTGCAATTATATATAAAAAAATTTGATAAACTTTGTAAATTTTAAGCTCAATTTCAATCTGTTTAATCGTCAAGCAAGTTCGACAGTTCTTTCATTCCATTCGTTTCCACGATTCGTCCATCGAAAGATTTTCATACGCTTTTCTCGTAATTTCGCTGCGTCTGTCCTCGTCTTAATAACATTCACCCAAATACTGTAAACAGTCGCAGCTCGTGGCAGAAGCGAGCTGTATTCAAACGCGTGGACGAGTGGCACTTGAGACAAAGGGCTCTTTTATTCAGAGTTCACGGACGGCTGAATAGCGAATAAAGTAGTTCAGCAGGACTATGGAGATCCATTGTTGAAATTGTCCGGCTGCTGCTGGATTAGCGGATTCCACTCTTTCTTCTGCTTTTTTCGATTCTTCCTCGAGGTAGCGGAAGAGAATGGTGAAACATGGACGTACACGCCACAGTGATTTTTAAAAATAGTGAGCCACGTGGAAGACCGTGCTGGATTCAGGGTTCAACAGAGTTGGAGTAATTAAGTACAAAGAAAACGTATTAACTCTTTGCATTCGACTTTTTTCGGTCGTACAGCGTCTTCAATATTGTTAATTTCTTCGCGAATGCGATCGATCTCGTTTTGCAACAGTTGAAAGTCAATTTCATCTTCCAAATTGATTTTTGTAGAGCTTCGAAACTTAATTCTTTGCACTCGACGACATTTTCGGTTGTGCATCGTGTTTTCTATCACTAATTTCTTCGTTAATGCAACTAATTTCGTTTTTCAACAGTTTGCAATCAATTTCATCTTCACTCCAGCTAATTTCGCCTTCAAAATTTATTTTTCTAGGGTTTCGAAATTTAACTCTTTGCACTCGACGACTTTTCGATCGTGCATCGTGTTTTCTATCGCTAATTTCTTCGCGAATGCGATCAATCTCGTTTTGTAACAGTTGAAAGTCAATTTCATCTTCCAAATTGATTTTTGTAAGGCTTCGAAACTTAATTCTTTGCACTCGACGACTTTTTCGATCGCGCATCGTGTTTTCTATCGCTAATTTCTTTAAGAATACAATCGATTTCGTTTTTTAACAATTGAAAATCAATTTCATCTTCACTCGAGATAATTTTACCTTCCAAATTCATTTTTGCAGGGCTTCGAAACTTAATTCTTTGCACTCGACGACTTTTTCGATCGCACATCATTTTTTTCTATCGCTAATTTCTTCGTCAATGCAACTAGTCTCGTTTTTCAACAGTTGATAGTCAATTTCATCTTCACTCGAGCTAATTTTACCTTCAAAATTTATTTTTGCAAGGCTTCGAAACTTAATTCTTTGCACTCGACGACTTTTTTCCGTTGTACATCTTCTCTATCGCTAATTTCTTCGTGAATACAACTAATTTCATTTTTCAACAGTTGAAAATCAATTTCATCTTCGCTCGAGCTAATTTCATCTTTCAAATTTATTTTTGTAGAGCTTTAAAACGTCAAATCAGTCGATGAAAAACTGCAGTTGCTGTACGAAACGCCATGGCGACAGAGAGACGTCTCTCGAGCGCAAAGGGTTAGTACTTAAATAGAAACTAAAGCTCAAATAACAATATTTTAGTAATAGTTGCTAACTGTTGCTAAAACTGCAATATTAATAGAGAAACTATTGCTAAAATAGTTATTATATTAACATAGAAACTATGGCCAAAATAGCAATATTAACATAGAAACTATGACCAAAATAGCAATATTAACATAGAAACTATTGCTAAAATAGCAATATCAATACAGAAACTATTGCTAAAATAGCAATATTGTCATAAATACTAGTGCTAAAATAGCAATATTTTAGCGATAGTTTCTATTGTTAACGTTTCTCAACAATAGAAAATTTCCATTTTAATAGAAAATCTCAGGGAAACATGCATTCCTTAAAAAGCTACGGTGAAATAAGTTTAACCTCCTTCATCACTAATCAATGCTGATGTCTCCTCAGAGGGGACATCCGAGTGCAAACGATTGATATTTGTACTTGATTTTTAACGAAAATCTGACAGCGTTCTTTTTGAATTATTAGAGTCTTTTGAGACATCATTGCCACTTCCGGATTCGCTGTCCATTACTCTAATTTTCCGATTTCTTATGCCTAATACTATGTCACTATCTCCATCACTGATTTCATTTTCTCTCTCATTAATTTCTCCATTAATACAATCGATCTCATTTTTCAACAGTTTGCAATCAATTTCATCTTCGCTCGAGCTAATTTCGCCTTCAAAATTAATTTTTCTAGGGCTTCGAAATTTAACTCTTTGCACTCGACGACTTTTTCAGTCGCTCATCGTGTTCTCTGTCGCTAATTTCTTCGTTAATGCAACTAATCTCGTTTTTCAACAGTTTGCAATCAATTTCATCTTCACTCGAGCTAATTTCGCCTTCAAAATTTATTTTTCTAGGGTTTCCAAACTTAACTCTTTGCACTCGACGACTAACGAAAAGTTTCACCATTTACGATGTACACTGCAAATGAATTCGTACCATATGGTACGACTTTGCGTCTCAAAGTCTGCTGCAGTCAAAGGGTTAAGATCTTCGTGGTACGATGAGTCTTAAAAATTCTACACTGCGTTTTCAATGTGAGCAAACAGTTGGTCACACAACTACAGTTTTATCCTCTAAAATTCTGACAAAATTAACACATGCTACAATTATTAGAAAAAAAAAATTATTTTTAATCGTATTTTATAATCTATGGTTCACTAAGAATGAATCGTTGAATTTGATTCGTGATTCATGCAAGACCAGCTAAGTCGTGGTAAGATGAGTCTTAAAAATTCTACATTTCGTTTTCAATGTAAGCAAAGAGTTGGTCACACAACTACAATTTCGTCCTCTAAAATTCAAACAAAATTAACACATACTACAAAGAAAAAATATTTTTAATCGTATTTTATAATCTATGGTTCATTAAGAATGAAACGTTGAATTTGATTCATGATTCATGCAAGACCAGCCAAGTCGTGGTAAGATGAGTTTTAAAAATTCTACACTGCGTTTTTAATGTAAGCAAAGAGTTGGTCACACAACTACAGTTTCGTCCTCTAAAATTCTGACAAAATTAAAAAAAGGTTCAAAAGAAAATTATTTTTAATCGTATTTTATAATCTATGGTTCATTAAGAATGAAACGTTGAATTTGATTCATGATTCATGCAAGACCAGCCAAGTCGTGGTAAGATGAGTTTTAAAAATTCTACACTGCGTTTTTAATGTAAGCAAAGAGTTGGTCACACAACTACAGTTTCGTCCTCTAAAATTCTGACAAAATTAAAAAAAGGTTCAAAAGAAAATTATTTTTAATCGTATTTTATAATCTATGGTTCATTAAGAATGAAACGTTGAATTTGATTCATGATTCGTGCAAGACCAGCTAAGTCGTGGTAAGATGAGTCTTAAAGAGTCTACATTTGTAAACAAACAGTTGGTCACACAACTACAGTTTCGTTCTCCAAAATTCAAACAAAATTAACACACTACAAAAAAAAAAAAATATTTTTAATCGTATTTTATAATCTATGGTTCATTAAGAATGAAACGTTGAATTTGATTCATGATTCATGCAAGACCAGCCAAGTCGTGGCCACAAGTACGTATGTACGTGGACAAGTGCCGCTTCAGACAAGTCTCCTCTGTCCAAAGAGCTCCCAGCGTTAATTTAACGGTCTTTTTTCACGTGAGATATAATTATGCGAACATCTTAATTCAGCCAGTTGTAAAATTTTGCTCGAGATTATTAGGAACACCTTGTAAAGTGACAGTCTTTCGTGCGAAGCAAGGAAAACTGTTTATGTTCCTTATTTTCACCATTAATTTCGACATAGACTTTGAAGAATGACAAGAATGCGTGCTTTTGTAATTAAAAAAAGAGGAGAAAGTATTGTTTGAATACTTATAGTGTTAAATAATTTTGTTAGGTCAATAATAATAGCAAATACAATAAATAACAATACAATAGATAAGCTTTCAAACTTTAAAATAATGTTTTCCTCACTTTTTTTATTGCGAAACACATTTTAAGTGCTAAAATTTTTAGCGAACACTAAAGAAAATTTGGGTTTTTAGTTATAACTTCTGTTACAGTGTAACAATCAGCAAGCAGCTAAAATTATAAAAGATTATAACCAGAAATACTTAATTAACTGAACATATCAAAAAGTTAGCAATAACAGACAGATCAGCATCAAATTCAAAACAATTATCAGTTTAACTGTGCAGCTACGACACATCCATTTTTTCATAAATAAATATTCATTGGTTGTTAATTTATCCAGTGAAGCAGAGCATTTCAGAAAATTCCTTTCAAAAAATAATTTGCTCTCGCTGTAACAACTTTTTTTAAGAGTTATTTTCATTTGTGTTAAACATATAACA
Source organism: Xylocopa violacea (assembly GCA_963969225.1). Lineage (NCBI taxonomy): Eukaryota > Metazoa > Arthropoda > Insecta > Hymenoptera > Apidae > Xylocopa > Xylocopa violacea. The sequence goes on from CAXAJV010000015.1 coordinate 16,948,878, forward strand.
GTAGACAATGTAAAATTTAGTAAAATAATTTATATTTGTAAATATTAAATTTAATTTATTTAATTTTGAATTATAATTTTTATAATTTAAATATCAATTAATAATTCTAAAAAAAATTGCGTTCTAATATATAGACACCATTTTATACAAATTAATGGGTTTTTGGTAAAGAAAAAACCGTGGTACCGCTAATTATCGCTAAAGAACGCACAGTGTTAACCCTTTGCACTCGACGACGGTGTCGCAGATCATTTTTTCTATCACTAATTTCTTCGTGAATACAACTAATCTCATTTTTCAACAGTTTGCAATTAATTTCATTTTCACTCAAGCTAATTTTATCTTTCAAATTCATTTTTGTAGGGCTTTGAAACTTAATTCTTTGCACTCGACGACTTTTTCAATCGCGCATCGTGTTTTCTATCGCTAATTTCTTCGTTAATACAACTAATCTCGTTTTTTAACAATTGAAAATCAATTCCATCCTCATTCGAGCTAATTTCACCTTCCAAATTTATTTTTGTAAGGCTTCGAAACTTAATTCTTTGCACTCGACGACTTTTTTGGCTGCAGATCATTTTTTCTATCACTGATTTCTTCGTGAATACAACTAATCTCATTTTTCAACAATTTGCAATTAATTTCATTTTCACTCGAGCTAATTTTATCTTCCAAATTCATTTTTGCAGGGCTTGAAAACTTAAAATAAGTCGATGAAAAACTTGAAAGTTGCTGGATGAAACGCAATGGCGACTGAGAGTCGCCTCTCGAGCGCAAAGGGTTAAGTCTTCCTAAATGTGCGCGAGATAAAATGGAATCACTTTCTTCATAGTGTCTCACTAGCAGAGATGGGCAGAATTTTAACTAGTTCAGTAACGAATAAAGTTACTTTAGCCTCGTACGTTCTACGAATTTTTGAACAGCCTCGGTTAAAACTTCAACGAGCACAGTTGATGGAGGTTATCGTTGAAGTAACCGTGGCTCTTCTGATAAAATTAATCGAGATAATTGTCTGACGTATGAAATTAAAGTAGTTTTATTTGATATTTTAGTTGATTTGCTATTTGTCTGTCGAATAGGGTCTCAATGTACTTGAGAGTTTGAAAATAATTGAATTAAAGTAAGAGTGCCTCAATTTATTGTAGGATATTTATTAACCATTTGCTCTTGATGACTTTTTCGGTCGCAGATCATTTTTTCTATTAATAATTATCTTTTATCATTTAACTCTTTGAGGTTCTTTGTCGAGCGTGACTCGACATCGCTAAATAAGAAAGAGAAGCAAATATAAATTGCAACAAAGTTTCAGAGCTGTTTTAGAGTTTGCAAGTAACAGTCGAGGAATTGTCATGCAGCTGACAACATTTTCAAGTAAATTTCAAGTGAATTTCAAATGAATTTCAAGTGACTTCCTTCTGCTATTAACCCTTTGCGGTCCTTTGTCGAGCGTGACTTGACATCGCTAAATAAGAAAAAGAAGCAAATATAAATTGCAACAAAGTTTCAGAGCTGTTTTAAAGTTTGCAAGTAACTGTCGAAGAATTGTCGTGCAACTGACAACATTTTCAAGTAAATTTCAAGTGAATTTCAAATGAATTTCAAGTGACTTCCTTCTGCTATTAACCCTTTGCGGTCCTTTGTCGAGCGTGACTTGACATCGCCAAATAAGGAAAAGAAGCAAATATAAATTGCAACAAAGTTTCAGAGCTGTTTTAAAGTTTGCAAGTAACTGTCGAAGAATTGTCGTGCAACTGACAACATTTTCAAGTAAATTTCAAGTGAATTTCAAATGAAACACTTGAAATAGTAGGGAATTGTTGGCGACTGAACTACTAAATTGAAGAATAATTCGGACTGCAAAGGGTTAATCTATTACTAATCTCGTTTTTCAACAGTTGAAATTCAATTTCATCTTCACTCGAGTTAGTTTCACCTTCCAAACTCATTTTTGTGGGGCTTCGAAACTTAATTCTTTGCATTCAACGCCTTTTGGATCGCACATCACTTTTTTCTATCGCTAATTTCTTCGTCAATGCAACTAATCTCCTTTTTCAAAAGTTGATAATCAATTTCATCTACACTCGAGCTAATTTCATTTTTGCAGGGCTTCGATACGTAATTCTTTGCACTCGACGACTTTTTCGGTTGTGAATCGTGTTCTCTATCGCTAATTTATTTACGAATTCAATCGATTTCATTTTTCAACAATTGAAAATCAATTTCATCTTCACTCGAGCTAATTTCATCTCCCAAATTCATTTTTGCAGAGCTTCGAAGCTTAACTCTTTGCACTCGACGACTTTTTTCCGTTGTACATCGTCTTCTCCATCGCTAATTTCTTCGTGAATACAACTAATCTTATTTTTCAACAGTTAATAACCAATTTCGTCTTCACTTAAGCTATTTCATCTTCCAAAATTCATTTTTGCAGAGCTTGGGAAGTTAATTCTTTGCATTCGACGACTTTTTCGATCGCGCATCATGTTTTCTATCGCTAATTTCTTCGTCACTACAACTAATCTCGTCTTTCAGCAGTTGAAAATCAATTTCGTCGACACTCGAGCTAATTTTATCTTGCAAATTCATTTTTGCAGGGCTTCGAAACTTAACCCTTTGCACTCGACATTTTCGATCGTGCATTGCGTACTCTATTACTCTATTCTTTACGAACCCAATCGATCTCGTTTTTCAACAGTTTGCAATCAATTTCATCTTCACTCGAGATAATTTCACCTTCGAAATTCATTTTTGCAAGGCTTCGAAACTTAATTCTTTGCACTTGACGACTTTTTTGATCGCACAGCGTTTTCTCTATCGCTAATTTCTTCACGAATGCGATCGATCTCGTTTTTCAGCAGTTGAAAGTCAATTTCGCCTTCAAAATTTATTTTTCTAGGGCTTCAAAACTTAACTCTTTGCACTCGACGACTTTTTCGGTTGTGCATCGTGTTTTCTATCGCTAATTTCTTCGTTCATATCCTTCTATACATTCCTTTCATACATTTATTCTTCGAACATTCTCGATTCTTGCATTACTTTGTTTTCTAGGCACTCATATACATGCGCACACACACTGAAAGAATATTGTTGTTGTACTGTTTTTCAACAGTTGACAGTCATATTCATCTTCCAAATTCATTTTTATAGGGCTTCGAAACTTAATTCTTTGCACTCAACATTTTCGATCGCCCATTGCGTTCTCTATTACTCTATTCATTACGAACCAACACTTCAAAATCAATTTCATCTTCACTCAATCCAATTTCACTTAAAAAATCGCCATTACGAATCACGAATACGTGACGCCAAGTTTGTTTCGCTACTTTATTCCACTTCGTTCCCAACACAAGACGCCGTCGAAGGACGCTAGAGGAGCTGAAAAGAAAGGGACGATTCACGAACATTCGCGATCCAAAGCTGCGCGTTCGAACAACGGGGATGAGCGTCGCAGCGAGGACAAAAGGCTCCCTCTGTTCGCTGCGAGTTCACGGACAGCTGAATGGTGAATAATATAGCGCAGGAGGGCCAGCAGAACTGTGGCAAAGGGCAAAAACACGCCGCGTTCGCTGTCCCTGTCCGCGTATCGCGTTAAAAACCAGGGGAAGTCGCGGATAGCGCGCCAGGGGGTTGAAAACGGGCGGACGATAAACAGGAGCGTGGATAAAAGGGAGAAAATGAGAGGGAGAGAGGCGCGGAGGGATTCGAGTTGGCTGAAGAGCACCCTAGTCAGTCTGCTATCGAGCAATCCTCGTTGCCATGGGGATAATCTCGAAAGGTCTCTCCTCGAAGTAGTACGCAAAATCCGGCGTTTCCAACCGCGGCTTTTTCGCGGAAAACGCCGGCCATTCTCCTCGAGTTGGGTTCAAACGCGGTGATTTCGCGGTACGAAGCGAAAGTTCCCGTTTTTCTGGCTGGATGACCGTTTTGGCTTCGTACGTGCTGCTTTTGTTGGGATGCTCGAGCAGTGTGGGTCCACGAATCGCGCGATTAATCGTGTTGGATACGCTTTTGACAAATTTCGACACGCTTTGGTAGCATTTTTATTAGGTTGGAATTTATACAGCAAATTAACTTTATCAGGTCCCACGTTTTTAGGATCGCGTTTAACTTAAACCTTTGCACTCGACGACTTTTTCGATCGCACATCGTTTTCTTCTATTGATAATTTCTTCGTTAATGTAACTAATGTCGTTTTTTAACAGTTGTAAATCGATTTCATCTTCACTCAAGCTAATTTCACCTTTGAAATTAAAAAAATTAAGAATTTGCACTCTGCTTCTTCCTGCACGTTGGCGATAGAAGCTAGAAATATAGCTAAAACAGCAATATTTTAGCAATAGTTTCTGTTGCTAAAATAATGCTCAAAGTTTGCTGTTTTAGCAATAGTTTCTGTTGCTAAAATATTGGTCAAAGCTTGCTATTTTAGCAATAGTTTCCATTGCTAAAATATTGCCCAGAGATTGCTATTTTAGCAATATTTTCCATTACTAAAATATTGTTCAAAGCTTCTTATTTTAGCAATAGTGTTTCCATTGCTAAAATATTGCTCAACGTTTGCTATTTTAGCAGTAGCTTCCATTATTAAAATATTGCTATTTGAGCAATAGCCTTTACTGCCAAATATTGCTCAAAGATTGCGAGTTTAACAATAATTTCCTTTGCTAAAATATTGCTCAAAGATTGCTATTTTAGCAATAGTTTCTGTTGCGAAAATATTGCTCATGGTCTGTATAATAGAAGCTACTGTTAAAATGTTGCTACAATATTGCTACAATATTGCTAAAATATTGCTAAAATGTTGCTAAAGTATTGCTATTTTAGCAATAGCTTCCATTGCTAAAATATTGCTAAGGTATTCCTATTTTAGCAACAGTTTCCTTTGTTAAAATATTGCTCAAAGCTTGTTACTTTAATAATAGTTTCCATTGCTAAAATATTGCTCAAATCTTGCTATTTTAGCAATAGTTTCCAGTGCTAAAATATTGCCCAGAGATTGCTATTTTAGCAATAGTTTCCATTGCTAAAAGGTTGCTCAAAGTTTGCTATTTTAGCAATAGTTTCCATTGCTAATATATTGCTCAAAGCTTGCTATTTTAGCAATAGTTTTAATTGCTAAAATATTGCTCAAAGATTGCTATTTCAGCAACAGTTTCCATTGCTAACCTCCCAGAAAGAGCCGAGTGCAAAGTGTTAAGTTGTTTGTGGTAAGATGAATCTTAAAGAATTTACATTGCGTTGTCAATATTATCAGAAAGTTTTCTGCTATATTTGAGAATGTAAAATATTTCCATCACAGCATATTGCTTGAATTATTGCCAAAGGTAGCGCTAAACTTTAATAGGCAATTTAGACGTTTGGCCGCTCCTGCTCAATGGCAATTGACGTATCGTGAATTTAGCTTCTGGGACGAGGACTGAGGAACACGTGGACGATAATCAACGACCTTATTGACCCCTTGGCGTCAAATGACGTCTCTGGCACGTCATGCGTTTCCTGTGCCAAAATGTACAATGCTGTGCCAGAAACGTTATGCGATTCGACGAGCTGTTTAACAAATTTTAACTTACACTAATTTGTTTCGTTTACAGCGATAAGGTACAAAACTAGTAAAAATTAGAAAACTAAGAAGAAGAGTTGAGGATGCAGAAAAATGAACCAAGAAAAATTTGTAATGACCTCAGAGAGGACATCCAAGTGCAAAGAGTTAATTTATTTATGTTTTATTGAAAGTTACAAGGTGCGACTATAAGTGCTGTAAAAAATTTTATTTTAAATTTGTACATATATAGAAAAAATGATATAAGTTTATTTTAATAATGTGGTACACCCTTGCTTTTCGAACCTTCTCGAAATTATGCTTTTACTTATTTTCAGACATTCACATTCACAGACATACTTAATCTCAGGAAAATTCTCGAATATCGATTATTTCAGACACGCACAAACATAATCTTAGGAAAATTCTCGAATATCGATTATTTGAGACACGCATAAACATAATCTTAGGAAAATTCTCGAATATCGATTATTTCAGACACGCACAAACATAATCTTAGGAAAATTCTCGAATATCGATTATTTCAGATACGCACAAACATAATCTTAGGAAAATTCTCGAATATCGATTATTTCAGACACGCACAAACATAATCTTAGGAAAATTCTCGAATATCGATTATTTGAGACACGCACAAACATAATCTCAGGAAAATTCTCGAATATCGATTATTTGAGACACGCACAAACATAATCTTAGGAAAATTCTCGAATATCGATTATTTCACACACGCACAAACATAATTTTAGGAAAATTCTCGAATATTGAATATTTGAGATACGCACAAACATAATCTTAGGAAAATTCTCGAATATCGATTATTTGAGACACGCACAAACATAATCTTAGAAAAATTCTCGAATATCGATTATTTTAAACACGCACAAACATAATCTCAGGAAAATTCTCGAATATTGATTATTTGAGATACGCACAAACATAATCTTAGGAAAATTCTCGAATATTAATTATTTCAGACACGCACAAACATAATCTTAGGAAAATTCTCGAATATTGATTATTTGAGACACGCACAAACATACTCTTAGGAATACTCTCGAATATTGCTAATTTCACAATTACGTCTTAAACTTTCACGCATACTGTCGCCTCGCGACAATGGTTGCCCTTCTGACTCTAGAACCAAGTTTATGACACGGACGCAATTAGCTAGCTATTTTTCAGGACTCCCAATTATTGCCTACTGTAAGAATATTGGGTCAGGGTGCACGAGTGGCTGAAGAAGGTTGTCACCTCTCTCTGGGGCCTTGCCTAAACGTTTGGATGGGCCATGGCGTCAGGTTTGTCCTCGAGGCTAATATGAGTGGCCTAAGAAGGCATTCTTGTACGAACTTCCGGGTTGCAAACAAGTCGAATAAACGCTCTCATAGTTGAATATACACCTAGTATATTTTCTATGAGCTTTCCTTACACTACTGTGAGTTTTTCTCGTAAATCAATGCAATAATTAATTGATTATACTCTTGATAAATGGAGATGCTGTTTCTCACACTGTTTATGTGAGTTAGGTGATAACGCACCCCTATTAGATGAAATTATGAGGCTCTGCGTGCCTGGTTAGTTAGTTAACTGAAGGAAGTCACTTCCAATGTGTGAAGAATAAAATATCAAAGTATTAAAAGCTGAAGCAGTTTATTTAAAACCCATTTCCCAATACCTACCTTTTTCTTTATTTCTTGAATTTTTTTGAATACAGGGATTAGGGTCTTAAGGGTGTTTTGGAATTTGTAAGAATTCGTATCTTTAATGCCATAACTCAATAGCTAATGACGTTGAAACAGTTTATTTAAAACCCTTTTCTCAACACCTACCTTTTTCTTTATTACTTGAATTTTTTTGAATACAGGGATTATGGCCTTAAGGGTGTTTTGGAATTTGTAAAGATTTGCGCCTTTAATGCCATAACTCAATAGCTAATGACTTTGAAGCAGTTTATTTAAAAAACCAATTCCCAACACCTACCTTTTTCTTTATTACTTGAATTTTTTTAACACAGAGATTATGGCCTTAAGGGTGTCTTGGAATTTGTAATGATTCGCGCCTTTAATGCCTTAACTCAATAGCCAATGACGTACCATAAATTAAAAAAAGGCCTAACCCTTTTCACTCGACGACTTTTTCATCGTTCATTCTTTTCTATCACTAGGAAAATCGACAATTTCATCTTTGCTCGAATTTCAATTTCACCTGAACAAATTCATTTTTGTAAGCCTTCGAAATTTGAAATCAGTCGATGAAAAACTGCAGTTGCTGTATGAAACGCAATGGCGACTGAGAGTTTCGAGCGCAAAGGGTTAATTCATTTTCTGCTTGGTCGCAACGGACCTTTTCAAGATCCTACTATTGGATAGCGACCACCATTACACCAAAAAAGAAGCAGCACGTGGATTGGCTCGTGGCTGCTTCACAATTTGGTATTTAAGCCTGCAAATGTAAAATATCAGGAGTTAAAAAAGGGACCAAGTTCTCGAAACCAAGCATTTAACAGTTAGGAAAAGCCAAGTCTCAACTAAACAACATTGTTACTAAATATATAGAGTTGGATACTGTAGTGTGCGAAGTATTTTACAACTCTTAATCACTACGCCATTGGGAAGCCATTGGAGCTTTTGTTTGAAACGTTGATGACGACAAGAATTGTAAAAAGGACGTATTTTTTTTAATCTATTCCATTTCATTATTTTACCTATAATTTATATTTAACCTTTTCGATTTCTTTCTAGTTTATATTAAGCCATTGGAGCTTTTGTTTGAAACGTTGACAACGACAAGAATTGTAAAAAGGACGTATTTTTTTTAATCTATTCCATTTCATTATTTCACTTATAATTTATATTCAACCTTTTCGATTTCTTTCTAGTTTATATTAAACCATTGGAGCTTTTGTTTGAAATGTTGACAACGACAAGAATTGTAAAAAGGACGTATTTTTTTTAATCTATTCCATTTCATTATTTTACTTATAATTTATATTCAACCTTTTCGATTTCTTTCTAGTTTATATTAAGCCATTGGAGCTTTTGTTTGAAACGTTGACAACGACAAGAATTGTAAAAAGAACGTATTTTTTTAAATCTATTCCATTTCATTATTTTACCTATAATTTATATTCAACCTTTTCGACTTCTTTCTAGTTTATATTAAGTGCTTGCGTTCTTTATTGTTATTTTTAATCTAAATAAATAGCAAGTAATATTTAATTTGAAATATCCCTACAATACTTTGAAAACTCTCTAACTCAACACACATAGTCGTCGTTGGTATTCCAATCGAGCAATCACGCAAGTTGAAGCTAGCAACGCAACACATATGTAAGTCACGCTTAATAAAATCGTATTACGCTCATTATACGTTATTTTTATTTCAAACTTCGATACTACGCATTCTTAATTATTGTCTTCTTCAATATACACTCCTTCTCTGTCCTTACAACGCTCCATGCGAATTTTCCATCATCCAAAACAATTACAGAAGTGTTCTTCTGCGAGCTCTTTCATAACGCGTGCCACTTTTCCTTCCACAGCTTCAACAATCTGAAATCTTGTTCCTTTTAATGCAGATTCGACCTTGGCGAACAGATAAAAGTCACATGGTGCCAAGTCAGGCGAATAAAGCGGATGGTCCAACACTGGGATGTCACACTTGGCTAGAAACATCTTGACAGACAATGCAGTGTGCGTTGTCATGATGAAGAAGCCATGACTCGTTCTTCCACAATTCGGCTCGTTCTTTTCTTATTTTTTCACGGAATTGAGGAAGAATCTTAAGATAGTAATGCTGATTAATAATCTGACCTTGAAGAACCCAGTGATTACCGATTTATTCAATATTTTTACCTGTTTTTGACCAGCGTCATCTTTAATACCTCCTCCGCCATCTTGGAAACGCTTAAATCACTCGAAAATTCACGCATGTGATAAACATTCATTGTCATATACTTTTTTAAACAAAAGATCAGTTTCAGTAGCGGTTTTCCAAGTTTCATATGAAATTTCACGACAATTCGTTGCTCTGTTAAAACACATCAAACAGATCTTATACAAACGAAGGTCACGGCTAGATTAATATGTCTACAGACACGAGAGGGGTGTTAATCGAAAGAGAAGGCTTCACGATACACTGCTGTTGGTCGTACGACTTTGGAGCATGCGTAGTTTTTTTTTGTAGAAGCATCAATCTGATTATTTTATAACTGCACTTCGTATGTTTATAAACAAAGAGATAATTTAATCGTTAGTAGTAGAAATTGGTATATACAAAATGTCGATAGGTACAATATTAAGTAAAACAAAACACTTGTGTAATTTTTGGTACTTGTGGTGTCGCGTAAAATTTATAATAAAAGCTTCTGTTTTGCGTTCGACGCGTATACTCGTCATTGCTTAATCTAATTACGAAATTTGTAAATAGTATTTAATATTAGAAACTCTAATCTGACCCGTAACAGCAATAAGCTTATGAGGCCATCGATCATCGTATACTTTCTATGACCACTTTATTTTTGACTTAAGCAGCTTTCAGTTAATTTCATTTTTATTCTGGATGTTTTAAAGAAAGGTCAAGGTGCGTCATAAAATTATTACTTGTTACGGTGGAGGCTTAAGACACGCGAAAGGGTGAACTTGGTACCTGCGAGTAACCGTTGCTTTGGAGGCGGTCATTTTTAATCAATTTCTAACAAATCTATATGGAAACCTTTGCTAAAGTAGCAATATTTTAGTAATAGAAACTAGTGTTAAATTAGCAATACTTTAGCAATAAAAGCTATTGCCAAATAAGCAATACTTTAGCAATAGAAACTATTTCTAAATTAGCAATATTTTAGCAATATTTTTGCATTATAAACCAGTGCTAAATTAGCAATATTTTTGCATTATAAACCAGTGCTAAATTAGCAATATTTTAGCAATATTTTTGCATTATAAACCAGTGCTAAATTAGCAATATTTTAGCAATAGAAACTATTTCTAAATTAGCAATATTTTAGCAATAGAAACTATTTCTAAATTAGCAATATTTTAGCAATATTTTTGCATTAGAAACCATTGTTAAATTAGCAATATTTTAGCAATAGAAACTATTTCTAAATTAGCAATATTTTAGCAATATTTTTGCATTAGAAACCATTGCTAAATTAGCAATATTTTAGCAATAGAAACTATTTCTAAATTAGCAATATGTTAGTAATAAAAACTATTTCTAAATTAGCAATATGTTAGTAATAGTTTCGATTGCTAAAGCAGCAATATTAATATAGAAACTATAGCTAAAGTAGCAATATTAATGTGGAAACTATTGCTAAAGTAGTAATATTAACCCTTTGCATCAGCATTGATCGATGGAGGATTGATGGAGGATTCATGGAGGATTGATGGAGGATGTTAAACTTATTTCACTGCAGCTTCTCGAGAAATGCATGTTTCTCTCAAGTTTTCTATTGAAATGGAAATTTTCTATTGCTGAGAGACGTTAGCAATAGAAACAATTGCTACAATATTGTTTTAGCAGTAGCTTTTGCTCGAGGCTTAAGACACGCAAAATGGTGCACTTGGTACCTGCGAGTGACACTTTGTTTTTCATTTTTAACCATTTCTCTAACAATTCTATGCAACCAATCAGTTTTGACGTCCACTTCCCTCACCAAAATTCGTAACATTGCAATCAACGAATCCGTTTGTTTTGGCTGAATAAGCTACTCCCATCAGATGGTTTATATTTGATAGGAATCACACAGAACATCAGAATTCTAATCAGACAGTTCACCCTGACTCTTCAGGCTTACACATTCTTTAAACACATTCACAACAGTATAGTTCACAACTAGTTTTTTCGAATACAGGAATTAGGGCCTTAAGAGTATCTTGGAATTTGTAAGAATTCGCACCTTTAATGCCATAACTCGATAGCTAATGACTTTGAAGCAGTTTATTTAAAACCCATTTCCCAATATCTACCTTTTTCTTTATTACTTGAATTTTTCTGAATACAGGGATTATGTCCTTAAGGGTGTTTTGGAATTTGTAAGAATTCGTATCTTTAATGCCATAACTCAATAGCTAATGACGTTGAAGCAGTTTATTTAAAACCCATTTCCCAATATCTACCTTTTTCTTTATTACTTGAATTTTTTTGAATACAGGGATTAGGGCCTTAAGGGTGTTTTGGAATTTGTAAGGATTCGCACCTTTAATGCCATAACTCAATAGCTAATGACTTTGAAGCAGTTTATTTAAAACCCATTTCCCAATATCTACCTTTTTCTTTATTACTTGAATTTTTCTGAATACAGGGATTATAGCCTTAAGGGTGTTTTGAAATTTGTCATACATTCATTTGTCATACAGTCATACATTCCAATCACACATATTAAAATGAACAAACAACGATTACCTGTGCGTATTATTATACCAACCCCTAAATATTCAATACGTGACTAAAAAACCGCTTGAAACACAAAATAGGCGATCTATCTATTCGTGCGCACTGAACATGTTCCATTGCGATTTACAATGTTGTTACACAGTTCAGACGTACAATTTATCCCTCAACAATTAAGAACCAAGCATTGATCCACTTTCATTCATCGAAACCATAAAAATTCACGAATTTCTCCAGGATGAATCCATTTCGTGCAACAATTGTACGATTTTCCAGCCGCATAAAGAATCGTTTTCCTTATTTATACGTGAAATCGTATTCGCGAGCCGTGTGCAATGGATCGCAAACTTTCTCACGCGGAGGCCACGGGGAAACGGGTTAATATCGTTGTTAGTAGCGAGAATAATTAACGACCGTCCGCAGCAGCTGCTCTTTCTTAGCTCGATGCTATCTTTTCCTATTTTCCTCCCAGCAGACTTGCGCCAAGCAAGAGAATCCAGCCATAACTCGACACAATAAGCCATCCTTCAGATCCATTATCGAATCGCGTTTTTCGCTTTGGCGATCAACTTTTCCCGCCGCCAAAACGTGTCTTCGACTCTTCAGCAGACGAAGCTGCTTCCTTTGAAAGCCTCGACGAATTCAAACGGGCAATAAAGTAACGTTTAACTCCCTCCACGAGGTCAGCACGACTGTTTTCAACCGGAATAAAGTTAAATTGGATGCTGTTAATCCGTCCAATTCCAGGCCACTGTCCTTAGCACCGAAATTCGTGCCAACTTTGCGCCCTCCGTGGTTACGCATTCGGGTTAATTAGGTTCATTAAACTCGACGAGGAACGCGACCTCTTCGACATCTTCGTCCCTACTTAAACGACGTCTTCGACGTGGTCCAAGGGAAATTTTAATTGCTTAGGACGCGCTTGTTTCGAGGCCATCGTTCGCTCTTCTACAGAATTTCGATACGCTTCTCGTGGCTGTTGGTATTGTGGGATCAGAAGATTTTGTTGAAGAACAAGCGTAATTGTAGAAAGTAAATTTATTAGGTTTAATAGATGACGCGTACCACGCTGATGTCTTCTTCAACTCTGACTAACTCTGACTATCGCTGCGTACGCACATCCTTATATATATTCAATCATCGAACATTCTACATTCTTTTCCATTCATTCCCTTGTTTTTCCAGCCACTCACATACACGCACATTCATACTCTTTTACACAAAGTTTCGAATATTCTCGAATAATTAATGTTCGAGAATATTCTAAATTTCGTCTTATGTTTTCACGCACACAAAGTCACACGTAATACTTACGCGTTCTTTTGGAATATTCTCGAATAATGGATATTCGAGAATATTCTAAATTACATTTTATTCCTGCACACACAAAGCCACGCATTGCAAAATCATTCACACCCTACAGTATTCTCTTTTATAGTCGAAGACGATCGTCGGCTGTTCGACGACGTTCTGCTGTTTGAAGAACGGATTTAAGTTGTTATTATTATTATTATTAACGGATATAAGCGATTTAGTTAGATTCGCGAAGTCGCAGTTCTTTAGTTTTTATTGTTATACCCTTATGTAGCTTCTAAAATACATATATCTTCGTTTTTTTATCTTTATTATTTTGCATTCCTTGTATTACGCCTTACTACAAATTGATTTTTAATTAATTATTATGATTATAGAATTATACCCTTAAAATCAGAGGATTGAACTAAAACTAGCACGCTGTGACTTTACAGTAGAACAGAAAGACATGCTGATAAATAAGTGTCTTCTCTGAAAATTGATTATTTTTGTGATTGTAGAGATACCTATTGCTAAAATATTGCCCAAAGTTTGCTATTTTAGCAATAGTTTGTGTTGCTAAAATATTGTCCAATGTTTGCTATTTTAGCAATAGTTTCTGTTGCTAAAGTATTGCTTAAAGCATGCTATTTTTGCAATAGTTTCCATTGTTAATATAGCAATATGTTAGTAATAGTTTCCATTGCTAAAATAGCAATATTTTATACCTTAAAACTAGAGAACTGAACTAAACCTTGCGTGCTGTGATTTTACAGTAGAATGGAAAGATGGAGAGACCAATATGTATCGTCTCCAAAAATCGATTATTTTCGTGATTGTAGAGTTATATCTCAAAACCAGAAAACTGTAGCTGAACTGAAGCTGTAACATTGTAGTAGAACAGGGAGACAGAGAGATCAGTACGTTTCTTCCCTGAAAATCGATTATTTTAATTTATAGTCGAAGACACGCCTGTCTTTGCGTATTGCGTCGAAACGACAAACGATCGTTGGTTGTTCGACGAAGTTCTGCTGTTTGAAGAACAGAGAAGAACAGCAGTTGCGATTTAGTTAGATTCGCGAGAAGTCGCAGTTCTTTAGTTTTCATTGTTATACCTTATGTAGCTTCTAAAATACATATATCTTCGTTTTTTTTATCTTTATTATTTTGCATTCCTTATATTACGCCTTTCTACACTTTTGACCTCTTTTGCTTCCTGTTCTGTCCCATACGAAACAGAAAATATATTTAAACCAGGTTTATGCTATGATATATGCTATAATTAGGTATTTTTGAAGAGTCACAGTTTCTATTTGTCACTGTTTCTGATTAACTTCGTAATTTGAGTCGCTGGGATTAGAGGTTTAAAGGTGGCATAGAACTTGTGAAGATTCTCATCTTTAATGGCTCGATTCAAATCTTTGTACTCTTTGCACTGTGTTTTTTCCTGGATGTTGGCAATAGAAGCTGGAAATATTGCTAATATAGCAATAATTTAGCAATAGTTGTCATTGTTAAAATAGCAATGTGTTAGTTATAGTTTCCTTTGCTAAAATAGCAATATTTTAGCAATAATTTAGCAATAGTTTCTATTGCTCAAAGATTGTTATTTTAACATTAGTTTTCATTGCTAAAACGTTGCTCAAAGCTTGCTATTTTTGCAATAGTTTCTGTTGCTAAAGTATTGCTCAAAGCTTGCTATTTTTGCAATAGTTTCCGTTGTTAAAATAGCAATATGTTAGTAATAGTTTCCATTGCTAAAATAGCAATATTTTAGCAATAATTTAGCAATAGTTTCTATTGTTAGAGTAGCAATATTTTAGCAATAGTTTCTGTTGCTAAAATATTGCCCAAAGTTTGCTATTTTAGCAATAGTTTCTGTTGCTAAAGTATTGTCCAAAGTTTGCTATTTTAGCAATAGTTTCTGTTGCTAAAATATTGTCCAATGTTTGCTATTTTAGCAATAGTTTCTGTTGCTAAAGTATTGCTTAAAGCATGCTATTTTTGCAATAGTTTCCATTGTTAATATAGCAATATGTTAGTAATAGTTTCCATTGCTAAAATAGCAATATTTTATCAATATTTTAACAATAATTTCTATTGCTAAAATATTGCTACTTTAGCAATGGAAACTGTTGCTAAATTATTCCAAAATTATTGCTAAAATATGGCTGTTTTTGTAATGGAAGCTATTGTTAAAATATTGCTAAATTATTGCTACTTTAGCAACAGAAACTATTGCTAAAATATTGCTATTTTACTAATGCAAAATTATTGTTAAAATATTGCTAAAATATTGTTACTTTAGCAACAGAAACCATTGCTAAATTATTGCTAAAATATTGCTAAAATAGCGATATTAACATAGAAACGATTGCTACTTTAGCAATATTTAGCAACAGTTTTTATTGCTAACGTTTCCCAGCAGTAGAAAATTTCAATTTCAATAGAAAACTTGAGGGAAATATATATTTCTCAACAAGCTGCGGTGGAATAACTTTAACCCTTTGAACTAGTCTCCTTTCCAGACGTTAGTAATAGAAACTATTGCTAAAACATTGCTATTTTAATAATATTGAAAACATTGAAAAACATTGAAAAACTTTTCTTTTATCTCTCATTTCTGATCTCTCCTTTGTTCGACCCTTTTTTTTACAATTTCTATAAATTCAAGTCAATAAAATAGGAGGATAATGAAATTATCCCTTTGTCGTTAATATTTATAAATATAACATAAATATAGTAAATATATCGTAAATATTTATAAATATAGAATATAAATATAGAAAAATAATATAATCTACCAACTAAGAACTCTTTCTTTGCCTTTCCATTCTGACCTTATTTTTTATTTTTTAGTATTTATAATATCAATATTCATAATAATTAATAAATGCATTTATATCATGTGTGCAAGGTCACATAAAACCTAAGAAATCGTATCGTTACAAACACAATTTCCTTCTAAACTTTAAAAAATTAATTGCACACACGATGTGCAATCCATCTCGAATGAGTTAAACTCTATGAACGAGATCGAAACGTGGTTTCCGTGTGATGAATTACGAAGTGCTGGAAGCGCGTTTTATTTCTTTATTGCAAACAGAGAACTACGCGGAACTATGTCGTCCATTAGGCCACGCGATGCGCTCGAAATTCTTCCTCTTCGTTTGAAACGTAGCCGCTGCACGTTCGCAACACGGAAGTGGAAATTCTGATGTAAACGGCGCTGGAGAACTGGTTTACAACTTTGGACTTGATACATTTTCTTAAGTGTCCTAGATTTCAAGTTTTCACTGAATAAATTCTATGCTTCATTATTTCCTGCGCTGTTATGATCCATTGGGGACAGATCTATGAATAAATACTTGCTGCTGGGAAACTTGTGATTGTGGCTCGCATACGCAGAGCCTGTGTTTCAGGAAAAATGTTTTTCCACGAACGCTGCACTTTGAAGTTTAACTTTTTCATTTGGGAATTATTGTATCGTATAATATAAAAATTGTTAACACTTGCATTATTTATTTGGATTTATGAAACCCAGAGAAATATAGAATATTGCAAAAGTTGTCTGCTTTATTATTAAAAAAAACGTAAGTAACAAGAATATTTTTTCTAAAATTATATAAAATTATAAAATTAAATTATAATGTAAAGTGAATTAAAAATGAAATTTACGCAGAAGCTGTGTCATGTCGTTGTCTATTATTTTGTAATCGCGTAAGTCGCGAACGAGTGGGCAAAGTAACTGTCCCTTTTCTAAGACTACTTATTTCGATCGTCAAATCTTACGCAAAATGCAACAAAACGAAGCTCAGATCGCGAGTAACAGACGCAATGCACGAACGAGTGGTCACAGTAGCTGTCTCTTTTCTAAGACCATTTATCTTAATCGTCAAATCATACGCAAAATCCAACAAAACGAAGCCCAAATCGCGAGTAACAGACGCAATGCACAAACGATTGGACAAAGTAACTGCCCCTTTCCTAAGACCACTTATCTCAATCGCCAAGAAATCTTACCCTAAATCCAACAAAACGAAAACCAAATCTCGAGCATCAAACGCAATGCGCGAACGAGTGGACACAGTAGTTGTCTCTCGTCTAAGACCTCTTATCTCAATCGTCAAATCTTACCCAAAATCCAACAAAACGAAAACCAAATCTCGAGCAACAAACGCAATGCACGAACGAGTGGTCACAGCAGTTCTCCCTTTTCGAAGACCACTTATCTCAATCGCCAAGAAATCTTACCCAAAATCCAACAAAACGAAAACCAAATTTCGAGCATCAAACGCAATGCGCGAACGAGTGGACACAGTAGTTGTCTCTCGTCTAAGACCTCTTATCTCAATCGTCAAATCTTACCCAAAATCCAACAAAACGAAAAACCAAATCTCGAGCATCAAACGCAATGCACAAACGATTGGACAAAGTAACTGCCCCTTTCCTAAGACCACTTATCTCGATCGCCAATAAATCTCACCCAAAATCCAACAAAACGCAAACCAAATCTCGAGCATCAAACGCAATGCGCGAACGATTGGACACAGAAGGAGCACTGTCGTTTTCGTGCACGCATCCGGTATCAAAAGCGCTGGTAGTCGACGTGGGCGCCGAATCGTGGGCGCCTCGCGTTATAGTTCGCTCCTTGTATAGGAACGTGGATAGAAAAGGGCGTCGCGTCGCGTAACGTCGACAGAGCTGGATTGCGCGTCGGGTGCTGTACTATTTTCTGAAATTAATCATCCGTCCGATATCCTCGCCCACTCGCGTGGCGCCCGACGAAAGCTGTTCCCTTTCACGAACTGGATCCGAATAAAGGCACTCGCGTTTGACGCGACTCGTCGATGGCCACGCGATACGCGTCCCGCGTTGTTCAGGGCGATTTGTGGACGACCATAAACCTCTGCAGCTCGTAAACCATAACGTCGTGCTGGTTGAAATTACGCAGCTTCCGCGAGCGCAGCAATGGTAATCGAGAACCGTATTAATTAGAGAGATTGGATTCTGGATTCATTCGTTCGTGTAGGAATTTACTATACCTGTACGTGATCTCGTTGACGCCATTTTTGGGAATTGCGTACCGACTGAAGAGTTGAGTTGAGGATATTTCTGAAGAGATACTGCATTCGTGGCAAGACACGGTTATTGAGAACGCAAAAAGGAAATTTTGTATAATTTATTGTATGGGAAGTTGAGATTACTGATGGAGAATTATTAAAGTAATTTTTGTTATACGAAAAAATAAACTTTTGTCACAGATTTGTTGTAAACGAGAGATTTGAAAGGCTATGTTTTTTGTTTCTTTGTAGAGGAACATACTTCGTTTGTGAAAGTAAATGATGGTAGTTTAACTCTTTGCACTGGGCTAATTCCAGGATGTTATTACGGAAGTTGAAATTATTACATCGCAAGTTTTTGAGAAATGTATGTTTTTCTGAAGATTTCTATTGAAATGGAAATTTTTTATTGTTGGCAGAAGTTAGCAAGAGAAAATATTGCTAGAATATTGCTCAAGGATTACTATTTTAGCAATTGTTTCCATTGTTAAAATATTGCTCAAAACTTACTATTTTAACAACAGTTTCCATTGCAAAAATATTATTAAAAGATTGCTATTTTAACATTAGTTTCAATTGCTAAAATATTACTCAAAGCTTGCTATTTTAGCAACAGCTTCCGTTGCTAAAATATTATTAAAAGATTTATCTATTTTAACATTAGTTTCAATTGCTAAAATATTGCTCAAAGCTTATTATTTTAGCAACAGTTTCCATTGCTAAAATATTACTAAAAGATTGCTATTTTAACATTAGTTTCTATTGCTAAAATATTGCTCAAAGCTTACTATTTTAGCAATAGTTTTCATTGCTAAAATATTAGTGAAATATTACTATTTTAACATTAGTTTCAATTGTTAAAATATTGCTCAAAGCTTGCTATTTTAGCAAAAGCTTCCACTGCTAAAGTATTGCTATTTTAGCAAAAGCTTCCACTGCTAAAGTATTGCTATTTTAGCAAAAGCTTCCACTGCTAAAGTATTGCTATTTTAGCAAAAGCTTCCACTGCTAAAGTGTTGCTATTTTAGCAAAAGCTTCCACTGCTAAAGTGTTGCTATTTTAGCAAAAGCTTCCACTGCTAAAGTGTTGCTATTTTAGCAAAAGCTTCCACTGCTAAAGTGTTGCTATTTTAGCAAAAGCTTCCACTGCTAAAGTGTTGCTATTTTAGCAAAAGCTTCCACTGCTAAAGTGTTGCTATTTTAGCAAAAGCTTCCACTGCTAAAGTGTTGCTATTTTAGCAAAAGCTTCCACTGCTAAAGTGTTGCTATTTTAGCAAAAGCTTCCACTGCTAAAGTGTTGCTATTTTAGCAAAAGCTTCCACTGCTAAAGTGTTGCTATTTTAGCAAAAGCTTCCACTGCTAAAGTGTTGCTATTTTAGCAAAAGCTTCCACTGCTAAAGTATTGCTATTTTAGCAAAAGCTTCCATTGCTAAAATATTACTATTTTAGCAAAAGCTTCCATTGCTAAAATATTGCTATTTTAGCAAAAGTTTTTACTGCTAACGTATCCCAGCAATGGAAAATTTCCATTTCAGTAGAAAACTTCAGGAAAGCATGCATAATATTGCTATTTTAGCAATATTTTCTATTGCTAGCATCTATCAGCAATGAAAAGTTTCCATTTCAATAGAAAACTTCAGGAAAGCATGCATAATATTGCTATTTTAGCAATATTTTCTAGTGCTAACCTCTGTCAGCAATGAAAAGTTTCCATTTCAATCATAACTTCAGGAAAGCATGCATAATATTGCTATTTTAACAATAGTTGCCATTACTAACATCTCCCAGCAATAGAAAATTTGCATTTCAATAGAAAACTTCTGAAAAGCATGCATAATATTGCTAGTTTAGCAACATTTTCTATTGTTATCGTTTTTCAGCAATGAAAATTTCCATTTCAACAGAAAACTTCAGAAAGAAATATAATAATATAATATATAACTAAAATATAAAAGAATACACCTTACCATCATTATTTGAAGATAATTTAAGTTTTAAACATGTTAAACAAAAATTATGTTATCTAGTAGTGTAGAAATATAGTGTTGCACAAAGGTCTTTGTAATTTTCAGTGTTATAAGAGGGTTCCCACTATTTATGCTACATTACTGTGTTATAAGAGGTTGATTCTCACAATTTATGCTATCGTGTTAGAACGAAACCGTGTTGTAGAAGAATTTCTGTCTGTAATACAATTTCTGTCCTGTCTCTAACATTCTCGCGTCCAAAATGCGACTCCGCCATTTTGGTACTCTTACTGATGAGTCCCAGGACGAAGCGTTCTTCCCTCTCTTCTCCTTTTCTCCCTTTTCACACATACACAGCTCTACACAAAGCAACGCGTTTCAATCACTGTCAGTATTGTACTCAGAAAGCAATCGTTCATTTGTTCTAATTAGTTCCAAGCTAATAACCTCGTTATTAGAGAAACGTTCGAGTAAAGACAGAACTGTGTAATTACTTTTGTAAATATTGTGGGAGGATAGAAAGTGCCGTTTTATTGTTATGTGGATAATAAAATGCAACATGTGACCGAAATCATTTCTATTTCTCGTTAAGACACTAATTAGCACTTTGAATGCCATGGGAATCATAGGTGATTGGCACTGCAATGTTAGTAAAAATACATAATTCAATGGCGTGCTGTGGCATTTGTTGATTATTTACTATATTTACGTAAAAATTGTAAACAAATACTAAAAATGACAAAAGTAAACAGTTTGTTTATTTTGATTCTAAAATATATAGTTGCAACACAAATATTCTGACAAAAATAATTGGAAAATATGTATTTATTATTTATATTTCAGCCCTTTGCACTCATATTTATATTTGAGAAAATTATCAATCAACTTGGAATTATTTTTCATATTCAATCGAGATGAAAACACTTTTCTGGGAATATTACATTTTAATATGTTGTTTGTGGATCACGTAAAATTACATTTTTCGCGAACTGTTGCTAGATCAGGTAAAATTTGATTAAATAAAACGTTAAAGGTTTTTGTATGACACATTTCTAGGTATGATGATAAAAATTTCCCTTATTTTTATTCTTTAGTAATTATTACTTTCGCTTTCTTTTTTTACAAAATCATTCGTTCCAATATTGTTCTCGCTTACAATGTTTTAACTTGTTGTTTTAGTAAGGAAAATGAAAAAAATACACAAATTTTATATAAAACTTACCTCTTTGAACAGTGAAAACCCATATATAATCTCTGTATATAAATTTTGATCTTGCAAAATTTGTCAAAAATAAATAAAACTAACTTCTACATTGCAAGGAACATATTGGACACACGGGAATAATAAAGGCTGAAATAATGCTGCACTACATCAAACACGAGACTTTAGTATATTTTTTATTACCAACATTTATATAGTTCTGGCTGCAGAAACACGGTCCAATATTTCCCTCAAAAACACAATCTTCTACAACAATACCGATAAAATGTAGTATAAAAAAGAAACAACTGTGAAAGTGCAAAAAAATAAAAATGATACGAGTGATGTTGAAAAAATTGTATTTTATAGCTTTGCGTTTTATGATATCGTTGAAAACAGTCCCCAATATGTAATCTTGGTTTATGAATCTATGTATTTTTTGTATTGATTGTACATCGTGTGTGCAATGATATCGAATTGAAATTACGAGTCAGTACGAAAATAATAAACGTCGAAATAAGACTGGTTTAAAATAAAATTTAGAATTAAAAATAAAAAATTAAAATTGCAACTTCTGGGGTTGGTTTAAAAAAAAATGAGCCGTCTCGAGCAGAAACTGAAAGAATACTTTGTAACAAGGATCCCTAGAATGTAATACTGATGTAAATATGTATATAATAAATAAATATAGTAACATAGTAACATACGAGCGCAAATGGTTAAAAATCTTCAGGTATTATTAAACAAAATATGCAGCAAATTATCACTCGTGAACAGCATTTAAATGATCTGTTAGAAGTAATATTTATAAAAAATATTCACTAGATTTAGTGTTAACCCTTTGCACTCAGCTTTTTCGCAGACGTTAGCGATGGAAATTTGCTAAAATAGCGATATTTTAGCAATAGAAATTGTAGCTGAAATAGCAATATTTTAGCAATATTTTAGCAATATGTTAGCAATAGAAATTATAGCTCAAATAGTAATATGTTAGCAATAGAAATTGCAACTAAATAGCAATATTTTAGCAGTAAAAATTGCAACTAAATAGCAATATTTTAGCAGTAAAAATCGCAACAAAATAGCAATATTTTAGCAATAGAAATCGCAACTAAATAGTAATATTTTAGCAATAGAAATTGCAACTAAATAGCAATATTTTAGTAATAGAAATTGCAACTAAAATAGCAATATTTTAGCAATAGAAATCGCAACTAAAATAGCAATATTTTAGCAATAGAAATTGCAACTAAAATAGCAATATTTTAGCAATAGAAATTGCAACTAAATAGCAATATTTTAGCAATAGAAATTGCAACTAAATAGCAATATTTTAGGAATAGAAATTGCAACTAAAATAGCAATATTTTAGCAATGGAAATTGCAACTAAAATAGCAATATTTTAGCAACAGAAATCGCAACTAAATAGCAATATTTTAGCAATAAAAATTATAGCTGAAATAGCAATATTTTAGCAATAGATATTATAGCTGAAATAGCAATATTTTAGCAATAGATATTATAGCTGAAATAGCAATATTTTAGCAATAGATATTATAGCTGAAATAGCAATATTTTAGCAATAGAAATTATAGCTAAATTAGCATTATTTTAGCAATAGAAACTTTTGCAAAAATAGCAATATTTTAGCAATAGAAATTGCAACTAAAATAGCAATATTTTAGCAATAGAAATCGCAACTAAAATAGCAATATTTTAGCAATAGAAATTATAGCTAAAATACCAATATTTTCCCTCAGAGGCTACATCCGAGTGCATTTAGATATGGCGTTGATTCTTGGCGTTGGTGTCTTCATTAATCGTTCAATTCATCTCTTGGATTTGTGCAAACATAATCACTGTTTGCATCGCTTTAATCTGCGACGCTTATCTTCTGACAAACTACTTTTTGGCCACGTTCGCACGTGTGCACGCGCAGCAGATATCGTTTTAATAAAGTGCAGAGTTCATACTTTACTTATTTACGTGCTCGTGGCTTTTTTCCTCTGTCCAATACGATTCGTTTTAACCTGCGAAACATTAAGCTCGGAGAAACAGTAAATTGGACCGATTTTATTATTCGAGTTTAAAATGGGTCCCGTAAAACAACGGAAATTGCTCGCAATAAGAGTAAATAGTGGTCACGGATTTGTGACAGCGGTCACAGATTGGCCTAAATCCAAATTCAGTAGATTTAGGAACGCAATTGGTAGAAATAATTGGAAGACATTAAGCGCTTGCAAAAGTTTGTAGAAAATATGGTTGGTGTGAAGAAAAATTAGTGACTGGCACATAATTTGACAATATTATACATAATTGTGTACTATCAATCAAGTTGTACTTTATTGACGTGATTAAAATGTTTTTTAATTTGTACGAAAAATTTACTGAAATGAAATAATAAAAGGATTGGAGTGGCACAAGAAAAAATATATTTTTTGTACAAAGTAAAATAAAAATTTAATTTTATTATTTAATATAATTATTATTCATTCATTTTATTGTTTAATGCAATTATTATTAATTGCATTATTATTTTTATTCTTTAATACAATTATTATTAATTCAGTTTATTATTTAATACAATTATTATTGATTCATTTTACTATTTAATACAATTATTATTGATTCATTTTACTATTTAATACAATTATTATTGATTCATTTCACTATTTTATACAATTATTATCGATTCATTTTATTTTTTAATACAATTATTATTAATTCATTTTATTATTTAAAACAATTATCGTTTGTCACCACTAATACTCATAACTCAACAACTCATAATTTCGAATGATTTAACCCTTACAGGACCATAAGGTTGCTAAGAGTAAATATTAGTACGTAACTGTTTATTTCAGTTTGTTTAAACGTAAAATAAATAAAAATCATAAGGAAAATACATAACAATGTGTAGCTTTTTGCTTACTTGTAATCATGTATGCAAAGTCATATAAAATCTAAGAAATCGTATCATTACAAACATAATTTCCTCCTAAACTTTAAAAAATTAAAAAGCAGTCAAAATGACTTTCTTGGGCAATCATTAGTATTAATATTAATATTACTTATTAATTATTAACAATTAATAAATGCACTTAAATAATGCATGCAAGGTCACATAAAACCCAAGAAATCATATTACAAACACAATTTCCTTCTAAACTTTTAAAAATTAAAAAGCAATCAAAATGATTTCCTTGAACAATCTACTGTGAAAGTTAATAAAAATTAACAAAGCGATGCGCAATCCTTCTTTAATAAATATTTATATATTTATAATTAATAAGTTGGAAATATTAATATTAATATTACTTATAATATTACTTACTAATAAGTAATAAATATTACTATTAATATTACTTACTAATTATTAACAATTAATGAATGCACTTATATAATATCTACAAGGTTATATAAAACCTAAGAACTCATATTGTTATAAACATAATTTTCTTCTAAAAACTAAACTTTAAAAGATTAAGAAGCAATCAAAATGACTTCCTTGAACAATCTACTGTGAAAGTTAATAAAAATTAACAAAGCGATGTGCAATCCTTCTTTAATAAATATTTATATATTTATAATTAATAAGTAATAAATATTAATATTAATTATTAACAATTAATAAATGCACTTATATAATGTATGCAAAGTCACATAAAACCCAAGAAATCATATCATTACAAACATAATTTCCTTCTGAACTTTAAAAAATTAAGAAGCACTCAAAATGACTTCCTTGAACAATCTACTGTGAAAGTTAATAAAAATTAACAAAGAGATGTGCAATCCTTCTTTAATAAATATTTATATATTTATAATTAATAAGTAATAAATATTAATATTAATATTACTTATAATATTACTTATTAATAAGTAGTAAATATTAATATCAATATTACTTCTAATATTACTTATTAATAAGTAGTAAATATTAATATCAATATTACTTATAATATTACTTACTAATAAGTAATAAATATTACTATTAATATTACTTACTAATTATTAACAATTAATAAATGCACTTACACAATATCTACAAGATTATATAAAACCTAAGAAATCGTATTATTATAAACATAATTTTCTCCTAAAAACTAAACTTCAAAAAATTAAGAAGCAATCAAAACGACTATCTTCGCCACACTCTATCAAATCTATCAAAAATCAACAAAAGTTAACAAAGCGATGGACGACGCGGTTGAAAACGCGCAACCGCGTTCAGTCGAAACGCTCGACCGGAAACAGAATTTCCAAATGGAACGTAAAACGCTGTCGTCGCTCCCTCGTCGAGGCGCGGCTTCTCTTTCCTCCTCGGACGTTTACGCTTTCCGCAGCAACTGCACGCACATGTGCATCTAAATATATTCGCGTGCAGTGCACGTGCTGCATCGCCTGCAACACGAGCCTGGGTGTCGCGTCACGCGTGTTCCACGATCATCAGAGGAAAGCACTCGCGTCGTCGAGAACACTTCGCGAAAAGTTTCCCCGGAAAACTGGTCTTCCTTCCGCCATGGCGCTTTCGCGTTTGCTTTCGAAAAATGGCGAGGAAATTGAGGAGCTCGAGAAACTTCTTTCAACGCTAGATTTACGTCAATTTTCACGTTGCTCTTCGATTTTACGCTTAAAAGTTCTGAACATGTACAAATATTATTCTTTTGAATAAATTTGATTATTCTCATTTTTGGGGACTTTTATTAACATTAATGCTGTTGACTTGGGATGTTTGTAATTTTGTGACAAGTCTTGTTTCGTCCCATATGAAATAAAGAAATATTTTTAAACCAGGTTTATGCTATGGTAAATAGAAATTTTAATAAACCTTCTGATACTGGAGCACAACAATTTGCAACAGTGATATTTTTTTATTTATGGTTAAAAGCTTGCTTTAAATTTCAGATTTTGTAATCGAATATTTTATCTATGAGAGAATTGTGAGTCTTCAGATACCTTCGATTTTATTTTGAATTTAATTAATGAAAGAAAATAAGAAAGGTACGAAATCTCTTGAAGCTTAAAATACTTAATCACGTTCATTACTATCGTTCATGATTATTATCGTTCTACTTCGATTTTTTCTCAAACCAGAGATACTTTTTTATTTATGGTTAAAAGCTTGCTTTAAATTTCAGATTTTGTAATCGAATATTTTATCTATGAGAGAATTGTGAGTCTTCAGATACCTTTAATTAATGAAAGAAAATAAGAAAGGTACGAAATCTCTTGAAGCTTAAAATACTTAACCACGTTCATTATTGTCGTTCTGCTTCGATTTTTCCTCAAATTATTATGGAACCATTTGTATTTCGTTCGACGTGTACGCAAACTCATCGCTTGGTTTTAATTACGCAGCCAAGTAGAGAACATAAATTCCACAGTTAACCAATTAAACGACGGTGAAACAATGTGCTGCGAAATATCAGGCACCAAGCGTCCATTATTCTACCGAAAGTGTAACTGATTTTCCAAATTTGTTCGACACTTGGTCGCAATGAGAAGCATCACGACGACGATAATCTTCGAATTAAGGATTTGGTTGTACGATTCTTAAGCTCGACGAGCATTACGCTGTACTCTTAATAAAAAGCGACTACTTTGATCGTTCTCTTCCGGCAATTATGTCTACCACTTGTTCTCCGGATGCAAATGGAGGAACGAATGCGTCAAACGTGAAATCTTGCGAGGATCTAAGAAATTAGCGACTGTCGAAGAATAGTGAAAACTGGGCAAAATTGCATTGGTAATTAATGAGGATGCACAGTGAAATGTTTGTGTGTGTGTGAGAGAGGGAGAGAAATAGAGAGAGAAATAGAGAGAGAGGGAAATAAAGAGAGAGAGTGAAATAGAGAGAGAGAGTGAACTAGAGAGGGAGAGAGAGAGTGAAATGGAGAGAGAGAAATAGAGAGAGAGAGAGAAATAAAGAGAGAGTGAAATAGAGAGAGAAAGAGAGGGGGGATAGGGAGAAATAGAGAGAGAGGAAATAAAGGGAGAGAGAAATGGAGGGAGGAAAATAAAGGGAGAGAGAAATAGAGAGAGTGAAATAGAGAGAGGGAAATAGAGAGAGAGGGAAATATAGAGAGAGGGAAATAAAGAGAGATAGAAATAGAGGGAGAGAAATAGAGAGAGAGTGAAATAGAGGGAGAGAAATAGAGAGAGAGAGAGGGAAATAAAGAGAGAGAGAAATGGAGAGAGAGAGAGAGGGGGAAATAAAGATAGAGAGAAATGGAGAGAGAGAAATGTAGAGAGAGGGAAATAAAGAGAGATAGAAATAGAGGGAGAGAAATAGAGAGAGAGTGAAATAGAGGGAGAGAAATAGAGAGAGAGAGAGGGAAATAAAGAGAGAGAGAAATGGAGAGAGAGAGAGAGGGAAATAAAGATAGAGAGAAATGGAGAGAGAGAAATAGAGAGAGAGAGAAATGGAGAGAGAGAAATGGAGAGAGAGAAATAGAGAGAGGGAAATAGAGAGAGAGTGAAATATAGAGAGAGGGAAGTAGAGAGAGAGGGAAATAGAGAGAGAAATAATGAGAAAGGGAAATAGAGAGAGAGAGAAATATAGAGAGAGGGAAATAGAGAGAGGGAAATAAAGAGAGAAATAGAGGGAGAGAAGTGGAGAGAGAAATAGAGGGAGAGAAATGGAGAGAGAGTGAAATAGGGAGAGAGAGAGAGAGAGCAATATATATAGAGAGAGAAATAATGAGAAAGGGAAATAGACAGAGAGAGATTACCCTTTTGCAATCCATAAATACGTATTGATCATCCAAAGATGATCAGCGAAAGATGATTTTCAAAAGTTTCTTAACAAATCCAAGCTATTTTCAGTGAATTTATTAATAATTACGTTTTAAAGTAATTTAAGGTACAGACAAGGTTTCCATAAATAAAAAAAAGATATTTAATTAAACGATAACTCTTTTCCATAATCAGTAAAAGTCCATCTCGACGCAGGACTGCAAAGGATTAAGACACTTGTCCTCCAAATGCAAATGGAGGAACGAATACATGAAACGTGAAATCTTGCGACTATCCAAGAAACTAACAGTTGTTTAAGAACAGTGAAAACTGTACAAATTGCATTGGCAATTAACGGGGATGCACAGTGAAACGTTTGAAAGACAGAGAGAGAGAGAGGAGAGATTTAATCAGATATTTTTCACGAACAATGCGTAATAGGCTTCCAATAGCCGGTGAATTCCGGGCAAAGAGTTTCCTGAGATACGATCTAATATTCGCTTGGTACAATAACGTGGCTCGTCGTCCGACGGCACATTGTGTCCATTGTAACCGCACGAACTTTCTATCATTGTTTCCGCGCGCGTTCGCCGACTTCCTCTAACGAGGCTACGTTTCACAGCTTGTAAACGCGAACTCCTTTCCATCCCGCCAGGGATGTTATCGACGTCTTCGAGCAATAAAGCTAGTCTGCCAGCTATGGATACCTCAGAAATTGCTGTTTTCCATTGGTTTCTACAAAATAACGAGCTGTCTAAAAAGTATCGGAGGAATTGAATAGGTAAATTTATTTTGAATTGAAGAGAGAGGGAAATAGGGAGAGAGAAATAGAGAAAGAGAGTGAAATAGAGAGAGAGAAATAGAGAAAGAGAGTGAAATAGAGAGAGAGAAAAATAGAGAAAGAGAGTGAAATAGAGAGAGAGAAATAGAGAAAAAGAAATAGAGAAAGGGAAATAGAGACAGAGAAATAGGGAAAGAGAAATAGAGAAAGAGAGAGAGAGAGAGAGAGAGAGAGAGAGAGAGATTACCCCTTTGCAATCCATAAATGTTGATCATCCAAAGATGATCAGCCAAAGACAGTACACTTTTCGTTGCTCTTCTTAAATTGAACTCGCGTTCTATGGACGCATCCTTTTTTTGTACATTCATTCGTCGAATATTCTCGATTCTTGCATTATAGTAAGGTCTTGAATTATGTAATTAATTGGTTTGGAAGGTTTTTGTGTAAGTCGACGAAAGCAGAAAATTTAGCATTTTGGTAAAAAATATGTTTTGGTTTCAAAGTATAGGTGGAAGTAAAATAGATCTATATATATATTTATTAAGTAATCTACATACATTATTTAGTAATCTACATACGTATATTTATGGATGAATTACTTCAAGTATCGCACCACTGTTAATTGTCTTTTAGCCCTTTTCTTTTCTTCATAAATTCAAGTGTAGCATGCAATATCATTATTCACTGCTTTTGTAACTTTCGCAGATCGATCAGGATCAGAATTTTGAGCTTCGAGACCAGCTAATCCATCATAGATCAGAGAAAATTTAATTTTTCTTTGAAATTGCGTAAGTCGAGGACTAACTGTATCTCAGGTTTATGGATACGAACGAGGAAACATCTGCCATTTGTAAGGATGTAAAATATATAAAAATTGCTATTTTAGCAATAGTTTCTATTGCTAAAATATTACTTAAAGCTTGCTATTTTAGCAACAGTTTCCTTTATTAAAATATTGCTCAAAGCTTGCTATTTTAGCAAACAGTTTCCTTTGTTAAAATATTGCTCAAAGATTGCTATTTTAATAATAGTTTCTATTGCTAAAATATTGTTCAAATCTTGCTATTTCTGATGCTAAAATATTATTCAAAGCCTCCTATTTTAGCAATAGCTTCTGTTGCTAAAATACTGCTCAAAGCTTACTATTTTAGTAATAGTTTCCATTGCTAAAATGTTGCTCAAAGCTTGTTATTTTAATAATAGTTTTTATTGCTAAAATATTGCTGAAAGCTTGCTATTTTATCAATAGTTTCCTTTGTTAAAATATTGCTCAAAGCTTGTTATTTTAATATTGGTTTTTATTGCTAAAATATTGCTGAAAGCTTGCTATTTTATCAATAGTTTCCATTGCTAAAATATTGCTAGAATATTGCTATTTTAGCAATAGTTTCCATTGCTAAAATATTTGCTATTTTAGCAATAGTTTCTATTGCTAAATAATTGCTAAAACATTGCTATTTTAGCAATAGTTTCGGTTGCTAAAATGTTGCTAAAGTATTGCCATTGCAGTCAAGCGTGATGGGTGGTAGCTAAACGCCTGCTTCAATAGTTATGCTGTAAAGAGAACGTGAGAGAGGGTAGGAAGGAAAAAGAGAGGGAAGAACGTTTCGTCCTGGGCCTGCTAGTCGACTCAATAGTCCTAGCTACCCAGCAGACCCTGCCTTAGACGCTGGGATGGTAGGGATAGGTCTGAATTTCTATTATATAGAAATCGAGTAGGACATGGAAATGCTCGCGAGAAACTGACGAGAGTGCTGTCCCCCTAGTGGCGAGGACCGCCACACTTTCATAGTCGATATACTGAATTCTACTTCTTAATACAAGATTCATTTTTGTCACTACGTGAAATTGAAGTAAACCAACATGCGTCCACGCATTTCGCATTTCTGTCGTCGACAAATGGTTGCAGCTGGAGAAGAATAAGTCGAAGTTGTGAGTACAAGAACGCGAAAGATTTCTCAGCGATGGAAATCCCTCATCGCGCACCATAATGGCGACGTTTCCGCAGCGTGGCAATCTTCTTTGCGGCGTTCTTCGTCAGTGTTGGCGATGCATGTGCAACCCAGTGCACTTTTTGTCGATGCACGCAGCGTGCAGCTTCCCGCGTCCCACATTACAGAGGAGACACAATGTTCGAGCATTGGGAACACCGTCGTTGTCGTCTAACGAGCCTTCTGGTAATTACGTCGCGCCATGCGAACTTTCCATGGTCGACTCGTACGAGCACACGCGTGACGACTCGAATGTATCTGAAGGATAATAATCTTAAATATCCTTAGCAATCTTTGAGTAATACTTTAGCAATTGAAACTAATGTTAAAATAGCAATATTGTAAATGATTTCCTCAAGTTTTCTATTGAAATAGAAGTTTTCCATTGCTGGGAAATATTAGCACTAGAAATTATTGCTAAAATAGCAAACTTTGGTAGAGTAATACTTTAGCAATGGAAACTAATGTTAAAATAGCAATATTGTAAATGATTTCCTCAAGTTTTCTATTGAAATGGAAATTTTCCATTGCTGGAGAATGTTAGCACTAGAAATTATTGCTAAAATAGCAAACTTTGGTAGAGTAATAATTTAGCTATGGAAACTAATGTTAAAATAGCAATATTGTAAATGATTTCCTCAAGTTTTCTATTGAAATAGAAGTTTTCCATTACTGGGAAATATTAGCACTAAAAACTATTGCTAAAATAAGCAAACTTTGGTAGAGTAATAATTTAGCTATGGAAACTAATGTTAAAATAGCAATATTGTAAATGATTTCCTCAAGTTTTCTATTGAAATAGAAGTTTTCCATTGCTGGGAAATATTAGCACTAGAAATTATTGCTAAAATAGCAAACTTTGGTAGAGTAATAATTTAGCTATGGAAACGAATGTTAAAATAGCAATATTGTAAATGATTTCCTCAAGTTTTCTATTGAAATAGAAGTTTTCCATTGCTGGAGAATGTTAGCACTAGAAATTATTGCTAAAATAGCAAACTTTGGTAGAGTAATACTTAAGCAACTGAAACTAATGTTAAAATAGCAATATTGTAAATGATTTCCTCAAGTTTTCTATTGAAATAGAAGTTTTCCATTGCTGGGAAATATTAGCACTAGAAATTATTGCTAAAATAGCAAACTTTGGTAGAGTAATACTTTAGCAATGAAAACTAATGTTAAAATAGCAATATTGTAAATGATTTCCTGAAGTTTTCTATTGAAATGGAAATTTTCCATTGCTGGAGAATGTTAGCACTAGAAACTATTGCTAAAATAGCAAGCTTTGAGCAATATTTTAACAAAGGAAACTGTTGCTAAAATAGCAATCTTTGAGCAATATTGTAGCAATAGAAACTAATGTTAAAATGGCAAGCTTTGAGCAATATTTTGGCAATGGAAACTAATGTTAAAATACCAACCTTTGAGCAATTTTCTAACAAAGGAAACTGTTGTAAAATAGCAATCTTTGAGCAATATCTTACCAATGGAAACTATTGCTACAATAGCAAACTTTCAGCAATATTTTAGCAATGATAACTATTGCTAAAATAGCAAGCTTTGAGTAATACTTTAGCAATGGAAACTAATGTTAAAATAGCAATATTGTAAATGATTTCCTGAAGTTTTCTATTGAAATTGAAATTTTTCATTACTGGGGAATGTTAGCACTAGAAACTATTGCTAAAATAGCAATCTTTGAGTAATACTTTAAGCAATTGAAACTAATGTTAAAATAGCAATATTGTAAATGATTTCCTGAAGTTTTCTATTGAAATGGAAATTTTCCATTGCTGGAGAATGTTAGCACTAGAAATTATTGCTAAAATAGCAAGCTTTGAGCAATATTTTAGCAATGGAAACTATTGGTAAAATAGCAAACTTTGAGCAATATCTTAGCAATGGTAACTGCTGCCAAAATAGCAAACTTTCAGCAATATTTTAGCAATGATAACTATTGCTAAAATAGCAATATTTGAGTAATACTTTAGAAATGGAAACTAATGTTAAAATAGCAATATTGTAAATGATTTCCTAAAGTTTTCTATTGAAATGGGCATTTTCTATTGCGGGCAGACGTTAGCAATAGAAACTACTGCTGAAATATTGCTATTAATAATAGCTAGTAGCTAAAATATTGCTAGAATAGCAATATTTTAGCAATAGTTAGAGAAATGTATATTTCCCTCAAGTTTTCTATTGAAATGGAAGTTTTCTACTGTTGGCAGACGTCAGCAATAAAAACTAATTTTAAAATATTGCTCAAAGATTGTTATTCCAGAAATAGTTTCTATTGCTAACGTCTGGGAAGAAGCCGAGTGCAAAGGGTTAATATTATTGTACAATATTGTAGTAAAACTATCCTTGTTTAATAATTTACTATCCTTCTTTGATAATCAATAATTTATATTAATCAATAATTTAAGAGTTTCAATTTTTATGTTATGGAATATTCTAGAATGTGAGCGAGAGCGAATGTGCATGTGAATGAGTCTTTCAAGTGAATGTTTTTAAACAAATCGAGTCTGTTGTTCATCGTGCGTTATTGAGGAAACATATAGTTATAAAGACGTTCTTAATCTCCTTGTATCTAATTTTAAAATAATAAATATCCTACATATCTGAACGTACGATCTGTTGGACTTTTAATGTTGCTTAAGCGACAGCTTTGGAATTATACGGTATTGGCACTTTGAATTTAGTATTTTGGAAATCCAATTTATACTTTGGAAATCATATCCAACATTTTGCTAATCATATTCACTCTTTCGCAAAATGAAATCTTTTTTTTTGCGAAGTCACCTTTTCGCAAATGAAATTCACTCTTTTGCAAACCGAATTCATACTTTTGGAAATCGCATTCACCATTTTGCTAATCACATACACTTTTTCACAAACCAGAATCATCCTTTTGCAAATCATATTCATCATTTTTCAAATGAAATTCACCTTTTTGGAGATGAAATTCACTCTTTTGCAAATCAAATTCATCTTTTTGCAAATGAAATTTGCAATTTCCTTTTGCAAATGGAAATCACCCTCTTGCAAACCAAAATCATTTTTCTGCAAATCACATTAGTCACCATTTTTCAAATGAACTTCACCATTTTGCAAATGAAATTCATTATTTTGTAAATCACTTTCACCATTTTGCAAAACATGTTCATCCTTTTGCAAACCGAATTCATACTTTTGGAAATCGCATTCACCATTTTGTTAATCACATTCACTTTTTCACAAACCAGAATCATCCTTTTGCAAATCATATTCATCGTTTTTCAAATGAAATTCACCTTTTTGGAGATGAAATTCACTCTTTTGCAAATCAAATTCATCTTTTTGCAAATGAAATTTGCAATTTCCTTTTGCAAATGGGAATCATCCTCTTGTAAATCACATTCACTCTTTTGCAAACCAAAATCATTTTTCTGCAAATCACATTAGTCACCATTTTTCAAATGAACTTCACCTTTTTCTAAATCAAATTCACCCTTTTGCAAATAAAATACTTCTACTGAAATATTTTATTTAAAGAAACACCAAATGTAAACTAGCTAGCAAAAAGTAAAAAATTTCATTCAAAAAGGTATAGTAACAAATAGTAAAGTAATACACGAAATTTGTTTAATATCAAAATAAAATGCTCTGTTTCTAAGCTTGAGAAATTAAGCAATAAATTATGTTTTTACAATACATTTATTGTTTTACTAAGTTGATGATATGTGATATTAAATTGTAAATGGAATTCAGTATTTATGGATTTATCGATGTGGTTCTATGATAAACTGAACACTGTCAAGCTTGAGAAATTAATAGGTACACGAAAGTAATTAATAGGCACTCAAAATATAAAAGTACACAAAATTTCATTCAAAATGATACAGTACCAGTGAAAAACGTACATTAAAAGTAATTAACAAATTAATTACAATGCAAAGCTACAAAGATAGCTTGCTAATTAGTTAGATAACTTAGCTTATAATAACTCTCTTGCAGTAGCTGCTGGTAACTTGACATACATATTCATAGAATAATTATAATAATTTGTGAATGTAACAGTAGCAACTTAGTTGTTAATTATATCTAACAAATCTTCGCGATATTAATAAGTTTCAGCTAGCATATTTCTAGCACAAAATTTTATTTTGAAAAATGCTTCTTCGATGAGGTTCAACATCGATGAATATGGTGGTAGAAAAAGTAGAGTGAGCCTTGTCTGATCAACAAGATTTCGCATTTCCTGAGTCTTGTGAAATAAAAAAAAAGTTCTTGTGGATTATTTATCATAATCTAATAACGTTGTCATATCAACAAGAAAACATTCATTGGTGTTCCTGCAAATAGAATGTTTAAATAGAAGTATTTGATTTTGCAAAGGGTGAATTTGATTTGTAAAAGGATGAATTCAATTTGCAAAAAGGTGAACTTGATTTGCAAAAGAATGAATTTGAATTGCAAAGGGATGAATTTGATTTGCAAAAGAATGAATTAGATTTGCAAAAGGATGAATTTGAATTGCAAAAGGATGATTTTTATTTGCAAAAGAATGAATTAGATTTGCAAAAGGATGAATTTATTTGCAAAAGAGTGAATTTGATTTAGAAAAGTGTCTACAGTAAAGTACCAATACTGTGGTCGCAGCTTCGTGAAAGAATCTTTTGTCCAGAGCCACAATCTGGTCTAACGATTTCAAAATTTGAATAGATTTTTTTTCAATGACACGTTCATATAAAAATTGCTAATGCAATCAATTTGTTTTTCATTATACACTCGTGGATTTATTTGCACATTTACTTGCACGATACGTTACAAAAGAGCAAGAAGACACTATGTCCAATCTAGTAGAAACGATTATAACCCCTTGACTGTGCCACGTGATAATAACAAGCAATCAACATTGCACAGCTGTCAGTATTTACGTCACTATCGCCAAGTCTAGCTTGACAGTGCTCAGTTTATGGTAGAACCACATCGATAAATCGATAAATGCTGAATTCCATTTACAATTTAATATCACATATCATCAATTTAGTAAAACAATAAATGTATTGTAAAAACATAATTTACTGCTTAATTTCTCAAGCTTAGAAACAGAGCATTTTATTCTGATATTAAACAAAACGCAATCAAAGCACGATTTTTGGCGTTCGCCAGAGTTTGTTTTTGACGTCTCGAAGACGCCAAAGTCTAAAATGGCACATGAAATAGATGACATCATCCAAACGTCATTGTACATCAAGGTATTAAGTTTGTTACGTTATAAACTCATTATAATTCGAAGAAAAATTGATATTTGTTTAGCTGGCAGCGAGGGATTTACATGTTTTCAAAGAATATCGAGCCTTTCTATTTAAATACTGGCCAAAAGGAATTAAAACGCTGTGGGAATCGTGGTAATTCAATCTTTGTATTTTTCAATCACAATCAGTTTTCACGTTCGCTCATCAATTCTCTGATGTTTCTCTTTTATGCTTGTCATTCATTTCCAAGTCACACGTGTAACCACTCGCATCGCATTCACACATTTGTTCTCATTTCCACGATACTGATCAGTAAAATACTGACCAAAAGGGATTAAAATACTGATGAGTAAAATACAAACCCTTCTTGAACAATACCATACGCAATTTATCTGTTAACAATGGAACAACTACAAATGATCGCGATAAACGTTTTCCTCCTGCAATTAATCGAGTCTATCGATTCAAGCTTTGGTATTTTATACTTACCTTTTTGGTATTAAAATGATTCTATTGCAGACTCATTGTTAGTCAAAAAATAATTAGATTTTTGAACAATTGTAGTTATATATTTTCAAAGAATACTTACCCTTCATATTTAAATACTTACCAAAAGGGATGAAAATGCTGACTAAAAGGGATAAAAATACTGACAAAAAAGGATTAAAATACTGACCAAAAGGGATAAAAAAACTGACCAATAAAATACTAACCAAAGGGGATTAAAATACTGATCAAAAGGGATGAAAATGCTGTCCAAAAGGGATTAAAATACTGATCAAAAGGGATAAAAATGCTGATCAAAAAGGATAAAAATACTGATTAAGAAAATACTGACCAAAAGGGATAAAAATACTAACTAAAAGGAATTAAAATACTGACCAAAAGGGATAAAAATACTGACCAAAAGGGGTAAAAATGCTGACCAAACAGGATAAAAATACTGACCAATAAAATACTAACCAAAAGGAATAAAAATATTAACCAAAAGGGACAAAAATACTGACCAAAAGGGATTAAAATACTGACCAATAAAATACTGTCCAAAAGGGATAAAAATACTAACAAAAAAGGATAAAAATGTTGACCAAAAGGGATAAAAACGCTGACCAATAAAATATTAACCAAAAGGAATAAAAATATTAACCAAAAAGGATAAAAATATTGACGGAAGGGGATGAAAATAGCGACCAATAAAACTCAAGCCCTCCTCGAACAACACCATACGCAATTCATCCGTTAACAACGGATTAACGTTTCCCTCCTACAATTACTCGAGTCCACGATTCAAGCTTTCGCTGGGATCCTTCGCTGAGGATCCTGAAAGCAGCCCTTTGAAGCCCCCTCGCCCCTCGCGTGTTCACCGTGCGTGCACCGCGTAAATGGCCGCATCCGCGCGCCACGTGCCGCCAATCCTCTCCAAAGAGAACAATAACCGCGAAACACACGCTCCTTTCCCCTTTTCTACGTCCCGTCCCGGCGCTGAGGCTGATCCGCATGAACAAGTAGCAGCAGACGGGCACGAAGACAGCCCAGCGGGAGGAAACGGCCCGTGCGACGCGCAAGCCGATCGTTATTGGCCGGATGAAAGTAATTTCAAGGTTCGAAGAGAGTACCACTCGTCCGCGAGGACGAAAGGGACTTTTCGTCTGTCTTTGCGAGCGAGCAATTGGCCAAGGCTAATGGCGCCGCTTCCTGTTTCGAATCTTTATTCCTACGCGCAGCGTGGAGGATGAAGCAAGAATGGTTCATTCTGCGTTGAGAGTCCAACTTGCTTCGTCATTGATGAAGAAGATTGTTGCGCTGTGTAGAGAATTGGGGAGAGGGTAGGAAGGAAAAGAGAGGGAAGAACGTTTCGTCCTGGGCCTGCTGGTGGACTCATCAGTTGGCCTGCGCGTTTGCAGGCCTTATGGTCACTCTGGCCTTCGCTTCTGCACTCAGTGGTAATTGACGTGTCGTAAATTCAAAACATTGGTGACACGATAGTGAGCGAATGCAAAATCATCCCTTGGACTTGACTATCAAAACCCCATTCCCTCGTTTTACGAGAACTCTGGGTGGATATTTCATCTTTGGGCTGGTCAGACTTACATGGGCTGAGACATTCGCCATCTTGATCATCCCATAGACTTGGAATAATCTGTTTAAGGAACGTACCAATAGTTTTTAGACACTAGACTGTCGAAACTTTGACACTAGACACTGGACTGTAGACACTTGACACTTTAACTCTTTAGTTACATCCGTTAGACATCTTTAGACGCTCGTTCATCAGGCTCTTGGTTAGACACTCGACATTGTGCTTAGAATAAAAAATCGTCGTTGTGCAGAAATAAACACATAAATTAGTTCGATTAGTTCCTCAGATTTGAGGTGGTCCTTCGAACGTGATTAGTCGACACACACGTGCAAATACCCTACAATCGTCCTTGAGCTGGTCAGACCTATATGGGCTGAGACATTCCCTCATTCGCCACCTTGATCATCCCATAGACTTAGAATAATCTATTTATGGGATGTACCAATAGTTTTAGACACTAGACTTTTGAAACTTTGACACTAGACACTAGACTGTAGACACTGAAGCCAAGTACCGCTTCATATTGTTGCGCTGTGTAGAGAATGTGTGAAAGGGAAGAACGTTTCGTCCTGGGCTTGCTAGTGGACTCATTAGTCCTAACTACCTAGCAGACCCTGTCTTAGACGCTGGAATGGAATTTCTATTACATAGAAACTGTGTAGGAAACGAGTGCTCACGGGAAACTGGTGAGTGTACTGTCCCTCTAATGGTAAGGACCGCCACATTATCATTATTTGGAGTCGGTTGACCAACATTTAGCGTTCCTCGTCAGAGCTGCGTTTAGCGTTTCTCGAATACCATTGTTCACGATTTATTGGGACAACAGGTTCTGGGCTCTTCATAGTTGCTATGGATTTGCTGGGACCAGTTGCGATATCGAGTGCCTGGCACTCTTGGGTGGCGTATTTCACCCATTGCTGCGAACAATGACTGCAGTCGTCCAGTTTTTGGCAATATACGCAGGGAAATTTATGATTATTGAAGCGATTGTGCCGCTTCGTTTTGCTGCGCTGTAGAGAGTGAATGAGAGAGGGTAGGAAGGAAAAGAGAGGGAAGAACGTTTCGTCTTGGGTCTGCTAGTGGACTCATCAGGAAGGCTACCTAGCAGACCCTGTCTTAGACGCTGGGATAGTAGCGATAGGTCGATATTTCTATTATATATAAAAATTGGGTAGGAAATGAGTGCATTGCAAAAATATTGTTCAAAGCTTGCTATTTTCCATTGCAAAAATATTGCACAAAGCTTACTATTTTAGCAATAGTTTCCATTACTAAAATATTGCTCAGAGATTGCTATTTTAGCAACAGTTTCCATTGCTAAAGTACCGCTCAAAGTTTGCTATTTTCCATTGCTAAAATATTGCTCAAAACTTGCTATTTTCCATTGCTAAAGCATCGCTCAAAGTTTGCTATTTTCCATTGCTAAAATATTCCTCAAACCTTGCTATTTTCCATTGATACAGCATCGCACAAAGCTTGCTATTTGCCATTGATAAAATATTGCTCAAAGCTAGCTATTTTCCATTGCTAAAGCATCGCTCAAAGTTTGCTATTTTCCATTGCTAAAATATTCCTCAAAGCTTGCTATTTTCCATTGCTACAGCATCGCTCAAAGCTTGCTATTTGCCATTGATAAAATATTGCTCAAAGCTAGCTATTTTCCATTGCTAAAGCATCGCTCAAAGTTTGCTATTTTCCATTTCTAAAATATTGCTCAAAGCTTGCTATTTTAGCAATAGTTTCCATTGCTAAAATTTTGCTCAAAGCTTGCTATTTTAGTAATAGTTTCCATTGCTAAAATTTTGCTCAAAGCTTGCTATTTTAGTAATAGTTTCCATTGCTAAAATATTGCTCAAAGCTTGCTATTTTATAGAAATTGTGTATGAAACGTGTGCTCGTGGGAAAACTGACGAGAGTGCTGTCCCTCTAGTGGCGAGAACCGCCACACTGGTAAAAGTTAGCAATAGAAACTATTATCCAGCAATTCTCCAGCAATAGAAAATTTCCATTTCAATAGAAAACTTGAGGCAAACACACATTTCTCTAACTATTGCTAAAATATTGCTATTCTGGGCCTGCTAGTGGACTCATCAGTAACGCTTCCAAAATGGCGGAGTTGCGTCTTAGATGCTGGGATGTTAGGGATAGGTCGAAATTTCTATTATATAGAAACTGTGTAGGAAATGAGTGCTCGCGGGAAACTGGTGAGTGTGTTGTCCCTCTGGTGGCGAGGACCGCCACAGAAGATTGAGAACGAAGTATGGAAATTTAGCTCTTTGCACTCTGTTGTCTCCTCTCAGGGGACATCATAATTCTAGCATATCACTCGAATGTCCCCTCTGATGCGACATTAAAATAGTAGTGTTGATAGAAAGCACAACCTTCATTATTTGTAAAATATTTCTACTTTAGTAATAGAAACTATTGCTAAAATATTGTTCAAAGATTGCTGTTTTGGCAGTAGTTTGTATTGCTAAAATATTGCTCAAGCATTGCTGTTTTAGCAGTAGTTCTATTGCTAAAATATTGCTCAAGCATTGCTGTTTTAGCAGTAGCTCCAGTTACTAAAATATTGCTCAAATATTGCTACTTTAGCAATAGTTTCTGTTGCTAAAATATTGCTCAAGCATTGCTGTTTTAGCAGTAGCTCCAGTTACTAAAATATTGCTCAAATATTGCTACTTTAGCAATAGTTTCTGTTGCTAAATTATTGCTCAAAGGTTGTATAATATCAGCTATTACTAAAATATTGCTAAATTATTGCTATATTATCAATATTTCTATCTTCTATTACCAACATCCAATAAGGAACACAATGCAAAGAGTGCAAAGAGTTGAATCGAGGCATTAAAGATGACAATCTTTACAAATTCCATGCCACCTTTAAGCCAGCACAATTAAGCAATCTCAGCGCCTCAAATCACGCCGTTAATTACTAAAAGTGACAAATAGAAATTGGTACTCTTCAAAAACAGCCAATTACAAGCGACCCTAGCGTAAACCTGGTTTAAATATGTTTTCGTTCCGAATGAAACGGAACAATTTACATTATTCGTGGATCACGATGGGAGCAGAGGGGTCGAAATAAACAAACATCGATTAAAACATAACGGAATTAGCTGATTTATTTGGAAAAATCCTCGCTCACAGTCGGAAAGGATCTATTCAGTCTGATTCGTGGGTCACGATGGAAGCAGAGGGGTCGAAATAAACAAACATCGATTAAAACATAACGGAATTAGCTGATTTATTTGGAAAAATCCTCGCTCACAGTCGGAAAGGATCTATTCAGTCTGATTCGTGGGTCACGATGGAAGCAGAGGGGTCGAAATAAACAAACATCGATTAAAACATAACGGAATTAGCTGATTTATTTGGAAAAATCCTCGCTCACAGTCGGAAAGGATCTATTCAGTCTGATTCGTGGGTCACGACGGGAGCAGAGGGGTCGAAATAAACAAACATCGATTAAAACATAACGGAATTAGCTGATTTATTTGGAAAAATCCTCGCTCACAGTCGGAAAGGATCTATTCAGTCTGATTCGTGGGTCACGATGGAAGCAGAGGGGTCGAAATAAACAAACATCGATTAAAACATAACGGAATTAGCTGATTTATTTGGAAAAATCCTCGCTCACAGTCGGAAAGGATCTATTCAGTCTGACGGGGCGAGCTGCACGTCCCAGGGTACAATCAACATTCACCTGGTGCATCCTACTGCACGCATACAAGAGAAGAGTGGCGAGTCTACTACATAAATATACGAATATTCAAGCGACGCGAGGACGAACGACAATATAATAATTATCCTCGTTACAGTAAAAACACGATCTCTGCTCTTTTTCACTTTTTCACGCTTCTTTCTCTCTTTCTCTCTATTATTCTCTTTCTCTCACACTCTGACTTCACTTCACGCTCGTCGTTACAATTCTTCTCATCCCTCTTCATCATCTTCTCGGCCCATTCAATCGGTTTCTCGCTACGATTATCCCGTTACGTGTTAATTATACATAAATACGCAATCTATCGTTCGAGAAGCACGAGATAAAATATCGAAAGGTAATAAAACACAACAAGGGCAAGTATAGTGTACAATAGAATTTTAGAACGACAGTCGATATAAAAAACAACAACCACGTTCGACAGACATTGGTCGATTTCCACCAGTTCGAGGCTGGAAAAACGCTGGCGTCTCTCAGACGGTTAATCGTTGGTTACAATTAAACAGATCGTTACTGATATGTCGATCAGTCGTTCAACCGTCGCGTTCGTTCGACGACGGTTAAGAAGTATGCTTAACCAATTTGCCACGCTCGCCAACTAAACATTTAAC
This sequence comes from Xylocopa violacea, assembly GCA_963969225.1. Lineage (NCBI taxonomy): Eukaryota > Metazoa > Arthropoda > Insecta > Hymenoptera > Apidae > Xylocopa > Xylocopa violacea. The sequence continues at coordinate 16,991,523 of CAXAJV010000015.1, forward strand.
AAAAAACGTGTAATAATTGTACCGAATAAAAAATTTACCTGACTCAAGTTAACGTAGTTTCTCATAATCACTTAATTATAGACACTTAAACGTAATAAATCATTTTCAATTCGATTGAACAATAACACGTTCTTAAAAATAGTTGCCAATTTTTGATAAACATTTGTCTAGATTCAAATCTCAATCTTCTCGAATTAAATTTACATAATATTTATTTGATTTTTTCCCATCTTTTCGAATTAAATTTGCATAATATTTATTTGATTTTTTTCCATTTTTTTGAATTAAATTTGCATAATATTTATTTGATTTTTCCCATCTTTTCGAATTAAATTTGCATAATATTTATTTGATTTTTTCCCATCTTTTCGAATTAAATTTATAGAATATTTATTTGATTCGACGCAACTAATTTTGCTTCAATGAATAATCGCTCGTCTCAACAAATTTTGACGCTTTAGATAAACATTTACTTAACATTAGCAATTTAAAAAATCATTTATATACTCGAATCAAGTAAAACTTCTTTTTCAGTAGATTCTCGCAGACGCACTGCTCAAGATAATCGAAACAAAAAAAAAAATCACAATTCATTAGTGATGATCTTAAGCAGCGTTCTTATTCGCGCAATACAACTTCACATTACAATTAATCATTTATCTAGATTCTACGATATTCAAATTCGAAACCTCACGTCTCATCACACGTTACTCAAAACGCAAATTACACATGAAAATCAAAATTAGAAACAATTCCGCCTAGTTAATCCTAAATCTTAAATCGCTTCGACATTAACCCTTTGCACTCGACGCTTTCCCAGCAATTTTCTGTTGCTGGTCAAAGTTAGCGATAGAAAGTATCACTATTTCAATGAAAACTTTGGAGAAATACGAGTTCTTCGAAAAGTTGCAATGGAAAGCATTACCAAGCAATTTTCCAGCAACAGAAAATTTCCATTTCAATGGAAAACTTTGGGGAAATACGAGTTGCAATGGAAAACATTACCAAGCAATTTTCCAGCAACAGAAAATTTCCATTTCAATGGAAAACTTTGAGGCAATACGAGTTCTCCAAAAAGTTGCAATGAAAAGCATTACCAAGCAATTTTCCAGCAACAGAAAATTTTCATTTCGATGGAAAACTTTTGGGGAAATACGAGTTGCAATGAAAAACATTACTAAGCAATTTTCCAGCAACAGAAAATTTCCATTTCAATGGAAAACTGGAGAAATACGAGTTCTTCAACAAGTTGCAATAGAAACTATTACCAAGCAATTTTCTATTGCTGGTAAAAGTTAGCAATAGAAACTATCGCCAAGCAATTTTCCAGCAACAGAAAATTACCATTTCAATAGAAAATTTTGAGGAAACATGCGTTTCTCAAAAAGTTGCGATAGAATAAGTTTTGACCTTCGCAATTAATTCCTTCAGAGGCGACACTTTAGTGCAAAGGGTTAACCCTTTGCACTCGACGACATTTTCGGTCGCGCATTGCATTCTCTATTACTAATTTCTTTATGAACACAATCGATATCGTTTTTCAACAGTTGAAAATTAATTTCATCTTCGTTCGAGCTAATTTCACCTTCCAAATTCATTTTTGCAGGGCTTCAAAATTTAATTCTTTGCACTCGACGACTTTTTCAATCGCGCATCGTGTTTTCTATCACTAATTTCTTCGTCAATGCAACTAATCTCGTTTTTCAACAGTTGGAAATCAATTTCATCTTCGTTCGAGTTAATTTTATCTTTCAAATTCATTTTTGCATGGTTTTGAAACTTAATTCTTTGCACTCGACGACTTTTTCCATTACACATCGTGATTTCTATCGCTAATTTTTTTTATGAATACAATTGATTTCGTTTTTCAACTGTTGAAAATCAATTTCATCTTCGTTCGAGCTAATTTTATCTTTCGAATTCATTTTTGCAAGGCTTCAAAACTTATTTCTTTGCACTCGACGCCTTTTTCGATCGCGCATTATTTTTTCTATCGCTAATTTTTTCGTCAATGCAACTAATCTCGTTTTTCAACTGTTGATAATCAATTTCATCTTCATTTGAGCTAATTTTATATTCCAAATTCATTTTTGCAGGTCTTCGAAACTTAATTCTTTGCACTCGACCACATTTTCGATCACACATCATTTTTTTCTACCGCTGATTTCTTCGTTAATGCAACTAATCTCGTTTTTCGACAGTTGAAAATCAATTTCATCTTCATTCGAGCTAATTTCACCTTCAAAATTTATTTTTGCAAGGCTTCAAAACAATTCTTTGCACTCGACGACTTTTTCCATCACACATCGTGATTTCTATCGCTAATTTTTTTTTATGAATACAATTGATTTCGTTTTTCAACTGTTGAAAATCAATTTCATCTTCATTCGAGCTAATTTTATCTTTCAAATTCATTTTTGCAAGGCTTCAAAACTTAATTCTTTGTACTCGACGACTTTTTCGATCGCACATCATTTTTTTCTATCGCTAATTTTTTCGTCAATGCAACTAATCTCGTTTCTCAACAGTTTAAAATTTATTTCATCTTCACTCGAGCTAATTTATTTTTGCAGGGCTTCGAAACTAAAATTAGTTGTCGAAAAACTAAAGTTGCCATACGAAGCATCATGGCGACTAAGAGTCGCCTCTCGAACGCAAAGGGTTAATAATCGACTCTGTCAACGAAACAACATCCAAAACAAACGATCGAATCCCAATAAGAAGCGTTCAATTTTTCAAAAATGAACAGCATCCTTTGGGTCGATTTGAAATTCCATTTATCGTTCTCTGATTCTGGCCAGCGGTATTCCACACCGCGTGGAAATCTTACGAAAACTTACAGCCTGCGTTTGCCTATTTACAAAGTGTCCTTACACGTATAAACATTCCATTTCTTCTTTTTTTTCTTCCATTTTTCGGGTGGATAAGCACGATACACGTGCTCATCGTCGTCCATACTCTCTTGGTTCCTCGAAATAATTCTCGGCTCGACTAGCATCGTCACTCGTTACGCTCGTCTTTATACAATTCTCATTACAGTGGTACCTCGATATGCGAACTTAATTAATGTTTGGATTTAAACAAAACCAAACTTTTCCATAAAAAGTAACGTAAAAATGATTATTTCGTTTTTATGTAAAAAAAAAAACTTCTATTGATATTATACGTACATTAATGGGGTTGTAAAATAATTTAAACGCTGTTTAAACGTATAAATAAATAATGAGATTTTGTTATAGAGTTTTGAATTTTAACTCTGCTTGATACTAAATTGCAAAAAGAAACGAATGATATTTTGTTATAGATTTTTAAATTTAAATTCTGCTTTATACTAAATTGCAAAAAGAAACGAATATTTTATTATAAATTTTTCAATTTGAACTCTACTTTATATTAAATTGCAAAAAGAAACGAATGATATTTTATTACAAATTTTTAAATTTAAACTCTGCTTTATACTAAATTGCAAAAAGGAATGAATGATATTTTATTATAGATTTTTAAATTTAAACTCTGCTTGATACTAAATTGCAAAAAGAAACGAATGATATTTTATTATAATTTTTTAGTTGTAAAATAATTTAAACACTATTTAAACGCATAAATAAATAATGACATTTTGTTATAGATTTTTAAATTTAAACTCTGCTTGATACTAAATTGCAAAAAGAAACGAATAATATTTTATTATAAATTTTTCAATTTGAACTCTGCTTTATACTAAATTGCAAAAAGAAATGAATGATATTTTATTACAAATTTTTAAATTTAAACTCTGCTGGATACTAAAATACAAAAAGAAATGAATGATATTTTATTTTGTGGAAGAAGAGTTCCATTGCAGTAAAACCAGATATTCTGGTGGTTTTTGTTTTACCATCTGTTGATTTTCACTTGACTCAGCTGGTTTGACTTTTATTAACCCTTTGCACTCGTATTTATATTTTAAAAGACTGCCAAGCAAGTTGGAATTATTTTTCATATTTAATCGAGATGAAAACATTTTTCTGGGAATATTATATCTCAACTTGTCGGTTTAGTAAGAAAAATGAAGAAAATATACAAATTTTATCTGCATCTCGCTTTCTTCAACAGTGAAAATCTGTTTAATTAATGTATATAAATTAAAAAAAAAAAAAAATAAAACTAAGTTCAACTGTAAAAGAGCAAAAAAGTAAAAGTGATACAAGTAATGTTGAAAAAATTACATTTTATAATTTTGAATTGTACGATATCCTTCAAAACAATTTGCAATATGTAATTTTGATTTATGAGTACATATATTTACGTTTAACCCATTTGAGACAAATTGCATACCGTGTGTGCAATGATATTGAAATTATGAGTCGAAATATGTCTGGTTTAAAATAAAAGCAAAAATTAAAAATTAAAAATTGAAAACTAAAAATTAAAAATTAAAATTAAAATTAAAATTTCAGCTTCTGTGGTTGGTCTCCAAAAAAATGAGTCGTTTCGAATGGATTAAGCAGAAACTAAAGGAATACATTGCAACAAGGGACCTTAGAATGTAATACGAAAATTCACCCTTTTTCAAATTAAATTCAACCTTTTTCAAATTAAATTCATTCTTTTTCAAATTAAATTCATCCTTTTTGCAAATTAAATTCAGTCTTTTGCAAATTAAATGAACCCTTTTTCAAATTAAATTCAACCTTTTTCAAATTAAATTCATTCTTTTTCAAATTAAATTCATCCTTTTTGCAAATTAAATTCAGTCTTTTGCAAATTAAATGAACCCTTTTTCAAATTAAATTCAACCTTTTCCAAATTAAATTCATTCTTTTTCCAAATTAAATTCAGTTTTTTGCAAAAAATATATTAATAATAATATAACGAATGCAAAAAGTAAAAAACCTTCAGCTATTATTAAAGAAAGTATACAACAAATTATCAGTCACAAACATCGTTCAAAAAATTCCCTAGAAGCTCATAAAAAATATTCACCACTTTATTCAACACAATTAATTTGCAAAATACAAATATAACCTAATAATAAATTCTAAATCAACAAACCAACTAGAATAAACTTGATTAACCCCTATTTTGCTCTTATATTCTGTATAACTCTTTACAACCACTCTGAATACAATTAATAATTAATTTCCTTTGAAATAATAATAATAAAAATTCGCACAAAAAATCGATGTCGCATATCAATGAAAATTTGCCATTTTTCCAAACAGAACGCACTCCAAAACAGACGCATACGAAGGTACCACTGCACATCGTTCTCCCCACAAATACAGAAACGTCTCCATTTTGTTTCCCTCGTTCACCTGGCACTCGAACGCACAAGTAGATCGCGTGCTCTCGTTCGCGACGCCCTTCCAAGTCGTCGAGGGCCAGGACACGCTCGTTAGAGGCCCTTGGTAATTAAGACGTGGCGATCAGCGCCACCGGAAGTTCGCTGCAACTGGGTTAAGGCGACGCGACGCGAGGGTGGCGACGCAAGGCGTCGTTCGATGGATTTCGTGCGACGAAGTCTCGAGAACAGACGTGTCCCGCGTCGCGGAAGGAGATTTCGATCGGAAGCGTCGGTAAAACGCGAGAAATGCAGGGCCATTCTTGCAATATCGGGCGATTCGACGCGGATGAGTGGAAGAGGCGACACGCTCGAGATTTATCAATACCAGCTGCTGGCCGCGGCGCGTTCAGCTTCGCAAAAAGTGCATCTAGGAACTCGTCGAACATTCCAAGCTGCAAAGTGTGAAGAAACTGGTTCCGTTTCGCGTGCTTCATCTTCCATTCCGCCACGCGAAACCATTAGTTCAGCCGTCGTCCCTGGCTCGAGCTTCTGGAGTCCGATTTTTACGCGAAAATTTGAAAGCAGCCGTCGAGGAGCCGCGTAGCGATAAATATCGATAAGCCTGATAAATTTCTTCTATTCGCGATGGCACGACGAAAGAAGCGCCATGAATATTTGTAATTTAACTGCGATACCCTCGAAGTGTTCCAGTTTGGGCATCAACGAACTAGTTGGACGAGGATGTTAAGCGTCAGCCATTTTGGTTCCGCGTGGAAACGAAGAATTTATGCAGCACAGCGGAGAGTGCTTCTTATTTGTCTGTTTATGCAAAGTACGGTGGGAAAATTGGGAGAATTAGTGGAGATATGAAAGCAGCGATGGCGGAACTAACGCGTTTCGTTTTTAGAGTCAAATAATGCTGACTTCTGTTGCTTTGTTCGCGAGAATATGTAAAAACAGCGATGGTGAAACGAATACAGTTCATTTTCAATGCAGACTTCTGTTTTGTTATGAACGTGAAAATTGCAAAAATTAGTCAAATAATGCAGACCTCTGCTGCTCAGTTCGCGAAAATATATAAAAGCAGAAATGGTGGAACTAATACATTTCATTTTCAATGCAGACTTCTGGTGTTGTGTACGCGAAAATGGGAGAAATTAGGGCAAATATAAAAGTAGCGATGGTCAAAGTAACACGTTTCATTTTCAATGTCAAATAATGCAGACTTCTGCTGCTCAGTTCGCGAAAATATATAAAAGCAGAAATGGTGGAACTAATACAGTTCATTTTCAATGCAGACTTCTGGTGTTGTGTACGCGAAAATGGGAGAAATTAGGGCAAATATAAAAGTAGCGATGGTCAAAGTAACACGTTTCATTTTCAGTGCCAAATAATGCAGACTTCTGTTGCTTTGTACGCGAAAACATAAAAACAGCGAAGATGAAACTAGTACATTTCATTTTCAATGCTAAATAATGCAGACTTCTGTTGTTATGTACGTGAAATTTGCAAAAATTGGGGCAAATATAAAAACGGCGATGATGAAACTAACAAATTTCATTTTCAATATCAAATAATACAGATTTCTGTTGCTTTGTACGCGAAAATTGCAAATTTAGGGCAAATATAAAAACAGTGAGGATCAAACCAACATGTTTCATTTTCAATGTCAAATAATACAGATTTCTGTTGCTTTGTACGCGAAAATTGAAAAAATTAGGACAAATGTAAAACCAGCGATGATCAAACTAACAAATTTCATTTTCAATACACAATAATGCAGATTTCTGTTATTATGTACGCAAAAATTATAAAAATTAAGGCAAATATAAAAAGAGCGATGGTTAAATTAATATGTTTCATTTTCAATGTCAAATAACGCAAACTTCTGTTATTATGTACGCAAAAATTGTAAAAATCAGTGGAAATATAAAAGCAGCGATGGTGAAACTAACACGTTTCATTTTCAATGTCAAATAATGCAAACTTCTGTTATTATGTACGCAAAACTGGAAAATTTAAGGCAAATATAAAAAGAGCGATAGTTAAACTAATATGTTTCATTTTCAATGCCAAATAATGCAAATTTCTGTTGTTATATACGCGAAAATTGCAAAAATTAGGGCAAATATAAAAGCAGCGATGATCAAACTAACAAATTTCATTTTCAATACCAAATAATGCAGATTTCTGTTATTATGTACGCAAAAATGATAAAAATTAAGGCAAATATAAAAAGAGCGATGGTTAAACTAATATGTTTCATTTTCAATGCCAAATAATGCAAATTTCTGTTGTTATATACGCGAAAATTGCAAAAATTAGGGCAAATATAAAAGCAGCGATGATCAAACTAACAAATTTCATTTTCAATATCAAATAATACAGACTTCTGTTGCTTTGTACGCGAAAATTGCAAAAATTAGGGCAAATATAAAAACAGTGATGATCAAACTAACACGTTTCATTTTCAATGTCAAATAATACAGATTTCTGTTGCTTTGTACGCGAAAATTGGAAAAATTAGGGCAAATGTAAAAGCAGCGATGATCAAACTAACAAATTTCATTTTCAATACCAAATAATGCAGATTTCTGTTATTATGTACGCGAAAATGATAAAAATTAAGGCAAATATAAAAAGAGCGATGGTTAAACTAATATGTTTCATTTTCAATGTCAAATAACGCAAACTTCTGTTATTATGTACGCAATAATTGTAAAAATCAGTGGAAATATAAAAGCAGCGATGGTGAAACTAACACGTTTCATTTTCAATGTCAAATAATGCAAACTTCTGTTATTATGTACGCAAAACTGGAAAATTTAAGGCAAATATAAAAAGAGCGATAGTTAAACTAATATGTTTCATTTTCAATGCCAAATAATGCAAATTTCTGTTGTTATATACGCGAAAATTGCAAAAATTAGGGCAAATATAAAAGCAGCGATGATCAAACTAACAAATTTCATTTTCAATATCAAATAATGCAGACTTCTGTTGCTTTGTACGCGAAAATTGCAAAAATTAGGGCAAATATAAAAGCAGCGATGATCAAACTAACAAATTTCATTTTCAATATCAAATAATGCAGACTTCTGTTGCTTTGTACGCGAAAATTGTAAAAATTAGGGCAAATATAAAAGCAGCGATGATCAAACTAACACGTTTCATTTTCAATGTCAAATAATGCAGACTTCTGTTGCTTTGTTTGCGAGAATATGTAAAAACAGCGATGGTGAAACGAATACAGTTCATTTTCAATGCAGACTTCTGTTGTTATGAACGTGAAAATTGCAAAAATTAAGGCAAATATAAAAGCAGCGATGGTCAAACTAACACGTTTCATTTTCAATGTCAAATAATGCAAACTTCTGTTATTATGTACGCAAAAATTGGAAAAATTAAGGCAAATATAAAAAGAGCGATGGTTAAACTAATATGTTTCATTTTCAATGCCAAATAATGCAAATTTCTGTTGTTATATACGCGAAAATTGCAAAAATTAGGGCAAATATAAAAGCAGCGATGATCAAAGTAACAAATTTCATTTTCAATATCAAATAATGCAGACTTCTGTTGCTTTGTACGCGAAAATTGCAAAAATTAGGGCAAATATAAAAGCAGCGATGATCAAACTAACAAATTTCATTTTCAATATCAAATAATGCAGACTTCTGTTGCTTTGTACGCGAAAATTGTAAAAATTAGGGCAAATATAAAAGCAGCGATGATCAAACTAACACGTTTCATTTTCAATGTCAAATAATGCAGACTTCTGTTGCTTTGTTTGCGAGAATATGTAAAAACAGCGATGGTGAAACGAATACAGTTCATTTTCAATGCAGACTTCTGTTGTTATGAACGCGAAAATTGCAAAAATTAAGGCAAATATAAAAGCAGCGATGGTCAAACTAACACGTTTCATTTTCAATGTCAAATAATGCAGACTTCTGTTGCTTTGTTCGCGAAAATATATAAAAACAGCGATGATGAAACTAACACGTTTCATTTTTAGTGTCCATCGCTGTTTTTATATATTTTCGCGTACAAAGCAACAGAAAAATATATAAAAACAGCGATAATGAAACGAATACATTTCATTTTCAATGCTAAATAATGCAGACTTCTGTTGTTTTGTATGCGAAAATTGTAAAAATTAGGACAAATATAAAAGCAGCGATGATCAAACTAAAAAGTTTCAGTTTCAATGTCAAATAATGTTGACTTTTGTTGCTTTGTTCGCGAAAATATATAAAAACAGCGAAGATGAAACTAATACATTTCATTTTCAATGCCAAACAATGCTGACTTTTGTTGCTTTGTATGCGAAAATTGTAAAAATTAAGGCAAGTATAAAAGCAGCGATGATCAAACTAACATGTTTCATTTTCAATGCCAAACAATGCAGACTTCTGTTGCTTTGTTCGCGAAAATATATAAAAACAACGAAGATGAAACTAATACATTTCATTGTCAATGCCAAACAATCCAGACTTCTGTCAAACATGAATTTGAATTTGAAGCTGCAATATCAGCAGATAATATTGATTATCAAAACGATCATCGAACATATCAAATTGAAATACAGCCAAATAATAGAATTTCAGTTAAGCGAAACTCGCATCCTCAGCGCTCAAACAATTCGAACTATAATCGATAATTGTAAAAGCAGCATGGAAGCCATTACACTGCAGCTCGTGCGTGCGAATGCAAAGTCAGCGGACGTGTTGCTAATTGCTGTTCTCGTGTGATAATGATCCTACAGTTATTTCAGGTTCTCTCAATTCTAATCTCCCATTGAGGTAATGGCTCATTTTCTTAGTAATTAGCTAATTAGGTGAGTCTGAACGCTTGCAGCTTTTTACGTTTGCAATTATCTTTTACAGCCTCTCATCTTGTTATGGAAATTATGATGTGTGGAATACGTATCGTATTTTGTAATACAGTGGAGCCTCGATTATCCAAACTGAACGTGGTTTTTTAATAAATAAATATTTCTTTAATTTGTTTTAAATAATATCACTCTATAAGTCATTAACATGATTGCAATTAAAAAGAGTGTTTGTACATTGATTCATAAGTAAGAATTTTCATAATTAATAAGAAAAAAAACAATAAATGAAGTTTACTAATAATCATAAGTAAGAATATTCATAATTAATAAGAAAAAAAACAATAAATGAAGTTACTAATTATTTATCAGACGTCTTCTATTATTCTGATTAAAAAAAAAAGTTATTATTGTTTTTATTTAATGTGTTACATATTGTTTAGACGAATAATTCTGTTTTTACATGGAAGATTTTTTATTGGTTTTGAAAAAAAAAATTATCAATTTCTTTCAATTATTTGGTACTCTAATTAATCGAGGTTTTATCGTATTATAAAATATTTTTTTTGTTTGGAAGACGATCTTAAATGTCCTAAATAAACTTTTTGTTCCTAAATTGAACACAGAATCAAAAGTAGAGCTTTCTACAGTATTGGAACTTTAAGTTGATCCTTTAGCGAATCAAATACACTGTTTTGTAAATGAAATTCATCCTTTTTCAAATTGAATTCATGCATCTTCAAATTAAACTCAGATTTTTGCAAATCACATTCACCCTTTTGCAAATTGAATTCATTCTTTTGCAAATCAAATTTTCCAGTATCTAAATTAAATTCTCGCGTTTTCAAATAAAAATTTACCCTTTTTCAAATTAAATTCACCCTCTTACAAACTAAGTTCACACTTTTGCAAATTAAATTCGTGCGTTTGCAAATTGAATTCATTATTTTGCAAATCAAATTTTTCTTTTTCCAAATTAAGTTCACCCTTTAACAAATCAATTCATTCCTTTGCAAATCAAATTTTCCAGTTTCCAAATTAAATTCACCCTTTTACAAATCAAATTCGTCTTTTTGCAAATCAAATTCATTCCTTTGAAAACCAAATTTTCTCTTTTCCAAATTAAGTTCACCCTTTTTCAAATTAAATTCACCGTTTTACAAATTAAGTTCACACTTTTGCAAATTAAATTCAACCTTTTACAAATTAAATTCATTCTTTTTTCAAATTAAATTCATTCTTTTTCAAATTAAATTCATCCTTTTTCCAAATTAAATTCATCCTGTTGCAAATAAAATTCATCCTTTTGCAAATCAAATTCACCCTTCCTTCACCCTCTAAATTTGATTTGAAACTACGATGAACTTGATTAGCAAAGGGTGAACATGATTTACAAAAGAATAGCCATGACTTGCAACAGGACGAGCTTAAATTCCACAAGCCTGAATTCAAACTGCCAACACTCTAACATCCTTCCTCCCAAACCGAAAAAAACAAGAACCACAAGTTCTTCGAGTAAGCACCCTTCACCCCTAACAAAATATTACTCGCTGTCGCCATCTGATAACACGCATCATTGATCTACGTCGTTTCCTGATTCCCCAAGACGCGGTCGTTCCGTTTCACGCATCGACGATGCATCTTTATATCTCCTGCATGCCCATTCCGCTTATTTCCGCGTGTCGCAGATGACACGGCACTCGCGACCATTTCAGCGTCCATTGCACCCCTTCGTCGACTTTTATGGCGGCAATTCTCGCGAATATTCAAAAATCGCGTGACCACTGGGCCTCGCGTTTCCACGAATAACGCGTCGTGCGCTGCCAGTGACTCATTGCACCTTTATCGATTCCGTATTCTTAGGGTTTGCGAGTTTTTATATTCCGTGCGAGTTGAATAAAACAGAACGCTGCGCTGTAAGCAAGCGATGGATCGATCGCGAGCGACTGCTGAGGACTGAGAATATTTTTTTTGTTTTGTTTAACAGATTGTTTGGAGCAGTGCGTTTATATTGTTATGAGAGTTCGATGGGATTATGCTTGCATACGCGTCTGTCCTCTTCATGTAAGTTTAGGCAGTCGTTAGCGATGCGCTGACCTTCTGTTTTTCTGGAAGCTGCAGTTTTTTTTGTTTTTTTAAGAACTTATGAAGAGGACCTTGGAATTTTAGCTCAAATTATTAGAAATATGATTTACTACTAGAGAAAGCATGGAAGATGCTCTCAGGAGAAGCAACGCAGAGGAAACTCTAATCGCATTTGATAGAATTAAGCAAAAATTCTGTTCTAATCTTTCCCCAAGCGAACCAAACAGGCTTTTTCGTTTTTATAAGAACTTATAAAGAGGACCTTGGAATTTTAGCTCAAATTATTAGAAATATGATTTACTAGTCAGGCTGCATGGGATACTAGAGAAAGCATGGAAGATGCACTCAGGAGAAGCAACGCAGAGGGAACTCTAATCGCATTTGATACAATTAAGCAAGAATTCTGCTCCAAATTTTCCCAAAGGAACCAAACAGTGTTGTTGATATATTCTTACAATGAATTGGCATCTGTTCTTTGCGTTAACCGTTTGAGTCTCAGGGGATATTGAAAAAACACTGTGAAAAAATACAAAAAATCGAAGAAAAGAAAAGAATCTATCATAATTTTCCTAATTCTACTCAGAAAACAGCTGAGAACTTCTCACAAAAAATCAAGAACACCTTGTATAAAAGTCACATTGGTAACACACGTGTACATAACGAATATGCTATGTAAAAAAGAGAAGAAAAAAATCCATCATAATTTTCCTAGTTTTACTCATAAAACAGCTGAGAACTTCTAAAAAAAAATCCAGAACACCTTGCATAAAAGTCACATTGACGTGTAAATAACGAATATGCCATGTAAAAAAGAGAAGAAAAGAAGCCATCATGATTTACCTAGTTCCACTAAAAAAACAGCTGAGAACTTCTCTAAAAAAATCTAGAACACAAAAATTACAAAAATTATCAACTTTTACAAAAATTACATTGGCAACACACGTGTAAATAACAAATATGCCATGTAAAAAAGAAAAGAAAAGAACGTATCATAATTTTCCTAATTCCACTCAAAAAACAGTTGAGAACTTCGTTAAAAAAATTCAGAACACCTTGTATAAAAGTCACATTGACGTGTAAATAACGAATATGCCATGTAAAAAAAAGAAGAAAAGAAAGAAAGAAAAGCACCCACCATAAGTTTCCTAATTCTACTCAGAAAACAGTTGAAAACTTCTCACAAAAAATCCAGAATACCTTGCATAAAAGTCACATTGGTAACACACGTGTAAATAACGAATATGCCATGTAAAAAAGAGAAGAAAAGAACGTATCATAATTTTTCTAGTTCCACTCAGAAAACAGCTGAGAACTTCTCACAAAAAATCCAGAATACTTTGTACAAGAGTCACAATGACAGCACACGTGATATTTCTATATAATGAATATGCCATGTAAAAAAGAAAAGAACCCATCATAAGTTTCCTAGTTCCACTCAAAAAACAGCTGAGAACTTCACTAAAAAAATTCAGAACACCTTGTATAAAAGTCACATTGGTAACACACGTGTACATAACGAATATGCCATGTAATAAAGAAAAGAAAAGAACTCATCATAATTTACCTAATTCTACTCAAAAAACAGCTGAGAACTTCACTAAAAAATTCAGAACACCTTGTATAAAAGTCACATTGGTAACACACGTATAAATAACGAATATGCCATGTAAAAAAGAGAAGAAAAGAACCTATCATAATTTTCCTAATTCCACTCAGAAAACAGCTGAGAACTTCACTAAAAAATTCAGAACACCTTGTATAAAAGTCACATTGGTAACACACGTGCAAATAACGAATATGCCATGTAAAAAAGAGAAGAAAAGAAAAAAGGAAAAGAACCCATCATAATTCTTCTAGTTCCACTCAATTAAACAGCTGAAAACTTCTCACAAAAAATCCAGAATACTTTGTACAAGAGTCACAATGACAGCACACGTGATATTTCTATATAATGAATATGCCATGTAAAAAAGAGAAAAGAAGAAAAAAGGAAAAGAACCCATCATAATTTTCCTAATTCCACTCAAAAAACAGCTGAAAACTTCACTAAAAAAATTCAGAACACCTTGTATAAAAGTCACATTGGCAGCACACGTGTACATAACGAATACACGATGCGAAAGGGATAAGCGTAATTTCTCTGCGAATCCCATATTTCACGTCGATCTAACTCGCAATATCCACGGAAAGGTGTCGCGGTCTTCATTTCCTCTTTACGTCCACGATCCTTTTTTCCCAACGCGCGGAATACTTCCGATTCCACGGCGACTTCCGTCAGGGCGGGTCGTTGTTCCGGATAACGTACACCCGCGTATATCATTCGCCGCAAACCACGATTTCCGGTTCTCGCGTAGCCCTCTGTTTCTCAGCTTAATATCGACCCGCACAGAGCGATAAATAACCAGTCGAATTGCCTCGGTTCGATTCTCATCCGAGCAGAGAATATCAAGCTACGCTTTTCGAATCCGCGTCCTTCCGCCATTTTGTATCCCGTTTTCGATGTCGCGATACAAATTTTTATCTGCTTCTCGTTTCTTTCGCGATTATTTTATAATCGTACTTTTTAATCTCCACTGTGTTTCATTTCTATTTTGTTTTCTTGTTTGTCATTGGAAGGCAAACATTTTTCATGTTCCTCCCATTCTCCCCCAATTTTTTATCCCATTTTTGGCATCGCGACAAAAATTAGCATCCATGTTTCAGTTTTTTCGCGATTATTTTACAGTTTCTTCGCCATTGACGTTACTTCTTTTCATTATAAATTTGATCTCCATCGCGTTTCATTTCTACTTGGTTTTTTCGTTTCTCATTGGAAAGGAAAGTTTTTGCTTGTTCGAATGAAAGCAGAGCAGCTATGCTTTTGGAATCCGTGTTCTTCCGCCATTTTGTAACCCGTTTTCGATCTCGCGATACAAATTTGTATCCGCTTCTCGTTTCTTTCGCGATTATTTTATAATCGTACTTTTTAATCTCCACTGTGTTTCATTTCTATTTTGTTTTCTTGTTTGTCATTGGAAGGCAAACATTCCCACCATTCTGTATCTCGTTTTTGACATCGCGACAAAAATTACCATCCACGTCTCAGTTTCTTCGCCTCGACGTTACTTCTTTTCATTATAAATTTGATCTCCATCGCGTTTCATTTCTATTTATTTTTTTCGTTTCTTATTGGAAAGCAAACATTTTGCTTGTTCGAATGAACGTACAGCATCTACGCTTTTCGAATCCGTGTTCTTCCGCCATTTTGTATCTCGTTTTCGATGTCGCGATGAAAATTTGTATCTGCTTCTCGTTTCTTTCGCGATTATTTTATATTTCTTTCGTTAGCGACAGTACTTTTTGATCTCCACTGCGTTTCATTTCTATTTTGTTTTCTTGTTTGTCATAGAAAGGAAGGAAAATTTTCATCCGCGTCTCGTTTCTTCCGCTATTATTTTGCAGTTTTTTCGTCATCGACGTTACTTATCTTCATTATAGATTTAATCTCCATCGCGTTTCATTTCTACTTGGTTTTTTCGTTTCTCATTGGAAAGCAAACATTTTTCTTATTTGAATGAAAGCAGAACAGCTACGCTTTTCGAATCCGTGTTCTTCCGCCATTTTGTAACCCGTTTTCGATCTCGCGATACAAATTTTTATCTGCTTCTCGTTTCTTTCGCGATTATTTTATATTTCTTTCGTTATCGACGGTACTTTTTAATCTCCACTGCGTTTCATTTCTACTTCGTTTTTTCTCGTTTGTCATTGGAAGGCAAACATTTTTCATGATCTCCCCATTTTCCCTCCATTTTGTATTCCATTTTCGAACTCGCCACAAAAATTTCCATCCACGTCTCAGTTTTTTCGCGATTATTTTACAGTTTCTTCGCCATCGAAATTCTTTAAATAATACAATAAAGTAGAAGTGCTTGATTTGCAAAAAGTTGAATTTGATTTGAAAATGGATGGATTTGATTTACAAAAGGTAGAGTTTGGTTTGCAAAAGGGTAAATCGTATTTGCAAAAAGGTGAATTTAATTTGCAAAAGTAAGAATTTTATTTGAAAAAGGTAAATCTGATTTGCAAAAGGGTGAATTTAATTTGCAAAAGAGTTAATGTGGTTTGCAAAAGAGTGAATTAAATTTGGAAAAGGATGAAGTTGATTTGTAAAAAGGTGAATTTGATTTACAAAAAAAGGGTGAAAGTAATTTGCGAAAGGATGAATGCGATATGCAAAAAAGGGTGAAAGTAATTTGCAAAAGGGTGAATTTGATTTACAAAAAAGGGTGAAAGTAATTTGCAAAAGGGTGAAAATAATTTGCGAAAGGGTGAATGCGATATGCAAAAAAGGGTGGAAGTAATTTGCAAAAGGGTGAATTTAATCTGCAAAAGAGTTAATGTGGTTTGCAAAAGAGAGAATTTAATTTGCAAAAGAGAGAATGTGAACTGCAAATAGGTGAATTTAATCTGCAAAAGAGTTAATGTAGTTTGCAAAAGAGTGAATTTAATTTGCAAAAGAGAGAATGTGATTTGCAAAAGCATGAATTTCATTAGCAAAAAGATGAACTTAAAGTGCCAATACTGTACCAATCACATCAAACATATCTCTAAAACTTTGTAGCAACTTATATTCATTTTGTTTATTTCCAGACGTCAAGTCACACTCGACAAAGGAGTGCAACTGTTTCGCAACAGTTTCGCGAAAGAAAGTCCAGTCTCACTTATAAAAACACCATCTCCTATTTTCTTTTACAACGAAAAATTTGCGAGAATCGCGGAGAAACGAAGAAGGGTCCATCACGAGAACACCAAACGAAATCAGAACCTCGAGCTTCTCGCAGTCTGAGACTCGATAACGGAAAAACTTTCGCGACAAACATACTTTTAATTGAAGAGAGCAATTCTCGTTCTACGAACCATCGCATTAACGAGATACGATATTTTCTACGAGCAAGGATCACGTTTAACAGAAACGAACATTCTCTTCGACGCGCAAATGAACGAAATGAGACGACTCATCTTTTTGGAGACCAAATTCAGAAGCTGAAATTTTAATTATAATTTTTTATTTTAAATTTCTAATTTTAGTTGAGTATATTAAAAATACCTTAGAACACCACTTAACCCAATCGAGACGACTCCTTTTTTTGGAGACCAAATTCAGAAGCTGAAATTTTAATTTTAATTTTTAATTTTCAATTTTTAATTTTTAATTTTCAATTTTCAATTTTTAATTTTCAATTTTCAATTTTCAATTTTTAATTTTTAATTTTTAATTTTCAATTTTCAATTTTCAATTTTTAATTTTTAATTTTTAATTTTCAATTTTCAATTTTCAATTTTTAATTTCCAATTTTCAATTTTCAATTTTCAATTTTTAATTTTTAATTTTTAATTTTCAATTTTCAATTTTTAATTTTTAATTTTCAATTTTCAATTTTCAATTTTTAATTTCCAATTTTCAATTTTCAATTTTCAATTTTTAATTTTTAATGTACTGACTCACAATTTCAATTCAATATAATTGCACGCACAGTGTGCGATGCAACCTTTTGGCTTGGAAATGAATTGATCGATTCGAAATGACTCTCAAAAAGAATTATGACTCAAAATCGAAATTTACTCAAATATTACTTAAAATTTTCAGAAACTTAAAAACTTTGGGAAACACTGCTTTAAAAGTTCGTAAAACACTGCTTTATACCCTTTCCTTGATAATTACAACTATTATTTTTATTAATTACACTTTTATGCGATTCACGCGATTTAAAACAACTCTCAAAAAGAATTATGAGTAAAAATCGAAATTTACTCAAATATTACTTAAAATTTTCAGAAACTTAAAAACTTTGGGAAACACTGCTTTAAAAGTTCGTAAAACACTGCTTTATACCCTTTCCTTGATAATTACAACTATTATTTTTATTAATTACACTTTTATGCGATTCGCGCAATTTAAAACAACTCTCAAAAAGAATTATAACTAAAAATCGAAATTTACTCTAATATTACTCAAAATTTCAGAACTTAAAAAGTTTGGGAAACACTGCTTTATACCCTTTCCTTGATAATTACAACTATTATTTTTATTAATTACACTTTTATGCGATTCACGCGATTTAAAACAACTCTCAAAAAGAATTATAACTAAAAACCAAAATTTACTTTAATATTACTTAAAATTTCAGAACTTAAAAAGTTTGGGAAACACTGCTTTATACCCTTTCCTTGATAATTACAATCTTCACACTATCGTAGAAATTGCAAAATACATACCAGAAGCGAAGCTATTCAATTATACACTGTCTGAACGAAAAGTATCCAAAAATCGACACGAAACGCGTTAGCCCCTTCAAAACTGATTGCACACCGTGTGTGCAATGCATTTGCAAGCCAAAAAGAAAGACTGCACACCACGTGTGCAATGATATTGAATCGAAATTCTAAAAAACTGATTCGAACCAGCTCAAAGTAAAATAAAAAATTAAAAATAAGGACATTTCAGTCTCCAAAAAACTCAGCTATGATTTTAAATGAGTTAAACACCGACTTCCACTGAATATGCATCGATTTTTCGTGACAACTCAAAACGATCGGCTCGCTTTTCCGTTCTCCATTGTATTTCGACGTAGAATACAGATCCTCGTGCACGCACATGCGACACAAATTAAAAACACGAAAAAATAGGGGCTGATGGTGGGCTGTTGTCACGTCGTTTTTTACAAAAAGCGTCGCTTCGTCAGGAAAAAGCCACGACGTCCTATTGCGACGCGCGATCGTCCGTCTCTTTCTTTTTTTCCCCTCGTTTTCTCATTTTTCCTCCTCCTCTCGGTTATAAGCGGTATAAAGGTGCAAAAAACTGAAGAGACACGGTCATCGTTGAGACGCCTGGGTCCACGAATTCACCCTCGAGCTCTGCGAACGCGTGCTACGAGTTTCACTAACGCGAGAAATCGATAACGAACGATAACGCGCGGGTTCCATGTCCGCGTATTTGCCTTCTACGCAGCAAAAAGCCATTCTACCGGAAAACTGGGTTCTGCTTGTGTCCACGTGAAACGCTGTCGATCCTATTCGCTCAGATTTTGGAGGCTTCCGGTACGGCGTCTGTGCTTCGCGTGTTTCTATGTTTAACCCTTTGCGCTCGACGATCTTTTTGGTCGCAGATCAATTTTTCTGGCACTAATTTCTTCGTTAATGCAACTAGTCTCGTTTTCCAACAGTTGGAAATCAATTTCATCTTCGTTGGGGCTAATTTTATCTTCCAAATTCATTTTTGTAGGTCTTTGAAACTTAATTCTTTGTATTCGATGACTTTTTCAGTCGCGCATCGTGTTCTCCATCGCTAATCTCTTCGTGAATACAATCGATTTCGTTTTTCAACAGTTGAAAGTCAATTTCATCTTCCAAATTCATTTTTGCAGAGCTTTGAAACTTAATTTTTTGCACTCGACGACTTTTTCAATCGTACATCATTTTTTCTATCGCTAATTTTATTATGAATACAATAGATTTCGTTTTTCAACAATTGAAAACTAATTTTATCTTCATTTGAGCTAATTTTATCTTCCAAATTCATTTTTGCAGAGCTTTGAAACTTAATTCTTTGCACTCGACAACTTTTTCGATCGCGCATCGTGTTTTCTATCGCTAATTTTTTTATGAACATAATCAATTTCGTTTTTCAGCAGTTGAAAATCGATTTCATCTTCATTTGAGCTAATTTTATCTTCCAAATTCATTTTTGCAGGGCTTCGAAACTTAATTCTTTGCACTCGACGACTTTTTCGATCGCGCATCGTGTTTTCTATCGCTAATTTTTTCATTAATGCAGTCGATTTCGTTTTTCAACAATTGAAAACTAATTTTATCTTCATTTGAGCTAATTTTATCTTCCAAATTCATTTTTGCAGGGCTTCAAAATTTAATTCTTCGCACTCGACGTCTTTTTCGATCGCGCAACATTTTTTTCTATCGCTAATTTTTTAATGAATACAATCGATTTCGTTTTTAACAATTGAAAATCAATTTCATCTTCGTTCCAGCTAATTTTATCTTTCAAATTCATCATGTTTTCTATCGCTAATTTCTTCGTCAATGCAACTAATCTCGTTTCTCAATAGTTGAAAATCAATTCCATCTTCACTCGAGCTAATTTCACCTTCCAAATTCATTTTTGCAAGGCTTCAAAATTTAATTCTTTACACTCGACGACTTTTTCGATCGCGCAACATTTTTTTCTATCACTAATTTCTTTCTGAATACAATTGACTTCGTTTTTCAATAATTGAAAATCAATTTCATCTTCGTTCGAGCTAATTTTATCTTTCAAATTCATCAAGTTTTCTATCGCCTATTTCTTCGTTAATGCAACTAATCTCCTTTTTCAACAGTTGAACATCAATTTCATCTTCACTCGAGCTAATTTCACCTTCAAAATTCATTTTTGCACAGCTTCAGAACTTAAAATCGATCGATGGAAAACTCCAGCTGCTGTGTGAAACGCAATGGCGACTGAGAGTCGTCCGTCAAGCGCAAAGGGTTAAATACTGGATCCAAAAAAGAATCAGACAGTTTCTACATATTCAGAATTCTGTATTCGCCACCTCTCGCTAATCCACGTAGCTTGCAAACAAACCTCCTTGGAAATAGAAAAAGTGTTTTACTCGATTCCTTCGACTTCGTTCAACCTAAAATCCAACAAAAGTTTGAGAACCACTCCTCGTAGACAACACGTCAACAACTCACGCAGACGTAATTTTGAAATCTACACATTTCTGATTTATAGTCCTCCTCGACACGAGGAGGAACCCTTTGCACTCGAATGTTGCCTCTGAGGAGACATCATTGATTAATAATTGCAGTGGATGAACTTATTTCACCCTGTCTTCTTGAAAAATCCACGTTTCCCTCAAGTTTTCTGTTGAAATGGAAGTTTTCTATTGCTAACAGACATTTGTAGACAATAGAAACTATTGCTATTTATTCCAGCAGTTACAGCAATTAGCAATTGTTTCTATTGTTAACAAAAAGTGTCGAGTACAAAGGGTTAACTCTCAAACATGTTCAATTAAGGCTGATCAATTCTTTCGAACAGTGCGTGGCAATTTTAAAAATACCTCTGCGCTTTCAGAGTGAAAAAATTCTGTTGAAATTTTTTTGTATCGACGAGCACAAAGGTCTACGTTAAACGAGAAAAATGTTTTGAACGTCAGTGAATATAAAAATCTGAACAAAAGCGTTTAATAAATGAAACATCTTTCGTTGAACGTGTAAAAGCGTCTTAAAAGTGGGACAGATGTTATTCAATAAAATAACAAAGCATAAAACAGGAGATAAACACATTTTCTTTTGTCCAGACGTACGAAACATCGTCATTATTTCAAAATTCGCGTAATTGCAACTGGTAAATGAATTTATGTTTATAAAATGCGTTTAAACTTCATGTTGTTTTCAAATATGTACATTTTTGAGGAAGTAGACCTTCGCGACTGACTGTGAAATATGAAAATATAAACAAAACTCGTTATAAAGTGTTTAATAAATGAAACATTTTTCGTTAAACGTATAAAAGCGTTTTTAACCCTTTGCACTCTTTTGTCGAGTGTGACTCGACAGCAATAAATAAAGAAATAAACAGATATAAGCTCCACAAATATAAATTGCAACAAAGTTTGAGAACCATATTTAATATATTTAGTAAACAAAATTGTTTGCAAACAGTAGTCGAGAAACTGTCCTTTAAAATAAATTTTAAATAATAAAAAGTTGTTGGCAATAAAATTGGAAAATAATTATGAGTGCAAAGGATTAAAAGTAAAACAAACGTTATTTAATAAAATAACAAATTAAAAAATAGTAGTTAAACACATTTTTTATCTTGCAGACGTACGAAACAGCGTCATTTTTTCAAAATTCGCGAAATTGCGACTGATAAATGAATTTATATTTATAAAATGCTTTTAAATTCCGTATTGTTTTCAAATATGTACAATTTTGAGGAAGTAGACCATCGCAACTGACTGTGAAATACGAAAATATAACAAAACTCGTTATAAAGTGTTTAATAAATGAAAAATCTTTCGCTGAACGTGTAAAAGCGTCTTTAAAAATAGAACAAACGTTATTCGATAAAATAACAAATTACAAAATAGGAGTTAAACACATTTTCTATCTTGCAGACATGCAAAACAGCGTCGTTATTTCAAAATTCGCGAAATTGCGACTGATAAATGAATTTACATTTATAAAACGCGTTTAAACTCCATATTGTTTTCAAATCTCTACATTTTTTAAGAAGTAGACCTTCGCAACCGACTATAATACGAAAAAATACACAACGCAGAGGAAGCAAAACAGAAAACCATAAACGCGTCGTAGCAAATTTACAAAACGTCATCTTCGCCATTTCGAAAGAAGCAACGCGAGGCTACTCGACTCTAAACGAGACTGACTGGTGGCAGAAAAACTGCAGGCCAGCACTGAGCGGCATTCGAGGGCCAACTAATCACGATGCGGTCACGCTTATTAATATCCAGCTTGTATCTTCGTCCCCTTCTTGACCCGGATCGCGTCAGCATTATTAATACGATTCGTCGTCGTCGTTATCAGCCAGGGAGTCGCGGATGATCCCCTCGTTATCGTCAGAGGGCCTCGATTGACCCCTGTTTGGGAACAGGATACGCGACTCCGTCACTTTTCACTCTATCGCGAATCGTGAGAGGGCTTAACCCTTCGCAGTCCTTTGTCGAGCAGTCGACATCGCTAAATAAGAAGAAGAAGCAAAGTTTTAGAGCTGCTTTAGAGTTTACAAGCAACAGTCTAGGAATTGTCGTGCAACTGGCAACATTTTCATGTAAATTTCCAGTGAATGTCAAATGAAACGCTTGAAACAGTAGGGAATTGTTGTCGACTGAGCCACTAAATTGAAGAATAATTCGAACTGCAAAGGGTTAACGGCACCTGGCTCGTTACCGATAACAAGCCGTGGAAGTCTTGGCTGGGTGGTCGTTAGAAAAAGTTTCCCATGGAACGTCCAGTGGGCGGTGGAAAATTTCGCAAAATAGAGCCTCTTTGTAGCGGCGATGAAGCACTTGTTTCGTTGTCCTCGTAGTCTGGACTTGGACGAGCGGCCATTCATCCCCGTCGCGGGACGAGGGGATTCGAGAATCGTCGCCACCAGTTTCAGAGAGAGAGCTGGTGACTCGTTCGATGCACCTTTCAGGATCGACGAAGAGCAGCGACAGGCGCTGGGCAGCTGGACCCGCGAAGCTGAAGCGTTCGACGATAGCTTGCACCATTTAGAGAGCCTCTTCTTCGACGAAGGCGACGTCGGACGTCGCCCTCGAAACTCTGAGACACCTGGATTCCAGAAGAAACCATCGAGGGGATCCCGCAGACCGCTGCGAGATCGGTTTCGTTCTTAAATTGCACGTATCCGGCAATCAGCCTGCACATTTCGACACACACTCGGCCACTGAGCGTCACCTAGGCGTGCGTTTTCTCACTCGTGCGCCTCGCGGACGTCGCCGTTGCAGAACGACGAAGAGGACGAGGAAGAGGACACCGTGGAAGGCGTGGCTGTATCCAAAGGAGAGACTGTCCGCGACTTACAATATCAGAAGACGCACGTGCAGTCCTCCGAGGCCCTGGCCTACCTGGCCCGCTTCCTGTTCAGCTTCGCCAGCTTACGTCGCTTCAGTATCAGCTGGTACAGCGTGTCCAGACCCTCGTGGAGGCCCTCACCGGTGATTGCGCACGCTGGCTGCACCCTGATGCACGCGCTCCCAGGCACCCCAGCCAGCTCGAGCACCCCCAGCTGCTTCTCCAACTCGCCCACCTCTTTGGCACCTGCGGACGTCAGGAATTGAGCGATTTTGTAAGGGTAGTTTTGGGGGGAATTAGAAATCTAGGGCAGTCGAGTAAATGTGTGGCGGTCCTCGCCATTGGAGAGACAGCACACTCGCCAGTTTCACGCGAGCACTCGTTTCTTACATAATTTCTATAAAGTAGCAAGATTTGAGCAGTATTTTGGCAATAGAAATTATTGCTAAAATAGCAAGCTTTGAGCAATATTTTAAGAAAGGAAACTTTTGCTAAAATAGCAATTTTTGAGCAATATTTTAACAATAGAAACTAATGTTAAAATAGCAAGTTTTGAGCAATATTTTAACAAAGGAAACTGTTGCTAAAATAGCAAGCTTTGAGCAATATTTTAGCAATAGAAACTAATGTTAAAATAGCAAGCTTTGAGCAATATTTTAGCAATGGAAACTTTTGCTAAAATAGCAAGCTTTGAACAATATTTTAGCAATGAAAACTGTTGCTAAAATATCAAGCTTTGAGCAATATTTTAACAAAGGAAACTGTTGCTAAAATAGCAATGTTTGAACAATATTTTAGCCATGGAAACTGTTGCTAAAATAGCAAGCTTTGAACAATATTTTAGCCATGGAAACTATTGCTAAAATAGCAATGCTTGAGCAATATTTTAACAATGGAAACTGTTGCTAAAATAGCAATCTTTGAGCAATAATTTAACAATAGAAACTAATGTTAAAATAGCAAGCTTAGAGCAATATTTTGGCAATAGAAACTATTGCTAAAATAACAAGCTTTGAGCAATATTTTGGCAATAGAAAGTATTGCTAAAATAGCAAGCTTTGAGCAATATTTTAGCAATAGAAATTATTGCTAAAATAGCAAGCTTTGAGCAATATGTTAACAATGGAAATTATTGTTAAAATAGCAAGCTTTGAGCAATATTTTAACAATGGAAACTGTTGCTAAAATAGCAAGCTTTGATCAATATTTTAGCAATGGAAACTATTGCTAAAATAGCAATCTCTGAACAATATTTTATTTATAATAGAAATTCTAGACCTATCCCTACCATTCCAGCGTCTAAGACGCAGGCCCAGGACGAAACGTTCTTCCCTCTCTTTTTCCTTCCTACCCTCTCTCACGTTCTCTTTACAGCGACAATAATTGAAGCAGGCGTCAAGCCCCACCGAACATACACGCTTCAAAAGTAAACAGAACTTCCAAAAGTGTTTGAATGTAGTTCACCTAACCTAACCCTCCTAACCCACCTCTGCGGCATCTGCAGACGTCAGGAATCGAACGATTTTGTTAGGGTTGTTATGGGGGAATTAGAAATCTAGGGAAATAGTGAGTCGAGTGAAAGTAAACAGAGCTTCCAAAAGTGTTTGAATGTAGTTCACCTAACCTAACCCACCTAACCCACCTCTTTGGCACCTACGAACGTCAGGAATCGAACGATTTTGTTAGGGTTGTTATGGGGGAATTAGAAATCTAGGGAAATAGTGAGTCGAGTGAAAGTAAACAGAGCTTCCAAAAGTGTTTGAATGTAGTTCACCTAACCTAAGCCACCTAACCCACCTCTTTGGCACCTGCAAACGTCAGAAATTGAACGATTTTGTTAGGGTTGTTATGGGAGAATTAGAAATCTAGGGAAATAGTGAGTGAAAGTAAACAGAACTTCCAAAAGTGTTTGAATATAGTTCAATAGGTATTACGAAGTATTTTTTTTAAATACTTAGGAAATAGTGTAAATGAAACCAGAATAGAATCTCCAAAAATCTCTGGAACTGAAAATAAACCTTCAGTCTCCGAAAATAACGCAACAAATAGTGTAAAATATTTTGACAAAATACTTGGAAAGTTGCTCAAATAAAAGCAAAAAATATCTTCCAAAAATCTCCGAAATTAATCCAGTTATAACAAAAAAAAATACTTCCAAGAATCTTTGAATATAGCTCACCAAGTACTGCGAAATATTTTTCCAAAACACTTTAAAAATAGTCTAAATAAAAATAGAATAGAATTTGCAAGGTTTTCCAAAAATTGCCCAACTAAAACTAAAAAGAAACCTACATGGTCTTCGAGAATAGCACAACAAATACAGTAAAATATTTTTCCAGAATATTTTGAAAATAGCTCAAATTAAACCAAAAGAGTCTTCAAAAATCTCCAAAAGTAGCTCAATTAAAACAAAAAACAAAATCGACGAAAATAGCCCATCTAAATCTAAAAAGATAAAAAGAAGAAGTCTAGGAAAGTAGGCCAACTAATATAGAAAAAGAAAACTCCAAAAATCTGTAAAAACAGCCCAACTATAAAGCTAAAAAAAAATATGTACAATAACCTTCGAAAATAGCCCAACTAAAACAAAAAAATCTTCAAAGATTCCTGAAAATAGCCCAATCAAAATTATAAAAATCTTCTAAAATAGCCCAGCAAATATCACAAAATAATTTTCCAAAATACTCTGAAAATAGTTCAACTAAAACAAAAAGAGACTCCAGAAATCTACGAAAATAGCCTACCTAAAACAAACAAAAAAACTCCAAAAATCTACGAAAATAGCCTATCTAAAACAAAACAAAAAAAAACTTCAAAAATCTATGAAAATAATCCACGAAAAACTAAAAAAAATCTCCAAAAATCTGGGAAAATAGCTCAACATAAAACTAAAAAGAGAAGCACTTCGAAAACATCCTGAAAATAGTGGATTCTTTGTTCATAGAAAACAATGTGGTGCTCGCGTGATAAAGATTTTTGGAAGTTCTGAATGGTGCGCAGCGTGTTGCTTTTTCTTTAGAATTTTAAGAGCTTTACTTCTAATTATGTGACAGAGAGTTCAAAAACGAGAACATTTTTAGTGTCTGTAATTACTCAATCTGTCAGAATCTCTTTTGGTTTTTAAGAAAATTGTGATAAAGCTTTCTGGTTAATAAAGAACAATATAATTCACATTGAAGATTTGTCGCAATGATTTAGAATGTTAGAAACATTTAAACTGGAATTTTGGAATCCTTGAAAATGAAAATAATAAGTCTTGTCACAAAGAGCCCAAAATAGAAAGTGTAACGAACATAACTCTTTTGTTGCAGAGTTTTCAAAAACTGAACACGAAGCACGTATTATTAGTATTTTTGTATATTTTTTGAGTATTTATATTACTAAATATTTCTAATGGATGATGAAAACCTATGATCTAATGAAAAATAAATATTACAAATTTATATTACTAAATGTGGGATCCGTCTATGATTCGAGTTTTCCTAAAGGACGTCTCGAAAGAGGAACCATGATGACGAAATAAATTTCGAGGACACAACAGTAACCATAACAATATATTATAGTGTAGTAATATAAAGAATGCAAAATAATAAATATAAAAACGAAGATATATATTTTTAGAAGATACATAAGAGTATAACAATGAAACTAAGGAACTGCGACGTCTCGCGAGTCTACCTAAATCGCAACTACTGTTCTCCTCCATTCTTCAAACAACAGAACGTTGTCGTGATTTTTGTTCGACGCGACACGCTAAGACAAGCGTGTTTTCGACTGTAATAGTGAATGATTTCTCTTACAGTAAATAGTCTCTATCGAGGCTGAATTGTCTTCTGGCATCTTCTTTCCAAAAGTCTCACGTCTCGACGCTCTTCATTTGTTTACATCCACACACACACACATCCACGCACTCATTCGTCTCGTTCCCCACATAAATATATTTTATATTCGATTTTTGTGAATAAAAAAACTTTGAACAAGGAGCGTGTGCTGCTAGTGCGTCGAAAAAAAATGATTGAATCTACATTATTGGGCAGTTGTGAACAACAAATGAACAGCGCTTAACACTAGATTGCCTAAGGAAGTCATTTTTACTGCTTTTTAATTTCAATTAGAAAAACAATTATGTATATAATGACATAATTTTTTAGTTTTATATTCGATTTTTCTGAAAAAAAAACTCTGAACAAGAAACGTGTGCTGCTAGTGCGTCGAAAAAAAAATGATTGAATCTGCATTATTGGGCAGTTGTGAACAACAAATGAACAGCGCTTAACACTAGATTGCCCAAAGAAGTCATTTTGATTGCTTTTTAATTGCAATTAGAAAAACAATTATGTATATAATGACACAATTTTTTAGAGTTTTGTGAATTAATAATTGTAGTTACCTCCCCCCTCCTTCATTTCTGGTATATATATATATGTGTTATACCTATATTGGCCAAAAGCAGACATTTTGACTGCTTGGGAAATTTTAAATAATCAAAATGAAAAATTAGCAGAACAGCTTTCTAGCAAAATACAGAGCTACAAGACAGAAAAATTGATCAGAACATGAAGATCCACAAAGATCGACTGCAACATCATCAAATTCAAGCCATTCTAACAAACGCGAAATTTGTCAAGTACGACTTTGCCACAACAACAAAACAAATAATATATGTGAAAAATGTGAAAAGTATGTTTGCGGAAGATGTACGCATAAAAAGATTTCCACTTTCATTTGCAAAAAATGTACAAATAATAATGCATAAATTATTTTCTTTTTTCCAAGTGAAGTAAATTTTTTTTATTCTTAATATTTACTAATAACTTGTTATATAACTGTAAATAATATAAAAGATATTAAAAATTAATTTTAAACAAATTTCTTTACACATTAGTTATTCTTTCACAATGCAGTCATTTTGAAATAACCAAAGAAATAACCAAAACATTCAGTGCATATTTTTCTAAATTTCTTCAAAAATAGCTCAAATAAACAAAAACAAAAATCTTCAAAAATCTTCGAAAATGACCCAACTAAAACTGAAAAGAAATCTTGAAGAATATTCATGCAACAACGACTTAAAATTTCTAAAAGAAATAAATATGCTACACCTAATCACTTGTCCACAATGGAAAAACGACCAACACGAACACATACTTAACCCTTTGCACTCGAGAGGTGATTCTCAGTCACCAATTTGAACCATTTTTGGAAAGTCTCGAGTAGCAAAGGGTTAAATGATTCATCCGCAAATTTCAAGTAGTTGTTAAAAACGACCAACAGCAAATTCCAAGTAGCTGCTAAAAACCCAATCGATTTAACACAACTCTAAAAAAGAAAGAAAAAAGAAAGAAAAAAGAAAGTAAAAAGAAAGTAAAAAGAAAAAAGGAAAGAAAAAAGAAAGGAAAATGAAAGTAAAAAGAAAGTAAAAAGAAAAAAGGAAAGAAAAAAGAAAGGAAAATGAAAGAAAAAAGAAATGAAAAAGAAATGAAAAAGAAATAAAAAACACCAATCGTGGACATTCTTATACCTGATTAACGCAGATTTGTTACTCAGTTCCTAGCCTCAGAGCAATAAAAAACACTGTCTCCAAGGTCCACATTTGGGGATCACATTTTGACCTCAAAAGCAATTAACAGCAACGATCAAGAGCTGGCAAATGTCAAACATCAACACATCTCTGCAGTACGTCAGTTACAAATAAAACGAACACTCTGTATTACACACAACTCTGCATTATTTCGAAAGCACAGCCACTTCAGAAGCAATTTCGCAAGATCTCGATTAAGAGATCTAAAAACGCAAGATTATGAGCAGTGAAGCTGTAAAGTAGTAGTTTCAGATGTCAAATAATTCTGTAGAAGTCTGAAAACTGCGAACTGCAGTGAAACTTAATCTGTATCCGAGATTCAAGCTAACCTAAATCCATTTTGCTTACTGTTTCAGTACAGTGGAATTATGCTTCTCTTTTGTATAGCAATCTTATACGTGGAAATTGAAAATTCAATTCGATTTTTGTTAAATGTACCCATAATTATGAAAGTGGTCTAAGTCAAAATTGAAAAAAAAATGAATTTATCACTTATTTCACACTAC
Source organism: Xylocopa violacea (assembly GCA_963969225.1). Taxonomy (NCBI): domain Eukaryota; kingdom Metazoa; phylum Arthropoda; class Insecta; order Hymenoptera; family Apidae; genus Xylocopa; species Xylocopa violacea. Next base: position 17,021,378 of record CAXAJV010000015.1, read on the forward strand.
ATGATTTTAAATTAAATTTATTCAATGTAATTTTTACGATATCGTCAAAAATGAATCTTTAGATAGTAGTTGTAATTACAACGTTATACGGAATTCATTTGGTGTTAATTATGAAAGTGGTCTAAGTCAACAATTTAAAGAAATTATATAAACATAACTTGAAAATAAAATAAAATAAGATGAAAATAAAAAAAGCAAATTACTTATACAATCCTGAACATTACTATAAATTGATCGAAAATTGTAGAAAAAGAAATACATTTTCGATCAAACGAATGTCGCAGCCGGATTTTATTTCAACGAAATCACTTGAAAAATCAATAACGAGGAGAGTAAAAAATACCGCGGATGAATCTGTCTTGGCTAAAAATTCAATGGATGAGATTCTTGAAAAATGAACCATATAAAATGTTTTATAAGACTTCTTTAGATGATTCTGAATTCCAAGTTTTGGATCTTTCACCTAAAAGAGCAAAAATATACGAAAATATTCAATTACTTCCATTATACAACACCATTAGACCAGTAACGGAAGAAAAACATAAAAATCTTATGTGTTTACTACCATACATCCCTCCAGTTTTTCAGGAACATTTTAAAAATCTTAAAAACTCGAAATTATGATAAAAATGGATTACTTTTTAAAAATGATTAATAAATGTTTATGAATTATTTCGTTAAAGTTGTTGTTTCAAATAAAAATGACAATTTTTTATTACTTTAAGTCAATTATAGGACATTCAGTTAATTTTGAAAATGGTCTAAGTCAATTCAAGCTTTAAAAACAACATTTTCCTATGAAATTCACACAAAATTTCATATCTATAATAAATTTCCATTAATCAAGACTAATAAAATTATAAATTAAAATGTCGCATGATGTAAAAATATTTTTTAATTTATTCAAATGCGATTCATTAAATATCTCGAAACAAGAAATATATGACTTAGACCACTTTCATAATTATGGGCACAAATAAAGTACCACGTTGCTCTTCTTCTGCACATCCTTTTGTACATTCATTCTCGATTCTTTCACCCAGATTTCCATGCATTTCCTTGTTTTCTCAGACACTCGCATGCTCGCGCACACAGACTTTTATGCAAAAAGTTTGGAATATTCTCGGATATTGAATATTTGAGAATATTCAGGAAACCACTCTCCACGATCACATCCTATTTTCACATTTACATCTTCACTGTTACAAACACCTACACCTCGTTCTATTCAAACATATATTCCTTCATTCCTTGGACTCTATATATATAGTGAATGGTAGCACGAAATATGTTCTGTTTGGATGTGACAAATTTTGTTTGATGGAGGATATCTATTTTTTGTGCGAATTTTGCGCGATTTTTAAATAATTAAATACTCAAATAATTGAATAATTAAGTAATTAATCCTTTGCACTTGAGTGGCCCCTTTGAGGAGACATCAGCATTGATTAGTCATTACGTATTCGTGATTAGTCATTACGAAGGTTGAACTTGTTCCATCGCAACTTTTTGAGAAATGTATGTTTCTCTAAAGTTCTCTATTAAATTGGAAATTTTTTATTACTAGGAGACGTTAGCAATAAAAACTATCGCTAAATTATTGCTAAATTATTGCTATTAACAATAGATAATAGCTAAAATATTGCTATTAATAATAGCTAGTAGCTAAAATATTGCTATAAAAAGAATATTGCTAAAATAGCAATATTTTAGCAATAGTTAGAGAAATGTATGTTTCCCTCAAGTTTTCTATTGAAATGGAAATTTTCTGTTGGTGGAGGACGTTCGCAATAGAAACTTTCCATTACTGGGAAATCATAGTATTAGAAACTATTGCTAAAATAGCAAACTTTGAGCAATATCTTAGCAATGGTAACTGCTGCTAAAATAGCAAACTTTGAGCAATATTTTAGCAATGATAACTATTGCTAAAATAGCAATCTTTAAGTAATACTTTAGCAATGGAAACTAATGTTAAAATAGCAATATTGTAAATGATTTCCTCAAGTTTTCTATTGAAATAGAAGTTTTCCATTGCTGGGAAATATTAGCACTAGAAATTATTGCTAAAATAGCAAACTTTGGTAGAGTAATACTTTAGCAATGGAAACTAATGTTAAAATAGCAATATTGTAAATGATTTCCTGAAGTTTTCTATTGAAATTGAAATTTTCCATTACTGGGAAATATTAGCACTAGAAACTATTGCTAAAATAAGCAAACTTTGGTAGAGTAATAATTTAGCTATGGAAACGAATGTTAAAATAGCAATATTCTAAATGATTTCCTGAAGTTTTCTATTCAAATGGAAGTTTTCCATTGCTGGGAAATATTAGCAATGGAAACTATTGCTAAAATAGCAAGCTTTGAGCAATATTTTAGCAATGGAAACTATTGCTAAAATAGCAAACTTTGAGCAATATCTTAGCAATGGTAACTGCTGCTAAAATAGCAAACTTTCAGCAATATTTTAGCAATGATAACTATTGCTAAAATAGCAATCTTTGAGTAATACTTTAGCAACGGAAACTAATGTTAAAATAGCAAACTTTGAGCAATATCTTAGCAATGGTAACTGCTGCTAAAATAGCAAACTTTCAGCAATATTTTAGCAATGATAACTATTGCTAAAATAGCAATCTTTGAGTAATACTTTAGCAACGGAAACTAATGTTAAAATAGCAATATTGTAAATGATTTCCTGAAGTTTTCTATTAAAATGGAAATTTTCTACTGTTGGGAGACGTCAGCAATAAAAACTAATTTTAAAATATTGCTCAAAGATTGTTATTCCAGAAATAGTTTCTATTGCCAACGTCTGGGAAGGAGCTAAGTGCAAAGGGTTAATATTATTGTACAATATTGAAGTATAGTAAAACTATACTTGTTTAATAATTTACTATCCTTCTTTGATAATCAATAATTTAAGAGTTTCAATTTTTATGTTATAGAATATCCTAAAATGTGAGCGAGAGCGAATGTGCGCGTGAATGAATTTTTCAAGTGAATGTTTTTAAACAAATTGAGTCAGTTGTTTATCGTGCGTTACTGAGACAACATATAGTTATAAAAACCTTTTAATCTCCCTGTATTTAATTTAAAAATAACAAATATTCTACAATATATTATAATATTAACCTTTTGCACTCGAACATCCCCTCTGAAGGAACATCAGCATTAATTAGTGAAGAAGTTAAACTAGTTCTACAGCAACTTTTTGAGAAATACAAATTTTCTATCGCTGGAAGACGGTGCAATAAAAATTTTTGCCAAGATATTGTTTAAAATATGTATGCTGTTTTAGCAATAGTTTCTGTTGCTAACGAAAAGAGCTGAGTGCAAATGATTAATATTAATAATATGATGATACTATAATAATATTATAATATATACTATACTTCAAATGTCATCACGCGTAAATCGCACTCCACAGACGACACGTGTTGTTCAACGATTATACAATTACACAGAAATCGCTTATTTATATAACAGAAGGCGACAGAACGCGATAAAATAGAAGCCCATAATGATAATCTCAGGAACGATGCAATTGTGTTTTATCAGATTTTTTTTTTAAGTCCATTAAGAGAAACGCGTAGAGGAAATCAAGCGCTGTTACTTCATACGAGCCGTAATCTATGATCTAAACGTGCTCCACTATAAATTGCGGTCAAGTGCATGCATAGTCCTCACAGCGAAGCCATACGCTCGAACCAACAGGCTGCTGTTTTCTCCGGCACTTGTTCCAACACTCTTAAGTCTTCGAAACTAACCCTATTCCCTTTTTTTTCAACCCTTTGCGCTCGAGAGGCGACTCTCAGTCGCCATTGCGTTTCACACAGCAGCTGGAGTTTTTCGTCGACTAATTTTTAGCTTCGAAGCACTACAGAAATGAATTTTAAAGGTGAAATTAGCTCGAGTAAAGATGAAATTGATTTTAAACTGTTGAAATCGAGATTAGTTGCATTAACGAAGAAATTAGCGATAGAAAAAATGATGCGCGATCGAAAAAGTCGTCAAGTGCAAAGAATTAAGTTTCGAAGCCCTGCAAAAATAAATTTTGAAGATAAAATTAGCTCGAATGAAGATGGAATTGATTTTCAAGTGTTGAAAAACGAGGTCAATTATATTTATAAAGAAATTAGTGATAGAGAACACGATGCGCGATCGAAAAAGTCGTAAAGTGCAAAGAATTAAGTTTCAAAGGCCTGCAAAAGTGAATTTGGAAGATAAAATTAGCTCGAATAGAGATGAAATTCATTTTCAACTGTTGAAAAATGAAATCGATTGTATTTAGAAGGAAATTAGTGATAGAAAAAAATGATGCGCGACTGAAAAAGTCGTCGAGTGCAAAGATGTAGTTTCGAAGCCCTGCAAAAGTAAATTTTCAAGGTGAAATTAACTCGAGTGAAAATGAAATTGATTGCAAACTGTTGAAAAAAGAGATTAGTTGCATTAACGAAGAAATTAGCGATAGGAAAAAATGATGCGCGATCGAAAAAATCGTCGAGTGCAAAAAATTAAGTTACGAAGCCCTACAAAAATGAATTTGGAACATAAAATTAGCTCGAATGAAGATGGAATTGATTTTCAATTGTTGAAAAACGAAGTCAATTGTAATATTTCTTTATGAAGAAATTAGTGATAGAGAACACGATGCGCGATCGAAAAAGTCGTAAAGTACAAAGAATTAAGTTTCAAAGGTCTACAAAAATAAATTTTGAAGATGAAATTAGCTCGAGTGAAAATGAAATTGATTTTTAATTGTTGAAAAAAGAGATTAGTTGCATTAACGAAGAAATTAGCGATAAAGAACCCGATGCGCGATCGAAAAAGTCGTCGAGTGCAAAAGGTTAATAAGAAATCGTTGATCAGACGCGACCTTTAAGCGAACAGCATGAATCATTCAAAACTTCACATCTGGAGCCCAACTATTTTTCTTAGCCTCTATCTCGCCAATTATTATCTCTAATTATAGAAACTGGTTCATTTAGCTCGGAGATATTCTAACTTATCTGCTGCATGAAATATTAATGTTCACGGAAATTGTGTAATGTCGTGGAACACGTTATGTCGTCGTCTCTGTCGTTTTGTTCAAGGTAATTAACTCGAAAATTGCGGTTTTGAGATATACGTCGTCATAGAGCGAACTTTCAACAATTATGATTAACTATATGAGTCATAAAGTGTAATATTATGGTTATGTAATTTGTTGATTTGTTAAAATTAATTTTACAGATTTTTACTGTTTAAATAATCTTTGATGTGCATGTATTACATCATCAGACTTAAAATCAGACTTAATTTTTATAAAAGGACGATGATACGTATACATTTTTGTTTGGAGCACCCTTTGCTTTTTGAATGTCACTTTAAAAATCACTTTGCAGTAGTTTGTGGAGTCTGACTAGACATTAGTAAATTCTCAAATTAAATTCATCCTTTTGCAAATCAAATTAATTCTATTTCAAATTAAATTCATGCTTTTACAAATTAAGTTCACCCTTTTACAAATCGAATTCACTCTTTTTTAAATTAAATACATCCTTTTACAAATTAAATTCACACTTTTGCAAATCCAATTCACCCTTTTTCAAATTAAGTTCACACTTTTGTGGATCAAATTCTCCATTTTTCAAATTAAATTCACCCTCTTGCAAATCAAATTTTCCATTTTTCAAATTAAATGCATCCTTTTACAAATTAAGTTCACACTTTTGCAAATCCAATTCACCCTTTTTCAAATTAAGTTCACACTTTTGTGGATCAAATTCTCCATTTTTCAAATTAAATTCACCCTCTTGCAAATCAAATTTTCCATTTTTCAAATTAAATGCATCCTTTTACAAATTAAGTTCACACTTTTGCAAATCTAATTCATCCTTTTGCAAATTAAGTTTACACTTTTGCAAATCAAATTAACCCTTTTTCAAATTAAATTCATCCTTTTGCAAATCAAGTTCACCCTTTTACAAATCAAATTCACCCTTTTTCAAATTAAATGCATCCTTTTACAAATTAAGTTCACACTTCTGCAAATCTAATTCATCCTTTTGCAAATTAAATTCACACTTTTGTGAATCAAATTCTCCATTTTTCAAATTAAATTCATCCTCTTGCAAATCAAATTAACCCTCTTTCAAATTAAATTCATCCTTTTGCAAATCAAGTTCACATCTTTACAAATCAAATTCACTCTTTACACATATTTCTACTTTCAGCTGCAAAAAATCGCGAAAAATTGCAATAACCAAAAAAAAAAGTATCCCCAAATCTTAACAAAAAAGCCTATCAAAAAGTTACGCTGACAATTGATAACTCACATAGATCCACAAATATGCTGAACAAAATCAATTTGAAAGCAAAACCATACAATTTTCAAACAGTCTCCATTAATCCCAAAAACCATAAATTTCCCACATTACAACCTCAAAATTAATCAAACAATCTCTCAAACCTCGTTCCAATTTACCTTCACAGAACAAAAATGAATTTTTCTTTTTTAATTACCCATGTCGAGTCACGCTAAACAAAAGACTGCAAAGGGTCAAAACGCAGTGTCACGAAGTGTGACATCATTTCTAAAAGAAATATCACGAGCTTTCTACCATTATCGAGGCGATGGTGACGCACGTGCGCATGCATGGGACGTGGTTGGTTACCTGGTAGATCCTGTTTGTTGGCCAGGATCAGAATGGGTACACCAGCGTTATCCGGGCTCCTGGCAGTCCTGGTCAGCTCCATCTTCGCTTCTTCGAGTCGTTCCGCGTCGCAGGAGTCGACCACGAAGATAATGCCGTCTGTGCACCGGGTGTACGACTTCCACAAGGGTCGTAACTTCTCCTGCCCGCCCACGTCCCACACGAGGAAGTTCACACCTGCGACAGACCACGATGGGAATCCATTTATTCACTCGCGTCACCCTTGTCGCGTTGGGGGTGGCGAAGAGGATCGAGACGAGGGATGGTAATCGATGCAATTATGTAGGGATATTTCCAATCGGGTATTACTTGATATTTGTTTAGATTAAAACAACTGTCGATAGGAATTGTAACTGAAAATCGAAATTTACTTTAGTGTTACTTATCAATTTTGGAACTTATTTCTACTTTCAGAATCGCGAATCCCGATCTTAAACTTGAAAAGTGTTTTGCAAAGAATTTTAAAATTGAAGTCAAAGTATAGCAAAATATTGTCCGCTTTTATGCGTTTTACGTGATTTGAAATACCTCTCAAAAGGAATTGTAAATAAAAATTGATATTTAATCTAGTGTTACTTATTAATTTTGGAACTTAAAAAATGTTCCACAAAAAATTATGAAATTGAAGTCAAAGTATAGCAAAATATTGTCCGCTTTTATGCGTTTTGCGTGATTTAAAATACCTCTCAAAAGGAATTGTAAATAAAAATTGATATTTAATGTAGTGTTACTTATAAATTTTGGAACTTAAAAAATGTTCCACAAAAAATTATGAAATTGAAGTCAAAGTATAGCAAAATATTGTCCGCTTTTATGCGTTTTGCGTGATTTAAAATACCTCTCAAAAGGAATTGTAACTAAAAATTGATATTTAATCTAGTGTTACTTAAAAATTGTATAACTTAAAAAGTGTTCCACAAAAAATTAGGAAATTGAAGTCAAAGTATAGCAAAATATTGTCCGCTTTTATGCGTTTTACGTGATTTAAAATACCTCTCAAAAGGAATTGTAACTAAAAATTGAAATTTAATCTAGTGTTACTTAAAAATTTTAGAATTTGAAGTGTTGCGCAAAAAATAATGAAATTTAGGTGAAAATGAAACGAAACATTGTCCAATTTTATGCGATTCACGCAATTTAAAACAACTCTCAAAAAGACTTCTAACTAAAAACCGAAATTTGCTCTAATATTACTTAAAATTTCAGAACTTAAAAAGCGTTCCACAAAAAATTATGAAATTGAGATTAAAGTAAAACGAAACATTGTCTACTTTTATCCGTTTCACGCGATTTAAAATAACTCTCGAAAAGAATTGTAAGTAAAAATTGAAATTTGCTTCAGTGTTACTTATAAATTTTGGAACTTAAAAAGTGTTTCACAAAAAATTATTAAATCGAGATTAAAGTAAAACGAAACATTGTTCGCTTTTATGCGTTTCATGCAATTTAAAATAAATCTCAAAAGGAATTGTAACTAAAAACCGAAATTTACTCTAGTGTTACTTAAAAATTTTAGAACTTAAAATGTTTGGGAAATACTGCTTTAAAAGCTTGTAAAACACTGCTTTATACCCTTTCCTTGATAACTATGATCTTCGCGCGATCATTTATTCGATTGTACGTCCTACGCTGTCTGAACGGAAAATATCAAAAAATCGACACAAAACGCGTTAACCCATTCGAAATGGACTGCACACTGTGTGCAATGATACTGAATTGAAATTATGAATCAGTACGAAGACTGTTAAAAGTTAAAAGAAGTTAAAAGTTAAAAGAAGCTAAAAGAAGTTAAAAGAAGTTAAAAGAAGTTAAAAGAAGTTAAAAGAAGTTAAAAGAAGTTAAAAGTTAAAAGAAGTTAAAAGAAGTTAAAAGTTAAAAGAAGTTAAAAGAAGTTAAAAGAAGTTAAAAGTTAAAAGAAGTTAAAAGTTAAAAGTTTAATTAAAATAATTACAATGAAATTTTCAGTTTCTAAGGTTGATCTCCAAAAAAACAGCCGTCTCGAATGAATTAACCCTTTACACTCGGATGTCGTCTCTGAGGGAATTAATTACAAAGATTAAAAACTTATTCCATCGCAATTTTTTGAAGAACGCATATTTCTCCAAAGTTTCCTATTGAAATGGAAATTTTCTATTGTTGAAAAACATCTTGGTAATAGTTTCTATTGCTAACTTTTACCATCAATAGAAAATTGCTGAGAAAGCGTCGAGTGCAAAGAATTAAACCCAATTATTTGTCATTTTTAATTAGAACAGTGTCGAAAAACTTAGTCAAGAGAAGAATCTTGACACATAAAAATTTCCAACTAATGTAATGATTAAAAAATTAAATTATTCTCGAAAAAACTGCGACAATTAGTGCATCACGACACAGCATTTGCAAACCTCTAATTTAAACAATATTATTTTTAGCTCATTAATTTAAATTTCCATTGTCCATACATTACTTTTCCATAAATAAACGACCTCAAAAATCGTACGTATTTCATTTACACACAAATCACAGTGCCAACAGCCTCTTTGTCCCCCCTCTACAATAAAACTCGAGCAACGATATTAAAAAAAAATAGTATTCATTCCAATCGTTCGAAACGATTTACTTTCCCAGCGTCCTCGTTCTCGCGAAATTGCCTCTTAAATTCCCCTACGATAAATTGAATGTAATTTGGAATGATCGACAGGACACGCGAGGCAACGTGTTCGTCGCAGTGCAACGCAGCGTCATTACTTGCTGGCACTTGCTTCGCGTTTTTTACGATCGCAGAAAACTGGCGCGCTCGAGACACTTTCCTGTCGCGAATCCTCTCCGTTTTTTTATCGCTCGTTCCGTACTTTCTCTAATACAAACAGGAGCACGCACGATGCGTGGGGACGAAGGAGGAAGCTTCGCGACGCGAAAATTTTCATTTCTCACTGGAATTGATGCCAGCAGGTTTCTGGGCCGAGCAGATACGTTGGTACCAGGGAGGAAACCGACGCGCAGTGGTGTATTTATGGATGAAACGCGGCAAAAAGTCTGCGTTTGTAATGAGAGGTTTATTTTATTACAGCGTAACAGTCGGCAAACAGTGGTAACGCTATAAAATATTATAATCGAAGAAACTTAATTAACCTTTTGCACTCTTTGCTGCTTCCTGGACGTTGGTCATGGAAGATAGAAATATTGGTAATATAGCAATGATTTAGCAATAGTTTCGATTGTTAAAATAGTAATATGTTAGTAATAGTTTCCATTGCTATAATAGTAATATTTTAGCAATAATTTAGCAATAGTTTCCATTATTAAAATAGCAATATTTTAGTAATAGTTTCCATTGCTATAATAGCAATATTTTAGCAATAATTTAGCAATAGTTTCCATTATTAAAATAGCAATATTTTAGTAATAGTTTCCATTGTTATAATAGCAATATTTTAGCAATAATTTAGCAATAGTTTCCATTGTTAAAATAACAATGTGTTAATAATAGTTTCCATTGTTAAAATAGCAATACTTTAGCAATTACTTAGCAATAGTTTCTATTGTTAAGTAGCAATATTTTAGCAACATTTTAACAATAGTTTCCATTGCTAAAATAGCAATATTTTAGTAATAGTTTCCATTGTTAAAATAGCAATATGTTAGTAATAGTTTCCATTGTTATAATAGCAATATTATAGCAATAATTTAGCAATAGTTTCTATTACTAAAGTAGCAATATTTTAGCAATAATTTAGCAATAGTTCCTATTGCTGAATTAGCAATATTTTAGTAATAGTTTCCATTGTTAAAATAGTAATCTGTTAGTAATAGTTTCAACTGCTAAAATTGCAATATTTTAGCAATAATTTGCAATAGTTTCTATTGCTAAAATATCAATATTTTAGCAACAGTTTTTATTGCTAAAATAGCGACATTAACATAGAAACGATTGCTATAATAGCAATATTTAGCAATAGTTTCTAATGCCAACTTCTCCCAGCATTAGAAAATTCTCATTTCAACAGAAAACTTGTTTTATTTTATAATAACGATTTTGGTACAAATGTCGCTTTGAATTCTTCATTGAACGGAGATGGAGACTATTTTTATTTTTATTGTTAGTTGGTTGCAATTGTATTTTATATTTTAAACCCGAATTATAACTATGTAATATCAATCAACGTTAAAAATCGCCTATCAACATTTAAAATCGTCTATCAACGTTTAAAATTGCCTATCCATACTAAAATTCGTCTATCAATATTTAAAATCGTCTATCAGGGTTTGAAATCGTCTATCCACGTTAAAAATCGTCTATTAACATTCAAAATCGCCTATCCACACTAAAATTTGTCTATCAATATTTAGAATCGTCTATTAACGGTATAAAATCGTCTATCCACGTTAAAAATCGTCTATCAATGTTCAAAATCGCCTATCCACGCTAAAATTCATCTATCAATATTTAAAACCGTCTATCAGGGTTTGAAATCGTCTGTCCACGTTAAAAATCGTCTATCCACGGTTTAAAATCGTTTATCCACATTAAAAATCGATTATAAACATTTAAAGTCGCCTGTCAACGTTAAAAATCGCCAGCCAACATTAAAAATCGCCTATCAACATTAAAAATCGCCAATCAATATAAAAATCGTTTATCAACATTAAAGTTGGTCAATCGACATTAAAAATCGTCTATCAACGTTCAAAATCCCTTATCCATACTAAAATTCGTCTATCAATATTTAAAATCGTCTATCATCGTTTGAAATCATTTATACACGTTAAAAATCGTCTGTCAACGCTTTAAAATCGTCTACCCACATTAAAAATCGGTTATCAACATTTAAAGTCGTCTATCAATGTTAAAAATCGTCAGCCAACATTAAAGACCATCTATCAACATTAAAAATCTCCAATCAAAATAAAAATCATTTATAAACATTTAAAATCGCCTGTCAACGTTAAAAATCGTCTATCAATACTAAAAATCGTCAATCGACATTAAAAATCGCCAGGCAACATTAAAAATCTCCAATCAATATAAAAATCATTTATAAACATTTAAAATCGCCTGTCAACGTTAAAAATCGTCTATCAATACTAAAAATCGTCAATCGACATTAAAAATCGCCAGGCAACATTAAAAATCTCCAATCAATATAAAAATCATTTATAAACATTTAAAATCGCCTGTCAACGTTAAAAATCGTCTATCAATACTAAAAATCGTCAATCGACATTAAAAATCGCCAAGCAACATTAATAATCGTCAATCAACTTTATTTGCTTCTCTGAATATACTTACTACTAGAAATTGATTCCACAATTCCAATTTGATTAAACACTCCAGTCACAAATTTTTTTCCAAAAATCAAAGCTTACAAATTTAAAAAAAAACCGCGCATTTCACCAAGAATTGTACTTTTGGATGAAAATTCTGCCAGCATTGAGTTACTATCAGCGCAGTAATGTAAAATTAAAATTCGTTTCCCTCTTTTGACCTCTTTTTGCCGCTTTTCAGCCAAAAATACACCACTGTGCGACGCGGACTTATTTCGTTGACACGTATGCACGCGATAAACACAATAACCGCACGGTTCAAGTGTTATCCTGACCGTGTAATGGTTACGTGTCCAGTTATTACGGTATTCGCATGTTTCAGCCACAGTTGACGAGTCATCGCGCGGAATAATTTCTTTAGAGGTGTGAAATTATCGCGATCATCGTACTCGTGGCATGACTACACAATATCGCGTTTCTATTTCGATTTTTCTAATGTTTGTTCCTCGATCTGTGACAAGGATGGCGAATCTTTTTGAGAAACGAGTCAAATTTTGTTTATTGTTGTGGAGAGTGAAAAGTTTCATTGCGTGCGAGTGGGTATGCTTGAAGACTTGGGATGACAGAATGTTTGAAAGGAAATAAATAGAGTGACCGTGTTATGATCGAGTTTGAGAGGTCGAGGTGCGAATGAAGAGCGATTGGAAGGAAGTAAATAGTGGCTGAGGCGCGAAAGAAGAGTGTTTAGCTTTCTTATGCCTTATCCGCGATTCATCTCCCCTGAACCCAACAAGAAAGATAATTTTATCAAATAGATTCACACATTTATTCCAACAAAAGACCAAATTACCAGTGCCAATAAGTATCTGCATCTCCAACATAAGGGGAAAAATAAATATCTTATTTCGCGGTACCCGTTTTAAAATAGCAAACTTTGAGCAAGATTTTAGCAACAGAAATAATTAGTAAAATAGCAATCTTTGAATAGTATTTTAGCAACAGAAACAATTGGTAAAATAGCAATCTTTGAATAGAATTTTTAGCAACAGAAACTATTGCTAAAATAGCAATACTTTAGCAATATTTTAGCCATAGTTTCTATTGCTAAAGTAGTAATATTTTAGCAATATTTTATCAACCGAAATCATTGCTAGAATAGCAATACTTTAGCAATATTTTAGGAATAGAAATTATTGCTAAAATAGCAATACTTTGGCAATATTTTAGGAATAGAAATTATTGCTAGAATAGCAATACTTTGGAAATATTTTAGGAATAGAAATTATTGCTAAAATAGCAATACTTTGGCAATATTTTAGGAATAGAAATTATTGCTAAAATAGCAATACTTTGGCAATATTTTAGGAATAGAAATTATTGCTAAAATAGCAATACTTTGGCAATATTTTAGGAATAGAAATTATTGCTAGAATAGCAATACTTTAGCAATATTTTAGGAGTAGAAATTATTGCTAGAATAGCAATACTTTAGCAATATTTTAGGAATAGAAATTATTGCTAAAACAGCAATATTTTAGCCATGGTTTCTATTGCTAAAGTAGCAATATTTTAGCAATATTTTAGCCATAGTTTCTATTACTAACACCTCCCAGCAATAGAAAATTTCCATTTCAATAGAAAACTTGAGGGAAACGCATTTTTTTAAAAGTTGCGATGGAATAAGTTTGACTTCTGTAATCACTAATCAATTCTGATGTCTTCTCAGAGCGGGCACTCGAGTGCTAAGGGTTAAGAATGCGTATTTCCGAAAGTTTTCTATTGGAATGGGAACTTTCTATTGCTGGTAAACGTAATTTGCTAAGATTGTAAATTGCTACTTGTTTAGATTGCTATTTTAACAACAGTTTCTATCGTTAACGTCCAAGAAGAACGCCGAGTGCAAAAGGTTAATAGGTAATTACTAGTGCATTAAACGCGTGTCTTCTTTTCGTCTCTACGAAGATCAATAAAAAACCCAAAAGAAGGAAAAGAAGAAGAAAAAGAAGAGGAAGAAGAAGAGGAAGAAGAAGAAGAGGATGAAAATATTGCTGTTTTAGCAATAATTTCTGTTTGCTAAAATATTACTCAAAGGTTCAATATATTGCTAAAATATTGCTTAAAGGTTCAATATATTGCTAAAATATTGCTTAAAGGTTCAATATATTGCTAAAATATTGCTAAAATATCGTTATTTCAATAGAAAACTTCAAGAAAGCATGCATAATATTGCTATTTTAGCAACAGTTTCTATCGCTAACGTCCCAGAAGAACGCCGAGTGTAAAGGGTTAATATGTAATTACCAGTGCATTAAACGCGTTTTCTTTTCGTCTCTACTAAGATCAATGAAAAACCCAAAAGAAGAAGAAGAAGAAGAGAAAAAAGAAGAAGAAGACGAAAATTTTGCTATTTTAGCAATAATTTCTATTTGCTAAAATATTAACTATTACTAAAATATTACCAATGTATTAAATGCGTGTTTTTCGTCTCTACTAAGATCAATGAAAAACCCAAAAGAAAAAAAAAAGAAGAGAAAGAAGAGGAAGAAGAAGAGGAAGAAGAAGAAGAAGAGGAAGAGGAAGAAGAAGAAGAAGAGGAGGAAAATTTTGCTATTTTAGCAATAATTTCTGTTTGGTATTTTAGCAATAATTGCGTGTTTTTCGTCTCTACTAAGATCAATGAAAAGCCCAAAAGAAGAAGAAGAAGAGAAAGAAGAAGAAAAAGAATAGAAAGAAGAAGAAGGAGAAGAAGAAGAAGACGAAGAAACAGATTTAAAATTACCTCTCGCTTTCCCGATGCCACCGCGGATTCTCTCGCAGTTGAACCCGATGGTGGGCACGGTGTTTAGGTACTGGTCGAACTTGAGCCGATACAACGCGGTGGTTTTCCCGGCGCTGTCCAGCCCGAGCATGGCCACGTGGAGCGGCGTCCCCGTGGGGAGTGCCTCGAGGAAGCCGCCGCTCGTGCCGCTCCTGCCCATCCCGGCACCCATTCCTCTCCCTCACCAGCCTCCTTCGCCTCGAGTTAACCCACCCGCTTCACCTCCTCCTTCCTTTATCTCGCATCTAGCTTCCTTCTCTAGCCGCGGCCATCCAGCATCGACCGTCAATTTTAATCAATCCTCCTCTCCGCGAACCTGGTGATACCTCTTCTTCCTTCTCCGCCAACGCTCTGGGAATCCTCTTCTCGCTCCTCTGCCCCGTCTACCGCTTCATCCTCGATTTAACCAACATCCAGGATCACGTCCTCCTCTCTCTCTCTCTCTCTTTCTCTCCCTCACTCTCACTCGCCAACCCCTGTCGCGATCCGCCAAGGCGAGCCTCAGTTTATTCCATTCCGCGTTCGTACGCGCGTAGACCTGCTGCTCCCAAGCGTGTGTGCCTCTTTCGAGGTTTCTCTCCCCTTCGGCTGGGACTTGGTCTGCTCGTTTTTCCTGGCGAGCTGGGCCGTCGAGTTTCGTGTCTGTGGGCCAAAGTCGAGGAGAGAGAGGGAGGCTACCTGACGCTTTCGATGCTCGTCCCCGCCCGTAAAAGGACTCGCCTCGAGGCCACGATCACTACCGCGCCGGCTGAAAATGAAAGGAGAAACGTGTTAGCGATGCCTGGGGGATCCGTTGCCAGGTTTTTCAGCCGCCTCTTTCGACGTTTTCCTTCGCTCGATGGGCTAGCATTCGAGTTTCGGAGGTTCGCCTCTGTCTGAGGACGCCGCGCGCGAGCAACTGGTGCTCGTTGACACGCTGAATGCCATGGTCAACAGTGAGCGCCACGTTAATATTAGTAGGAACGCGTAAGTGGAATAAATTTTGAGAAATTATTGTCGATACTACAATGGTGCGAAGAATTAAAGGATATAGAAATAATTTTATGCCTTCGCAGTCGGATGATTTCGCTGAGGGGAGACGCAACTTTTTGAGAAATGCATGTTTCGCTGAGATTTTCTATTGAAATGGATATTTTCTATTGCTGGTGGACGTTAAAAATAGAAACTGTGGCTAAAATATCACTAAAATATTGCTACTTTAGCAATATTTTCTATTACTAAAATATTGCTACTTTAGCAATAGTTTCTATTACTAAAATATTGCTAGCGTTGCTATTTTAGCAATAGTTCCTCTTGTTAAAATATTGTTCACAGATTGCTATTTTAGCAATAGTTTCTATTGCTAAAATATTACTCAAAGATTGCAATTTTAGCTATAGTTTCGGTTGCTAAAATATTGCTCAAAATTTGCTGTTTTAGCAATAGTTTCGCTTGCTAAAATATTGCTCAAGATTGTATGAGAAGCCACTGCTAAAATATTGTTAAACTATTGCTAAAATATTGCTATTTTTAGCAATAGCTTCTGTTGCTGAAATATTGCCCAAAATTTGCTATTTTAGTAATAGTTTCTGATGCTAAAATGTTGCTTAAGATTGTATAATAGAAGCCTCTGCTAAAATATTGTTAAAATATTGCTATTTTTAGCAATAGTTTCTGTTTGCTAAAATATTATTCAAAAGTTCAATACATTGCTAAAGTATTGCTCGAAGCTTCAATATATTGCTAAAATATTGCTATTTCAATGGAAAACTTCAAGAAAGCATGCATAATATTGTGATTTTTGCAATAGTTTCTACTGTTAAAGTCTGGAAAACAGGCGAGTGCAAAGGATTAAACATATTCCACTGTAGTTTTTTGAGAAATGCATGTTTCCCTCACGTTTCTTATTAAAATGAAAATTTTCTATTGCTGGGACACGTTAACAATAGAAAATATTCCTAAAATAGCAATATTATGCATGCTTTCCTGAAGTTTTCTATCAAATTGTAAATTTTCTATTCCTGCGACTAACGTTGACTAACTATGACTAACGTTTGAGAAGGCATCAAACGAAGGATTACTCTTTTACACTCAGATGTCACCTCTGAGGAGACATCAGAATTGATTTATTCCATCGTAGCTTTATCAGAAATGCTTGTTTTCCTCAAGTTTTCTATTGAATATAGAAATTTTCTATTGCTGGCAAACGTTAATGACAGGCATTATTATATTGAAACTATGACTAACCTTCGAGAAGGCGTCAAACAAAGGGTTGACCTTCTGCACTTGGATGTCTCCTCTGAGGAGACATCAGAATTGACTTATTCCATCACAGCTTTATCAGAAATGCATGTTTTCCTAAACTTTTCTGTTAAATATGGAAATTTTCTATTGTTGACAGATGTTAGTGATACAAATCATCACATTGAAACTATGACTAATCTTCGAGAAGGCGTCAAGCAAAATATGAGCATTTGCATTTGGATATCGCTTCTGAGGACACATCAGAATTGATTATATACATATTTTCCTGAACTTTTCTATTGTTGACAGATGGTAGTGATACAAATCATCATATTGAAACTATGGCTAATGTTCGAGAAGGCGTCAAGCAAGGTTTCAAGAATTGATTAGCGGTTGCGAAGATTAAATTTTTGAGAAAAATTTTCCCTGAACTTTTCTATTGAAATGGAAATTTTCTATTGCTGGAATACGTTAGTGATAATTTGTAAAAGAATGAATATAATTTGAAAAAGGGTGAATTTGATTTGCAAGAGGATGAATTTAATTTGAAAATGGAAAATTTGATTTGCAAGAGGATGAATTTAATTTGAGAAAGGGAAAATTTGATTTGTAAGAGGATAAATTTAATTTGAAAATGGAAAATTTGATTTGCAAGAGGATGAATTTAATTTGAAAATGGGAAAATTTTATTTGCAAAAGGATAAATTTCTATTGCAAAATTATGAACTTGTTTTGCAAAATTATGAACTTGATTTGCAAACCGATGAATCTAATTTAAAAAAGGTTAAAATTGATTCGCAAAAATCCCTTTGCTTTACAAAGGAATGAATTCAATTATCAAAACCCTAAATATAATTCACAAAATCACGAATTTGCTTACCAAAAAAATAAATAAAACTACCAATACTACAATAAGAAACAAATACAAGAACCTACCATTCAACCACAAAAACGGTATCCCCGAGCAATCGTCCGCTAATTACAGAATTAACCAGCGATGGGGCGCCTCGAATAAGAGTCGATTAATAGCGCAATCAGAAGGGGGACCGTTTTCTGATGACCGTGGCGAGAAAAATTCCAAGAACCACTAACCTTGGCAGTAAGGTGCACGAGTCTAACCAGCGCGCGTGTAAATCCGTCGACTGAATATTCCAGTTCCGCGAGACGCGATTAATCTCTTTCACCCCCTCTCCTCAGCCCTGGCTGGCGAACTTTACGGATAACAGAGATGGTTACAGGCAGCAGAGAATTCCGAGCATCGACCATTAAACGCATAATGCGCATATTGCACGCTGGTGACACGAGCCAGAAATTTCCGCGCTGCGGAGGCCTAAAACCGGAAGACGGACAGCGCAGGCTGTAATCCACGCTTGGGCAACATCCGCAGGGTGCGTACCCCAACCATAAAGCGTCGCAAGCTGTGCTCTGAGCAGCTACTCGAGGTATCGAAACGAGTTTCGTGGAAATTTTGTGAAAAATAGTGATCGTTTGGGGTGGAAATATTGTTTGGGGTGCGAGCTGATGAGGAGAAAGGGGTAGTTTTTTAACTGCGTTGATTGTATTGGGTTGGTAAGGAGGTATTTTCAATCTCTTATTTTTTATATACAAAAAATAAATATTTTTCATTTTGCAAAAAATTTGGGGAAGATATCGAAACGAGTTTCGTAGAAATTATGACATTTTGCAAAAAATTTGGGGAAGATATCGAAACAAGTTTCGTAGAAATTATGACATTTTGTGAAAAATAGTGGTCGTTTAGGGTGGAAATATTGTTTGGGGTGCGAGCTGATGAGGAGAAAAGGGTAGTTTTTTAGCTGCGTTGATTGTATTGGGTTGGTAAGGAGGTATTTTCAATCTCTTATTTTTTATATACAAAAAATAAATATTTTTCATTTTGCAAAAAATTTGGGGAAGATATCGGAACGAGTTTCGTAGAAATTATGACATTTTGTGAAAAATAGTGGATGTTTGGGGTGGAAATATTGTTTGGGGTGCGAGCTGATGAGGAGGAAGGGGTAGCTACCCCCTTTTTTAACAACGTTGATTGTAAGGAGGTATTTTCAATCTCTTATTATTTATATACAAAAGATAAATATTTTTCATTTTGCAAAAAATTTGGGGAAGATATCGGAACGAGTTTCGTAGAAATTATGACATTTTGTGAAAAATAGTGGTTGTTTGGGGTTCGAGCTGATGAGGAGAAAGGGGTAGTTTTTTAGCTGCGTTGATTGTATTGAGTTGGTAAGGAGATATTTTCAATCTCTTATTTTTTATATGGAAAGAATAAACATTAATCAATTGTATATTTTTCATTTTGCAAGAAATTTGTGGAAGGATAATCTTCCTTCCTGAAAGAAAGAGTATCTACCCTCTTTTTTATCTACGTTGATTGTATTGGGTTGGTAAGAAGATATTTTCAATATTTTATTTTTTATATACAAAGAATAAACAATCAATTGCATATTTTTCATTTTGCAAAAATTTGGTGAGAGTATCGAAACGAGTTTCGTGGAAATTATGAAATTTTGTGAAAAATAGTGGTTGTTTGGGGTAGAAATATTGTTTGAAGTGCGAGCTGATGAGAAAAAGGGGTAGCTACCCCTTTTTTTAATTACGTTCATTGTATTGGGTTGGTAAGAAGATATTTTCAATCTCTTATTTTTTATATACAAAGAATAAACAATCAATTGCATATTTTTCATTTTGCAAAAATTTGGGGAGAGTATCGAAACGAGTTTCGTAGAAATTATGACATTTTGTGAAAAATAGAGGTCGTTTGGAGTGGAAATATTGTTTGGAGTGCGACTTGATGAGAAAAAAGGGGTAGCTACCCCTTTTTTTAATTACGTTCATTTTATTGGGTCGATAAGAAGATATTTTCAATCTCTTATTTTTTATATACAAAGAATAAACATTAATTAGTTGTATATTTGACATTTTGCAAAAAATTTGTAGAGAAATGATCTGTTCCTGAAAGAAAGGGGTAGCTACCCTCTTTTTTAACTACGTTGGTACTATTGGGTTGGTAAGAAGTAATCTCGAGGAGGAGTTAAAAAGTAATAAAAATTTGAAAATAGTCTATATATATACACACACATATATATATATAAAGATTATTTTCTATTTTTCATTATTTTTTAACGCTTCCTCGAGATTTTATCCCACAAAAAAATATATTTTGATATTAACTCTGTAGAATATAAACACAAATTTAAAAGAAATGTTTATAGTACTTGTTAACAATCTAAATTTTAAAAAAAGTGATAGTTGAATTCTATTTAAAGAATTCCGTTATTAACAATCTAAATCTAAAAAAAAAGTGATAGTTCAATCCCATTTAAAGAATTCTATTCTATTTAAAGAAAGAGGTTGCTCACCCCTGAATGTTTATAGTACTTGTTAACAATTTAAATCTAAAAAAAAAGTGATAGTCGAATTCCATATAAAGAATTCTATTGTTAACAATCTAAATCTAAAAAAAAGTGATAGTTTAATTCTATTTAAAGAATTCCATTATTAACAACCTAAATCTAAAAAAAAGTGATAGTCCAATTCCATTAAAAGAATTCTATTCTATTTAAAGAAAGAGGTGCTCACCCTGAAGACCTTTCACAAATTTATTTGTACACAAATAATCAATCCCCTTGCACCATTTAAATAAAACAAAAATTCAAGGTTCCTGCAATCGTTTCAAAGGAAACGATTTATAACATTTTATGTGGAACACTCTGTATAATTGTCACGAACTTTGTGTCTCACTTAGGTCGTACACGAAGAACGATTGACGCCACTCGAGCAATTTCTGCGTCGCTTCGATACAACTGAAGATATTTAAAACAGTAATTTATGATCATTGTTCCATCACTCGTGCCAAAGTATGCTGCGTATAGCTGTTTTAACAACAATGTATAGTTGTTTTTCTACAGATTTTATTCCTTACTTTTATTTTGACACATATTCTGTGGCGGAAGACATCATCTGTGTCGTAGAATTAGAATTCATCACTAAATTCATCGCTAAACTAGAAACCACGTACCTTTTGAATAAAACCTTTCTTTATGAATTTTAAAACGCATTGTACTTGATTCCTTCGACTTTGTCCAACCCAGAATCCAGCAACGTAAAAAGTAAAGATTGTTCTGTATGTTCAAACAGAAAAATGAAAGGCTGAAGACGCCAAACTACTTATTTTTGTGACGCGTTTTATCGAAAACCAGAGCTTCGTATTGGAGAGACTGCTTTGCAAGATACCACACGATGGAAAATTATAAAATATAATTTTTACATAAAATTCAATTTATTCGCCTAGGTATTAAGGTGTCCCATAAGTTTCTTTCTTTTTAATGCGAAATCAATAGACTTTAAACGAGACTTTGTCACCAACGAAACGTAGTTTGAAAGAGCTGTGAGACGATTGAAATCGATGCAATAAAAGGACAATAGATAAGCCTGCATGTTTACAAACATAGCCTGCTCGAAGTCATACATAGCGTGGCACGGAAAAAACTTATGAGACACCCCAATATAAACAGTTGGAGGCCCTACTCGATTAGGTTCCTTTTACAGTTTATATACAGGATTCTATTTCTTAACACAAGATTCATTTTTGTCATTGCGTTGACAAGTTGAAATAATCCAACACGCTAAAACGCAGCTTTGACGAGGAACACTAAATGTCGGTTAACCCACTCCAAATAATGGTAATATTAAAATCCCTTGCGTATATTGCCAAAAACTGAATGACTGCAGTTATAGTTCGCAGCAATGGCTGAAATACGCCATCCAAGAGTGCCAGGCACTCGATATCGCAACTGGTCCCAGCAAATCCATAGTAACCATGAAGAACCCAGTACCTGGTGTCCCAATAAATCGCAAACAATGGTATTCTAGAAATGCTAAACGCAGTTTTGATGAGGAACACTAATAGTCGATCAACCGACTCCAAATAATGGTAATATTAAAATCTGTAGCAACTATAGAGAACCCAGTACCTGGTGTCCCAATAAATCGCAAACAATGGTATTCTAGAAACGCTAAATGTCGATCAACCGACTCCAAATGATGGTAATAGTAAAATTCCTTGCGTACATTGCCAAAAACTGGACCACTGTAGTCGTTATTCTCTTTATCAATGGCTGAAATATGCCACCCAAAAGTACCAAGCACTCGATATCGCAACTGGTCCCAACAAATCCATAGTAACCATGAAGAACTCAGTACCTGGCGTCCCAATAGATCACGGACAATGGTATTCGAGAAACCCTAAACGCAGCTCTGACGAGGAACGCTAAATGTCAATCAACCGACTCCAAATAATGGTAATATTGAAATCCCTTGCGTACATTGCCAAAAACTAGATGGCTACAGTCATTGTTCGCAACTGGTACCAGCAAATCCATAGCAACCATGAAGAACCCAGTACCTGGCGTCCCAATAAATCGCAGACAATGGTATTCTAGAAACACTAAATGTTGATTAACCGACTCCAAATGATGGTAATATTAAAATCCCTTGCGTACATTGCCGAAAACTAGATGGCTACAGTCATTGTTCGCAACTGGTCCCAGCAAATCCATAGCAACCATGAAGAACCCAGTACCTGGCGTCCCAGTAAATCGCGAACAATGATATTCGAAAAACCCTAAATGCAGCTCTGACGAGGAACGCTAAATGTCGATCAATAGTCTCCAAATGATGGTAATATTAAAATCCCTTACGTATATTGCCAAAAACTGAATAACTGCAGTTGTAGTTCTCAGCAATAGCTAAAATATGCCACCCAAAAGTACCAAACACTCGATATCGCAACTGGTCCCAGCAAATCCATAGCAACCATGAAGAACCCAGTACCTGTCGTCCCAATAAATCACAGACAATGCTATTCAAGAAACGCAAAACGCAGCCAAAATGTCGGTCACCCAGCTCGCGAATGATGGTAATCGTAAACCACGCGGACGGAAATAATGAAAAGGGAGGATGATCACGGCACGAGCCTGTTTCCTCGACGCTGAACCATCACGGTGGAATCACGGTGGCCATTTGAAAGACCGTATCGTTTCTGTCCGACCCGGTTAAACAGCCCCGAGGCGGCTGGCTATTTTTAAGCAAAATAAAACGCGCGGCGAGCGGCGCGTCCGAGGAGAATTAAAACGCTGAATCGCTTTCGACGTCGCCTCGCGCGCCCTCCTCTCTGTCCGCGCGCCACCAGAAAAAGTGTTTAACGAGGTTACGCGGTTCGACTCGGTTCGATAGCAGACCAGTTTCCGTCGCGAGATCGTCAAGTACGCGCGACCGTTCCTCGCGTAGAACCGTACTTGGCGAGGATATCAAAACTGGAATTTAAACTGGTGCCTCCCCCAGCCCCCTCCTCTTTGTCCCCCTTTTTATCGAGCTTAGCGAATCTTATTTGCTGCGAGGTGGGTACGGTGGAGAAGGTTTGTAGATTTCGAGTTGCTGGTGGAGAGGCATCGTTTTTGTTGAGTTTCTGGTGTAGAGTAATCATTTTGATTGAGTTGCTGATGAAGAGGAATTATTTTTATTAAGTTTCTGGCAAAGAGGAACTATTTTTATTGTTTCTGGCAAAGAGAAAATATTTTTATTAAATTTCTGGTGAAGAGTAATCATTTTGATTGAGTTTTTGGTGACGAGGAATTATTTTTATTAAGTTTTTGGTGTAGAGAAATTGTTTTATATTAATTAAGTAGTCGTTAAAATGTACAATAGATTATTAATTGTTGAGATAAACATCAGAATTTAAACTGGTGCCTCCCCCAGCCCCCTCCTCTTTGTCCCCCTTTTTATCGAGCTTAGCGAATCTTATTTGCTGCGAGGTGGGTACGGTGGAGAAGGTTTGTAGATTTCGAGTTGCTGGTGGAGAGGAATCGTTTTTGTTGAGTTTCTCGTGTAGAGGAACTATTTTTATTAAGTTTCTGGTGAAGAGTAATCATTTTGATTGAGTTTTTGATGTAGAGGAACTATTTTTATTAGTTTCTGGCAAAGAGTAATCATTTTGATTGAGTTTTTGGTGTAGAGGAATTATTTTTATTAAGTTTCTGGCGAAGAGGAATTATTTTGCTTGAGTTTCTTGCGATGAGGAATTATTTTTATTAAGTTTCTGATGAAGAGTAATCATTTTAGTTGAGTTTCTGGTGTAGAGGAACTATTTTTATTAAGTTTCTGGCGAAGAGGAATTATTTTGCTTGAGTTTCTTGCGATGAGGAATTATTTTTATTAAGTTTCTGATGAAGAGTAACCATTTTAGTTGAGTTTCTGGTGTAGAGGAACTATTTTTATTAGTTTCTGGCAAAGAGAAATCATTCTGATTGTGTTTCTGGCGACGAGGAATTATTTTTATTAAGTTTTTGGTGTAGAGAAATTGTTTTACATTAATTACGTGGTCGTTAAAATGTACAATAGATTATTAATTGTTGAGATAAACATCAGAATTTAAACTGGTGCCCCTTTGTCTCCCTTTTTATCGAGCTTAGCGAATCTTATTTGCTTCGAGGTGGATACAGAGGCGAAGGTTTGTAGTTTCTGAGTTTCTGGAGAAGAAGAATCATTTTGTTTGAGTTTCTGGCAAAGAGAAGTTATTTTTATTAAGTTTTTGGTGGAGAGGAATTATATTGATTAAGTTTTTGGCAAAAAAGAATCATTTTGATTGAGTTGCTGATAAAGAAGAATTATTTTTATTATGTTTCTGGTAAAGAGGAACTATTTTTATTGTTTCTGGCAAAGAGAAACTATTTTTATTAAATTTCTGGTGAAGAGGTTTTATTTTTATTAAGTTTCTGGCGAAGAAAAACTATTTTTATTAAGTTTCTGGCGACGAGAAATTATTTGGATTAAGTTTCAGGCCAAGAGGATTTATTAAGTTTCTGACGAAGAAGAATTATTTTTATTAAATCTCTGCTGAAGTAGAATTGTTTTAAATTAATTACGTGGTCGTTCAAGTAAACAGATTAATTGTTGAGATAATCGTCAGAATTTAAACTGTTCCTCTTCCTTTGTCCCCTTTTTATCAGAGCTTAGCGAATCTTATTTGCTTTGACACGGATACGGAGGCCAAGGCTTGTATTTTTTGAAATTTCTGCTGAAGAAGAATTATTTTTATTAAATTTCTGATGAAGAGGAATTATTTTATATTAATTACGTGGTCGTTCAAATGTACAATAGATTAATTGTTGAGATAAACGTTAATATACATTGCAGTTGTGCTCTCTTTCACAGATTGAAAATTAAAAGACAAAAAATTATTTTTAATTATTTGCTATTCAATTAATAACACATAGGTGAAGCTATTAGCACTACAGTGGCTCCATTAAGGATAGTTTGGCTTTAGATTACGGTTAATGCGATTGTTAAGGTATAGGGGAGTATAATTGAGGAGTATAATTGTTTTAAAAATTGTGATTACTATATTTACAATTAACATTTATTACAGATTTAATTGGAAATGTGGAGAAATAGGAATATTACTGGTGAATTAGACTGAAACGTTTATTCATCAAAAACTATGGATTGGACCACTTGTTCTATGACCAAATCTCAATTAATATTGATAATAAGATACAAACTCTTTAAGATTCATCACGCATCAAATAACTTATTCGTAATCCCTAAATGCCAACTTTTTTTACTTCCTGCATTCATTTATTCATCCTATCCTCTACCCTTTCTGTCCACAGATCATTGTACTAGAACTCCATCACCTTCAATTATATACAGTCAACCCTCTTATAACGCGATTAATTCTTATCGCGTTATACGGAAACCGCAATAGAAGAAACTCAGAAGCAAGTAAAATATAAGTTAGTTCAATTCGTTCTGCGTTATATGAAAATTGCATTTTGCAATTGCAAAATTTCATAAATACAAAAGACAAGATATAATTTAATATATAAAGATTGCTATTTTAGCAATAGTTTCCATTACTAAAATATTACTCAAAGATTGCTATTTTAGCAATAGTTTTTAATGCTAAAATATTTCTCAAGATTGTATAATAGAAGCTAGTGCTAAAATATTGCTAAAGTATTGCTATTTTAGCAATAGTTCCCATTACTAAAATATTACTCAAAGATTGCTATTTTAGCAATAGTTCCCATTACTAAAATATTACTCAAAGATTGCTATTTTAGCAATAGTTTTTAGTGCTAAAATATTTCTCAAGATTGTATAATAGAAGCTACTGCTAAAATATCGCTAAAATATGGCCCAAAGATTACTATTTTAGCAATAGTTTCCATTACTAAAATATTGCTCAAAGATTGCTATTTTAGCAATAGTTTCTGTTGCTAAAATATTGCTCAAAGGTTGTATAATAGATGCTACTGCTAAAATATTGCTATTTTAGTAATAGTTTCCGTTGCTGAAGTACTACTCATAGATTGCTATTTTACCACCAATTTCTGTTGCTAAAATATTTCTAAAATATTGCTACTCTAGCAATTGTTCATATCGCTAACGCCTAGGAAGGAACCAACTGCAAAGGGTTAACGAACTAACGAACCACTTTGACTCTATCCCCTACTCTTTCCCACCAAAACTGACTTCAATAAAAAAAAAAATGACTAAACCTAGTCTTGCGAAAGACTTGTCTCATATCCGCAACACCTCCACAGCGATTCGTTCGATCATCCTAACCGATCTTCCCGCGACATTCGTATTCCATCTCCACGACCTCTCCCCCCGTTATTGTCCCAGGAAACGCGTGTTCCTACGTAACAAACCACGAATTACACGTCCCAGAATCGCATACAATTAAACGAGCAAATAACAACGGACGAGGCAGCAATCGCGACGGATTTGTCAGGAAGTAAGAACAAAAGTGAGCGCGGTTGCGTCATTAGAGAAAATGTACAACCAGAGAGAACAATGGTCGCTGGGATGAGTCAGAGAAAGGAAAGGGACAAGAAGAAGGAGAAGAAGATGCGATTCGTCAAACGATCCGGCACGGATCGCGTCCGTTGTCAGGTGCGATTAGCCATCGACGAAAGTATTTTCGCGTGGATCATCTGGCCGCCATTGTTCGCGGTTCTACGCACGGAAATCGAGCGATCGGGAATTTAGAGTGGGTTGAACGCGGAAGTCGAGGAGCCTGGGTCCGATCGTGACGGAAATAAGAATAAAGGATTCACCTAACTTGGCAAAAAAGCCACGCTAGACACCGGAAGACAGGAACAATGGGCCGGAAGAAGCGAATGGGAGGCAGCTGAGCAGATTCGTGTGTCGGTGGATGTTTCTGTTTTCCTCTATTCTCTGTTCGATATGACTGGGGTTGGCTATTTATTGGTAGACCATCATAGTCGACCATGGGGGTTCTCAATCTCTTTTTGTGGTGCAGACGAGTTTGGGATGGTGGAAAATAGGGGCGGATACTTAAATCGGATGGCAAGAATTGTACGAGTGATACTGGACTGCTAATACTACGAAGTGTTGTGTGAGCAACCCTCTGATAATATTGAAAATGTAATATGAACTTCTTAAGATTTAGTCTAGCACAAATAGCTTAAACCTTTGTACTTGGTTGCATTCTGGATGTTAGTAATAGGAACTATTGCTAAAATAGCAATGTTTTAGCAGTAGCTTCTATTATACTATCTTGGAGCAATATTTTAGCGATATTTTAGCAGTAGCTTCTATTATGAAATCTTTGAGCAATATTTTAGCAATGTTTCAGCAGTAGCTTCTATTATACAATCTTTGAGCAATATTTTAGCAATATTTTGGCAACAGCTTCTATTATGCAATCTTTGAGCAATATTTTAGCAATGGAAACTATTGCTAAAATACCAAATTTTTGGCAATATTTTAGCAACAAACACTATTGCTAAAAATAGCAATACTTTAGTAACAGAAACTTGCCAGAAATAGTAATATTTTATCAATATTTTAGCAATAGAAGCTATTGCTAAAAATAGCAATATTTTAGCAATATTTTAGCAATAGTTTAACAATATTTTAGCAGTGGCTTCTATTATATAATCTTGAGCAATGTTTTAGCAACCGAAATTATTGCTAAAACAGCAAACTTTGAGCAATATTTTAGCAACTGAAACTATTGCTAAAATAGGAATCGTTAAGCAATGTCTTCGCAGCTCAAACTTGCTAGAAATAGCAATATTTTAGTACGAGAAACTATTGCTAAAATAGCAATATTTTAGTGATATTTTATCCACAGTTTCTACTTCTAACGTCCACCAGCAATAGAAAATATCCATTTCAATAGAAACTCTCAGGGAAACATGCATTTCTCAAAAAGTTGCGATGGAACAAGTTTAACCTTCGTCATCACTAATCAATGCTGATGTCCCCTCAAAGTAGATATTCAAGTGTAAAGGGTTAAGGATTTATGATATAAAGTTTTATTCAGTTTCACTTATAGTTTAATCAAAACTTCAAATGTTAAATTAAAGTTTATTAATTCAAAACAAATCTACCTACTCCCATACTTTAAATTTAAAAAATTTGCCTGTCGAAACAAATCTCAATCATTATTCTATTGATATTTGGCTTTGTCGACTAATAAGTTTGTCAATCACGGGCCTAGACGAAACTCGTAACGCGAGCGTGTCGAACCGAATTTAAGGCTTCTCGACTAGTGACAAGAAATACGAGTCGCAGATAGCTAAGCCAATAAACCACAAGAACCAACACCCAATACACGTTTTGTCTGTTTCTCCAGACCTGTCACGGTCTTCGATCAATCTTCAACGCGACTTGGATCGCGATTGGTTAGCATACCTTACGAAAAGCTGCGTGTTCAATGCGCACGAATAGATAGATTGTCTATTTTGCTCTTCAAGCGGTTTTTTAGTTACGCTTGAATATTTAGGTGTAGGTATAATAATACGCACAGGTAATCGTTGTTTGTTAATTTTAATATGTGTGATTGGAACGTCTGACTGTATGACAAATGAATGTATGAAAAATTTCAAAACACCCTTAAGGCCATAATCCCTGTATTCAGAAAAATTCAAGTAATAAAGAAAAAGGTAGATATTGGGAAATGGGTTTTAAATAAACTGCTTCAAAGTCATTAGCTATCGAGTTATGGCATTAAAGGTGCGAATTCTTACAAATTCCAAGACACTCTTAAGGTCCTAATTCCTGTATTCAAAAAAACTAGTTGTGAACTATACTGTTGTGAATGTGTTTAAAGAATGTGTAAGCCTGAAGACTCAGAGTGAACTGTCTGATTAGAATTCTGCTGTTCTGTGTGATTCCTATCAAATATAAATCATCTGATGGGAGTGGCTTATTCAGACAAGACAAACGGATTCGTTGATTGCAATGTCACGAATTTTGGTGAGGGAAGCGGACGTTAAAACTGATTGGTTGCATAGAATTGTTAGAGAAATGGATAAAAATGAGAAAAAAATGTAATAATCGATGGAAAACAAAATGTCACTAGCAGGTACCAAGTGCACCCTTCCGCGTGTCTTAAGCCTCGAGCAAAAGCTACTGCTAAAACAATATTGTAGCAATTGTTTCTATTACTAACGTCTCTCAGCAATAGAAAATTTCCACTTCAATAGAAAACTTGGGAGAAACATGCATTTCTCAAGAAGCTGCAGTGAAATAAGTTTAACATCTTCCATCACTAATCAATGCTAATGCAAAGGGTTAATGTTGCTACTTTGGCAATAGTTTCCACATTAATATTTCTACTTTAGCTATAGTTTCTGTATTAAGATTGCTACTTTAGCAATAGTTTCCACATTAATACTGGTACTTTAGCTATAGTTTCTATATTAATATTGCTGCTTTAGCAATAGAAACTATTACTAACATACTGCTAATTTAGACATAGTTTCTATTGCTAAAATATTGCTAATTTAGCAATGGTTTCTAATGCAAAAATATTGCTAAAATATTGCTAATTTAGAAATAGTTTCTATTGCTAACATATTGCTAATTTAGAAATAATTTCTATTGCTAAAATATTGCTAATTTAGAAATAATTTCTATTGCTAAAATATTGCTAAAATAATGTTATTTTAGCATTAGTTTCTATTTCTAAAATATTGCTTATTTGGCAGTAGCTTCTATTGTTAAAATATTGCTCAAAGATTGCTATTTTTAGGAATAGCTTCTCTTGCTAAAATATTGCTCAAAGGTTGCTATTTTAGCAATGGTTTCTGTTGCTAAAATATTGTTCAAGGGTTGTATAATAGAAACTACTGTTAAAATAGTGCTCAAAGATTGCTACTTTAGCAATAGTTTCTGTTGCTAAAATATTGCTTATTTGGCAATAGCTTCTATTGCTAAAATATTGCTAATTTAGAAATAGTTTCTATTGCTAAAATATTGCTAATTTAGAAATAGTTTCTATTTCTAAAATATTGCTACTTTAGCAATAGTTTCCATATAGATTTGTTAAAAAGTGCCCCCTTTCGCGTATCTTAACCCTCCACCGTAACAGTTAATAACTTTATCACGCACCTTGACCTTTCTTTAAAACATCCAGAATAAAAATGAAATTAACTGAAAACTGCTTTGCGTCGAAAGTAAAATGGTCACAGAAAGTATATAATAATCGATGCTGTTACGGGTCAGATTAGAATTTCTTCAAATATTAAATACTATTTACAAATTTGAAACTCTAATCTATTTTATTATTATATTATATCTATTGAGATTGTACGCTGAAATATCGATGGACATGTTGTTACTCGGATATAACACTGCGTTTCTAACGAATTTTACTATCCTGGCCATAATTCACAATCACAATGCATCGATGATTATAAAGCCAAGCGTGTCTGCAATTAATTTTTAGTATTATTGCTGATATAATGGCTGAATTACTGGTGGTCGCGTTTGTTCTCTGGCAGGACGTAAAATAGAGTACGTAACGATTAGTGAAATTTATGACTGACGTCATGACTGTTTCCAAGCATTTAATGCAGTAACGCAATTGACCTACATTTTGCGTTTTTAAATAAGGTTGCATTTAACGAACGTGAAATATAAAAATTTCTACGCAAACACTGTGACTGTCGAGAGTATTATATATCGTTAAGAATTTATTTTCTTGGGCAATGTGATGAGTTAAAATTTCTTCGTCCTCTAGTAATTAGCTTAATCTATTATTAGACTGTTACTACTACTATTATTAGAGTTGCATCGAGCTGAAACCTGTTTATACTATAATAAGCAGCTTGAAACTCGTTTTGAATTGAATCGAAGCACCCAATTAGCATGCATTATGAACCTGTTCTATCAGAGAAAGTTATTGTTAACAAATATCTTATAACATGAATAATATTTTTTTGATTGCTTTACACGATAACACAGGTCTGACGCTTCTATCTTCAGTATTTTTTGCACAGTGCACAATGCGACGCGAAAAAGTAAAAAAATTCATTTTCTTCTTTATCCTGAATTAACAGCCACAAACAATTTATTGTTAACAAAGATCGTATTGCATGAATAATATTTTTTTAATTGCTTTAGACGATAACACAGGTCTGACGCTTCTATCTTCAGTATTTTTTGCACAGTGCACAATGCGACGCAAAAAAGTAAAAAAATTCAGTTTCTTCTTTATCCTAAATTAACAGCTACAAACAATTTATTGTTAACAAAGATCGTATTGCATGAATAATATTTTTTTAATTGCTTTACACGATAACACAGGTTTGTCTGTTCTATCTTCAGCATTTTTTGCACAGTGCACAATGCAACGTGGAAAAATAAAAAAATTCATTTTTTTCTTTATACTGAATTAACGACTAGAAAACAAAATTGTACACAACTTGCTTGTAGCCAAAGTTAACCCTTTGCTACTCGAATCGTCTCTCTGAAGGGGACATCAGCATTGATTAATGATTGCGGAGGATAAACTTATTGCAGTGCAGCTTTTTGAGAAATGCATGTTTCTTTAGGTTTTGTATTGAAATGGAAATTTTTTATTTCTGGGAGATGTTAACAATGGAAACTATGGCTAAAATATTGCTTAAAGATTGCTATTCTAGCAATAATTTTCATTGTTAATGTTTGCAAAGGGTTAAACTTATTCCACTGCAACTTTTTGAGGAGTGCATGTTTCCCTGATGTTTTCTATTGAAATGGAAATTTTCTATTGCTGGGAGACGTTAGCAGTAGAAACTATGGCTAAAATATTGCTAAAACATTGCTATCGTCAGGAAAGGAGCCCAGTGCAAAGGGTTAATTTTATTCCATTGCAACTTTTTGAGACACGCATGTTTTCCTGAAGTTTTTTATTGAAATGGAAATTTTCTATTACTGAGAGTCGTTAGAAGTAGAAACTATGGTTAAAATATTGCTTAAAGATTGCTATCTTAGCAATACTATCTATTATTAACGTCTGGGAAGGGGCTGAATGCAAAGGGTTAAACTTATTCCACCGCAACTTTTTGAAAAATGCATGTTTGACTCAAATTTTCTATTGAAATGGAAATTTTCTGTTGCTGATAAGTGATAACGTCTAGGAAGGTTTCGAGTGTACAAGGGTTAACTTTTAACCCTTAAATGTGACTGATATCAAATGTCAAAAGAAAAAATTATAGCTGATAGAAGTTTTTTAAAACAATCACTAAGTAAGATCATTATTACCCCTTTGCACTCAGCTCCTTTGAGGGGATTAGCAACAGAAACTATTGTTAAGATAGTAATATTTTAGCAGTGGCTTCTATTATACAACCTTTAAGCAATATTCTAGCAATAGAAACTATTGCTAAAATAGCAATCTTTGAGCAATATTTTAGTGATGGAAACTTTTGCTAAAATAGCAATCTTTGAGCAATATTTTAGTAATGGAAACTATTGCTAAAATAGCAATCTTTGGGCAATATTTAGCGATATTTTCAGCAGTAGCTTCTATTATACAAACTTTGAGCAATATTTTAGCAACAGATACTTTTGCTAAAATAGCAATTTTTTAGCAATATTTTAGTAATGAAAACTATTGCTAAAATAGCAATCTTTGGGCAATATTTAGCGATATTTTCAGCAGTAGCTTCTATTATACAAACTTTGAGCAATATTTTAGCAACAGATACTTTTGCTAAAATAGCAATTTTTTAGCAATATTTTAGTAATGAAAACTATTGCTAAAATAGCAATCTTTAGGCAATATTTAGCGATATTTTCAGCAGTAGCTTCTATTATACAATCTTTGAGCAATATTTTAGCAACAGAAATTATTACTAAAATAGCAATCTTTGAGCAATATTTTAGCAATAGCTTCTATTATACAACCTTTAGCAACAGAAACTATTGTTAAAATAGCAATCTTAGATTAATATTTTAGTAATGGAAACTATTGCTAAAATAGCAATACTTCAGCCATATTTCAGCAATATTTTAGCAATGTTTTAGTAATATTTTAGCAATATTTTAGCAAATACTTTAGTAATACTTTAGCAATATTTTAGGAATAGAAACTATTATTATTTTAAAAATCTTTGAGTAATATTTTAACAATAGTTTCTGTTGCTAGCAATAGAAAATTTCCATTTCAATAGAAAAACCTTAGAGAAACATGCATTTCTCAAACATCTGCGGTGGAACGAGTTTAACTTCCTTAATCACTAATCAATCCTGATGTCCCCTCAGAGGAAACATCCCAGTGCAAAGCGTTAAATATAATACCAAGTTTTATTCACTTCCACCTACATTTTAAATAACATTTAAACTTCAATTAAACAGTCTACTAAATTTAAAAAAGTGCATCTACCTATACAGTTTAAGTTCAAAAAAAATGTCTCTCAGAATAAATCTCAATCAAATTGTACTGTTGATATTTAGCTCTATCTACTAACAAGTTTACTACTAACAAATCACTGCTGTATCATTCACTTCACGAACATTTAAACCCTCAAATCCACGAAAGCCTCAAACAGATTAAAAGTATTCCACGGTTCAGTAATATTCGAATGGAGTCCAGTAACGAAGGAGATAGCGAATTTCCAAGAAAACCAAAAAAGAACGAAGGGACAAGGCGAGGGCCAGCAACGAGTTTCGCGTCGCGACGGGGAGGAACACTTTGTTCCTCGCGAAGACGAAAAAAATGAAAGGACGCGGAGAACCCGTGTTCAAAAATGTTTTCGCTGGCAGGTGCGGCCGACTGGTCCAGAAAAAAATGAGATAAAAGCGGACTGGGATGCAAGACGATGCAGATGCACCAGCACACCAGATGCAGTTCACGGATATCGCCGATATCTCGGCTACCACTTCGTTTTAACACTAGAACTGCCACGCCACTCGATGTGACTGGTTTTACGATTTCATTCGAAGATTCCTGCTTCGTGTTAGATTTTTTTTTAGGCAACTATGCGACGACTTTGCAGGTGCAACTAAGGTGTAGTATAATGGATTTTATTTATTTATTTTTTTTGTTTAAGTAAAATTCAAGGTTTTTGTAGTTGTTGACTCTATAGAATATTAAGATTTTTTCAGGGACAACTAAAGTGTAATATAATGAACTTTATTTATTTATTTTTTTTTTAAATAAAAATTCAAGGTTTCTGCTGTCGTTGACTCTATAGAATATAGAGCAGATTTTAACAACTCTAGAGAATATTAAGATTTTTGCAAGGAGAACTAAGGTGTAATATAATGAATTTTATTTATATTTTTTTTTAGTAAAATTCAAGGTTTTTGCAGCCGTTGGTTCTATAGAATATTAAAGCTTTTGCAGGGACAACTAAAGTGTAACATAATGAATTTTATTTTTTTTTTTAAATAAAAATTCAAGGTTTCTGCTGTCGTTGACTCTATAGAATATAGAGCAGATGTTAACTGTATAGAATATTAAGATTTTTGCAAGAAGAACAGGTGTAATATAATGAATTTTATTTATATTTTTTTCTAGTAAAATTCAAGGTTTTTGCAGTCGTTAGTTCTATAGAATATTAAGACTTTTGCAGGGACAACTAAGAGGTAATATAATGAATTTTATTTTTTCTTTTTTTTAGAGTAACATTCAAGGTTTTTGCAGTCATTGGTTCTATAGAATGTTAAGACCTTTACAGGGACAACTAAAGTGTAATATAATTATAATAATTCTATTTTTTTCTTTTTTAAACAAAAATTCAAGGTTTTTGCTGTCGTTGACTCTATAGAATATAGAGCAGATGTTAACTCCATAGAATATTAATATTTTTGCAAGGAGAACTAAGGTGTAGTATAATGAATTTTATTTTTTTTCTTAACTAAAATTCAAAGTTTCTGCAGCCGTTGGTTCTTATGTACTGAATTTTATTTCCTTTTTTTTTAAGTAAAATTCAAGATTTTTGCAGTCGTTGAATCTATAGAATATGGAGCAAATGTTAACTTTATAGAATATTAAGATTTTTGCAGGGGTAAGTAAAGTGTAATACAATGAATTTTGTTTTTTTTTATTATGTTATTGACTCTATAGAATATTAAGACTTTTGTAAGAACAACTAAGGTGTAATATAATGAATTTTATTTTTCTTTTTTTTTGAGTAACATTCAAGATTTTTGCAGTTGTTGACTCTATAGAATATAGAGCAGATGTTAACTTTATAGAATATTAAGACTTTTGCAGGGACAACTAAAGTGTAATATAATGAATTCTATTATTTTCTTTTTTAAACAAAAATTCAAGGTTTCTGTAGTGGTTAACTCTATAAAATATAGAACAGATGTTAAGTCTATAGAATATAAATACAAGTTTAAACACAATGTTTCTAATATTTGATAACAATCTAAATAAAAAAAGTGATAGTTCAATTCTATTCTACTTAAAGAAAGAGGTGCTCACCCTTGAAGACCTTTCGTAAATTTATTTATATCACAAATGGTCAATCCCCTTGCACCATTTAAATAAAACAAAAATTCAAGGTTTCTGCAGTCGTTTCAAAGAAAACGATTTATAGCATTTTATCTGGAACACTGTGTATAATTGTCACGAACTTTATCTCACTTAGGTCGTACACGAAGAACGATTGGCCACTCTTAGCCACGATTGGCCAATATTGGCGCCACTCTGAGCAATTTCTGCGTCGCTTCGATACAACTAAAGATATTTAAAACAGTATTTCAGCCAACACAATTTACGATAAAAGAGATTTTAGCAGACTTTCGATGTTAATCGAATTGTTACGCACAGTGTTACCATGGATGAACCATATAGTGAAATAATAGAGTGGATGATTTATTCGACTAATTCGACGAGCAGAATGTTAACGTAAGAATGGAAGTTTTCAGCTGTGCACAGTGTATTAGCGCAATATGTAATTTATAAATTTGTAAGTGAGTAACGAGTGAGACGTGGGTGTAAAATATTAGTTAAAAATAGTGCAAATTGACAATTATCGTCTGGTGGTGAACAAAAGTGACCGCGAAGAGACGTTAATGTTTGCTATGATTAATTAAACAAATATCTTGAGGCAAACATAACGATCCAACGTTCGTAACTTTTTCGTTAAGATTTTATAAATTCAATCCTTTGCACTCGTATTGTGTGAATAGATGAGCTAATCATAGGTCCAATTTTGAACAAAATCGCCCCATTTTTAGATAGCTTGTCCCGTTGTATCCAAGCACAGTTTTGGAATCACAAAGTGCCACGTTTTTAGAATTTTAGAAAGAGAGGAACTCACAATGTAACAATTTTAAAAAAGGTGTTAAAAATTTAAAAATCATAAGGCAACAGCGTCTACTAGCGCAATGATGATGGCATGTCAATACGTCTCACACATTGCAAGTCGACTAAAAGCCTGCTAGGTCGCTTGTTCTTGGATTGTGAGTAAACATGCTCAAGTTTGACGTACAAGGCAGATCGCGTATCGTTGGGTGTATAGAATATAGAGTTAGAATATAGAATATAGAGTTAACCCTTTCCATTTGGCTCCTTTTTGGGCGTTGGCAAAAGAAACTATTGCTATTTTAGCAATATTTTAGCAGTAGCTTCTATTATACAATCTTTAAGCACTATTTTAGCAATAGGAACTATTGTTAAAATAGCAAACTTTAGTAAAAGAAATTATTGCTAAAATAACAATACTTTGGCAATATTTTAGCAATAGAAACTATAGCTAAAATAGCAATACTTTAGTAACATTTTAGCAATAGTATCTATTGCTAAAAATAGCAACATTTTAGCAATATTTTAGCAGTAGCTTCTATTATACAATCTTTGATCAATGTTTTAGCAACAGAAATTATTACTAAAATAGCAATCTTTGACTAATATTTTAGCAACAGATACTTTTTCTAAAATAGCAATCTTTGAGCAATATTTTAGTAATAGAAATTATTCCTAACATAGCAATCTTTGGGCGATATTTTAGCACTAGCTACTATTATACAATCTTTGATCAATATTTTAGCAACAGAAATTATTACTAAAATAGCAAACTTTGAGCAATATTTTAGTAATAGAAACTATTGCTAAAAATAACAATCTTTGAGCAATGTTTTAGCAGTATCTTCTATTATATAATCTTCAAGCAATATTTTAGCAAAAGAAACTATTACTAAAATAGCAATCTTTGAGCAATACTTTAGTAACAGAAACTATTGGTAAAATAGCAATCTTTAAGCAATCTTTGAGCAATATTTTAATAACAGAAATTATTACTAAAATAGCAATTCTGTAGCAATACTTTAGCAATAGAAACTACTGCTAAAATAGCAATATTTTAGTAATATTTTAGCAATATTTTAACAATATTTTAGCAATAGAAACTATAGCTAAAATAGCAAACTTTGGGCAATATTTTAACAATAGTTTCCATTACTAACGTCTCTCAGCAATAGAAAAATTCCATTTCAATAAAAAACTTCAGGAAAACATGTGTT
Source organism: Xylocopa violacea (assembly GCA_963969225.1). Taxonomy (NCBI): domain Eukaryota; kingdom Metazoa; phylum Arthropoda; class Insecta; order Hymenoptera; family Apidae; genus Xylocopa; species Xylocopa violacea. Next base: position 17,059,163 of record CAXAJV010000015.1, read on the forward strand.
TGTCAAAAAGTTGCAGTGGAATAAGTTTAACTGTTTGCACTGGGCTCCTTTCCTGACGATAGCAGTGTTTTAGCAATATTTTAGCCATAGTTTCTACTGCTAACGTCTCCCAGCAATAGAAAATTTCCATTTCAATAGAAAATTTCAGGAAAATATGCACTTCTCAAAAAGTTGCAGTGGAATAAGTTTAACCCTTTGCAAACATTAACAATGAAAATTATTGCTAGAATAGCAATCTTTAAGCAATATTTTAGCAATAGTTTCTATTGCTAACATCTCCCAGAAATAAAAAATTTCCCTTTCAATACAAAACCTAAAGAAACATGCATTTCTCAAAAAGCTGCACTGCAATAAGTTTATCCTCCTTAATCACTAATCAACACTGATGTCCCTCAGATGTCCCTTCGACTGCAAAAGGTTAACTCCAAATAGAAACAATTTTCTTCTCCAAACCAACCACCAAATTCATCAACCAACCACGTGAAACAAAAAACCAAAAACCAATGAACAATTCTCGCCATCCTGGGACTAAAATTCTCATCGATCGAATCCCAAAAATGGCCAGAGATTCTTCTTCGAAATTCCACGCTCCACCCTTCGCCCTCCAATTTGTATTCATCGAACCCTCTGACAGACAGCGCGTTTCACACACGGAAACAGTGATCCCCAATTACGAGCACCGTCGTTAACGAACGTTCAATGTGATTACAAGGCTGGCGCTGGGAAAAGCTCGCCAACGGGTTCAATGTAACATTAACGAGGCTCGTGTCGGTTCTCCTTTTCTTTCAGCGCTGGGGACGTTTACATGGGTAAACAGCGGCGATTAAAAAAGTAAAAGGGGGTGGCGCAGAGTGGGGTTGAAAGAGGCGCGCACCACCCGTTGGCGAACCGCCACTAATTTTCAGTCGACGCTGTGTTACGCGTGCTTCTTCTTCTTCTTCCGTGTGCTTTCCTTCCAGGCTCAGTGTCTCTTTCTCTGCTAGCAACCCTCGAGCGAACGCTGTCTACGAGGGAAACGCGATAGACTCGCGAAGGCTATTGAGATACACTTCCGGATTCCTGTTTCGCAATCGTGGATTTTGCCTTTGTCGGCTGTCGTGCGGTGTATTTGGGAAATGGTAATGGCTTTGAGAGGTGTTTTAGAGCAACAGAATGTTGCGTTTCTGTTTATGTTGAATCTTCTTTTTCTGGGTTTTATTTTCTTTTTTATTTTTGACATTTTTTGATACTCTTGCTGTCTTAATATTTTTTGTTGTTATTATTATTATTGTTATCTTTGTTTTGTGCGGTGTTTGGGTAATGAAAAAAGCTTAGAGAGGTGTTTTAGAGCAACAGAATGTTGCGTTTCTGTTTATGTTGAATCTTCTTTTTCTGGGTTTTATTTTCTTTTTTATTTTTGACATTTTTTGATACTCTTGCTGTCTTAATATTTTTTGTTGTTATTATTATTATTGTTATCTTTGTTTTGTGCGGTGTTTGGGTAATGAAAAAAGCTTAGAGAGGTGTTTTAGAGCAACAAAATGTTGCGTTTCTGTTTATGTTGAATCTTCTTTTTCTATGTTTTATTGTCTTTTTTATTTTTGACATTTTTTTATACTCTTGCTGTCTTGATATTTTCTTTTTATGCGATGTTTGGGACACGAGAGGGGCTTGGAGAGGTGTTTTAGAGCAACAGGACGTTGTGTTTCTGTTTATGTTGAATCTTCTTTTTCTGGGTTTTATTTTCTTTTTTATTTTTGACAATTTTTTGGTGCTCTTGCTGTCTTAATATTTTTTTTGTGTGATGTTCGGGACACGAGAGAGGCTTGGAGAGGTGTTTTAGAGCAACAGGACATTGCGTTTCTGTATTTTTCTATGTTTTACTGTTTTTTTTATTTGATCTTTTTTGGTACTCTTGCTGTCTTAATAGTTTTTTTTTTTGTACGGTGTTTGGGAAATAAGGAAGGCTTGAAGAAGTGTTTTAGAACAATAGGACGTTGCGTTTCTGTTGCTTGAATTTTTTTTTTTCTGTGTTTTATTGAATTTTTTATTTTTGGCACTTTTTTGGTGCTCTTGCTGTCTTAATATTTTTTTTGTGCGATGTTTGGGAAATAAAAGAGACTTGGAGAGGTGTTTTAAAGCAACAGAATGTTGCGTTTCTGTTTCTATTGAATCTTCTTTTTCTGTTTTATTGTCTTTTTTATTTTTAGCACTCTTTTGGTGCTCTTGCTGTCTTAATATTTATTTTATGCGATGTTTGGGAAATAAAAGAGACTTGGAGAGGTGTTTTAAAGCAACAGAATGTTTCGTTTCTGTTTATGTTGAATCTTCTTTTTCTATGTTTTATTGTCTTTTTTATTTTTTACATTTTTTTTATACTCTTGCTGTCTTGATATTTCCTTTTTATGCGGTGTTTGGGAAATAAAAGAGATTTGGAGAGGTGTTTTAGAGCAGCAGGACGTTGCGTTTCTGTTTCTGTTTTGTTGAATCTTCCTTTTCTGTGTTTTATTGTCTTTTTTATTTTTGACAATTTTTTTGGTGCTCTTGCTGTCTTAATATTTTTTTTGTGTGATGTTTGGGACACGAGAGAGGCTTGGAGAGGTGTTTTAGAGCAATAGAACATTGCGTTTCTGTTTCTGTTTTGTTGAACCTTCTTTTTCTGTGTTTTACTGTTTTTTTGATGTTTTTGCTGTCTTAATATCTTTTTCATTGTTATTATTGTTGTTCTGTGTGATGTTTGAGAAATAAAAGAGACTTGGAGAGGTGTTTTAGAGCAGCAGGACATTGCTTTTCTGCTTCTGTTTCTGTTGAATCTTCTTTTTCCGTGTTTTATTGTTCTTTTATTTTTGACATTTCTTTGATGCACTTGCTGTCTTAATATATTTTTTTTATTGTTGTTATTGTTGTTGTGTGCGATGTTTGGGAAATGAAAGAGACTTGGAGAGGTGTTTTAGAGCAACAGAATGTTGCGTTTCTGTTTCTGTTCCTTGAATCCTCTTTTTCTGTGTTTTATTGTCTTTTTTATTTCAAAAATTTTTTGGTACTCTCTCTGCTGTCTTAATATTTTTTTATTGTTATTGCTATTGTTGTTATTGTTGTTTTGTGTGATGTTTGAGAAAGGAGAGAGGCTTGGACAGGTATTTCAGAGCAACAGGACGTTGCGTTTCTGTTTCTGTTTATGTTGAATCTTCTTTTTTTGTGTTTTATTGTCTTTTTTATTCTTGACATTTCTTTGGTGCTTTTGCTGTCTTAATATTTTTTTATTGTTATTATTATTGTTGTTTTGTGCGATATTTGGGAAATGAAAAAAGCTTGGAGAGGCGTTTTAGAGCAACAGAACGTTGCGTTTCTGTTTCTGCTTCTATTGAATCTTCCTCTTCTGTATTTTATTGTCTTTTTTATTTTTAACATTTTTCGATACTCTTGCTGTCTTAATATTTTATTTATATACCCCACACATTGCAATTATCATTACTTCCGTTATAATTGTTACCACGCTTGATCACGATTGTTATTTGTTATCGTCGTAACAGTTATTAAAAATTCAGCGCCAAACTGTGCGTTGCTGGATCTTTCCACGCTTACCACGCCTCGAAACAAACGACGACTCACGCAGACAGCAACGGAGAGAGGCTGCACGATGACCCAGAACGCCAGATTTCTCTGGCCGCGTGTGCCCCCTCTCGCCTCCGCTGGTTTAAATTTGATTTACCTACTTTTGCACGTGCATGCTAAGCGTACCTTGCGCCTTCTTGGCCCCCCTCAGCGCATTCGAGGTCGCATAAATTAAAGCACGCGGCACGTCGACCCTTTGAATATTTATAGAGAACACCAGCCCCCGTGTAGAATGTTGCATAACGATGAATAACGATCATTTTTCTAGCAGACGCCAAGGAGGATCAAACGGGGGCGCGTGTTTCAACGCGCGAGAACCGCGAGAATATCGAGAATACGTCCTCTGTCGTTCACGTGCGATGCTCAACGCTAGGTTCGCCAAAGGGGCCATTTTGACTCCTCGAAAAGAAAACTTTTCGGTAAATTTTAAGCGAAAATATGAAAAATAAGAGAAATAATAATTAAAATTAATTGTTATAATTGTGTAATTTTATTGAGGTTTGTTTTTTCTAGTTTAACTTCATAATGGATGGGTCAATTTATATTTTTTCTAATTAGATATCGAAAATTATAAACTTCACGTTGAAATATTGAAAATAAAAAATAATAATGATAAAAATATATTAGGACTGATGTAATTTTATTGAGGTTCGTTTTTTTTACCTTAAGTTCATAATGGATGGGTCAATTTATATTTTTTTAAATTAAATATCGAAAATTTTGATCCCTCTGAGAAAACTTTTCGTTAAACTCTGTGTTATTGTTATTTTAACAATAGTTTTTGCTGTTAAAATATTGCTTAAATAACAATATTTTAGCAATATTTTAGCAATATTTTAACAGTGGCTTCTATTATACAATCTTGAACAATATTTTAGCACCAGAAATGATTGCTAAAATAGCAATCTTTGAGCAATATTTTAGTAATGGAACCTATTGCTAAAATAGCAATACTTTAGCAATATTTTAGTACTAGCTTCTATTATACAATCTTGAAAATATTTTAGCAACAGAAACTATTACTAAAATATCAATATTATAGCAATATTTTAGTACCAGAAACTATTGCTACAATAGCAATATTATAGCAATATTTTAGCAACAGAAACTATTGCTATTTTAGCAATGTTTTAGCAATATTTTAGTACCAGAAACTATAGCTAAAATATCGATATTTTAGCAAGTGAAACTATTGCTAAAATAGCAATACTCTAGCAATATTTTAGCAATAGGAACTGTTGCTATTTTAGCAATCTTTGAGCAATATTTTAGCAACAAAAACTATTGCTAAAATAGCAATACTCTAACAATATTTTAGCAATAGGAGCTGTTGCTATTTTAGCAATATTTTAGCAATATTATAGCAATAGAAACTATAGCTAAAATAGCAGTACTCTAGTAATATTTTAGCAATCTTTGAGCAATAGGAGCTGTTGCTATTTTAGCAATATTTTAGCAATATTATAGCAATAGAAACTATAGCTAAAATAGCAGTACTCTAGTAATATTTTAGCAATCTTTGAGCAATAATTTAGCATTAGCTTCCATTGCTAAAATAGCAATATTCTAGCAATATTTTAGCAATAGGAACTATTGCTATTTTAGCAATGTTTTAGCAATATTTTAGTATCAGAAACTATAGCTAAAATATCAATATTTTAGCAACAGAGACTATTGCTAGATTAGTAATAGTTTAGCAACAGAAGTTACTGCTAGAGTAGCAATATTTTAGCAACATTTTAGCAATAGTTTTTGTTGCTAACGTCTTCCAACAATAGAAAATTTCCATTTTAATAGAAAACCTCACAGAAACCTGGATTTCTCAAAAAGCTGGGGTGAAATAAGTTTAACCTCCTTCATCACTAATCAATGCTGATGTCTCCTCAGAGGGGACATCCGAGTGCAAACTATTGATATTTGTACTTGATATTTAACGAAAATCTGACAGTGTCCATTTTGAATTATTAGATGTCTCTTGTGAAACATCATTGCCACTTCCGGATTCGCTGTCCATTACTCTAATTTTCCGATTTCTTGCGCCTAATACTATATCACTATCTCCATCACTGTTTTCATTTCCTCTCTCATTAATTTCTCCATTAATCCAATCGATCTCATTTTCCAACAGTTCAAAATCAAATTCATCTTCGCTCGAGCTAATTTCGCTTCTAAAATCCATTTCTGTAGGCCTTCGAAACTTAAAATCGGTCGATGGAGAACTCCAGTTGCTGTATGAAACATTGTGGCCACTGAAAGTCGTCTCTCGAGCACAAAGGGTTAAATACTGAATCCAAAAAAGAATCAGACAGTTTTTACATATTCAGAATTACATATTCGCCACCTCTCGCTAATCCACGTAGCTTGCGAACAAACCTCTTTGGAAATAGAAAAAGCGTTTTACTCGATTCCTTCGACTCTGTTTTACCCAAAATCCAACAGAAGTTTGAGAACCGCTGCTCGTAGACAACACGTCAACAACTCACGCAGACGTAATTTTGAAATCTACCGCACATCTGTGATTTGTAGTACTCCTCGACACGAACTTGCCATTATTTCTGTCGATGATCGATAGGAACATTACCGAGATGAGCGTTCCGTGCGCCAAATGGTATCGATGCGTTGGATTGGCTATTCTAGTTCTCCAATGGCAATCTAGTTGAAAATGTTTAGTCTATCCTAAATCAAGAACTACGTAGAAAATGTATTTTAACAACAGAAGAGCCTAGTTAGAGGAAATAGAGGTCTCTGTCCGCTTCACGCGCCTCCATTTTGAAGCAGCGATCGCTAATGGAAATTGGACGTGTAACAATTAACACATTTGAGACGAGCAACACGGCATGTGTTGTGATTTTCCGTGGCAAAATGACGCACGACAGACTGTGTGTGTTTTGAAACTAAACTTGAATTATCAGTTTTATCCTCGCGACTATTTTTTAACCCTTAGCACTTTGCTTATTCCTGGACGTTAGCAGTAGGAACTATCGCTAAAATAGCAATATTACGGATGATTTCCTGAAGTTTTCAATTGAGATAGCAATATCTTAGCAATATATTAAAACTTTACAACAGTAGCTTCTATCGTACAACCTTTGAACAATATTTTAGCAATAGAAACTATTGCTAAGATAGCAAACTTTGAGCAATATTTTAGCCACAGAAACTATTGCTATTTTAGCAATATTTTAGAAATATTTTAGCAACAGAAACTATTGCTAGAGTATCAATATTTTAGCAATATTTTAGCAACAGAAATTATTGCTAGATCATCAATATTTTAGCAACAGAAACAATTGCTAGAGTAGCAATATTTTAGCAACAGAAACTATTGCTAAAGCAGCAATATTTTACCAATATTCTAGCAACAGAAACTATTGATAAAGTAGTAATATTTTAGCAATATTTTAGAAATAGAAATTGTTGCTAAAATAGCAAGCTTTGAACAACCTTTAGCAATGGAAACTATTACTAAAATAGCAATATTGTGAATGCTTTCCTGACGTTTTCTATTAAAATAGCAATATTTTCGCAATATATTAAAGCTTTACAGCAGTAGCTTCTATCTTACAACCTTTGAGCAATATTTTACCAACAGAGACTATTGCTATTTTAGCAATATTTTAGAAATATTTTAGCAACAGAAACAATTGCTAGAGTAGCAATATTTTAGCAACAGAAACAATTGCTAGAGTAGCAATATTTTAGCAACCGAAACAATTGCTAGAGTAGCAATATTTTAGCAACAGAAACTATTGCTAAAGCAGCAATATTTTACCAATATTCTAGCAACAGAAACTATTGATAAAGTTGTAATATTTTAGCAATATTTTAGCAATAGAAATTGTTGCTAAAATAGCAAGCTTTGAACAACCTTTAGCAATGGAAACTATTACTAAAATAGCAATATTGTGAATGCTTTCCTGACGTTTTCTATTAAAATAGCAATATTTTAGCAATATATTAAAGCTTTACAGCAGTAGCTTCTATTATACAATCTTTGAGCAATATTTAGCAACAGAAACTATTGCTAAAGTAGCAATATTTTAGCAATATTTTACCAAGAGCTTTTGTTGCTAACGTCTCTATGAACTAGAGAATTTCCATTGCAATAGAAAACTTGATGAAAACATGCACTTCTCTAAAAGCTAGAATAGATTAATTTTAATTCTTTGCACTCGGCTCCTTCTCAAACGTCAACAACAAAAACTATCGCTAAAATAGCAATCTTTCAGCAATATTTTAGCAATAGAAACTATTTCTAACTTCTCCCAGCACTCAAAAATTTCCATTTCAATATAAAACTTCAGAAATCATGCATTTCCCAAAAAGCTGCGCTAGAATAACTTCAATTTCCTTAATCACTAATCAATGCTGATGTCCCCTCAGAATAAACATCCCAATGCAAAAGGTTAAAATACTAACCACCAAAATACAAGTCATATGATAATAATAGCGAATTGTTGCATACGCTTCCAATTTTCCTCTTTCTTCCACGCCATAGGAAACTGTTGAAACAATTAAGCTTGTCAAAGAAAACTCTTCAACCTCCAGATGACCGATTCGAGTGGAACTTTCTCTTGAAAGTCACATTGACCTACGTAGGGTCTTAAGAGTTCCAAGGAAAGGAACGAAACGAAAAGCATTCTTCCCCATATAGTTTTAAGAAAAGCAATTGTTAGTTGTCCATCGAGAGTGCAAGATCCATTCGAGGTTTACGTAGTCACTTTTGTTAACCCTTTGCACTCCAGTTTAGCGACTCATATAGTACACCAACAGCTCCAATACTACATTAGTTACAGCTGTATATATATGTAATAAAAAGAATACGGTTGCTGGAATAAAAAAAATTACTTATACCTTAGTTACATCGCATAAAACAAGTTCAGGTTTATAAATCTTCAATAAAATAAAAATTCATATTGAACAGATCGTAATTCAAGTGTCGCATTGTCGACGACAACGGAGTGCAAAGGGTTAAATGTACATATATATGTGGGGGGTGACTTGGGACGATAGAATACAGCTGCGATATATATGTAATAAAAAGAATACGGTTACTGGAATAAAAAAAATTACTTATACCTTAGTTACATCGTATAAAACAAGTTCAGGTTTATAAATCTTCAATAAAATAAAAATTCATATTGAACAGATCGTAATTCAAGTGTCGCATTGTCGACGACAACGGAGTGCAAAGGGTTAAATGTACATATATATGTGGGGGTGATTTAGGACGATAGAATACAGGTGCAACAGGGAACAGTTGAAGTTCAGAACTTCAAGAACAGAGAAGGCTTGAACTGATCGAGGACACGAGTGTGAAGTAGGGACTCAGTCGTTAATAAGCAGTCGAAGAAAAAATTGTCTGGTCAATTCTCATCTACAGAAATCAAAATTCCTACATATATATTGTGGGATCAGAAGATTTGTGGGATCAGATGATGCGTACCAAGCTGATGACTTTCTTCAACTCTGCCTAACTCTGACTATCGCTGCGTACACACATCCTTATATATATTCAATCATCGAACATTCTAGATTCTTTTCCATTCATTCCCTTGTTTTTCCAGCCACTCACATACACGCACACTCATACTCTTTTGCACAAAGTTTCAAATATTCTCGAATAATTAATGTTCGAGAATATTCTAAATTCCGTCTTATGTTTTCACGCACACAAAGTCACACGTAATAAAATCATTTACACATTCTTTTGGAATATTCTCGAATAATGGATATTCGAGAATATTCTAAATTACATTTTATTCGTGCACACACAAAGCCACGCATTGCAAAATCATTCACACCCTACAATATTTAATAGAAAAGTTTAGGAAAAGATGTATTTCTCAAAAGATTGTGATGTTATAAGTCAATTCGGATGTCTTCTCAGAGGAGACATCCACGTGGAGAAGATTAACCCTTTGCTTGACGCCTTCTTGAAGATTAGTCATAGTTTCAATATGATAGTTTCTATTGCTAACATCTGTCAACGATAGAAAATTTCCATATTTAATAGAAAAGTTTAGGAAAACATGTGTTTCTCAAAAGATTGTGATGTTATAAGTCAATTCTGATGTCTGCTCAAAGGAGACATTCACGTGGAGAAGATTAACCCTTTGCTTGACGCCTTCTTGAAGATTAGTCATAGTTTCAATATGATAGTTTCTATTGCTAACATCTGTGAACGATAGAAAATTCCCATATTTAATAGAAAAGTTTAGGAAAACATGTGTTTCTCAAAAGATTGTGATGTTATAAGTCAATTCTGATGTCTGCTCAAAGGAGACATTCACGTGGAGAAGATTAACCCTTTGCTTGACGCCTTCTTGAAGATTAGTCATAGTTTCAATATGATAGTTTCTATTGCTAACATCTGTCAACGATAGAAAATTTCCATATTTAATAGAAAAGTTTAGGAAAACATGTGTTTCTCAAAAGATTGTGATGTTATAAGTCAATTCTGATGTCTGCTCAAAGGAGACATTCACGTGGAGAAGATTAACCCTTTGCTTGACGCCTTCTTGAAGATTAGTCATAGTTTCAATTGCTAACATCTGTCAACAATAGAAAATTTCCATATTGTGGGATCAGAAGATATTGCCAAAGAAGAAGCGTAATTGTAGAAAGTAATTTATTAGATTTAATAGATGACGCGTACCACGCTGATGTCTTCTTCAACTCTGCCTAACTCTGACTATCACTGCGTACACACATCCTTATATATATTCAATCATCGAACATTCTAGATTCTTTTTCATTCATTCACTTGTTTTTCACTCATACTCTTTTGCACAAAGTTTCGAATATTCTCGAATAATTAATGTTCGAGAATATTCTAAATTTCGTCTTATGTTTTCACGCACACAAAGTCACACGTAATACTTACACATTCCTTTGGAATATTCTCGAATAATGGATATTCGAGAATATTCTAAATTACATTTTATTCCTTCATACACAAAGCCACGCATTGCAAAATCATTCACACCCTACAATATACATATACGTTACATTTATCGCGGTTGAAAACCACGCAAGACCTTAACAGAAACAACACGTGCCGTGGAAACGACGCTTAATTGTTTATTTGCTCTGCTCGCGGGCTTTCCGTTTAGTCAACCTTGATCGAACCTTCCGAGAAGCGTAAAATCGATCGTTCTTTCTCTTCGCGGTACTCTTGGTTAATCATCCGGCTTTATTTGCCTGATTTATCGCGGGTCGTAAGAAGTTTCCCGGTTTACGATCGTTCCTTCGCGACGCGGCGACTTTTTGCTCCGTTCGAGAGTTCTTAACGATGTAAATTCTCCGAGGAGAGTAATAGTTACTCTTCTTTGCAATGTATTAACTCTTTGTACTATTGCAAGTTGACAATTAATCTATACAGTCGCTATCTAAATTATAGAGTTCATAATCGTGTATACAATACGACTTTTATTCGTTTAATAATCTCGTTTCAAGTTAAAAATTTGAAAAAGAACTGAAGCATTGAAAATCATCGTTCCATATTTTTATATAAAAAAATATTATCAATTGTGTCGTGAATTTTTATATCTACATTATAAACTTCTATTATTAATTCTTTGCATTATGAAGTTGACAATTAAACCATACTGTCTCTATCTGAATTATTACATTATAAACTTCTATTATTAACTCTTTGCATTACGAAATTGACAATTAAACCATACTGTCCCTATCTGAATTATAATAATAAAATCTGCAGCGTATACTCGATACGACTTTCATTTGTTTAATAATCTTGTTCCAAGTGAATCTCCCAGAACACGAAATTTGAAAAAGAATGAAAGTATCGAAAATTATCATTCCATATTTTTATATAAAATATTATCAATTGTGTCGTGAATTTTTATATCTACATTATAAACTTCTATTATTAACTCTTTGCATTATGAAGTTGGCAATTAAAACATACTGTCCCTATCTGAATTATAATAATAAAATCTGCAGCGTATACTCGATACGACTTTCATTTGTTTAATAATCTTGTTCTAATTAGATCTCCTAGAATACAAAATTTGAAAAAGAACGAAAGTATCGAAAATTATCATTCCATATTTTTATATAAAATATTATCAATTGTGTCGTGAATTTTTATATCTACATTATAAATTTCTGTTATTAACTCTTTGCACTACGAAGTTGACAATTAATCCATGCAGTCTCTATTTAAATTATAGAATCCATAGTCGTGTATTCAATACGATTTTTATTCGTTTAATAATCTCGTTTCAAGTTAAAAATTTGAAAAAGAACTGAAGCATTGAAAATCATCGTTCCATATTTTTATATAAAAAAATATTATCAATTGTGTCGTGAATTTTTATATCTACAATATAAATTTTTATTATTAACTTTTTGCACTACGAAGTTGACAATTAATCCATACAGTCTCTATCTGAATTATAATAATAAAATCTGCAGCGTATACTCGATACGACTTTCATTTGTTTAATAATCTTGTTCCAAATGGACTTCCTAGAATACGAAATTTGAAAAAGAACGAAAGCATCGAAAATCATCATATTCCATATTTTTATATAAAATATTATGAATTGTGTCGTGAATTTTTATATCTACATTATAAACTTCTATTATTAACTCTTTGCATTATGAAATTGGCAATTAAACCATACTGTCTCTATCTGAATTATAATAATAAAATCTGCAGCGTATACTCGATACGACTTTCATTTGTTTAATAATCTTGTTCCAAGTGAATCTCCCAGAATACAAAATTTGAAAAAGAACGAAAGCATCGAAAATCATCATATTCCATATTTTTATATAAAATATTATGAATTGTGTCGTGAATTTTTATATCTACATTATAAACATCTATTATTAACTCTGCACTACGAAGTTAATAATTAATCTATACAGTCTCTATTTAAATTATAGAATCCATAGTCGTGTATTCAATACGATTTTTATTCGTTTAATAATCTTGTTTTAAGTTCGAAATTTGAAAAAGAACGAAAGCATCGAAAATCATCATTTTTCAAACTGCGAAATCATCATACTTTTGTACAAAATGTTATGAATTGTTTCATGAATTTTTATATCTACATTATAAATTTCTATTATTAACTTTTTGCACTACGAAGTTGACAATTAATCCATGCAGTCTCTATTTAAATTATAGAATCCATAGTCGTGTATTCAATACGATTTTTATTCGTTTAATAATTCCATTCCAAGTTTGAAATTTGAAAAAAAAACTAAAGCATTGAAAATCATCGTTCCATATTTTTATATAAAAAAATATTATCAATTGTGTCGTGAATTTTTATATCTACATTATAAACTTCTATTATTAACTCTTTGCATTTCGAAGTTGACAATTAATCCATACAGTCTCTATCTGAATTATAATAATAAAATCTGCAGTGTATACTCGATACGATTTTTATTCGTTTAATCTCGTTTGAAGTTCGAAATTTGAAAAAAAACTAAAGCATCGAAAATCATCGTTCCATATTTTTGTACAAAATACTATGAATTGTTTCATGAATTTTTATATCTTCAATATAAATTTCTATTATTAACTTTTTGCACTCCAACGTTAACAATTAATCCATAGAATCTCTATTTAAATTGTAGTATCCACAGTCGTGTATTCAATACGATTTTTATTCGTTTAATAATCTCGTTCCAAGTTCGAAATTATAAAAAAAACTAAAGCATAAAAAATCATCGTTCCATATTTATATACACAATATTATGAGTTGTGTCGTGAATTTTTCTATTTACAATATAAATTTCTATATCTATATTAATTTTTATGTAGATATACTAATTTTTATGTTTATAATATAACTTTTGGATATTTCGTATAAAGCAACGCATTTAAATATATTTTTTACAATTGCAATAGCATGAGAAATATTTCTTATACAATTGAAATGGCAACAAATTAAATGGTCAGTATTTAAACCAACTTTCTAGATTAGTATGGTATTATTATGGTATTAAAACCTCTTTAAAAATAACTGTGCCCCAAAATTCTTTCAACTCAATAAAGGTGTTGTGGTTAAAAAAGTTTGAGAACCGTGGTTGCTACTAAAAATTTCCAATTACTAGCGTAAGAAACCGTGTAGATCCAAGACACAACGAGAATTTCGGAATTGTCGCTGTTTACTGGGTGACATAAAGCGTTTACGAGGCAGTGAGGCCGATTTAAAGCGTCCATTTCCGCTGTTTATGCGCTCAAGTCGCGGAACAGGTGTATTTCGAGGTTCATAGCAGACGAAAATGGCCGCAGACCCGCGGGAAAGTAGGTAAATCGAATTTAAACTGCGACCAGATGTACAACACGTTCGATAAGTGTTATTTTCGACCTCGATCTCGAAAGTAGCAAGCTTTGAGCGATATTTTGGCAATGGAAAATAGCAAGCTTTGAGCGATACTTTAGAAATGGAAAGTGTTGCTAAAATAGCAATCTCTGAGCAATATTTTAGCACCAGAAATTATTGCTAAAATAGCAATCTCTGAGCAATATTTTAGCAATGGAAACTATTGCTAAAATAACAAGCTTTGAGCAATATTTTAGCAATAGAAACTAATGTTAAAATAGCATGCTTAGAGCAATATTTTGGCAATAGAAGCTAATATTAAAATAGCAAGCTTTGAGCAATATTTTAGCAATGGAAACTATTGCTAAAATAGCAAGCTTTGAACAATATTTTAGCAATGGTAACTGTGGCTAAAATAGCAAGCTTTGAGCAATATTTTAGCAATGAAAACTATTGCTAAAATAGCAATCTCCGAGCAATATTTTAGTAACAGAAACTGTTGCTCAAATAGCAATTTCTGACCAATATTTTAGCAATGGAAATTATTGCTAAAATAACAAGCTTTAAACAATATTTTAGCAATAGAAAATAATGTTAAAATAGCAAGCTTAGAGCAATATTTTGGCAATAGAAGCTAATATTAAAATAGTAAGCTCTGAGCAATATTTTAGCAATGGAAACTATTGCTAAAATAGCAAGCTTTGAACAATATTTTAGCAATGGTAACTGTGGCTAAAATAGCAAGCTCTGAGCAATATTTTAGCAATGGAAAATAGTAAGCTTTGAGCAATATTTTAGCAATGGAAAACAGCAAGCTCTCAGCAATATTTTAGCAATGGAAAATAGCAAGCTTTGAGCGGTACTTTAGCAATGGAAACTGTTGCTAAAATAGCAATCTCTGAGCAATATTTTAGAAATGGAAACTATTGCTAAAATGGCAAGCTTTGAGCAATATTTTAGCAATAGTTTCCATTGGTAAAATAGCAATCCTTGAGCAATATTTTAGCTCGACTTAGGATCGACTAACATGTCTCTATATTTCTAACCCTTTGTATATTCCACCGCAGCTTTTTGAGAAATGCATATTTCCCTCAACTTTCCTATTGAAATGGAAGTTTTCTGTCGCTGAGGGACTCCTAAATATTGCTAAAACATTATTATTTTAACTTCTATTGCCAATATCCAGGAAGGAACAGAGTGCAAAGAACTAACTTCCTATCTAACTATATACACCTCTCGACGACTATTTGCGAAGCTATACATGTTTAAAGCTAGAGATTGCTAAGAATTGAACTGGAACAAACTTGCACGCTATGAAGCGCGTTGCTTCCTGTCGCTGAGTGAGTGTGTATGCGAGAGAATGAAGGAAAAGAGAGAAAAGAACGTTTCTTCCTGGTCCTTTTACTGGAATCATGGATATTAAAGACAAGTCGAAAATTCTATTATATAAAAATCTGATAGAAAACGAGTGTTTGCAGGAAACTAGTAACTAATAAGTGTGCTGCCCTTCTAATAGCGGCTGTCGAAGGACCACCACATGATTAATGAACGATGGTGACAAACTAAGATCACTTGTACTAATACTGGCGAGTATGACTGATCGAAACGGAGCACAGGATGACAGACAAAGCGACGACAAGCGGAAAAGAAGCGGAGGAATCGAGAGAAATTCCAGGCGCGTAATCACGACGAGCTGAACCCTTCTGAAAGGGGTGTCCCAAGCAGGATCGCCGCGCTAGAAACGGACGAAAACGCGGCTAAGCATTCCCATTTCGGCGGCACGAAACGCCGCTCGAATTCTTCGCGTGCTCTGACGTTACGCGAGCTGCTGGATCGGTCTGTAATTTGCAGCGAACGCGAAGCAATTAAGCGTTGCAGCTCGATCGTTTCAGTGACTCGCGTGAAACGGTTGGAAAGCGATGCTCGTGGTCACCAGTATAGAGCAAGGAGGAATTTGGTTGACGATCTTACGTTCGTGTGGCTGCCTCGTTCGCGCAGACGTGTCGAAAAGTGATAGTTTTCTTAGTATCGTAGGGAATTCTAATTGATCGACGTTTATAATTATAAATACTTTACTCGTTTCTACTCGTCCCTACTTGTCTCTTTACTCGTTTCTACTCGCTGCTACTTGCTGCTACTCGCTTCTACTCGCTTCTACTCGCTTCTACTCGCTCCTACTCGTTTTTACTAGTTTCTATTCTCTACTCGTCTCTACTTGTCTTTACTCGTCTCTACTCGTTTCTACTCGCTTCTATTCGCTCCTACTCGTTTCTACTCGCTTCTACTCGCTTCTACTCGTTTCTACTCGTCTTTATTCGTCTCTACTCGCTCCTACTCGCTTTTACTAGTTTCTACTCGCTTTTACTCGCTTTTACTCGCTTCTACTCGCTTTTACTCGCTTCTATTCACTTCTACTGGTTTCTACTCGCTTCTACTCACTTCTACTGGTTTCTACTCGTCTCTACTCGTTTCTACTCACTTCTACTGGTTTCTACTCGTCTCTACTTGTCTCTACTCTTCTTTATTAGTTTCTATTCGTCTCTACTAGTCTTTATTCGTTTCTATTCGTCTCTACTCGTCTTTATTCGTTTCTATTCATCTCTACTCGTCTTTACTTGCCTTTACTCGTTTCTATTCGTCTCTATTCGCTCCTACTCGTTTCTACTCGCTTCTACTCACTTCTACTCGTCTCTACTCGTTTCTACTCGCTTCCACTCATTTCTACTCGTCTCTACTCGTTTCTACTCACTTGTACTCGTGCTAATATACACAGACGTAAATACTGTCATTAACATACCGCACACTTATAATGTTCGTCTCATTTATTTTGTTTTCGATTCAAATAATTTGGTACATGAATAAGGACAAGATCATTCGCTTTTAATATCGAATGAAAACACAGCAGCGGTGGCAGGAACTGTATAATGGCATTGCTCGTGTTTATAAATGCAAATATAAGCAGAGACAGGTCTGGCAACTTGTAATTTATGTTTGATATACGTGTACCCGACAGATTTTCAAATTCTTTTCTCCTGGACGCGAAGCATCGTAGGAAATTCTAATTGATCGTCATTTCTAATTATAAATAAGTAACACGAGTCGAAAGAGGGAACAAACAGGATGAAAGTAACGCAAAAGTTTTAAGCCACCAAATATGCAAGCGAATCTTTTCTTATTTCGCAAGTAAATTCAACATTAATTATTATTTTTCTTTTATTTTATATGAAAAAAATTAAAAAGCTAGTATTTTATGATATCTTTTTACTCTTTTCATGGCAACAGACTTTCTGAAACACTGTCAAGTAATTTAATATTTCAGACCATTCAATTCTATGCTGCTGAAAAATTTGTTTCTCCGTAGCAATTAATAATAAATTAAGGCGCCAACGCGTGAAGAACGTATCATCTTGTACAGGTGTCGTACACAACGCGAGCTCTTCTTCTCGCAGCGCAAAGAGGACTTTGGTTGACGATCTTACGTTTGTGCCTCGTTCGCACAGACGTGTCAAAAAGTGATAGTTTTCTTCTTTTCTGTGAGAATGTCTATATAAACACAATTATTTGCAAGAACGCTTTCTATACACACTGTGACTCACCAATGGCCACACTCTAAAAGTACACACAAAATGAGAAAAAAAAAAAGAAGAAAAAGTATTACTTCATAACATTTCACACATAAGTAACAATCATCATGCAATGTTGTTCACAACGCTGCAGTAATAATTTTCTTCTTATATGGTGGCAGAGAAGATGTTAAAATAATAGGTTCTTAATAGGTCGTAATTATTATTTCTCGTTCCTTTTTCACTGTTGAAAATGGGTACGCGAAACAAAAGTTTCTTTGAATTTTTCAACAGAAATTACTTTTTATTCCAAGACTCAGAAGGACGTCCATTATTAGCTTCCTTCTTCTTTGCTGTCGCTTAAATATTGCTGCAGAATGCTGGAGACTCGTTCTTTAAATAGCTGTTTTATCTAATTCATCGCAGAGATTGGCATCAGTTGGGTGTCTCGCCTTGTTTGACGATGTAGGTCAGAGGAAGTCGTGGATTAATGCGTTTCGTACGTACCCATAAAGGGGTCCGTAAAGTGGCAAATGTATTTTTGCGTCACAGATTTTGCTGTATTAATTAAATCGAGTCTAAAAAAAAATCAACCTTTCCAAACTGTGCATCTTTAGATTGGTTTAACTTATTCTGAATTTTGATTTCATCATTTATGCACGTACTTTTGAAATCTGCAAAATAACGTCGTGTTAATAACCTACGTCTGCATCTTTTTAACACTTTGTACCTTTCAATTAGGTGTTATTACATAGTAATTGTTGGATTATACGCTGTTATTTTTGTACATTGTTACCAGCCACAACTCAGACATTTAATTAATGTCTCCATTGTGCAGGATAATTGGAATAAAAATGTTTATTAACCCATTCGTTAACTCTTTGCGCTCAGATGTCCTTGCTGAGGACATCAGCATTGATTAGTGATAATGAAGGTTAAAGTTATTTGACTGCAGCTTTTCGAGGAATGCATGTTTCTCTGCAGTTTTCTACTGAAATTGGAATTTTCTATTGCTGGTAGATGTTAGCAATAGAAACCATAGCTAAAATATTGCTAAATCATTGCTATTTTAGCAAACGTTTCTATTGCTAACGTCTGGGAAGAAGGCGAGTGCAAAGGGTTAAACTTACTTCGTCGCAACTTTTGAAAAATGCGTTTCCCTGAAGTTTTCTATTGAAATGGAAATTTTCTATTGCTGGGAGAATTAGCAATAGAAATTCAAGGTAAAAGATTGCTGTTTTAGCAATAGTAATTTGGGAGACGTTAGCAATAGAAACTAAAGTTAAAATATCAATATTTTAGCAATAGAAATTTAGAAGATGTTAGCAATAACAACATGGGAGACGTTAGCAATAGAAACTCAAGCTAAAACATTGCTATTTTAGCAATGGTAATATGGGAGACGTTAGCAATAGAAACTAAAGCTAAAATAGCAATATTTTAGCAATAGAAATGTGGGAGATGTTAGAAATAGCAATATGGAACTGTTAGCAATAGAAACTAAAGCTAAAATAGCAATGTTTTAGCAATAGAAATGTGGGAGATGTTAGCAATAGCATTATGGGAGCGTTAGCAATAGAAACTAAAGCTAAAATAGGAATATTTTAGCAATAGAAATTTGGAAGATGTTACCAATAGCAATATGCGAGACGTTAGCAATAGAAACTCAAACTAAAACATTACTATTTTAGCAATAACAATTTGGGAGACGTTATCAATAGAAACTCAAGCAAAAAAAAAACAATATTTTAGCAATAGAAATGTGGGAGATGTTAGAAATAGCAATATGGAACCGTTAGCAATAGAAACTAAAGCTAAAATAGCAATGTTTTAGCAATAGAAATGTGGGAGACGTTAGCAATAGCAATATGGGAGACGTTGGTAATAGAAACTAAAACTAAAATACCAATATTTTTGCAATGGGAATTAAAGCTAAAATATTGCTATTTTAGCAATAATAATATGAGAGATATAAGCAACAGAAACTATTGCTAAAATATTGCTATTCTAACCATAGAAATCTTTGCTAAAATATTGTTAAAATATTATTATCTTGGCAATAGAAACTAACG
Source organism: Xylocopa violacea (assembly GCA_963969225.1). Lineage (NCBI taxonomy): Eukaryota > Metazoa > Arthropoda > Insecta > Hymenoptera > Apidae > Xylocopa > Xylocopa violacea. The sequence goes on from CAXAJV010000015.1 coordinate 17,078,705, forward strand.
CTAAAATAGCAATGTTTTAGCAATAGAAATGTGGAAGATGTTAGCAACAGCAATATGGGAGACGTCAGCAATAGAAATTAAAGCTAAAATATTGGTATTTTAGCAATAGCAATATGGAAGACGTTGGTAATAGAAACTAAAACTAAAATAGCAATGCTTTTGCAATAGAAGTGTGGGAAATGTTAGCCATAGCAATATGGAAGCGTTAGCAATAGAAACTAAAGCTAAAATAGCAATGCTTTTGCAATAGAAATATGGGAGATGTTAGCCATAGCAATATGGGAGCGTTAGCAATAGAAACTAAAGCTAAAATAGCAATATTATCAATAGAAATGTGGGAAATGTTAACAATAGCAATATGGAAGTGTTAGCAATTGAATCTAAAGCTAAAATAGCAATGCTTCTGCAATAGAAATGTGGAAGACGTTAGCAACAGTAATATGGAAGACGTTAGCAATAGAAACTGAACCTGAAAGATTGCTATCTTAGCAATCACAATATGGCAGCGTTAGCAATAGAAACTAAAGTTAAAATAGCAATGCTTCTGCAATAGAAATGTGGAAGATGTTAACAACAGCAATATGGAAGACATCAGCAATAGAAACTAAACCTGAAAGATTGCTTAATAACTAAAGACAGCTATTGCTAAAATCAAATTGATCATTTCGCAAAACTAACTCGACTTCCTACTCCGCTCGACCGAAAGTCGTCCATCGCGAAGGGTTAAAAATTGCTCCTCGCCATTAGGCGAACTATGTATCTGGAACGCGGGTGTTCGCGAGGGGAAGACAGTCCATCGAGCAAGTGGGCCTCGTAACTCACGATCTAACTGATAACCCTCGCCTGGCGTTTAGTACCAGCGAGCGAACGACGTGAAACCTCGCCTCCCTTGTCGAGATGCTAATAATGGCGCTACGCGGTCAGCCAAGCCGATTTTCAGATAAGTCACGGGGTGGAACCGCTCGAAAAACTAGAGCCAACCTGCATTGCGGATCGCTGATGAAAGACGAGAAAAACGGGTGTTCAGTGCGCACGGAATAGATAGGTTGTCTATTATGCGCTTCAAGGGATGTTTTAGTTACGCTTGAATATTTAAGGGTATAATAGTCGTTGTTTGTTGATTTTAATATGTTTGATTGGAATCTATGACTAGTTGTGAACTATACTGTTTTGAATGTGTTTAAAGAATGTGCAAGCCTGAAGAGTCAGGGTGGACTGTCTGATTAGAATTCTGATGTTCTGTGTGATTCCCATCAAATATAAAGCATGTGATGGGAGTGGCTTATTCAGCCAAGACAAACGGATTCGTTGATTGCAATGTTACGAACTTTGGTGAGGGAAGCGGACGTCAAAACTGATTGGTTGCATAGAATTGTTAGAGAAATGATTAAAAATGAAAAACAAAATGTCACTAGCAGGTACCAAGTGCACCCTTTCGCGTATCTTAAGCCTCGAGCAAAAACTACTGCTAAAACAATATTGTAGCAATTGTTTCTATTGCTAACGTCTCTTAGCAATAAACGAAGAACAGCAATTTGATTAACATTTTCTCAGTAACACCAGCAATGAGTCATTATAGAATTCTGAGTTTAAATGATGAAATACTTTGAAAAAAGCAAAGAACAGCAATTTGATTAAGATTTTCTCAGTGACTCCAGCAATGAGTCATTATAGAATTCTGAGTTTAAATAATGAAATACTTTGAAAAAAGCAATGAACAGCAATTTGATTAAGATTTTGTCAGTGACTCCAGCAATGAGTCATTATAGAATTCTGAGTTTAATTAATAAACACTTTCAAGAAAACGAAGAACAGCAATTCGATTACCATTTTCTAAATGACACCAGCAATGATTTATTATAGAATTCTGAGTTTAAATAATGAAATACTTTGAAAAAAGCAAAGAACAGCAATTTGATTAAGATTTTCTCAGCGACTCCAGCAATAAGTCATAGAATTCTGAGTGTAATTAATAACCACTTTCAAGAAAACAAAGACCAGCATTCGATTAACAATTTCCCAGTGATACCAGCAATAAGTCTCAACACGAAGCTAACAAGAAACAAAACCCATTAATCGACTTTAGAATTCTGAGTTTAATTAATAAAACACTTTCAAGAAAGCGAAGAACAGCAATTTGATTAAGATTTTGTCAGTGACTCCAGCAATGAGTCATTATAGAATTCTGAGTTTAATTAATAAACACTTTCAAGAAAACGAAGAACAGCAATTCGATTACCATTTTCTGAGTGACACCAGCAATGATTTATTATAGAATTCTGAGTTTAAATAATGAAATACTTTGAAAAAAGCAAAGAACAGCAATTCGATTAACATTTCCTCAGTGACTCCAGCAATGATTTATTATAGAATTCTGAGTTTAAATAATGAAATACTTTGAAAAAAGCAATGAACAGCAATTTGATTAAGATTTTCTCAGTGACTCCAGCAATGAGTCATTATAGAATTCTGAGTGTAATTAATAACCACTTTCAAGAAAACAAAGACCAATATTCGATTAACAATTTCCCAGAAACACCAGCAATGTGTCTCAACTCGAAACTGACCAAAACCAAGACAAATCGTTCGATGATCGCGAATCTGGCGCGATTATTAATAGCGAACGAACAGTCCACGTGGAAATCGTCGAAACGGGAGCAAGATGAAACCGAGGGCCATTTGGCAGGGCTCGTGGGAAGCGTGGATCGAGCACGGTGGACGATTTCGTATGGTGTCAAGGCTAGACCCGTTTAATAATAGAGAACAAGCCAGGGTGAGGAGGAATCGAGCCAGTTAGCGGTGCAAATCCTCCGACAGTTAACCCTTTGCGCTCGAGAGACTCTCAGTCGTCATTGCGTTTCATACGGCAACTTTCAAATTTCTCATCGACGGATTTGAAGTTTCGAAATCCCATAAAAATGGATTTCAAAGGTGAAATTGGCTCGAGTGAAGGTGAAATTGATTGCAAACTGTTGCGAAACGAGATCGATTGTATTCGTGAAGAAATTAGGGATAGAGAAGATGATGTGCGACCGCAAAAGTCGTCGAGTGCAAAGGGTTAACGCAATCGTACACGCGGCATGCAAGTATGCGGTGAAATCGTAACCACTCGCTGTGCGAGCGGTGAGAAACGGAGTGTTAATTAGACGTACGACTAAATTAGCACCGTTTATCCCTGGGAAGCCTTCGAGTGTTCATTTTCGTAGGAAAGTGGATCTCCCGTTTGGTTTCGTCGCGATTCAACTCCAATTCCGTGGGCAAAAGTCATTCAGCGGGTCGAATAAGGTGGAAATGGAAAACATAAAATAGCAATATTATGCATGTTTTCCTCAAGTTTTCGATTGAAATAGCAATATTTTAGCAATATTTTGGCAATATATTAAAACTTTATAGCAGTTGCTTCTATTACACAACTTTTGGGCAATATTTTACCTTAATATTGTGAGTAATATTTTATCAACAGAAACTACTGGTAAAATTGCAGTCTTTGAGCAATATCTTATCAACAGATACTATTACTAAAGTAGCAATCTGTAAGCAATATTTTCCACGTGGACAATAATAATCGCGCCAGATTCGCGATGATCGAATGATTTGTCTTGGTTTTGGTCAGTTTCGAGTTGAGACTCATTGCTGGTGTTACTAGGAAATTGTTAATCGAATACTGGTCTTTGTTTTCTTGAAAGTGGTTATTAATTACACTGAGAATTCTATAATGACTCATTGCTGGAGTCACTGAGAAAATCTTAATCAAATTGCTGTTCATTGCTTTTTTCAAAGTATTTCATTATTTAAACTCAGAATTCTATAATAAATCATTGCTGGTGTCACTTAGAAAATGGTAATCGAATTGCTGTTCTTCGTTTTCTTGAAAGTGTTTATTAATTACATTCAGAATTCTATAATGACTCATTGCTGGAGTCACTGGGGAAATGTTAATCGAATTGCTGTTCTTCGCTTTCTTGAAAGTGCTTCATTAATTAAACTCAGAATTCTAAAGTTGATTGATGGGTTTCGTTTCTTGTTAGCTTCGTGTTGAGACTCATTGCTGGTGTTACTGGGAAATTGTTAATCGAATACTGGTCTTTGTTTTCTTGAAAGTGGTTATTAATTACACTCAGAATTCTATGACTCATTGCTGGAGTCGCTGAAAAAATCTTAATCAAATTGCTGTTCTTTGCTTTTTTCAAAGTATTTCATCATTTAAACTCAGAATTCTATAATAACTCATTGCTGGAGTCACTGAGAAAATCTTAATCAAATTGCTGTTCATTGCTTTTTTCAAAGTATTTCATTATTTAAACTCAGAATTCTATAATAAATCATTGCTGGTGTCACTTAGAAAATGGTAATCGAATTGCTGTTCTTCGTTTTCTTGAAAGTGTTTATTAATTACATTCAGAATTCTATAATGACTCATTGCTGGAGTCACTGGGGAAATGTTAATCGAATTGCTGTTCTTCGCTTTCTTGAAAGTGCTTCATTAATTAAACTCAGAATTCTAAAGTTGATTGATGGGTTTCGTTTCTTGTTAGCTTCGTGTTGAGACTCATTGCTGGTGTTACTGGGAAATTGTTAATCGAATACTGGTCTTTGTTTTCTTGAAAGTGGTTATTAATTACACTCAGAATTCTATGACTCATTGCTGGAGTCGCTGAAAAAATCTTAATCAAATTGCTGTTCTTTGCTTTTTTCAAAGTATTTCATCATTTAAACTCAGAATTCTATAATAACTCATTGCTGGAGTCACTGAGAAAATCTTAATCAAATTGCTGTTCATTGCTTTTTTCAAAGTATTTCATTATTTAAACTCAGAATTTTATAATGACTCATTGCTGGAGTCACTGAGAAAATCTTAATCAAATTGCTGTTCTTTGCTTTTTTCAAAGTATTTCATTATTTAAACTCAGAATTCTATAATGACTCATTGCTGGTGTCACTGAGAAAATCTTAATCAAATTGCTGTTCTTCGTTTATTGCTGAGAGACGTTAGCGATAGAAACAATTGCTACAATATTGTTTTAGCAGTAGTTTTTGCTCGAGGCTTAAGACACGCGAAAGAGTGCACTTGGTGTGCTAGTGACATTTTGTTTACCATTTGGTGCAAATGGCTTCGAGATCGTCCAGGAAATCGAAGTTGGTGTCTGGAATTTGGATCGAAGGTCAAAGTGTCCAGGAATTTTAGAGCTATCGATCGATATCAAATAAACTGGAGTTTAAAATGGGTTTTTGGGTTGCACACGAGTATCGTTTTTGTAGTTTCTTAATTCTTTTGTTATTAGGGTCTCATGGGGGAAATGTTCATCACCATGTCAATGGATGAGTGCAGAGTTAATACCTTTGGCAGTGGGATGTTTTCTCTGAGGGGACATCAGCATTGATTAGTGATGAAGGAGGTTGAACTTATTTCACTGTGGTTTTTTGAGAAGTTCATATTTTCATCAAGTTTTCTATTGAAATGAAAATTTTCTATTGCTGGGACACGTAAACAATAGAAAATATTGCTAAAACAGCAATATAATGCGTGCTTTCTTGAAGTTTTCTATGAAATTGCAAATTTTCTATTCCTGTCAGACGTTAGTGATAGAAAGTGTCATATTGAAACTATGGCTAACGCTTCAAAAGGCATCAAGCGAAGAATTATTCTTTTACACTCAGATGTCACCTCTGAGGAGACATCAGAATTGATTTATTCCATCGTAGCTTTATCAGAAATGCTTGTTTTCCTTAAGTTTTCTATTGAAATGAAAATTTTTTATTAGTGAGAGACGTTAGCAATAGAAACTATGGCTAAAATATTGCTAAAATAGCAATATTTTAACTTATTAGTATAGTTTCTATTTCTTCTGTTTCTGCTTCTATATTCACAATAGTTTCTATTCCTAAAATATTGCTATTTTAGCAATAGTTCCTGTTGCTAAAATATTGCTTACGGATTGCTACTTTAGCAATAGTATCTGTTGATAAGATATTGCTCAAAGACTGCAATTTTAGCAATAGTTTCTATTGATAAAATATTACTCACAATATTAAACTAAAATATTGCTCAAAAGTTGTGTAATAGAGGCTACTGTTGTAAAATTTCTATATATTGCCAAAATATTGCTACATTTTTGAGCAAATTGTTAGAATAGCAATCTTTAAGCAATATTTTAGTAACAGAAACTATTACTAAAGTAGCAATCTCTGAGCAATATTTTAGCAACAGAAACTATTGCTAAAGTAGCAATATTTTAGGAATAGAAATTATTGCTAAAGTAGCAATATTTTAGTTATATTTTAGCAATAGTAATTATTGCCAAAGTAGCAATATTTTAGTTATATTTTAGCAATAGTAATTATTGCCAAAGTAGCAATATTTTAGTTATATTTTAGCAATAGTAATTATTGCCAAAGTAGCAATATTTTAGTTATATTTTAATAACAGAAGCTTTTGCTAAAATAGCAATCTTTGAGCAATATTTGAACATGAGAAACTATTGCTAAAATAGCAATATTATGCGTTTTCCTGAAGTTTTCTATTGAAATGGAAATTTTCCATTGCTGGAAGACGTTACCAATAAAAGAAATTGCTAAAGTAGCAATATTATGCATGTTTTCCTGAAGTTTTCTACTGAAATGGAAATTTTCCATTGCTGAATGGCGCCAGCAATAGAAAGAATTGCTAAAATAGCAATATTATGCAATCATTTCCTGAAGTTCTCTATTGAAATGTAATATTTATGGTGGCTGTTATTAATCGATATTTGTGGAAACAGTTGCATCTGTATCACTGTAACGCGTAATTTTCGATTATATCGTATATCGACAGCTCTGCTGAAGGGGAAGCATTGATTCTCCGACGTTAATTACGTTCCAAGCAATATCTAGAGATACGTATGTACGTAATTGTATAGAGTACGCAGGGAATAGCCAAAGCATCATTAAGGATCACTAAAGGATCACTGAAGGACCGTTAAAAAATTTAGTAAAAACGTGTAGCAATTAATGTGGACTGTTTATCAAAACAATTGTAGTTAATTATTTATATAAACCAAAAAAATAATATATAAATATTTTAATTTATTAATAACCATTATTTCTATAATATGTGCTATGTTGGAAGAACACGTAATGTAATCAAATAATAATAAACAAAAAATAATATATATTTCCAAATATAATTAAACACGTATATGCATGACTTATAAGCAATAAAAATAAAGTAACAAAAGCAGTAATTAACATAAGTATTGCCCCAAAAGAAAAGCCTAAACCACAGATCTTAATCCATTTTTTATTTTTTACTTGCTGGCTAAGACATAAGTCCCTTTGTCTCTCTCTCTCTCTCTCTCTCTCTCTCTCTCTCTCTCTCTCTCCCTCTCTCTCTCTCTCTCTCTCGTTATTAACATTTTATCAAAGTCGCACGAAATATTACCGCCAAAAAAAAAAGGAGTTTCGAACACAAAAACAAGGAAACGGAACAGAATGGAATATGAAATCCACCAGGATCCATTGTGGGACTACAAAGGGTTAATCTGAATAACCGCGCACAAGCGTTTGGAACAATAAACCGCGGAACGATCGAAAACCATTCTTCCGCGGAAGATTTCTACGGGCACGCGATTTCAGTTCTTGTCTCCCAGCGAAGACAAAGGGCGAGAATGATCCGATCGTCGTGCAGATACGATACAAAAGCGGAACAATCGTGCGTTTACGAGCGATCGAACGTTCTCCAGCTAGGAGGAACGGAATTCCCAGGGTGTCTCTCGTTTCTGTCGTTGAGAGAGGAGAGCTGGGTGACACGCGCGCAAAAAATCGCCAGCCATCGTTATTGCAGCGTGGCGCAAACCGTAACAAGCTCGTAATAACGTTCTCGCGCGAAACGATCGACGATTACCACCGCATGCACGCGACCTACTTTGCCGACCAGCCGCTGGCTAAGTCGCGGCACCGACACGGTGATCGTCATCGAGCCTTTCGGATGGAAGGTATTTCCTTTTCGAGCGGCTGTCCCAGTGTTTCGCGAGCACTGCGATTAATTTCGACAGGGATTGAATTAAAGGCGAGGTTGTAAAATAGGGAGATTGATTTCTGTTCTACGGAAGAGAACCACGCGTGCTACAAAGTCGTGCGTGTAATAAAATTGTTAGTGACTTGGGTGGACTGTTCGTGTATTTATTATTTATTGCACGCGTCCTACGTTTTTCGTTTTAATACTTCGTACTTAACGATTTTTTAATCGTTCATTTTTTTCTATCGCTAATTTCTGGGTGAATACAATTAATTTTGTTTCTCGACGGTTGAAAATTTGTTGGATGACAACTCATTATTTGCTGTCTTTACTCGTTTATATTCGTCTCTATTCGTTTCTACTCGCTTCAACTCGCTTTTACTCGCTTCTACTGGTTTCTACTCGCTTTTACTCACTTCTACTCACTTCTAATGGTTTCTACTCGTCTCTACTCGTTTCTACTCGCTTCCACTTATTTCAACCCACTTCTACTCGTCTCTACTTGTCTCTACTCGTCTTTACTTGTCTCTACTCGTTTCTACTCGCTTCTACTTGCTTCTACTCGTTTCTACTCGCTTCTACTTGCTTCTACGCGTTTCCACTCGTCTTTACTTGTCTCTACTCGTCTTTACTCGTCTTTATTCGTTTCTATTCGTCTCTACTCGTCTTTACTTGTCTCTACTCGTTTCTACTCGCTTCTACTTGCTTCTACTCGTTTCTACTCGCTTCTACTTGCTTCTACGCGTTTCCACTCGTCTTTACTTGTCTCTACTCGTCTTTACTCGTCTTTATTCGTTTCTATTCGTCTCTACTCGTCTTTACTCGCTCCTACTCGTTTCTACTTGCTTCTACTCGCTTTTATTCATATCTACTTGTTTCTACTCGCTATTACTTGCTTCTATTCGTTTCCACTCGTCTTTACTTGTCTCTGTTCGTCTTTACTCGTCTTTACTCGTTTCTATTCGTCTCTACTCGTCTTTACTTGCCTTTAGTCGTTTCTATTCGTCTCTACTCGCTCCTACTCGTTTCTACTCGTCTTTACTTGTCTCTACTCGTTTTTACGCGTTTCTACTCGTTTCTACTCGCTTCTATTCATCTCTATTCGTTTCTACTCGTTTCTACTTGCTTCTACTCGTCTCTACTCGCTTCTACTTGCTTCTACTCGTGCTAATATACACAGACTTAAACAGTGTCATTAACATACCGCCCACTTATAATGTTCGTCTCATTTATTTTGTTCTCGATTCAAATAATTTGGTACACGAATAAGGACAAGATCATTTGCTTTTAATATCGAATAAAAACGCAGCAGCAGTGACAGGAACTGGATAATGGCATTGCTCGTGTTTATAAATGCAAATATAAGCAGAGTCAGGTTTGGCAACCTGTAATTTATGTTTGATATACGTGTACCCGACAGATTTTCAAATTCTTTTCTCCTGGACGCGAAGCATCGTAGAAAATTCGAATTGATCGTCATTTCTAATTATAAATTGGTAACACGAGTCGAAATAGGGGACAAACAAGATGAAAGTAACGCAAAAGTTTTAAGCCACCAAGTATGCAAGCGAATCTTTTCTTATTTCGCAAGTAAATTCTACATTAATTATTATTTTTCTTTTATCGTATTTGAAAAAGTGTATCCGAAAAAAATTAAAAAACTAATATTTTATGGCATCTTTTTTACTCTTTTCATGGCAACAGACTTTCTGAAACACTGTCAACTAATTTAATATTTCAGACCATTCAATTCTAAGCTGCTGAAAAATTTGTTCCTCCGTGGCAATTAATAATAAATTAACGCGCCAACGCGTCAAGAACGTTTCGTCTTGTACAGGTGTCGTACACAACGCGAGCTCTTCTCCCAGCAGAAACGAACGAAAATCGCGATGCAACTCGACGCAATTCGTGCGGCGCGAGTTCTGCACGCAACGCTCGAGGAAAAGAAAAGGAAAAATTCCTGCGACTCACGAGACCGAAATGACCGATCCGACGTTAAAACAAAAATAGCTGGGCGCAGAAGCGTTCGAAGCTCGAAGTCTGATTCGCGTCCGATTGTTCGGATAACGGAGAACAGCAGACAGAGGCTATTGCACTGTGTCTCTGGCTGCGTTCTGCGCGCACGCACCGGAATAATTGCACTTTCCGCGTGCATCTTACGCATTCGTGATTATTAGTTGTCCACGAGCCGAGACGGTAGCCGTTAGCCTGGTCATTATTTATTTATAATCGAAGAAACGAGGATGGATCGATGAAGAAAACGTTCGAGGAAGGTGTAACAGGTTGGACTCGCGACGAGAAAAGAGGAGGAACATCGTGTTAACACATCGACGACCAGATTTAATTTCTTTGCTTTCGCGTAGGAGCAAGCATTTAACGCATCGTGAACGAGGGTCTCGCAAATATAATATTGAAGAGGGAGACTTTGCAAAAAGCAGAGCGAAAGTAGTGATTACTTAAAGAATTGTGGCGGTCCTCCGCCTCTAGAGGGACAACACAGTTACCAGTTTCCCGCGAGCACTCGTTTCCTACACAATTTCTGTTGCTAAAATAGCAATTTTTGAGCAATATTTTAGCAATGGAAACTATTGCTAAAATAGCAAGCTTTGAGAAATATTTTAGCAATAGAAACTATTGCTAAAATAGCAAGCTTTGAGCAATATTTTAGCAATAGAAACTAATGTTAAAATAGCAAGCTTTGAGCAATATTTTAGCAATGGAAACTGTTGCTAAAATAGCAAGCTTTGAACAATATTTTAGCAATAGAAACTATTGCTAAAATAGCAATCTCTGGGCAATATTTTATTTATAATAGAAATTCAGACCTATCCCTACCATCCCAGCGTCTAAGGCAGGGTCTGATAGGTAGCCTTACTGATGAGTCCACTAGCAGGCCCAAAATAGAAATATTTTAGCAATAGTTAGAGAATTATATTATTTTTATGATATTTTCTATTGCTAACTTTTACCAATGTGGCGGTTCTGGCCACTAGAGGGACAGCACACTCGCCAGTTTCCCGCGAACACTCGTTTCCTACACAATTTCTATATATAATAGAAATTGCGACCTATCGCTACCATCCCAGCGTCTAAGGCAGGCTCTGCTAGGTAGCTAGGACTATTGAGTCCACTAGCAGGCCCAGGACGAAACGTTCTTCCCTCTCTTTTCCTTCCTACCCTCTCTCATTCACTCTCTACAGCGCAGCAAAACGAAGCGGAACAATCGCTTCAATAATCATAAATATCTCTGCGTATATTGCCAAAAACTGGACGACTGCAGTCATTGTTCGCAGCAATGAGTGAAATACGCCACCCAAGAGTGCCAGGCACTCGATATCGTAACTGGTCCCAGCAAATCCGTAGCAACCATGGAGAACCCAGTACCTGGTGCCCCAATAAATCGCGGACAATGGTATTCGAGAAACGCTAAACGCAGCTCTGACGAGGAACGCTAAATCTTAGCTACTAACTATTATTAACAGCAGTATTTTAACTATTATCTAATATTAATAGCAATATTTTAGCAATAGTTTCTATTGCAAACGTCCTCCACCAACAGAAAATTTCCATTTCAATAGAAAACTTGAGGGAAACATACATTTCTCTAACTATTGCTAAAATATTGCTATTTTAGCAATATTTGATTTATAGTAATATTTTAGATATTATCTACTATTAATAGCAATATTTTAGCAATAGCTTCTATTGCAAACGTACTCCACCAACAGAAAATTTCCATTTCAATAGAAAACTTGAGAATATTGCTATTTTAGCGATATTTAATTTATAGCAATATTTTATCTATTATCTATTATTAATAGCAATATTTTGGCAATAGTTTCTATTGCTAACGTCCTCCAGCAACAGAAAATTCCATTTGAATAGAAAACTTGAGAATATTGCTATTTTAGCAATATTTAATTTATAGTAATATTTTAGCTATTATCTATTATTAATAGCAATATTTTGGCAATAGTTTCTATTGCGAACGTCCTCCACCAACAGAAAATTTCCATTTCAATAGAAAACTTGAGAATATTGCTATTTTAGCAATATTTAATTTATAATAATATTTTAGCTATTATCTATTATTAATAGCAATATTTTGGCAATAGTTTCTATTGCTAACGTCCTCCACCAACAGAAAATTGCATTTGAATAGAAAACTTGAGAATATTGCTATTTTAGCAATATTTTATCTATTATCTATTATTAATAGCAATATTTAGGCAATAGTTTCTATTTCTAACGTCTCCCAGTGATAGAAAATTTCCATTTCAATAAAATATTTAATGAAAACGCATTTCTCAAACAGCTGCGATGGAACAAGCTCAAACTCCTTCATCACTAATCGATGCTGTTGTCCCCTCAGAGCCCACATCAGAACGCGAAGAATTGAAATGGGACGAAGTAGAAACGGCGAAGAGCCTCGCGAGAGGTGTCCCCGAAACGTTCGCGCGATCGATGGTAGAAAATTCGCGAACGTCTCGCACAATGCGCTTCGAATGGAATCGCGACGCGCGCGACGCTGGCGCGTTTCAGCACGGCGAACGCGAAAACAGGAAGGAAAAAATACCAGAGGGGGCTCTGGGCTTTCACTTCACGCCTGACGAACAGACGGAACCGTCTCGAGGGCTTTTCGTTTCGACCAGGCGCGGTTTTAACGACCTCTAAAATCGCGAAACATTCAAAATCGCAAGATCGAGGAGCGTCGATCGAACAGCGATTAACCCCTCGCACTCGACGCTTTCCCAGCAATTCTCTGTTGCTGGTAAAAGTTAGCAATGGAAACTATTGCCAAGCAATTTTCCAGCAACTGTCCTTGCTAACTTTTACCAGCAACTTTACCTTGCTGGTAAAAGTTAGCAATGGAAACTATTGCCAAGCGATTTTCCAGCAACTGTCCTTGCTAACTATCACCAAGCAATTTTCCAGCAACTGTCCTTGCTAACTTTTACCAGCAACTTTACCTTAGTGGTAAAAGTTAGCGATGGAAACTATCACCAAGCAATTTCCAGCAACTGTCCTTGCTAACTTTAACCAGCAACTTTACCTTGCTGGTAAAAGTTAGCAATGGAAACTATTGCCAAGCAATTTTCCAACAACTGTCCTTGCTAACTATTACCAAGCAATTTTCCAGCAACTGTCCTTGCTGGTAAAAGTTAGCAATAGAGACTATTACCAAGCAATTTTCCAGCAATAGAAAATTTCCATTTCAATAAGAACGTTAGGAATAGAAGCTGTTGTCAGAATTGTGTTATTGGACATTAGCAATAGAAGCTTTTGTTAAAATATTGCTATTTTCTATCGTTGACAGACGTTTTTCTGAAGTTTTCCATTGATAGCAATATTTTAGCAATAGTTTCTATTGTTAACGTCTGGAAAGGAGACTAGTTCAAAGGGTTAAACTTATTCTGTTGTAGTATTCTTGTAGCTTTTTGAGAAGTGCATGTTTCCGTCAAGTTTTCTATTGAAATAAAAATTTTCTATTGCTGGGAGACGTTAGCAATAGAAGCTATTGTTAAAATATTGCTAAAATATTGCTCAAAGGTTCAATATATTGCTAAAATATTGCTCAAAGATTCAATATATTGCTAAAATATTGCTCAAAGATTCAATATATTGCTAAAATATTGCTCAAAAGTGCAATACAATGCTACATTTCTAAAGTATTGTTATTTTAGTAATAATTTCTGTTGCTAAAATATTGTTCAAAGGTTGCTACTTTAGCATCAATTTCCATTGCTAAAATATAGCTAAAGTATTGCTACTTTAGCAACAGAAACTACGGCTAATATTGTTATTTTAGCAATAGTTTCTGATGTTAAAATATTGCTCAAAGATTGCTACTTTAGCAATAATTTCTATTACTAAAATATAGCTAAAATATTACTCAAAGATTGCTATTTTAGCAATAGTTTCCATTGCAAAAGTAGTGTTATTTCAGTAATAGTTTCTGTTGTTAAAATATTGGTCAATGGTTGCTATTTTAGCAACTGTTTCCATTGCTAAAATATTGCTAAAATATTGTTATTTTTAGTTATAGTTTCTATTGCTAAAATATTGCTAAAATATAGCTACTTCAGCTATAGTTTCTGTTGTTAAAATATTACTCAAAGATTGCTGTTTTAGCAATAGTTTCTGTTGCTAAAATATTGCTCAAAGGTTTTATAATAAAAGCTACTGCTGTAAAGTTTTAATATATTGCTAAAGTATTGCTCAAAGATTAAACTACTGTTAAAATATTGCTAAAATATTGCTATTTTTAGTAATAGTTTCTATTGCTAAAATATTGCTACTATATTATAGCAATAGAAATTATTGCTAAAAAATTGCTAAAATATTGCTATTTTAGCAATAATAACTATTACTAAAAATGACAAAAATATTGCTACTTTAGCAATAATAATTATTACTAAAAACGACAAAAATATTGCTATTTTACCAATATTTCTAGCTTCTATTGCCAACATCCAGAAAGAAACAGAGTGCAAAACGTTAAAACGTTCCACTCGCGGAAAATTAATTCACTCGCATAGAATATTCCATACGTAACCAATTGAAACTTAGATTATCGATTAACGAAGATTATTATTTAACGAACAATGATAATATCGTTACCCTAGGTTTGCGTACAGTAACGAAGAACAAATCGAAGAATTTCTGCTCGTCGTTGGTGTGCTTTGACGCGCGACGCTAGCCGGTAAAAAATCGTCTCGATGCTTAACCGCGGACCGGATCGTTCATCCTTGAAGCCGCGACAGCTTCGTCGTCGCGATCGTCAAGGTTGTACGTTCTTTTTCTCGACGCGTCCGTACGCAAGAGTAAGTTTACGGGACGACAGGTCTGTTACATCAGTGTAACGGTATGCGTTATCGAGCATCATCCCGGTTCACCGCGTCACGAGTTCTCCAGGTGAACAACTCGCGCTGTCGGCGAACGACGCCACGCGTTCCACCATTTTCCGCCATCCTTTCGATTTTTTTCGTTCTTTATTAATTACTTAGTTACTGAAATATTTTCACAAATCTGTCGTTATTAATTACTTGGTTACTGAAATATTTTCACAAATCTGTCGTTATTAATTACTTAGTTTCTGAAATATTTTTACAAATCTGTCTATCGCAAGGCATTTTCCACCATCCACTCGATTTTTTTCGTTCGTTATTAATTACTTAGTTACTGAAATATTTTCACAAATCTGTCTGTCGCAAGGCATTTTCCACCATCCTTTCGATTTTTTTCCTTCGTTATTAATTACTTAGTTAGTGAAATATTTTCACAAATCTGTCTGTCGCAAGGCATTTTCCACCATCCTTTCGATTTTTTTCGTTCGTTATTAATTACTTAGTTAGTGAAATATTTTCACAAATCTGTCTGTCGCAAGGCATTTTCCACCATCCTTTCGATTTTTTTCGTTCGTTATTAATTACTTAGTTACTGAAATATTTTCACAAATCTGTCTGTCGCAAGGCAAAAAAAAAAAGAAAAGGAAGAAAGAGATTGAAACGTGGAAATTGAGAAAGACCGTCGCACTGATTGGAACTTTGGGTAGCTGTAGCTGTTGCTGTACGAGCTTTGAGCAATGTTTTAGCAATAGAAACTATTGCTAAAATAGTAATCTTAGAGCAGAATTTAGGAATAGAAACTTTATCTAAGACAGCAATCTTTGAGCAATATTTTAACAGTAGGTTCTATTATACAATCTTTGAGTAATGGCTTTTATTATAAAACCTTTGAGCAATAATTTAGCAAAAGAAACTATTACTAACATAGTAATCTTAGAGCAGAATTTTAGTAATAGAAATTATAGCTAAAACAGCAATCTTTGAGCAATATTTTAACAACAGAAACTATGACTGAATTGCTATATTTTAGCAATATTTTGGCAATATAAACTATTACTAAAAATAGCAATATTTTAGCAATATATTAAAACTTCACAGCAGTAGTTTTTATTATAAAACCTTTGAGCAATACTTTAGCAACAGAAGCTATTGCTATAATAGTAATATTTGAGCAATATTTTAGTAATAGAAACTATTGCTTTAAATAATAATATTTTAGCAATAATTTTACAATATTTTAACAGTGGCTTCTATTATACAATCTTTAAACATTATTTTTGCGACAGAAACTATTGCTATAATAGCAATATTTGAGCAATATTTTAGTAATAGAAATTATTACTAAAAATAGCAATATTTTAACAGTAGCTTCTATTATACAATCTTTAAGCAATGCTTTAGCAATATTTTAGCAACAGAAATTATTGCTAAAATAGCAATCTTTGGGCAATATTTTAGCAATATTTTAACAATAGCTTCTATTATACAACCTTTGAGCAATATTTTAGCAACAGAAAGTATTTCTAAAATAGCAATCTTTGAGCAATATTTTAGTAATGGAAACTATTGCTAAAATAACAATCTTTGAGCAATAATTTAGCAATATTTTAACCATGGCTTCTATTATACAATCCTTAAGCACTATTTTTGCAACAGAAACTATTGCTATAATAGCAATATTTGAGCAATATTTTAGCAATATTGTAACAATATTTTAACAGTAGTTATTATACAATCCTTGAGCAATATTTTAGCAATATTTTAGCAATAGAAACTATTGTTAAAGTAGCAATATTTTAGCAATATTGTAGTAATAGAAACTATTGCTAAAATAGCAATAATTTTGCAATAATTTAGCAATATTTTCAGCAATATTTTAGCAATAGTTTCTACTGCTAACGTCTCCCAGCGTTAGAAAATTTTCATGTCAATAGAAAACTTGAGTGAAACATGCATTTCTCAAAAAGTTGCGACGAAGTAACTTTAATTCTTTGCACTCAGTTCCTTCCCAGATATCAGCAATAGAATTTTGCTAAAATAGCAATGATTTACCCATATTTTAGGCATAGTTTCCATTACTATCATCTCCAGCAATAAAAAATTTCCAATTTCAATAGAAAACTTGAGTGAAACATGCATTTTTCAAAAAGTTGCGATGGAATAAGTTTGACTTCTATAATCATTAATCAATATTGATATCCCCTAAGAGGAGACATCCAAATACAAACGATTAAAATATCAAGACAGTAGTTCACTGTTCAACATTAAGAGAACATCACAGTTACAAAGAGCTTCTAAATTTCTTATTATTTAACTTTTATAAATAAATATCCTGCGCAATTATCAACTTTAAAGGCTTCGTTTCGAGAGGAGTGGAATGCGCGTGCTATTCTCTTTAGATTCATTTCATGGCCAGTGGTCAGTGGTATTGTATTTTTTAAGCGACTAGTGGAAAATTTAAAATGTAAAATTTTTCAAGTTTCCGCGGCGAATCACAGATCTGATATGCTATCGAGAGATAGGTGAAGTGTTTATTACGCGAACGGTTTATCTGGTATTGCAATTTTACGTGGTATCTCTGACAATTATATCCAATTAAGAACTTGTGGTGGAACGATTAACGCTAAATCTACTAGCGCTGTACTGTGAAGAGGTTCTTTATTTTTTTAATTCAATTAACTACGGAATTAGTACTTTTCTTGTAATATTATCACGCATATGATGCAATACGACAGCCATTTTTGTGATTTCATGTTAAATGCATGTGCATAAAGCTAAATTAATATTTTTATTTGTTGTGAAATAACTTTTTTGTGCTTGTTTGATGTGATATTAACCTTTAAACGGAGACAGAGACACTGACGATTAACAATTGTGTAATTAAACATAAAATACATATATAAAATACTAAAATATTTTAACAAATACTACTAAATTATTTAAACAAATACTAAGACTAATATATTAGAACGAACAGAATATAAATATACAAATACTAAAACATTAGAACAAATTGGAGCGACACACCACTTCATTTATATATGAACCGTTTTATTTGAAAGTGGTTATTTGGAAAATTTATTATAAATATGAAAAGCTATGACTGAACTAAGTGCTTTGACACTTGAATTGAAAATATTTCAAAAAGTGGAGTTTATCGATTTGTGCAGTATATTATGCGATATATAAGTCCACGTTGAAAAAAAAATGAGTTAATGGCAATTTTAGTGAAATACAGATCTCCTTTTTTTATATTTATAATCGCAGATTGAACGAAGCACGATTTCTTCATAAATTAATCAAAAGAATTTTAACTGTGAAATGTTAACGCAAAAATGTTATCTATAATATAATTATATAATATAATAACTCATATATAATCAAAGCAATAGCAGAAAAAATTCACAAATAATTTATGTTAAATTTTCGTTAAAAATCAAGTATAAATATTAATTGCACTTGCTTTTACAGTTTGAATTATTATTCAAATTAGTTTGCCAACAATTCTTTACTATTTCAAGTGTTTTATTTGAAATTTACTTTAAAAAATTGTCAGTTGCAGCACAGTTCCTCGACTGCTTCTTGTAAACTCTAAAACTTTGTTGTAATTTATATTTGTTTCTTATTTAGCGATGTCGAGTCACACTCGACAAAAGAGCGCGAAGGGTTAATTGTTTATTCTCTAGCGAGAGAAAATGCTATTTTCTTTAAAATATTAATATAATATTAATATTTTAATCTTTAAAATATTATTTTCTCCCGTTCCCTCGAAGCAGTGAAAGATTAACCCTTTGCACTCGGCTCCTTCACAAACGTTAGCAATAGAAACTATTTTGTTAGCAATACTTTAGCAGTAGTTTTTATCGCTAACGTCTCCCAGAAATAGGAAATTTCCATTTTAATAGAAAATTTCAGGAAAACGTTTCTTAAAAACTGAATCTTCGCAATCACTAATCAGTTCTGATGTCTCCTCAGAAGCGATATCCAAATGCAAAAGGTCCATATTTTGCTTGACCTTCTCGAAGATTAGTCATAGTTTCAATATGATATTTTCTATTGCTAACATCTGTGAACAATAGAAAATTTCCATATTTAATAGAAAAGTTTAGGAAAAGATGTATTTCTCAAAAGTTTGTGATGTTATAAGTCAATTCTGATGTCTCCTCAGAGGAGACATCCACGTGCAGAAGATTAATCCTTTGTTTGACGCCTTCTTGAAGATTAGTCATAGTTTCAATATGATATTTTCTATTGCTAACATCTGTGAACAATAGAAAATTTCCATATTTAATAGAAAAGTTTAGGAAAATGGAATAAGTTTAATCTTTACAATCACTAATTCTGATCTTTCTTCAGAGGAGACAACCACGTGCAGAAGATTAACCCTTTGTTTGACGCCTTCTTAAAGATTAGTCATAGTTTCAATATGATCATTTCTATCGCTAACGTCTGCCAGCAATAGCAAATTTCCATATTTAATAGAAAAGTTTAGGAAAATGGAATAAGTTTAATCTTTACAATCACTAATTCTGATCTTTCTTCAGAGGAGAGATCCAAGTGCAGAAGATTAACCCTTTGTTGACGCCTTTTCGAACGTTAGCCATAGTTTCAATATGATCATTTTTATCGCTAACGTCTGCCAGCAATAACAAAATTTCCATATTTAATAGAAAAGTTTAGGAAAATGGAATAAGTTTAATCTTCACAATCACTAATTCTGATCTTTCTTCAGAGGAGAGATCCAAGTGCAGAAGGTTAACCCTTTGTTTGGCGCCTTCTCGAACGTTAGCCATAGTTTCAATATAATAATTTTTGTCGTTAACGTTTGCCAGAAATAGAAAATTTCCATATTTAATAGAAAAGTTTAGGAAAATGGAATAAGTTTAATCTTTACAATCACTAATTCTGATCTTTCTTCAGAGGAGAGATGCAAGTGCAGAAGGTTAACCCTTTGCTTGACGCCTTTTCGAACGTTAGCCATAGTTTCAATATGATCATTTCTATCGCTAATGTCTGACACAAATAGAAAATTTGCAATTTAATAGAAAACTTCAGGAAAGCATGCATAATATTGCTTTCAACGTTAATTCAGTTCCCTCGCGAGAGAGAAAAAATAAAAAAGCGACTTCCAATGCGTAGCGAATAAAGGAACAATATCATAAACTATAAATTAAAAGTAGTTATTTTATAAATCCATTTCCAATAATTTATAAAAACCATCCTAAAATATTGATGGCCAGCGCTAACCCTTTGCACTCCAAATTATTTTTCAATTTAGTAGTTTTATTTGTTATGAAATTTTCTTGAAATTTACTTAAAAAAGTAGTCAGTTGCAGCACAGTTCCTCGACTGCTACTTGTAAACTCGCAAACTTTGCTATAATTTATATTTACGGAACTCATATTTGTTTCTTTTTCATATTTAGCGATAGACTCGACAAAGAAGCGCAAGCTGTTAATGGATCAGCCCTGGAACGCTTAACTCTGAATATGTAGGTTCAAAAAATAAGTACCATCGCGATACCCTAAATAGCAGAGAAAATTCTGCCTCAAATAACAAAGCAAAACACAGACGCTGGAGCTCGTAAAAGACTTTTTCAAACGCGCAAGTCGTCCGCAATTAACCTAGTTAGACCCAACAGCTTAGTCCACTGTCAATTAAGAACCAATCTACAGCATTAACCGACATAACATATTTATTATATCTAATGCTATTAATGCGGCTAATGCACATTGTGCAACCAAGCGCAGTGTAACGCTGCGCATTAAATTTAACATAATGTAAATATAATAGCATAGTAAATCATTCGTTAACGACCTCTCGTAAAACGTGGTCAGGATACCCTAGACGAATCGATAACTAAAAGATAGCAGAGAATTTATCATTTCCAAGCGTTATTTGCGCTCATCGAGGCTCTGCGCTCTCGTTTCTTTCGCAGGAAGTCGATGGAAATTGGCGAAAAACGCGTACGCTCCAAATTCCTAGGATTCCATCGAGCAATCACGAATCTGGATTACAGTGTTAATGGAATAAGTTGAGCAAAACGCGAGCCAATAATTATCGACGGAGAGACCTCGATTCCGCTCGGCTCACGGAACTTCTCGCGCGCGGATCACGACACATAAATAAACGCGAGCGTTGAAAAATGAGGAAACGGAACGGTGGAAAGCTATTCGGTTAACTGTTCAGCCTCGCACGATTTATCTGAACAGGAGGAACGAAACGATGGTCACCGCGTATCCTCAATTGCGGAGCCGCGTCTCGTTTCGAGATCGAGGAGCTCGTAATGGCGTCCATTATTATTGAAACAGAGTGTTGCGTCGATAGCTTCGACTTGCGTGCTCGCACGGTTAAAATACTGTTACATCCGTCGATATTTCAGCGTACCATCTCGATAGACGTAATATAATAATAAAACAGATTAGAGTATGAAATTTGTAAATGGTATTTAATATTTGAAGTAAGTCTAATGCGAGTCGTAACAGCGATAAGCTTATGAGGCCATCGATTATTGTATGCTTTCTATGACCATTTTATTTTTGACGTAAGCAGTTTTTAGTTAATTTTATTTTTATTCTGGATGTTTTAAAGAAAGGTCAAGGTGCGTGATAAAGTTATTAGCTGCTACGGTGGAGGGTTAAGACACGCGAAAGGGTGCACTTGGTACCTGAGAGTGACCGTTGCTTTGGGGGTGGGTTATTTTTAATCAATTTCTAATAAATCTGTATGGAAACTATTGCTAGAGTAGCAATATTTTAGTAATAGAAACTAGTGTTAAATTAGCAATACTTTTGCAATAAAAGCTATTGCCAAATAAGCAATATTTTAGCAATAGAAACTACTTCTAAATTAGCAATATTTTAGCAATATTTTTGCATTAGAAACCATTGCTAAATTAGCAATATTTTAGCAATATTTTTTCATTAGAAACCATTGCTAAATTAGCAATATTTTAGCAATATTTTAGCAATAGAAACTATTGTTAAATTAGCAATACTTTAGCAATAGAAGCTATTGCCAAATAAGCAATATTTTAACAATATAAACTAACGCTAAAATAACATTATTTTTGCAATATTTTAGCAACAAAAACTATTGCTAAAGTAGCAGTCTTTGAGCAATATTTTAACAATAGCTTCTATTATACAGCCCTTGAACAATATTTTAGCAACAGAAACCATTGCTAAAATAGCAATCTTTGAGCAATATTTTAGCAAAAGAAACTATCCCTAAAAATAGCAATTTTTAAGCAATATTTTAGCAAGAGAAACTATTCCTAAAAATAACCATCTTTGAGCGATATTTTAGCAAGAGAAACTATCCCTAAAAATAGCAATTTTTAAGCAATATTTTCGCAATAGAAGCTATTGCTAAAATTGCAAGCTTTGAGCAATATTTTAGCAAGAGAAACTACTCCTAAAAATAGCAATCTTTGAGCAATATTTTAGCGAGAAATTATTCCTAAAAATATCAATCTGAGCAATATTTTAGCAAGAGAAACTATTCCTAAAAATAACCATCTTTCAGCGATATTTTAGCAAGAGAAACTATCCCTAAAAATAGTAATCTTTGAGCAATATTTGAGCAAGAGAAACTACTCCTAAAAATAGCAATCTTTGAGCAATATTTTAGCAAGAAGAACTATTCTTAAAAATAGCAATCTTTGAGCAATATTTTAGCGAGAAATTATTCCTAAAAATATCAATCTGAGCAATATTTTAGCAAGAGAAACTATTCCTAAAAATAACCATCTTTCAGCGATATTTTAGCAAGAGAAACTATCCCTAAAAATAGTAATCTTTGAGCAATATTTGAGCAAGAGAAACTACTCCTAAAAATAGCAATCTTTGAGCAATATTTTAGCAAGAAGAACTATTCTTAAAAATAGTCATCTTTGAGCAATATTTTAGCAAGAAAAACTATTCCTAAAAACAGCAATATTTTAACAGTATTGTAGCAATATTTCAGCAGCAGCTTCTATTATACAATCTGTAAGCAATATTTTAGTAACAGAAACTATTGCTAACATAGCAATCTTTGAGCAATATTTTAGCAACAAAAACTCTTGCTAAAACAACAATACTTTAGCAATATTTTAGCCATAGTTTCTACTGCTAACGTCTCCCAGTAATAGAAAATTTCCATTCTAATAGAAAACTTGAGACACATACATTTCTCAAAAAGTTGCGATGGAATAAGTTTAACACTTTGCACTGGGCTCCTTCTCAAACGTTAGCAATAATTTCTATTGCTAAGATAGCAATCTTTGAGCAATATTTTAGCCATAGTTCCATCAGCAAAAGCTTTTTGACTCCAGCTAATTAATAAATTGACGAGATTGAATATGAATATTTACGTATCAATTACTTTTAGAAAAAAATGTGAGTGTCAATCATGTACATTTCTCAAATTTAAGTGTCAGTCATGTACGTTTCTCAAATTTAAAATATTCCAAAATCTTGCGAAGCATTTCTGCATTCCGCTATTTAATTGCTACAATCTTTTACTCAATTTTGCAGACAATTTTTAGTGCTACACTATGCGTGGAGTTATTATAAAATAAAACCAAAATATTTTTATTTTTATTTACTATGTTCATATATGGTTTTTAACCCTTACAAGACCATACGTTTGCTAAGAGTAAATATTAACTAACTAAAACTAAAAACCA
This sequence comes from Xylocopa violacea, assembly GCA_963969225.1. Classification (NCBI taxonomy): domain Eukaryota; kingdom Metazoa; phylum Arthropoda; class Insecta; order Hymenoptera; family Apidae; genus Xylocopa; species Xylocopa violacea. The sequence continues at coordinate 17,102,217 of CAXAJV010000015.1, forward strand.
ACGTATGTATTTAAAATATAATATTCAAGTAATAATAAATAATATTTAGCAAAATGTTATTTGTTATTAGTTACAAAATAATATTAGTAATAAAATATTAGAAATGCAGGGATTTTCGATGATTTGGGCATCTACGGAATTTGGAGAAGGAAATTTAAAAGTTTCACACACATATATATAGCAATAAACCTTTAAATTAGTCAAATTAGCTCAATCCCTAAATCTAGCGTTAACAACCACGATGAACATCCTGTTCGTCGCGCAAAACGCCCAACAAGAGGTGTTTTCCATCTTTTTCTTTCGTCGACGGTGTCCATCACGAGGAAATTAGGTGAAATCGCGACACTCGTATTATTCACGCATCCATGAACATAATGAAGTGGGTAAACGGGCCATGGGACGGAGACTTGGTCATTTCTAGCGACCAATGAAAGCGGATCGTTCTTCTTCTGGTCCCAAGTCGTGGATTTATCAATGCTGAATCATCGACAGCGATTTATCATGTTGATCGCAAAATCGATATCTTATCCAACATTACTTTATCCAAGGTGAATCTATTCGCTCTGACTGAACGACAAAAAATGTGATTCCATGGAAGAAGTGAAAAACTGTTTTACGAATTTCTTTGACGAAGAACCACGCAGTTTTTATAAAGAAGAAATTCAAGAACTTGTAAAACGTTGGAAGACAATTATAGAAAACGATGGAGAGTACATTATTGATTAATAAATACTATTTTTCAATACAATACAATACTATTTTTAAAATACAACTAGAAGTGTGTTGTATTTAATTTGGTTTCAATATTATTGATTAATAAGCACAAGTAACCCTCCTATAACACGATAGATAAGATTCTCTGCAAAGTAATTTAATTGCAAAAAATTTGATTCCATGGAAGAAGTGAAAAACTGTTTTACGAATTTCTTTGACGAAGAACCACGCAGTTTTTATAAAGAAGAAATTCAAAAACTTGTAAAACGTAGGAAGATAATTATAGAAAACGATGAAGAGAACAATATTGATAATTACTATTTTTTACATTATTAATAAATACCACTTTTCATAGAAATGTGTTGTATTTAATTTGGTTTCAATATTATTGATTAATAAGCACAAGTAACCCCCTATAACACGGTAGATAAGATTCTCTGCAAAGTAATTTAATTGCAAAAAATTTGATTGCATGAAAGAAGTGAAAAACTACTTTACGTGTTTCTTTAAAGAGAAACCACGCAGTTTCTACAAAGAAGGAATTCAAAAACTTGTAAAACGTTGAAAGACAATTATAGAAAACGATGAAGAGAACAATATTGATTAATAAATACCACTTTTTATAGAAATGTGTTGTATTTAATTTGGTTTCAATATTATTGATTAATAAGCACAAGTAACCCCCTATAACACGGTAGATAAGATTCTCTGCAAAGTAATTTAATTGCAAAAAATTTGATTCCATGGAAAAAGTGAAAAACTGTCTTACGAATTTCTTTGACGAAGAACTACGCAGTTTTTATAAAGAAGGAATTCAAAAACTTGTAAAACGTTGGGAGACAATTATAGAAAACGATGAAGAGAACAATATTGATTAATAAATACCATTTTTCATAGAAATGTGTTGTATTTAATTTGGTTTCAACATTATTGATTAATAAGCACAAGTAACCCTCCTATAACACGATAGATAAGATTCTCTGCAAAGTAATTAATTGCAGAAAATTTGATTTCATGGAAGAAGTGAAAAACTGTCTTACGAATTTCTTTGACGAAGAACCACGCAGTTTTTGTAAAGAAGGAATTGAAAAACTTGTAAAACGTTGGGAGACAATTATAAAAAACGATGAAGAGAACAATATTGATTAATAAATACCATTTTTCATAGAAATGTGTTGTATTTAATTTGGTTTCAACATTATTGATTAATAAGCACAAGTAACCCTCCTATAACACGGTAGATAAGATTCTGTGCAAAGGAATTGAAAAACTTGTAAAACGTTGGGAGACAATTATAAAAAACGATGAAGAGAACAATATTGATTAATAAATACCATTTTTCATAGAAATGTGTTGTATTTAATTTGGTTTCAACATTATTCATTAATAAGCACAAGTAACCCTCCTATAACACGGTAGATGAGATTCTCTGCAAAGGAATTCAAAAACTTGTAAAACGTTGGGAGACAATTATAAAAAACGATGAAGAGAACATTATTGATTAATAAATACTATTTTTCATAGAAATGTGTTGTATTTAATTTGGTTTCAGTATTATTGATTAATAAGCACAAGTAACCCTCCTATAACACGATAGATAAGATTCCCTGCAAAGTAATTAATTGCAAAAAATTTGATTCCATGGAAGAAGTGAAAAACTACTTTACGTGTTTCTTTAAAGAGAAACCACGCAGTTTCCACAAAGGAGAAATTCAAAAACTTGTAAAACATTGAGAGACAGTTGTAGAAATGATGGAAAGTAAATTATTAATTAACAAATACAAATAACCCTCCTATAACACGGAAGACAGGATCTCTGCGAAATAATTTGAACGACAAGAAAAATTCCACAAAGAAAGAATTCAAAAATCTGTAAAACGTTGGGAGACAGTTATAGAAAATGATGGAGAGCACATTATTGATTAATAAATACTACTTTTCATGGAAATTTGTTGTATTTAATTTGGTTTCAAATCGTGCACAAACTTTTACAGACACCTAACGTCTACCATTCATTCGAAATCAATTGAAACTCATTGTCACTGACACGAACGAAAGCAAAATTTCTCAAATCGCACAGTGATTCGCAATTCTAATGATTCTCGAAACTAACTGTTCGATATCTAATTACAAAATATATAGTCGAAACGATAAATCAATTTTTCTTCGGACTAAAAATTCTCCTTTAACACTGGGTTTACCAAGGAGTCATTTTGTTTCGTCTGACAAAACTTTTCGTCAAACTTGACATTAAAATATCAAAAATAAGGAAAGTAATAAGAACTAATTATTATAACTGATGTAATTTTATTGAGGTTCGTTTTCTACTGTAACTTCACAATCGACAGGTCAATTTATACTTCTTTCTAATTAAATATCGAAAAAACTCGTGGCAAACCTAACGTTGAAGTAAATTTCAACTAAAACGCTTCAAATATTAGAGAATTATTGGCAGAAAAATTCTTTCTAATTAAATATCGAAAAAACTCATGGCAAACCTAGCGTTGAAGTAAATTTCAACTAAAACGCTTCAAATATTAGAGAATTATTGGCAGAAAAATTGAAAAATAACTGAAACTATAAAGGCTTAACACCCATAACCATAAATGGCTGTAATCTTGCTAGCTGAGCCTCGTTAAAGACCGTTCTCGCGTTCATTGGGAAACTTTCAGGCTGCTTTCAGCGCTGCTTGGCTCGTTGATTCGCGACGAGCCAGTAATTCGGTTATTAGCATATCTGGCGGTGAATTGAGCTCGTTAGAGTCTACTCTACACTGGCGTGTCTGCTGTAAATAAACAATGGACGTTGCAGCCATTGTCGATGTGGCAAGCGTTCGCGTCGAACCCGTGGCGCGCGAAGAAGAAATCGACGCGGATGGCTGACTCCATTACGATGTCGTGCTTAGAAAAATATTATTTTAACGCTGGGTTTAGGGTCTAGCAAGCAGACCACTTGCTAAAGTGGTCGTTTTGACCGCACTGAGCAAACTTTTCGTCAAACTTTATGTTGGGAAATGGGTTTTGAATAAACTGCTTCAGCTTTTATGGTTTGATCATTTTATTGGTCACGCACTGGAAGTGACTTCCTTCTGCTGTTAACCCTTTGCGATCCTTTGTCGAGCGTGACTCGACATCGCTAAATAAGAAAAAGAAGCAAAGTTTCAGAGTTGTTTTAGAGTTTGCCAGTAACAGTCGAGGAATTGTCATGCAACTGACAACATTTTCAAGTAAATTTCAAGTGAATTTTATATGAATTTCAAGTGACTTCCTTCTGCTATTAACCCTTTGCGATCCTTTGTCGAGCGTGAGTCGACATCGCCAAATAAGAAAGAGAAGCAAATATAATTTGCAACAAAGTTTCAGAGCTGTTTTAGAGTTTGCAAGTAACAGTCGAGGAATTGTCATGCAACTGACAACATTTTCAAGTAAATTTCAAGTGAATTTCAAATGAAACACTTGAAATAGTAGGGAATTGTTGGCGACTGAACTACTAAATTGAAGAATAATTCGGACTGCAAAAATTGTTGCCACAGACTTTGTTATTGTTATTATTCCTGATATTTATTGTAACACGCCAAATCACGACTGTCATTTGTTGTTGTCGTGGTTGTTTACTGAAAATTGAAGGCTAGATTGTGTGTGTTTAACCCTTTGCGGTCCTTTATCGAGCGTGACTCGACATCGCCAAATAAGAAAAGGAAGCAAAGTTTCAGAGCTGTTTTAGAGTTTGCAAGTAACATTCGAGGAATTGTCATGCAACTGACAACATTTTCAAGTGAATTTCAAATGAATTTCAAGTGACTTCCTTCTGCTATTAACCCTTTGCGATCCTTTGTCGAGTGTGACTCGACATCGCCAAATAAGAAGGAGAAGCAAATATAAATTGCAACAAAGTTTCAGAATTGTTTTAGAGTTTGCAAGTAACTGTCGAGGAATTGTCATGCAACTGACAACATTTTCAAGTAAATTTCAAGTGAATTTCAAGTGACTTCCTTCTGCTATTAACCCTTTGCGATCCTTTGTTGAGCGTGACTCGACATCGCTAAATAAGAAAAAGAAGCAAAGTTTCAGAGTTGTTTTAGAGTTTGCAAGTAACAGTCGAGGAATTGTCATGCAACTGACAACATTTTCAAGTAAATTTCAAGTGAATTTCAAATGAAACACTTGAAATAGTAGGAAATTGTTGGCGACTGAACTACTAAATTGAAGAATAATTCAAACTGCAAAGGGTTAACGTCTTGAAAGGTCTAACTAATTGGGCACGCAGAGACTCATGACCTCGTCTAACAGGGGTGCGTTATCACATAACACGCATAAACAGTGTGAAAAACAGCATCTCCGTTTATCAAGAGTATAAGATTAAATTTTTGCACTGATTAATAAAGAAAAACTAACACTTTACGTTAAAATATCGAAAATAAAAAAATAATTATAATGATAAAAACTAATTGTTGTAACTGATGTTGTTGGGATACTGGATTATCTCAAGTTTATGATAAGGACGAAAGAACATCTGCTATTTTTGAGATTTGTGAAATAAAGTAAAGTATAGAAACTGTAATAGTCAATTTTCTTTTTTTTTTAACCAAATCTGTCAAATAACGTCTTAATCGACGCGGTTGCTGAACAATATGAGTCCTGAAGCTCCTAATTTCCTTTCTTTTGTCTACATAAGTAATTGTAGTTTGTCATTATCACTTATTTACTTCTTTTGTGCTTTTGTTGTGCTGGACTCTTCACCTTTCAACTTTCATGTGTGGTCCTCGTAGACTATTTTAAAAATGACTATAACTCTACAATCACAAAAGTAATCGATTTTTAGAGAAGAAATGTACTTGTTATCTTGTCTTTTTGTTCTACTCCAAAGTCACAGCATGCAAAATTCAGTTCAGTTTTCTGGTTTCAATCCTTTGCACTGCAAGTTATTTTTCAATTTTGTTGCTAACAATTCTCTACTATTTAAAATTTTTTATTTAAATTTATTTCGAAGGACAGCTCCTCGACTGCTGCTTGCAAACAATTTTGTTTACTAATTATATTAAATGTAGGTCTCAAATTTTATTGTAATTCATATTTATGGAACTTGTATTGGTTTTTTTTTTATTTACTGATGTTGAGTCACGCTTGACGAAGGAGTGCTAAGGGTTAAGGGATAACTCTACAATCTTACAAAGTGCAAGGTTCAGTTCAGTTCTCTGGTTTTAAGATATGACTCTACAATCATAATAATCCATTAAAAATCGATGAAAATAATTTTCAGAGAAGAAACGTACTGGCCTCTCTGTCTTTCTGTTCTACTGTAAAGTCAAAGCGTGCAAGATTCAGTTCAATTCTTTGGTTTTGAGGTATAACTCTATAACGACAAAAATAATCAATTTTCAGAGAAGAAATTTGTTTATCACTCTGTCTTTCTATTCTACTATAAAGACACAACATGCAAGCTTTAGTTCATTCTGTTTTTAAGATATAACTCTATAATCATAATAATCAATTAAAAATCGATGAAAGTAATCGATTTTCAGAGAAGAAACGTACTGATCTCTCTGTCTTTCTGTTCTACTGCAATGTTACAGCTTCAGTTCAGCTACAGTTCTCTGGTTTTGAGGTGTAACTCTACAATCACGAAAATAATAGATTTTTGGAGAAGAAACATATTGGTCTCTCCGTTTTTCTATTCTACTGTAAAATCACAGCGTGCGAAATTTAGCTCAGTTCTCTGGCTTCAAGCTACAACTCTGCAATTACAAAAATAATCAATTTTCAGAGAAGAAACATACAGGTCTCTCTGCACGCAAGGTTCAGTTCAATTCTCTGATTTTAAGATATAACTCAATAATCGCAAAAATAATCAATTTTCAGAAAAGAAACCTATTAATCTCTCTCCTGTAAAGCTAGAGCGTGCAAAATTTAGCTCAGCTCTCTGGCTTCAAGCTATAACTCTACAATCACAAAAATAACCAATTTTCAAAGAAGAAACGTACTTGTTACTCTGTCTTTCTGCTCTAATGCAAAGCTACAACGTGCAAAGTTCAGTTTAGTTCTCTGGATTTAAAGTATAACTCTATAATCACAAAAGTAATCAATTTTCAGAGAAGAAACGTACTGGTCTCTCTACTGTAAAGTCAGAGTATGCAAAATTTAGCTCTGGCTTTAAGATATAACTCTACAATCACAAAAATAACCAATTTTCAAAGAAACGTACTTATTATTTTGTCTTTCTGTTCTACTGTAAAATCAGAGGGTGCAAGATTCAGTTCAATTCTTTGGTTTTGAGGTATAACTCTACAATCACGAAAATAATCGATTTTTGGAGAAGAAACATATTGGTCTCTCCGTCTTTCTATTCTACTGTAAAATCACAGCGTGCAAAATTTAGCTCAGTTCTCTGGCTTCAAGCTACAACTCTACAATTACAAAAATAATCCATTTTCAGAGAAGAAACATACAGGTCTCAGTGCACGCAAGGTTCAGTTCAATTCTCTGATTTTAAGATATAACTCTACAATTACAAAAATAACCAATTTTCAAATAAACATACTTGTTATCTTGTCTTTAAAATAATCGATTTTTGGAGACGAAACATACTGGTCTCTCCGTCTTTCTATTCTACTGTAAAATCACAGCGTGCAAGGTTCAGTTCAGTTCTCTGGCTTCAAGGTATAACTCTGCAATCACAAAAATAATCGATTTTCAGAGAAGAAATGTACTTATTACTCTGTCCTTCTGTTCTAATGCAAAGTTACAACATGCAAAATTCAGTTTAGTTTTCTGGATTTAAAGTATAACTCTATAATCACAAAAGTAATCAATTTTCAGACAAGAAACGTATTGGTCCCTCTACTGTAAAGTTACAACAGACAAGGTTCAGTTTAATTCTCTGGCTTCAAGGTATAACTCTACAATTACAAAAATAATCAATTTTCAGAGAAGAAACGTACTTGTTATTCAGTCTTTCTGTACTAATACAAAGTTACAACGTGCAACGTTCAGTTTAGTTCTCTGGATTTAAAGTATAACTCTATAATCACAAAAGTAATCAATTTTCAGAGGAGAAACGTACGGGTCCCTCTACTGTAAAGTTACAACGTACAAGGTTCAGTTTAATGCTCTGGCTTCAAGGTATAACTCTACAATTACAAAAATAATCAATTTTCAGAGAAGAAACGTATTAATCCCTCTATCGCAAAGTCAGAGCGCGCAAAATTTAACTCAGTTCTCTGGCTTCAAGCTATAACTCTACAATTACAAAAATAATCAATTTTCAAAGAAGAAACCTACTGGTCTCTCTACTGTAAAGTCAGAGCGTGCAAAATTTAGCTCAGCTCTCTAGTTTTAAGGTATAACCCTACAATTACAAAAGTAATCAGTTTTCAGAAAAGAAACATACTGGTCCCTCTACTATAAAGTTACAACGTACAATGTTCAGTTTAATTCTCTGGCTTCAAGGTATAACTCTACAATTAAAAAAATAATCAATTTTCAAAGAAGAAACGTACTGGTCTCTCTACTGTAAAGTCAGAGTATGCAAAATTTAGCTCAGTTCTCTCACTTCAAGCTATAACTCTACAATTACAAAAATTATCAATTTTCAGAGAAGAGAAATATTGGTCTCTCTGCCTTTCTGTTCTACTGTAAAATCACAGCGTGCAAGGTTCAGTTCAGTTCTCTGTCTTCAAGCTACAACTCTACAATTACAAAAATTATCAATTTTCAGAGAAGAGAAATATTGGTCTCTCTGTCTTTCTGTTCTACTGTAAAATCACAGCGTGCAAGGTTCAGTTCAGTTCTTTGTCTCCAACCTACAACTCTACAATTACAAAAATTATCAATTTTCAGAGAAGAGAAATATTGATCTCTCTGTCTTTCTGTTCTACTGTAAAATCACAGCGTGCAAGGTTCAGTTCAGTTCTCCGTCTTCAAGCTACAACTCCACAATTACAAAAATAATCAATTTTCAAAGAAGAAACCAACTGATCTCTCAACTATAAACTCAGAGCGTGCAAAATTCAGTCCAGTCCTCTGATTTGAAGCTACAGAACCGATCGCAGAACGAACTACACGTAGCCACGTGCAACGCGTCACGAGTTTTCACCGATCTCTTCCTGCTCGGTTGGATAACAGACGGAGGATAGATCGGTCGCAAAAGCTGTTCGCCATGGCGAACAGACGAATGACCACGCGTGTATTTTTCAGCAACCGTAACCGCGTATCGATTAACCGATACCGGGTGTACGAAGAAGTGAAAGCGAGAGGTGACGTCTTTGAAAACACGGGTCTCCCTTATTATATAAACCCAGCAACGAACAATAAGTGGCGATAGCGGAGATTCACTGCAGGATTCGCCTCCACGAGAGATCGTTCACGTCGACTTTCTCGCGATTTGAAGTTTCAGCGTCGAGGGGAATCGTTGGAATCGACTCAGTTGCAGATTCTGTCGTTTAGAACGAGATGAGAATTATTCTTAAAATTGGAATTTTTAATCATTTTTTAGTATTGCTATTTTAGCAATAGTTTCCATTGCTAAAGTATTGTTATTTTAGTAATAGTTTCTGTTGCTAAAATATTGATCAAAGGTTGCTATTTTAGCAACTGTTTCCATTGCTAAAATATAGCTAAAGTATTGCTGTTTTAGTAATAGTTTCTATTGCGAAAATATTGCTAATTTAGCAATGGTTTCTAAGGCAAAAATATTGCTAAAATATTGCTAATTTAGCAATGGTTTCTAATGCAAAAATATGGCTAAAATATTGCGAAAATATTGCTAATTTAGCAATGGTTTCTAAGGCAAAAATATTGCTAAAATATTGCTAATTTAGCAATGGTTTCTAATGCAAAAATATTGCTAAAATATTGCTAATTTAGAAGTAGTTTCTATTGCTAAAATATTGCTTATTTGGCAATAGCTTTTATTGCAAAAGTATTGCTAATTTAACACTAGTTTCTATTACTAAAATATTGCTAAAATATTGATACTTTTGCAATAGTTTCTGTAACTAAAATATTGCTCAGAAGTTGTATAATAAAAGCTACTGCTATAAAATTTCAATATATTGCTAAAATATTGCTAAAATATTGCTATTTCAATAGAATACTTCAGGAAAGCATGCACAATATTGCTATTTTAGCAATAGTTTCTCATGTTAAAATATTACTCAAAGATTGCTATTTCAGCAATAATTTCTATTACTAAAATATAGCTAAAATATAGCTAAGATATTGCTTAAAGTTTGCTAATTTAGCAATAGTTTCTGTTGCTAAAATATTGCTCAAAGGTTGTATAATAGAAGCTACTACTGTTAAGTTTTAATATATTGCTAAAATATTGCTACTTCAACAGAAAATTTCAGGAAAGCATGCATAATATTCCTATTTTAGCAATAGTTCCTATTGTTAACATCTGGAAAGGAGCCAAATACAAAGATTTAAATATATTCCACTATAGCTTTTTGAGAAGTGTATGTTTGCACCAAGTTTTCTATTGAAATGGAAATTTTCCATTGCTGGGAGACGTTAGCAATAGAAACTATTGCTTAAATATTGCTAATGTGTTGCTATTTTAGTACTAGTTTCTGTTGCTAAAATATTGCTCAAAGATTGCTATTTTAGCAATAGTTCACATTGCTAAAATATAGCTAAAGTATTACTATTTTAGCAATAGTTTCTACTGTTGAAGTATTGCAAAAGTATTGCTATTTTAGCAACAGAAACTATGGCTAAAATATTACTATTTTAGTAATAGAAACTATGGCTAAAATATTGCTATTTTATTAATAGAAACTATTGCTAAATTATTACTATTTTAGCAATAGAAAATATTGCTAAAATACTGCTAAAATATTGCTATTTTAGCAATAGTTTCCATTGCTAAAATATTGTTGAAGTATTGCTGTTAAAAGTAGATGTTCGCAATAGAAGCTAAAATAGCAATGTTTTAGCAATATTTATCAATAGTTTCTATTACTAACATCTGGAAAACATCAATGGAAAATTTCCATTTCAATAAAAAACTTGATGAAAACATGCACTTCTCAAAAAGCTATAGTGGAGTAAGATTAATTCTTTGCACTCGGCTCTTCTCCAGACATTAAGAATAAAAACTATTGCTAAAATAGAAATATTATGCATGCTTTCCTGAAGTTTTCTATTGAAATAGCAATATTTTAGCAATATTTTAGCAACAGAAACTATTGCTAGAATAGCAATCTTTGATCAATCTTTTAGTAATGGAAACTATTGCTAAAATAGTAATACTTTAGCAATATTTTAGCAATGTTTTAGCAATATTTTAGCGATAGCTTCTATTATACAACTTTTGAGAAATGTTTTAGCAACAGAAATTATTGCTAAAATAGTAATCTTTGAGTAATATTTTAATAATGGAAACTATTGCTAAAATAGCAATTTTTGGGCAATATTTTAGCAACAGAAACTATTGCTAAAGTAGCAATATTTTAGCAATAGAAACTGTTATGAATATAGAAACAAAAACAGAAGGAATAGAAACTATGCTAATAAGTTAAAATATTGCCATTTGAGCAGTATTTTAGCCATAGTTCCTAAAAAATTTCCATTTCAATAGAAAACTTGATGAAAACATGCACTTCTCAAAAAGTTACAGTAGAATAAATTTAATCACTAATCAACCCTAATGTCCCCTCAGGGAAGAGTGTAAAGGATAATAGTTCAGATATATGTAAAACTGTTACACCCTTGGACATCGACCTCTTTATCAAGAAACTTGGGTTACCGATATCTGGGTCCTATGTCTCTCATCGGGCCCAGGATCGATGCTAACAGATATATAGGGTAACGCGACGAGTTCTAAGAGTCGCAGATGTTGTGTTTAGAGGATCTGACAGATTCCTATTACCAATCGCTGAAAAACTAACCCTTGGCCAATGATTCAACGTCATGGTGCTACGAGGCACGTGGATAAGCGATAAGAGGGTTCTCGAAGGATCTATGATACAACAGTAGAGCTATTTAAAAGTTTAGGTGGAATAGGTTTTGAGCTATGATGGTATAAAAGAGTTGAGAAGAGAGTTGAGAGACGAAGAGTCCAGCATGAGTAAAAGAAGTGATTGAGTTTTGGCGATAAATTAAGATTACTTAAAATAATATTTGTAAATACGACAGTACCATAATGGCTTCTTAGGTCGTGTGTGTTGGCTTCGAGGACAGCTCCAACGCTATGGCTCGTTTGAATGTTAGACAAGGTCGCAAAAGAGAGACCAATTTCCCTGACTTCTTATAAACATATATTCTTATTTGTTCTTTGCGCGATATTTTTTATAGGATTTATTTTATATTCTTTATTCTCCATATTTATTCTTTATACGATTTATTGGATATTCTTTATTCTCCATATTTATTCTTTATAGGATTTACTGTATATTCTTTATTCTCCATATTTATTCTTTATACGATTTATTTTATATTCTTTATTCTCCATATTTACTCTTTATGCGATATTCTTCATACGATTTATTTTATATTCTTTATTCTCCATATTTACACTTTATACGATTTATTTTACATTGTTTATTCTCCATATTTATTCTTTATTTGATTTATTCTACATTGTTTATTCTTCATATTTATTCTTTATACGATGCATTCTATATTCTTTATTCTCCATATTTATTCTTTATACAATTTATTTTATATTCTGTATTCTCCATATTTATTCTTTATACGATTTATTTTATATTCTTTATTCTCCATATTTACACTTTATACGATTTATTTTACATTGTTTATTCTCCATATTTATTCTTTATTTGATTTATTCTACATTGTTTATTCTTCATATTTATTCTTTATACGATTTATTCTATATTCTTTATTCTCCATATTTATTCTTTATACGATTAATTTTATATTCTTTATTCTCCATATTTATGCTTTATACGATTTATTTTATATTCTTTATTCTCCATATTTATTCTTTATTCGAGACGTACTAAACACAGAATACGTGATGCATTACATACATTTTCAACTGACTGCATTATTACAACAGCATCGAATTTTGTCAACTTCAAAATTAGATGCTCGAATTTCCAGCAGCAATTTTTAACACGCCAAAGCCGCGATTCAATCTTTTTGACGTTAAAATATTCCTTTGTTACCTAATTGAGTAGGAGGAGATTATCGACAGCTCCAAGGATGACTGACGCGTATTTCATCCGACATAGCTTAACTTTGCACAAAAGATATCGATTCAGATGTGTGTATTTCTGTCTTATCGAAAATCGATTGAATCTCATTGTCTCTGACGTGAATGGAATTTCTTAAATCGTACAGTGATTCGCAATTTTAATTGTTCTCGTGTAATAATGCACAAACGAATAGTATAAAGTAAAAAGTATAAAGAATGCAAGTACAAAGTATGCAAGTATGGAAGTAAAAAGTATGCAAGTTTTCAAGTATAAAGTATGCAATTTTGCAAGTATGGAAGTACAAAGCATGCAAGTTTGCAAGTATGGAAGTACAAAGTATGCAAGTTTGCAAATAAGCAAGTTTGCAAGTATGTAAGTTTACAAATAAGCAAGTTTGCAAGTATGTAAGTTTACAAATAAGCAAGTTTGCAAGTATGCAATTTTGCAAGTATGCAAGTACAAAGCATGCAAGCTTGCAAGTTTGCAAGTACAAAGTATGCAAGTTTGCAAGTTTGCAAGTTTGCAAGTACAAAGTATGCAAGTTTGCAAGTTTGCAAGTTTGCAAGAATGCAAGTGTGCAAGTTTGCAAGTTTGCAAGTTTGCAAGAATGCAAGTGTGCAAATATGCAAGTTTGCAAGTTTGCAAGTTTGCAAGTTTGCAAGTTTGCAAGTACAAAGTATGCAGGTTTGCAAATATGCAAGTTTGCAAGTTTGCAAGTTTGCAAGTATGCAAGTTTGCAAGTTTGCAAGTACAAAGTATGCAAGTTTGCAAGTTTGCAGGTTTGCAAGTACAAAGTACGCAAGTTTGCAAGTTTGCAAGTTTGCAAGTATGGAAGTATTCAAATTTGCAAGTAAGCAAGTCTGGAAGTATTCAAGTTTGCAAGTAAGCAAGTACAAAGTATGCAAGTTTGCAAGTATGCAAGTATAAAGTATGAAAGTAGAAAGCATGCAAGTTTGCAAGTATGAAGTATCCAACTATGCAAGTTTGCAAGTATGCAAATTTGCAAGTTTGCAAGTATGCAAGTTTGCAAGTTTGCAAGTTTGCAAGTATGGAAGTACAAAGTACGCAAGTTTGCAGGTATGCAAGTTTGCAAGTTTGCAAGTATGAAAGTACAAAGTATGCAAGTTTGCAAGTATGCAAGTATAAAGTATGAAAGTACAAAGTATGCAAGTTTGCAAGTATGCAAGTATAAAGTATGAAAGTAGAAAGCATGCAAGTTTGCAAGTATGAAGTATCCAACTATGCAAGTTTGCAAGTATGCAAGTTTGCAAGTTTGCAAGTTTGCAAGTATGGAAGTACAAAGTATGCAAGTTTGCAAGTTTGCAAGTTTACAAGTATGCAAGTTTGCAAGTATCCAAATTTGCAAGTTTGCTCTAATCAAGGTCACACTCATAGTCGAAACGGTGGATCAATTTTTCTCATTCAAACTGCGCCTCGTCTCATCGAAGAAAGTCCAACCATTTGCATAGCGTGTACCACTGGACGTTAATACAGCGTGATGAAAAAAAAACGCTCTAAGAAAGAAGTAAAAGGGGGCCAGCATTGTTCCATAGTCAGAGGCTACGTTTCGTCTCGCGCAGAACACGAGGAGAGCTCTTAACGAGCTCGATTCACCGGGAAGAAATGCTAATAACGAAATTAAGCCTGCTTGTAGGTAAACAGCCACCTCAGAAACCCGATGCGACGACGATTGCGCGAATTCTGGGGACAATCTGTTGCTCCATATACGTCGTGAGAACCAAGTGTTTGAATACATTGTTCTAAATCATTTTCTTCTTTTTTTCTTCTGAAATTCTTGGTAAATGAGGAGAGAAAAATGGCTGAAGAAGTTCAGATTTTCTGTCGAACGATTCCTCTTTAACTCAGCGATTCTCAGCTTGAAGCAGCAATAATACTAATCCTTTGTTGTCTATGTCTACTCTGAGCCACCACAGAGAAGAACCATACTGATTTTTTGTTATACTAAATGAAGGAGCTTCGAGAAATAATATTTTGCAAATTGTGTTTAAGTGTAACTGGTAGCTATTCTTGTTTCTTAAAGTATTTTGAAATTATGAAAGAAAAGTTATTGAATGAAGTGTGAAATTGAAAATAGCGATGGCGAATTTTATTTTGGTTCTTTGAATAAACTGAGAAATTAAGGAAGACGAGGAATTAATTATTTTTGTGATACGCGATCTCGAAAACCAGAGCTTCGTATTGGAGATTGCTTCGAAAAATATGATTTTCATATAAAATTATAATATTTGTTATGTTACATATATCTGCAGTATAAAATGGAATTAATAAATTTTGTTTTTCGTTTGTGATCTCGCATGTTATGCGTTACCATTTGTTCAATGACAATTATAATATTAATACGTGTAAAATTATTATAAATATGACCGCAAAGTGCTAAAGAAGAAGCGAGAATATTAATATAAATATAAAACAAAAAATTATATGTATTGACATAATGAAAAGTAAAATACACATTTATGCTGATATTCATAAAATGGATTTATCAGTATTGCACAATGTGTTTAATAAATAATTAATGTAAATTATTAATGTAGAAATGGATTTATCAGTATTGCACAATGTGTTTAATAATTACATTTTTTATTTAATTTTGAAAAATTAAATTAAGAAATCCAGCGATTCTCAACCTGAGGCAGCGATAATATTAAAAAAGGAGCGAGCATATCGAAAAGAAAAAATAAAATAATATAAAAAGTCGATTAATTTAGTGAAATGATAGCAAAAACAAAAAATTATATGTGCTGACGTAATGAAAAATAAAATACACATTTATACTGATATTTATACTTAAAAATGGATTTATCAGTATTGCATACTGTATTTAATAATTAAGTTTTCAAAATTAAATTAAAAAATCCAGCGATTCTCAACTTGGGGCCACGATAATACTAAAAGAGAGTCGCTTGCATATCAAAAAGAAAAAATAAAATAATATAAAAAGTCGATTAATTTAGTGAAATGATAGCAAAAACAAAAAATTATATGTGCTGACGTAATGAAAAATAAAATACACATTTATGCTGATATTTGTACTTAAAAATGGATTTATCAGTATTGCACAATGTGTTTGATAATTAAGTTTTCAAAATTAAATTTAAAAATCCAGCGATTCTCAACCTGAGGCCACGATAATATTAAAAAGGAGCGAGCATATCGAAAAGAAAACATAAAATAATATAAAAAGTCGATTAACTTACTAAGAGGACAGAAAAAAAAACGTATTAACATAATAAAAAGTAAAATACACATTTATACTGATATTTATACTTAAAAATGGATTT
The DNA here is from genome assembly GCA_963969225.1 of Xylocopa violacea. Taxonomy (NCBI): domain Eukaryota; kingdom Metazoa; phylum Arthropoda; class Insecta; order Hymenoptera; family Apidae; genus Xylocopa; species Xylocopa violacea. The sequence continues at coordinate 17,118,393 of CAXAJV010000015.1, forward strand.
ATCAGTATTGCATACTGTATTTAATAATTAAGTTTTCAAAATTAAATTTAAAAATCCAGCGATTCTCAACCTGAGGCCACAATAATATTAAAAAAGGAGCGAGCATATCGAAAAGAAAACATAAAATGATATAAAAAGTAGATTAATTTACTAAGAGGATAGAAAAAAAAACGTATTAACATAATAAAAAGTAAAATACACATTTATACTGATATTTATACTTAAAAATGGATTTATCAATATTGCATAATGCGTGTAATAATTAAGTTTTCAAAATTAAATTTAAAAATCCAGAGATTCTCAACCTGAGGCTGCGATAATATTAAAGAAGGGTCACGTGAATATCGAAAAGAAAAAATAAAATAATATAAAACTTTCTTTAACATTGCGTTCTCTTACATCAGCGTTATTTGAAACCATCTTTCTTAATTTAGAAAAAATTAAATCGTTAGATAAATCAGGTTGACGTTTCGCTAAACAGAATTCAGTTCAATTTAATTTTTACAGTGGACTAAGTCAATTGTGCTGGAGTGAAATCCTAAAATTTTTGTACAACTTTTGTACAATTTTTGTAAAATATTAACTATTTTTTCCATATGTTATTTTGTACAATAATATTAATTATTTTTTTAACATGTTATCAGATAACAGTCCAGAAAAATACATTTCAGTTAAAAATGAGAAAGTAATATTTATTGCAACGCGTTAGTGTAAAAAAATTCATTTTTCTGATGTGTGTGAATTGCAAATATTGTACAAGGATAGCAAAAAAAAGAAAAAAATACGTACTGGCATAATAAAAAATAAAATACACGTTTATATTAATATTTATACTTAAAAATGAGTTGTTTCAGTATTACACAATGTGTTTAATAATTAACCTTTCAAAATTGAATTAAGAAACGTTCTCAATAATTATTAGTGACGCCCTTGGGTCTGTTTTGCAGAGCAAAGTTTTTCAAAGCAAGGTTTAATATTAGAAATAGAGACTCTGAGTCTTTTTCTATATTTAGCTGAGTTCTATATTTTATCTTCAAGGCAACCATCGTAGAAAATGCGATTTCGCAGAGGTAAGATATTGAAAATGGTAATAATATACGAAATGTTCTTATTTTTAATGCAAAAATCTCATTATCCAACCCTATCTAAAATTCAAAGAGTGATTTATTATTAAATTATCTCGATTTTGGTTTCGTCGATGCAAAAAATTAAATTTGTTGCCAAATATGAATAAATTTGTATATTATTGGTAACTTGTAAGGTTTTTAATTAATTCTGTAGTATAGATTAAGCGTCAAAATATACAAAACGCATTATTATTGTACAAATTGTTATTTATCAGAGGAGAAGAAGCGTGATAAAAATTATACTCCAAAATTAGGTCGCAAATACTGAAAGGTTGAGAAACACTGCCTTAACCTGAGACGCTTAAACGCGTCTTTTGTATATTTGTCGATAGAGAACGAGACGCTTAAACGCGTTGCGCAGCAAAAATTAGGCGCCATTCGATAGAACGAAACTTGCAAAAAATATAAAAATTTCTGACAATGTTATAATAAAAGATTTTATTCAAGTGTAAAATAATCGCAATTTTTAGAACCGCGTTGTGAATAACATTGCAAAACATCTAATAAATTTGTTACAATTTTTGTATTTCTGTAATATTATTAAATTTACATGAAAAAAATATTAATTTTCTGTTATTAAAATTTCTTTCTTTCTTTATAGTTTCGTATCTTTAAATTTCATAATTCTTATAAATTATTGAATCTTGTAGTTCCAAAAATTGAATTCAATTTGAAATAAAAAAAAAAACATAAAGAATCAATTTTTTTTCTCAGTTGAAAAGAATAGAACTTTATCTACGCGTCACTTAATTTGTTTAATTACTTTTATTGTTAAATCAAAATTTATTTTACAGGATAGATTGCTAGAATATTGCTAAAAATATTGCTAAAATAACGAAAGTTTCTATCGCTAAATTATTGCTTAAAGATTGCTATTTTAGCAATAGTTTCTGATGCTAAAATATTGCTCAAGGATTATATAAATAAGCTACTGTTAAAATATTGCTACAATATTGCAAAAATACTGTTAAAATATTGCTACAATATTGCAAAAATACTACTAAAATATTGTTAAAATAGTAATAGTTTCTATTACCAAAATATTGCTAAAGTATTGCTATTTTAGTAATAAAAACTGCGGCTCAAATATTGCTATTTTAGGAATAAAAACTAGGGTTAAAGTATTACTTTTTTTAGCAATGAAAACTTATTGCTAAAATATTGCTAAAATATTGATATTTTGGCAATAGAAAATATTGCTAAAATACTGCTACAATATTGCTATCTTAGTAATAGAAAATATTGCTAAAATACTGCTAAAATATTACTAAAATAGCAATAGTTTCTATTGCTAAAATATTGCTAAAGTAGCAATACTTTAACAATAGAAATTATGGCTAAAATATTGCTATTTTAGTAATAGAAACTATGGCTCAAAAATTGCTATTTTAACAATAGAAATTAGGGCTAAAGTATTACTTTTTTTAGCAATGGAAACTTATTGCTAAAATATTGCTAAAATATTACTATTTTAGCCATAGAAAATATTGCTAAAATACAGCTGAAATATTGCTATTTTAGCAATAGAAAATGTTGCTCAAATTCTGCTAAAATACTGCCCAAAGACTGCTATCTTAGCAATAGTTTCTATTACTAAAATAAGGCTCGAAGATTCCTCTTTTAGTAAGAGTTTCTGTTGCTAAAATATTGCTCAAAGGTTGTATAATAGAAGCTATTGCTAAAACATCGCTAAAATATTGCTCAACGATTGCTATTTTAGTAATAATTTCTATTACTAAAATATAGCTAAAATATAACTATAATAGTGCTCAAACATTGCTATTTTAGCAATAGTTTCTGTTGCTAAAATATTGCTTAAGGATTGTATAATAGAAGCTACTGCTAAAATATTGCTACAATATTTCTAAAAAATTGCTAAAATATTACTAAAATATTGCTATTTTTAGTAATATTCTTTAGTAACATTTCTACTAATATTTAGTAATATTTCAATTGCTAAAATACTGCTATTTTAGCAATAGCTTCTATCGCTAATGCCCAGAAAAGAGCCGAATTCAAAGAATTAATGCGTGTTGCACTTGATTCCTTCTACTCTCTTGAACAAAGAATCCAACAAACCCTTTTAGTCGTTTTACTTTAATTTGTCCTCAAATTTATTATAAAAAAAAAAATTTGTATCGTATTTGCTTTGATTTTAATTACACACCAGATGAGAAAATTTGAAAAATGAATTCCACAGTTAACTGGTTAAAGCGCCTCAGAACTCAGAATTCCTTTTCAGTTACGATGGTGTTGGACGACTGACCCTCCCTTAACCATGATTCATAAGTCGAGTCAACGTGATAAGCGGTTTTCCCAATAGTTATTCAGCGCGTACTAATTTTCTAAGGGAGAAAAATGGATCTGCGAAATTGGCCATTCTTGGCGTAATTAAAATGAATTATAAGCTACGTTTATTACAGAAATCGACTCATAAAAATGAAAAGTATTCGTATTTTAAAAGTAACGAGTCTCATATTATTTATTTTTTTCGTCAATTTGTCCAATATTTAAGAAGCACTCTTGAATTCTATAATAATTATAGAAATATCAATATTTTTTACGATAGTACACGCAGAAAAATGATTATTGAAAACTATCGTGGAGATACGAAATCTTATCGAGCAAACCAAAAATACGAAGCTTGCGATTTGCTGGAATCAAATAAAACTTCCTTGCTATCGTTTAAATAAACAAAAACACGAGTTACCAAAGAACCAATCGATTTTCAATTTTGCTAAAAGAAGTTACAATATAAAAATAGAAATTGCGATAGTTTTATCGCTGGTATTTTTCAATTACAAACACAATTATTGCAGTTTTAATGCACATACGTTAAAACATCCTCAGATCGCTAAAATGCTCCAATTTATATTAAAAGTTTGTGAAAAATAGCCTGATGCGAGTGTGTTAACACAAAACCTACCAAAAGGTCAAATTACCACTTTTGAGACTTTAATAAAAATTATTAAATTCCAGATTTTCATTTTTCTTGAACTTACTCCACCACTTTTTTTTATAATATATAGCTACTTTAGAAATAGTTTCTATTGCTAAAGTATTACTAATTTAGAAATAGTTTCTATTGCTAAAATATTGCTAATTTAGCAATGGTTTCTATTGCCTAAATATTGCTAATTTAGAAATAGTTTCTATTCCTAAAATATTGTTAATTTAGAAATAGTTTCTATTGCTAAAATATTGCTAATTTAGCAATGATTTCTATTGCGAAAATATTGCTAAAATATTGCTAATTTAGAAATGGTTTCTATTGCTAAAATATTGCTTATTTGGCAATAGCTTCTATTACTAAAATATTGCTAATTAGACAATAGTTTCTATTCCTAAAATATTACTAATTTAGCAATGGTTTCTATTGCCTAAATATAGCTAATTTAGAAATAGTTTCTATTCCTAAAATATTGTTAATTTAGAAATAGTTTCTATTGCTAAAATATTGCTAATTTAGCAATGATTTCTATTGCTAAAATATTGCTAAAATATTGCTAATTTAGAAATAGTTTCTATTGCTAAAATATTGCTAATTTAGCAATGGTTTCTATTGCCTAAATATTGCTAATTTAGAAATAGTTTCTATTCCTAAAATATTGTTAATTTAGAAATAGTTTCTATTGCTAAAATATTGCTAATTTAGCAATGATTTCTATTGCTAAAATATTGCTAAAATATTGCTAATTTAGAAATGGTTTCTATTGCTAAAATATTGCTTATTTGGCAATAGCTTCTATTACTAAAATATTGCTAATTAGACAATAGTTTCTATTCCTAAAATATTACTAATTTAGAAATAGTTTCTATTCCTAAAATATTGCTAATTTAGAAATAGTTTCTATTGCTAAAATATTGCTAATTTAGCAATGGTTTCTATTGCCTAAATATAGCTAATTTAGAAATAGTTTCTATTCCTAAAATATTGTTAATTTAGAAATAGTTTCTATTGCTAAAATATTGCTAATTTAGCAATGATTTCTATTGCTAAAATATTGCTAAAATATTGCTAATTTAGAAATAGTTTCTATTGCTAAAATATTGCTAAAGTATTGCTAATTTAGAAATGGTTTCTATTGCTAAAATATTGCTAATTTAGAAATGGTTTCTATTGCCTAAATATTGCTAATTTAGAAATAGTTTCTATTCCTAAAATATTGTTAATTTAGAAATAGTTTCTATTGCTAAAATATTGTTAATTTAGAAATAGTTTCTATTGCTAAAATATTGCTAATTTAGCAATGATTTCTATTGCTAAAATATTGCTAAAATATTGCTAATTTAGAAATAGTTTCTATTGCTAAAATATTGCTAATTTAGAAATGGTTTCTATTGCTAAAATATTGCTAATTTAGAAATGGTTTCTATTGCCTAAATATTGCTAATTTGGAAATAGTTTCTATTCCTAAAATATTGTTAATTTAGAAATAGTTTCTATTGCTAAAATATTGCTAATTTAGCAATGATTTCTATTGCTAAAATATTGCTACTTTAGAAATAGTTTCCATACAGATTTGTTAGAAATTGATTAAAAATGACCGCCCCCAAAGCAACGGTCCTTATCACGCACCTTGACCTTCCTTTAAAACATCCAGGATAAAAATGAAATTACCTGAAAACTGCTTTGCGTCGAAAATAAAATGGTTATAGAAAGTATATGATGATCTATGTCCTCATAAGCTTATCACTGCATTAGACTTTCTTCAAATATTAAATACTATTTACAAATTTCAAACTCTAATCTGTTTCATTATTATATTATGTCTATTGAACTGTTAGGCTGAATATCGATGGACATGTTGTTACGGATGTAACATATCGTAAAAAAAAGTCGTAAGCAGCAAGTTCAAGAAAAACGAAAACCTGAAACTTACCAATTTTAATTAAAGTCTCAAAAGCAATCAATCGTTTGACTGCTCTGCTAGATTTACTGCTAAAAGAAGATGGTCCGCGCTCGCGAAGCTTTCACACAATTTACTGCTTAGAAAGTTGGTTTATGGCTTCGAAACGCGTAAAATCCGCACGAAAATAAATGAACGCCCACCCGACCGCGTTCTTCGATAAGTCTCAGGGCGCAAAGTGGGACGAGACAGTTCGATCTAGCACATCGATCGCTGATAAAGCGTCGAGGGACGAGTTTTGCATGGCCCCGTGAAACGAGCACCTGTCTCGCTTCCGACACACCCGAAACCAGCTGGAAATCAGGCTAACGGTCCTTACGGAGAAAGGACAACTTGTTTCTCTCGTTCGTTACCTAGATTAAACGCGAGACAAGGTAAAAGTCGATAGGCACGTGCGCCACGGATTTGGCGCCAGCGAAGGACCTTCCTCGTGACTTCCTTTCGAGGAGCTACGAGGCACTACACGCGGTTGTTTAACCCTTTGCAGTTGGATATGGCTGCTGAGAGGACATTGGAGTTGATTAGTGATTGAGGAGGCTGAAATTATGGCAGCGTGGATTTTTTATTGAAATGGAAATTTTCTATTGCTGGGAGACGTTAGTGATAGAAATTGTTTTAATATTGTATATCTATCTTAGTAATAGTTTCTGTTGTTAACTTCTGGGAAGGAGCTGAGTGCAAAGGGTTAAATTTGTAACACTGCAGCTTTCTGAGAAGTACATGTTTCTTTAGTTTTTTATTGAAATGGAAATTTTTTATTGCTGGGAGACGTTAGTAATAGAAATTGTTTCAATATTGCTATTTTAGTAATAGTTTCTGTTGTTAACTTCTGGGAAGGAGCTGAGTGCAAAGGGTTAAATTTGTTCCACTGCAGGTTTCTGAGAAGTACGTGTTTCTTTGAAGTTTTTTTATTGAAATGGAAATTTTCTATTGCTGGGAGATGTTAGCAATAAGAACTATTGCAATATTGCTATTGTTAACGTCTAGGAAGGTGGCGAGTGTAAAAAGTTAAACTTATTCCATCGTAACCTTCTGAGAAGTACATGTTTCTCTGAAGTTTTCTATTGAAATAGAAATTTTCTATTGCTGGGAGACGTTAGCAATAGAAAATATTGTTAAAATACTACTAAAATAGCAATAGCTTCTATTGCTACAATATTGCTGAAGTATTGCTATTTTAGCAATAGAAACTATGGCTAAAATATTGTTAAAATATTGCTATTTTAGTATAGAAACTAGAGCTAAAATATTGCTTTTTTTAGCAATGGAAGCTATTGCTAAAATATTGATAAAATATTGCTAAAATATTGGTAAATATATTACTATTTTAGTCATAGAAAATATTGCTAAAATACTGCTAAAATGCTGCTAAAATTTTGCTAAAATAGCAATAGTTCCTATTGTTAAAATATTGCTAAATTACGTCTACTTTAGCAATAGAAACTATGGCTCAAATATTGCTATTTTAGAAATAGAAATTAGGGCTAAAATATTACTTTTTTTAGCAATGGAAACTGTTGTTACAATATTGCTAAAATATTGCTATTTTAGCATTAAAAACTATGCCTAAAATATTGCTAAAGTATTACTATTTTAGTCGTAGAAAATATTGCTAAAATACTGCTAATATGCTGCTAAAATTTTGCTAAAATAGCAATAGTTTCTATTGTTAAAATATTGCTAAATTACGTCTACTTTAGCAATAGAAACTATGGCTCGAATATTGCTATTTTAGAAATAGAAATTAGGGCTAAAGTATTACTTTTTTTAGCAATGGAAACTGTTGTTACAATATTGCTAAAACATTGCTATTTTAGCAGTAAAAACTATATCTAAAATATTGCTAAAGTATTACTATTTTAGTCGTAGAAAATATTGCTAAAATACTGCTGAAATATTGCTATTTTAGCAACAGAAAATATTGCTAAAATTCTGCTAAAATATTGTTATTTTAGCAATAGAAAATATTGCTAAAATACTGCTAAAATAGCAATCATTTCTATTCCTAAAATATTGCTAAACTATTGTTATTTTAGCAATAGTTTCTGGTGCTAAAATATTGCCCAAAGTCTTTTATTTTAGTAATAGTTTCTGGTGCTAAAATATTGCCCAAAGTCTGCTATTTTAGTAATAGTTTCTGTTCCTAAAATATTGCTCAAAAATTGCTATTTTAGCAATAGTTTCTATTACTAAAATATTGCTCAAAGATTGCTATCTAGCAATAGTTTTTGTTGCTGACGTCGCTAAAGTCTCGTGCAAAGAGTTAAACTTATTCCACCGCAGCTTTTTGAGAAGCGCATGTTTCCCTCAAATTTTCAATTGAAATGGAAATTTTCTATTGCTGGGGGACGTTAGCAATAGAAACTATTGCTAAAAATTGCTAATTTCTAGCTTCTATTACTAACGTCCAAGCAGGAACAGAGTGCAAAGGGTTAATTAATTTCTTGAACAGAGTTCTTTTTCACAAAAATCAAATACATACGAATACAGGAAAATATATTTCTTTTATCAACTCTCAGTTTTGTTCCATTTTTCCCTGTCCCTACATTACTAATTGCATTAAACGTAGCTCTGAAACTTCGTTGTAATTCATATTTACAGAGCTTATATCTGTTTCTCCTTTCTATTTACTGACGTCGAGTCACACAAAGGAGTGCAAAGGGTTAACAAGTTTCGTACTGCCTTGATGTTATTGGTAGCTCCAGTAGACCGAGTCAAAATATTTGTTTAGTATCGCAGGGTGCGAGGTAGGATTGTTTGACACGAACGAGGTGCTAGGAAAGACTGTTTGGGTTATGTAAGATGATAGGAGCGACGTAGCTTGGGTCGAGCAAGGTGCGAACGAAGAGTATGAATGCATACTTGAATCTGGGATGCAATGTGTTCAGTGCGCATGGAATAGATAGTTCGTCTATTATGCACTTCAAGCGGTTTTTTAGTCACGTATTGAATATTTAGGGGTTGATGTATTGGAAATGGGTAAAATAAAAGAGACTATATCTACTATTAACACAAAAATACTTTATTTTAAGGACTTAGAAAGGAACGTCTTTACTGCTCGAGATCTATACGAAATATGAGGACGCTCCATAGAAAATCTGAGGTCCTCCCTCTTAAGAAAAATTGACGACGCGAAGTCTGCAGGTGTTTTTCTTTCGGGCCCCTAGGTAGAAACAGTTGGGGTCCCTACTCGAACCGATAGGTCTCATTTACAGTTTATATACTCTGACTCTATTTCCTAACACAAGATTCATATCCTAAAGGTAGATCTGTGACAAGTACATGAACAGCAGAATTCAAATCAGACATCCACCTTGACTCTTCAAGTCCTACACTAAGTCCTACATTCTTTAAACACATTCAAAACAGTATAGTTCACAACTAGTCCTACATTCCAATCAAACATATTAAAATGAACGAACAATGATTACTTGCACGTATTATTACATCATGTTGGACTATTTCAACATGTCAACGGAGAAACAAAAATGAATGTTGTGTTAAGAAATAGAATCCTGTATATAAACAGGAGAAGAAATTTATCGGTTCGAGAGGTCCCAAATTGTTTAGACCAAAGGAACTGAAAGAAAAACACGTACAAACTTTGCGACGCCATTTTTCTTAGTCGAGAGGAGCCCAGATTTTTTGTCGAGTGTTCTCGCGATTTAAATGAGCCATTCAGTGCACAAATCGATTAATTAAAATGAGAAGTCGAGACATTGTTTTTTAAAATTCCCTTTATAATATAAATTCAAATATAGATTGTAGAATGCATAAATACAGATATAGCTTTCATCTAGTGGTATATAAAATTAATAAGAAAGGATAGCCAAAAAATAATCGTCAGTAATGTTACAATTTTTATGTGGCTGGTGGAGTTAATCGATTTGACAACTGAAAAAATTAATAAACTTGAATCCAGTGTTTAAATTTTTTAAAAAGTTAGTTATTATATACTTTTATTACAGATTTTCCATAAATATGAATGCTGACAGTTTTATTATAATATATTACTTGTGATTCATCAGCAATGTAAATAGTCTTCATCAGCTGGATCGCGATTTGTTGTCAAGTTTTTATAATAATCATGGTTAATTCCTTTTTTCCCTTCTCACATATCTATTTTTAGGATATAATAAAGGCTGATCTACATTTTTGAAACTTTTTCGTCTACCTGCTACAGATTTCCTAATATTAATCACATTAAATTCTGCATCTTCATTATAATCACATTTGAATTGTATGAGGTAGAGTTTGGACCTTTCTAACTTTATCCAGCGTACTTTCAGCCAATTTACTGGACTAGGTGGTCCTTTAATTAATTTATGAGGACACGATCATCGACACTTGCTAGTGCATTTGAATTGCATTATTGAAACGATTTACATTAGAGTATGGAGTTAATAAAAATGGCCTCTCAAATAAATTACTCATTATTCAATGGCCAACAAAATTTTCTCATTTAATGGTATTAATCTTCATCATTCAGGAAAGTTATTATAAATATAAAAAGTTATGATTACCAAGTGCTTTGACACTTAAATTTCAGACTTTTCAAAAAGTCGAGTTCACCGATTTGTGCACTGGCTTTCGTCACCTCGAAGCTGAGCAGAAAAGTGAAAGCGATAGACGCTAAGGGGGTGTCATAAATTAGGCTCTTTCCAATGCTCCATCGTGGAAGGAGGGCCTGACCGCGAGTTTGCGGTGCGAGGACATTCATTCTCTCTGAGAACGTCCTAGTGACAACGCGAAGACGACTCAGCGATTTTATATTGTATTATAACGGCATTTTTCTGTTAAAGAAAAATAAAGTAAAGCTTTTACTTGTGGCGGACCTCGTCATTAGAGGGACAGCACACTCACCAGTTTCCAGTGAGCACTCCTTTCCTACACAGTTTCTATATAATAGAAATTCCATCCCAGCGTCTAAGGCGCAACTCCGCCATTTTGGTAGCCTTACAGATGAGTCCACTAGCAGGCCCAAAATAGCAATATTTTAGCAATAGTTAGAGAAATGTATGTTTCCCTCAGGTTTTCTATTGAAATGGAAATTTTCTATTGTTGGAAAATTGCTGGATAATAGTTTCTATTGCTAACTTTTACCAGTGTGGCGGTCCTCGCCACTAGAGGGACAGCACTCTTGTCAGTTTTCCCACGAGCACTCGTTTCATACACAATTTCTATAAAATAGCAAGCTTTGAGCAATATTTTAGCAATGAGAACTATTGATAAAATAGCAAGCTTTCAGCAATATTTTAGCAATAAAAACTATTATTAAAATAACGAGCTTTGAGCAATATTTTAACAAAGGAAACTATTTCTAAACTAGCAATATTGTGCATGCTTTCCTGAAGTTTTCTATTGAAATAGCAATATTTTAGCAATATTTTAGCAATATTTTAGCAATATATTAAAATTTAACAATAGTAGCTTCTATTATACAAGCTTTCAACAATATTTTAGCAATAAAAACTATTATTAAAATAACAAGCTTTGAGCGATGCTTTAGAAATGGAAACTGTTGCTAAAATAGCAAGCTTTGAGAAATATTTTAGCAATGGAAACTATTGCTAAAATAGCAAGCTTTGAGCAATATTTTAGCAATGAAAACTATTGCTCAAATAGCAAGCTTTGGGCAATATTTTAGCAATGGAAAATAGCAAACTTTGAGCGATACTTTAGCAATGGAAAATAGCAAGCTTTGAGCAATATTTTAGCAATGAAAAATAGCAAACTTTGAGCGATACTTTAGCAATGGAAACTGTTGCTAAAATAGCAATCTCTGAGCAAACTTTTAGCAATGGAAACTATTGCTAAAATAGCAAGCTTTGAGCAATATTTTAGCAATGGAAAATAGTAAACTTTGAGTGATACTTTAGCAATGGAAAATAGCAAGCTTTGAGCAATATTTTAGCAATGGAAAATAGCAAACTTTGAGCGATACTTTAGCAATGGAAACTGTTGCTAAAATAGCAATCTCTGAGCAATATTTTAGCAATGGAAACGGTTGCTAAAATAGCAATCTCTGAGCAATATTTTAGTAATGGAAACTATTGCTAAAATAGTAAGCTTTGAGCAATATTTTTACAATGGAAAATAGCAAGCTTTGAACAATATTTTTGCAATGGAAAATAGCAAGCTTTGAGCAACATTTTAGCAATGGAAACTATTGCTAAAATAGCAAGCTTTGAGCAATATTTTAGCAATGGAAAATAGCAAACTTTGAGCGATACTTTAGCAATGGAAACGGTTGCTAAAATAGCAATCTCTGAGCAATATTTTAGTAATGGAAACTATTGCTAAAATAGTAAGCTTTGAGCAATATTTTTACAATGGAAAATAGCAAGCTTTGAACAATATTTTTGCAATGGAAAATAGCAAGCTTTGAGCAACATTTTAGCAATGGAAACTATTGCTAAAATAGCAAGCTTTGAGCAATATTTTAACAAAGGAAACTATTGCTAAAATAGCAATCTCTGGGCAATATTTTATTTATAATAGAAATTCAGACCTATCCCTACCATCCCAGCGTCTAAGGCGCAACTCCGCCATTTTGGTAGCCTTACTGATGAGTCTACTAGCAGGCCCAGGGCGAAACATTCTTCCCTCTCATTTCCTTCCTAGCCTTTCACACACTCTCTACAGCACAGCAAAACGAAGCAGCACACAATTGCTTCATACTCTTACATACAAAAATATATTTTGCCTTTTGTATTTATCAAATTTTGGTAAATAACCAATCCAAAATTATGGTTGTTTACTAAAATTGATAATTTTGGACCATAATATGCATCATAACTTGAAGAATGCGATTTTCATGTAACGCACAACGAAACTATTTTATATTTTACTTAGTTCTGAGTTTCTTATAACGCGGTTTCTATATAACGTAGTACGAATTAACCCTTTGCACTCGACGACTTTTTCAGTCGCGCATCGTGTTCTCTATCACTAGTTGGTACTGTTGCGTACCAACAATTATGCAATTATTGGCTAAAATTGTCCATTGAATGAATGATTGCGAGTAGCAAAGTTCTGCTCGTTCTTCTTAACAGGTTTTGTATCGTGTGAGTTGATTATTGGAATGATTTGATGACTAATATTTCCGGATGATCATTGTCAAGAGAGTTTCAAAGGAAATAATGCGACACACTGTATTTCCTATCTAATTTTATAAAGCTAATCTTCTAATCCATTCATTGGATAATTGCTCATTATTTTAATGAAAGCACACAAAGGCATAATATTGTGTGTATAAAAGTAGAGTAGAATAGTAAAATCTGGATGAGCAGTAAATTATTAATTATTATATAATTCGAAGATTATTTTTTGTTTATTATTATTAATTATATAGTTAGAAGATTTTCTGAATTGCATAAATGGTGTTTTTCAAATGTTGCAATGAAATATAAAATAAATTGAATATTGTTTATTTCAGTTTGAAGCATTTTAAATTACATCGAATGGCCTTGGACTGTTTCACATTTGATGAGAAATCTAATTGTTAATTTTGAAAGTGATTTAAGTCCATTCTTGCTAAGAAGACACATATTATTCGCTTAGTAATTGCTACTATTTTAATAGAAGTTGTAAATTTAATCCTTTGCACTCGGATGTCACTTTTAAGGAGATCGAATGCTGATTGTTGAGGTTAAAAACTTATTCAAACGTAACTTTTTCAGAAACGCATGTTTCCCCAAAGTTTTCTATTGAAATGGAAATTTTCTATTGCTGGTAAATTGCTTGGTAATATTTTCTATTGCTAACTTTTATCAGCAATAGAAAATTGCTGAGAAAGCGTCGAGTGTAAAGAGTTAACTTTCTTAGATAGTTCCTCTCAGAAGTTAACAATAGAAACTATTGCTAAGATAGCAATACTTTAGCAATATTTTCTACGACTAAAATAGCAATATTTTCGATCTCTAAAATAGCAATATGTTAGCAGTATTTTAGCAATATTTTCTATTGCTAAAATAACAGTATTTTAGCAGAATTTGAGCAATATTTTCTATCTCTAAAATAGCAATATGTTAGCAGTATTTTAGCAATATTTTCTATTGCTAAAATAGCAATGTTTTAGCAATATTTTCTATGGCTAAAATAGCAATATTTTAGCAATACTTTAGCCACAGTTTCTATTACTAAAATAGCAATATTTTAGACATAGTTTTTATTCCTAAAGCAGCAATATTTTAGCAATAGATACTATTGTTATTTTAGCAATACTTTAGCAGTATTTTAGCAATACTTTAGCAGTATTTTAGCAATAGATACTATTGTTATTTTAGCAATACTTTAGCAGTATTTTAGCAATACTTTAGCAGTATTTTAGCAATACTTTAGCAGTATTTTAGCAATATTTTTTATTTCTAAAATAGCAATAACTTAGGAATTTTTTAGCAATAGTTTCCTATTGCTAAACTAGCAACACACCAGCTAATTGCTAAAATAGCAATCTTTGAACAATATTTTAACAATAGAAATTATTGCTAAAATAGCAATACTTTAACAATAGAAACTATTGTTATTTTATTAAGATTTTTAACAATATTTTAGCAATAGTTTCTACTGCTAATATTTCTCAACGACAGAAAATTTCCATTTCAATAGAAAACTTCAGAAAAACTGCAGTGGAATAAGTTTAACCCTTTGCACATGGTTCCTTCACAGACATTAGCAATAGAAACTATTGCTAAAATAGCAATGATTTAGCAATATTTTAGCCATAATTTCTATTGCTAACGTCTCCCATAAGAATTGTAAATTTAACCTTCTTAAATACACTCAAGGAATATAAAACATTCCTATCCTATACTTAAATTTTCAATTTCACTGAAACACAAACTCTTAAAAATCCCAATTTAAACCTAAATGAACTCAAGTCACATTCATAACAAACGACTCTCGTGTCTTTAAAAAACAATATTTAAGTTTCAAACACATAGCAATTTAATTTTAAACGAGTCAAATTGGCTCAGCCCATTAATCTGGTGCTAATATGAAACACTTGACGAGGTATAATAGCACCCACATAATGTTTTCTGAATGCCCTCGAGTTATTGTTAGAGATGGGGGTCAAAGTTCTCGTTCGAAGAAAAGAAGACGAGCGGAAAGTGGCGACGGCTAGGCTCCCAAAAATGCTCGGTCGCGACAAGTTAAAAACAGCGAGCCCCGTGAATCAGTGCGCGGAAAGTTCGACGACACCGCCAGGTCTAATTCGAGCAATTCCAATCGACTCACGGGGAAATTGCGCCAGTGGCGCCTGACAATGTCCCTGAAACGGACATCTGCACGTCGCTTTAAGCGAACGTGTCCTAACCGATCCTAAATTAGAATCGTCGAAACGGTCAATTTTCTCAGCGATCATTATTAATCGCACCTCGAAAGTGTACAGCAGGGGTGACCAACCTTGTTCAGTGCGCACGAAATAGATAGGTTGTCTATTATGCGCTTCAAGCGATGTTTTAGTTACGCTTGAATATTTTGGGGTAGGTGTAATAATACGTGCAGATAATCGTTGATTGTTGATTTTAATATGTTTCATTGGAATGTATGACTAGTTGTGAACTATACCGTGTAGTAAGGCGTAATGTGAGGAATACAAAATAATAAAGATAAAAAAAGATATATATTTTAAAAGGTACATAAGGTATAATAAACAAACTAAGGAACTGCGACTCCTCGCGAATCTCACTGAAAATGCAACTGCTGTTCTTCCCCGTTCTGCAAACAGCCGACGATCGTTTTGCGTTCGACTCAATTCGCGAAGACAGGCGTGTCTTCGACTATAACTGATGCGAATGTGTTTAAAGAATGTGCAAGCCTGAAGAGTCAGGGTGGACTGTCTGATTAGAATTCTGCTGTTCTGTGTGATTCCCATTAAATATAAAGCATGTGATGGGAGTTGCTTATTCAGCCAAGACAAACGGATTCGTTGATTGCAATGTTACGAATTTTAGTGAGGGAAGCGGAGGTCAAAACTGATTGGTTGCATAGAATTGTTAGAGAAATGGTTAAAAATGAGAAAGAAAAATGGAAAACAAAATGTCATTAGCAGGTACCAAGTGCACCCTTTCGCGTGTCTTAAGCCTCGAGCAAAAGCTACTGCTAAAACAGTATTGTAGCAATTGTTTCTATTGCTAACATCTCTCAGCAATAGAAAATTTCCATTTCAATAGAAAACTTGAGAGAAACATGCATTTCTCAAGAAGCTGCAGTGAAATAAGTTTAACAGCCTCCATCACTAATCAATGCTGATGCCAAGGGGTAATATTGCTAATTTAGCAATGGTTTTTAATGCAAAAATATTGCTAAAATATTGCTAATTTAGAAATAGTTTCTCTTGCTGAAATATTGCTAAAATATTGCTAAAATATTTTTAAAATATTGCTAAAATATTGCTAATTTAGAAATAATTTCGATTGCTAAAATATTGCTAATTTAGCAATGGTTTCTAATGCAAAAATATTGCTAAAATATTGCTAATTTATAAATAGTTTCTATTGCTAACATATTACTAATTTAGAAAGTTTCTATTGCTAAAATATTGCTAATTTAGAAATAATTTCTATTGCTAAAATATTGTTCAAGGGTTGCATAATAGAAACTACTGTTAAAATAATGCTCAAAGATTGCTACTTTAGCAATAGTTTCTGTTACTAAAATATTGCTAAAATAATGTTATTTTAGCATTAGTTTCTATTGCTAAAATATTGCTTATTTGGCAATAGCTTCTACTGCTAAAGTATTGCTAATTTAACACTAGTACATTCTGTTAAGTAGCAAAATCTATTAAGTATACTTTGCTAAGTAGCAAAATCTATTAAATATGCTTTGTTAAGTAGTAAAATCTTTTAAGTATACTCTGTTAAGTAGCAAAATCTGCTAAGTATGCTGTGTTAAGTAGCAGAATCTGTTAAGTATACTTTGTTAAGTAGCAAAATCTGTTAAATATGCTTTTTTAAGTAGCAAAATCTGTTAAATATGCTTTTTTAAGTAGCAAAATCTGTTAAATATGCTTTTTTAAGTAGCAAAATCTGTTAATTATGCTTTTTTAAGTAGCAAAATCTGTTAAGTAGTAAAATTTCATTTCCCCTTTGAAATAGAAAGTATAAATCAAGGAACAAAAGTTAATAACTGTGCTATACGTAGAAAAACTTTCAGCTGCGACGAAAAAGATGGAATCATCCAAGCTTCACTTCAACAATTGTCAAGTACTGAACTGAGACATGGTGCAATCGATTCAGTTGCCAAAGCATTTGAAGTAAACAGAAAATTAGTTTCAAGAATTTGGAAAGTCGCAAAAGAACAACTTAATACAGAGAAATCGATAATTAAAATTCTATCCAAAGAGAAAAATAAATGTAGGCGCAAGAAAAAGGGTAATTCTCAAAATTTACAAACTGTTAAAAAAGTTCCTTGTAATCGTAGAAGAACAATTTGAAGTCTCGCCTGTAATTAAAGTTCCAGAATCAACTTTGCGTAATCGTTTAAAAGAGGGGAAGGGTTTGAAACGCATCTCATCAACTGAGAAAAATGATTGATTTAAGTAATTATGTAAGTAATAAAGTTTTGGTTCTTTTTCAATGGTTAGTAAAACTTTTATTTTGTTTTTGATGTTCTTCAATCCTTAATCTCGAAAAACACTGTAAAATTAGAATAGAACTCTTTGAAACGCATCTCATCGACTAAAAAAAAATTATTAATTTAAATAATTACGTCAGTAATAAAGTTTTGATTTTTTTACAATGATTAGTAAAACTTTTATTTTGTTTTTGATGTTCTTCAATCCTTAATCTCGAAAAACACTGTAAAATTAGAATTGAACCCTTGGAAACGCATTTCATCGACTAAAAAAAAATGATTAATTTAAATAATTACCTCAGTAATAAAGTTTTTTTTTGCAGTGTTTAATAAAGCTTTTATTTTGTTTTTAATATCCTCCAATCCCTACCATTGATCCTTAATCTCAAATGACATTGTTAAATTAAAATAGAACTCTTTGAAACGCATCTCATCGACTAAAAAAAAATGATTAATTTAAATAATTACGTAAATAATAAAGTTTTTTTTTGCAGTGTTTAATAAAGCTTTTATTTTGTTTTTAATATCCTCCAATCCCTACCATTGATCCTTAATCTCAAATGACATTGTTAAATTAAAATAGAACTCTTTGAAACGCATCTCATCGACTAAAAAAAAATAATTAATTTAAATAATTACCTCAGTAATAAAGTTTTTTTTTGCAGTGGTTAATAAAACTTTTATTTTGTTTTTGATGTCCTCCGATCCCTACCATTGATCCTTAGCCTCGAATAACACTGTTAAATTAAAGTGAAACTTTTATTTTCAGATAAATTTTTGTACGAAACGAGACTCTTATATTCGAACAGAGAAAATAATAAAGTGCATTGTGGGAAGAATATCAGTGAACTTTCATTTCCTTGTACCCACATCCAATACCCTAAATCCACCCATTCCATCCACCCCTCCACATAATTCAAAGCAACTTTAACCCTTTCTGACCCTACTTAAAGTCTCTCCCCAAAAGCAAACCGTGGTATAATGTTGGATGTCGACTCACTATTTCACGAGCCATAGTGATCATCATAATCTTTTGTAAATACCAATTTATCTCAAACAATCATATACCCTAAATCATCGAATTGGCAACTTATGATCCATGGGTCATTAAGTTACTCGTTTGCAAATTTCAAGTGATTCAAGTGAGTTCTGTAAACAGTGTATATAACATGATAAATAAAATAATTGAAAAACATAAATATAAGTGTTTATCTAAACTTTGAGATAAAATGAATAATAAAATTAACATTTTGGTTCGATTACAAAGTTGTGATTGTGTCACTAAGTTACTCATTTGCAAATTTCAAGTGATTCAAGTGAGTTCTGCAAACATTGTATAACATAATAAATAAAAAAAATTAGAAAACATAAATATAAGTATTTATTTGAAGTTCGAGATAATATAAACAGTGAAATTAACATCTTGGTTCGATTTTAAAGTTGTGATTGGGTCACTAAATTACTTATTTGAAAATTTCAAGTAACCCATGTAAGTTCTGTAAATAATGTATATAACATAACGAATAAAACAATTGAAAAACATAAATATAAGTGTTTATCTAAACTTTGAGATAATATAAATAACAAAATTAACATTTTGGTTCGATTACAAAGTTGTGATCGGGTCACTAAATTACTCATTTGCAAATTTTAAGTGATTCAAGTGAGTTCTGTAAACAATGTATATAACATAATAAATAAAAACAGTAAAAAATATAAACATAAGTGTTTATCTAAACTTTGAGATAAAATGAATAATAAAATTAACATTTTTTTATCTTGGATCTACGTCTGTGTCTGGTGACCCAAAACGTCTTTTTAAAAGTCATGTTTTGACTAATTTTGGATAGCAACGAAAAAAGGTTGCTGACCTCTGCCCTAAATATTACTCATCCCTTATCTCATTTCTAACCTGTCTTATCTTTAACCCTTGGCTACTGCCTTCAACCTATGAAACTATCCCTTTCCAAGCTTCTCACAAATACCTCTAATATCAGGCCTGAAAAACCAGAGCAGCTTTCATATTCATAATTCAGAATTCAGTAGTTCACGATGCGACTACAAACTACGTAGCTTCTAAATAAAACCTTTCTTTTGAATTTAAAACGTGGTGTACTTGATTCTTTTGATTCTTTTCAAGCATTAAAGCAAAACAGGAATCGCCTTTGGTAATCCTCAAATAACACCCCTAAATCCTCATCTACGCTAGCAAGCTGCCTCTAAGCATATTTCAAATACCCCCAAGTAAGAGTTAACAAGATGACACCCAGATTAGCGATGAGAATTGGTGTGTCAATGTTGCAGCACTTGGCGCTAGACTACAAACCACGTACGTTTCTTTGAAATTTAAAATGTGTTTTACTTGATTCCTTCTACTCTGTTCAATCAGGAATCCAATACAAAGACAATAAAAAGGATCTCATTAAAGCAAAACAGGAATCACCTTTGGTAATCCCCAAATAACACCCCTAAATCCTCATCTGCGCTAGCAAGCTGCCTCTAAGCATATTCCAGCTACCTCCAAATAAGAGTTAACAGGATGACACCGAGATTAGCAATTTAGATAGGTGTGTCAATGTTGCAACACTTCAAAACCATGTGCTTCCTAAATAAAACCTTTCTTTTGAATTTAAAACGTGTTGTACGTGGGTCCTTCGACTCTGTTCAACCCTGAATCTAACAATAAAAAGAATCTCATTACAGCAAAACAGGAATCGCCTTTGGTAATCCCCTAAATCCTGATCTGCGCTAGCAAGCTGCCTCTAAGCATATTCTAGCTACCCCCAAGTAAGAGTTAACAAGATGACACTGATATTAGCGATGCAGATTGGTGTGTCAATGTTGAAGCACTCCACACTAAACTACAACTTTTGGAATTCAAATTTTACTTTCTTTAGACTTAAAAACGTGTTATACTTGATTTCTTCGACTCTGTTCAACCCTGGATCTAACAATAAAAAGACAATAAAAAGGATCTCATTAAAGCAAAACAGGAATCACCTTTGGTAATCCACAAATAACACCCCTAAATCCTCATCTACGTTAGCAAGCTGCCTCTAAGCATATTCCAGCTACGCCCAAGTAAGAGTTAACAGGATGACACTGAGATTAGCTATGTGGACAGGTGTGTCAATGTTGCAGCACTACATACCACGTGCTTCCTAAATAAAACCTTTCTTTGGACTTTAAACCGTGTTGTATTTGGTTCCTTCAACTCTGTTCAATCAGGAATCCACCAAAAAGACAATAAAAAGAATTCCATTAAAGCAAAACAGGAATCGTCTTTGGTAATCCCCAAATAACACCCCTAAATCCTCATCTACGCTAGCAAGCTGCCTCTAAGCATATTCCAGCTACCCCCAAGTAAGAGTTAACAGGATGACACCAAGATTAGCAATGTGGATAGGTGTGTCAATGTTTCAGCACTTCAAGCTAAACTACAACTTTTGGAACCCAAATTTAACTTTCTTTGGACTTTAAACCGTGTTGTACTTGGTTCCTTCAACTCTGTTCAATCAGGAATCCACCAAAAAGACAATAAAAAGGATTCCATTAAAGCAAAACAGGAATCACCTTTGGTAATCCCCAAATAACACCCCTAAATCCTCATCTACGCTAGCAAGCTGCCTCTAAGCATATTCCAGCTACTCCCAAGTAAGAGTTAACAGGATGACACCAAGATTAGCAATGTGGATAGGTGTGTCAATGTTTCAGCACTTCAAGCTAAACTACAACTTTTGGAACACAAATTTAACTTTCTTTGGACTTCAAAAACCGTGTTGTACTTGGTTCCTTCAACTCTGTTCAATCAGGAATCCACCAAAAAGACAATAAAAAGAAATCCATTAAAGCAAAACAGGAATCACCTTTGGTAATCCCCAAATAACACCCCTAAATCCTCATCTACGCTAGCAAGCTGCCTCTAAGCATATTCCAGCTACCCCCAAGTAAAAGTTAACAGGATAACACCAAGATTAGCAATGTGGATAGGTGTGTCAATGTTGCAGCACTACAAACCACGTGCTTCCTAAATAAAACCTTTCTTTGGACTTTAAACCATGTTGTATATGGTTCCTTCAACTCTGTTCAATCAGGAATCCACCAAAAAGACAATAAAAAGGATTCCATTAAAGCAAAACAGGAATCACCTTTGGTAATCCCCAAATAACACCCCTAAATCCTCATCTACGCTAGCAAGCTGCCTCTAAGCATATTCCAGCTACCCCCAAGTAAGAGTTAACAGGATGACACCAAGATTAGCAATGTGGATCGGTGTGTCAATGTTGCAGCTGGCAACGCCGACGCTGGTACGTCGTAACGGGGGTGTGTTATCGACTGGCTCTGGGGCGCATGCGTTGGTAACCAACCCCATCCCTCGGACGGGACGTCGTCAACGACGACGTGGTCGTTTCCAGGAGACCGTTCAAACCGCCTAAACAATTGGTACCCATAACGCCGTCCTCTTCCAACCCCTCTCGCGATTCATTCAACGTCCCACCCCCTGGAACGATTGATTCGATGTGGAAAACGCGGGGGAGCGGGTCGCACGCGAGCTGCAAAGAACCGACACGACTGGAACCTTCGCGGATCGACCCGAGAATCCAGCTTCGTGTAGGGTGGACGAGCGTTGAATCGCGTCGACGCATGCATGCGGTGAACAAGCTCGAATAATTATCCGATCGGATCACCCATGAAGCGTGGCTTGGGTGCTGTTGCGATGTCTACTGCCTGCCGCCCGAAAATATTGATTTCCTATGCGTTCAGCGTCGCGAAGATTCTGACGAACTGTGAGAGTTTTTGGTTAATCTCCTTTTGTGCCTCTGCTTGAATTAGTCTCTGCTTTTTCTGACGAAGATAACGAATTTTCTGGCGTAGAATGGAAATTTTTGTTATTGCTTTTCGTCTTCTTAGCGTCCTCGCGAACGCAACGTTGGAACAATCTTTTTTAAAGCGGAAGCAGTATTGGAATAGGCTTCCTGAGGTGAAAGCAGCATTGGGACAGTCTTTTTGATGTGGACGCAGAGCAACGACGTTCCTTAGAATAATAATTCACGTTTCGCGAGTAGGATATTCCTCGAAGCTGATAAAAAGGCCATTGGAACAGCCTTTTTGATGTGGACGCATCATTAGGACAGCTTTTTGAAGTAGACGCAGCATTGGAACAGCCTTTTTTAGGTGCTAGCAGCATTGGAACAGCCTTTCTGAGTGGACGCACCACTGAAATAGTCTTTTTGATGTGGACGCAGCATTGGAACAGCCTTTTTGAAATAGACGCAGAACGACGATGTTCCTCAAAACGATAATTCACGTATCACGATTAAGATATTCCTCGAAATTAATAAAAAGACCATTGGAAAAGCCTTCTTGAAGTGAACACATCACTAAAAAAGCCTTCTCGAAGTGGACGCACCACTAAAACAGACTTTTTAAAGTGGATGCACCACTAAAACAACCTTTTTGATGTGGACGCACCACTGAAATAGCCTTTTTGAAGTAGACACACCATTGGAACAGCCTTTTCGAATTAGACGCAGAGCGACGACAGCCTTCGAAACGATAATTCACGTTTCATGACTAAGATATTCCTCGAAGCTGATAAAAAGGCCACTGAAGCAGCCTTCTTGAAGTGGACGCACCATTAGAACAGCTTTTTGAAGTGGACGCAGCATTGGAACAGCCTTTTTGGAGTACAAGCATCATTGGAACAGCTTTTTAAAGCGGAAACAGCATTAGAACAGCTTTTCTGAAGTGGACCCAGCATTGGAACAGCCTTTTTAAAGTGGATGCAGCATTGTAACAGCCTTTTTGAAGTACAAGCATCATTGGAACAGATTTTTAAAGCGAAAGCAGCATTAGAACAGCTTTTCTAAAGTGGACGCAGCATTAGAACAGCTTTTCTGAAGTGGATGCAGCATTGGAACAGCCTTTTTGAAGTGGATGCAGCATTGTAACAGCTTTTTTGAAGTACAAGCATCATTGGAACAGCTTTTTAAAGCGAAAGCAGCATTAGAACAGCTCTCTGAAGTGGACTCAACATTGGAACAGCGTTTTTGATGTGGAACCACCATTGGAACAGCCTTTTTGATGTGGAACCACCATTGGAACAGACTTTTTGATGTGGAACCACCATTGAAATAGCCTTTTTGAAGTACAAGCAGCATTGGAACAGCTTTTTAAAGCACAAGCAGCATTGGAACAGCTTTCTGAAGTGGACTCAACATTGGAACAGCGTTTTTGAGATGGACACACCATTGGAACAACCTTTTTGAAGTAAACGCAGAGCAACGACGTTCCTCAAAACGATAATTCACGTTTCACGACTAAAATATCCCTCGAAACTGATAAAAAGGCCAAACAACTTTACTTGTGGTTCCACGACGCGACGCGAGGTCGTCAAACAGGCTTGTCTAATCTGGATCAAAGTGTAAATCAACGAGGATCGCGGTGCATCGAAACTGCGCTGGTTTCAGTCCTGCATGCGACGCAAAATTGGAGAACTCGCGTACCAATTATGCATCAAAGTACAAGTTTTCTCTCTCATAATTTAGAATTCATTTCAGAGTTCAGAAAACGACTGGCGTATCTTTAAAATTCATTTTAGAATTTTAATGAAAGAATACGTTTTGCTTTTGTAAATGGATCTCCTTTTTGAGAAGCTAAAAGGCTAATCAAAAAGCTAATTTTGAAAGACTTAATCAATTTATAAAGCAATGAAACTAATCAGAGATTAACTCGCTAAAGTTTTGTTGATTTTATTAGAGAATAGATTTTGTTCTTGCAAAAGAAGTCTCCCTTTTTGAATAGCTAAAAGGTTAATCAAAAAGCTAATTTTAAAAGAATTAATCAATTTATAAAGCAATGAAACTACTCTATAATTCTCGATCAGAGATTAACTCGTTAAAGTTTTGTTGATTTTATTGAAGGATAGATTTTATTTTTGCAAAAGAACCTTCCTTTTTGAACAGCTAAAAGGCTAATCTAAAAGCTAATTTTAAAAGAATTAATCAATTTATAAAGCAATGAAACTACTCTATAATTCTCAATCAGAGATTAATCCACTAAAGTTTTGTTGATTTTATTGAAAGATAGATTTTGTTTTTGCAAAAGAACCTTCCTTTTTGAACAGCTAAAAGGCTAATCTAAAAGCTAATTTTAAAAGAATTAATCAATTTATAAAGCAATGAAACTACTCTATAATTCTCAATCAGAGATTAATCCACTAAAGTTTTGTTGATTTTATTGAAAGATAGATTTTGTTTTTGCAAAAGAGTCTGTTTTTTTGAACAGCTAAGAGACTAATTAAAAAGTTAAAGGATACATTTTCTTTTTACAAATGAATCTCCCTTTTTGAAAAACTAAAATGCTAATCAAAAAGCTAAAGAATACGTTTTTTTTTGCAAGTGAATCTCCCTTTTTGAAAAGCTAAAAGGCTAATCAAAAAGCTAAAGAATACGTTTTTTTTTTGCAACTGAATCTCCCTTTTTGAAAAGCTAAAATGCTAATCAACAAGCTAAGCTTGAAAGAATCAGCTTCATGAATTTGTTCATTCTTTCTTTTACATAAAACTACTTAATAATTCTCTATAGAATTTGATCGAATGATTAAAAAAAAGACCAAAAGCACACGTTATAGCTTTATTTTAACACAGCAGTTCCACTCTTCGCGGATGAAATCCCTCAACGTTTCCATTGCCAGACTAATTAACCCTTTGATCGACCCTCCCATCCAAGTTCTCGTAATTTCCTGCTCGATGAAACAGTTGATCGATCAACGGACCAACGATAATTACTTTTCTGACCCGTTGCACGTAGCATGCTGCAGGATATTTCTTCTAAAATCGCTCTAATCCGTGCTCGGGTATTTAACAAAACCGCTGACCAAGGAACGCAGTGAGCATAGAATTTCTGAAGGATCGATGCTCGGATCGCGAGCATATTTACGATGGAAAAGCAATCTGAAAGCTCTTTAGTCGGCCATCGCGAGTTCGCAATCAGGAATCGCGATGGCTTTGCCTTTCCACATGGCCAGCAAAAGGTATCATAAAGGAGGTTTAATATGGTTGTTAATTAACCAGTTAACTGCGTTTCACGTAATACAGGTACACACGTAAATCTAGAAATTTGTTTTGGTGCGAGAGATGAGTATAATCGTTCATTTTTTGGTTGTAGTTTATTGGTTAGTATTTTAATTCATTTTGGTTCCTTTTGGTCAGTATTTAAATACGAAGGATCAGTATTTAACACTAAACCCACCAAATGAGACTTTTATCAAAATTGTTAAATTCCCGGTTTTCATTATTTTTTTTTAACTTACTGAGCGACTTTTTTTATAATATATAGCTACTTAAGTAGCTACAAAAGTTTTTTTATAATATATAGCTACTTAAGCAGCTATAAAAGTCTTACGCAGTGAGTTCAAGAAAAATGAAAAGCTGGAATTTAACAATTTTGATTAAAGTCTCAAAAGCAGTCATTTGATTACAGTCATCTGTAGGTTTAATGTTAATTTTACTAGTCACACAGTGAGTTAAAGAAAAAGGAAAACTTGGAATTTAACAATTTTGATTAAAGTCTCAAAAGCAGTCATTTGATTACAGTCATTTGTAGGTTTAATGTTAATTTTACTGGTCAGTATTTAATCTCTTTTGATCAGTATTTTAATCCCTTTTGGTCGATATTTTGGTCCCTTCTGGTCAGTATTTAACACTAAAGCTAGCAGAGCAGTCAAATTATCATTTTTGAGACTTTTATGAAAATTGTTAAATGCCAGGTTTTCATTTTTTTTTTTTTTTAATTTACTGCGCGACTTTTTTATAATATATAGCTGCTTAAGCTGAAAAATGGAAACCTGGGATGTAAAAATTTTGATTAAAGTCTCAAAAGCAGTCATTTGATTACAGTCATCTGTAGGTTTAATGTTAATTTTACTAGTCACACAGTGAGTTAAAGAAAAAGGAAAACTTGGAATTTAACAATTTTGATTAAAGTCTCAAAAGCAGTCATTTGATTACAGTCATTTGTAGGTTTAATGTTAATTTTTTCTGGTCAATATTTAATCTCTTCTGGTTAGTATTTTAATCTCTTTTAATCAATATTTTAGTCCCTCTCGATCAGTATTTAAATATGAGGGTCAACACCCTTTGAAAATATGTGAAGCATCCACTGGCAGCTAAACAAATACCAATTAATCAAAAACGTAATTACTTTTAGATTTATAATGAGTCCATAATGGAATGGATTTAATGCTGTGATTTCTCTGCTTTATATTGTTTGTTCATTAATTTAACTAACTAGCCTAACCTAAATAATCTTTTAATATTTTTAGACTGACATTTTTTGTATTAAATCCATTCTCTAATTTTACGCATGCTGATGGATGCACGAGAAAGTGGAGCAAATACAACCTTTACAATATCACAAATGAGCAGAATAAATCGTAAGTATACTAAATTATCCTAGAATTATATAAATTGTTGCTAAAAATTTAGATGAACATAATTTTCAAAAACAGTTCTAACGCAAAGTTTAAAATAAGATATAAGTTATTTAGTACCATTTGCTTAAGTTTCTTTAAGTTCCTATATTTTTTTTCGCCATTTTTTCTTAAGTTTCTATATTTTTCTTCGCTAGTTTTTTGTTAACTTTCTACATTTTTTTCGCTAGTTTTTCCTCCAATTTCCATATTTTTCTACGCTGGTGTTTCCTTAAGTTTCCATATTTTTCTTCGCTAGTTTTTCCTTCAATTTCTATATTTCTCTTCGCTAATATTACCTTCAATTTCTATATTCCTCTTTGCTAGTTTTTCCTTCAATTTCTATATTTTCCTTCTCTAATTTTTTCTTCAATTTCTATAGTTTTCTTCGCTATATTTTCCTTCAATTTCTATATCTTTCTTCGCCAAATTTTTCCTTAATTTTCCATATTTTTTTTCTTCTCTAATGTTTCCTTAACTTTCTATATTTTTCTTCGCTAGTTTTTCTTTCAATTTCTATATTTCTCTTTGCTAGTTTTTCCTTCAATTTCTATATTTCTCTTCGCTAGTTTTACCTTCAATTTCTATATTTTCCTTCTCTAGTTTTTTCTTCAATTTCTATATTTTTCTTCGCTTCTTTTTCCTTAAGTTTCTATATTTTCCTTCTCTAGTTTTTTCTTCATTTTCTATATTTTTCTTCGCTACTTTTTTCCTCTCTAGTTTTTTCTTCAATTTCTATATTTTTCTTCGCTACTTTTTTCTTCTCCAATTTTTTCTTCAATTTCTATATTTTTCTCCACCAATTTTCCTTAACTTTCCCTATTCTTCTCCGCCCCTTTTTCCTTAACCTTCCACACTTTTCTTCGCTGTAGTCGTATTTATAAATCCCACTTAATTTCCCCAACAAACCAAAAACTAATCAAACGGATATCAACACAGACAACCCAAACTCTCCTAGTTCGTGAATGGGAGCCAGATTTTCGCTTTCGAAAGCAAAAGTTCTGACCTGGATTCCTCCAGGCCATTTTCTGGACGGCCTTCGCACGGTCCACGACCTCCACCAGCAGGGACCCTCTTTTTATTGAGTTATTAGACTCATCCGCATCGTTTCCCTGCAATCTAGAAGGATCCCTTTGATTGTCCTATTTGTTTAACGAGACGACTGGCCCGTGCCGCCTCGTACTCCCTCGCAAAAAGAATCCTGGCTTTAATTGGTCGCTCGATTATGCTCAATTGCCCTCCCTCGCGAGATGACGCTTCGCTCGAGATGAAAGAGGATCGAGCGATCGACGAAAAAAACCGCTGCGAGATCTCTGCTAATCTGCGTCGTTGAAAAAAAAAAAAAAAAAAAAAAGAGATCGCAAACCTCTTCTCTCTGTGTCCATTTTTATCTCTTCACGCGTATTTTAACGTTTCACGCTCGAAAAACGATTCTCAGTCGCCATACAGTGTTTCACGCGGCGACTCGAGCTTTTCATCGACTGATTTTAAGCTTCAAAGTACCAGGAAAGTGGATTTCAGAAGAGAAATTAGCTCGAGCGACGATGAATTGGATTTGGAACTGTTAGAGGACGAGATTGATTGCGTTTGTGAAGAAATTAGCGATAGAGAAAATGAGAACAGTGACGATTTGGTGGAAATATTTGTGGGATCAGAAGTTTCTACTGAAAAACAAACGTAATTGGAAATAGTTAATTTATTAGGTTAAATTGATGATACGTACTACGCTGATGTTCTTCTTCAACTATTTTTCATTTTATACATTCACTTATCAAATAATTCATTCACTTATAAAATAATTGAAAGTAGGAATTGAAAATAGAAATTGGAAAATTTAGATAATCAGAATTAGAAATTTGGATATTGGAAGGTTGAAGATTCCACAATTTGCAAGTTTAGAAGTCTGAAGAGTACAAATTTCTGAATATTTGCTGATAATTAGAAAGTAATTGAAAATAGGAATTGAAAATAGAAATTGGAAAATTCAGATAATCAGATTTAGAAATTTGGATATTGAAAGGTTGAAGATTCCACAATTTGCAAGTTTAGAAGTCTGAAGAGTACAAATTTCTGAATATTTGTTGATAATTAGAAAATAGTTGAGAATAGAAATTGAAAATAGAAATTGGAAAATTTAGATAATCAGATTTAGAAATTTGGATATTGAAAGGTTGAAGATTCCACAATTTGCAAGTTTAGAAGTCTGAAGAGTACAAATTTCTGAATATTTGTTGATAATTAGAAAATAGCTGAGAATAGAAATTGGAAAATTTAGATAATCAGATTTAGAAATTTTGATGCTGGAAGGTTGAAGATTCCAAAATTTGTAAGTTTAGAAATCTAAAGAGTACAAATTTTTGAGTATTCATTGAAAATTAAAAAATAGTTTAAAATAGGAATTGAAAATAGAAAAGTTACGCCACCAATTGATGACCCACATATAAATCTACAAATATGCAAAATTTGAACAAAATCGATTGGGGCGAAAACATGGTTTTTGAAAAAATTTAGCGATAAATGAAAGACTTCAAAATAAAGTTCGAAGCATTTTTAAATATTAAAAATAGTAAACTATACAATAGTACACTATAGTAAACTATTTTATTTTCGTAGTTCTACATACAGGCTCGCATAATTTACTATTTAATTACTATTTGAAACAATATTTCACCCAGCTCAGAGTAAATTCTACGAAATAATCTTTCGAGAATCTTTTTTCTGACCAACGGAGAGGAGATAACGAAAAACACAAGCTGCGTATACATTTCGTTAGTGGTGTCTGTTGGTTTTTTTAAGGAGGAAAAGTGTTTAATTACACGCGATCCCTTTTTGGACGAAAAGGAGGACTTAACGCAAAGGCGAGAACGAAAGGGGTGGTCTGAGGTTCGTTTAACCGACTACAGCTAACTTTCTAGACATTTCGAATTACTTTTCTCGCTTGAAAATTTGTCTAAAAAACGTCAAAAGCCGTAAGTTATTCCTAAATTACCAAAATT
Source organism: Xylocopa violacea (assembly GCA_963969225.1). Lineage (NCBI taxonomy): Eukaryota > Metazoa > Arthropoda > Insecta > Hymenoptera > Apidae > Xylocopa > Xylocopa violacea. Next base: position 17,148,480 of record CAXAJV010000015.1, read on the forward strand.
CGAAAAATATTTCAGAATAGAGATTGAAAATAGAAATTGGGAAATTTAGACAATCAGATTTAGAAGTTTGGATGTTGGAAGGTTGAAAATTACAAAATTTATACGTTTAGAAATCTAAAAAGTAGAAATTTTTTAATATTTGTTGAAAATTCGAAAAATATTTGTAAATAGAGATTGAAAATAGAAATTGGGAAATTTAGATAATCAGTATTTCCAGTATTCAAATTTCTAAATCTGATTATTCAAATTTTCTAATTTCTATTTTCAATTCCTATTTTAAACTATTTTCGAATTTTCCATAAATATTCAAAAATTTGTACTCTGTAGAAATAGAGTAAATTTCATTTGCAAAATGATGAATTTAATTTGCAAAAGGATGATTTTCATTTGCAAGACGATGAATTTGATTCGAAAATGGATAATTTTCATTTGCAAGAGGATGAATTTGATTCGAAAATGGATAATTTTCATTTGCAAGAGGATGAATTTGATTTGAAAATGGATAATTTTCATTTGCAAGAAGATGAATTTGGTTTGAAAACAGATGAATTTGATTTGAAAAAGAGTGAATCTTATTTGCAAAATGGTGAACTTCATTTGCAAAAGGGTTAATGTCGTTCGCAAAAGGATGAATTTGATTTGCAAAAGGGTGAATTTCATTTCCCAAATGATGAATTTAATTTGTAAAACGACGAACTTGATTCGTAAAAGGTAGAATTTAATTTGAAAAAACATGAATATGATTTAAAAAAGGATAAATTTAATTTGCAAAAGTTTGAATTGCATTCGCAAAATAGTGAATCCATTTGCAATTGAATAAGTTTCACTTACAAAAGAATTAAGAGAATTAGATTAAATTTTCTACTTTCTATTTTCAATTCCTATTTTAAACTATTTTCTAATTTTCCATAAATATTCAAAAATTTGTACTCTGTCGTTTCGACTCCAGAGGACCATTAATTCTTAAACAAAACGCTTTTATTTATCGTTAAATATTTAAGAACAGTATTCTATACTCGAATAACGCATCCGCATCCTATTTTCCTCAGAACTTCATTTAAAAATGTTCCATTTACCGCGTTTCTCTCGTGCTGGCCACTGGAGGGATTATACCGCAACAGTTTCTCGCCAGTCCTCGGTTAACCGTTCAGTTTCTGTGTAACAACTTTCTGACCTAACTCTACTATCGCTGTGTCCACTGTTTCGTTCAGATTAGACATGTTGCCGGTAGATTCCGTGCGGCTGAATTCTCGAGCAACTTGGCATTCAAGTTTACGCTCGCTCAAGTTAAATTGCTCGTTCTGTTATCGTTTTCATTACCGTAACTTAACTTCGCGCAGTCGATTGCTGAATTTATGCGCGTGCGGATACTTCCGCTGTCGACAAGAGTTCGAAAAGTTAACGCTTGAAATATTTTATTCGTTCGACTAATGGCTACTGCTTGAAGCAGTCGTTTTTATCTCATCCATGCAATTTGTACAGTGAATTTCTGTATAATGCGATGGAAGTAAATATAGTATATTGATAGTACTATAATATATTAGATATTAGGTATCAGATAGATATCAGATAGATATTAGATTTAGATAGTATATTAGATATTAGACAAAAGATAATATATTATATATTAGACAAAAGATAATATATTAGGTATTAGACAAAAGATAATATATTAGGTATTAGACAAAAGATAATATATTAGATATTAGATAATAGATAATATATTAAATATTAGATATTAGATAATATATTATATATTATATATCAGGTAATAGGTAATATATTAGATATTAGACAATAGATAATATATTAGATATTAAATAGTAGATAATATATTAGATATTAGATAGTAGATAATATATTAAATATTAGATATGGATAATATATTATATATTATATATTAGATAATATATTATATATTATATATCAGATAATAGGTATTATATTAGATATTAGACAATAGATAATATATTAGATATTAGACAATAGATAATATATTAGATATTAGATAATAGATAATGTGTTAAATATTAGATAAAAGATAATATATTAGATATTAGATAATAGATAATATATTAAATATTAGATATTAGATATTAGATAATAGATAATATATTATATATTATATATTAGATAATAGATAATATATTAGATTACATTGGCAACATAATAATAATTATATAAACAATGTTTGGAAATTTCCGGAAATCCTTCGCGTTATACGGAAGTCTACTGTATTTATAGTAAAGTCTCACATAATGAAACCCCTGATATAATATAAATAATAAAAACGAGATATATTTTTTTGTAATAACTAAATAAAAATTAAACTTGTCTTTTCATTCGAACAGTTTTTCAATAATGGAGATTTAATCATTTCCTAATGTTTGGAAATCCCTGGAAATCTTCCGCGTTGTACAGAAGTTTCCTATATTTATAGTAGAACCTCGATTGACATAATAGAATCCCTAATATTATATAAATAATAAAAATGAAATATGCTTTACGTAGTAATTAAATAAAAATTAAACGTTTCGCCTCACTCAAGCAATGTTCCACTAATGGAGATTTAATCATTTCTTAATATCTGGAAATCCCCAGAAATCCTCCACGTTGTACAGAAAATATTAGAGCCTCGATTGACATAATGAAAGCCCTAATATTATATAAACAATAAAAATGAAATATATTTTGATATTGTAATTGAATAAAAATGAAGCGTGCCTCTTCACTCGTGCAGTTTTTCAATAATGGAGATTTCGAAGCTCGAGGACTTCAGCATCGAGCCATTTATAACACATTGCTGGCCAATGACGCATTAATACGTCCTTTAAATTGAAAATTTAGTAGCCGTTGACGTAGCAATGCGTCATTTTCAATTGTTATTATCGAGAAACCGTCGACGCGATAATCCGTCATTTGATTTTTGTTTTCGAGTAGTCGTTGACCTACTAATACGTTTTGTACATTTTTTCTGTCCATTTTCACGTTGCTAATCATAAAAATGATCAATAACTGAATTTATACTTCGCTTTCTCTTACTGGAAACGTGCGAAATATTTTCAATCAACGAAAATTCTTTCATTTAGCTCATTCGAGACAGCTTACTTTTATTTTTATTCTTATTTTCCATCTCTTTTTATTTTATTTTGCTTTGCACACATGGTGTTCAATCTGTTGCTTGTAATAAAAATATTTTGAGTGATGACCTGCACACACGGTGTGCAATTCGTCTCGAATGGGTTAAGCAGCAGCTGGTTAACCCTTTGCAGTCAAAAGATTTTTTCAAAAGGAAGTCCAAGCTATTTTCAGTGAATTTAATAATAATTACACTTTAAAGGTAATTTGAAGTATAAAAAAAGGTTTCAATAAATAAAAAAAAATGTTTAATTAAATAGAACTCTTTGTTATGTATATTAAACATATATTTGATAAATTAATTTTTTAAATTAAGTAAGACTTGTCGATAAAAATCCGATGTTGAGTTAAGTGTTAACTCTTTGCGCTCGAGAGGCGACTCTCAGTCGCCATTGCGTTTCATACAACTCGAGTCTTTCTTCGACTGATTTTAAGTTTTGAAGCCCCACGAAAATGGATTTGAAAAGTGAAATTAGCTCGAATAAAGATGAAATTGATTGCAAACTGTTGAAAAATGAGATTAGTTGCATTGACGAAGAAATTAGCGATAGAAAACACAATTCGCGATTGAAAAAGTCGTCGAGTTCAAAGAATTAAGTTTCGAAGCCCTACAAAAATGAATTTGAAAGATAAAATTAGCTCGAACGAAGATGCAATTGATTTTCAATTGTTAAAAATCGAGATCGATTGTACTCGTAAAGAAATTAGCGATAGAAAACACGATGTGCGATCGAAAAAATCGTCGAGTTCAAAGAATTAAGTTTCGAAGCCCTGCAAAAATGAATTTGGAAGGTGAAATTAGCTCGAATGAAGATGAAATTGATTTTCAACTGTTGCAAAACGAAATTAGTTGCATTGACGAAGAAATTAGCGATAGAAAACACGATTCGCTATCGAAAAAGTCGTCGAGTGCAAAGAATTAAGTTTCGAAGCCCTGCAAAAATGAATTTGGAAGATGAAATTAGCTCGAATGAAGATGAAATTGATTTTCAACTGTCGCAAAACGAGATTAGTTGCATTGACGAAGAAATTAGCGATAGAAAACACGATGCGCGATCGAAAAAGTCGTCGAGTGCAAAGAATTAAGTTTCGAAGCCCTGCAAAGATGAATTTGGAAGATAAAATTAGCTCGAGTTGCGATGAAATTGAGTTTCAACTGTTGAAAAATGAGATTAGTTGCATTGACGAAGAAATTAGCGATAGAAAACACGATGCGCGATCGAAAAAGTCGTCGAGTGCAAAGAATTAAGTTTCAAAGCCCTGCAAAAATGAATTTGGAAGATGAAATTAGCTCGAATGAAGATGAAATTGATTGCAAACTGTTGAAAAACTAAATCGATTGTATTCGTTAAAAAATTAGCAATAGAAAACACGATGCGCGATAGAAAAAGTCGTCGAGTGCAAAGAATTAAGTTTCGAAGCCCTGCAAAACTGAATTTGGAACATAAAATTAGCTCGAATGAAGATGAAATTGATTTTCAACTGTTGCAAAACGAAATTAGTTGCATTGACGAAGAAATTAGCGACAGAAAACACGATGCACGATCGAAAAAGTCGTCGAGTACAAATTGTTAAAATTTGTCTTGAAACTCTCGAAGGCTCCTCGACGAAGACAACGCAAATAATTTTCATTCCATAACACAAGAACAAAAACAAATCGTAACAACTTCATTTATTCTGTTAGCAAATGAACAAATTAAATCTGCGCTAGAAAAATTAGGTTTACGTAACTGTAAAAAAACACTGCTGTTTTCTCTTTCGAGTGCAAAAGGTTAAAGAAAAACGATACGTGTCTCTCGAGCAGTGCTCCGATAACGGAGATTTAAACAACGATCGAAATTTTACCCTTCTCTGAATTTGAGTCACGAACTTCGCGTCGAATCGCAAGCGCTATCACATTCCTCGCGATCGGTATCACGAAACCCCGTTGTAATTAAATTAACGCTACGAGGAGACGTGTCAGAATCGCGAAACACGTGTCTGAGTATCATTTCGCTGGTTGGATTTCAAGAAAACTCGCGAGGGAACGAATAACAAGAACCTTATCTGAACTTAATCTAATCTAAGTGGATCGATATGGAATTCTGCGCGAATCAAGCAGATTTCGCCACGCTGGCGATGATTTTTATCGTTGGTTTGCACTCGATTCTCTCAATAACTTAAAAAGTCGATATTTTGGGTCGCTTAGTTGCGTTTTTGTTCAGATTTGTATGCTTATACACTGTTTTATTCAACTTAGGAATAAATGTGCTTACAAAACGCGTATTTAAATTAGTTATTATGCAAACTATATTAGCAACTTGTATTAGCAAACTATATTAAACTATATTTGTACGAAACGAGTTATTTCATGCAATTCACACTCTAAAACAAAAGAAGACTGCTGCACATCAGAACAACATACTGCAGCGCCAGTGACGATCATTTGTTACAGTTTTCAACAGAGACGAATATTGAGAATCGTCTGTTCGATTTGTTCATAAAATTCGCCATTAAATAGTTAATTCAAAAGCAAGTAGTAGTAAAGAAACTAGTGTATATGACGAAAATTCGAACTGTTTTCAATTAACCCTTTGCAAGCTATAGTTAAAATAGCAATATTTTGGTAATGATTTCTGTGGCTAACGTCTGCCAGCAATAGAAAATTTCCATTGCAATAGAAAAGTTCAGGGAAACGTGGGTTTGTCGAAAAGCTGCGATGGAATAAGTTTGACCCTTTGCACTTGACTCCTTTAGAGACATTAGCAATAGAAACTAATAGTTGAAATAGCAATCTTTGAGCGATATTTTAGAAACAGAAACTATTGCTAAAATAGCAAACTTTGGGCAATATTTTAGCACCAGAAACTATTGCTAAAATAGCAATACTTTAGCAAAAGAGATTATTACTAAGATAGCAATCTTTAAGCAGCAGAGACTATTGCTAAGATAGCAACCTTTGAGCAATATTTTAGCACCAGAAACTATTGCTAATATAGCAATACTTTAGCAACAGAGACTATTGCTAAGATAGCAATCTTTGAACAACAGAGACTATTGCTAAGATAGCAATCTTTGAGCAATATTTTAGCAACAGAAACTATTTCTAAAATAGCAAACTTTGGGCAATATTTTAACCGTAGTTTCTATTGCTAAAGTAGCAATACTTTAGCAATATTTTAGCAATAGAAACTATTGCTATTTTAGCAGTGTTTTAGCAATATTTTCTATTGCTAAAATAGCAATACTTTAGCAATATTTTAGAAATAGGAACTATTGCTATTTTAGCAGTATTTTAGCAATATTTTCTATTGCTAAAATAGCAATATTTTAGCAGTATTTTAGCAATATTTTAGCAACAGTTTCTATTGGTGAAATAGCAATATTTTAGCAATACTTTAGCCATAGTTTTTATTGCTAAACTAGCAATCTCTGAGCAATATTTTAGCAATGGAAACTATTGCTAAAAATAGCAATATTTTAGCAATATTTGAACAATATTTTAGCAATAACTTCTATTATACAATGTTTGAGACGATATTTCTAGCTTCTATCGCTAACATTCACAAAAGGAGCAGAGTGCAAAGTGTCAAAAATCGTTCCACGACGAGAAAAGTTGCAGAAAACGCTGCTTTAAAACCGTGTTATAAGGAGGATACCTTCTCAGAGCACCGCGTTACAAGAGGGTTGAATGCACGTGGATGCACGTATTTTGTTGCCAGGCTGGCGTTATCGAGCCGGTAGGCTCCTGCTCTTGCTCGCGCGAGACTTCTCATTTAGAACTAATGGATTTCCAATAATTACGCGCGCAACTAAAATTGCCGTCAAAGAGGGTTGCATACACGCACGAGCACGGGATTAAGAGTCAAGGCCTGGTGTCTGTGCCTGCCTTTTTCAACGATTAAGGGTCCGCGGATCGGCGAATGACGCGTTAAACGTTAACTTTGATTCCGATGTGGTCGAGGGGCTTCTGCTCTCGCTTTTTATTGGACGTTTTATTTAGAGAGAAATGGATAATTAAACAAATTACGAAAAATATCTATATATAGCCTTGAGACATAGACAACTATGTTTCCAAAAAGAAATTTGTAGATAACAGCTTTGCTAAATAATTCCCATTTCTGTCGAATTCTTTATAATCTACTATAAATACACACACACATATATATATATATTTTTGTTCATATAAATTTATAACATATAGCTGTATACAGCCTGAGACATAGACAACTATGTTTTCAAAAAGAAATTTGTAGATAATAGCTTTGCTAAATAATTCTTTATATGTACATAAATACATATATGTGTGTTTGTGTGTGTATTTATAGTAGATTATAAAGAATTATTTAGTAACTAATAATTAAATTTATAACATATATTTTACGTAGAATGTACAAGCTTGCAAAGTATTCAACCATTAAATTCTTCGTTAAATGGAATCGTGTTTCACCAAAATTCAGTTTATGTTATATTATATTATACTCATAAATTAATCATATTCATGTATTATATTGGATTATACTCAGATTGTATTATGTTTATTAGCTTGAATTTTGTGCACCACAAAACGACGCGAGCTCGTTCTGACGCCCAGTAAACAAACCAACAGAAAAGAAGGAAAAAGAACAGCCTATGTAATCCAAGGCGCTTGTATTTTAACCCTTTGCACTCTTTGTTGCTTTCTGGACTTTGGCAGTAGAAACTAGAAATATTGCTAAAATAGTAATATTTTAGCAATATCCTAGCAATAGATTCTATTGCCAACAATAGAAAATTTCCATTTCTATAGAAAACTTGAGTGAAATATAAATTTCTCAGAAAGCTGTGGTAGAATTAGTTTAACCCTTTACACGGGACTCAAAAACTCAAAAACAACGGGAACAAAAACTAGAGCTAAGATAGCAATCTTTGAGCATTATTTTAGTAATAGAAACTATTGCTAAAATAGCAGTCTTTGAGCAATATTTTAGTAATAGCAACTATTGCTAAAATTTCAAACTTTAGGCAATAGTTTAGCACCAGAAACTATTGCTAAAATAGCAAACTTGGGCCAATATTTTAGCACCAGAAACTATTGCTAGAATAGCAAACTTTGGGCAATATTTTAGCACCAGAAACTATTACTAAAATAGCAAACTTTGGGCAATATTTTAGCACCAGAAACTATTGCTAAAATAACAATACTTTAGCAATAGAAACTATTGCTATTTTAGCAGTATTTTAGCAATATTTACTGTGGCTAAAATAGCAATACTTTAATAATATTTTAGCGATAGAAACTATTGCTATTTTAGCCATATTTTAGCAATACTTTAACAATATTTTCTATTGCTAAAATAGCAACATTTTAGCAATACTTTAGCCATAGTTTCTATTGCTAAAATAGGAATATTTTAACAATATTTTAGCCATAGTGTCTATTTCTAAAATAGCAATATTTTAGCAATACTTTAGCCATAGTTTCTATTGCTACAATAGCAATATTTTAACAATATTTTAGTCAGAATTTCTATTACTAAAATAACAATATTTTAGCCAAAATTTCTATTACTAAAATATCAATATCGTACCCATCATTTCTATCGCTAACATCTCCCAGCACCCAAAAATTCCCATATCAATAAAAAACTTAACTAAAATATACATTTCTCAAAAATCCGCGATGAATTCAGTTCAATCATCAATCAACGCTGATATTGCGACACATCCGAGCGCAAAGCCTTAATCTGCACACGGTGTTCCGCGCGTTAAAACCAGACTCCAAAAAAGCCTACCAGTTACATTCACGTTACCCTGGCTCCGAAACGACTGATCCCTCGACACATACGCGTACACACGCGTGCCGTTCTCATTGGCGCTATACGTGCCCCCGAACAACTGGTTCCTTAAATACCAATGCCATTCACGGGCCGCTCGTCACGTTCCCTGGGTCCCCGTGTCGAGATCGTTTAGCAGAAACAAACGATCGTAACGCACGTCGAACGACGCAGCCGTATCGTCGCAGCTGTGGAAACACGCGGCGTCTGTCCTACGTGTATTCCGCTCTGTCGTCTATTTTCCGACGCGGAATCGAGCGGCTCGTGTTTGACACGGGCCAGATTCCCCTGCTCTCTCGCGAGACGAACGAAAGAAGTAGCTTTTGCGATGAAACGGCACCTAAGAATGCCGTTACTAGCCGCGCGTGGCGATTACACGTACACGCGATAACTTGGTTCTGCTTCGATGCGTCGAGATTGAAGCGGGGTTTGGGGTGGCGGATCAAGGTGATTAGCAGTAGATTGCTGGAGCGATTTAATTTGACTCGTTTGCGATTTTGGTGATATATATGTAGAAGAGTTTGAGTAGTTATTTGTGGAACGTACGGTGGTTTTTAATGTTTCATTTAATTATTGTAATATGTCCCTTTGCACTAGACTCCTTTTCAGATGTTAGCAATGGAAGCTATTGTTGAGATAGAAATATTATGCAGGCTTTTCTGAAGTTTTCTATTGAAATAGCAATATTTTAGTAATATATTAGAACTTTACGGCAGTAGCTTCTGTTATATAATCTTTGAGTAATATTTTAGCAATTTTTATCAATAGTTTCTTACTGCTAAAATAGCAATACATTAACAATTTTTTTCAATGGTTTCTTATTACTAAAATAGCAATATTTTAGAAAATTTTTAGCAATAATTTCTTCTTGCTAAAATAGCTATTTTAGCAATTTTTTAGCAATAGTTTCTTATTACTAAAATAGCAATATTTTAGCAAATTTTTATCTATAGTTTCTTATTACTAAAATAGCAATATTTTAGAAAATTTTTAGCAATAGTTTCTTCTTGCTAAAATAGCTATTTTAGCAATTTCTTAGCAATAGTTTCTTATTACTAAAATAGCAATATTTTAGCAACTTTTTAGCAATAGTTTGTTATTGCTAAAATAGCAATCTTTGAGCAATATTTTAGTAATAGGAACTATTGTTAAAATAGCAATATTTTAGAAATATTTCAGCAACACTTTCTACTGCTAACGTCTGCCAGCAACAGGAAATCTCCATTTCAATAGAAAATGCGAAGGAAACGTGCATTTCACAAAAAGTTGCGACGGAATAAGTTTAACACTTTGCACTTCGCTCCTTCCCAAACGTTAGCAATAGAAACTACTACTAAAGTAGCAATATTTTCTATTGCTAACGTCTCCCAGCAATAAAAAATGTCGATTTTAATAAAAAAACTTGAGGAAAATATGCATTTCTCAAAAAGTTGCGATGAAATTAATTTAACACTTTGCATTCGGCTACTTTTCAATCGTTAGCAATAGAAATTATTACTAAAATAACAATATTATGCATTCTTTCCTGAAGTCTTCTATTGAAACAGCAATATTGTAGCAATATTTTAGCAATATATTAAAACTTTACAGCAGTAGCTTCTATTATGTAATCTTTGAATAATATTTTAGCAATTTTTTGCAATGGTTTCTTATTGCTAAAATAGCAATACATTAGCAATTTTTTAGTAATAGTTTTATATTACTAAAATAGCAATAATTCAGTAATTTTTTTAGCTATAGTTTCTTATTACTAAAATAGCAATATTTTAGCAAATTTTTATCAACAGTTTCTTATTGCTAAAATAATAATATTTTAGTAATTTTTTAGCAAGAGATACTGCTAAAATTGCAATATTTGAGCAATATTTTAGTAATAAAAACTATTGTTAAAATAGCAATAGTTTAGAAATATTTCAGCCACATTTTCTACTGCTAATGTCTCCCAGCAATAGAAAATTTCCATTTCAACAGACAACTTGAGGGAAGCATGCATAACTCAGAAAGTTGCGGTGGAATAAGTTTAACTTTCGTAATTACTAATCAATGCTGATGTCTCCTCAGAGGTTACATCCGAGTGCAAAGCGATATTTTTCTCAGAAGTTTGTACATAGTGCACTTACAATTACAGTCAGTCCTCGATTTACGCGACTTCAAGTTACGCGATTTAAAAAGAAAAGGGAAAATTAAATTTTCTATGATCCGGGTTAGATTAGCTGGTCTTGAAGCTTAAGAGCCTGATCCTGAACGATCCGCGAAAGTTACAGAAGCAGTGAATAATGATATCGCATGCTACACTTTAATTTATGAAGGAACGAAAAGAGCTAAAAGAGAATTAACAGTGAATCGATACTTGAAGTAGTTCGTCCATAAATTATAAATTGAGAAGTCATTATTAACCTTCTTACAATAGAAACACAATTTTTCTACAATAATTATATTAATTTCCTGATATTTAGTAATTTCTAAAACATTATTAGTCATTACAATTTTTCTACAATAATTATATTAATTTCCTGATATTTAGTAAGTTGTAAAACATTATTACTCATTACAATTTTTCTACAATAATTATATTAATTTCCTGATATTTAGCAATTTCTAAAACATCATTATCCCACCTCCATTACTCAATTCTGTAAATATCACTCGAATCAATTACTCTTTGCATGGAGAACGTCCTCGTCGACGCTACAACAAAGCCAACAGCTCCCAACAACATCAAATTAAAGCTTACTTTGGTTCTCCTTATACACAAAATGAAATTTGTTCAACAATGAAACGCGTAGATAGTACAGATAGCTGTTAAAATGCTTGATTAAATTAATAGTTGTCCAGCGCAACACATAATGAACATTCCTTACATTCGTGATAAGAACCAACTCTAGACTTATCGATGATTAAAGTATATTTACTTGTAGTAAAGAAATCAAAGCGAAAGGTAATGTATAATGGACGATAAATACATCTGTATTCATATTTTCTATGAAAAATTTCGTGTTAAAGCAAACTATTTTTTTAATTTATACAAAAGTTATAAATTAATGTTAAAAATTAACTATTTTTTATTTCTATGTAAGTTATAAATTAATAACTTCTCGATCGCTTCGATAGTTCTACTGTTAACTCTTTTCACTACTTTATCGAATGCGATTCAACATCAGTAAACAAAAGACAAAACAAATACAAGTTCCACAAATATAAATTACAACAAAATTTCATAGCTATATTTAATACAATCAGTAAACAGAATTGTTTACAAGTAGCAGTCGATGGTCTATCCTTCCAAGTAAATTTCAAATAAAACACTTCAAACAATAGCAAATCGTTGACAACAAAATAAAAAAATAATTCCGAGTGCAGAGTTAAGGGTGGATCAGAACATGGCGCAATTAACACTAAGTTTACCATGAGTTGACATATACCTATTTCTAGCAAAGAGATCAAAATGTCCCCTTTCCGAAAAAATATAAATTGACTTATCTATTATGAAGTTAAAAAAACAAAACCTCAAAAAAATTACATCACTTATAATCATTAGTTTTTATTATTTTTGATACTTTAACGTAAAGTTAACAAAAAGTTTCCTCAGAGGGGTTAAAATATCCCCCTTTCAGTATCTAATTAGAAAAAATATAAATTGATCTACCTATTATGAAATTAAAATAGAAAAAACGAACCTCAATAAAATTACATCAATTATAATAATTAGTTTTTATTTAGCTTCGTTCAACGAAAAATTTTCTCAAAGAGGTCAACATTTTCGATATTTAATTAGAAAAACTATAAATTGACCCATCCGTTATGAAATTAAAATAGAAAAAACGAACCTCAATAAAATTACATCAATTATAATAATTAGTTTCTATTATTTTTGATACTTTAACCTACAGTTTAACGAAAAGTATCCTCAGAGGGGTTAAAGTGTCCCCCTTTTGCTATTTAATTAGAAAAAATATAAATTAATCTATCTATTATGAAGTTTAATTTAAAAAAAACGAGCCTCAATAAAATTACATCAGTCACAATAATTAATTTTCATTTTTGATACTTTAACGCAAAGATTGACGAAAACTTTTCTCAGAGGGGTTAAAATATCCCCCTTTTGCTATTTAATTAGAAAAACTATAAATTAATCTATTTATTATAAAGTTTAAGTAAAAAAAACGAACTTCAATAAAATTATATCAGTCACAATAATTAATTTTTATTTTCGATACTTTAACTCAAAGTTTGACGAAAACTTTCCTCAGAGGGGTTAAAATATCCCCCTTTTGCTATTTAATTAGAAAATCTATAAATTAATCTATCTATTATAAAGTTTAAGTAAAAAAAACAAACCTCAATAAAATTACATCAGTTATAATAATTAATTTTCATTTTCGATACTTTAACGCAAAGTTTGACGAAAACTTTCCTCAGAGGGGTCTCAAAATGACCCGTTGGTAAACCCAGCGTTAACGCGAGCGCAGCGCGGCAATCAAAACACGCTAACCGCCTACGAACATGCGACTTGTAGCTGGTAGGAAGCGTATCGACGACGAGGGAACGCAGCGTGGTCGCAACGAGCAAGAATCGCGACGAGAAACGGTGCACGTGAAGAGGCGTTCGGCCAACGCGTTTGTAGGACGGCTGAATATTTATAAAGCGTGGCAATGACTCCAGCCGAATACTAAACGCATCCCTGCGAGTGCATCCCCCTCGTAAATGCGCCGGAGGATGCTCTTGCTTGAGGGAATAGAGTGGGATTCTCGTCGTAGAAGCCATTTTTCTCGAAATGCTCATAATTCGAGTGAAAATATTACGCGAACCAAACGCGGAGAAAACGTTGTGGATGGTGTACACGTTTGGGAGAATATTTTGACAACGAATATCTTGATTTTACGCACGTTTGTTGAAGCACTTTTATTTTACTGATCGGTACTTTAATCCTTTTTGGTCAGTATTTAAATATGAAGGATAAAGTTTGTTTTGAATCCTTCACTGACAGGTAAACAAATACCAACTGGTCAAAAATGTAATTATTTTTCGACTTACGATGAGTCTAGAATGGATTTGGTTTAATACTGTGCTTTTTCTGCTTTATGTTATTCGTTTATTAATTTCACTAACTAAAACAAACATAAATTGACCGTTTAGTATTTTATTCTGACCTTTTTGAAGGATAGATATGTTTGTGAAATATTTTAATAGATTTAAATGCTGTCCATTTAATTCGTTGCTATTATTTTTCGACTTACAATGAGTCTATAATGGACTGAGTTTAATATTGTATTTTTTCTGCTTTGCATTGTCCATTTATTAATTTAATTAACTATTCTAACATAAACTGACCTTTTATTATTTTTATTCTGACATTTTTGACCAAATCCAGCCTTTACAATATCACAAATGAGCAAAATAAATCGTAAGTATACTAAATTATCACATACTTATATAAACTGTTACTAAAAATTTAAAGGAACATAATTTTAAAAAATAGTTCTAACGCAAAGTTCAAAATAAAATACAAGTTATTTAGTACCATTTCCTTAGGTTTTTTAAGCTTCTATATTTTTCTTTGCTAATTCTTTCTTAAGTCTCTACATTTTCCTTCGCTAGTTTTTCCTTAAAATTCCATATTGTTCTTCGCTATTTTTTCCTTAAGTCTATATTTTCCTTCGCTAGTTTTTCCTTAAAATTCCATATTTTCTTCGCTAGTTTTTCCTTAAGTTCCCATATTTCCCTTCGCTAGTTCCTCAAGTTTCTACACTTTTCTTCACCTATTTTGCCCAATTTTCTTCTTTCTAGTTTTTCCTCAAACTTCTATATTAACCAATCAACTAATCTTTATACCGACCATTTTGGTAATAAAACACTGATCGTGAGTTAATTTAAATACTGACCACTTAATTCCTCGAACCAAACTTGAAACCATGGACTGTTCGATCTACAGAGCTTTTTCGTTTATGGAGAGAGAGCGTAGCGTTTCTGCTGCACAGGTGCACGAGCATGTGATTTTCTGCGCGATGCACAGCATCCGATGGTATTTCTATCATTTTTACGACGATTAAAGGGCAAAGAAACTAGGTATCCATTCATAAGGCTTGGCGAGAGGCACGTAATAACCTTGATTACTCCCTGAAGCTGTCATATCGACTAGACGCCGGAGATTCATTCACACACGACTCCAGTCGTGTGACAATCTAACCAAATTAACAATGAACCAGCATTTACTCGTATCTTAACCAATGACAGATCCAACGCGTGCGTAATATAATCTCCACCGTTTTCTGTCCCTTGAAACACTTTCGTACGCAATTATACATCTAACTCGTGACTCAAATGTCACCGGATAATAACATTAATCCTTTGCACTCGACGCTTTTCGAGC
This sequence comes from Xylocopa violacea, assembly GCA_963969225.1. Classification (NCBI taxonomy): domain Eukaryota; kingdom Metazoa; phylum Arthropoda; class Insecta; order Hymenoptera; family Apidae; genus Xylocopa; species Xylocopa violacea. Next base: position 17,163,783 of record CAXAJV010000015.1, read on the forward strand.
AATTTTCTGTTGCTGGCAAAAGTTGGCAACAGAAGCTATTACCAAGCAATCTTCCAGCAACAGAAAATTTCCATTTCAATAGAAGACTTTGGGGAGTTACGCGTTCTTCGAAAAGTCGCGATGGAATTAATTTTTAATTCCCTCAGAGGCGACATCCGAGTGCAAAGGGTTGAACGTTCCGTAAGCGTTAAGTAATATCGAGTGTTCTGATCGCTCACCATTTTTTTCGGCTGAGATCGTATCCGAAGTCCAGAGACACTTACAACTACGATTAACTATGGACGCACAGTAACACGTTACATCGACTTTGACACACTTCTCGCGAACCCCGAAAGACCGGTCGAATTGTTGGTTTCCAACGCGATGACGACTCGACTATGGCGTCCGACGGTCCTACGTCGATAACACTCGCGAACGAACTGAATTCGGTCCCGTAACTCGTTCGAACGAGTGACAGTGAAGCACAACAAAACAGTCGGTCGCCGGGTGACGTTTGAGAGCACGTTTCAGCTCCATCCAACCAGTCCGAACATCCGAAACAGACTGGCTGCTCTGTTTTCGAATCGCGATACGCTTTCGAGCTGCGCCGCCAGGGGGCAGCACTGGACGAAGGCGCGCCACGCTCAAGCGCCAATAGGAACGCGGCTGTTTAAACGCCGCTCCAATCAGAATGGAACGTCCTACGTGCCGAAATTCTCTTCGTAATATCTATGGGACGTCTAAGAGTTGTGTATATCACGAAATCGGTTCTTTTTAACTACCGTTAATAAATGATTTTTAATAAACGATGCAGTTGAATGTTTTATGAGAATCGAATTGTCAGATCACTTAATAATAACAAACAACAAATTTTACTTTTGAGAATCGTTAATGAACGAATACGTTTTTTAATAAAGGATACAATTGAATGTTTTAGTAGAATTGATTTGTGAGATTGCTAAATAATAATAAGTAACAAATTTTACTTTTGAGAATTCTATTAACGTTATATGAAGAGTTTGTTAAATGTTTTATAAGAATTGAACTGTCAGATCACTTAATAATAATAAGTAACAAATTTTACTTTTGAGAATTCTATTAACGTTATATGAAGAGTTTGTTAAATGTTTTATAAGAATTGAACTGTCAGATCACTTAATAATAATAAGTAACAAATTTTACTTTTGAGAATTCTAATAACATTACATAAAGAGTTTGTTAAATATTTTATAAGAATTGAATTGTCAGATCACTTAATAATAGTAAGTAACAAATTTTACTTTTGAGAATTCTATTAACGTTATATGAAGAGTTTGTTAAATGTTTTATAAGAATTGAACTGTCAGATCACTTAATAATAATAAGTAACAAATTTTACTTTTGAGAATTCTAATAACATTACATAAAGAGTTTGTTAAATATTTTATAAGAATTGAATTGTCAGATCGCTAAAATATTATATACAACTTGTCAGACGATTTATGATCTACATTTAGAATTAAATTCTATTATGAATTCTGAAATTCGAAATATTACACACATGGAAACCACATGGTATAATTTCTTTGATCCCATAGAGGGTCAGAATACCCAGATTGGTCTCTCCCAGAAGCAATCGACTGACCAAGTCAATTGTTCTTAAATAACATAAATTGGAGGCCAAGAACGTAGACCAGCTGTGCTCGAGCAATCTGCCTTTACTTATACAGCGAGTGTAATACAATACAATGGAAAAAAACGAGCCTAATGAATGCTCAACACAGTTCATTAAATAATATCAGGGAGGAAATGAGAATGCTCACGCTCGGGAATTCGCTGCTGAGAAGAAAGTGCTGCTCCAAGTGGTCATTTCTAACAAAAGTAGGAATCTACACCGCTTGATTCCGCTCCAGCATGTACAAGAACCTATTTAATAGGAATTTACCCTTCTATGGTTCCAACATCGACGAAGTTTAGGATAAACAAGAGATGGGAAACGTTTTTACCATTAGAGACCAGATTTGAATTAGACAGTAATAAAGAAGGCTGCTATAATTTTCTATATTGAGCATATATTGAGCATATATGTATTGTAATCTATGATAATTAAATATTAATTAGTACAAGAGCTAGCTTTTGTGAAGATTGCACAAGAAACTCGCAGATGCCACGTGCGACGGCTGCTGTAATTTTTTATATTTCACTATTGGTATTTTTATTTGCTTGAGCATGTATGTAATTAAATATTAATTAATACAAGAACTACCTTTTATGAAGGCTGCAAAGAAACTCGCAGATGTAGTGTACAACGGCTGCTGCAATTTTTTATATTTCACTATTGGTATTTTTATTTGTTTGAGCATAAATGTATCGCAATCTATGATAATTAAATATTAATACAAGAGCTAGCTTTTATGAAAACTGCACAAGAAGCTCACAGATGTCGCGTGCGAAGGCTGTTGTAATTTTTTATATTTCACTGTTGGTATTTTTATTTGTTTAAGCATATATATAACTGAATATTAATTAATACAAGAACTACCTTTTGTGAAGGCTGCACAAGAAACTCGCAGATATTGCGTGTGATCTCAAGGCCACACGTTTCCCATCTATAAAGTCAGTGGCAGATTTCTAAATAAGTTAGCTAAATTTTCGAAGGTGGAAATTTTTACTGCAGCCACTAAAAACTTCGTCCAATTTCTAATCTCTCTTTTTCCGGTTCACGATTCTAATAAACGTTTGCATAACTTTCGTTTTCCTTATTCCAGCGTTTCTCAAACTGTGTTCCACAAACAATAACTAAAAATCACGGAAAATAAATTTGGATGATGAACTTTCGCCATATTCAAGAAAAATTCTGGATCTTTAATGTGCCTCCTGAACAAAGTATTAAAAATTCCACTTCTTCGCAATTCATTAAGATCAAATATTCCTTGAGCATCAAGAATATTTAACACTAGGTTTACCCTGAGTTTTTTCAGTATTTAATTAGAAAAAAATATAAATTGACCTTTCAATTATGAAGTTAAAGTAGAAAAACGAACCTGAATAAAATTACATCAGTTATGATAATTAGTTCTTGTTACTTTGTTTATTTTTGATATTTTAATGTCAAGTTTAAAGAAAAGTTTTCTCAGAGGGGTCAAAATGACCTGATCCTTGGTAAACCTAGTGTTAATTTGTTCATTTTTCGTGGCATTGTAGAAATAACGTTGAAACAGTGCAGTAAAATAAAAAGAAAACGTAAATCACGAACTATGAATAAGGAATAAGCAAGAAACAGACTTCTGAGTCTTCCATTCGGTTTTTTATAGATGACATTGTCGACGTATTATGTAGACGATACGTTGTACGTAGTTAACATTGTTTACGCTTAAACGTAGACTATGATAGTCTACGAGTAAATGCAATTCCATTCAAATGATTAACACATTCGCGAGCGTCAAATTTTTTACATTTTTAATATTTTTAAAAACATTTTAAATATTATATTATATTAGCATTTTAAATATTATTCTATATTAACATTTTTATATTTTTAATATTTTTGATATTTTATTACGTTTAAGGGGAGAATAAAAATGATAAATTTTGATAATATTGTCGCATTCAGAAACAGAAATTGTAAGACGTGAATTCACGTCATCGACGACCAAGAATAGAATTTGAAATGACGTGGATTCACATCAGCAGTTGCGAAGCGTTAATAATTAATCAGGTTCGTGAACTTTATGGACCATCTTGCATACAAATGTAAAAATAACTATAAAAATTCTTGATTTCAAATATATGCAAAGAAAAGATCAGAAAATATTTTAGCAATAATATCATGATTCAATTATGATTGGAATTGATTATAAATCAATTTCCAATCACTAAAAATAAAGATAAACCTGTAAATTTGATAAGATCAAATAAATGCACAACGCCACTGTATTCGCTATTTCCGTATGAAGTTTTATGCATCGCGTGACTTGCAATTATTATCTAATAAACGTTGGGTCACGTCAGATACGTGGAATTATTTTTAAATGCTCTGCTAGCAGATAAAGTGAAAAAAAAGAGGAATCTTCCGTGAAAACGACTTATTCCTTATCGTCAAATGAAAGTACTTAAAAAAATATGAGAAACGCAATACAGGCAGCCCTCGACTTTTGCACATAATTGGTTCTTGAAGATATGTGCGAATGTTGAATGTTCGAAAGTAGAATATACAGCAAAAACTGTGTTTCAAAGTATTTACTTACGTACTACAAACAGTACTATGTCCTAAGCATTACAAAACACACTATTACAAGATGTATATAATATCATAGAGCACAATACAATCCACCCTCCTGAATATACAACAATACAAAAATTGCTATAATCCTCGTGCTATAACACGACATCTTAGAACCCAATTTCCATATAGCTCAACTTAACAGACTCGCAACAACCCTCTGCGAAACACTGTTTTTATACAACCCAAAACGAATTAACGACCCTTTTAACCCTTTGCGCTCGAGAGGCGACTCTTAATCGCCACGATATTCCTTACGGCAATTCAAGTTTTTCATCGACTAATTTTAAGTTTCAAAGCCCCGCAAAAATGAATTTGGAAGGTGAAATTAGCTTGAGTGAAGATGAAATTGATTTTCAACTGTTGAAAAACGAAATCGATTGTATTCATTAAAAAATTAGCGATAGAAAGCACGATGCGCGATCGAAAAAGTCGTCGAGTGCAAAGAATTAAGTTTTGAAGCCCTGCAAAAATGAATTTCGAAGGTGAAATTAGCTCGAGTGAAGATGAAATTGATTTTCAACTGTTGAAAAATAAGATTAGTTGCATTGACGAAGAAATTAGCGATAGAAAACACGATGCTCGACCGAAAAAGTCGTCGAGTGCAAAGAATTAAGTTTCGAAGGCCTGCAAAAATGAATTTCGAAGGAGAAATTAGCTCGAGTGAAGATGAAATTGATTTTCAACTGTTGAAAAACGAAATCAATTGGATTCATAAAAAAATTAGTGGTAGAAAACACGATGCTCGACCGAAAAAGTCGTCGAGTGCAAAGAGTTAACTGTATCGCACAAAATATAATACTACTATTGATACATATTCCTGGCAGCCCTCGACTTTGACATATAATTGGTTCCTGAAAATATGTACGAATGTTGAATGTTCGAAAGTAGAGGGATGTGAAAAAATATGCAGCAAAAACTGTGTTTTAAAGTATTTGCTTATCGATATGTATTCATAATGAAGTTAACGAGGTGCGTGCAACTGCCTTCGGGTATTTTCCTTGCAAACTTGTCAAGAATTAGTCAAGAATTTGTCAAGATGCATGAATGCTTCGTTCATATTTTTAACCCTTCGCACTCGGATGTCCCCTCTGAGGAGACATCAGTATTGATTAGTGATTACGAAGGATAAATTTATTTATTAGTGATTGCATTAGAAAAATGCACGTTTCACTCAAGTTTTCTATTGAAATTGGAAATTTTTTATTACTGGGAGATGTTAGTAATGGGAACTATGCCTAAAATATGGCTAAATTATTGCTATTTTAGCAAAAGTTTCTGACATCTGGGAAGGAACTGAGTGCAAAGTATTAAACTTGCTTTGTCGCAACTTTTCGAGAAATGCATGTTTCCCTGAAGTTTTCTATTGAAATGGGGAATTTCTATTGCTGAGAGACGTTAGCAATAGAAACCGTGGCTAAAATATTGCTTAAAGATCGCTGTCTTATTGGCAACATCGGGGAAGGAGCCGAGTGCAAAGGGTTAATTGTCAAAGTCTTGACGTTTTTATCAGCTTCTTCCGTCCACACTTCCATCATGTATTTCATTGTTGCTCGATTAAGTGTTTAGACAAAAATATTGAAAAAGTTGAAACTTTAAAGATGTGCGAAAGTAGAATGTGTAAATATCGAAGGCCGTCTGTATATATAAATATAATAATATATTCTCAAAAAATAAATAAATAACAAATCCACCTGCTCAATAAAGGACCAGTCTCTCGCTTGAAACTGAATAGTTGAAATTTTAAAGATGTGCGAAAGTAGAATGTACGAATGTCGAGGGCCGTCTGTAAATTATTCTACAGCTTGTAACACACGAAGAAACGAAATTTAAGCTGAAATACCGTAAAAATAACATTTTGCGCTTATAATGTTACTTTTCCACTTTTCAGTACTTAAGAACTAGGGAATAATTTATAACATTACGCAAAAGACTTATTTGCAGGAAGCTATTCAGGGTAGCGATACCTCTTCTTCTTCTTGGAAGTGTAAACACAATGTAAACAGAACGCTGATCCAACAGCTTGGTCGTTCTTGTAAAACCATCCTCAGCCACACATACACACAACGCAACAACACGAGCATGAATGCTGATATTACATAAATAACGTATTTTTTACCCACTCGAGACGAGGCATTTTTTTGAAGACCATCCTTACGAGCAAAAATCTAGAAATTAAAAAATTTTTCGTTTATATATAGTTTACACAGTTCGTTTATATAAGTTACACGTTATCGATGGAAAACTTTGTACTCTGATGTAAAACAACCAGGATAACTAATAAATAAATGCTTGAATGCCTGAATACTGTCTGCTATTTAAAGTGTTTTAATTGAAATTTTTATTTCAATTATTTTAATTATTTTAAATTATTAACTATTTTAATTATTTTAAATTATTAACTATTTTAATTATTTTAAATTATTAACTATTTTAAATTACTTTAAATTATTTTAAAGGAAATTGAAATTTATTTTAAAGGGCAGTTCTTCGACTGCTTGCAAACAATTTTGTTTACTAATTATATTAAATATAGTTCTCAAACTTTGTAATTTATATTTGTGGAGCCTATATTTGTTTGTTCCTTTATTTATTGCTGTCGAGTTAATGATTAAAGCAGTCGCCCAGCAAGCGAAAAGATCAGAGTTCTGAAACCGAGATTTGTGTGTTTTTCTGGCCTATTCCTTCTCTGATTCTTGAATATGTCTGACGCAAGACACTGATATTCAAGGTGGGGCATTTATCTATAAAATTACATCATACAGTCTACGTTTAACGCGTAAAAAATGTCAACTACGTATAATGTATCCATCTGCATACGTCGACAATGTAATCCATAGAAAAATATTATGTTTAAAACAAGAAAATTAACTTTATTTTTTCCCTTAATTGTTTTTCTTCACTAATTTTTCCTTAAATTGTTATATTTTTCTTAGCTAGTTTTTTCTTAAATTTCTATACTTTTTTCCGCTAGTCTTTTTTATATTTTCCTTCGCTAGTTTTTCTAATCTTCTAATTAATCTGTAATCTAATGCTTCTAATTAATCTATAGAAAAATATTATGTTTAAAACAAGAAAATTAACTTTATTTTTTCCCTTAATTATTTTTCTTCACTAATTTTTCCTTAAATTGTTATATTTTTCTTCGCTAGTTTTTCTAATCTTCTAATTAATCTGTAATCTAATTCTTTTAATTAATCTACAGAAAAATGTTATGTTTGAATAAGAGAAATAACTTTACTTTCTCCCTTAATTTTATGTTTAACTTATATTGTATCAAATATATAATAATATATTTTGTTTTCTATGAATTATAATTAAAATTTGATGTACAGTGCACACATTATAAAAGAAGAATATAAATTTAATGAAAATTTAAATTACTTTTTCCCTTAATTTTATGTTTAACTTATATTGTATCAAATATATAATAATACGTTTTGTTTTCTATGAATTATAATTGTAATTTGTGTACAGTGCACACATTATAAAAAAAAAGAATATAAATTGAACGACAAAATTAATGTGAAGTATGGATATTCTAATTCACACTGAGGAACAAATAATTGTGTTTGAAGTTCAAGAATTACATTCTGTCCTTTTTCTAACTTGAACTCTAATTTCTCACGTTCCTCAAGTGTATCGCTAATACAGAAATTGAGCTTAGATTTCTCTTGTTCTAATAAATTATATATATATATATATATATACTGTATATAGATATTTGATATCAACTATTTTTAATATACATTCGTATTTTCCCAGCCACGCGAACGATGAATTTCGCGATAGTGACGATTCATTTAAATACCTACAATCTTACTCAAAGAAATGTCTTCGCATTTGTAAATTCTCAGATGTATCTCAAATGGCATCAAAGAATAAAAGACCAGTATAAAAGCAGCTAGCCTTTAAAAACGCCGCCTCCTAGTTGTAAGACACGATGCACAAACTGAAGGAAATAAAAAGACCATAACTACAACCACACCGCGTTGCGTTCGACGCTACGTTCAAGCGATAACGTAATAATTGTACAAACTACCAACAACACCGAGGAATATTCTATGGTTCAGCCCGCTAGAGCTCGTGGTTGTAGAGAAGAGGTTTTTTTCTTAGGATAAATTTCCGTACAATATTGTTTAGGCTGTTGCGAGCCTTAGATTTAGAAAAATGCCGCGCGGTAAGTAAATAAATGGTCATCAGTTTCCGTTTGGGAACGGTTATCGTCACTTTCCCCCCACCGCGTTTGTTCGCGTGAAAAAACGCAATTTCCCGCATTTTGACCTCGAGAAACGAATTTGTACGAAAGGACGATTTCGTTGCAGGTAAATATGTCAGTTACAAAGGCCGGACTCGTCACTTCACTAACCCTGAGGAACTGGAGGAGCAACGACGCCAGGAGGAAAAAAAGCTCCAGTGGAGAGTCAGTATTTTTAAGTTAACCAACAGCACGACGGCTTAGATATTATTGTTAAGTACGTAAGGTCGAATTGCCCTTTGATGGTCGAGCGTGATTGCGTGTACCATGTCTGAAATTTTGTCCGGAGCGCAATTAATTCACGTTGATACGAATTACATTTTGAGAGGCGGAGCCCAATCATTCTGATATTTCTTAAGAAACAAAAACATAGAGTGGGTAGAGCCTGGGATGATTAAGTTCGTCTATACTTTCCACTTGCGTTTGTTCTTTTGAAAATGTTGTATAAATTTTACTTAAGGGACCGGTAAATAAAAATTCTTTAATACGTACGTATAGAGCTTCATATCTAAAGGTTGCACTAATGTTGTTGTTTTTAGAAAAATAAAGGAAAGGATAGCTCTAGTTCTAGCGATGAGAAGGATGAACCCAAAGCACAAGATGAATCGATATATTTTTCTTCCGGAACAGGTTCCGAAAGCGAATCGGAATCAGAATCTGAAACAGAGGTAAGTTAGTTAATAGATATTTCTTCTAATTGCAAAGTAATAATTCATATTTTCTATTGTTTACAGGGGAAAACAAAGGGTGTAGAAAACTTAATTCAAGTTGAAAATCCAAATAGAGTACAAAGGAAAACAAAAAAATTATCTCAATTAAATCAATCTCTAGAAACTGCTAAACCAGATTTGTCTCGGAGAGAACGGTATAAAATCAACGAAATATAATTGCAGTAGAGTCCGTGTGGTCGAAAAGTTATTAAACTGTCGATTTCATTCTTTCAGAGAACAATTAGAAAGGCAGAGGGCGTACGCGAATTATCAAAAACTACACGCGGCAGGTAAAACGGATGAAGCTCGCGCGGATCTAGCACGATTAGCTATAGTTAAACAACAACGAGAGGAGGCAGCGAAAAAACGGGAGGCCGAAAAGAAGCAAAAAGAGCTTGCTCTCCAAAAGAAAACGGAATTTATGCAAAAAGCACTCGGCAAGAAATCCTAGAACGTTTCAAATTGAAACAATTAAAAAAATACTTTACATCAAAGCTACTATTACATTAACAATGATGAGCAGTTTAATCTCTACTTTCATATTGATACTAATTCACTAAATCATTTCACGCATTTGCAACATGCGTTTGATAGAATGATCTTGTTTAATTGTGTATAAATACAATTATTATAATAACTGAATTCCACTTGTCTATTCATTCAATTCCCTTGCTTCGGCTTACAATTCGACTTTACTATGTTTCGAGATTTAACGAATATATCACGGAAATATCACGTTGTCCGAATTGTACCGAAAAAAAAAAAAACAGTGGTTAGTTCTGGTTCCTAAAACAACTGCATAATGGCATACTGTAAGAATGTAAATGTAGATTAAATATAAATGATATACAAATTTAATACTTCAGATGTAATACAATAAGAGCACATTAAGTCACGTACAAAGTTCACGTATTTGATTACCTATAACTTGCCACTACATACATACTACATAGTCGAAAAGAAGGAGAAAATGCTATAGAAGACAGTGCAGATTCTGCAGTCGAGCCGATACGATGTGGACGGACATCGCGTATGTCGTACTACTAATATTGTGTGTATTTTTTGGGTTTTATTATAACAGAATCGACGATCCGGATGTGAAAAAATGGATCGGCACATTTTTCGGCCTTGCATTGACAGCAATTGTCTCTGGGAATGACACGCTTCATCCTGTGATCTTTACTCTGATCAACGCGATTATCATAACCAAGATCTCGCCAAAGTATGATATATCAATTTATTCATTTCTGTAGAAAAGTGTTTAGAATTTTGTTATTTTCTTTATTTATATTATTTGCGTCGTCGACTAAGTGGCGTAGCGTTTTATTAAAATTTTGCCAAATTTAGCCCACGGCACTTTCAACGCCATTTTCGGCTTTATGTTATTTAAAATCACGAAGAAAGAGATGAATCAAAAAATAAGTTCAGTGTTCGTCTGTTCCCGTAACGGAAAATGCATTCATATATCCGATTTTGTACTACTCTTTGAGAAACATTTAATTACTACGTGCTGCGTATCCAATTACCAGTGCAATTTAATCGTTACATGGTAGTATAGTGGCTAATTTTTGTGTACTCTATTTATTATCGTTTAGTGTTACACAAAACGCAATTGAACGATATAAGGTATAGCAATTGACCTAATATACATTTTTCCGGCATATTTTCACTTCATATTTTGTTGTCTCATTCAAATATTAGCTAATCTTTGTTTGCAAAGTATTTGTTATTTACAGGAAATGTCATCTGTACAGTTTTGCCTTTTCCTTCTTTGATCTACTTATTGTATCCCGATTGGGGAATTATGTTGGTTTATCAGTACTGTCAACTCACACAAACCTCATATTGATGATATTAACACTGAAGTTATCTGGTCTTGCTTTTGAAATAAATGCTGCCTCTAATGCACCACCTGATGATGTGAAAGGAGAAAACTCTGAAGCACTAAAGGATATTGGAATTCTAGATGTTTTTCATTATGGCTTCAGCTACATGGGACTCTTAACTGGTAATTATCTGTCACTTTGATTAAACACAATCAATCTTACCTTGACACTACACTAAATACAATATTTTCTCTTACAGGGCCATATTATCGGTACAGAACATACTGGGATCATTTGTACAGACCATTTCATAAGTATGTAGATCCATGGCCTTTAACATTATTCAAACTTAAACAAACTGGATGTTTCATTGTATTGTTTCTTATAACGAACTACTTGTATCCTGTCAAAGTAATATTGACCATTCTATAAGCAACATACGCATGAAATTATATATAATTAAGTTCTATTTTACATTTTAGTATGTGCTGACAGAGGACTATGCACAAAGATCTCTTTTTTATAGACATTTCTATATGTATCTCACATTCGCAGTTTTTCGATTAAGGATGTACATTGGCATGGGTTTAGCTGAATGTGCCTGTCAGATGGCTGGTCTGGGTGTGTATCCTTCAAGTTCCAATCCTGTGCAAGGACTAGGACCGCGAGATTACAAAACTGCAGTGATGATGTAAGAAATTTTTGTCTTCCCAGAATATTTTTCGCGCTAAGTCCGCTGAATATTGAAAGCATAACCAAATGTTACAGATCACAATCGCCTGAAAAATTGAAAACTGTAGAGTACAACTTTGACACAGTATATAATATGGACATTGCGAGATTAGAAAAATGCTACGATGTAAGAACGGCTATGAAAGCATGGAACGGCTGTGTTCAATACTGGTTTGGTGTCTATGTATACAAACGATTCCCATTCAAGAGCCTACGAACTGTCGTGACCCTAACACTTTCTGCTGTGTGGCACGGTTGGTCACCTGGTTACTTCATCTGCATCTGTCAGATACCTATTTTTATGCTAGTTAATGATTTAATTGTAAAGTATTATCGCCGAAGCAAAGAGAACAGTATTGTAAGTTCTGTATCTGGAATACTTTTGTTCAGACAACAATTGATCAAAATTTGAAAACTATCCAACCTTTTATTTCAGGCCAAAATGATCTGGTTAGCACTAGGATGGTACGAAAGAACAACTTGCATGGCATATTTGGGAGTATCGTTTCTATTACTAGATTTCGGAGATAGTCTACATTTTTATAAACAGATCTATTTTTCTGACCACATCATAACACTTCTTCTTTATATTGCCTGCTGTTGTTATAAGCCATATGCACCAAAGGAAGCTAAGGAAATCGAGGATAAAGATAAATGATCTGTGATTTTTTCCAAAAATACATAAAGTTGCATGTCTTTCTAATATATAAGTATATTTAAATAAAACGTGCGCTACAACACGTTTCGCGTAACTTTACGCATTAAGCCATCTAAAGAATTCTAGAATAGTGTAGATACTATTTTTTAGAGTATTACATCTTATTTTAGTACAAAATAATAAAGAAATGTATCGATATGTCAATAATTAGATTTAAACTACTGGTTAAAAAATATGTAATACTTTTCTTACTATTGTTGAATTAGTCAATTCATAGGTTGACGCATAACGCTATACAAGACTTTAAATATCATCTAAAACAAAATAAACAAGAGATTATTCTTGGATATTAAGAGGATATACAACTTTCCATTTATACAAATAAGGAATAAAAAGTTCTGTTTCTTCGATAAGACAATCTTTATTGATCTCTCACCCTCTACGCCTTTACAAAGATTCTTATTCCTTCCCTTAAAAAAGAAAAATAAATTTTTATATATTGAGACATCATCTTACCTCTAAAATACTTACTCTATTATCGTTTACAGACACCTGAAAAAAAAGAACACAGGAAAAGCGAAGGATCCCACCATTTCCCACCCTTAAATTCCCCAACTACTTGCAATCGTGGCGGCAAGTGTTTCAAGCGATGATCGAATAAAAATTAAGGTCATTGTAGATGGAAGTCGAAAACTATACAGGCTCTAAACCTTTTTCACCAATACAGTTTTTAAACGAACGTATATAAAAAGTTAATTCCAAAAATAACGAAAATAAAAAGTGGAAACGTTTTGCCTTTTGAAAAGTCATCGTGACATTATACGGACAGAAGAAACTGGGAATGACTTTAAATATTTATAAAGCGATCAGTTAAAAAACAAAGTTAATAAGTAAGTTTCTTTTTGCGTAACGAAAAGGTTAAAGGTTATTATTCATATTTGAAGAACCGATTTTTTAAAACTCACGAAGTTCAACTTACGAATCAGACCTATACAGCTGGGAATAACGTAATGAACCAATCCTGAAGGAATAATCTCTTTCAAGAAAGACGCGAAGCAATTCGTGGATATAACAGTTGAAATGTCGAGTCGTTGCTCGCGAGGTCTGGTGATGCTCACGTGCTACCTGCAAACCGGACGGTGGCCGAGACCAGCAACCGCGTGTGGCTTTTCGTCGTGCTCTCTGCATATTTCTCTGCACCATTCGAGACCGTACCCTCTGCGATTTCTGCACACGCCGACCCCCCACAGAGAGAGAGACTCAGCTTTCGCTCACACACTTTCTCTCTTTTTCTCGCCCTGATCGACTCGCGCGAACCTGCTTTCACCAGACCACCAACCGCTCGCTACTGCAAACTGCTTACAGCCCTGCTACTCGGCTTACTGCTTACTCTCAGCTACCCCATCATCGGCTACACTCGCCACGCCACTCCTTTCCACCGCCTGTGGCACCATAAAATTACAACTTAGTTATAAGGAATAAACGTGTTATATCCGTGTGTGAGGATTTTTGATATCTTTTTTTTTTCTTTTGTTGGAAGAAATTTGACGATCGATCAATTATATATACATATATATATATATAATATTAGAGATGAACAGGTCAACGTTAAATAACTAATTTCGAATGCTAGAAGTTTGGTTTACTTAAGATTAGTGACAGTTATTTTTCTGCAAGATTCGAGGAAGTTAATAACATCTAGAAATCAATGATTAAAAATTATAATAGACGGTGGTACGAGCATTAAAAAAGGCATTATGAAGTAACTGCAACCACACTGCTAATTTTCCCAATTCATAAACGTAACTGAAAACGGTACAATGTTTTTAATCTCGTCATATAGCGTACTCAAAGATTTTGAATAACGTTATTCACTTTCTCCTGTAGATAGATATAAACGTTAACAAATTTTGCGAACAGTGTATAATTTTTTGACAGCATTAGCTAGCCCCTATGTATTTAGTATTTAAACACTGTCTAAAACTATGTGAATAGTTCCGTCCTCTATATTTTATTACACTTTATTATAAATGGCAAACTTACATAAATAAATCTGTGTACTATTACAGAAACGCAGAACTTATGTCTACAATTCATATGTACCACGAATTTCAATTTTTCTTTTCTTTCTTTCTTTCATTGTTCTTTTCAGTTTAGTCATGTTTTATAATCATAAATAATAGAAAATTATATATAGACAGATAATCATTTACAATTTAGAAATTTGGTTTAAAATTTGTAACGGAATTGGATTTCCCAAGTTGACCACATATGGTTTACATTACCTGCTAATTACCATTAACACATCAACACTCTCGTGTATTTCCAGGAATATTTAGTCCACCTTGTTCGGTTCGAACAATTTCGTAATCGCGGAAAACCATTTGACAAATGGCATTTTAATCGAAATAGTTGGTTTCCTGCTATTACTTATATATGCCACATAGTTTAGAGTATTTATATTTTAGAAATGGAAGGAAAACAATGGACTTCTATCATTTATGACTCCCTTATATCGACGTATACTAAAAATTGTGCAGACTATATTTCAACGTAAAATAAAAACGTTGTACGGTCAAACTAATAACTATTTTTATTTATTTACTTATTTGTTTATTTATTTATTTATTTATTCATAGAGTGAAAACTTGAATATCACCTGCTCTATTTCCAAAAGTTCAGAATTCAAATTAATTATCAGGAGTAGAAACATATTCCGAACAGTGCTAATGCACAATATTTCAATGTTTTCATTCGGATTGTAACAAACTTCAACTCATCGATCAAAACAAGCTATTTCGGTTGCTACAACAGTGTCCATACACGTGAAAAGAAAAAAAGATATTTACTTTCTTCTGATTAGAAATAAACACTGTTTGAGATAATATATCACTTAACAGAGTAAGAACAATTATGAAAACTTGCAAATCATAACTTTCATGAGTCTGTTAAACTCACAGTCTAGATACATTACACTAAAATTAGTTTTGGGTTCTTTTCTTTGTTTTTAACCCAAACAAGTGCGTCGTCATAATTAATATGTAAGTGACAGAAGAAATGTGAACGTGCGACAGTGTTGCTCTAGGTATAGAGGGTAATAGAATACCTTTTTGCTCTCAAGAAACGATTATTCTGCACTCGCGGCGCGTGCATCTGTTCACAGTTGTACTCGCATATGGTTCAATTACTTCAGTCCCTGTAAAACAAAAAGAAATATTACAAATAAATTTTTTACCAAACTACATGTTGATCCTTAGTATATTTCAATACTAATATAATTTTGACTTTTTATTTAAACGAACAAAATTAATTTCATCATATTACAGCACATATGCAGAAAAAACAGAACTGTTGATTACATATTGTTGCTTAAATATAAGAAAAACTCATGAATATAAATTTTGATGTTGCATAAATATTGGCATATTTTGTAACATTATATTATAAGATTGAACTAACAATTCTATTACAAAGACGATAGTTCTGAAAAATGATTGTACAATAAAATAAAAAGTAGAATTTGTAAAGAAACAATTAAGAAGTTAAGAAATAATATCTAAAACATCAAATTATTTAAAACATGACATTAAATAAAAAGATAATCAACTAAATGCTCAATCATTTTTCCAGATTTAAACTTCGTCCTTCAATCTTTTTCTATAATGCTTAAACACAAGTATTTATTGAAATAAAGAGTTTCCTCATCTATCTATATATTACAACTTTGATCGCTGTTATATTTATTCAAAGCGTAAAACTTAGAATTCAAAACTATTTTGGTATTTCGATATCATATGTTCACAAACTTACCTTGACTTGGAACGACTATCTTTTTGTCTATCTGGAGACTTGCTGCGAGAACGAGACTTTCCACGCGAGCTCTTACTGTCAGAACGTGAGTGACTACGACTGCGGCTGTACGATCGCCTACGATCTCTATCACGACTCCTTGATCTACTGCGAGATCTAGAGCGTGAGCGTCTTCGGTCCCTGCTTCTACTACGTGACCTACAACCGATAAGTCATCAATGAGTTATTTCGTTTAAAAAATTCTACACACTCTATCCAAAACACACAATAATTACCTTCCTCGTCGACGACTGCCACGGCTACGATGTGGAGAAGTTGGCCGCCCATATCGTGCCATTTGAACCCTGAGCTCCCTACCATCCAACAGTCTTCCATCCATAGCGTCTAGTGCATCTTCTGCATCCCGTTTATCGTAAAATCTAGAACGAAAATTGGCGATAACGTGGACAAGTCTCATTGTATATATGCGATGTTTGTTGGTATCTGTAAGTTTCGTTATGGCTATGCCACAATGACGTCACAGTTACATATTGCAACCAACACGAATTCCCTTCGAACCTAACCGTAAACGGATAAACGCGAAGTAAAATAATTTACGAAAATACCTGACGAACGCGAATCCACGACTCTCTCGCGTAAAACGATCCCTGGGTATGTAAATGTCGCCGACTTCGCCACATCTTTCGAACACGCGTCTCAGATCCTCCGGCGTCGTTCTGTACGTAAGATTGTCCACTTTCAGAGAGACCATCCCATCGATACGAGGCGGTGGTCTACCGTAACTCATTTTCGTAGGTTCCTCGAGGTCCTCGGCTACGGTGAAAACAACACGCCGAACCGAATAATTACTTTCGAAGCGAACAGCACACGTCCACGCACATCGAAGACAAGATGGCGAGTGGCGGAAGAGCGAATTCTACGCGCAGCGTAATGGGAAATGACGTAAATAACGTTTCCTACTACGCGAGTCAAATCACTCTCCGCGACAGAAGCGCTTCGATTTGCGAAACCAGTTACGCTTGTTTTCTTTTCTTTCGCGAAATAAGTTAATCTGGTTAATTAATTTATAAAGTAACGATCTATTAAGTGAAAATTTGCGACTTGATTATTTGAGAATGTTGCGATCGAATTAGTTGAAAAATGTAAACGATCGTTTTCAAAGGTTAGCATTTTGCAAACAGAATATTTGTTTTCTTAAGTTTGCAGCAATATTTTGTACAAATAAAGCACTTTGACATTCTGTTGTATTTCATTCGAGATGCTTAATGCTAATTTAGAATATCTTTTTATATTCGGTTTTGCACAATGTAACAGTAAAATGATTCACTTTGCCATTTCCGGTTAATTTCAAATTTAAATTTGCAGCGACTTTCAAGTAAAAACGCATGACAGCTATTTTATCTAGACAAAAACAAAGATATATATTCAACGATACAATATCGGTTTACTCGGAAGAAAGGCATCGACTTGCCTTTTTTTATACGCATTCCGGAATAGATTTTTCTAAGAATAGTTAAAAAGTCTTCGCACGAATTAGCACACGCATTTCAGAGGTAGTGAATATTGATCGTAACAAAAGGTCAACGCATTATTTTTTATTTAAGTTTCATGAAGCTGCATCTGTGGTATCACAACAATGCCCTTGCAATAAGATGCCCCCCAAAATAATTTGTCAACATCATTTAAAAATCCTCCGATACAATTATAGTTTCGATTCCGTTTCACACGTTTATGAAAACGAATCGTACCAACCGTAAGAAAGGGCAAACGCAATTGTACATTTTGGTCCTTTGCCCGCCGATCGTCTGTGTCTGTTGTATCGACGTGTTTGCGTAAGATGAATAACCTTCTACTCGAAATAACTTAAGGCGTCGATTTTTGATGCTGAATAAAAATTAAAATATGAACGTATCGAAAAGAAGAGTGTGAAAATCGTGTGAAAATGTTAAAAAAAGATCGAAAACAAAGATCGTAAGGCAAACGTACTTACAACAAACACAGTTCGCACAATAACCTTTGACTTAGCTAGGCGGTAGGCGTAAAAATAAGAGACGTCGTGTGATCGCATTTCTCGCTCTATTTTTTTTCATTTTCCTATCTCTTTTTTTCCGTTAAAAATTTGTCAACGAAGCGTGGTCTCCAAATTAAAGACAAAAATAAAAAAGTGAAAAGGGAAAAAAAATGATCGTCTCAAAAGAATTTTTAACAAATCACATAGCAGCCCAATAAATAGCTTAAAAATGTTTAACAGTTTTCTTATCATTACGAGATATAAAAAAAAAGAGATTCGAAAGGAGATTCTCGCTGGTAGATGAATGAAAATGAAAATAGTCGAGATTTCTGTAGCTAGATACAGTGCACAAAATGTGCGCGTGTGTATATGCGTGTGTACATGTGTGCGCGTGTAAAGGGATAGAAAACGAATGAACGAATTGAAATCTGTTTGAACGGTTAGACTCGTGAATGATTAGGTACGTATACCTGTCATGGGAAGTTCTTTGCAAATGTGTTTCCACGATGTTTATAAATTAAAAAAAAAAAAAGAAGTCCCAACAATTCCGCGTAGGGACACACGACTCGTTACAAGATATTAAAAAATATATATTACATATGTAACTATATGTATATACAAAAGAAGCGAAGTGGAGTCAGCAGATCGATCGTACGGGGTGACAGAGACAAAATAAAACATAATTCTGCAATACTTGAGACCGAACTTGGACGACGCGACGTCTCTTCAGGGTGCATCCGTGGGCGCAGGACGTCGCCCCGTTCAAGCCACCGCTTACACTATTACTATTCAACAATTCAAAATACTTATAATGATACACACAACCTTGAATAATCTCAACAGCTGCTGGCCTTAGCCCGAACTAACTTATTATCTTAGATATCCGTGAATACAAAAGTAATTCATTATCTTTTTCATTTTTCCTTTTTTTTTTTCTTCTTTTGTTCTACCGTCTCGTTTCTCTTCGCTCTATTGCTACGACGCGTATGTAGTAATATACAATTGCGTATACATGCCATTGAGTTTTTCTTGTTGTTTTAAGTTAGTTACCGGCTGATCAAAGCTTCGCAACGCTCTTACAAAAAAACGCTTCCTCCTTAAATCGTGCTTTACAATCTTCCATCGATAATTATTATCTCTCTCTATTTCTTTGTTGCTTCTCTCGCTCGTAATTGTTTTTTTTTTCCTCGCTGGGTTCGCTTTATGGTTGTATACAAAATATTGTAATCAGGGCACTCACAATCATCACTCGCATGCGTTTCTCTTTTCCTATTTCTTCTTCGCTCGAGACAAGACCCGGCGAACTGTCGACCCGTCCCTCTCGCACGCTCTTAAAGAAAACAAGAAAAGGAAAAAAGAACAACGCATCTCTCATCCGCTACCTTTACAATAATACTCTCTCGGCTTCTCTCGTACGATTACCCATCATTCTGTCTCACGATTTTTAATTTATATCCGTTTATTAATATTATTACGCTCGATATAAAAATAATACTCAGTCGATTAGTACAGATTTAATACTCAGTGTAAGAACTGGGGAAGGGGTCTTAGCGCTTCCAGTTTTTACCGTGTGTCTCTTTCACAGTGTTTACGCCTCTGTTACCACTTCTTTTTTTCTCTGTCTATATTTAACGTTACACGTTTGTCACGTGTGCACGCGTATATATGTTTTACTTATGCATTAAGTTACATACAATGTTTTCTTTTTCTGTGTTATGCATATGTAACGTGTGTACGTGTGACTTAGGATCTTTCCCGAGGTGCTCGGTGAAATCAGAAGGTTCACGGTCGCGCAGACGGACGGAACAGTGCTGCGAGTTAATAATTATCTCTCAAGACAAGCCACGGAGATGTCGACGGATTCGCTCGTTACTTTCCTCTACATCGTTCCGCGAAAACCCCTTCTCTCTGTCATATACAATTATGCATCCTTTGTTTCTTTGTTCCTTATTACTTTTTTATTTCTTGTCCTCGAGATTTTCGTATACATTTGTTCATTCGCGTTAACACCGAGACGCTTCGCAGCCACGATCCTAAAAGTGGTCGCTTTATCGAACAAAATGATTCTCGCGTGGCGAACGAAGCACCTCGAGCTGGCCACGATTGCTCTCGATCCACCGCTCTGATCTCGTCCTATTGCTCGACTTTAACACCTGAGAGAATCACTCGCACGACGCTCGACAACTGGATCCCAGAACTGATCTTTTTTGTACCCGTTAATTCCGATCGGAGATCGAAAAAAAAAATATATAATTTCAGAGGCACATTCAACAGGTTGACGAGAGACCAGAGGGCTCGTGGATCGAGAACAGAGGCCAATAAATTTCGGGACAATAATCAAATTTACATACGTGTACGCGTGTCTGTCTGTAGCGGTTGTGTATATGTACAGGCACGATTTTTATTATCGTTTATCACTTGAACATCTGTATTCAACGAAATCTCCAGGTGAAGGCACCTAAAGCATTGACCGTCCGTGTTTCGTACCGCACAAAAAACCGAGTGTGTCTCGCAGAAAAGGAGGGAATGACCACACGCGCAGTGCCTGACCATTACGAACTAACGTGTGTGTGTGTTTTGTTCTCGTTTTCTTTTTTTTACAAAAAATAGAGAGAAAGAAAAAAATAGAGAAGAAAAAAAGAGCGAAACTCGTACAAAGTACAATGTAGAAACAATAAATTAAGCCAGTCGTTGCCAAAAAATGTGTCTTACGTAAACGTCGGTGCAAAAAAACGGTGAATACAATAAATTATAGTTTAAATAATTATTTAGGGGATGGTCGCATATGTAAAAATAGACGTACAAAACAAGGACAAGAGGGGCGGGATGGGAGCTCGGGGGGGAGGGATAACGGGACACGGGAGGGGTACAAAAGGGGAGATAACTAAATAATTTAATAATTAAGTAAGACAAATCTCGCCGTCTGGGATTCTTTTAAGTAGTGTTGGTTAAAACTCTTAACAACTAAAGACAAACGCGTAGAATACTGATACATAAAAAAAAAAAACTATAAGAAGCCTCAGCTTTTTTTTTTCTTTCGTTCACCATTGTCAAAAACGAACCATGTCGAGTGGCGGTCTTGCAACTAAATCTTATTTAAAAAGGGTCATTATCGTTAACGTTTAATCAAACCGATATCAATAATATTTATATTTTATATATATATTTATATATAATAGCAATACTCGATTCCTCTAATAATTATAAAAAATATCCTCTAATTTCAGAATTAGTAGAGAGCTCCAACCTAATTCTACTTACGCGTCTACGTTGGTAATAATAATTAGAAAAAAAATAATAATAATAATGTAAGGGTAATAATAGTTATGCTATTTTTTGTGGTACAACAAGCTACCGCGAGCCAAATATTGTAACTGAGAGAGAAAAAAAAATGCCTAACGAAGTAACTGTCCATTGCTTTCATTTCATTCTATCAATGATGATATTTCATAAATAAGTTCATTCTCTTCGCGTATGGTACACTTAAAAATGGTATGCTACTGTGTTCTGTCAACAGAATTTAAAAACTGGCGATTTATGACTTGACTAAAAAAAAAAAGTCAAACCCCTACGTACTTCAATCAATGATTACTTTCAATTTAATTCCTTATTAAAAAGATGTTAAGCCTATCACGTATCTTTTAAATAAGTATTCCGTTCGAAATAGAAAGATTTTCACTTACAAGACTTCACAATTTAATATCGTCTGTGATGTTTGAAATGAGAAGTGATACAGAAATTTCGAAAAATTATTTACAAATTTATCCTATAATGTACTAAAAGATATAAAATATACGAATTTTGACAAGACTTATTTAAAAGATATGTCACCATTCAGCCTGCTTAGTAAAACAGGATATATATATCGAATACACACTAAATGGAAGGATCGTTTTGACGTACGAGAGAAAAGCTTAACAATCTGTTATTCGGATCGCAACTAGTGTGACACCTCATCATAGCTTATGTCTCTTCCTCCAATACTCGTGTTATCGATATAGAGATATCACTTCCTCAATGCTATTCACATATGAAAAGAGAAAAGAGAAAGTTAAAATAGTTTCAAAATGCATTGTTATTTCTTAATTATGCACACTATTATTCATTATATAAATATAGTCATAAATAAAAATTGTACAAAATATTAATAATGTCAGTGTATTATTCCCCACTTTATAATTATAAGTTACACATTTCTGTTAGAATTCTTTAACAAGCAATAGAATAGCACTGATTCGTGGTATCGTTCATACTCTTATAAAGATATACCCAGGCCAACAAGGGAGCGATATGGCTCCCATGTTGGTCTGCGCTTACCTTTATAGTGTAGAACAATGTATTTGTGTAATATGTATGTATGTATGTGTAGTGTGTCCATATATATGTACATATACATATATACACACACGTACACAGGCAAACATACGTTTATACGAGTATATTCATAAGGCTCCTTTGAAAACGACTAAAACTAAGTTGCTCCACTAATTACTGTAAGTGAATTTAAAAGCTCTGCGAAGCAGTGTATGCCAAGAGGTATCACTGACAAGAAGAATTGTAAGACGGGAAAGGAAAAACGAAGGAGAAATATGTAAATGTTGTGTATGATGTTGTGAAAGAGAAAGATAAAACGTTAATTTTTATCGTATGCCCTTAACTATACTCTATGTTACATAGACTAAATCTATTTTTGGCAAAGTTGTTTAGGTATACAATGTTAGATATAACGATACATGAGTAGATGCACTGGCCATCGTATTATGTGGTATTTAGGGTTGCTTAATACCTGTTTATTAACGTGTGATCTGTACATTCTGGAAAAAATGGATCAGTGATAACCCTTAGAGAAGAATAACGATATTAATGGATAATAAGAATCACAGTTCCACTTATACAGTTTGATAACGAGCAATTTTGTTTATCTACATCAAGATATCTATTGTTTTCATTTTTCATTTAGAACGTGAAAGGTAAAAATGAAGCGAACGGTGTTAAGGAAGAAATTTAAAGGGAGCTTATGGAGTACGTGTGAATGTACTTACAGCAACTGTGGAGCCATAAAATTTGTTACTTTTAACGTCCGGCATATAAATGAATGTAATCTATAAGTATTACTTCCTGAAATTCTTGTTTGTTTAAATTGTTGTCGAGAGAGCACGCAAACGAGTATTGTATAACGACAATCTATCCTACGTACCATCGCGTTTTTTTATTGCTTTCGGAGTCTTAGCTTATATGGTGGTGTGCTGCTTTGCCTATTAAGTACAAATTATTGGCGACTGCGTGAACAGTCAAAAAGCCTTTCGAGACATAGAGAGAAAGAGGGAGGGGAGAGAAGGGGGGAGGGGAAATACATAAATGATAGAAAGAGTATTTAAATGTGTTTACACCGGCAGTCTCGTGCTCATGTAAAAAAGTACCTACGTCATCTAAATTAAGATCGTATTTGTAAGTAAATTATCTGCACTTACTGCGTGAGATAAAGTTACTAAAAAAAAAAGGAAGAGAGAAAAATTGAATCGCTGAAAGGCCACTAGAGTATGATGTTTATAAATGATACTGGCATGAACGTAATTTGGCAAAGCTCAAATTACTGAGTACGTATCGGATATTTTTCTTTACTTTAGCGAATATTTGTCACATCGCGCAACCGTTTTCTGTTCCATTAATTTCCTTCTTTTTTTCTCATTCAAACCGAGTCAATGAGCTTTCACTCGGCATCGAAGCCAATTTAAAAAATAGATTTCGTTCACTAATTAAGTTCAGCTGGGTAGTTTTCTTTTTTCAGCTTAAATATTACGCAAAACAACGAGACTATTATGATTGTAACGTCACTGACAGCTAAAAGCCCGTGGAACAAAACGGTTAAATTTTGTTCACTAATCTTTTAGTGACAAATCTCTTTTTTTTTTTTTTTTAATTCTTCTTTTATTTCTAAAGCCTTTCCGAACAGTAATCTAGCACCGTTCTAAAAACTTTCACTGGTGACTGATTTTCTTATGTCATTAAGAAAACAGACAACGACCACCATCTCTTTTTAACGCGTAAAATACGTACGACACCGAAAGAACAATTTGCGCGTGTATGTACAAACGATCGCCCGTCGCTCTCTGTAGCTGCAAGCGTAGAAAATTTTGTATAAAAATATTCTTCGTATTCGTGTATATATATGTACATATTCTGAATTAACCATGTAATTAATACTGCGTATTTAATATCATCGTTCCTTCGTGCGCTCTGCACCACGGGCTTGGTAGCTCAAGGGATATATACACATCCCAATATTCTACCGCCTCAAAATTCCCGAGACCGTGGAAAAGAAGAAAAGAGAGAAAAAAGAGAGCTCAAAAAAGAGGATCATGGACGAGAATCAGTGGCAGAAAGGAGAAGGAGAATAATCTCGTCTTCTACACCCTGTGTATCACCGGACAGACTATTCTGTCTAGAGATTGTTTGTCTTATACATATATGTATATATATATATATATACCTATAGCAAGTCATTCTGAGAAGCTGGTCGATGGATATTCAATGTGCTTCTTCGGATAACGACGTCGCAACTAGGTTCAACGGTACGTCCGAGACATTCTCTGCATCTCCCTCTTCTGTTTCTTCTACCTCTGCAGATAAATGACATTGCTCTCGCCCTTCTGTTTTCACGTGCTGTTTCGTAATACGTTAACATTAAAATAACCGTAAACATTTCCTGTTGTCCATAAATATATAAATCTATCTATCTATCATCTATCTCGCAAATAGCCAAAATGTTTTATAATACTTACATGCATCATATAACTAGATAAGGGAAGAGAATAATTAAGTTGAGCGGTACGAACTGGTGGATGGGCACCAGGTATACGTGGTGGCGTTAACGCTGCCATCATTAAATGGGGCTGGATTTGTCGTCGAAGGGCCGCTAACATGTCTGCACTTTCTGCATCCATCTGTTCCGATTGCGGTGCCGTAATTGAGTCACCTTTTTCTTAAAAAATGGAAAATGGAAAGCGGTAAAAAAAAAATAACAAAAACCGTAATACCCAAAAATGCCCCGCAATATTAGAAAGTAACCATAATACGTACTTCTATGCCTTGTCGGTTTCTCGCCTTTAGGTCTGCGTCTACGGGTGTGTATCGTATCCCTTCGCATAGTAACTGGACGATTCACTCCGTGAAGTTTGTAATAGAGTCCACAAGCGTTACAAACCATTTCCCCCTTCATGTTTCTTCTCCAAATGGTTGTGGTCATGGTGCCGCAATTTGTGCAGGACATGTCTACCTTTTTCGCCATGTTACAGCCGTGCTGATCGAATTGTGGTTTTTGGTCTTCTACCTGCGTTGACGAACAAAAATAAAATATGTCGCTCTCAAGTGACAAACATTCGTACCATGCGACGTACCTTTGCCTTCATTTTATTTGACCACGCCGTGAAATCTTGTGCTTGCTCTTCGTTAGTTTCGTGTTGATAATTAATAACATCTGGACTCATTGGTGCTTTACTGGGATAACTTTGTTTTCTACGGCCTTTAGATTCTTTTCGACCAACACTGGCAGGGCTAGACGGATTACTGTCCACGGAAGTTCCCTAAATACATTAGAAAGTTATTACATATTTACCATTACGGCAGTTAAATAGTTGAACATGAGATAATTTTAACATCAGTTTTTCAATCACGACCGAAACACGACGAACATTTGTGGACGGAAAATTTTTTGAATACAGGTACTTTGTTGAGGGTAAAAGTAATTTCCTATAGGTACCTGTTATCAGGACAAAAACCCAATAGAATGGAAAGTGGTACAAAGGATAGTACAATCCTGTTTCTTATTATGGAAGAAATTGAAGAATTCCTCACGCGGAACAAAACGCGTTTTAAAATCTATAGAAACCCAACTTATCTGAACATCTGTTAACAGCGGGTTGACATGGTGGGCTTAGCGCTTATGGCCTATCACAAAGAACCTCTCAGTTATCTATTATCTACAAGGCCTACCACGTTTCTTACCTGCAGGCAGATGGGACCTGAATAGTCCCAAAAGGGATCCCTTGACGCCCAAGGGTCACCTGACCTGTCTTCTTTTCTATACCTGCAGTTCTCCTCTGGTATTTGCATTGAACAAACTGCAAGGACTTCCCATGGTAAAACTTTTATTTGCACGGAGATCAGGGTCAAAAGAGTACCGAACATAAAAGAGAGTAAAGATTTTCCATTTTCCCATAAATCTCGGAATTTTACCCGAACGGTATAACTTTGAAAAAACAAGTCAATTTTTACTGCTGTTTCTATACTAACATTATACATATATATCGCTAATATCCGGTTACGATTTCTAACTTGCAAATATATTTGGGAAGCCCTGGAGAGGAATTCAGAGAACTTTTTATAATGTTTGTTAAAAGAACCTCGATAAAGTACACCGGCAGATATTTAAGTATAATTGTAATCTCAATTTATACAAACCTTATTTTCTACACACGAGACATTAGTACGATTGCCAAGTACAGAACAGTCAGGTACTGTACGTTCAATTGTTGTCCCTTGAGTGTCCCTGTAAAACCTAATTTGCGGAGATACTCTGTCAGAATCGACAGCGGTAATACCGATTTGTCTGTTGTTGATTAAAGAACGCAGTAAATTAGTTGCCTCGCCAGTAAATCCATTATTCAGTTTATCACCGTTTGTCCTGGTAATCTCTAAACTCCTGTTGCTATATGAAAAGTAAAAAAGAAAAGATATGTTCTTCCACTTCTACAAAAATCTAATAACATTGAAATTGAAAGACGCGTTCGATAGTGAATCGATTTTTCTGTAGTTAATCAAGTGCTTAGTCTCTAATGCAAGGTGACAAAAAATGTTATCTTATCTTCAAAAGAACAACCTGTTTCGAGTGGTAGTTACTCTGGTAATCCAAAAAGTAAATATGTGTGAAGCATACAGAATTGTTTGAATAGCCCTGATGAATGATAATATAAGCTGGCAGTAAAAGTCTATATTTAGTCTTTGAGATTGGCCAAATATATTTTTACTAAGTAAATAAAAACACGCAAACAAACGCTGATATATTACTACATAATTCTACATTCTCAATGCTGCATCAAACAAATTCTTTCACAATCAAATGTAAGGAGAATGCAAAACATAATGCCGAACTTACTTTGCTAATGCTTGCCACAACTTTGTTGTTTCTTGATCAATGTTTGTATCTGAACAATTGCTTTCTGGCGTGTCCATTCTATTTACTGGACTGCGATTAGGGGTACTTGTTTTTGATTCCTCGTAATTCGTTTCCACTTTCATTCTCTTGTTAATGGTCATATCGTAACCATTTTCTTCTCCTTCAGTATCCTGCTCGTCTCGATCTTCTATTTCTAATCTATCTGGATCAGAACTGTTTGAACACGTATCATCCTCTGGTTCACACTTAATGTTATCATGCTCGGGCATGTCATTGGTACGCAATTCCAAGTGATGTGTTTGCGTCTGAGGTATAACGTTTTGATTAATGCTGGCCGGAGAATTAGGCTCCTCATTGAACAATGTTTTGTTCAATTGGAGAAATGATTGTAGAGGACTTAAGCCTGCTACTTTGGCAGTGGAGAAAGATTTCTTCTGAAACAAAAGAAAATGCTACTCACTACAAGTTTATTCAAATAAAAATTGTGAAACTCCCAAAACATATACACTAAAACAGAAACACTGCCGTGTTCAATGGATTTACATACACAGTTAATGTTCTTTTTCTTTCTATAATTCTAACATACGAACACATTTGTTTTCTGTGTAGACTTTTATTTGTCAAAGATAATTGGACATAATGTTTCGACTTTTGCACTTTGTACCTATCTAGAATAGACTCGCAAGAAAATAATTAGTTATGCACACTTTTTGTTACGATATAATCACAATCAAACTATTAAGGTTAAAGTTGACTGCATTAAAGGAAACCTTGAAATCTCTTATATAATTACTGATATATCAGGGCAGAGAAGCAAATAAACAGTATCCTACATGTATTAAACATGTGTTTAGGATATATAGAATATACATATGCTAAAGTGCATTCTTATCTACAATCAGATGCACTCAGTTACATCATTACTTAAAATGGAATGACTGCTCACTGCTACTACCGTGTTAAATGAAACTTTTCTCTACAACCGATAGATGTTATGATTCACATTGTGTAATGACCTATGCCAACAAGTTCTAATACGCTTTTATCTAGACCATTCGATAGAAAAAATTTAATGGCTACCTGATCATCGTGCGATGATAACTGCTTGGCATAATCCAGGTACTGTTTGAGTATGACATCAGATTTGTGTGACACTTCACGGAAGTTGTGCAGCACATCCAACTTGTACACGCACCGGTGACAAATGATTGGTGGCAAAGAATCTCCATCTTTCACCTGAATAAAAACCAATTGCATCATTGCTTTTTTAAATCGACTACTCATATCACTGTTTTTCTCTTCACCTATGACAACAACCTTTTCTGGATAAATTTAGTATGTACCTATGATGCTTCCCAAAGGAGTTCAATGGAATAAAAACAATATATGGAATACATAATACCAGTATCATTACGAATTAAACTATGTTCTCTTATCAATCACTTAGATACGACTTCGAATGCGAAAACGATCGGAGATAAATCTCTTTCGATTCGGGCCAGTAAACCGTAGGGATGCGATATTCGCCCTTAATCTCTGTTCGCGAAATAGTTGGCGATAGACAACGGGGAGGAACGAAGCGAATAAACGTGTGTGTGTGTGTGTTTTTTTTTTTAAGTAGGTTGAACGGAAGCAAAGCTTTCATCCAGAAGAGCGGTGTATAATACCGTGTACACAAGAAATTGAGCCACGAATCACGGAGGCAGGAGAGAAATACAGAGCGGAGTCGAATGTGACAGCGGCTCGTGGAATCCGCGTGTGAAACCTGATAACAGGCCGTCTAAATAAGGAGCTGCCTCCCCTCTCCGCGAGGTCCGCACAAGCGAGGAGCACAGCTTATCACTGCCATTTTAAATGCCCCCGTGAGTCGGCTTATCTCGCGGACACATCTCTTGCCAAACTTTCTCCCGTGGCACGCGCATATACACACGTTCGCACGTACACGCGCGCACGCGCACGCACACACACAGAGAGACACACGTATGTATACACACACGCACCCTTGAGACAGCTAAGGGGAACAGAGACGGGAGACGACGTAGACAGAGACGAGGTAAAGCGAGACGAGGAGAAAGAGATGGGAGTACGCGCGAGAGAGAGGGAGACACACTCAGAGTGCGAGACACCACAGATGGTCGCGTCTGATTTATCATCACCTCGGCACGAGGACCCGGTGAAAACTCTCAACGAGACTCACCGTAATCGAGAGGCACGTCAGTATCTTATCGGCGAAGTTCCGCTGGGCGCCCTCCTCCTCGAATATGGACAATTTGACACCGTCCGACGATAAACAAAGGCGACACAGCTCGTAGAACTTGGGCGGTACATCGAACATAATTGTGAGCTCCGGCTACGTTGCGCCTTGCGTAAAGCGCGAGTCATCAAGAGGTAGACTCTTTCCTTGGCCGACGTACTATCTTTCTCCACTGCCACTACGCGTTTAGCGACGAGGAAGGGTACGCGATCACTTATCACAGTCACCGCCGCGGCTCATTGTCAGCGGCACAGTACACACGGTCATACAGCTATGCTCGCACATAGAGGGGAGACCACGAAGAAACGAACGTTCTCTCCCGACTTCCTTTTTATAATCCTGCTCACTGGGAGGCGCTGACGGCCGCCTCTATCCCGAGATCATTGGGCTGCACTGGAACCCTCCGACTACCGACTAAACACCACGCCATCTCCTGCCTTCTGTCATTTTTCTGGACCATCTGATCTCCTTTGCCATACTTATTATGTAATTAAACGCACAAAAACCGCGAGATGCATTTAACAATTGCGTGCACGTAACGATCGAAAATTGGAGAGCGTTATCGGTCCCACTGCGCGTTTCGATAATCCTGTCATTCCCCGGACGATCTTCTACGTCCTTTCGTCTTAGTAACCGATAGACGTTCCAATTTTCAGATTACGTCGTAGTTACTTGCTCGTGTAACAGATACTTTTCCTCATTTCTATGCACCTGTTAAAATGTAACTGTACTTTTGTATCGTGAATCGCACAATAACTGCGAGCCGTCGGCTGAGACAGCGAACCGCGTTAAATGCGGTAGACGAGAATCGATTTATTTCGTCGCGCGAGAGAGATCTGCGAAATAATATTTTGCCGTCTGTCAAAAAATTGATTAAACGGCAGAATTAATGTCGAACGATCGTATTATAGTCGCGTTACGTCGAAAAAATGAAAAACGATTTAATTGGCAACTCTTTGGTTCAATGTCACGCGTTGGTCAGAGATCAACAAATAAATCGATGGAAGAAACAGGTTTCTTATCACGCGTCACTTTACTAGGAATTTCATTACATCGGATAAGTAGCCCAACCCATAAATAAATCAGGCAAACGGGGGGAATGACTAACGCAAGATTACGCGACCCATCGGCCACTTTCGGCCCACGCTATTTTATCACACGTTTAATCTGATCTTCGTACGTATAAGGTTGTGATATACGGCAGCAGATTCTAATCTATATCTTACGAATGCATCTCTTATCGGTCATTCCCGAACAATTAATTCCTCTGCACGTTTTGTTTATAAATCGGCGCAAATCAATCTTGAATCCATAATCGATAATTGTGTAATTAAGAATTAATAATTTTCCTGTTTTGTCGTACTTGTTTATAAGCAAAGTACTTTTTATCAAACTCATTATAATATCTTTATGTATCAACATATAGTTTTTATTATTATCGTGTATAACAATATTTACACAATTGTACAAGTAGCATACATTTTAGCAAATGTATGCCTGAATCACACAACATATTAGATTAAAAATTAGCTTATTACCTTACATTAAAGAACTGAGAGCTTATTTAGGTCCACCTAAACGCTATACATCATGAAAAAATAATTTCCGAAAATTAAAGTTTACCGTATGTGTTACACACTTCTTGTTATTCCGCGATTGCGGTAGTAATAGTTTCATTTCTCTGTTTTAGCATAAAACATCATAAATATTAAACAGAGATGAGTAATTCTAATGTACGTACACTCCCTGTATAGAACCATGATGCACTGAAAAAAATAGTCTTATCAGTGAGTTACTATCTATGTTAGAACAGTAACTATAAATATCTCTTTTGTGCAAAATTATTATAAAAATTTAAATAAAAAGATACAAATGTACACTTTTTACAAGTACATCGCAATAATTGCGTGTACCATATACAACTTTTTGCACTGTTTAAAGGGGAATGTTTCGTATTGAAATTATAAAGAAACATTTCTGTGTAATACATACTCGCAACAACACAAAGATATTTATATAAATCATGATACTCATCTGTTGATGATCCAAAGAATTAAGATGGACACATTTTACGTTTCTAAAATAAAATCTGTGAGGTATATATTGTACATATAGAATAAACTCGTACAAGAACTTAAGCGAAATAATATTCATAATAATAAGTCTATCATTAAATTGATATCACAATTCGCTTTTAATCGTTTTTCTCTCAGAAACATTTTGTTGATGAAGAGAATCATTCAGTTGAGTACTAGTTATTTTACTATCTAATTTGAGTGATTTAATATTTTTATAATATCTTCTATACTTTTTTCTGATAAGTTTTACTTTGCGTTGATCTTCCTTAAGATCGACAGTAGAACCTAATATTAAATGTATATCTTTAATGTGTGCCAACTTCAACAAAATGATTTTTCGCCTGTTCCTGGCACTTATTCTCCCTAATAGACTAATATGTCTTATCAACTTTCGATAATCTTGAAGCAATTGCTGAATGATATCTAGACACAGCCAACGAGTTCGAGCGATACACGCATTTGGAGCTTCTCCAGCCCCGGATTGACAAATATTTACAAGCGCTTCCACGTGCGAATCTCCATCCAAATTCGCCAAGACGAAATTAACAAGATTCGGTATAGTAACTGGTAGAGAAAACGGATACACTGTACTATCCTCTTTTCTGTAACAATAAAGATAAGAAAACTGTTATGGAATACGATCGCGAGCGATTCAATTTTAATTACCTTTTGGCAGGAAAAAAGAGAATAGATGGAAATCGATTCATATTGTACTCCCACGGTAAATCATTGTTATCACCGTCTACTCGTACGAATAAAAGATGATCCATTTCGCGTAAATAATGAGCTACTGTCAAGTATACATAAAATATTGCGCTACAAAATGCACAATAAGGAGAATGGTACATTACAACCACATCCTGAAAAATCATTAAAATTAATATATCCGTTAATTATAGTAATATTTTATATCTCTGCGATGCATGCTCGTTTTTCCTCCTAATTTACCTTTGTTGGATCCAAAATAGTATTTAAGAAGGTTTCGGTAGTTAATTCTGGTATGCATACACTTTGTACATTTTTTGTTTTACAATTAACTTGCGTTTTAAACTTTTGCACAAAACGTTTTGAATTATTAGAGCGTAACGTGCGTTGTAAAAAACCTTGTGTATAATTATTTATAAATTGTATAAGTGTATATCGATTAAAATCTTCCAGCATGGTGTATTGACTCTCGTGCTAAAAAAAGATTATGAATTGATATAATTGGTAATAATAAAAAATATTCCGTGGTCATAGAACTTACAGCAACATCTAATATAACAACAGCAGTCTTATCTTTTTTTTTTAGAATATCTATACCAAGACCCTCCGCGAAATGAAAATAATGCAAACTATCAATTGCTATTAGTGTCAACGTTTTATTGACTTTGCACACTGCTTTCGTTAAATTTATATTCGGATGTTCAGGATTGTCTCGCGGAAATATAGGCTGGTGATATTTGTTTCCCGTTATCCATTTTTTGCAGTCTGATTTTAAGTGTGCTTGTTTTACTGCATGTGCAGATCGATCATCTTCTTCATTTCCAGTAAGCACCAACGTTTTGTACTTTTGGCTGGAATAACGAATCATATTAGCTACAAAAAATAATACTAAGAGTAAAAATTTGTTGTACCTCTTAGGCTTAAGTCCTTCTTGGTACTTTACTGCCATATCATCTTGATTACAACAAAATTCGTACTTCTCTTGCTGATTTTCCATAGCAGAAACTTTAAAAATATCTGCACTTTTGCATACGTTATCATGTTTACTAGGATCAAGCTTACAAATGGACGTTTCTGTTTTGCTCAATGTGCTCTTTTTACATCGAAGACATTTGTTCATCACAACATTGGCACAACAACTGTTGTTAATCCATCTCTGAATTGAAATGCTAATTGGTGATTCAGTTGTCGGACTTTTACTTTCCTTCAGAACTTTTCCACATAATTTATTTTTCTCGGAATGCCTCGTGATAGCGGTGGTACGCTTCAAACTAAGACGTTCAATCATCTCCTTAGCTAAGATATTATCTGCACAATTATAATACTCCAATCCAATTTCTCGGATCTAAAGGATCAATGTAATTTTTATTACATATCCTTTCGATACCGTTATTATGTTTACGATATTACGCACCAAATTATAATTGTAATTTTCAGGATGCAAAGGATTACGAGGTGTGAAGAGAAAAAGTACAGGCCCATCCTTCAAATATGGTGCTAATGTTACTGCTTTTACTCCTGGAGGTTGCAGCCATAGAACTTGTTGATGTATAGAACTGCTAATCCAATTTAATATGTTTTCGGAAGTCCATTCAGAGTCTTCTGGATACCTCTACACATTTCAATTCTCAAACTCATTTAATCGTGCTACATATGCAAATGTTTCTGCTTTATGAATCCAATGTATTTACTACTATACAAATATAAAAAATCTACGTCTCATACTTACTATGGACTCGCTCCACATGAGTAAACTTGCAGATGGAAATTTATAAATATTATAATCTCTTTCGCTAGACAATACACTAGTAACAATAGCAAAAACTAGTTCTCTATTAGGATCCTCTTCTAACGCTCTTATAGCAGCTTTATAAAATTCTTTATAACCAGGAGTTTTATCTAACCTAGTGAAATTAAAATATCCTACCACCACAGCCTACAACAATGACAAATAATCCATTCTTTTATTATTCATAACATTCTATTCCAAGTCGTAAACTGTTTATCTATACTTACATCGTAGTTCACAAGTAGGTATGTTAATTGTTCTTTTTGCGTTATCCTAACAATTGGATTCATAACTGTATTAAGAAATCTTATCATGTACGGCCAAGTACGTATACCCCTATACTCTACACCAGAATCCCTTGAAGGATAAAGCATTAGTACTGGGTAGCTTTGTATTTTATTATATTGAATTCTACACTCTGAGCTTGGATGCCAACAATTAATAGCAGCAAAAAAGATCTAAAAATGATAAAAAATATTTTAGCTTCATTACACAAACATAAAAATAACTTTATATTTAACACATTCGTAGCTGTCATCAAAGTATTGTTATTACGGAATATTGTATATCTTACGATACGCGTGAACCATTGACAGTGTTTTAATTAATAAACGGTTAACTGTCTGTTAAGTTAAGACAGACACGTGTATTATGTACTTTTCGACGGTAACGAACATATTAAATTGACTAATATCTTTCGTACCTGTGAATGATAATACTGAGCAACTTTTTCAAATTCTTGACGCACAGTTTGACTCTCTGCGTCCCACGGAGCATAATACATAATAAAACTAAAATCTGCTTCCGTAACCCTTTCTATCATAGCCCCTAGATGCCCTTTATAAAAATCTAAGACGATTGAGCTTTGATTAAAAAACGGTTTAGCCATCGGAGGTTTAGATACCTTGGGCGACCTAAAAAAACACAATAACCAGTAAATACAAAAGTTGGGCATGAAATATCGCTAAACAAAGGTGAGCATGATCTGTCCTTATCACAGAAAATTTCTATCTCATTATGCTCAGGGGTCATGAAACATCTGTTACATGGTGTCTAATTACAGAGCATCCATACTGTAATTTATTTTTGACTAATTAATTTATCTAACCTAAAACTTACGAACTATGGAGGGCTGCCAAGACGGTAAAGATGACCGCGACGAAAAAGTGGATAATTTTTCTGGCGTACGAAAACATCTTGTTCGCCAGCCTTTCTTCTATCGCGAACTTCTGATGCGACTCCTTAGCCACGTCGTTACTTCCTGAGTCCGGTATAATGTGCTGGTTATCACCATTTCTCGGCGTGTTCGTTTCAACCTCTTCTTTCAACATTATCCGTTAAATCGCGGGGATATTAAGGGGAGAAAAATGCCGCGCGTTAGAGCCTCATCACACACGCCTTGTTTACCCCGTTACTGTCACACAGGCTGGCCGTTGTTTATTTAATTAAATATAATTAGCCGGACTTTTCGAGGATTTCTATTGAACCACCTGTACTTTTATAAACCGGAAACAGCTGACCGCTTGTCAACATATCGTTAATACACGACGTGATGGATTAACCGTTGGCTCGGCTTATTCGAGCAGTGGAAAACAGGAGTGGCTTTTTGCGATACCTTTCGGTATCCGTCTGAAGTATCGCGTGCCAGGTAACTACAGTAACTACTGTCGCAGGATATCGACTGAAAATCGAACCTTATCAATAACCTCGTCCGTTGACAGACTGTAAACACGTTTTGCCGTCAGGTTTACCTTGTTACTGGCAAATTTTTCACTATTTTTATAGCGCTATCGATTGTCATGTCAACTAATACGGAACTGATATTGAGCACCACTGAAAATCTGTGCTCAAACAAAAAATAGTGCACGCATATCTTCTAATGCCGGTGCAATGTTTTTGTTACAGAGATAATGACTGTACTTCAGTATTGCCTGGTAATTAATAAAAAACTCTAAAGACATTCATAATGAAGAGTTTACTGATTTTTTTACCAAGCAGGCTTTACAAAGAGAAGCCTGGATATTTGTTTGGTAAAACAGTATACGATGATAATGCGGAGGTTAAAAAATTCTATGTCATTGGTGTATGTAAAGTGGATAATATAGAAACGATTAAATCTGCTAATATAATTGGTTATTACTCTGGCATAGAACATAGAGGATGCGTAGATAAAAAATATTTCGATTGGATCGATATATGTTTGCACCCTTCGGTTTCCTCCAAAGATAATTCTTACGATTATAGCATAAAAGGGATTACTGTGAACAATAAAGAAATTTCTACTTTACACTGTCATACAGTCATTATTGTATACGATCAGTTAGCTTTAAAGGAAACAGAGTTATTCACTCAGAAAGCTGTATCGGGAGATCATTTTTATGAGTTAATGAAAATAGTACAGAATAAAGAAGTCGAAGAAGAAATACAGAAAAAGGGGAAATGCACCTATATAAAAGAGGCTTTCCTAGTGTATCATATGCTTTTATACTTTTATCCAATCCTTTTTCTTAGTAAAGTAACCAACAGGTTGCTACCAATTTTAAAGTACTCTTTTCTCGGTTTACATATTAACGGATGGTTAGAGAATGTTAAATGGATGCTAATCACTATAATAAAAAATAAGAAGTTTACATTGAAGACTGGCAATTATGTTTTCGCGTTAATAATAGATATGTTATTGGGAATATTTATATTGCGATTGTTGTTATATTACTTTGAGTATACATCTCCGTCTCAAATACTCTTGAATAATGCAGAGGCAAGTTAAAAATTCGCATTGAAATTAATATTGAATTAACGGCGTACTAAATATTTTATAATGTAAATAATTTACAGAAAGTGGTAACATTTTTGAAAGATTTAATACACTGGTTAATGGGCGCACCAGCTGGATTAAAATTAAATCTTCCATTAAACAATATGCTTGGAAAATTTTTCCTATACCACATACACATGTGGTGGACTTTCTTAATATTTATAAAACCAGTGATGGATTTCGCATTTGAAGTATTGGTATTGCTTGGAAAGTTTGGCATCACATTTCAAATAGCAATAGCTGCCGATCTTTTAGCACTTGTCAGTTTTCATGCTTATTGCATTTATGTATATGCAACAAGGTATTAAAAGGATAGGAATAATTATAGAAATTACTAATATACAATCAATATTAACGCAACTTTTTTATCAGACTTTTCAATATGCAATTGAAAGGAATTACTGGTTTATTTCGACTATTTTTGGGTAAAAAAAAGAATCCATTGAGAGAAAGGGTCGATTCTTGCCAATACCAGCCAGATCAACTATTTGTAGGAACTCTATTATTTACCATTTTACTATTCCTCATGCCAACAACTTGGGTTTATTATACAGTATTTACTATGGTATCTAAAAAATAATGCGTTTATATTTCAGTTATGATTCGGAATTTAATACAATTTTTTCTTACAGCTCAGGTTAGCATTGATTAGCTTTGGGGGTTTTCTAATAAGAATGAAATTTTACCTTCAAGTTGTGCCTTTGTTTACATTTTTTAAATGGTTACTTCACTCTTATAGTACCCGCAGTAAGTGTAATATTTTTGTGTATCAATTATAATATTAACATACAAATAATATCAATTAAATATTACTAATATCTTGAGTATCGAGACATTATTGTATTATTCACAAACTATATAATTTATATGTATAGGTATTGTTAATATTACAATACATTCACAAAGAAAGGATGGACCAATAATATTATTAATGACAATGGTTGTAGCGTCATGGTATCATACATGGGATAAATGTATACCAGATACAATTAATCATCATCCACCCATAGAATGGAGTAAGATTATAAATAACATCATACAGGGCGAATTATTATATCCACTATAATAAATATTTATTTACAATATTTAAAAACTAGAGAAATACCTTTGTATGCATAGTAACTATGAAAATAAAACTACGTTCGTTTAACCAAATTACTTTTTGTATTTCTCAACTTCAGCTTTTCCATAAATTTGCTCCAGAATTTCCATTGGTATATTTTTTATCATATTTTCGTCGATATCATTTTCTTCTCTAAGTAGACAAAAGTATATCATAAAAACAGCTAAGCTGCCCGATACAACCATTCCTTGATACCACGGTCTATTTTGAGCTTCACTAGTTGTATATGCAGCAGGAAATGTTGCTGCCTTAGATGTTGAAAATTTTATTGGTTGGTCATATTCATCGTATTCGTAATCTTTCTTTGATTTTATTGAATATTTTGCTGTAAGTGGCATTTGTGAGAGAGGATATCTAAAAAGCATGATAAATGATTTATTTTAAACGTGAAAGTATTTAGAACAATTGTAACTGAACGGAAATAATTTATTTAAACAAAATAAAGTACGAAAATAGACATAACCTTGTTTAACATAACTGAAAAACTTAATATAAAGTAAAAATATTAAATAGCTACGTATATACCTTTTTTGTGATAATACTATTTCGTTTTTGCGTTTAAGCAGAGATTCAATTAACTTTATGTGCTTCATTTTTCTTAGTAAGAAGGAAGTGTACGACGCACAAGACAGTTTTCACGTGTTATCTTCACCGAGAATAAGTAACATATATACATACTGCATCTTATACCATTTCTCTTTTTAAATTTTGCCTTGTAATGGAAATAAACATTTATTATTAAAGTATTTACAACTAGTGTCTTTTTGATGCTCTTATATTATTCGATGATATTTAATGTTCTTATAAAAGTAGAAGTGACCACGCATATGTCCAACTATAAGTTTGAAAGTAGATATTTACTTATACCTATCGTTTAATTTTTACCTAACATTAGCCACGAAAAAATTATCAAGGCATTAAATGTTGCAATATTACGAGTTTAGAAATATATTTGTACATAAAACACTAAATTGATTTGTATGATACCATGGGATCGGATGGCACGTCAAAGTTTGAGGTTAAGAATCCAAAATCGCGAAAACGAACGAAAATAAAATATAAATCGAAAGGTGAGCGTTGAACAGACTTCATTTAAATTTGACGATTCGATCCCTTTATCAGCATAATGATGACATGAACTCTGTTAGAAATTTTTTAGAAAATAAAATCTATAGATTTTTAATTGATGTTTCTCAGATGTTACAAATACAACAAGCCGCAATATTGATACCTGGGAAAATGATACTGATAATATAGAGGAATTAAATAGGCAGAACATGAAGCATAGGAAGCGTAAGGACAAGAAGCAAAAATCAAATACTATAAGCGATGCTTCACAAGAAGTAACGGAAAGCAACGAGGAAGAGAATAACTTTGCAGAGCTGCAAAAAAATCAGGATGAAGAAGGATCGAGCGACGAAGAAACGCCACCAAAAAAGAAAACAAAGTAAACGACTTTATATTAAGTATGATTACATATTTTTTTACAGTTGGAAATCTGAAATTAAAGAAATCTTCGTTACTAGTAGGCACATAGAAAGTAATTTAGATGATACAGAAGAAAGTAATAAAACCGACGCAAAGACTCCAAAACAGCCTTCTAAGAGGCAGTTAAAAAGAGAAAAGGCTGAAAAGAAAGAAAATGAAAAAAAAATGGCCAGTAAAATGGAAGCAATGAAGAAAGGGCTTAATTATGTATCAAAGGTGATTAAAAAATTTAATTTTCTGTTTGAAAATGTACTAAAAGGGGGAACACTGTTCATAGTCATTGCATGAAATTTTTATTTGCAGTGGAAGTATGCACGAAGTGAATGGAAGTTTGAGAAGTTACGGCAAATTTGGTTAATTGATAATTTACTAGACGAAACTTCTATACCAGACGACATTTTCCCAACAGTTTTAGAATATTTTGAAGGGTGTAAAGGTATGGCAAGAGAGCAATTACTAAAGAAAGGTATGGATGTTATAAGGAAAGTAGAAGAAGATGAAGAAAACAAAGATGAAATGGAATCTATTGCTTATCAAAGAGCGAGGAAACTTTTACAAGCTTTGCCTACTGAGACCTAATTAGCTTACAATTGTTCTGAGGAATGAATAATTGTTTGATGTTTTTATTACAATCAAACATTTTTTTTATATATTATCTGTCAATGTTTTTCATTCGTGAGATATACATTGATAAATTTATGTATTTATATTAAATCTTTATATATAATTGAATGATTAAATTAATGTTTATTACATGAAAAGAATTTATTTAACAGATTCCCATTTGTATATATGTATATATATATACGTGTATATGTATATTAAGTTTTTAAAGGATTGGAAATTCATATAGTCTGCAGATTATACATTGCATTATGTACTTATTATCTCTCTCTTTCTCTCTCTTTCTCTTTCATACATAATATATAAATACTCTATCGACAGAGACTACAAAATTATCCCATAACAAATTACAATTAAAATATACTACACTATTCTGTATACTTATCTACAAACTGTTTAAGTTTATCTACATCTTGGAGACCAACAATTCTGTCTAACACCTTTCCATCCTTCATCGCAATCAGCACGGGTACAGATCCGACCTACGTACATAATTGATTTTTGTTACTTTCGTTGAAGCAAAGTATCACAAAGTAGAGGAATAAATTAGCAAACAACCTCATAATCCAATGCAAGATCACTGTTTTCGTCTATATCAACTTTTGCCAGTAAAATTTTACCCTGCTTTTCTGCAATCACTGACTCTATGCGTGGTGTAAGCATACGACATGGATTGCACCACCTACAACAAGAATTGCACATTATATTATTTATATTACCGTTCGACAGCAAGCGTTTACGTACGTTGCGAAAAAGTCAATGATCACAGGAACTTTA
This sequence comes from Xylocopa violacea, assembly GCA_963969225.1. Lineage (NCBI taxonomy): Eukaryota > Metazoa > Arthropoda > Insecta > Hymenoptera > Apidae > Xylocopa > Xylocopa violacea. The sequence continues at coordinate 17,204,856 of CAXAJV010000015.1, forward strand.
GAGTTTTTCACGCGATCGTTAAAATCTTGGGGATCTTGGACTTTGAAAGCAGTTGAAATCGCCTGCTCCTGCGCCGGTGCGTTTGCAAAATATCTGCTTCCCAGCGCAGTACGTACGGTTCTTATACCAGCTCGCAACATTTTCAACTTTTGTTAATAAATGGGCAGTTTCTATGATATCGGAGATAGAGATGTATCACAAAGAGATTTTGAAACGCAGTAACAATTTTCCTAATATCCTAACCTAAAATCTTGTACTGAAGGCTATCATACTGTGGATTGCGTCAGTGTGACACAGCTAGCCAACATTATAATTTAAAAAGAAATTGTTTGTATTTTTATCATTTCTCTATTTGGTTTTCGTAATATTCTCTTTATAAGAATTTTATTTCTCGAACCATAGCAAGATTAATAATATATTTCGCATGCAAAATGTTATTTAATAAAATATAAGTAAAAAAATACGAAAAAATACAATCAATAGAAATTGTTTGTATTTTTATTTTATTTTTGTAATATGCTCTTTATAACAATTTTATTACTCGAAACATAGCAAGATTAATAATATATTTCGCATACAAAATGTTATTTAATAAAATATGTATAAAAATATAAATGACTAATGATTAAGAATTGTGATTATGCATACGTATGTGTTTATCTTAAATACTATTGCAAAACTTTTATATTTAACATAGATTGTTTATAAACTTTAGTTAACACTATTTTTACTGTTTATTTTAACACTAATTTTATTATTAATAACTAATTGAAACCTTTCTGTTTTAATGCAAATATTTTGGAATAATTGTTAAAAACTTTTAGCTCCAGAAAGAGATTAAAGTAAAAAGATACCACGTAATTAATTTAACAGCCATTATAGGAAAAGTAAAAAATTTTGTTGAGGATAAAAATTAAATAATGACAATTATTTTAAGTGAAAATTTCAAAAGGTGTCTTTTAACATCTTTAGTAGAAATAGTGTTAAATATATGTATGTATTTAAATTATTTTTCATCTTTTTCTTTCAAAATATTGTCAAAATATTTTGGGATAATTGTTAAAAATTTTTAGCTCCAGAAAGAAACTAAAGTAAAAAGATAACACATAATTAATTCAACAGTTTTTATAGGAAAAGTCAACAATTTTGTTGAGGATAAACGATTAAATAAATAAAAGCTGTTTTTTGACATCGTTAGTAGAAATAATATTAAATATATGTTTGTATTTAGATTATTTTTCCTTTCTTTGTTTCAAAATATTGTCAACAACTTTACTTTTACAAAAATAGGTTCATAAGTGCTTTATTAAAAGATAATAATTGATTACTTCCATAGATAAATGAACAAACGTTCTTTGACGAAAACAAAATATATGTAGAAGCAATAACTTTGATCGCAAATGAAGTTTCGAACCACAAATTCGTAAACAGTATCACGAATCTTGTTTTAGTCAATTGTATTTGACCTAGCGAGAATTATTCAAGGGAATGCTACTGCGTTTTTCGTTTAAACGACCTTTTACTGCACCGATCTCGACGATTTAAATCGACAAAGTTGGTGACTCATTTTCAGTTCTGGATTTTCGATCTTGCTGAAAACCTTCGAGCACGCGTTAAGGCATCAGTGCACACAAGAAGAACATACACAGTAGCTATGTTTGGAAACACGGAAGACCTACTTACATGCATATGTATATAATGCACTAAACCATTATAGGTCGAATCGTTAATTGCATGCCTCAATGACTTACTTACTTCGTTAAAGGTAGCTTCTAAGCATGTCAAACCAATGCCACTTAACATTGGCTGAGGATATTGACATTTACACTAAATTTTCTATTTTTTTATTTTATTGATATAGTAGGAAATCGACTATTGTTAACCCTTTGCACTTGGATGTCCCCTCTGAGGGGACATTAGCATTGATTAGTGATTGTAGAAATCGAACTTATTCCATCGCAACTTTTTGAGAAATGTATGTTCCTCTAAAGTTTTTTATTGAAATGGAAATTTTTTATTGCTGGAAGACGTTAGCAATAGTTAGAGAAATGTATGCTTCCCTCAAGTTTTCTATTGAAATAGAAATTTTCTACTGCTGGGGGATGTTAGCAATAGAAACTATTGCTAAAATATTGCTATTAATAATAGATAATAGCTAAAATATTATTATTAATAATAGCTAGTAGCTAAAATATTGCTATTTTAGCAATAGTTAGAGAAATGTATGTTTCTCTCAAGTTTTCTATTGAAATGGAAATTTTCTACTGCTGGGAGATGTTAGAAATAGAAACTATTGCTAAATATTGCTAAAATATTGCTATTTTTGCAGTAGTTTCTTTTGCTAAAATATTGCCACTTTAGCAATAGTTTCTATAGCTAAAATATTGCTCAACGATTGCTATCTTAGCAATAATTTCTGTTGCTAAAATATTACTCAAAGGTTGTATAATAGAAGCTACTGCTGTAAAGTTTTAATATAAAATATATAAGCTAAAATATTGCTAAAATATTGCTATTTCAATAGAAAACTTCAGGAAGGCGTGCATAATATTGCTATTTTAGTAATAATTTCTATTGTTAACGTCTGAGAAGGAGTCGAGTGCAAAGTGTTAATTTTATTCTAAACCTTTTTGAGAAATATGTTTCCCTCAAGTTTTCTATTGAAATAGAAATTTTGTATTGCTGGGAGACGTTAGCAATAGAAACTATTGCTACAATATTGCTATTTTAGCAAATTTCCATCGCTAACGTCTGCGAAGGAGCCGAGTGCAAAGGCTTAATAACGCACACTGAACAACTGACTTGATATTTTAAAACATTCACTCGATAAACTCGCATTCTATAATATTCCATATAAAACAGATGAAACTTAAATTATTGATTAATTCACGAGGATAATTTCATTATCTTACAATAGTTTCATTTCTTACATATTAAATCAAATTATACAGTTACAAGCTTTTACTTAATCAATAAGAAAACATAAAAACATTAGAAAAATGTACATTTCAACATTTTGACATAAAAAAATGCAGTACTGACCATTTATATTCAAGTAATTGACAAAAAGGAATCAAAATACTGAAAAAATGAATTAAAATACTGACCAGCAAAATACAAACCAAAGGAAATCATCTTGTATCTTAAGCAGAATGACTCACATCATAATTCAATGATGCTGTACAAATTCTTACATAACTTTTTTTTATCTTATCGCGTCGATTCTGTGTCGTTAAGAATGTCGCAAAGTATTAAATGGCTCAATGTCGCAGAAAAAGTTTTTACGGAAAGAACGCAACCGATGAGTAACAGATGGTTGGCGTTAAGTATATTACTTTTTTTACATATTACTTTTCATTGATCTTGGCGCAATAGTGCTTACGTTTTCAACGAATAATTAAAATCGATTCTTGCGCTCCAGTTCTTCACGCGAAACACACCCAACACGTGACGATGGTGGAACAAATTAGTTCGCAATTTACGTGTGTTCTTTTTTTAATCTGCTGTTAGATGATTAGATTTAGATTAGATTGGAAATTGTCGTGAACTTTTGCATCGTTAACTGAATGGTGCATGATTTTATTACTGGACTTCACGCTTGCATTGTACGATAAGGCATAAATACTTCAATTCACATTGAGAGAAATTTTATTTTGGTGTAATGAAAGTGCGAAATTAACAAGTGGTGACTAATGATTAGGGAATTAATACGAGAAGTGTTGATGTTGGGTAAATGTGAGTAAAAATATTGAGTAAGTGATGGCATTATTAATTCTTGTTTAAAATAAATAAAATAAATAAAGTGAAGTAAATAAAGTAAAGTAAATAAAGTAAAGTAAATAAAATAAAGTAAATAAAGTAAAATAAATAAAGTACATAAAGTAAAGTAAATACAGTAAAGTAAATAAAATAAAGTAAAGTAAAGTAAATAAAGTAATGTAAACAAAGTAAAGTAAATAAAGTAAAGTAAATAAAGTAAAGTAAAGAAATAAAGTAAATAAAATAAAGTAAAGAGAGTAAAGTAAAGTAAAGAAATAAAGTAAATAAAATAAAGTAAAGAGAGTAAAGTAAATAAAATAAAGTAAATAAAGTAAAGTAAACAAAGTAAAGTAAATAAAGTAAAATAAATAAACTAAAGAAAGTAAAGTAAATAAAATAAAGTAAACAAAATAAACAAAAGACCATGTAGTACTGTTATTTCACATCCAGAAAAGCATCTGCTGACTGAAAATTAAGCATGATAAATTTCCCATACCAAAGAAGACTACGATCAACGACTAAATCAGTATATAAATTTATAAGAAATGATTGCAGCATAGTTAACAGGTGAAACTGGCTCAGTTCGAACTCTAGACTTTGACTAATGTCGATTGACTAATGGATGATTCATCGTCAGTAGTTTTCTTACGATTGTTACGCAACAGGAAAATTCTTCATATAATCTACTTCTTCGTGTTCCGCGACGCAGGATACACTTATGAAAATAATAGATTTTCTCTGTGGGAAATCATACGTCTGGGAGTCAGAATAACACGACATAACACAAGAAAAAAGTCTCTCCTGTTGGCTAAAACGAAGTCGCGACATACTTTCCGTCTCTGTGTTATTTAATTTAATATAAACACGATGTTTCATCAATCGAATTTTCTTAAAAACAAAAAAAAAAACAATAAAGAATACAGTAGTAAAAATGTAAGCTGGTTGCATAAGTCTGTTAAGTCCTCTTCGTGTTGACGCAAAATTACAATTTTTAATTCTACAAATAATAAAAATAATAGTATAATAATAGTAAATAATAAAAATTAATTGATTGTACATAGGAGAGCAATTTTGATATTGACTTTACATCCTCCAACTTTTCGCTTTTATTCAGAAAACGCATTCAATAAAAGTCCTACACGATCAAGATTTAATTCCATACATATCAATGATAATTCTTGAATAATTCCATATAATCAAGATAGAATTGATAAATAATCAAAATTACTGTTAATACTGTGTTTTTTCTGCTTTATATTGTCCATTTATTAATTTTATTCTGACTGTAATGATACTAGAACCAGTGATTAATTCCATACTGACCATTTTTTATTTATATTGCCAATTTGCTATTTATGCATTGATCATTTAGTATTTTTATATTGATTTTTTTTATAATAAAATACTGGTCAGAAGTTAATTATATACTTACTGAAAATACTGACCATTCAATTTGTTGCCATATTTTAATAACAGCCACTAATAAATACCATAATTTAAATACTGACCGTTTAATTTGTTGCCATATTTTAATAATAGCCACTAATAAATGCCACAATTTAAATACTGACCATTTAATTTGTTGCCATATTTTAATAACAGCCACGAATAAATGCCATAATTTAAGTGTTGTCCATTTAATTTGTTGCTATATTTTAATAACAGCCAATAATATTGTCATAATTTAAATACTGACCATTTAATTTCTTGCTATATTTTAATAATAGCCACTAATAAATGCCATAATTTAAGTGTTGTCCATTTAATTTGTTGCTATGTTTTAATAACAGCCAACAATAAGTACCATAATTTAAATATTAATCGTTCAATTTATTGTCATATTTTAATAACAGCCACTAATAAATACCATAATTTAAATACTGACCGTTTAATTTGTTGCCATATTTTAATAACAGCCACTAATACTGTCAAAATTTAAATACTGACCATTTAATTTGTTACCATATTTTAATAACAGCCAATAATATTGCCATAATTTAAATACTGACCATTTAATTTGTTGCCATATTTTAATAACAGCCACGAATAAATGCCATAATTTAAGTGTTGTCCATTTAATTTGTTGCTATATTTTAATAATAGCCACTAATAAATGCCATAATTTAAATACTGACCATTCAATTTGTTGTCATATTTTAATAACAGCCACTAAAAACACCAAAATTCAAATACTGACCATTTAATTCGCTGCCCATTATTTTTAAAGACATCGTTTCCAAGCTCTCGACTATCTTCGCCTTCATACCTTCTCCAACGCGATCAGCGATGACGTTCTTAATCCAAGAAATATGGTTTAGCGTGCAATCGCGTGTCGCATTGTCTTCGCAAAGACAACACAACACGTTCTTGTCCGTTTGCGTGTTGCGCAAGAACAGCAAGCTATTCCCTTATATGCGCGTGTAACGATGGTAGCTGCAACGAAAATATATCGTGAATACCTCCTTTAAAGTGGACTCACGTAGTGCAAGGCTATGAGACAATTTTTCTTCGTTCTTGTTTCCCTCCGCAATGTTTGATGCCTGAGGTGCTCGGTATTCATTTGCAGTTTCAGGTCGAGAACTCGCGAAGAATATTCTTCAAAGCGCCACAATTTTCTGAGCAACGATCCTGCCGGCAAATAAGATAAAAACGTTATATCTCTGCTTGCTTCTCCAATTTGCGACATTAATTATGCTAAAAGCTAAATTGAAGTTCTTTAATTTTGGGTTCCATGAAAATACTGTTTTTCTTTTTTGGAAAAGTAAAACTTTAAAAAGCTGAAATAGAAGGAATAAAGTTATCGCAGATTTTGTTCGACGGTTCATTATTTTACGTAAACTATTCTGTACTTCAAAACTAGAACAGTCAATTTGAAAAATAGTGGTCAAAATGTTTTAAAATGCAAAGTGTTTTACGTATAAAAACGTTATATTTCTGCTTGCTTCTCCAATTTACGACATTAATTATACTAAAAGCTAAATTGAAGTTCTTTAATTTTGGGTTTGATGAAAATACTGTTTTTCTTTTTTGGAAAAGTAAAACTCTAAAAAGCTGAGATAGAAGGAACAAAATTATCACAGATTCTCCTCGACGAGAAACAATGGTCAAAATGTTTTAAAATGCAAACTGTTTTTTACGTATAAAAACGTTATATTTCTGCTTGCTTTCCCAATTTACGACAATAATTATACCAAAAGCTAAATTGAAATTCTTTAATCTTGGATTTCATGAAATTACTGTTTTTCTTTTTTGTAAAAGTAAAACTTTAAAAAGCTGAAATAGAAGGAATAAAATTATCGCAGATTTTGTTCGACGGTTCATTATTTTACGTAAACTATTCTGTATTTCAAATCTAGAACAGTCAATTTCAAAATTGTGGTCAAAATGTTTTAAAATGCAAAGTGTTTTACGTATAAAAATGTTATATTTTTACTTGCTTTTCCAACTTGCAATATTAATTATACTAAAAGCTAAATTGAAGTTCTTTAATCTTGGATTCCATGAAAATACTGTTTTTCTTTTTTGTAAAACTCTAAAAAGCTGAAATAGAAGGAACAAAATTATCACAGATTCTCTTCGACGAAAAACAATGGTCAAAATGTTTTAAAATGCAAAGTGTTTTACATATAAAAACGTTATATTTCTACTTACTTTTCCAACTTGCAATATTAATTATACTAAAAGCTAAATTCAAGTTCTTTAATCTTGGATCGCATGAAAATACTGTTTTTCTTTTTTGTAAAAGTAAAACTCTAAAAAGCAGGGAGAACGAACAAAATTATCATAAATTTTCATCTACAGTTCATTATTTTATATAAGCTACTGCCATTTTCATTTTATCCCATTAATTGAGGGGATCGAAGGCAAATTTATTTTTGCTTGCTTTTTCAACTTGCAATATTAATTATACTAAAAGCTAAATTGAAGTTCTTTAATATTGGATTTCGTGAAAATACTATTTTTCTTTTTTATAAAAATAAAACTCTCAAAAACCTGAAATAGGACGATCAAAATTATCGTAGATTCTCTTCGACAATTCATTATTTTACACAAACTACTCTCACTCTCAATTTCATTCTACCATCACTCGAATTTTATGAAAAAACTATTTTCCTTTTTTAAAAAAATAAAACTCAAAAACCTGAAACAGAGCGATCAAAATTATCACAGATTCTCTTCGACGGTTCATTATTTTATACAAACTGTTCTGTACTTTAAAACTAGAACAATTACTCTGAGAAACAATGGTCAAAATGTTTTAAAATGCAAAGTGTTCTAAGTAGAAAGATGTTATATTTCTGCTTGCTTCTCCAATTTACGACATTAATTATACTAAAAGCTAAATTGAAGTTCTTTAATCTTAGATTTCATGAACATATTATTTTTCTTTTTTATACAAAATAAAACTCGAAAACCCGAAACAGAACAATAAAAATTATCACAGATTCTCTTCGACAATTCATTATTTTACACAAACTACTGTCACCTTCGTTTCACCCCATCAATCGAGGGGATCGACAGGAAATTCGCGAGGACAGAGCCTGTCGCAAATATGAGTTGAAATATTATTACCGGTCTGCGAATCGCTGTTACGTTTCTTTCATCGCATCGTCGAAACGAAATCTGTCGACGATTCGTTGGGGCGAGCTGGCAGGATAGAAAAGCCTCTTGAAAAAGTAGAACATCAGGGGTTCTGAATAGAGGAACCTGGGTCTGTAATCATGGGGAACCAAACAAGCAGGGGATCTAGCAGGGATACTGCGATATTGGGGTACGAAAATAATAAAGGGAGAGCCGTTGGTAGTTATGGTAACCGTCGATCTAGGATTTCATCTGGTCTACGTCATGCTGACTAGAATAGTTGACCCACTGCTCTGGAGAAAATGCGTTCCAGGTTCTGCAGAAATCGTTTAACCGTTTGAGAGCCATGGATTTTTGGAGAAGTCTAATGGAAAGGTGCCATTCTGAATTTGTAGGTTTGAAATTGCTAGGGAGTGTAATGGGGCTCCTCGATATCTGGGTCTCAGAGTTCTAAGCAGCACGATTGGGCTTCTATATTTCTACGTTTGAAAGTTTCAAGCAGCAAGATGGGACTTGTCAATTTCTATGTCTCAAAGTTAAAGCAGCACGATGACTCTTTTCAATTTTTACATATCAAAGTTGCAAGCAACACGATGGCACTTGTCAATTTCTATGCCTCAAAGTTAAAGCAGTACGATGACTCTTTTCAATTTTTACGTCTGAAAGTTGCGAGCAACACGATGGTGCTTCTATATTTTTACGTCTCAAAGTTTCAAGCAGTGCAATGAGGTTTCTCAATTTCTATGCCTCAAAGTTAAAGCAGTACGATGACTCTTTTCAATTTTTACGTCTCAAAGTTGCAAGCAACACGATGGTGCTTCTACATTTTTACGTCTCAAAGTTCCAAGCAGCGCAATGGGGCTCCTCAATTTTTGTGTTTCAGAATTCTGAGCAGCACGATGGGGCTTCACAATTTCTACGTTTGAAAGTTCCAAGCAGCACGATGGCATTTGTCAATTTCTATGTCTCAAAGTTAAAGCAGCAGGATGACTATTTCAATTTCTACGTCTGAAAGTTTCAAGTAACACGATGGTGCTTTTAAATTTCTACGTCTCAAAGTTCCAAGCATCGCTATGGGGCTGATTTAACTTTCTCCATCACTAATCAATGCTGATGTCTCCTCAGAGGGGACACCCGAGTGTAAAGGGTTAATATTGCTACTTTAGCAATAGTTTCCACATTAATATTTTTACTTTAGCTATTGTTTCTATTTTAAGATTGCTACTTTATCAATAGAAACTATTACTAACATATTGCTAATTTAACAATAGTTTCTATTGCTAAAATATTGCTAATTTAGCAATGGTTTCTAATGCAAAAATATTGCTAAAATATTGCTAATTTAACAATAGTTTCTATTGCCAAAATATTGCTAAAATATTGCTAAAATATTGCTAAAATAATGTTACTTGAGCATTAGGTTATATTGCTAAAATATTGCTTATTTAGAAATAGCTCCTATTGCTAAAGTATTGCTAATTTAACAATAGTTTTTATTGCTAAAATATTGCTAATTTAGCAATGGTTTCTAATGCAAAAATATTGCTAAAATATTGTTAATTTAGAAATAGTTTCTATTGCTAGCATATTGCTAATTTAGAAAGTTTTTATTGCTAAAATATTGCTTATTTGGCAATAGCTTCTATTGCTAAAGTATTGCTAATTTAACAATAGTTTCTATTGCCAAAATATTGCCAAAATATTGCTAAAATATTGCTAAAATAATGGTACTTGAGCATTAGTTTATATTGCTAAAATATTGCTTATTTGGAAATAGCTTCTATTGCTAAAGTATTGCTAATTTAACACTAGTTTCTATTACTAAAATATTGCTACTTTAGCAATAGTTTCCATACAGATTTGTTAGAAATTGATTAAAAATGACCGCCCCCAAAGCAACGGTCACTCGCAGGTACCAAGTGCACCCTTTCGCGTGTCTTAACCCTCCACCGTAGCAGCTAATAACTTTATCACGCACCTTGACCTTTCTTTAAAACATCCAGAATAAAAATGAAACTAACTGAAAGCTGCTTAAGTCGAAAATAAAATGGTCATAGAAAGTATACGATGATCGATGACCTCATAAGCTTATCGCTGTTACGAGTCACATTACAGTTTCTTCAAACATTAAATACTATTTACAAATTTCAAACTCTAATCTGTTTTATTATTATATTATGTCTATTGAAATGTTACGCTGAATAGCAATTGAAGGACATATTGTTACGAATATAACATTGATAATCAACTAAACTCGGAATCTCTAAGCTTTGGACCATATCCTGACTTACATTTGCTCATCCTATTTCTCACTGTATTCACCTACAAAATTTCAGCTTCTGAGGTTGGTCACAAAAGAAATGAACCGTCTCGAATGGGTTAACAACCGATCGATCGAATATTACGTTAATTCTCATTCTCGAGCAACGAATTTCCCTAGATTGGGGACGTAATTTAATTCGGAAGCGGCGAAATTAGAAGTCGGGGGTGAATTATTGAATTGCTTACCGATAATCAGAGGCAACGAGAGCCACCTCGAGACTGGAGCCCAGTGAATATTTCCCGCGCGTTACGTGGCCTCCCACGAAACGTCGTTCAATTCGATTAAACAGTCTGCGTGCACCATCGAAGCGTGAAAATCACTAGAAGCGGTCGAATCCACTCTCTCGCTTTGGGCTGCGAAGCGGTAATGATCCAATCGGAAAGTTAACACGCCCAACGTTTGCAAACGTGCTCGTTCGCCCCATTATGACCAGCTAGTTGGCCACCGATTCTCGACGAGCTTTTCTGTTACGTGACTTCGAAAGAGAAGAATTTATCAGCAGTCAGTCTGCTCTCGTGAGGTATCTTGCGTTTTGCAATCGACGAGATGATGGTAGAACGTGAGTCGAACGAGGAGTCATCTATGACTTCATCTGTCACTTCTACGAAGTACTAAAATAATGGGTTGGAATTTGTTGGTTTGTTTATTGCATTTATCTTTGGATATAGTAGTTTTGCGTTTGTTTTACTTGCTTTTTTTTAAGGATGCAATGGACAGGCTTTGTGAGAAAATTGAGCTAGTTGTGTTTTCAGTTTTCGATGTTCTTTATGGAAGAATTGAGTAAGATTGTTTTCAGGTTTCAATTTTCTTTATGGAAGAATTGAGCAAGTTGTGCTTTCAACTTTCAATGCTCTTTATGGAAGAATTGAGCAAGTTGTACTTTCAGCTTTCAATGTTCTTTATGGAAGAATTGAGCAAGTTGTTTGTTCAGCTTTCAATGTTCTTTATGGAAGAATTGAGCAAGATTGTTTTCAGCTATCAATGTTCTTTATGGAAGAATTGACCAAGATTGTTTTCAGCTTTCAATGTTCTTTGTGAAAGAATAGAGCAAGTTGTTTTTTCAGTTTTCAATGTTCTTTATGAAAGAATTGACTAAGTTGTGCTTTCAGCTTTCAATATTCTTTATGGAAGAATTGAGCAAATTGTGCTTTCAGATTTCATTACTCTTTGTGAAAGAATAGAGCAAGTTGTCTTTTGAACTTTCAATGTTCTTTGTGAAAGAATTGACTAAGTTGTGCTTTCAGCTTTCAATATTCTTTATGGAAGAATTGAGCAAGTTGTGCTTTCAGATTTCATTACTCTTTGTGAAAGAATAGAGCAAGTTGTCTTTTGAACTTTCAATGTTCTTTGTGAAAGAATAGAGCAAGTTGTGTTTTCAGATTTCATTGCTCTTTGTAAAAGAATAGAGCAAGTTGTGCTTTCAGCTTTCGATCACTTTTCTGATGTAATCCAAGCTGTTGATAATCATGCGAGTTCTAGCTTTTGTTTTAAATAACAGGAATATCTTTAGAATTGATTTGAAGTCAATGAAGATCTGAAAAACGTGTGAAGTAGACGAATAAACAAATAAGAGAAAGCAAATAAGCTGTATTAACGTAATAATAAATAGTAAATAAATTTGTAGCAATATGATAATAAATAATAAATAAAGCTGTAGCAGTATAATAATAAATAATAAATAAAGCTATAGCAATTATAAAATCTGAAGCATTATGTAGCAATATAATAATAAATAATAGCTGTAAAAGCTGTAGCAATTATAAAATCTGAAGCATCACTTTTTTTTCACTGAAAAGAAGAAGAAATAACGCAAAAAGAAAATACTTAAAAGAAGTATTATTATCTATTAACATTACTTCTCTAAAACAATCAAGAATTTTCAGATAAACAGGAACAAAATATGACATCCTGGCCACCTACAATGTATTAAAAAAATATTCAGAACACAATTTACTAAAAACTTCTATTCAAGGAGTTAATCATCGTTATCACTAATTAAGTGATTTGAGATAGCAGCTTTGTTTGCGACAGTTCCACTCTTCCTCCGCTTCTGGTTTTACCTAGATGATACCCTTTATGGCACGAAAACATTGATTGCCAGCCGAGTTCTGCGAAAACCCTTTATCACGCGCTGTTTCATACGCTATTATCGCATTAATTTTTGGTCGCGGACGTGTTAACAGCGTTACCACGAGGCCAGCATTTCTGTTTTCACGATGCGTGACATCACGACCCGAATTAACCGCCACAGTAAATGTCCAGGGAATATTTGGCGGCCCTCTGTTCGTCACAGAATATAAATTTCAGAACCACGGATGATAACTAGTTAAACCAACTAAAATATAACGTAAAATAAACAAAATCTTCTATTTCTTCAGTTGAAAATAATTTAAATGAAATTGTCGTTTGAAACAGTTATTAAAGAGAAGAATTATATTTCTTCCTTTCAATGTGTTTCAAATGATGGAATTTTGATGAAGATAATTTAAATGAAATTCTCGTTTGAATTTAGTAATATTTTAATTATTACTGTCTTTTTTAATGTGTTTCAAATGATGGAATTTAAATGAAGATAATTTAAATGAAAATCTCGTTTGAAACAATTATTAAAGAGAAGAATTGTATTTCAAATGGCATTTGCTTTTGGTAATATTTTAATTATTACTGTTTTTTTCAATGTGTTTCAAATGATGGAATTTAAATGAAGATAATTTAAATGAGAATCTCGTTTGAAACAATTATTAAAGAGAAGAATTGTATTTCAAATGGCATCTACTTTTGGAAATATTTTAATTATTATTGTTTTTTTCAATGTGTTTCAAATGATGGAATTTAGATGAAGATAATTTAAATGAAAATCTCGTTTGAAACAATTATTAAAGAGAAGAATTGTATTTCAAATGGCATCTACTTTTGGAAATATTTTAATTATTACTGTTTTTTTTCAATGTGTTTCAAATGATGGGATTTAGATGAAGATAATTTAAATGAAATTCTCGTTTGAAACAGTTATTAAAGAGATATAAAAGAATTGTAATGCAAATGACATTTGCCTTTGAAAATAATATAATTATTACTATTTCTTTCTATGTGTTTTAAATGATGGAATTTAGATGAAGATAGTTTAAACGTAATTCTCGTTTGAAATTGTTATTAAAGAGAAGAATTGTATTTCAAATGGCACTTGCCTTTGGAAATTAATTTTAATTATTACTATTTTTTTCAATGTGTTTCAAATGATGGAATTATTCCTTTAAAAAATATTGATATAAATATAATTATTAACTCTTTGCGCTCGAGAGGGGACTCTGAGTCACCACGACGTTTCATACAGCAACTGGAGTTTTCCATCGACCGATTTTAAGTTTCGAAGCTCTGCAAAAATGAATTTGGAAGGTGAAATTAGCTCGAGTAAAGATGAAATTGATTTTCAACTGTTGAAAAACGAGATTAGTTGCATTGACGAAGAAATTAGCGATAGAAACCACGATGTGCGATCGAAAAAGTCGTCGAGTGCAAAGAATTAAGTTTCGAAGCTCTGCAAAAATGAATTTGGAAGATAAAATTAGCTCGAGTGAAGATGAAACTGATTTTCAACTGTTGACAAACGAGATTAGTTGCATTGACGAAGAAATTAGCGATAGAAAAAATGATGTGCAATCGAAAAAGTCGTCGAGTGCAAAGAATTAAGTTTCGAAGCTCTGCAAAAATGAATTTGGGAGGTGAAATTAGCTCGAGTGAAGATGAAACTGATTTTCAACTGTTGCAAAACGAGATTAGTTGCAATTGATGAAGAAATTAGCGATAGAAAAAGTTGTCAAGTGCAAAGGGTTAATAAAAAATATTGATATTTTCTTTCTTTAAAAAATCTTCCTTTAAAAAATATTGATGTAAATAATAATAATATTTTTTTTATACTTTTTTGTATTACTCTTTAAGCGGAGTTCTCCAATTTGTTTTTTTAATCAGATACTTAATAGGAACAAAATATTCAAATTTGTTTAATTGATTGTTACAATTTTGCATAAGTTTTCTAAAAATAGAGGCGTTGCCAGATCAAATTCTCGTCCTCGAAAATGGCATAAAGTCATCGAAATAGCTCGACCTCATTTCAAGATAAAAAAAACATACAAATATATTTTTATAAACTCTAAACATACATTTTTCGATCCTATAATAATATTAGATTATGGTTTTGGCATCTGTGGATATTTATTGACACACCAGTTGATCAATTAAGAAAAACTTATTAAAATGAGCTTTCTGAGGATGAAACTTTGACAGATTAATTTGCCAGCCCAAAACACCCTTAATTCGTAAATTTAAAAAAAGTCTTTCGATCTCAAAAAGCATGCAAATCAATTACTTTAATTTAAAAAAAAGCTATCAAAATGAGTTTTCCCAAAGATGAAACCTCGACAGATCGATTTGCCAGTCCAAAATTCTTCCTGATATTCCATATATATATACAAAATTATATATAATTAATAATAATATAATTTTCGCTCGTATAATAAGATTAGACAGATAAATGCTTATTTTAATATCTGGAATTGCACCTGTGCTGATTTCAATTTTCGAGTATCAATTAAAATTGCAATATTCTTGTTCACGTTTAACATAAAAGAATATTAATTACTTCTGTATTTGTCTTTGCGATAAAACTTAAAGTTTGATAAAGTATCGAAACAAAAAATTTTCCCCTGAATTACACAGTTAAAGCGAAACACGATCGATGCTAAAAGTTAGTATGCAAGCGTACGAGTAAGTGGTGCGAATAGGCCAGAAGTGAATAAAACGACAGTGTGGACGCGTGCGCCACTAACGAGCGACCTCGACGGAGTAAATATTTGAGCATTCGATTTACGGGAACCTTTGCCCTTACAAGAAGCTATACAATTTTTACTGATCGCGTGTCTCGCGTGATTCGCAGACCGCTCAGCGTCGCTACACTTTCATTACTGAGGCGTAGTACGTGAAGAAATGTTAAACACACAGAATTTAGTCTTCAATTTTGAATAAACAACCACGACAACAACAAATGACAGTCGTGATTTGGCGTGTTACAATAAATATCAGGAATAATAACAGTAACAAAGTCTGTGGCAACAATCTTTGCAGTCCGAATTATTCTTCAATTTAGTAGCTCAGTCGCCAACAATTCCCTACTATTTCAAGTGCTTCGTTTGAAATTCACTTGAAATTTACTTGGAAATGTTGTCAGTTGCATGACAATTCCTCAACTGTTACTTGCAAACTCTAAAACAACTCTAAAACTTTGCTTCTTTTTCTTATTTAGCGATGTCGAGTCACGCTCGACAAAGGACCGCAAAGGGTTAAAGACACACAATCAAGCCTTCAATTTTGAATAAACAACCACGACAACAACAAATGACAGTCGTGATTTGGCGTGTTACAATAAATATCAGGAATAATAACAGTAACAAAGTCTGTGGCAACAATCTTTGCAGTCTGAATTATTTTTCAATTTAGTAGCTCAGTCGCCAACAATTCCCTACTATTTCAAGTGTTTCGTTTGAAATTCACTTGAAATTTACTTGGAAATGTTATCAGTTGCATGACAATTCCTCGACTGTTACTTGCAAACTTTAAAACAACTCTGAAACTTTGATGAAATTTGTATTTGCTTCTCTTTCTTATTTGGCGATGTCGAGTCACGCTCGACAAAGGATCGCAAAGGGTTAAACACACACAATCTAGCCTTCAATTTTCAATAAACAACCACGACAACAACAAATAACAGTCGTGATTTGGCGTGTTACAATAAATATCAGGAATAATAACAATAACAAAGTCTGTGGCAACAATTTTGGATAAACAGTGTTGAGGCTATGACTAATTCGCTATGCTAGTCGCTATAATTGCTAGTCTGACTAGCTATACGAGATTAGCCTGACTGAACGTCTGATCCAGCTTGACTGTTCTAAACGAACTGTTACATCCGTAACAACATGTCCGTCAATATTTCAGCGTACCATATCAATACACATAATATAACAATAAAACAGATTAGAGTTTCAAATTTGTAAATAGTATTTCATATTTGAAGAAACTCTAATCTGACCCGTAACAGCGATAAGCTTATGAGGCCATCGATCATCGTATACTTTCTATGACCATTTTATTTTCAACTTAAGCAGCTTTCAGTTAATTTCATTTTTATCCTGGATATTTTAAAGAAAAGTCAAGGTGCGTGATAAAGTTATTAGTTGTTACGGTGGAGGGTTAAGACACGCGAAAGGGTGCACTTGGTACCTGCGAGTGACCGTTGCTTTGGGGGCGGTCATTTTTAATCAATTTCTAACAAATCTGTATGAAAATTATTGCTAAAGTAGCAATATTTTAGCAATAAAAACTAGTGTTAAATTAGCAATACTTTAGCAATAGAAGCTATTGCCAAATAAGCATTATTTTAGCAATAGAAACTAATGCCCAAGTAACATTATTTTAGCAATGTTTTAGCAATATTTTAGCAATATAAACTAACACTAGAATAACATTATTTTAGCAATATTTTAGCAATATTTTAGCAATATAAACTAACGCTAAAATAACATTATTTTAGCAATATTTTGGCAATAGAAACTATTGTTAAATTAGCAATATTTTAGCAATATTTTTGCATTAGAAACCATTGCTAAATTAGCAATATTATCATAGAAACTATTGCCAAAGTAGCAATAATAACCCTTTGCATCAGCATGGATTAGCGATGGAGGATGTTAAACTTATTTCACTGCAGCTTCTTGAGAAATGTATGTTTCTCTCAAGTTTTCTATTGAAATGGAAATTTTCTATTGCTGAGAGATGTTAGCAATAGAAACAATTGCTACAATATTGTTTTAGCAGTAGCTTTTGCTCGAGGCTTAAGACACGCGAATGGGTGCACTTGGTACCTGCTAGTGACATTTTGTTTTCCATTTTTCTTTCTCATTTTTAACCATTTCTCTAACAATTCTATGCAACCAATCAGTTTTGACCGCTTCTCTCACCAAAATTCGTAACATTGCAATCAACGAATCCGTTTGTCTTCGCCTCAGAATCCACTCCCATCAGATGGTTTATATTTGATGGGAATCACACAGAACATCAGAATTCTAATCAGACATCCATCCTGAATCTTCAAGCTTACACATTCTTTAAACACATTCAGAACAGTATAGTTCACAACTAATCATACATTCCAATCAAACATATTAAAATGAACAAACAACGATTATTTGCACGTATTATTTCACCTACCCCTAAATATTCAAGCGTAACTAAAACATCGCTTGAAGCGCATAATAGACAAACTATCTATTCGTGCGCACTGAACACGAACCGTTCTGAAACGAACTGTTCTAACCAAACTGTCTGACTCGATTCAACTCCTGAACGATACTGCCACGAGGGTGAAAATGTCGCTTCTTAAAAACGCGTATGAACAAAGAAGGAAACGCTAAGATGAAAACGAATGGAAGCACGAACGAGGAAAGCGAACGTTCTTGGAAAAACGCAAGGGAACAGAAATAGGTTCTTGACACAAGAGAAAATTAGGGACGAGAACTTGGAAAACAATAGGGAAGATTCTAAAGGTTCCTAGGAAAATGCAATAACTAAGTGGATGTCAGCGTTGGGATCTGGTCGCCAAATGTGGACATATTAGGTTGGAAACTATGAAACGAGCGTTGCGTCAATTCGTGCGGCACATATGAGTCGAATTTTTTTACTTTATTTATCGCACGCAAATGTTTTAACACAGCTGTATGACTAGTTCCTAGTTCAGACCCAAGTGTTCGACTAGTTGTGCGTAGATCCGATTCCACAGTCGTCCTTAATTCCTCGTTATCAATATGGGTCCAAATTAGGTCCTCGAGGCTCATTGACGATACTCAAATAGCCAGAACGAAATTTTTCGTACCAATATCGAGCATTTTTTTCATTGCTGGATCCATCTTAATATTTCTTGAATGATTAATATTTCTTGAAGCTTCAGCTGCGATGATTTAATTTAAACTCGTACAAGAAGAGTAGATGTAAATCGCGTTTTGTTTCCATCTGGTTTAGGATAAAAATCAAATAAAAATGGGATACAGACACGAAAAAATTGTACAAAATGAGTAAGAAGAATACCTTTAAGCTTTATAAATAAAAATATCGCGTTACAATGAATCTCTCTCAGTCGCAGCTGAACAAAGACTAAACAAAAAATGCCTGTTTCATAGTTTCCAAACTAATACAACGACTAGGTCCGCGCAGGGATTGTGGGAACCTATTGTAAAACTCGAAGGGATTTTCGAAGTTCTTAGAAACCTTGAACAATTACGAAGTTGCGGATAAAGTAGCTGCCACATTACTTCGAATCCGCGAACGCGAGGCTCTCGATGAAACGCAACGCTTGGTTCTCGTGACTCTCTCACGCTAATGAAATTACGCGTCCACGATAAAGAGTAAAGTTGACGCGAACTTGAGCAAGTCGGCTTTTTCCACCGTCGAGAGAAGCTCAGCGGCTCGAAAATGCCGGAAGCACAATTCCCCGACGCGTTACTCTCGGCCCAGTAAAAATCGACGGCTTAATGAAACTGAACGGCCAACGATTTCACGGTCCCCAGCTGCTTAAAATCAAAGGTAATCCGCTGTGTCTAAAAAGCACGTAAGCGTGAAAGCTTCACTTTATTTTTCTTTAACAGAAAAATGTCGCTAGAATGTTGGAATCGAAGGAATCGAGTAAACACTTTTTCTAGATCCAAAGAGGTTTTATTCGAAAGCTACGTGGTTTAGCGAGAGGTGGCGAATACAGAATTTTGAATGTGTAAAAACTGTCTGATTCATTTTTGGGTCTGGTATTTAAGGGATTTGTAAGGAACTTGGGAAGAAGGGATAATTTTGGAGGGAGTAATCAAGGGTCAAGGATGAGACTAAGGTTAGAGTAATAGTCACAAGCCTCGTGGTTTAGCGAGAGGTGGCGAATACAGAATTCTGAATGTGTAAAAACTGTCTGATTCTTTTTTGTGTCTTGTATTTAAGGGATTTGTAAGGAGCTTGGGAAGAAGGGATAGTTTTGGAGGAAGTAGTCAAGGGTCGAGTATGAGACTAATTTTAGAGTAATAGTCACAAGCTACGTGGTTTAGCGAGAGTTGGTTTAGACTCTACTTTATCGACTATACGACTATAGAAGGGGGTCTTTAATTCAATTAGATAGCGAGGAAAATTAACAGGTGTGCATAATCAAGTTCGCTCGTGAGTATTCGTATACTTAACCTGTGACGGTCCTCGCCATTAGAGGGACAGCACACTCACCAGTTTCCCACGAGCACTCATTTCCTACACAGTTTCTATAAAATAGAAATTCTGACCTATCCCTACCATGCCATTGCAATAGAAAACATTAGGGAAATCATGCATAATATTGCTATTTTAGCAATATTTTCTATTGCTAAAGTCTCCCAGCAATGGAAAATTTCCATTTTCTAAATTTCTTTTAAAATAACAATGTTTTAGCAATATTTTAGCAATAATTTCTATTACTAACGTCTCCCAGCAATGGAAAATTTCCATTTCAACAGAAAACTTCAGGAAAGCATGTATAATATTACTATTTTAACAATATCTTCTATTGCTAACGTCTCCCAGCAATGGAAAATTTCCATTTCAACAGAAAACTTCAGGAAATCATGAACAATATTGCTATTTCAGCAATACTTTCTATTGCTAACGTCTCCTACCAATGAAAAATTCCCATTGCTATAGAAAACATCAGGGAAGCATGCATAGTATTGCTATTCTAGCAATATTTTCTATTGCTAACGTCTACCAGTAATAGAAAATTTGTATTTATCTATAAATTGCTATTAAAATAGCAATATTTTGGCGATAATTTTTATGTTAATGTCTCCAGCAATAGAAAATTTCCATTTCAACAGAAAACTTCAGGAAATCATGAACAATATTGCTACTTTAGCAATACTTTCTATTGCTAACGTCTCCTACCAATGAAAAATTCCCATTGCTATAGAAAACATCAGGGAAGCATGCATAGTATTGCTGTTCTAGCAATATTTTCTATTGCTAACGTCTACCAGTAATAGAAAATTTGTATTTATCTATAAATTGCTATTAAAATAGCAATATTTTAGCGATTATTTCTACGTTAATGTCTCCAGCAATAGAAAATTTCCATTACAATAAAAAACTTCAAGAAATCATGCACAATATTGCTATTTTAGGAATATTTTCTATTACTAACGTTCGAAAAAGAGGCGAATGCAAAGGGTTAAACTCTTCCTGCCCTCGAAGAAGTACCACACTTTGGGAAGCACTGGTCTGAGGAAGTGATAGCGTTCCTATCGATAAATCAGATCAAGGAAAGTGAATCAACTCGAATCGAAATTGGCAGAACGTTGAATGATCGGCCTTTCTTATCGCCTCTGCCTCTCTCTCTTTAATGGATATTGTGCAAATGTAGGTATCGCGTGTCTACCAATGGAACTGGTAATCGGAGGATAATCGGAAGCGTGGCGAGGAGAACTTTAATTTATCGCTAACGCCTATCGTAATTTCTTCCTCTGCTAAGCAACTATACTGAAGATTAATTCTTCGTCGTGAAAAAACAGTCACAAGTGTAATGTTAGAACACTACGTACGCGTGCAATTGCCTCTTAAAAAATATTCAGTCGCTTAATTATTTTTTAGAGGACGTAATTTTATTGTAAAAATTTCGAATGGAAGAGCTTTCAGTGATTTAATTCTTTATTACCATTGTATGAATAATAGTTTATTGTACGTAATTTTATTTAAAAATTGCAAATGGAAAAGCTTTCAGTGATTTAATTCTTTATTAGCATTATATGAATAATAGTTCATTGTACGTAATTTTATTTAAAAATTGCAAATGGAAAAGCTTTCAGTGATTTAATTCTTTATTAGCATTATATGAATAATAGTTCATTGTACGTTATTTTATTTAAAAATTGCAAATGGAAAAGTTTTTAATGATTTAATTTTTGGTTACTGTTATATGTATAATTGTTCACTGTAAAAGTGACATGGCATTACTTTTACATATGTTTAGTAGGATATTTTAATTTTTAAAGTTTTCTGTTGAAATGGAAATTTTCTATTGCTGGGACATGTTAGCAATAAAAACTATGGCTAAAATATTGCTAAAATGTTGGTATTGTCAGGAAAGGAGCCCAGTGCAAAAGGTTCAACTTATTCCACTGCAGCTTTTTGAGAAATGCGTGTTAACTGAGGTTTTCTATTGGAATGGAAATTTTCTATTGCTGGGAGACGTTAGTAATAGAAATTATTGCCAAAATATTGCTAAAATATTGTTATTTTAAAAGCAATTTAGAAAATGGAAATTTTCCATTTCTGGGGGAGACGTTAGCAATAGAAAATATTGCTAAAATTGCAATATTATACATGCTTTCCTGAAATTTTCTGTTGAAATGGAAATTTTCCATTGCTGGGAGATGTTAGCAATAGAAAATGTTGCTAAAATTGCAATATTATACATGCTTTCCTGAAGTTTTCTGTTGAAATGGAAATTTTCCATTGCTGGGAGACGTTAAGAATAGAAACTGTGGCTAAAATATTGCTCAAAGATTGCTGTTTTGGCAATAGTTTCTATTACTAAAACACTGCTCTAAGATTACTATTTTAGCAATAGTTTCTGTTGCTAAAATATTGCTCAAAGGCTGTATAATAGAGGCTACTGCTGTAAAGTATTAATATATTGTTAAAATATTGCTAAAACATTGCTATTTCAATACAAAAGTTTAGGAAAGCATGCATAATATTGCTATTTTAGATTCTATTGTTAACGTCTGGAAAGGTGCCAAGTGCAAAGGATTAAACTTATTCCATTCTAGCTATTTGAAAAGTCATGTTTCCCTCGAGTTTTCTATTGAAATGGAAATTTTCTATTGCTGGAAAACGTTAGCAATAGAAACTATTGCTAAATATTGCTAAAATATTGCTATTGTAGCAATCATTTTTGTTGCTAAAATATTGCTATTTTAGCCATAGTTTCTGTTGCTAAAATATTGCTCAGAAATTTCTCAGAAATTGTTATTTTAGCAATAGTTTCTAGGAAATGGAAATTTTCTATTGCTGGGAGACGTTAAGAATAGAAGCTGTGGCTAAAATATTGCTCAAAGATTGCTATCTTAACAATAGTTTCTTTTGCTAACAATGCAAAACAGTCGAGTCCAAAGGATCAAACTTATTCCACCATAACTTTTTGAAAAATGCATACTTCCCAAAAGTTTTCTATTGAAATGGAAATTTTCTATTGCTGGGAGACGTTACCAATAGAAACTATTGCTAAACAGTTTCTGTTCCTAAAATAATGCTCAAAGATTGCTCTCTTAACAATAGTTTCTATTGCTAAAATATTGCAAAAATATTGCCAATTTATCAATAGCTTCTATTACCAACGTCTGTTAACCGAGCCAACTGCAAATGCTTAATATTTTTCTTATTCTTTCTACACTCGCTATTATTATCATAACAATTATTATAATTATACTTATTTTATTCTATTTATCATATATTAATTAAAATTCCACAACCTTAAACCTCTTTCCTAAAATAGCAACAAATTATTACACATAAAAATATTCTATCATCACGTATTTCTTATAAACCAGTCCTTTTGACCTATTTTTCTCAGAACCAACTTCGTTTCTTTCTCTAACTTCTTTGCTAAAATTTAATGGAGTACGCGGACGTCGAAAGTTTGGGAAACGCTGCTTTTTAGACCACCCTCGTCTACGCGTTTCTAATCCGCGAACCAGCCAATATACCTTCTCTTCCTGCTTGTACGGTGTTATTTTCATCGACGATGCGCAGAGAGCGAGAACGAGAACGTGGATTTTAGTAGGCCACTGGGAAACGGATGCGCGGGGCGCGGCCATTGCTTGTATGATGGCTCACACATTTGTGCTCGTTGAATTAGACTGACTTATTAATCCCGCTGTGTTCCATTTCTCTCGTTTATGGGCTTGCATGTTAGACAACGGCGGAATTAGGTTCAACTGTTGGATGACTCGCGGAATATTGTTCGCGGCTTTTCGACTTTGATTTTTATGCCTCTGCTTCAGTCGTCTGAAATATGGATACGAGGTATGGAGACGTTGATTATTATTTTTATTATTATTTTTATTTGTTTGGACCATATAAAAAATTAATATAAAATATAGAGACATTGATTAGTATTTTTATTCTTTATTATTGTTATTATTTTTTTTCTTTGTTTAGATCATCTAAGAAATTAATGCAAAGAATAGAGACATTAATTGTTATTTTTATTCCTTGTTATTATTACTTTTTTTATTTGTATGGGCTATTTAAAAAATGGATACAAAATATAGAGACATTGATTATTATTTTGATTAGTTTTATTTATTATTATTTTTTTTTATTTGTTTGGGCCATCTAAAAAATTAATACAAAGCATAGAGACATTGATTAGTATTTTTATTCTTTATTATTATTATTATTATTATTTTTCTTTGTTTAGATCACCTATGAAATTAATATAAAAAATAGACATTAATTATTATTTTTATTCTTTGTTATTATTATTATTGTTATTACTTTTTTTATTTGTGGGCTATTTAAAAAATGAATACAAAATATAGAGACATTGATTATCTTTATTACTTGTTACTATTATTATTTTTTTTTATTTGTTTGGGCCATATAAAAAATGAATACAAAATATAGAGATATTGATTATTATTTTTATTAGTTTTATTTATTATTATTTTTTTTTTATAAGTTTGGGCCATCTAAAAAATTAATACAAAGAATAGAGACATTGATTACTATTTTTATTAGTTTTATTTATTATTATTATTTTTATTTTTATTTGTTTGGGCCATCTAAAAAATTAATACAAAGCATAGAGACATTGATTAGTATTTTTATTCTTTATTATTATTATTTTGTTTTTTTATTTGTTTGGACCATCTAAAAAATTAATACAAAGCATAGAGATACTGATTAGTATTTTTATTTTTTGTTATTATTTTTTCTTTGAACCATCTAAGAAATTAATACAAAGAATAGAGACATTGATTACTATTTTTATTTCTTGTTATTACTTTTTTTTTTATTTCTGTGTACTATTTAAAAAATTAATACAAAATATGGAGACATTGGTTAGTATTTTTATTCTTTATTATTATTATTATTTTTTTTATTTGTTTAGACTATCTAAAAAATTAATACAAAGTACAGAGACATTGATTATTAGTTTTATTATTTTTATTTACCTCTGTCTGTATATTGATTCTCACATTTATGTTCGTTAAATTGGACTGTATTATAATTAAAAGTATACATTTTTATTTACCTCTGTCTGTATGTCGATTCGCACACTTATGCTCGTTAAATTAGACTGAATTATTAACCGCGAATCGTCCAATTATTTCAATACTCTAAGCAATTAAGAGCACTGAAATAATTGGACGATTCGCGGCTAATAATTCAGTCCAATCTAACGAGCATAAACGTGCGAATCGACATACAGACAGAGGCAAATAAAAACGTACACTTTTAATTACTTGAAATAAAAATATAAACTTTCGATCGCTCGAAGTTTATACAAAAAATCTGCATCCGTGTATTCAACTGTCTGCGCTCGCGAAGACTCGATTAACAGATTTAACGCGATCGCTAATCTTCTTTAGACATCTTCAAATACTGCGATCCTTCGAGATTAAACGTTATCTCTTGTAATCAGACTGATAAAAAGCTTTTTATAATCTTCGCGTTGAAAGTACAGACAGTCCTCGATATTCGCATATTCTATTTTCGCACAATTCGTTATCTTGTACATCTTTAAAATTTCAACTATTCAGTTTCAAAGGAAAGACTGGTCCTTTATTGAGCAGGTGCATTTGTTATTTATTTATTTATTTATCTTTCGAGTATATATTATTATATTTAGGTATACAGACGGCCCTTGATATTTGCACAATTCGTTATTTCGCAAATCTTTAAAATTTCAACTATTCAGTTTCAAGGGTGAGACTGGTCCTTTATTGAGCAGGTTCATTTGTTATCTATTTATTTATTTATCTTTCGAGTATATATTATTATATTTATGTATACAGACGGCCCTTGATATTTGCACAATTCGTTATTTCGCAAATCTTTAAAATTTCAACTATTCAGTTTCAAGGGTGAGACTGGTCCTTTATTGAGCAGGTTCATTTGTTATCTATTTATTTATTTATCTTTCGAGTATATATTATTATATTTATGTATACAGACGGCCCTTGATATTTGCACAATTCGTTATTTCGCAAATCTTTAAAATTTCAACTATTCAGTTTCAAGGGAGAGACTGGTCCTTTATTGAGTAGGTGGATCTGTTATTTATTTATTTATTTTTTTAATATCTCGATATTCGCACATTCTATTTTCGCATAATTCGTTATTTCGCACATCTTTAAAATTTCAACTTTTCAATATTTTTGTCTAAACACTTAATCGAGCAACAATGAAAGACACAATGGAAGCGTGGACAAAAGAAGCTGATAAAAACGTGAAGACTTTGATAATTAACCCTTTGCTCTCGGCTCCTTCCCCGTTGCCAATAAGACAGCGATCTTTAAGCTATATTTTAGCCAAGGTTTCTATTGCTAACGTCTCTCAGCAGCAGAAATTCCCCATTTTGATTAGAAAACTTAAGGGAAACATGCATTTTTTGAAAAGCTGCAATCACTAATAAATAAATTTATCCTTCGCAATCACTGATCAATGTTGATGTCTCCTCAGAGGGGATATCCGAGTGCGAAGGGTTAAAAATATGAACGAAGCGTTCATGCATCTTGACAAATTCTTGGCTATCATGGAAGAATGCGATCTCAATGGAGAACGTATATCTCGAGTACGTAGGGCGATTGAGAAAGACGCAGCATGTTATAGAAATCTTTATCAAGAAAAGAAAGAAAAGGGTGGTATTCGACTAACTCTTGACAAGTTTGCAAGAAAAGTACCCGAAAGCAGTTACACACGCCTTGTTAACTTCATTATGAATACATATTGATAAGTAAACACTCTAAAACACAGTTTGTGCTGCATATTTTTTCACATCCCTCTACTTTCGAACATTCAACATTCGTACATATTTTCAGGAACCAATTATGTGCGAAAGTCGAGGGCTGCCTGCATATGCATCAATAGTAGTATTATATTCTGTGTGACACAGTTAACCCTTTGCACTCCACGACTTTTTCGGTCGAGCATCGCTGATTTCTTTACGAATACAATCGATCTCGTTTTTCAACAGTTGAAAATCAATTTCATCTTCACTCGAGCTAATTTCACCTTCCAAATTCATTTTTGCAGGCCTTCGAAACTTAATTCTTTGCACTCGACGACCTTTTCGATCGCGCATCGTGTTCTCTATCGCTGATTTCTTTACGAATACAATCGATTTCGTTTTTCAACAGTTGAAAATCAATTTCATCTTCACTCAAGCTAATTTCATCTTCCAAATTCATTTTTGCAGGCCTTCGAAACTTAAAATTAGTCGATGAAAAACTTGAATTGCCGTAAGGAACATCGTGGTGATTGAGAGTCGCCTCTCGAGCGCAAAGGGTTAAAAGGGTAGTTAATTCGTTTTGGGTTGTATAAAAACAGTGTTTCGCAGAGGTTTGTTGCGAGTCTGTTAAGTTGAGCTATATAAAAATTGGATTCGAAGATGTCGTGTTATAACACGAGGATTATAGTAATTTTTGTTTTGTGGTATATTTAGGAGGGTGGATTGTATTGTGCTCTTTGATATTATATATATCTTGTAATAGTGTGTTCTGTAATGCTTAGAACATAGTACTGTTTGTAATACGTAAGTAAATACTTTGAAACACAGTTTTTGCTGTATATTCTACTTTCGAACATTCAACATTCGCACACATCTTCAAGAACCAATTATGTGCGAAAGTCGAGGGCTGCCTGTATTGCGTTTCTCATATTTTTTTATGTACTTTCATTTGATGATACGAAATAAGTCGTTTTCACGGAAGATTCCTCTTTTTTTTCACTTTATCTGCTAGCAGAGCATTTAAAAATAATTCCACGTATCTGATGTGATCCAACGTTTATTAGATAATAATTGCAAGCCACGCGATGTATAAAACTTCATACGGAAATAGTGATTACAGTGGCGTCGTGCAATTATTTGATCTTTTCAAATTTACAGGTGTATCTTTGCACGCATATTTTCAGATAAACAACACAGCTGAAAACACAGTTTTTGCTGCATATTTTTTTTCTATCCCTCTACTTTCGAACATTCAACATTCCCGCACATCTTCAAGAACCAATTATGTGCGAAAGTCGAGGGCTGGCTGTATTTGAATTTCGCTCGAGGTTTTCCAAGAAATTCGAACTATCGTTGCATGCGTGCTGAATTAATGACCCTTGTTCCTCGTCTGAAAGCGGGAATAGTTCGTCGCGTACAGGATGCGAGAAGATTGCGAAATGGAAGTTCAACAAACCAGAAAAGAAGGCGATCCTCAGGTATCTTCTTCGCGAGGCTTTAACAGGAAAACTTTCCTACGATTTACGAGTGCAATTCGAGGATATCGGGGGTGAATCGTCCTGTTTCGAGTCCGTCGAACTTTCAGTTCGATGCAGAAGTCGGACGAGAAAGAATCGACCAAGTGGCGAAGGACGAACAGCAGCGAGAGCGGGAAAAAGGTGTCCAAATAAATGATAGGCCTGTCGATCCTAACAGCAGGTTACCAGTGGGCGGATTCGAGTAATTTCTCGTCGATGTCACACGTGGCAAAATTTATCTCTATTGTGTTCGAGCGATCCGTCTCTATTCGCGTACACGCGGCCAGATTAGTCGTTCGCGTTGTTCAGGATTCGTCGTGTTGGGTCTTTGATAAAAAAAGGGAAAACTGTATTCAAGGACCCAATAACATCTGCCAGAGAATTTCCATTTCAATGGAAAACTTGAGGGAAATTTGTACTTCTGAAAAAGCTGCGGTGGAATAAGTTTAATACTTTAGACTCGAGTACTTTAAAATGTTAGCAATAGAAATAGTTGTTAAGATAGGAATATTGTGCATGGTTTCCTGAAGTTTTCTATTGAGATAGCAATATTTTAGTAATATATATGAAATTTACAGCAGTAGCTTCTATTATACAACTTTTGAGCAATATTTTAGCAACAGAAGCTATTGTTAAAGTAGCAGTCTTTGAGCAATATTTTAGCAACAGAAACTATTGCTAAAGTAGCAATATTTTAGCGATATTTTAGCAGTAGAAACTATTGTTAAAATAGCAATATTTTAGCTATAGTTTCTATTGGTAACGTCTTCCAGCAATAGAAAATTTCTATTTGAATAGAAAACTTGAGGGACGCATGCATTGTGGTGAAATAAGTTCAACCTTTTGCACTCGGCTCCTTCCAAAACATCAGCAATAGAAACTATCACCAAGAGAGCTATTTTTGAGCATTATTTTAGCAATAGAAACATTTGGTAATAGATTCTTAATAGAAACTATTGGTCAAATAGCAAACTTTGAGCAATATTTTAGTAATAGAAGCTATTGCTAAAATAGCAATCTTTGAGCAATATTTTAGCAGCAGAAACTATTGCTAAAGTAGCAATTTGCGAGCAATATCTTAGCAATAAAAATTATTGTTAGAGTAGCAATATTTTAGGAACAAAAATTGTTGCTAGAGTAGCAATATTTTAGCAATAGACACTATTGCTAAGATAGCAATCTTTAGCAATATTTTAGCAATAGTTTACTAACGTCACCCAGCAACAGAAAATTTCTATTTCAATAGAAAACTTGAGGGAAACAGACTTCTCAAAAAGCTGCAGTGGTATAAGTTTAACTTCCGTAATCACTAATCAATACTGATGTCTCCTCAGAGAGTCCTCCAAGGAATAAAATAAACATCCATTAAAGTAAATATAAGAAGCATAGTATAATAATATGATAATAATAATAATAGGTCAATGGAAATAGAAATATAATAGACCATATGTTTTTAAAAACCATATTGTAGGGTAATGAAATGTTCATTGACCTATTATTATTATTATTATCATATTATTATATTATAATTCTTATATTTACTTTAATGGAAGTTTATTTTGTTCCTTTGCACTCAGATGTTCTCCCTGAGGAGACATCAGCATTGATTAGTGATGAAGGAGGACAAACTTATTCCACCGCAAATTTTTGAGAAATGCATGTTTTCCTAAAGTTTTCTATTGAAATGGAAATTTTCTATTGCTGGGAGACGTTAGTAATAGAAATTATTGTTAAAATATTGCTAAAATATTGCTATTTTAAAAGCAATTTAGAAAATGGAAATTTTCCATTTCTGGGGGAACTGTTAGCAATAGAAAATATTGCTAAAATAGCAATATTATGCATGCTTCCTTAAAGTTTTCTATTGAAATGGAAATTGTTTATTGCTGGAAGACGTTAGTAATAGAAATTATTGCTAAAATAGCAATATTATGCATGTTTTCCTCAAATTTTCTATTGAAATGGAAAATTTCCATTGTTGGGAGACGTTAGCAATAGAAAATATTGCTAAAATAGCAATATTGTGTATGCTTTCCTGATGTTTTACATTGAAATGGAAATTCTCTGTTGCTGGGAGATGTTAGCAATAAAAACTATGGTTAAAATATTGCTAAAATGTTGCTATCATCAGGAAAGGAGCCCAGTGCAAAAGATTAAACTTATTCCACTGCAGCTTTTTGAGAAGTGCATTTCCCTCCAGTTTTCTATTGAAATAGCAATTTTCTGCTACTGGGAGACGTTAACAATAGAAGAAATTACTAAAATAGCAATATTATGCATGTTTCCTTGATGTTTCCTATTGTAATGGAAATTTTCCATTGTTGGGAAACGTTAGTAATAGTAATTATTGCTAAAATACTCTAAAATATTGTTACTTTAAAAGCAATTTAGAAAATGCAAGTTGTTCATTGCTGGGAGACGTTAACAATAGAAGAAATTACTAAAATATCAATATTATGCATGTTTCCTTGATGTTTCCTATTCTAATGGAAATTTTCCATTGTTGGAAGACGTTAGTAATAGAAATTATTGCTAAAATACTCTAAAATATTGTTATTTTAAAAGCAATTTAGAAAATACAAATTGTCCATTGCAGGGAGACGTTAGCAATAAAAAATATTCCTAAAATAACAATATTATACATGCTTCTCAATACGGTATTAACTCCATTTTTAAAATAAGTCGATCGAATAAATAAAAATTTTCCATATTTCCATCGCTTCCTCGTAAATTCCTCCACATTAGAGAGCCATATCGTTTAATCGACGCGACCCTAAGTGAAAGTCCCCTCGACGAAGGCTGCAGCCGATTGTGACCGTGAATGGCTCGTGCCTGGCATAAACAACGAGATGAGTAAAAAGGAAACGAGCAATGAGTAAGAGAAATTAACGAACCGCGCTGCACGTTGACTGCGAATCAATGGAAAAACAAAGCGGGCCTCGCGAGCTGACGTTAATGAAAATTGAAGGAAAAAAAAGTGTGCCATGACACAGAATTTTCAGCCGCGGACGTTTCGCAAGCGACGCGAGAACCGCGTCGACGTAAAAGCACGACAAGGCCGTTAATTATTATTAAACCTATGGATAATGCTCGCTGTGGCGTACTTTTAATTCATATTTTCGCAGATAATTGACGAAGTCGATCCGCAATGGTCCTTCGATGCGACGATGCTAGTGATTTTCCAGAAATTATACGCCATTTTGCCCTATATTCATTAAAAAATATGAATTTTGAGGTATAAGGATTATGAACAATTGATAAGATAACGTAGTATAAATGAGAGAAGAAATTGGTGTTTATGTTGTTCAATGAGAAGAGATTTGGGTTTAGTGGAGATCTAGAGACAGCTGTCTTAGAT
Source organism: Xylocopa violacea (assembly GCA_963969225.1). NCBI lineage: Eukaryota > Metazoa > Arthropoda > Insecta > Hymenoptera > Apidae > Xylocopa > Xylocopa violacea. The sequence continues at coordinate 17,236,457 of CAXAJV010000015.1, forward strand.
AGCTTAGTTTCGATGCTAGTGATTTTTCAGAAATTATACGCCATTATGCCCTATATTCAGTAAAAAATATGAATTTCGAGGTATACGGATTATGAACAATTGATAAGATAACGTAGTATAAATGAGAGAAGTGATTGCTGTTTAAGTTGTTTAATGAGGAGAGACGGGTTTAGTGGAGATCTAAAGACAGCTGTCTTAGATAGTTTCGATGCTAGTGATTTTCCAGAAATTATACGCCATTATGCCCTATATTCAGTAAAAAATATGAATTTCGAGGTATACGGATTATGAACAATTGATAAGATAACGTAGTATAAATGAGAGAAGTGATTGCTGTTTAAGTTGTTTAATGAGGAGAGACGGGTTTAGTGGAGATCTAAAGACAGCTGTCTTAGATAGTTTCGATGCTAGTGATTTTCCAGAAATTATACGCCATTATGCCCTATATTCAGTAAAAAATATGAATTTCGAGGTATACGGATTATGAACAATTGATAAGATAACGTAGTATAAATGAGAGAAGAGATTGCTGTTTAAGTTGTTCAATGAGAAGAGACTTGGGTTTAGTGGAGATCTAGAGCCAGCTGTCTTAGATAGTTTATCATAGAAAGAGTTTATTCATGCATAAATAGTTTCTAAATATACTTTTGTGTTATGAGAGAAATGATTTAAATAATGAATATTTGTGTATTATTATTGGAATAATAATAGTTGTGTTTAAGACATTTTAGTTTGTCTTATTTACTGTATAATAATGTATGAAGTGGATGAAAGCAGTATGTTACAGATTATTTTTTATTATTGTGTATAACAGTGCTCTGCAATTGCTGTACTGAGATAGTTTTTTAGTTTTTTAGATAATAATTCGAAGATAATATTAATATTTCAAAGATAGTATTTCAATAAAATAATATTAACATTTTTCTATGATAACATTTCAATAAAGTAATGTTAATATTTTTAATATTAATATTTGAAAGATAATATTTCAATAAAATAATATTAATATTTTTATTTAATATTTTAATTAAATAATACTAATATTTCAAGGATAACATTTCAATAAAATAATATTAACATTTTTCTAAGACAACATTTCAATAAAGTAATGTTAATATTTTTAATATTAATATTTCAAAGATAATATTCAAATTAAATAATATTAATATTTTCAAAGGTAATATTTCAAAGTTTTTTAACCACCACATTAATTAGAAATTTCTCACAGCAAAGTTCTCCTCTCGACAAAGCTTTTCGACACTGGTTCTAATTAAAAATGACAAACGACTGTGTTTAAAGAGTTTTGACCACGAACTTTGGCTAACAATTTCTAACACAGAGCCAAATGTAAAACCAGCCAAAATAGCCAAATATAAAGGAGATTTATATAAAATTTAAATAAAAGCAAATATTTACATAGATAAAGCTATTCTATTGTGTTTTTTATTTAATAAAAAGAGACACGTATTATTGTAATTTATGCATTTGTAAGCTTTTTATGTTAGTTTCTGCTTTAACTAGAATTACAACTTTTTTTCATGTTTGACATTAAAAAATATTAATTACTTTTGTATTTGTTTTTACAACAAAGTTTGAAGTTTGAAAAAGTATCGTAATTTTCTCGATAAAAATTTTCTGCAGAATTATATAATACAGATAGTTGATTATTCATTGTCCATGAGTCACTGAGTTACTCATTTGAGAATTTCAAGTGACTCAGGTAACTTCTGTATAACATGATACATAAAAAATTGAGAAACATAAATATAAGTATAATTGATAAGTTTAATTGAAGTTTGTGATAATATAAATAATAAAATTAATATTTTAGTTTGATTACAAAGTTATGATTGGGTCACTAAGTTACTCATTTGCAAATTTCAAGTGACCCATGTGAGTTCTGCAAACATTGTATAACATAATAAACAAAAAAATTGGAAAACATGAATATAAGTATTTATTTGAAGTTCAAGATAATATAAACAGTGAAATTAACATCTTGGTACGATTTTAGAGTTGTGATTGGATCATTAAGTTACTCATTTGAAAATTTCAAGTGATTCAAGTGAGTTCTGCAAACATTGTACAATATAATAAATAAAAATTGAGAAACATAAATATAAGTATTTAATTGAACTATGAGATAATATAAATAATAAAATGAACACTTTGTTTCGATTACAAAGTTGCAATTGCAATGCTATATTAAATATATTTATTAACTAAAAAAATACAAAAAAAAAGGAAAAATACCAATATACCAGTCTGTGTATATATTTACTATTCAATGGTCGAAGATAAATAAGTATTCCTATTAATTTCTCGCACTTATTGAAATATTAGTATTAAAAATATTTATATTATTTTATTGAAATATTATCTTTCAAATATTAACATTACTTTATTGAAACGTTGTCTTAGAAAAATGTTAATATTATTTTATTGAAATATTATGTTTGAAATATTAATATTAAGAATATTAACATTACTTTATTGAAATGTTGTCTTAGAAAAATGTTAATATTATTTTATTGAAATATTATGTTTGAAATATTAATATTAAGAATATTAACATTACTTTATTGAAATGTTGTCTTAGAAAAATATTTATATTCTTTTATTGAAATGTTATCTTAGAAAGATGTTAATATTATTTATTAAAACTTAACCCTTTGCACTGTGAATTATTTTTCAATATTCCTGCCAACAACTCTACTATTTAAACTATTTTTTATTTGAAACTTATTTCAACGAAACAGCTTCACAACTACATTTATAAACAAATTTGTCTACTAATTATATAAAATCTTAAACTTTGCTGTAATTTGTATTTGTTTTTTTTTCACTAACGTCGAGTCAGACTCAACAAAAAAGTACAAAGGATTAAACAATTCCCCATTCTTCATTCTTGACTCTACGTTTGTGCTTACTGACTCAAATCGTCTCGTCAAAACTCACATTTTAATTAATTTCATCTCGCAGCGAGTGAAGTTCGTCGACCTCTGCTCGAAGCCTTTAATTCAGAGCGTGTTCCAACGGTTGCAAGGTGAGAAAAATAGCCTTTTAAATCGCTGAACCATAGCTGCTCACCTCGGTTCTCGATAGCATCGATCATGTTGTCGCTGCCATAATGATGACAACTCGCAGTCTGTCGATGCATAAAAGAAGCCTCGACTGATGCAATCGTCTGTGACGTGGATGCGAAAGAAACCGCGAAACGGTGACGATTTGGCGGAGGATGCGCGCGTTTAATTCACGGACGGGGCCATTAAGTTCCAGCAGCCATGGAACCTCCGCGAAGCGATCGGGAAATCGCTTGCGGTTTCCATCGCTCGAAGGCTGAGGCGATGCAATATTTGCTCTGCGACGAGAACGGACGTTGAGAAACGTTCGACGTGCGAATAGCGACGATCTTTATCGAATTTCTGCTTCTTTTCTGCATTCCACCGATGTCCCGGACGACCAATTACCATTTCGCAACCTGTTAATTGTTGAGTCAACGCGCGGAATGGAAAAGTTTCCACCCAACGATGAGGGAAGTGGTTAACCGTGGAATTTCATTTGAAAGCTCGCATATGGAGCGCGTGATTGGATCAGTCAATGACGAGTATACGCGTCGAACGCAGGACAGAAGCTTCTATTATAAATTTTGCGAAAAAAGGAGAGCAAAACAATGACGAGTATACGCGTCGAACGGGATGTAACGGGAGTTTTTATTATAAATTTTGGGAGAAAAGAAAAGAAAAATGAGGAAGAATTGTATTTTTGGTCGATAAAAGGTTAATAATTGTACTCGTTGGGAGCAGTGAAATAAAGTTTGGGACTGACGTGTATATACGTCGAACGGGATGTAACGGGAGTTTTTATTATAAATTTTGGGAGGAAAGAAAAGAAAAACGAGGAAGAATTGTATTTTTGGTTGATAAAAGGTTAATAATTGTACTCGTTTGGAGCAGTGAAATAAAGTTTGGGATTGACGTGTATATACGTCGAACGGGATGTAACGGCAGATATTATTATAAATTTTGAGAGAAAAGAAAAGAAAAACGAGGAAGAATTGTATTTTTGGTTGATAAAAGGTTAATAATTATACTCGTTGAGAGCAGTGAAATAAAGTTTGGGATTGACGTGTATATACGTCGAACGCAGTTAACTGGTTAATCGATTTCGCATATTCGTCGTGGAAATGCGATGCAGTGGAATAAGTTTAATCTTCTGCACTGGGTTCCTTTCCTGATGATAGCAACATTTTAGCAATATTTTAGTCACAGTTTTTATTGCTAACGTCTCCCAGCAATAGAAAATTTCCATTTCAATAGAAAACCTCAGTTAACACGCATTTCTCAAAAAGTTGCAGTGAAATAAGTTTAACCATTTGCACTGGGTTCCTTTCTGAACGATAGCAACATTTTAGCAATATGTTAGACATAGGTTTTATTGCTAACATCTCCCAGCAGTCGAAAATTTCTATTTCAATAGAAAACTTTAGGAAAGCATGCACGATATTGCTATTTTAGCAATATTTTCTATTGCTAATGTCTCCCAACAATGGAAATTTTCCATTTTCTAAATTTCTTTTAAAGTAACAATATTTTAGCAATAATATCTATTACTAACGTCTTCCAGCAATAGACAATGTCCATTTTCATTGCTAACATCTCCCAGCAATGGAAAATTTCCATTTTCTAAATTTCTTTTAAAGTAACATTATTTTAGCAATATTTCAGCAATAATATCTATTACTAACGTCTTCCAGCAATAGACAATTTCCATTTTTATTGCTAACATCTCCCAGCAATGGAAAATTTCTATTTCAATGGAAAACTTTAAGAAAGCATGCACAATATTGCTGTTTCAGCAATATTTTTTATTGCTAACGTCTCCCAGCAATGGAAAATTTCCATTTTCTAAATTTCTTTTAAAGTAACAATATTTTAGCAATATTTTAGCAATAATATCTATTACTAACGTCTTACAGCAATAGACAATGTCCATTTTTATTGCTAACATCTCTCAGCAATGGAAAATTTCTATTTCAATGGAAAACTTTAAGAAAGCATGCATAATATTGCTATTTCAGCAATATTTTCTATTGCTAACGTCTCCCAGCAATGAAAAATTTCCATTTCAATAGAAAACTTGAGGAAATACGTTGGATGGATCGAAGGAGTTGCTAAACGATGAATGAAACAGAAACGCGTAGGCAGTAATTAACAAATGGGAGCTCGATTCTGATATGCAAGAGTGTCAATGAGGCGAGCATTCTTGCACGTCCATTAAGCGTTTCTAAGCGCTGAAAATGGCGTAGCATCTACCGGGTAACTGCGACTCTGTAACTCGCATCAGCAATATTAATAAGCACGCGATTAGCATTAATCTGCAATTCCGGTCCTTCCGTTGGTCTATTTCTTCGCATGGAAGACGCGATTGAGAAGCGTTCGTCGCAGGACGACGGAAACTTTCGAGCACGTTCGATTTCTCTTCATCCGCGTCTCTTTCGTTTCGAACATTGTACCAAGATTGCAGTTTAAAGGTTTAAACAATGCTTCAGCCGTCCATTTTCTAGCTGTAAAAATATTTGCGCGTTGCAACACTCGCAATTAGCGTTAGTTAGAACAATTTGGTTACCAAGCCACTAATAAATGTGTCAGACTATGCAAATTTGTGTCCTTAAATAGAAATTAATGTGGTAAGAAAATGATAGAGAGAGAAGTTTGTACTTCAAAACCAGAACAATCAATTTGAAAAATAATGGCGAAAATATTTTAAAATGCAAAGTGAAAGATCTTCGATTAAATTAAAAATGTTTTTCTCGTTTGAAGTAAAACTTTCTAGAATTTTTAGAGACTGCCATTATTAGTTTTATTTATAAAGAAATTAATGTAGTAAGAATATAACACATACCTCGAGAAATGTCCTTATTATTATAGAGAGAGAAGTTTGTACTTTGAAACTGGAACGATCAGTCTGAAAAACAATGGCCAAAATATTTTAAAATGCAAAGAGATAGATCTTCGATTAAATTAAAAATGTTTTTCTCGTTTGAAGTAAAACTTTCAAGAATTTTTAGAAACTGCTATTATTAGTTTTATTTATGAAGAAATTAATATAATAATCCTCATAATTTAATATTCTTAGAAAGAAGCTACAGAGAGAAGTCTGTACTTCAAAACCAGAATAATCAATTTGAAAAACAATGGCCAAAATATTTTAAAATGCAAACTGATAGATCTTCGATTAAATTAAAAATGTTCTTCTCGTTTGAAGTAAAACTTTCAAGAATTTTTAGAGACTGTAATTATTAGTTTTATTTATAAAGAAATTAATGTAGTAAGAACATTATACATACCTCGAGAAATGTCCTTACTATTATAGAGAGAGAAGTTTGTAGTTTGAAACTGGAAGGATCAGTCTGAAAAATAATAGTGAAAAAGTTTTAAGATGGAAAGTGCCAACTATTCGATTAAATAAAAAATGCTTTTCTCTTCTAAGAATTTTTAGAAACTGTCATTATTGGTTTTATTTATGAAGAAATTAATGTGGTAAGAAAATAATACGTACCTCGAGAAATGTCCTTACTATTATAGAGAGAGAAGTTTGTAGTTTGAAACTGGAAGGATCAGTCTGAAAAATAATAGTGAAAAAGTTTTAAGATGGAAAGTGCCAACTATTCGATTAAGTAAAAAAAGCTTTTCTCTTCTAAGAATTTTTAGAAACTGTCATTATTGGTTTTATTTATAAAAAAATTAATTTGGTAAGAAAATAATGCGTACCTCGAGAAGTGTTCTTAGAAAAAAACTACAGAGAAAACTTTGTACTTCAAAACTGGAACGATCAATCTTTAAAATAATGGTGAAAATGTTTTAAATTACAAAGTGTTGGATATTCGATTAAATTAAAAATGCTTTTCTCGTGTGAAGTAACACTTTTAAAAATTTTATGTGAAAAATAATACGCACAACGAGAAATGTTCTTAGAAAAAAGCTACAGAGAGAAGTTTGTACTTCAAAACTGGAATCAATCTGAAAAGCAATAATAAAAATGTTTTAAAATGCAGTGTTAGATCTTCGATTAAATTAAAAATGTTTTCCTAATTTAAAGTAACACTTTTAAGAATTTTTAGAAGCTACTATTATTAGTTTTATTTATGAAAAAATTGTTCTAATAATCATAATAATTTAATATCCTTAGAAAGAAGCTACAGAGAGAAGTCTGTACTTCAAAACCAGAAAAATCAATCTGAAAAACAATGGCCAAAATGTTTTAAAATGCAAAGTGTTAGATCCTCGATTAAATTAAAAATACTCGATTCAAGTAACACTTTTAAGAATTTTTAGGAATTGTCATTATTAGTTTTATTTATGAAGAAATTAATGTGGTAAGAAAATAATACGTACCTCGTGAAATATCCTTAGAAAGAGGCTACACAGAGAACTGTATTTTAAAAGTGGAACAATCAATTTGAAAAGCAATAGTGAAAATGTTTTAAATTGCAAAATATTAGATATTCGATTAACTTAAGAATGCTTTCTTGTTTGAAATAACACTTTTAAGAATTCTTATAAACTATCATTATTAGTTTTATTTATGAAGAAATTAATGTAGTAAGAAAATAATACGCACTTCGAGAAATGTCTTTAGAAAAAAGCTACAGAGAAAGATATTCAATAAAATTAAAAACGCTTTTCTCGTTTCAAGTAAAACTTTCAAGAACTTTTAGAAACTGTAATTATTAGTTTTATTTATAAAAAAATTAATGTAGTAAGAAAATAATACGCACCTCGTGAAATGTCCTTAGAAAAAAGCTACAGAGAAAGATATTCAATTAAATTAAGAATGCTTTTCTAGTTTGAAGTAAAGCTTTTAACAATTTTTAGAAACTGTCGTTATTAGTTTTATTTATGAAGAAATTAACATGGTAAAAAAATAATACGTTACAACTCTGTATTTTGAAATAGAATAATCAATCTGAAAAATGATATTAAAAATGTTTTAAAATACAAAGTGTTAGTTCTTCAATAAAATCAAAAATACTTTCTCCTTTGAAATAACACTTTTAAGAATTTTTAAAAATTGTCTACTATTTCTATTCAAAACATGACGAATAAACGACAAAACGAAGGAACTACCGATCACTGAACACGGCTAAAATAACGAGCAGGCCAATAATATCTAGTCGATTGGCTCGTGGAGGATTATTTGGTTTATGTTGCATGATCGCCTCGCAAATGAGCCACGCTAGTTTCATAATCTAAAATTGCTAGTCAAAGAGGATCACGTCACGTGCCAGAATAAAAAGGAAGCGTAAACGCACCAGTGATGTTCATCCTGAAAAAAAAAAAAAAAGAAAAACCCGTTGCATCAGAAACATTTGAGAAACATCGCAGCCTTGCAGTTTCTGTCGACGATTCGACTTATCCAAGAAGAAAATCTGGAAAATGCGCGACTCGATCACGCTGGAGTAATTCGATTCCACAATTATGCAACAGTCCTTGATGGACATCCGACTCGCGATCGATAATAGCCAGCGCTGTGCGGATCGTGTTAATGAATTGCGAATGGTATGCGACACGTATTTATATTATATAATTGTGAAAACGTGGTAGGCATCCAGAGGGTCTATAATAAAATTGCTGGACAACTGCGAACGGTAGTCTATAATAAAGTAGCTGAGTATAACTTGAACGGTTGGAAAGGATGAATAACAATGATCGTACGAGCGCCCATAATGTCGAAATGGCTGACGCCTATTATATATACATATACTGCCAGCGCACACGTACTTTATTACTGTTATAATCTTACGTGATTGTAAGACAAGAGTCACGCTCCGCTCGTCATTGTTCCAAGGGCCAATAAAGCGTTTTACCATGGATCATTGTTACCAGTGGCCTTCGAGGTCCGTCTAATTGTTGCCACCCAATGAACTGATCTGTGCTTTTTCAAAGTGAACGATCTGGTTGCTTAAGATCCTGAGGATTAGTTGTGTCTGTCTATTCTAAGTTGATCCTTTGCGTTTGGATGTCTCGTTTGAGGGGACGTCAGTATTGATTTGTGATTAGGAAGGCTAAAGTTGTTCCATTGCAGTTTTTTGAGAAATGCATGTTACGCTGGAGTTTTTTATTGAAATGGAAATTTTTTGTTGCTGGGAGATATTAGTGACAGAAACTATGGCTAAAATATTGCTCAAAGTTTGCTATATTAGCAGTGGTTTCTATTGCTACAATATTACTCAAAAATTGCTATCTTAGCAGTAGTTTCTGTTGCCAAAATATTGCTCAAAGATTGCTATTTTAGAAGTGGTTTCTATTGCTATAATATTACTCAAAGATTGCTATCTTAGCAATAGTTTCTGTTGCTCAAAGATTGCTCAAAGATTGCTATCTTAGCAATAGTTTCTGTTGCTCAAAGATTGCTCAAAGATTGCTATCTTAGCAGTGGTCTCTGTTGCTCAAAGATTGCTCAAAGATTGCTATCTTAGCAGTGGTCTCTGTTCCTACAATATTGGTCAAAGATTGCTATCTTAGCAATCATTTCTATTGCTAAAATATTGCTCAGAGCTTGCTATCTTAGCAATAGTTTCTGTTGCTCAGATATTGCTCAAAGATTGCTATCTTAGTAGTGGTACCTATTGCTACAATATCGCTCAAATATTGCTATCTTAGCAATCATTTCTATTGCTAAAATATTGCTCAGAGATTGCTATCTTAGCAATAGTTTCTGTTGCTCAGATATTGCTCAAAGATTGCTATCTTAGTAGTGGTATCTATTGCTACAATATCGCTCAAATATTGCTATCTTAGCAATCATTTCTATTGCTAAAATATTGCTCAAAGATTGCTATCTTAGCAGTGATTTCTATTGCTACAATACTACTCAAAGATTGCTATCTTAGCAGTGGTCTCTGTTGCTACAATATCGCTCAGAGATTGCTATCTTAGCAGTGGTTTCTAGTGCTAAAATATTGCTCAAAGATTCCTATTTTATCAGTTGTTTCTATTGCTAAAATATAGCTCAAAGATTGCTCAAAGATTGCTATATTAGCAACAGTTAGTCTACTAAGTTGAGTTACTCTACCCCACTAACTCTATGCTACAAAGCGATTTTACGCTTAAATTAATTTATTTAAAATTTCATATTTCTGACATGAAATTTGTTTCACGTTTCAACCAACAATGAACATACGTTTATCAATAAAGATTCGATCCATTTTTCTATTTTTCTACTGCCAATAAATAAAAAAAAAACAAATTCTTCAAATGGCACTCTTATTTTCGAATAGAACGAGTATAATTTTCAATTAGTTGTTCATTTCTAGAAACCTCTCTCAAACTATACATTCTTCGCTCAATTGTTTTCCACATCATCGCGTTTAATTGCAAATAAAACGTTAAGTCTAGGAGACGCTGGTATTAAGGTGATTAATGATTCTCGTCGCGACTTGTACGCGTGTTCAAGAATTCTACCTTCTTGGTGAATCTTTCCGGATGCTTGGACGGCTGCCAAAACATTGCTCCACTCTTTTCATTCTGAGCATCATTTCGTCTTCAAAAATACAGCGCGCATCATCCATTCATCGGCTCGTGCAACTACCAAAAGCATAAATCGCCATGGCCAATGGGACTATTTTTAAAAATTGCATCAAAATACAGGTGATGTAATGTTTCTCCAGCTCAAACAGCATTATCGTAAACATCAGCCACGTTATCTAACCAAATACGTGTTACTATCTGATGCTTCTGGTCTTTGTTTAACTGCATTTCCTCCATTTCGTGGAAAGTGTAAATAATAATGATACAGTAATAATAATATAGTATAATAATATTAGTGTATTATTTAATAAGGATATTATTAAATAATAAAAAAATACTAATTAAATAATATATTATTTAATTATTATGATAATTTATTATATAAGATTTAATCTTATTTTATAATATTATTATCTCTGTTGAACTGCATTTTCTCCATTTCGTGGAAAGTGTAAATAATGATACAGTAATAATAATATAGTATAATATATAGTATAATAATATTAGTGTATTATTTAATAAGAATATTATTAAATAATAAAAAAATACTAATTAAATAATATATTATTTAATTATTATCATAATTTATTATATAAGATTTAATCTTATTTTATAATATTATTATCTCTGTTGAACTGCATTTCCTCCACTTCATGGAAAGTGTAAATAATAATAATACAGTAATAATAATATAGCACAATATATAGTATAATAATATTACTGTATTATTTAATAAGCATATTATTAAATAATAATTAAATACTAATTAAATAATATATTATTTAATTTTTATTTAATAATATTCTTATTAAATAATATAGTAATATTATTATATTATATATTATACTGTATTATTATTACTATATTATTATTATTTACATTTTATATGAAATAGAGCAATTGCAGTTCAACAAAGATAATAAGTTTATAAAATAAGATTAAATCTTATTATTACTGTATTACTATTATACTATATTATACTATATATTATACTTAATATATTATTATTAATAATTATTATATTTAAAAAGAGAGAAATTAAATTTTCTATGATCCAGGATGGATTAGCTGGTCTCGAAGCTCAAAGTCCTAATCCTGAACGATCTGTGAAAGTTACAAAAGCAATAAATAATGATATCGCATGCTACACTTTAATTTATGAAGAAAAGAAAAGGGCTAAAGGACAATTAACAGTGGATCGATACTTGAAGTAGTTCCTCCATAAATACTACATTAATATTATATTAATATATTATACTTAACATATAGTATAATATAGTGTAATAATAATAATAACAGTAACAATACAGTAAATAATAATACAAAATTCACTCCATGGAGAAATCAAGCTCCAGAAAATTCTGCTGTACAATATCGTATAATAATAATAATAACAGTAACAATACAGTAAATAATAATACAAAATTTATTCCATAGAGAAATCAAGCTCGAGAAAATTCTACTGTACAATATAGTATAATAATAATATTAATAATAACAGTAACAATACAGTAAATAATAATACAAAATTTATTCCATAGAGAAATCAAGCTCCAGAAAATTCTACTGTACAATATAGTATAATAATAACAATAATAACAGTAACAATACAGTAAATAATAATACAAAATTCACTCCATGGAGAAATCAAGCTCCAGAAAATTCTACTGTACGTGTATAGAAATAAGTTCAAAATATTCGTCTCGATGCATCGCGACACGACTTTTAATGGAGCGTGGAAGAATTTTAAGAACTCGGGAATATCAAGCGATAACGGAGTTGCAGACCGCATGATGGATACCGGTTGCAGCTGTCATCCGATGCATTCATTGATCCATTTCACTTGGTCGAGATCAATGAACCTCGAGGCAAGGACACTGATCAGCATGTGGTCTCATGGAATGACAGCATCGATGATATATTAACACTGTGACCAACACCTACAGCTCGACACTTGCTGGCAAATATACGTGCAGTCAGTCCTTGACTTACGCGATTTAAAAAAAAAATAAAGACAATTAACCCTTTGCACTCGACACCTTTCTCGATCACACATCATTTCTTTCTATCGCTAATTTCTTCGTCAATGCAACTAATCTTGTTCCTCAACAGTTGAAAATCAATTTCATCTTCACTCGAGCTAATTTTATCTTCTAAATTCATTTTTGCAGGGCTTCGAAACTTAATTCTTTGCACTCGACGACTTTTTCGATCACGCATCCTGTTTTCTATCGTTAATTTTTTAATGAATACAATCGATTTCGTTTTTCAACAGTTGAAAATCAATTTCATCTTCACTCGAGCTAATTTCACCTTCCAAATTTACTTTTGCAGGCCTTTGAAACTTAATTCTTTGCACTCGACGACTTTTTCGATCACGAATCGTGTTTTCTATCGCTAATTTCGTCGTCAATGCAACTAATCTCGTTTCTCAACAGTTGAAAATCAATTTCATCTTCACTCGATCTAATTTCAGCTCCCAAATTTATTTTTGTAGGGTTTCGAAACTTAACCCTTTGCACTCGACTTTTTTGGTCGCACATCATTTTTTTCTATCGCTAATTTTTTTATGAATACAATCGATTTTGTTTTTCAACAGTTTGCAATCAATTTCATCTTCACTCGAGCTAATTTTATCTTCCAAATTCATTTTTGCAGTCCTTCGAAACTTAATTCTTTGCACTCGACGACTTTTTCGATCGCGCATCGTGTTTTCTATCGCTAATTTCTTCGTCAATGCAACTAATCTCGTTTTGCAACAGTTGAAAATCAATTTCATCATCATTCGAGCTAATTTCACCTCCCAAATTCATTTTTGTAGAGCTTCTAAACTTAAAATAGAGCTTCTAAACTTAAAATCGGTTGATGGAAAACTCCAGTTGCTGTATGAAACTTCGTGGCGACTCAGAGTCGCTTCTCTAGCGCAAAGGGTTAACACTGGACCGATATTTGAAGCATTGGGTTGGCAATTAAGTTCCCTTCGATTTTTTAAATTTTAACATTCCACGTGTTATTAAATGTTTTTGGCAAATGTTTTAACACTAAACCTAGCAGAGCGGTTAAATGATCGCTTTTGAGACTCTGATCAAAATTGCTAAATTCCAAGATTTTCTGTCACTGCACCCTTGTTGGGCTAAACAAATTTTAGGTGACACAGTTATCTTTAAAGCGATTCGAATACTTAGGTTTGTTGCCATGTTATAAAAACAGATTCTACTGCTAAATTGCTAAATTTTAATGAAAATTTCGCGACACAGTCATCTTTAAAGTGATTTGAATACTTAAATCTGTTGCGATGTTATAAAAATGGATTCTACTGTTAAATTGCTAAATCTTAGTGAAAATTTTGCGACACAGTCATCTTTAAAGTGATTTGAATACTTAGGTCCGTTGTCATGTTATAAAAATGGATTCTACTGCTAAATTGCTAAATCTCAGTAAAAATTTCGCTACACAGTCATCCTTAAAGCGATTCGAATACTTAGGTCCGGTGTTATGTTATAAAAACAGTTTCTACTGCTAAATTGCTAAATCTTAGTGAAAATTGTGCGACACAGTCATCTTTAAAGCGATTCGAATACTTAGATCTGTTGCCATGTTATAAAAACAGATTGCTAAATCTTAGTAACAGTTTGAGGACGCTTGGTCCAGTACACGCATTTTTGGCAGCTGTGATTCGACCTTGCATATTTTTTATCTTCACCAGTGATAACAAGTATTGAGTATGAAAATAAGTTTTAATCGTTTTTGATGTAGAAAACCAGTCCCAGCGCATGTAGGCGTTTGCCAATCAACATCCAATGCAGCAAACAACTTTTTAACTTTTATTCGACATGGATTAATATCAAGCAATTCCTCAAGTTCCTCATTTTGGGACTTTTTTGAGGCACCATCGCGTTCTTTGTCGTCGACATCGAAATCACCACTTTTCAAGCGTTGGAACCAATATCTGCAAGTTGGATCCGATGGAGCATGGTCGCTGTAAACATCCACCAGCAAACAGCACGTTCCCGCAGCACTTTTCCTCAAAAGATAGTAGTGGAGAAGAATTTCTCGTAAATGCTGCTTTTTTCGAACGAATTCCGACATTTTCGATGCAATACGAATACTTGTTGCTTAAGTTTTAAACAAAAGTCTTGTTCTGCGTTTGACAACTCGCGTACACGCTTTTCAAATCCATGTATCGAAGGATTAGAAAAGATGTAAACAATACTATTAATACTATTTATAGGAAAACGATTAATCTTTTGCACTCAACTTTTTCGATCGGATGAAATACGAATGTTTTACATAAAATAATTTTACACAGAAATTATCTTACAAAAACGTAACAAAAAATTCAAGCGTAACCTTGGAATAATATTTGAATATTGTATGTATTTTATTTTATTTTATTTTTATTTTACTGGGTATGAATTTTATTCTTGGTAGCATTTCGCTAGATTCATCACAAGGCATCCATTTTTAATTATTAGTCTTGTGGAACATCGCTGTTAATTTCGAATGCGCTGTCAATTATTTTAATTATGAAGTTATTAATTTTAAAATACTATCTTCATCACTGCTTTCATTTTTTCTATCACTAATTTCTTCACAAAAACAATCTACTTCATCCTTCAACATCTTCTTCATCTTCTCCAACATCTAGTCCTTCAACATCATTGATCATCATTCAACAGTTCAAAATCAAGTTCATTTTCACTCTTCATCTAATTTCACTTCTGAACTCCATTTTTGCAAGACTTCAAAACTTAAAATCAGTTCAAAATAAAGTTTATTTTCACTCTTCATCTAATTTCACTTTTGAACTCCATTTTTGCAAAACTTCAAAACTTAAAATCAGTTCAAAATCAAGTTCATTTTCACTCCTCATCTAATTTCACTTCTGAACTCCATTTTTGCAAAACTTCAAAACTTAAAATCAGTTCAAAATCAAGTTCATTTTCACTTCTGAACTCCATTTTTGCACGACTTCAAAACTTAAAATCAGTTCAAAATCAAGTTCATTTTCACTTCTGAACTCCATTTTTGCAAGACTTCAAAACTTAAAATCAGTTCAAAATCAAATTCATTTTCACTCCTCATCTAATTTCACTTCTGAACTCCATTTTCGTAAGATTTCAAAACTTAAAATCAGTCGACGAAAAACTCGAGTTGCCACATGAAACGCAGTGGCAACAAAGAATCACCTTTCAAATGCAAAGAATAAAAACTAAAAACAATATTCGGTCATCTTACTGAACCAAGTAAGTACCACGATGCGAACAGAGGATCTAAACTAGTCCACCACTGAAACGATAATTAAAACGATCCGTAATTCCGTCCACTACTGACCTCTATATACTTGCAACGAATTATAAATTCTATTCAATCCGCTCTACGACCGTTTGATAGAATCGTCCCCGTTTATCAAGAAAGAAAGCAGGTATAACGGAATTCTAAACGCAACGCGATTGTCCGAGGGAGCGATGCGAAGGAACGACCGTTGAATCGATTTTTCGGGATCATCTCGGGTCCTGGGCGAGATAAAGCGTGGCGTAACTG
The DNA here is from genome assembly GCA_963969225.1 of Xylocopa violacea. Classification (NCBI taxonomy): domain Eukaryota; kingdom Metazoa; phylum Arthropoda; class Insecta; order Hymenoptera; family Apidae; genus Xylocopa; species Xylocopa violacea. Next base: position 17,252,533 of record CAXAJV010000015.1, read on the forward strand.
CCTTTTCTAAGCTCACCCCTTTCAGCGTTTCCTTTTCAAAGCGAATCCGGCCTTACAACTCTGGGCTGAGTGCCATTTCAGCCTCAACCGTCTTCCGTTCGGCTTAACAATGAACATACGTGGAAAAAGCTGTACGATTTGAAGAACCGTATTAAACTAATCGCAGATAGTGAATTGGCTGAGACTTAGCCGCCAATTCTTGTCCAATTCGCTGGTAAATTCGTTGCTACAAATCGTGCTGCAGAGAAGAAAGAATTGCGCGGCGAGGAAACGTACTAATGCGTACACGCTATTTTATAAGGAGATTCCGAGAAGAAGCAACGGTATTTTCGCACTGCTGTGCTATGTGTGTTTTGCTAGATCTGAAATACTAGGTAATTGATAACGTATACGTTACAGAAATCTTTTTGCGCGACACTAAGCGGGGAATTAAATAAAAAAAGGATTAAGGTTCGATAAAAATAATGCGAATACGTAAATAGTAAACATTTGCAAGACACTAAGTGTCGACTTAAATAAAAAAGGGATTAAGCTTCGATAAAAATAACGCGAATACGTAAATATTAAACTTTTTGCGCGACACTAAGTGACGACTTAAATAAAAAAGAGAACTGAGCTTAGATAAAAATAATGCGCATATGCAAATATTAAATTATAATACGTAAATAGTAAACTTTTTGCGCGACACTAAGTGACGACTTAAATAAAAAAAACAATTGAGCTTAGATAAAAATAATGCGAATACACTAAACTGACACTACACTTTGCACGACACTAAATGACGACTTAAATAAAAAAGAGAATTGTGCTTAGATAAAAATAATGCGAATACGCAAATATTAAATTATAATACGTAAATAGTAAACTTTTTGCGCGACACTAAGTGACGACTTGAATAAAAAAGAATTGAGCTTAGATAAAAATAATGTAAATAGTAAACTTTTTGCGCGACACTGAGTGACAACTTAAATAAAAAAAACAATTGAACTTAAATAAAAATAATGCGAATACACTAAACTGACACTACACTTTGCACGACACTAAATGACGACTTAAATAAAAAAAAGAATTGAACTTACATAAAAAGAATGCGAATACGTAAATATTAAATTATAATACGTAAATATTAATCTTTTTGCGCGACACTAAGTGACTACTTGAATAGAAAAAAGAATCAAGCTTCGATAAAAATAATGTGAACACGTAACTATTAACCTAACGGAAATTTTAGTTTTCCAAGCCATTAAATACATTTGCGCGTGCGAGAACCGTCGAATACAATTTGCATAGCTTAAAGAAAAAAGACTCTGCAATATCGTAAACAGATTTCATGAGTTATAACCAAAGTCGAATGGGAAGTCAACCACCAGAAGAAGTTATATACTTTAATTACGAGTATTTAAACATAAACCGTCGTAAGAAAAAAGCAACCAGAGAGCACGAGATCGATCGTTTTGCTCGATCGAATAGTCATCTAAAAATATGAGCTTCGCTTCGTGACGAGCATTGATTCGAGCAAGAATATTAATTTGCATTTCTGTGATGCATCATCGACTCTGCTTAAGCAGCGGAGGCTACGTTTCGCGTGGAAATCACGGTAGGGACGCCTCGCTGGATGTTACACGAATAATGCTCGCGTGCATCCCCGTCCACACACGATCGCGCGTGTATACGAGCGCGTACGTTCACAGAGGATCGTGGTGTGTAAATCGCGGCGTCTGGTGGGGGCACAACACCTCTCTAAGCGACGCTCCGCGTCTTCGTCAGTCAAATCGCGATCGTCTCCGCGTGATGGGCCGACGTTGAGACCGCTTAAGAGGGAATTCGCGACTACGGTGGAGCAGTGGTTCGTGGACTGTCTTCGAGCAGTCAGCTGACAAAAGCGGACCAGCCAACAAACAGTTTGGCACGCGGAGAACGTTCGTTGCACGCTGGTTCGTCGACAAGAATAGACGTTCTTCCGGATCCCTGGCGACACTTGCCGGGCTGCGAACGTCCTGTTCCGGATATCACCTTTCAACTGGATCGCCGACAGGTCCTCTTCCTACCGCGCGACTGAAATTGAAAGTAAAAAGGTGTGAGGGACACTTTTCTCGAGTGACAGAGAGGCGTTCGAAAAGTGGTCGAGCGGAAGTGCGAGAAAATGAAGACTCTTATAACCCTGCTGGTCCTCGTCGCTCTGGCCAAGTGTCACGAGCCGTTCCAGGTGATCTTCCAGTGGAACACGATCGACGTGATGTGGCCCAGCGAGGACGAGCAGCAATACGCGATCAGCCACGGTGATTACATCGCGGCCAACAACTTCGTAGCTGGCGTGAAGTTCTGGAAGGGCAAGATGTACATGACGGTGCCCAGATGGATGGAGGGTGTACCCGTGACTCTGGGCGTGACTTCAGCCACCCCCGTCGGCAAAAACACCGCGCCAAAGCTGGAAGCCTTCCCCAACTGGGAGATGCAGAAGATCGGCGACTGCAGTGCCTTCCAAATGGTCCAGAGCATGGAGATAGACCCCAAGGGGCGCATGTGGGTCATCGACTCCGGGAAAATGTCGCCTCTGTCCGCGGACACGAAGAGCATCTGTCCGCCGAGGCTGGTGATCCTGGACCTCGAGAAAAACGGCGAGGTGCTGCGCAGCTACGAGTTCCCATCGCACGTGACACCCCGCGGGACCGCGCACTTGAACGACATCGTCCTGGACCACGAGGACGGCGGCATGGCGTACATCACGGACAGCAGCCGCGAGGATCCGGGCATAATCGTTTACTCGCTGCAGAACAACACGTCGTGGAAGATCAGACACGACTCCATGAAGGCGAAACCAGAGGCGGTCAGATTCTTGGTCTCGAAGACGCAGATGAACATGCCCGTGAACGTCGACGGGATCGCGTTGTCCCCCGCCAGCAGCGAGGACAGGCAGGTCTATTACTCGCCGTTGTCTTCCTTCCACTTGTACAGCCTGCCAACGTCCGTGTTGAAGAGCAACGCGAGCGACGTGAACTCGCACGTGAAGGAGCTGGGCAGGAAGAGCTCGCAGACCGACGGGATGATGATGTCAGCGAAGGGGGTGTTGTACTTTGGCCTCCTGGCAGACGACGCGGTGGCCATGTGGGACACCAAACAGTCGCTCTCGTTCGTCACAGGGCAGAGAGTGATTTCCAGGGACCACGAGAGGATGCAGTGGCCGGACACGTTCGCGTTCGACGAGGACGGTAACTTTTACTGCGTCACCAACTCGTTGCAAAATGTGTACGCGAACCGCGTAAACGCCAGCGTGCCGAATTATCGGGTGGTCAGGGCGAAAACCGGAGTGAAGAGTTATCAGTATCTGGAAGACGGATCCGCGCCGGAACAGCCAGAGATACCAACTTCGTCCGCGAGCAGCGTCAGCCTCACCTTGGCTACTGGATTGGCCATCCTGATAGCTTTCGCCGTGCAGTAATACTGCAATTCTTCTCTTATTTGTTCCCTCGTTCTATTCCCGTCGAAGACACCCGGGTATACCAAAGACATTCGTCTTAACCTTCCAGTTAGATGAGAGACAGACGACCCGTCCAGTATTGCTGGTGGCCTTGAACCTTTAGAGTACTGATAGTACGGTGGTTTAGAGTCATGGTAGAGGTACTGGTAGAAAGAGATATAAAATTATTATTACTATTATTATTATTATTATTATCGTTAGCGCTACTACTATTATGATTATTCAAAGTCATTGCGTAATAAACTCCTTTATTTTTTTCTCGTTTCGTCTAGCGTTTTTCAATTTTAACTTAATCTCACGGACGTTTCTCTGTAACCGTATCTCCGTTGCGAGCGGACACGACGCGATTCATTCTGAACTTCTCCGTTGGTAAACAAATGTTCGTAAACCAGAGAAGTGGTCCCGAGTGAGTCGAATTCGAAGTTCACGACCACACGCTGTTATACGCGACGTAGACACTCGAGGAATCCCGTCAAGTAACGGGTAATTGGATTATAAGACCGTATTAAATCTGACAAATAACAGTTTAAAGTGAAACAGTAGAACTCTCGAGTTTCAAGACTGCCAAGAAACGCGTCTGCCCAATGTCATTCTGATTAGAACCGTCATCCTCGAGAATTCCATCGAAGAGGAACGAGAGCGAAATTGATCTCCAGCAATTCATCGGTTACAATTGCGAGCAAGTGTTTCTGCACCGCGGCCTTTATTGCACGGGACAATAGTTCAGCCACTTTCCTTTCCAATCTCGACGTCTCTATAATTTCCTCGCTTTCGTGCAACGTTACATTAAGCAGAAAAAAATCAGAAGCCACGGACAATTTCTGACGCGAACCGTCCAGTCGATCAAACGATTAAACACTTCGCGATGGGAGTAAAATCAAACCTGCGCCGTGTCAGCATCGCAGTCGCGTTTAATTGACTTCGAATTAACATCATCAACGAAGACTATTGAATTTGCCAGTTAAATCGAGACACTGGCCAGCTCGAATCGTTTCGAAGGGAGATTGGAGGAAGCCAGCCGCGTCGCACTTTCAGGGTGAAACGCGTAGGGTTGAAAGGAAGGTGGGGCATTTGTCGAGATCGCGATGAAAGCCATTAACGATGAAAGCATCGAGCATCGATGACTTGTCTTTTAAAAGGGAACGGAATATCATCCAGCCACGCGAGTTTAATGGGGTCATAGTTCGGCGACACAGAAACGACGGACTCGGGGACGAGTGATAGATCAGCGATAATGAATGACACTGATATTTTTAGCTGGGGAAAGAAATTGATCCTCTGTTACTCGATATCGACAACATTCCATTCTTTGGCTTTTTGCTTTGACTCTGAACGTAGCCACCGCTTTAACGCGACGCGTACCGCTCAGATTTCCTGCTTTTTTTCTTTTAACCCTTTGCACTCGGATGACCCCTCTGAGGGGAGAATCGATTAATGATTACGCAGGTTAAAGTTATTTCACCGCAGCTTTTCGCATGTTTCTTTGCAATTTTCTATTGAAATGGAAATTTTCTGTTCCTGGAAGACATTAGCCATAGAAACTATGGCTAAAATATTGCTAAAACATTGCTATCGTCAAGAAAGGAACCCAGTGCAAAGGGTTAAACTTATTACACTACAACTTTTTGAGAAATGCATGTTTTTCTGAAGTTTTCTATTGAAATAGAAATTTTCTGTTGCTGGGAGAAATTAGCTATAGAAACTATGACTAAAATATTGCTATCATCAGGAAAGGAGCCCAGTGCAAAGGGTTAAACTTATTACACTACAACTTTTTAAGAAACGCATGTTTTCCTGAAGTTTTTTATTGAAATGGAAATTTTCTGTTACTGAAAGAAATTAGCTATAGAAACTATGGCTAAAATATTGCTAAAATATTGCTATCGTCAGGAAAGAAGCCCAGTGCAAAGGGTTAAACTTATTCCACTGCAGCTTTTTGAGAAACGCATGTTTCTCTGAAGTTTTCTATTGAAATTTCTATTGCTGAGAGATGTTAGCAACAAAAGCTAAATGTTGCTAAAATATTGCTATTTTAACAATATTTCTAGCTTCTATTGCCAGCGTCCAAAAAGGAGCAGAGTGCAAAGGGTTAAAAAAATTCTGTTTCACAAAACAAACGTCTCAATGATTCGTAATGCTCGGAGTAATCAAAACATTGTCGACACGCGTAAGCTTATCGATCGAGAGAACGATCAAAATGGCACAAATTTTGTATACTTCAACCACGTATTTATCGATATTCCAATTATTTCGAACATTACATATAGAAATTTGCAGCACATTGTATTACAGTGTCATGTATCACCTGACTTTAGAGACGACGCAGATGTACATATGTATACGAGTTATAGAGGATTCATAAAAAGAAGGAAAAAAAGAATCAACCATTCACTACCAGTCTCTTAATATGCATATTAATTTGCAATGCAATCGCGGCGATAATTGTTATCAACTACGTTTGTTATTTATATCTATGACTTGACTGTCACAACAACAACAAAATTCCGTGCAAATCATCGAATGATAATTTCATCAATCAAAAAACGTAAATAAGATACCTATTCTTTTCTTCTGGATTTCTGTTGCTAATTTCTAACGAAGAGAGGGACGATGCAGATGGATGGATTTATAGTACCTTAATTTCGCCGCCTTACATCTCGCACTGTGAATATTACGTATATGTACGTATGTATGTATGTATGTATGTATAATTAGTGTGTACGTTACACATTATGTATAGCATGTACGAATTGCTTTAATGTATATGGCCTTATTTGCGACGACGAATTGAAACCGTATATGACATTCCGTTGGAAAACGTGCCGTTCGTTATGAGTCATTTGTCTGTAGTCGCTAACGAGCGTACCATCCTGCCGTTTCGCGACATTTATTTTATCATAATTGTATTATTGTTGCTCCATTTCGCGCTGCATAAGCCTGGAGTACACGGCTAATTAATAAATCGTTCGAAATTCCACGCAAATTTCTCGCTTTCCACAGTGGCTTCCTTTGTAACGCGGCGGCTTGCGGCATAATACAGCCTCTGAAACAAATAGACGGTTCTATTAAGGTACAGATAGTTGTTTTACCCGGGTGCCTCGTGTGACGCTAACATAAGCACGAACTGGAGACCATTTAATAGAAGGTGGCTTTATATAGTGGCATCATTTCTCATTCGTCGTTCGCGTTCGTGTTGGTGTCGCGTGAGGCGCCGGAATCTAGGAGACTATTTGTACATATCACGATCATGCTGGTACAGTTATGAAACTGCAATTTTTTTCTATTTAAGGCAAGAACGTATATTTGTACAGCACTTTGGAACCCGTAGAGGTCGTGTGACGCCTCGCATAACTTTGTACGGTGCCCTGTGAGCGTCACATGATGTCCTTTAGATTTAAAATTACCGCAGAAATTGAGATTGAACAGTGTTATCGAATGGATCATAGAAGTCGATAATTAGACAAGAAAGAAGCGAGTTATAAATGTTTAAAAATATCTTAAAATCATTTGGAACGCCGTACTCAGCTGTATTAAAAACACCAAAGCTCAAAAAATTAGAAATCAGTACACCTTTAATATTACACATTCGATATTCTCAACATTTTCTTTTGCGACAGAACATTACAAATTATATACATTCTTCGCTTTGCCATTATAACTCAAAGTATTAAAAATCAATACACCTTTAATGCGTTCGAGTTGTAATGATAAAATGAAGAATGTATGAAATTTCTGATGTTCTGTCACAAAAGAAAATTCGGAGAACACCGAATGACGTTTAGTTACCAGGGCTCAAAGTGATAATACGTAAATATATACCTGCGTATATCAAGATATTAATATATACATATGTACTGTAACCAGAGTTGAGCAGCTGTATAATTACGTATATACAAATATGATGTAAACAAAAGTGGACTTTATACTTAGAGTTTCTCGTTCTTTCGAAGAACTAAGTTTTTGCAGATTCGCTGCCTTGTCGAAGAAAACATGCCGCACCCATTTCTGATCGCAAGCGGAGGCGCGGACCGTCTGCTTACGCAATAGTTGCATTAAAGGACGCAGAATCGAAATTAATACGAATGTACTTTCAAACTTGCGAGGTTCTCGGATTGGTGTGTTTAAAATTAAGCTTACCAGTATAATGTTAACCCTTTGCACTCGGATGTCCCCTCTGAGGAGACATCAGCATTGATTAGTGATTACGAGAGCTAAACTTATTCCACCACAGCTATTTGAGAAATGCACGTTTTCCTGCAGTTTGTTTGTTTTTAGCAATAGAAACTGTGGCTAAAATACTGCTAAAATATTATATGATTATCATATAATTCTATTGCTGAAATATTGCTAAAATATTGCTACTTTAGCAATAGTTTCTGTTGCTAAAATATTGCTACTTTAGCAATAGTTTCTGTTTCTAAAATATTGCTACTTTAGCAATAGTTTCTGTTTCTAAAATATTGCTACTTTAGCAATAGTTTCTGTTTCTAAAATATTGCTACTTTAGCAATAGTTTCTGATGCCAAAATATTGCTACTTTAGCAATAGTTTCTGTTGCTAAAATATTGCTACTTTAGCAATAGTTTCTGTTGCTAAAATATTGCTACTTTAGCAATAGTTTCTGTTGCTAAAATATTGCCAGTTTAGCAATAGTTTCTGTTGCTAAAATGTTTCTCAAAGATTGCTATTTTAGCAATATTTTCTATTACTAAAATATTGCTCAACGATTGCTATTTTAACAATAGTTTCTATTGCTAACGTCCAGGAAAGAGCCGAGTGCAAAGAGTTAATATTTCCAGGCTACAACCACCCCACTAGCATTCTATGCGGCGCTCACTGTGTTCCCAAGAAACGGCACTACTGTTTAAGAGGGTGGTCTCGAGCTTCTGTTTAGTACCGCAGACTTATCACGTTCAAAGGGAGGCTATCGAACAGATACAATGCCAGTGTGAAATGAATCTTTCATAGAGGGGATAGTGCGTGCCTGGAATCCGCGTTTCTACGCGCATTTGCTAATTGAAGAAGGAACATCCGTCTTATTGGGGAGTTCCATCGCAGTCCGGCACGGTTATTCGGAAAAGGGAAACTCGAAGACGCTCGACGAAGGAGAACCGCGAGCAACCTCGCTTTCAGCATCTCTTCCCACAATTGTCTCCTCTTTCAGCACGCAGCGTCCCAGTTTTCCAGCGAGCTGAGCCGCACGCACGTTATTACGCGGCGCAAAACGGAGCCGTAGCCTAGCCCTGAACCGCGAGTCAACAAACTCCCAGGGAGAGGCTCGGAAGATTACAAAACTGTGCTGAGAAAACTCGTTGCGCCCGAGATTAATCGCTCGAATCTACGAGCCGTCGTGGAGCACCGGGTGCTTTCAGATTTCTTGCTCGAATCGCGGCTGTTCCACGTTCTCCTCGTTCAGAGCTGGATGGACGACGCGAAGGACACGGCGAACGTGGTCTCGGACACTTCCGGCTCGTCGACGGTGCTCCTTGGTCACCCTGTAACAATATAATCGTTGAAAGAAGAAATGGTAACTGTTAGAGATTCGCGATCTACTTGAAAAGTTTTCGATCGGAAAATATTGTCGATAATAAAAGTTGACTCGCAACGTTTCCGAGGAGGAGAGCAGGAACGTTCGAAAACACGCGCAGGATGATTCAAGTTGAGCGTAAAGACGTGAATGCTTAGCCTTCGAAATAAGTCAAGGCGGTCAGTTGCGTTTACAGCAAATGATGTCATTACACTATGAAAAGAATATTAAGCGTCGTTCGGCTCATAAACGGGGTTCGATGTGTTCAACGTTACTCATAATGGTTTTTGTTCGTTTGTCGAATGATTAAGCGCTCTCGCCGAAAAGTTCAGGGAGACTGGTCGATAATAATTCGGCTAAAATTAAACCCGTTACCACTTAGAACTAACTATCCGTATTTAAGTGCCGATTGTAAAGTACTTCCGCGAATTATAGAGATTAGTCAGAACATTCAAGCTTGTATACTTAATTAATATTCGAGGAATTTAGGCGCTATGAAAGGGACTTATGAAGCGCTGTCGGTAAGAATGTGCACTTGTGGAACAATTGTTTTAAAACAATGTACACTTGTAAGAAAAATAGTTTTCAATCGATGCGTGCTTATGGAAAAATTGTTTTGAAACAAGTCGATCGGCGATAAAAAGTTTGTGATCGTATTAGAAAATATACAACGTGGCTCTATTAATAGGTCGACCAGTCTTCCGGAATTCTAGTCAAAAGTAGCCTTCACGGCGCTTTTTGACGGCGGAAATAATTGTAAACAGTATACGGCAGTGTTTTATCGTGTACGCATACAGTAGATTTGTAAGTGTGCTTCCCATTGCGCGAGAGAGGTTTCGTTTGGTTTCATCGAGGGTTTCACTTAGTCGAGCCCCATTGCGGCTGATTTTCAGGCTGGAACGGCTCACGCGCGACTGTGGAATCGCTTCTTTATTAAATTTACGTGGAAACATTTCGCACGAGATAATGGTTTGCATGGCGACGGTTGTACTCGTGACGGTCCGCTGGTTGATCCTTGAGAAACGAAACGAAACTGAAAACGAGAAGTACGTTAATTATGTTGTTCTATGTACTAGTATACACCGAGAAGATTAATATATTTTCTGTAGCTTTAAGTCACGCAGAGAGAGTGTTCTTTAATAAATGATAATTACTCGATCGTTGTTATTCTCGTCGCGATTTTTATTATTACATAAAAGCAACGGATTCGAGGGGAAAAAATAGAATTTCTTCGTCTTCGCTCTCGAAAAAACGAATTTTTCAACGCGAGTTGCAAATTCGTGGCTACAGTAATTTATAGCAGGGTATGCTATTTTTATGAAGCGATATATCGGTTGGTTCTGAAAGCAATTTCTGCGAAAGCTTTAAGAAAGACACGCACAAAACAGTTGAACTTTTAGTGAAAAAATAATTCGCGTCAATAATTACGTTTTTTATGGAACACCCTGTAATACTACGTAACGTAGAAACAATGGATTCAAGTAAATAGATGTATCGACGCTCGTATCGTTAATGATTTATTACTTTGTGTATTAGAGAATAATGTCACTATTATATAGTGTTTATGTAAATTATGTCTTATTAATAAAAGGATAGATGTTAATAGTCCTTGGATTCTTTCTTCAGTCGTCATTCTGAACGACTCATATAGTTACACATTACGTAACTGCATCGTAATTAACTTTAATAGATGTTTCACAGTAGGTACATCTGTTTATGAGATTTTAAACATTTGCGAGCTCCCCCTTTTATAATTCGAGGGAAACTCCATTCATTTTGAAAAAGAATTTTATTGTATCAGATAAACAATTATAAACGAAATGATGTACGCTGTAAGTATGAATAATTATTGTATTATATTCCACTTATATACTTTGATGTACTAATTTAATGTAATAAACAACAAAGAATGTTCATGGTAATTTTATTTTAGATGAAGTTTCTGTGATTCAGACATGCAATTCAATTAGCATCATTAAAAAGTAAAATCAATGCAAACTTAAATTCTACTTTCTTGACCTAGTAATATGCATTTTCTGCATATCGCAACAGATGGCGCTTGGAACACATTTTTAACTGACTTGACATGGTCGGTAATAACGTGTGCATTTAATTCATAAAATCGATCGAAAAAATGGAACATTTTAAAAAATTCTGAACTACATTAAAAGTGTAGCAAATATCAGATAATAAACTGCTTTTTTATTGATCACGTTCTATTATTGATGCTTGTTACAAAGAATCTAATATTTCAACTCAATAAAATATCATCCAAAATTATTTATTTTAGAATATAATATCTTTTGTAATAAAATAAACATGTAAACTCTGTAAATATAGCCATTCATGAGTGTATAAAATAACTGGTCATTTTGAGGTTAAAAGATTGAACCGATCGAGATTTAATCTGATAGATACAGTATTATGAAGCTGTAGAATAACGTTTAATCTGGATGGGTCACGCAACAAAGGATTTATCGGTTAGCGGTCTTGCTTTTGCAAGCTACTGAGAATACAATTCTGAAGGGATGTATACCATGCGCAGCTGTTACTTTAGGGTAAGAGGGGTTAGGAAAGCAGGGACTTCAGGAGCGTACACTACAATAATCTTGATAAAGTTTATTTTACCAAGCAAACAATATTATTTACCATCCACCTACGAATTTCGAATTAAATAAAAAGTAGCATAAAACAAATAAGAGATACAATAATAAAAGATTACTTCACACAGACTTTCAATTTATTTTACGTGGCTACGTATTATATTTTATTATTCTATTTTGTAAGATACGAGTTTTTTAATAGTATTAAAAAATTAAGAAATTTTGAAGTATCTTTAATGTAAAAAAATATGGAGATTAAAATTCTATGCAACTGTCGTTGATATTATTCTACAGCCTTCGCGTATTACAATATGGGAATAAGAAAATAAATTGCACGAAATAATATGTATTTAATTTACTCTTACCTAAATTTTCAGGCAAAATTTCTCGTACTAATCCTCTATTTAATGAAGTGCACGAAAATGATTTAGGATGGCGAACGTACTTTAACCGTAAGATTTGAAAGGATACGTATGTGTCGACAGCCAATCGCGTGTCAATATCCAAAAGCAGAGAACTCTTTATTGGCTGCAATCTTTCCTTGCGGTACGCGATCGTATCCGATATCGAGAGCTGAAATCACGTGCGATCTACCAATCAGGGAGCGCGTTATTGATAAACTAATATTATGAAATCAATTAGCATTTGGTTAACACGGTTCGAGTATAAAACTGGTCGAGTATCGAGCGAGGTATATTGTTTTCTCGCGGTTTCGCGATCGCACGTGGAAAATGGAAGAACAGATTAAGAACCCTGTTGGCTTCCTTAAAAAAAGTCGTCCCTGAAAACATTCTACGGTTAATGGTGGGGGCAAAGAGGGGCTGGTTCGTACCGGCGGCGCTTGCAGTGACCGGCTGGTGTCCGTGAGCACCCGGGTGTCGAAAACGTGGACACGAAGTCGTAAGAATTGAAGCGGTGCATTGCTCGAAAACGCTCGAGGCATCTGCGTAACAGTGATTCACGTATTTCTAGTTCCTGTAAAGAATCGGTGTCCGGCTTGTCGGTCGACTCACGCGTGCCTCTATCTAGATCCGTCTGCCTCTTCTGCCCCTCTCGTCCGTCTCACTTTAATTAACGGTAGACAGATCGGTGCGGTGTGACAGCGATCGACTGGCTACGACACTGCACAGACAACCCTTGCGCTCTTTTTTTCCAAGGCTCACGCGGTTTTCCATGTCAACGACACGCGCGCTCCTACCAAGGCCAGCGTGCTACGCCCCGCACAGAGCAGCCTCCGTCGTCGTCGTCGTCGTCGCTGCTGCCACCGCCGTCAAACGACCGCTCCACGTAGTCGTGCCCGTCATCGACGGCCTGTTGTTGTCTGCGTCGCGTCGGTGGTCAGACGTCTGTTCGTTGTGGTCATTGTCTTGGTGGTTAGCCTTGAAGGAGGCCGGCGAGCATCGAGGTTCGTGCACGGCTATCGCCAGGGTGAGGAGGAGACACGGCAGCGTCGCTCGCACCAGCCTGAGATGAGCGACCATGGCTGCATACACTTGAATAATTTCAAAGCAGCCAAGGGTATCCAGCCGTATAAAGTGATACACTCCTATTTTGTGACCAGCACGTCGACCGAGGCACGCGTAAGAAAGGTGCGACTATCTTTATCCTGCGTGATCCGTGGTCAAGATTCTGTCTTTGTCTATTTCCCTCGCTCTCGCGTTTGCCCTCTATATTATACCATCTCGTACACCCGCCAGCCTCTCATTTTCCGTCTTCTACATTTACTTTCTGCATCGCGCGCGTTTTAACGCGCGTGAAAAGCCGCGGTCCAGAAAAATAAGAGATCACCGCGACCTCTCGGACCTTCGCAATCTCAAAAGTCGCAAGATCATCTTTCTTTGTCGTTTCTAGTAGCGCTCGCGATCTTGAGTCACGGGCTATGCAAATCGTAGTCGGTACGACGGGACGACTCTTCAAACACGCGCATTGTTTACAGTACATCAATAGCGGCGTACCACATCCTCCGCGTGTGTTTGTTCATTTTTCAGGTGTGAAATATCTACCGACGAATCTCCTATCTCAATGCAGTGTTCGTTCGAAACATTCTTTATCTTCCACTTTAAATATGACGATTGATTTTCATCTGTGTTATTTGAAAGCATTAAAGAGATTGATGCACACCTTATAAAATTGACTTATCGAACTGTCAACAGTCTATTCCATACACCTTTCCCCTTCCCTTCTTTCAATCTTTCTTCCCTTTTTAAACAATCTTTATGTTAGTCTTTACACCTTATTTTCTTACTGTTGTAATACAAAATCATTCGATTTGAAGGTAACCATCGCCTTGAAATCATTTTTGGAATAATGACGCTCTTATGAAACCGAACGGGAAATTAGTGGTACTGATAACCAGAATAATTGCAATACGTGGCAATATAAGTCGATAACGATGTTATTGAAAAATTAGCTTCGAAAATAAAATGATGTAATTCATTTAAGTCTGTCCTGTTATTTACTTTCGTGCATGGTTCGCCTGTAACATTGGATTTAAAAATGGCCGCTGTATGCGATTACTCTGTCGGTACACAACTCTGGCAGATTTGTATCTCACATACATGAAGTAACGGTATATTGTTGATTTATGTTTCTGCTGGTACCGTTCATCCAATAGATATTTGCATCGAACTTTAGTCCGATGAAATTATGATAATGTTACAATGAATAAACCTTTGTATCATATTTTTTATGTACTTACAAGAGAAATATATATATATATATGTATGATAACATTCCATATCTTTCTCAATGCACTGCTTTCATCTAATCTATATAAAAATGCTTTCTATAACAGTTTTATCTACCTTTCTTCTATGATGAAATAGATTAACGATTTCTATATTTTTAGGCTGTTAGCTGCCTGTGTCACACGTGTAAAACTTACAAAGACCGTCTTCATTCTTGTCTTCATTGTATATTCTTTGGCTGTTACGGGAAAGGTCATATACAAGAACATGCAAAGACAAAAAAGCACTTCTTAGGTATCGGCATAGATTACATAATATACAAGTATCTCTAGAAAAAACATTTTTTTATACTAAATGCCTTTCATGTTGCAGCTGTTGATCTTTGTTATGGAAATATTTTATGCTTCCAATGCGGGGATTATGTATACGATAGAGAATTATTGGCAGTCGCTAAGGAACAGTGGAGCGAGTCTGCGAAATCATTAAGCTTTGGAGAATTTTATCGAACATGGGAACCTACGCAAATAGAGGCGGAACTATTGAGAAAACATCCACGCAGAAGACGTGTGGTCGAAAACTCTACCATAGGTAAAACTTTTGAATTTGTATCCTGAATATAAGTTGAGACCAAACGAAAATACAATGGATATTAACTTCTATTTAATGCATTTAGGTTTAAGAGGACTTATCAATCTTGGAAGTACATGTTTCATGAACTGCATTGTGCAAGCACTTATACACACGCCGCTGTTAAGAGATTATTTCCTTGCTGACCGTCACCACTGCCCACAGCCGTCACGCTGCCTGGTCTGTGAAGTGTCCCATCTTTTTCAGGAATTTTACTCTGGCAGCAAAGCCCCATTGACGCTACACAAGCTTCTCCATCTAATCTGGACACATGCCAGACATTTAGCAGGTTACGAACAGCAGGATGCCCATGAATTCTTTATAGCTACACTGGACGTTTTGCACAGACATTGCGAAGCAGCGCCAATTTTAGTGAAGGATAATCCACATCACTGTAACTGTATCATCGATCAGATCTTTACTGGTGGTCTTCAGAGTGATGTGGTTTGTCAAGCGTGCAAGTATGAGCCTAATCCACAGTACGATATAGTATGTATCGTATTGCGGAAAGAATCGATGTTAATGTAATTATTTTTCAGCGGTGTATCGACTACGATAGATCCGTTTTGGGATATATCTTTGGATTTGGGTCCAGCGGCTAGCGCGTCGGGTTCTGATACTTCTGGTCCTCCTACCTCATTATTAGATTGTTTGGAAAGATTCACGCGTGCGGAGCACTTAGGATCTAGCGCAAAAATAAAATGCAGCAATTGCGAGACCTATCAAGAGAGCACCAAGCAATTGACGATGAAACAACTCCCTATCGTGGCCAGTTTTCATTTAAAACGATTCGAGCACTCTAGTATACAGGACAAGAAGATTTCCACATTCATCTCGTTTCCAGAACAGTTAGACATGACACCTTTCATGTCGCATAGACGGAACGGCAACAACAACAGCTCAATGATGGATGGACTGCCAAAGAATGGGGAAGATATGGCATTCAGCGATAACAGATATTCTCTATTCGCGGTAATAAATCACGAAGGTTCTTTGGAAACTGGACACTACACTGCCTTCATACGGCAGCAGAGAGATCAATGGTTTAAATGTGACGATCATTTGATCACGAGAGCAAGGTTAAAAGACGTCTTGACTAGTGAAGGGTGAGTTCATGGCACTGATCACAGTGTCATCAGTATCATTACCAAGGATCCAGTGAAAAAACCTTTCCTTTTCAGGTATCTTCTTTTTTATCATAAACAAATTTTGGAGTACGGTCGAAACACCAAGGTGTAAAACATTAAATTGTGTATTTAATTTATTTATCATGACGAATAATGGGCGGTAGACTTAAGTTTCCTTTAGCATTTAAAAAAGAAAACAAAAAAAAGAACTCTATAAATAGCTACGTTTCCCTTTTGGAAACTGTGTCATATGTTTCGTCCGATTCCCATAAAATTGTTTGTCGGTTGAACGCGCATGATTTATGCAAGAGGAAATAAGAACAAAGAAATAAAGGCCTGAAAAAAACTAACAAATTTCGAACTCTCGGTTTGAAATAATATCATTAGGAAGTAGTTACGGACAAAGCTACTTTCAATGAAACTAGAAATACTACTACGCTTTGATCGTGTGATCGAAAGAGAAAAAGATAAACTAGAAATTAATCACTGTTAAAAAATAGTCGAGATCGACCGGACGTCGCTCTATTAGCATAGATATTTGTCTTTGTGTTATATAAATGAAACTTTTAATAATCAACTTTCGGAGTAAAATGAAAAGAATCGTGTACATTTTACTATTATTATATTTTGTTTCTGTTTCTCCACCACTGCGTTGGGTTCGACAAAATCTAAGCTGGCGCACACGGCGATCGATTTCCCTCTTCGTGTCCTAAAGTAACATAAGTGTAGATTTAAGATTAGCTCAATTTTTTTAAACGACCGTTCGCATTTTTGTATATCGCTGACTGTTATATTCCTGCCCTGATACTTGTATACATGAGACATCAAGGATGGGTTACACGATTTGTATGTCTTAGCAATTATTCTCTGTTTCTCTCTGATTTCGACATCAGCTAACGATTAAATTAAAGAGCTTCTTCCTTCACCGCCGATTAATTGTGTCAGCCATCCTTTGGTGAATCAATTTTGTACAAACGAAATAACGTATAGAAGGAAAAAGGGATAATAGTATTATCCATACAAGGCGAACTATTTCGCGTGACTGTGTATAATAAAAAAAAAGAGGAAGTTTGATAAATTTTCTTTCTGATTGTCCACGTTTTACCTCAAAAGAAAAACGAATATAATGACTAAAAGCTGAACGAATTTCGAGCAAACGAATGAAAATGTTAAAAAGGAATCATGCGTAGAGCTTTCAATAATTTTATGTTAATTTTATGTATGGAAATCCCTGTAAAAAGTGCCAAGTGTTCACCGCACTTGTAGTTCGTAATCGTGTGCTTATCATTATCAGAGTTTCCTATTTTATAATGGGTTTCTATTATTGTGTTCATTAGCGAAATGTTGCATAATGTTTCCATGAAACAGTAGCCTCGAAATAATCTCTGATAATAAAACATTTGAACGAGACAGAACGATCGCAAACGCATGGTTTGCATCGTGTCGAATCAATCGACGTTCTAATTAACAATGTAACAAGAATATACGACCCTGCGTTGAACTTTTAAGACCGCTAAGAGACTTCGATGTGTAATTATGTACGAAAGTGAGGAAAACTATAAACTCGATAAAGATGTACAAGAAAAGAATAAAAAAAAAAAATATATAAGTGTCGCAAAGATTTCATCGATCGTACGCATTGCAACAACTGCACTTGTGCGCCCTTTCTCACAAAGTGACACGACCAATAATACTATACGTTTGGAAGTTCGTATTATGCGTGCAGTTGTAACATTTTTGTATAAGGCTGAAAAATAAAGTTATATTTCGTCGAAACGCAGTTTCTTAATCATTCGTACTTTCTTTGATTTACGCGCGTCATGGTACGCTTTTATTAAAAATAAAATGTTAATATCGCTTGTATCGGATACTGTGCAAACAATTTGTTAACAGATATGATGTGATATGACGAAGCATTGTACAAATAACGAGATTGTATCGAAATTTGTTTTTTCCTTACAAACTGTTTGTTAAATTCTAATTGCTTAATTCGTTGAAGTAAATGTTGTCTGTAAACGTGCAATGCTTGGGATTGTAGACCCAAATTACTGCTATTTCAGTTCCATATTCTTAGTATAAGTAAATGATTAAAATTTATATCAGTGTTGAATCTATTTCCTTCGATAGTATACATTGTTCTCGCAACAAAAAATGTTCTTTTCCATCGAATTCAGAGCGAGCGTCAACCAAAGCGTTAATACACTTTCAGATAAATTTGTTTACAACATATACTGTCGAGCGATAGTTGGAATTCGAATTTAAATCCCCACTCGCGCCTATTGGATAACAAAAAATGTGGAATATATTTGAAGGGAAGAGAGATCGAAAATATCCAAGATAAGATAATCGATAATGGAAGTGGATTCGCTGCGAATCTCCCCGAGCTGATACGTTAATTACGTTTACAATACATAACCCGATAGCGTATTCCCTTTAATTAACGTTGTAGTAATGGAGGAAAGATGGACGCCTTGACGTTTGGCTCGCACAGGTAAACGGCCTCGAGGTTCACATAAATTTTCGAAAATGCCTACGATTTAGTAAGTGTCGTGTGACGGAATTTTGTTCTTTCTTTTGTAGGCTAGTTCACTTAGATCTCAAGGGTGCTCCGCCGCGAGTCTGTTATTTCGAAAAGGTCTGTTAACCGAATAAACAAAACGTATTGTTTACACACTGTATCTCTTATCTGAGATCAGTATCATCGAATGATAATTATCATGGCGCTTAAATTTTTACCATCATCTGTTAAATGTTATTAATGCGCGCTTTCCTGATAACACGAACGATATTTTCTCATTTGCGAGGGACGTGTGTTGGTACTTTTGCGTCTTAAAATGCACATACGCATTCCTGCATGTAAATTATCATACATTTGCATATAGCGTTCGCTGAGATAATAACTGTAGTCGTAGTTCGTGTATTCGATTTTTCTTTCACAAATTCTTGAATGTATTTTAATAACGAAGAACTTGTAATTGATATTGTAGTTGTTCCCGCTTTTGCGGACATGGGGTGCCACTGGACTCCTTCTAGAATGGGAAGACACATTCCCGTACAATCGAGAGCTCTCTCAAATAGGAAGCAATGGACTGAGCAGTTTAAGCAGCGGATATACGGTTCAGGAGGCTAGGCATATTTTACAGATCGCAGGAGATTGCGGCTTAGCGGTTGTTCCGTTGGTACAAACATTTGGTCATATGGAGGTACGCAACAATAAAATGAATCGACTTATGGAAATGTTGATAATAACGTCGAAATGATTTCAGTTTGTATTAAAGCACGATGAGTGGAGATCCTTGAGAGAAGTGGAGCACTTTCCTAGCTCAATTTGTCCATCTAATCCAAGGACATTGCCTTTGGTAAAATCCCTGATTCGACAAATTGTTAGTTTTCATCCAGACGTACAGTATTTGCATATAGGTGCAGACGAAGTCTGGCATTTAGGCCTTTGCTCAGTTTGTACAAAACGTGCTGCCTCTAGCAAATATGGAAAACCATCCCTGTACCTGGAACACGTTTTGGCTATTGCACAATACATACAAGAAACATATCCTTATTTAAAAATTATCATATGGGATGATATGTTAAGATCGATAGATTTACAGGTTTTGAACGGTATCTCGTTAAATTATTCATGGTATTCGATGCCACATATTGTTCCATGAAAGTATTTACTATAATTTTCAGAGCATTACATCGGAAAGTACGTAGAACCTATGATCTGGCACTATAATCCTAGAGATAACTTTGTTCTACCTCATGGTAAGATTTTATCATTCTATTCAATGGATATCGACGCTTAAATATATTAAACTACATAGAATTATGGTGTTAGAACTGTGGGACAAATACACGACAGTTTTTCCCCATATTTGGGCGGCCACTGCATTTAAAGGTGCTACTGGATCTTCGCAACATGTACCTATCGTTAGGCACCATATAAGTAATCACGAGAAATGGTTGGAAGAGTTAAGCGTACACGTGAATAAAGTTCATGAATTCCGGGGGACAGCCTTTACCGGATGGTCCAGGTACTTTTCTTTCAAACTCGAACTTGGGCAATGAAATTTCATTGAGTTCTGATTTTAGGTACGATCATTATGCAACAATGTGTGAATTATTGCCTACAGCAATACCATCATTAGCGTTATGCTTGAAAGTCTGGCTTCATGGTTACTCAGAACAAATTCATAATCAGGTGGCTAAAAGTTTAGGGTACATAGATCATCCTTTGCATATAACACCACAACCCAGACCTGCCCCAATACCTAGCAATTTACTCTTTCCTGGATGGCAGGTTGCAGTAGGCGTAGAATGGTTTTTAAATTTTAGAGCTAAATTTCATAATATTGTTTCTAGCGAACAGTAAGTATAAGTTACTATACGAAAGGGAATATTTGGTATTCCGTGTCCGATATTTTCTGATGTCCTTTGATTTTGCAGAATCTCTACCTGGATGAATCCATGGCAAGTTGCGAATAATTACACAAATCCTATGCAATTAGAAAATTTAGTACCTGCTTTTACCGAGTGAGTTCAGTTATTTCTATGACAGTTTAAATATAATAATAAAACTTATTTAACATCGAAAATATTATTCACAGACTGCTATTAGAATTGTCTTCTTTGGAAGGCTATTTAAGATTCCAAATGGAGAGTATTTTCTTTTCATCGATGATCGACGAATGGATAGGTACAAATATTCAGCCCATGAAAGGAAAGCTCATGGAGTTAAAACAAACCACAGAGAATCAAATCAAGCTAAATAGTCGGGTTTAGTGCTTTAATTAAGTATTTCGCAGAATTTCTGCTCTAGATCTCAATGACCAACTCCAATACAGGTGATGAGTATGAAACGATAGGCTGATGAACAAAGTACGAAGATATTTAGTAAACTGTACAATTTTATCTTATAAGTAGACGTAGCGAAGTAAAAATAGATTTTAAAAAGTGATACCTCGTGCAATCCGTGCGAGATATAATTTTATAAGAGAAGGAACGATTATTTTAATACTTGGCTTAAGGGACGAATGAACTTGTGACAATGATTTTGTCACTGAGCTTTGTCATTTTGTGAGCTGTTCTGTGATACTTGGCTATGAAAGGATTATTGTAACGTAAACAAGCGCAATAACCATATTTTTTGGCTATTGTGCTTAACACATATGCTTCTAACTAACTACGTTTCTTATATCCATAGTACGTGCAGATATTTTTTGTACTCCTTTTAGAATTGTCACTTTGACAAATTTTCGATAACTATATTTGATCAGTTGTAAAAAGATTTTATGCAATACCTAATATATTTCATGGAGTATATTTTATCATTAATCTTCTTATACTAGTCTAATAGCCGTTTTGACAGCACGCTCATCGATGTAATTGCATTATCTATGAAATATAGTGACAGATTGAACGTAGGTGAAGCATAAAAAAAATAGTAATTAATAATTAATTCAAATAGACATTTCTGTGTATCTACATAATAAGTATGTAATTTATGATTCTGTTTTGTACGACTCGAATTACTTTTAAAAATAATCTCTATTATGAATCAGTAAAAAAACGATCTTGCGTTCATTTTTCACCTTCTCCACGATTCATGGTCGTTACGCGCATGTATTCGTAATCGAGTAAAGAAAACAAAAAACAAAAGCAGCGTGGTGTTAAAAGGCAAATATTTATTACAAAATGCCGTTTCATAATTTATTCCAAATGATGGTATCTTCGGCTAAGCGAGCGAAATAGTGGCGGGTGTAAAGGAATATGCCAAAAATTCGGGAATACAATGAAGAAGAAGCTACAAAATTGGATGAATGTTTCAAGGAAACTTTAACACGCGTCAAACCTTACGTTTTAGGGTTGACGTGCTCTGAGAGCGCACAATTGTGCAAAGTTTGGCTAGATAAATTAAACGCTGCTTCTATACAACGACGTTTGAGAAATGAATATCTCGTGGAGTTGTGTAGGCAACTAAAGACAGGCCATATTGGAGGAATTTTCAGTAGACCTCCGCCTAATGGATTTCTTCTACCATTACCTAAGTCGTATCATATGGTAGCTATACTAGGATTTATGAAATTTATCGTAATTAAACAGTAATTAACGTGTAACACAGGTCTGTATTAGTTCGTCCGTAAGTGACCTATCAGACTATGCCATAAGAACTCATCATACTTGTTTAAAGCCAAACGCAAAGTGTATTCAGCATCAACGAAGCAGATCATCGCATAGACACAGTATGATGGACATCGCACATACAAAACAATGCTTGCGCACTGTTGATCTTCGGCCGACTGTTCGTTTCCACGATCAAAGTACAGTAAAATAGTCGATCAAAGATTTACGAACAACGTAATCTGTACATTGAATATAATTGTTGCAGAACTGCAGGTTCCAAACGAATATTTAAGAAATCAGTTATCACGATACCAAGAGAATCATAAGAGGAACATGGATGATTATTTATCTTCAAGTATCAGTCGGTTAACTACTGATGTCTCAACTTTAAAAGCTAAGTTAGTATGCCATTCAAATATTGTTTCAACGAAACACAGGGAATTTTAAACGAATGTAAATTGTTGAAGATTAACAGAGATGCAGAAACTGAAAAATTCCATGGAAGAAAGCTACAAAGAGGCTGTTCAAGAGTATCATTTCACAGTATTGGAACAGTTCACTGAACTGAAGCACCAACTGGATAAGGCTCAATTAAAAAACGATTCATTGGACAGCAGTGTAGCTGAAATAGCTAAAAAATTGGAAAAAATCGCCCATGGTAAGGTAAGAAGTAGAAAGTTTCTTTGTTAAACGAGAAATACAAAACATATTTTGAAGGATAATGAAACTAAGGCAATGGATCGACAATGGATGGATAAAATGAAATCTATGTACGAACGATTTGATTCGTTCACAAAAGAGCAGAGCAAAGAGTTACAAATGAAACAGGACTTGCTGGAAAAAAAAGACACAGAATTATTGGAGAAGGATGCAGGAAGAAAAAGAGAAATCGAATTATTAACTAATAAGATACACGATTTGGAAATGAAGTTGGAAATTAAGATTAGAGATGTATGTTTTTGTGAATTTTAGTAATGTTTGATATATTTGTATATAAATAAGTTATTGAATAATTATCCTTCTCTCAGGAGGATAAATTACGATTGGTGATAACTGAGCAATACGCGATGATGAAGGAAGAATTTAACAAAATGAGGATCGAAATGGATCACGAGACTCAGAAACAAAATCAAAATTTAATGTCTCAAGTTTCTGCTTTGAAGAAGGCTATAGCGAAGCTCGAGAAAACAAAAGAAAAGCTCGAAAGCGATTATGAAAAGAAATTGTCGCACATAATTAAGGTAATTCAATTGGTACACATTACATTTGTGAATTATTGTTAAATTTCATCATAAATTGTATCATAGAACAAGGATATGGAAATAAAAGCCTTGCAGTTGCGGCTGAAAGAACAAAAGAATGAACTGTGTGCGTCTTTGAGTACGAAAAAGCAAAACGAAGTGGACAATATGCTTTCTATATTAGAGAAACGGTACAGAATGCTTTTGGCAGAGACAGAAGCGATGTCTGAAACTCAGACACAAGAATATCTCAGGGTATTGGGCGTTATAGTTTGTATTCAAAAATAAGATGATAATATACAGTTATAATATTAATAAAAGATAATTAATAATTTTAGAAAATAGCTAATCTAGAGGATCAAGTACTTAATATGAAGAAGTTGTGATCCGAATATATAGATTAGAGAATTAAATAGTAGTTTATAGAGGATTAGAACTGTGTACATGTATATTGCGTTTCTGAATAAAAAGTACAAAACTAATGGAAATTTGTTCCAAATTTCTCCAGCATGGTAAGTGTTTGCATTAATTAAGGCCAGATGGTATTTACATTATCGTAACAAGAGATGGCGTTAAGCGTTCGCATTGCTATGGTAACATGTTTGTCAACTGATCTCTGAGCTGTTAAACATGACTGAAAATATCTGTTTAATTTAAGTTTTGACTTAACTAACGATTTGTTATCTAATATTTATGTATGTTGAGTTTATCTTTAAATTCCAGAACTTTATATAAATAAGATATACTCTGAAAATAAGTTTAACAAAATTAACCAGAATGTAGTTGTAAAATACCAGATTTGCATCGACATCTTAAACTTAAATATTTTTTATAAGATCTGTAACAAGTAGTGAATATTAAGCTACAGAAAGATAATGTCGCTGTACTTCGATACACGTGTTCAAAATCCAGAAACAGCCTCAATAAGCACTCATGCAATTTGGCATGCCAACTATCCTTTATTAGCTGTCGCTGCATACTCCCAGGACAAAGGTGGTTTTGTAACAATTCACGATGATCAGGGTGAGCCTACACAGGATGTCGAGTCACCCAGACATTCGATAGCTCAAGTAACTGCTCTTGGATGGCATCCGGAGAGGAGATGGCTTGTAGTGGGATGGGAGAGCGGAGAACTGCGGGTGAATATTTGTTGCAGATATTATAAAAGTACTCTAGAGCAACGGTTCTTAAATTGTGGTCTGCGAACCCCCAAGGGTTTGCAAAGTCTATTATTCGAGTCACCAGAACAATGTTGACGTTAACTTTATATCCCCCAACTTTTCTTAAGACTTAACTTAAGATTTAATTCTGTACAATCAAGATAATATTTGTAAATAAAAGAAATTAATTGATTGTAGAAAGGGGAGTAATTTTTATATCAGTTTTACATCCTCCAAATTTGCACTTTTATTCAGAAAGCGCATTCAATAAAAATTCTACATGGTCAAGATTTAATTCTATACAATCAAGATAATATTTGTAAATAAAAGAAATTAATTAATTGTAGAAAGGGAAGCAATTTTTACATTACCTTCACATCCCCCAACTTTTCGCTTTTACTTAGAAAACGCGATTAATAAAAATCCTACATGATCAAAACTTTTTGTATTTGTTGTTATTTACTTAACTTAACATTTACTTAATTAGTTATTGGGCTTAGAGTTGGAATGGGGTCCACAAAAAAAAATATTCAAGAGGGGTCCTCAGACTATATAAATTTAAGAACCCCTGCTTTAAAGACATATTTACATGAATTGTTATTTAGGTATGGCCAGGTGATACAGGTAGCACAGAATTCAACGTAGTAGTTACACCGCATCGTGATCCTATTACGATTCTACAATGGAGTCAACACGGAGGAAGATTGGTGTCTGCAGACTCAGCTGGTTCTATAGTTGGCTGGAAAATTGACTCGAGGGGCCAGTTGTTAATGATGTTCCATCACGAGTTGAAGGATTCTTTCGCGCAAATAGTATTCAAAACTATTCCCTTGAAATCAATGATGGACATAAGGTGATTTAAAATTACGCTGTGCTTTGTATTTTTGTTTATGAAGTGAATTATAGAACTTTTGTTGTTTTCAGTGGTTTAGCTAAAGCTGCAGTTGCTGGGGATGAAAGAGCGCTGGATATTTTCAGCTCATGGCGTCCCAGAACAGCTGCTCCCACAACAATTATGACTCAAAGGGATAATCATGCCTTTTACATTGGGACAACCAGCGGTGTTATATACTTTGTAGATAATCAGGGACAGTGTACAGAAATTCTCAACAGAAACAGTGCCACGTTACAGTTCCTCTTGCACCACCAAACTAGAGATTCCCTAATTGTTATGACAGACGGCTTAAATATAGAACATTTTCAGGCAGATCCTATTACTGGACGACTGACTGAATTAACAAAAGTAATTAAATTTTTACTTTCCTTACATTTCACTGCAATTCTCGTAACAGACAAATTTTATAGATATCTTTGTTTAGGTGAAACTTAGTAGTAGATCTGACATGTCTCGTACTGGACCAGCGATGTGTTGGGCTGGTGGGAATACTTTAGCAGTTCTTACCGGAGAATTGGGTGTTCGTTGCTGGGACCTTCATACCAGCGATAGCTATGTGCTGTCTCCACCTGATCCGACCACTGGAAACATTGCTACACCACAAGAAATCTGTACAAGCATATCTTTTTGTAAAAGCAATGGTACTAGTGCTATTCCCCTTATCTATAATATAAACATAGTAAACTTGCTTTTAATGTTACTCCTTGAAACTAATCAAGCA
Organism: Xylocopa violacea; assembly: GCA_963969225.1. Classification (NCBI taxonomy): domain Eukaryota; kingdom Metazoa; phylum Arthropoda; class Insecta; order Hymenoptera; family Apidae; genus Xylocopa; species Xylocopa violacea. Next base: position 17,278,719 of record CAXAJV010000015.1, read on the forward strand.
TCATGCGTTTCAATAATCTAATGTTAAAAATGATTTATTCTTGGTTTCCTTCTTTATATGAGAATTTTACTAACGCCATATAATTTGGTTCATCACTGCATTATTTTGATTTTATGAATACGCAGGCTTTTTGCCTTTTATACTGCTTCAATTCTGAGCCATTCTTTCGCCTTCACTGGTTGTACTCTTCTGTAATTGTCAACAAAATATAATAAAACTAAAAGTCAATTGTCTCGAATTTTAACATTAGAAGAAAGTTTTGTTTGTGTGTAGAAGGAAAATGTATTGTGATCACCGAGTATGTAGAAACATGGTCAATTGATATTGGTGAAGAAACTAGTAGACAAATATCAGGAAGCAGATTTGCGACTAATTGCTACGATATTTGCATATTAATATTAAAGTGTTGTAAAACAGTTGTTAATAATTTCTTTAAATGACCGAGGAACGTCAGATTCGCAACAATATTAATCAATTTTCATTTAAATATTAACAGGTACTTTAGCCGCTGGGACAAACTTGGGAACAATTTATTTATGGAAACGCAGAGTCGAAACGGACAGCGATGAAAACGGCTGGCCAAGTGTACCTGAGTCATGCAGCATCCACGGGACAGTAAAACAGATTACATGGGGCGCTGCTTTACTGAGAAGTCCACTTCTTGCCGTCAACTGTATAACAAACGTTTTCATATTGTGTCAACAACCAATGTGTGCCACGTATAATGACGGTGTCTGCGCCAGCCAGCTCAGTCCCACTCAGATCTTGATCGAAACCGATGATTTGAGTCATACTTTAAAAACTGACATTCAAGTGCAAATCGTAGCCGTTAACAAAGAGTATGTCTCCGTTTCCTCTGGTAGACAAATCATGACGTATAGAATGCAGAAGGACGCTTCTTTGTACACCACTGTGATCGCAAATTTCAATTGCGATACGGAAAAGCTATTGATCTGCGACCATACATTAATTGTTCTCACTCCTGTACTCATACAGTTACGATCAATGGAGGGTACGGTTATCCAGACGTTGCCCACTTTGCCAGAAGAAGGTGAACCGATCACTATGGAGCTCACAGGACAATATCTCACGGTTGCCTCTTTAAACGGTATCTTAAAAATCTGGGATTTAAGTAAACGAGAAGCGAAGCTGCACACCCGAGCGATGGCAACGTACGAAGCGATCAACGATTTCGCTGAGATCATCGAAGCGAGGTGCAACGCTGATTGTCGTTGCGTGTCGATCACCGTCGCCATGGCTAACTTGATGCCCAGTTCGATTTTGTACGTGTGGGACATAGAAAGCGATCAGATACACGAATTTGACTTTGCAGAATCCAACGACTTGGACGACGACGAGACCTCCTTGTCTGTAAAGTGTAGAGGGAGACTCGTTACTGCCCACTGTTGGGACGTAGAAGATCCTAGGCTATTGGTGTGTCGCGCTCAAAGATTGGAAACACGAGACTCCAAGTGTCTATCTAAACAAAGTAACAGTAACGATTACGATGTTTCAAAAGCTACTGTGGTTTTAGTGTCGATGTTCGCCACATCGGATCATGGGATCGTCGTACAGGACATCAAACCAATTAAAGACGACAACTGTAGAGTGTTAGGTGTTCACTCTCCGTACATAATCGTTCTGAACTCTGAGAAGGTCGCGGAGAGACTCAGCAAAGTAACGAAGCTACTTATGAGGGACTTCGAGGAGCTGGGCGCGTGCGATTCTGTTACAAAGAAAGCAGTGCTGGACTTCAGCTTCCACATCAGCGTAGCTAACATGGACGAGGCTTTCAAAGCGATAAAGTCGATTAAGAACGAAGGGATTTGGAAAAGTTTGGCGCGGATGTGCGTGAAAACTAAGCAATTGAACATGGCTGTGTTGTGTCTGGGTCATATGAAACAAGCCAGAGCAGCGAGAGCACTCAGAGAAGCTATTCAAGATGACAGTCTGAACTTGGAAGCCAAAGTGGGAATATTAGCCGTCGAGTTAGGATTGTACAACGACGCTGAACGCCTTTTCCGCGAGGCGAAGAGACTGGACCTGTTGGGCAAGCTTCTCGAAGCTCGTAACAAGTTTAAAGATGCGATAGAGCTGGCAAGCAGCGAGAACAAAATTTGCGAGAAGACAAGCTATTACAATTACGCGAAAGCTCTCGAGCAGGAGGGTAAAATAGCGGAAGCTATAGAGATGTACACCAAAGCGGATTGCCACAGGTTCGAGGTACCCAGGATGCTGTTGGTGAGGCCCAGAGAGCTGCTGACGTACCTCAACAATTCCGAGGACCCAGAAATTAAGAACTGGCACGCGCAATACATAGAGTCAACTGGAGACATGGAAGGAGCGTTGAAGTTGTACGAGCAAGCTAAGAATACTCTGGCTATGACAAGATTGCTTTGCTATTTTGGCAGAGAGGACGAAGTCAGCGAATTGGTGTCGCGAACGAATCACGCTGCGTCCGCGTACCATCTAGCCGCGCACTACGAATCGAAGAACAATATGGCGCAAGCAATTCACTTCTATACGATCGCCAAGGCTTACACGAACGCGATTCGATTGTGCAAAGAGCACGACATGTTCGAGGAACTCTGGCCTCTGGCTGTATTGGCTCCAAGGCAATCGCAGATAGACGTTGCAAAGTATTACGAAGAGAACGATCAACCGGATAAGGCTGTCTTGCTGTATCACAAAGCAGGATTACTGCACAAGGCTCTGGATATTGCGTTCAAGACGAAACAGTACAGCGCGTTGCAGCTGATCATCATGGACGTGAACGCGGACTCTGATCCTGCGTTGATAGAGAAATGCGCAGACTATTTCGTTCAGAACGATCAAATCGAGAAGGCGGTGGATTTGCTCGCCACAGGAAGAAAATACTTGGAAGCATTGCAATTGATACAGGAGCACAATATTTTGTTGAGCGAGGATCTAGCTGAGAAGATGACGCTGGAGAAAATGGATAATAATCCTGAACGCGAGAAAATTCGAATCTCCATTTTGGAAAGAATAGGCGAAATTGCTTTCGAGCAAGGAAATTATCATCTGGCCACCAAGAAGTTCACTCAAGCTGGCAACAAACTGAGAGCCATGAAGGCACTCTTGAAATCTGGCGACACAGAGAAGATTTGCTTCTTCGCTCAGGTTTCCAGGCAAAGGGAAATTTACATAATGGCTGGAAACTACTTGCAATCGTTGGACTGGCAGAATCAACCGGAAATACTGAAGAATATCATCAACTTTTACTCGAAAGGGAAAGCGATGGATCTGCTGGCCAATTTCTACGTCGCTTGCGCGCAAGTGGAGATCGACGAGTTTCAGAATTACGAGAAGGCTTTGGACGCTTTGAGCCAAGCAAGCAGATGCCTGACTAAAGTTGTCACGCCTAGAGATCCTGAAATTCATAAGAGAGCAGTTGATTTGGTGAACAACAGAATAGTAACAATCAAGCGTTACTTGGATATTAAAAAGTAAGTGAATTTACTTTGTCTAGACAGAGTGGATCGTATGAGGAATTTCTTAGGACAAAGTATTAGGTGATTTTATAAGTAATGATACTTTTTGTCTTTGCTCGATGAAATGCTGCAATATTGTTTAGAGTGCAAAATTGAGTCTTTAGAATGAGATTATTTATACTTATAGGATGAGTTAATATTCTGTTCTAAAATGTTTTCTCATATGATCATCAGGAAGGGATATATATTTAGGAATCATGGCTTCATGGAAATGTATAATAAAAAAAATTAACCGTTTGAGTGCCACGGAATTTTGGAGAAGTTCAATAGAAAAGTTCGAAGCAGTGCAATGGTGTTTCTCAATTTTTACGTCTCAAAGTTCTAAGTAGGACAATGGCGCTTCTCAGTCTATTTAGCTCTTCTCATCGAGTAGCTGACACTTTTAAGTATTGAAGAGTGCGGTGGCGCTTCTCAATTTCTATGCCTCAAACTTCCAAGAAGCGCGATGGCACTTCTCAATTTCTACGCCTCAAACTTCCAAGAAGTGCGATGGCACTTCTCAATTTCTACGCCTCAAAGTTAAAGCAGCATGACGACCCTTTTCAATTTCTACGCCTCAAAGTTAAAGCAGCATGACGACCCTTTTCAATTTCTACGCCTCAAAGTTAAAGCAGCATGACGACCCTTTTCAATTTCTACGCCTCAAAGTTAAAGCAGCATGACGACCCTTTTCAATTTCTACGTCTCAAAGTTTCAAGCACTGCGATTACGCTTCTCAATTTCTGAGTCTCAAAGTTAAAGCAGTGTGATGGCGTTTCTCAATTTTTACATCTCAAAGTTCCAAGTAGTGCTTTTACGCTTCTCAATTTCTAAGTCTCGCAGTTAAAGCAGTGCGATGAGGCTTGTCAATTTCTAAGTCTCAAAGTTCCAAACAATGCGATTGTACTTTTCAGTTTCTACGTCTCAAAGTTTAAAGCAACGTGATGGTACTTCTCAATTTCTACGTCTCAAAGTTCCAAGCAACGCGATGCCATGGTTTTTCTATTTATCAGTAGAGAATCTTGCGTTATTGTTGTTGTGCCATTTTTCTAAATATCCACCGTGCAGTCAAATTGGCTCTTCTCATCAAGTAGTTGACATTTTTAAGTACTAAACAGGAGGAGCTCAATCGCTCTTCTGAATTTCCACGTCTCAAAGTCCCAAGCAGCGCGATGCCATTGTTTTTCTATTTATCAGTAGAGAATCTTGCATTAATGTTACTGTGTCATTCTTCTAAGTATCCATTGTGCAGTCAATTTGAGTAGTTGACATTTTAAAGCACTGAACAGGAGGAGCTCAATCGCTCTTCTGAATTTCCACGTCTCAAAGTCCCAAGCAGCGCGATGCCATTGTTTTTCTATTTATCAGTAGAGAATCTTGCGTTATTGTTGCTGTGCCATTCTTCTGAGTATCCATCGTGCAGTCAATTTGAGTAGTTGACATTTTAAAACACTGAACAGGAGGAGCTCAATTGCGCTTCTCAATTTCTACATCTCAAAGTTTCAAGCATCGCAATGCCATTGTTTTTCTATTTATCAATAGAGAATCTTGCGATATTGTTGCTGTGCCATTCTTCTGAGTATCCATCGTGCAGTCAATTTGAGTAGTTGACATTTTAAAGCACTGAACAGGAGGAGCTCAATCGCGCTTCTCAATTTCTATTCCTCAAAGTCTCAAGCAATGCGATGCCATTGTTTTTCTATTTATCAATAGAGAATCTTGCGATATTGTTGCTGTGCCATTCTTCTGAGTGTCCAGCATGCAGTTAATTTGAGTAGTTGACATTTTAAAGCACTTAACAGGAGCTCAATCACGTCATCTAGCATTCAAACGGTTAAGCCTCTTACTCGCTAACATCCTTAATTATTGCTACAGGTTATTCGACAGAGGTGAAACTGGCGCAGCGATGCAACAAGTGCGTCAGTTGCTCGATTCTCAGGGCCCAGATTTGGAGCAATCGGTTCGACGTGGCGATTTTTTCGCGACGATCACTCAGCATTACATCGATATTGGCGACGCTGACAAAGCACGCGCTACTGTTGAGGAATTAAAGCGTTTGGTACCTGGAATTAATCTTAGTTATTACTATAACGTGGGTGTGCTGGAGGGTCTTGGTTACAAGATGAAAATTCAACGGCAAGAAAGTTCTGACAAGGAAGATGACATCGAGGAGCTCTTAGGTGAATAGACACACGATTAATGCACGCAGTGAATTACAACACAATCCGTCCAGAAGTGTGATCATAGATATTAAGTATATAAAATAGTTTCATTGTTATAAAATGTTTGTATATATAGATATATTATAATATTGTAATGTAGAAAATGTAGCGTGGATCCGAAACGAAAGTCTGAGCTATCAATTTAGTTACTTCATACCTGTGACACATTTAGAAAAAAAAAAAAAAAAAAAAAAAAAAAAAAAAAAAAAAAAAAAAACGATCATTCAACGTTTATTAATCGGACTTATACATAAACAGCCTTACTTCTTAATATAATATGCTCTAATATGTTTAAAAAAATAAAAGTGGATTTCAAAACGACAGTAAAATCAGGCAGCGGTTTCATCTGCACAGTTTTCCCAACAGTTAGCTGCGAATATAATGTGGCGGTAATAAATAAACGGATTACAAAATACGGTGAAATAAAAGAACCAAATACATACACATATTGTAATACATGAGCTGCAAACATCGAACACAAAGAAAGGGGGTTAAAGAAGCACGTCCTTGTCTGTTTATCTCCTGAAACGAAAATCATTTCCTTGGGACATTTTGTTTTTCCAAGAGCCTTTCCGCTGGCCGGGTTCACTGATTTTTTGTTTGTTTTTACCCTATCTCGGTCTAACGCTAAAAGTTCCATCTCCGGTACAGTTTGTTTTGTTCTTCGAACTCGCACTGCGCTGAGCGAAGCGACAACGCGCCAAGAACGTGTCCTAAACGCACCGTTCGCTCAGACAGCCTTCTCAGGCGTCGGTTTTTTGCACGGCGACGCGACCTCTGTCTCTGACTCGTCCGCTTTCCGTTTTTTGCGCACCAAATGGGATATGTCACTGGCTGGTTTTTGTACTTTCGCCGCGGTTTCGACGCTGCTGCTGGGCCCAGCGCCGTTCGAGCAGCCGCCAGCCACCTTGCTCTTTATACCCTCTATGACCAGCTTGCAGGCCTCCTGTTTGAAGTCCTTCATGTCCGAGATCTTCTCGCGGATCTCCGGCAGCAGCTCTTTCAGCTCCTGGATCTCACCCTCGACCGTGTAGAACGAGTCGTCCGTTTTTGGCGGCTCTTTCATCTCCTCGAGCTCTTTGATCCGCGCCTCGAGCAGTTCCGTCGCTTTGTTGAACTCCTCGATGCTCGCGTCGAACTCGTTGCCCAGAGAATGCGCCAGCGCCAATTGATAATGGATCTCAGCGATCGCCCTCGGTTCCCGTGGTTCAATTTGTTGCAGCAGCTCCAGACACCGGTGCAGGTCGTTCAAAGCGCCCTGGAAGTTGCCACCCTCCATCGCCACCTCGCCCAGCAGCCGATAAGCTTCGGCCAGCAGTTTCGAACCGGTCTGCCCGCGTTTCAGCAGCACCAACTTGGCCAGCTCCAGCACCTCCCAGGCCACCTTCGATTTAAATGCAAATATTTTAATCGAACGTTCTTAGCAACACATTCATATGTGCTCTTGGTGAAAGAATGGCAAGTTCGTTCACAAGTTGTATGAAAATATTGTCTGGAACAATGTAGAGGCGACTTGTGTAAGAGTTTGGCTTTTGGTCAGTTTTAGCTAGATGGTTGCAGTCAATATGCGGCAGTTGAAGTAATTTTATTTATTAAGGTTTGGTCTTGCTTCAGTGATTTCGTCAAGGTTATCATAAAGGGTGTTTTAAAGGGTTTTTAGAATTTAGAATATTTTTAAGGTGCTATAGGTGGATCTGTATAGTTAGGATCGAGTTGACTTAGTGGAATTTTTGAGATTTGACAAACTTTAGGCTATCAGTGACCATCCCCATTATTCATGTTTCCAGAACGTAACGTGCTTCGAGTAGGCTGGAAGGGGATGACTTTGGGGTTGGTTGATTAGGAAAACTTTGTATTTTCCTTATGGGCCAGCCACTTAGGGGAAGGGCCCCAAGTGGGGACTGTTAAATTAATCTTTTGTATTCGGATGTTTCCTCTGAGGGGACATCAGAATTGATTAGTGATTAAACTTAGACCACCGCAGCTTTTTGAGAAATGCATAGTTTTCGCAAGTTTTCTGTTGAAATGGAAATTTTCCATTGCTGGAAGACGTTAGCAATAGAAACTATTGCTAGATATTGATAAAATATTGCTACTTCAACAATGGTTTCAGTTGCTAAAATATTGCTACTTTAACAATGATTTCAGTTGCTAAAATATTGCTACATTAGCAATAGTTTCAGTTTCTAAAATATTGCTATTCTAGCAATAGTTTCTGTTGCTAAAATATTGCTATTCTAGCAATAGTTTCTGTTGTTAAAATATTGCTATTCTAGCAATAGTTTCTGTTGCTAAAATATTGTATAATAGAAGCTACTGCTATAAAACTTTAATATATTGCTAAAATATTGCTATTTTAATAGAAAACTTCAGAAAAGCATGCATAATATTTCTATCTTAACAATAATTTCTATTGCTAACATTTGGGAAGGAGTCGAGTCCAAAGAGTTAAACTTATTCCACAGTTTTCTCAGAAACGCCTGTTTCCCTCAAGTTTTCTATCGAAATGGAAATTTTCTATTGCTGGCAAACAATAGCAAACTACTAACTATTGTTAAATATTGCTAAAATATTGCTATTTTAGTAATAGTTTCTATTGTTAAAATATTGTCACTTTAGCAATAGTTTCTGTTGCTGGGAAACGTTAGCAATAGAAACTATTGCTAGATATTGCTACTTCTACAATACTTCTAGCTCTCATTGCCAACGTCCAAGAAGCAAAAGAGTACAAAGGATCAAGAAACTTGATAGAATTGAAGAAGAAGTTTAGCAAAGTTCATCAGAATTCATTAGAAATTTGTATCAGTGTTTAGAATGAATTTAGTTAGAAATTAGCAAGAGTTCACCAGAAGTCACTAACACAGACTGAATTTCAAATCAAATAAACTAAATTAAGTGCAATATTCAATCAACCACAGCTCATTGCTGGAATCAGCCAGCTACCCAAATCCATTCAGTCAATCCCATATCATCTGTGTGGTCCTTCGAACCTTCAGGCAGCACCTAGTGCAATATTCAAAGTGCGCGTACTCCGTGTACTTAAAAAATATAATTTTCATAATGATCGTACGTATAATTACATGAAAACGACAAAAGGCGTAAGAATATCGCACCTGTAAATTATTCACTTCATCCTCTTCATCCTCCTTCCCAATATCCTCTCCTTCATCCTCCCCATTCTCCTTCGCGACTCCATTCTGCTCAGTTGAACAAGAGGGACCATTAACGTGATCCTGGTCCTTGCTAGAGCTGGTCGCAGGTTTCTCTTCATCTTTCTGCTTCTCCTGCACCTCTTCCTTCGTTTTGCCCTCCTTAACTTTATCAATCTCCACTTTCTCCGCTTCTTTCTTCTCGCAACTCGACTCCACCTTCTCTTCTTTCTTCTCAGCCGACGATTTCGCAGGTTCTTGCTTACCCTTTTGGTCCTCAGCTTTGCTCTCTGCGGCTGCCTTCTCGTTTTCCTCGCTAGCTGCCCCGTTGTCCGCACGTTCCTCGTCCTCCTCCTCCTCCTTCTCGTCCACCTTGCTCAGCTTCTCGTCCTCCCCTTCGTCGTCGTCCTCCTCGTCGTCTTCCTCAGCCTCCTCCGTCCCTGGCACGCCGCCACCCAGCACTCCAGCTTCCTCTCTGGCCAGGCCAAGGAGGGCACGGCCATAAAGCAAGTAAGGCTCGCCAAGCTCGTCCGCGGTGTCCCCGTGTTTCTCAGCCAGCATCTGGCATGCCTGCGCCAACGCGGTTACTGCCATGGTGTAATCCCTGACTAACAGGTGACGTTTCCCGTGGGAGATCGCGGTCGCTGGGTCCGTGAAGGCTGCGCTCTCGGCTACGTCGGCCATCTGCAACGTGAAACGAATGGTGCTGGTTACGTTATGCGATTTTTGTTGGTCGTTGTTTAGGCGGTTGGGTCAGGAGTTGGCAAACTGAGGTTTGCGAGACGCATGCGGATTATTGGTTACTTGAGTGCGGTTCTGTATGGAGTGACGATTGAGGAGTCATGAATTGATTTTGTTGTGTTTGGGGATAGTTAATTTGTTTACTAGTTAAGTTTGAGAACTAAATGAGATCATTATTTACACTTTGCACTCGTATGCGTTGCTAATTGCTAAAACTATTGCTAAAGTAGTATTATTAACGTAGAAATTATTGCTAAAATAGTAGTATTAACGTAGAAACTATTGCTAAAATAGCGATGTTAACATAGAAATTATTGCTAAAATAGCAATACTTTAGCAATAGTTTCTATTGCTAGAGTAGCAAAAATTTAGCAATAGTTTCTAACGCTAAAATGGCAATATTTTAGCAATACTTTAGTAATAGTTTCTATTACTAAAATAACAATATTGTAGCAATATTTTCCGTTGCTAAAATAGCAATATTTTAGCAATATTTTCTATTGCCAAAATAACAATATTGTAGCAATATTTTCCGTTGCTAAAATAGCAATATTTTAGCAATATTTTCTATTGCCAAAATAACAATATTGTAGTAATATTTTCCGTTGCTAAAATAGCAATATTTTAGCAATATTTTCCATTGCTAAAACAGCAATATTTTAGCAATAATTTTCATTACTAAAATAGCAATACTTAAGTAATATTTTAGCAATACTTTCTATCACTAAAATAGCAATATTTTAGCAACACTTTAGCAATAGTTTCTATTACTAAAGTAGCAATATTTTAGCAACATTTTCCATTGCTAAAATAGCAATATTTTAGTAATAGTTTCTAGCGCTAAAATAGCAATATTTTAGCAAAGGTTTCTACTGCTAAAATGGCAATATTAACACAGAAACGATTCTATTTTCTATTACCAATGTCTGTCAGCAATAGAAAATTTCAATGTCAATAGAAAATCTCAGGAAAATATGGATTTCTCAAAAAGTTGCGATGGAATAAGTTCAATCTTTGTAATCACTAATCAATGCTGATGTCTCCTCAGAGGGGACATCCGAATGCAAAGGGTTGAGTATGATATAAAGTTTTATTCAGTTTCACTTATAGTTTAATTAAGACTTAATACTTAAATTAAAGTTTATCAAGTTAAAAAATGTGTATCTATTGTAGTTTAACTTTAGAAAATTTGGCTCCTAAAATAAATCTGAATCGTTGCACTGTTGATATTTGGCTCCGTCAATTAATAAGTTTGCAAAAGTAAGGTTGCAAAGGGTCAAGTTTAACAAATTTCCGGATGCAATGGGTTAAGTTTACAAAATTTGGCTCTCAAAATAGATCTCAATCGTTGTATTATTCATATTTGTCTCTTAAAATAAATTTGAATCGTTGCACTGATGATATTTGGCTCTGCCAACTAATAAATTTGCAAAAGTAAGATTGCAAAGGATTAAGTTTACAAAATTTGCCTCTCAAAATAAATCTCAATCGCTACACTGTAGATACTTGGCTCTGCCAACTAATAAATTTGCGAAAGTAAGATTGCAAAGGGCTAAGTTTACAAAATTTGGCTCTCAAAATAAATCTCAATCGTTGCACTGCTGATATTTGGCTGTGCCAACTAACAAGGTTGCAAAGGGTTAAGTTTACAAAATTTGGCTACAAAATAAATCTCAACCATTGTATTGTTGATATTTGGCTCTCAAAATAAATCTAAATCGCTGCACTGTTGATATTTGGCTTTGTCGACAAAGTTAGCCAATCACTGGGTTAGACTATTTGTCTAGTGGTGGCTCGTGTATAAGCACTGTGCCTCTATTTCCATTTAATATTATAGATAACATTTAATATAACCAGTCTGTGTTTCTTCCATTCTTTCTTTATATTTGTACAACATATAATCCTTAAGCTTAACCCATTCGAAAAGGATTGCACCGTGTGCGCAATGCATTTCCAAGCCAAAAAGGCGGATTGCACACAGCAAGTGCAATCCGCCTTGGCAGGATTGTATGCAAGTTGATCCTCGAAATGTTTTTATTACGACGAGCGGATTGAGCATCGTGTGTGCAATGCAAAATAGAATCAAAAGACATGAAAAACGAAATTGAAAATAGAAATGAGTCGTCTCGAATGGGTTAATGTCAATAACCATCTCTGAGTTTATGAAAAAGATATGAAATTCTTTGTATAAAACTGTGCAACAACCTCATTAATTTTAACCATGAGGTGCCTTCATATTTATATTAAGCATGGTTAACTTATTATTACAGAATCTATAAGACGTGGAAAACAAAATTGAAGATAAAAATGAGTCGACTCGAATGGGTCAATAGCCATCTTTGAGTTTTTAAAAAAGATACAAAACCCTTTGTATGAAACTGTGCAACAGCCTCATTAATTTTAACCATAAGGTGCCATTATATTTATGCTAAACATGGTTAACTTATTATTACAGAATTTATAAGACATGAAAAACAAAATTGAAAATAGAAATGAGTTGTCTCGAATGGGTTAATGTCAATAGCCATCTCTGAGTTTATGAATAAGATACAAAATTATTTGTATGGAACCGTGCACCTCCATTAATTTTAGCCACGAGCTGCAATTATATTTATGCTAAGCATGGTCAACTTATTAAATATTATAGAATTTATAAGATATGAAAAACGAAATTGAAAATAAAAATGAGTCCTTGAAATTATGAATAAGATGCAAAATTATTTGTATGGAACTGTGTACTTCCATTAATTTTAGCCACGAGCTGCCATTATATTTATGCTAAGCATGGTCAACTTATTAAATATTATAGAATTTATAAGATATGAAAAACGAAATTGAAAATAAAAATGAGTCCTTGAAATTATGAATAAGATGCAAAATTATTTGTATGGGACTGTGCACCTCCATTAATTTTAGCCACGAGCTGCCATTATATTTATGCTATGTATGATCAACTTATTAAATACTATAGAATTTATAAGATATGAAAAACGAAATTGAAAATAAAAATGAGTCCTTGAAATTATGAATAAGATACAAAATTATTTATATGGAACTGTGCACTTCCATTAATTTTAGCCACGAGTTGCCATTATATTTATGCTAAGCATGGTCAACTTACTAAATATTAGAGAATTTATAAGAGTTATTCTATAAATTACATAAAATAATAAAAACCAAATTTAAACGATTGAAAAATAATAATAATAAATACTAAACACTTTATTTTTATATAATAAAAAATTCTTATATAAATATATTTTGTAGTTGTTTGAAAGTTTAGAATTAATTTATTAATTAGTTTGTCAACCATTTGCTACCATATTTGGAAATTTCGTGCACCAAATGCGAACGGAAGTTTCCGATATATCAGAACAATGCGAGGTGGTAGAAACTCGAGAGTTGCATAAAACGAGACTGCTCATGCAGTAAACGAGGTAATCAATCAGCTGCGTGAAGTCTCTTCCATTTGTAACACGAAACTGCATGTGCTACTAAGATTCACATACGTCTCTCTTCGTATTCTTTACTTTCGTTCTGTTTACTCGTTCTAAGCAGTCATTTAAGATATGTGAGTTGTTCACAGGACAAATCGATTAACTCCACTTTTTGAAATAAGTTTTCAAAATGACGACGCTTAAACTTAAGCGCCAAACCACTTGGTTCAGTCGTAGCTTCTTTTTGTGTTTATAAGAAATTTCCCAAATAATAAAGATTAACAGTATTAAACGACAAAATTTGTTTGACCATTGAATAATAAATAAATTAATTCAAAAGCAATTTTAATTAATTTTGTACTTTAATGTAAATCTGTGGAGTGCGAGAAATGAAAGAGGTGCGACCGTATTATTGAATTTATATTATAAAGGGAATTTTAACCCTTTGCACTTTGCTCCATCCTGAACGTTGGTAATGGAAGCTAGAAATATTGCTAAAATAACAATGTTTTAGAAATATTTAGCAATAGTTCTCATTGCTACAATAACAGTATTAACATAAAAACTATTGCTAAAATAGCAATGTTAACATAAAAACTATTGCTAAAATAGCAATGTTAACGTAGAAACGATTGCTGGAATAGCAATGTTAACGTAGAAACGATTGCTAAAATAGCAATGTTAATGTAGACACGATTGATAGAATAGCAATTTTAACATAGAAACGATTGCTAAAATAGCAATTTTAACATAGAAACAATTGCTAAAATAGCAATATTTTAGCAATACTTTAGCAATAGTTTCCATTACTAAAGTAGCAATATGTTAGCAATATTTTCCATTGCTAAAATAGCAATATTTTAGTAATATTTTAGCAATAGTTTCTATCGCTAAAATAGCAACATTTTAGTAATATTTTAGCAATACTTTGACAATAATTTCTATTGCTAAAGTAGCAATATTTTTTAGCAGTACTTTAGCAATAGGTTCTATTACTAAAGTAGCAATATGTTAGCAATATTTTCCATTGCTAAAGTAGCAATATTTTAGCAGTACTTTAGCAATAGTTTCTATTACTAAAGTAGCGATATGTTAGCAATATTTTCTATTTCTAAAATAATAATGTTTTAGCAATAGTTTCTATTGCTAGAGTAGCAATACTTTAGCAATAGTTTCTATTACTTAAATAACAATATTTTAGCAATAGTTTCCATTGCTAAAACAGCCATGTTTTAGCAATAATTTCCATGGTTAAAACAGCAATACTTTAGCAACAGTTTCCATGTCTAAAACAGCAATATTTTAGTAATAGTTTCCATGGCTAAAACAGCAATATTTTAACAATAGTTTCCATTGATTAAATAGCAATGTTTTAGGAATAGTTTCCATTGATTAAATAGCAATGTTTTAGGAATAGTTTCCATTGCTAAAACAGCAATGTTTTAGCAATAGTTTCCATGACTAAAATAGCAATGTTTTAGGAATAGTTTCCATTGCTAAAACAGCAATGTTTTAGCAATAGTTTCCATGACTAAAATAGCAATATTTTAGCAATAATTTAGTAATAGCTTTTATTGCTAAAATAGCAATATTAACGTAGAAACTATTTCGAAAATAGCGATATTAACATAGAAACGATTGCTAAAATAGCAATATTTGCAATAGTTCCTATTGCCAACGTCTCCCAGCAATAGAAAATTGCCATTTCAATGGAAACCTTGAAAGAAATATGGATTTCTCAAAAAGCTGCGGTGGAATAAGTTTAATCGCTAATCAATTCTGATCTCCCCTCAGAGGAGACATCCGAGTGCAAAGGGTTAAAAAATAACGCACACTTATGGCGGTTCCAACTTCTTCGTGGTCCCACCATAACTTCATCAGCGATTCATTTATACCACGTGCAAGGAACTTACCCTTGAATTTATTTTTAACGCACATTGATCAGTCTGAATTCGTTCGCCTAATTTCAAATTTTCAGAGAGCGTTTCAATTTCTTTTTTCACAAATTCTTCGATTCGTTTCAAGTCTGATAGTGAATGGAACATGAGTTTTGATTGTTTCCAGAAAGAATAATGATTTTAGTAACAAATTTTTCATATAAAAACTGAATGGTTTCAAGAAGAACATAGTTTAACACAATTAGTTTTTGTTTTTTTTATAAGCTGATGCATAGAGACTTAAACACATGAAATTTGTTTACATTTGTACGTTCATGCGCTGTTTTATTAAACTTAGGAATAAATGTGTTTACAAAACGCGTATCTATATTAATAACCATGCAAACTATATTAACACAAGGTTTACCATGAGTTGACATATACCTATTTTTATCAAAGGGATCAAAACGTCCCTCTTTCGATATTTAATTAGAAAAAATATAAATTGATTTATCTATTATGAAGTTAAAGTAAAAGAAACGAACCTCAATAAAATAGCATCAGTTATAATAATTAGTTCTTATTATTTCTTTTTTCTTATTTTTGATATTTCAACGTAAAGTTTAACGAAAAGTTTTCTCAGTACTTTAGGGGTCAAAATGACCCCTTGGTAAACTTAGTGTTAAACTATGTTTACACCAAACGAGTCATTTCATTCTGTTTACACTCTAAAACAAAAGAAGACAATCACTACTCATTGCAACACACTTATATTGCCATAGAAACGATTGACGATCATTTCTCACAAAAGTAAAATTCATTTTTTATATTGAACCATATATTTCTTCCAGTTTTACGACTCGAACCAATCTTCTATTTTTCCATAGATGCAACACATCTACACGCATTCTTCGACAACGTATCTGTCTTGTAAAAACAGATTTTTTTATTTTATATTACATCGACATTTTTATTGCTATCATCTGCTTTTCATCGTTATTTTTCTTGCTGCACTGAAAGTAACCCTGCAGTTAAAGGGTTAACACTAGGTTTACCAAGGAGTCATTTCGACCTCTCTGAAAAACTTTTCATTAAACTTTACATTAAAATATCAAAAATAAAAAAAGTAATAAGAATAGTAATTTTATTGAGGTTCGTTTTTCTACTTTAATTTCATAATTGATAGGTCAATTTATATTTTTTTCTAATTAAACTCGAAAAAACTCATGGTAAACTTAAGAAGTAACTCACGCGAAAACTAATCGCCTCTAATTATGCCAGGCTTGAATTCATAAATGATAGGTCAATTTAATTTTTTTCTAATTAAATACCGAAAAAATTCATGGTAAACTTAAGAAGTAACTCACGCGAAAACTAATCGCCTCTAATTATGCCAGCCTTGAATTCATAATTGATAGGTCAATTTATATTTTTTTCTAATTAAATACCGAAAAAACTCATGGTAAACTTAAGAGGTAACTCACGCGAAAACTAATCGCCTCTAATTATGCCAGCCTTGAATTCATTCGACTTTTACTTGAAACACTTTCCGCCAAAGTCATTACTTACGAAGCAATCAAAGATGGTTCTCCAGTTACGTACTTGAGAATAGATCTTTAAACTGAGCTTTTATCGAGGCGCTCTCATAAGAATGAGATACAAAGAAATGCTCTTCTCTGCCATTTAATAGTTCCTTTGGTATCCCAGACTTCTTCAACATTCGATCCGTATCGATGGCGGAACTTTTGCCAGAGAAGAATGCTTCTCGATCATCCGCCCACAAGATCGATTCGATATTGCTTAATGGCCTGATACAATTAAAACGCGTACGGAATATTCGTCCCACGCGCTGCGTTCTCCACGTGGATCATATTTAACGCTGCGACGACGTACTTTCGTACTTTGATTCGACGTTGTATCAATAAGGCTTGTATTTTACTGGCCAGCGTTTTAATCTCTTCTGGTCAGTATTTTAATCTCCTTTGGCGGTATTTAAATATGAAGGGTCTGTATTTAAATGTGAAGGGTCAGTATCCTTTGAAAATATGCGAAGCATCCAGTGGAAGATAAATAAGTAGCAGTTGGATAAAAATGTAATTATTTTTCGACTTATGAGTTTAATACTGTATTTTTTCTGCTTTATGTTGTTCGTTTATGAAATTAATTAATTAAGCCAATATAAACTGATCGTTTAGTATTTTTATATTGATCAAGAGTTGATTTAAATACTCGAAAATGGATTTAGATGCTGGCCATTTAATTTGTTGCCATTATTTTTTGACTTACAATGAGTTTATTATGAAATGGGTTTAATACTGGGGGTTTAGTTAATTTAACTAATTAATCCAACCTAAATTGATCGTTTAATATTTTTATATTGATCAAGAGTTGATTTAAATAATCGAAAATAGATTTAGATGCTGGCCATTTAACTTGTTGCCATTATTTTTCGACTTACAATGAGTTTATTATGAAATGGGTTTAATACTGGGGGTTTAGTTAATTTAACTAATTAATCCGACCTAAACTGACCATTTAGTATTTTTATACTGACCATTTTGGTAAAAAAATACTGACCAAAAGTTAATTTAAATACTCAAAAATATATTTGAATGCTGATTATTTAATTTGTTGCCATTATTTTTCGACTTACAATGAGTCTATAATGAATAGGGTTTAATACTGTGCCTTTTCTGCTTTATATTGTGCGTTTATTAATATAAATAATTAACCCAATCTAAACTGACCATTTAGTATTTTTATGTTTACCTTTTTGGTAATAAAATACTGACCAAAAGTTGATTTAAACACTCGAAAATAGATTTAAATGCTGATCATTTAATTTGTTGCCTAATAATTATTGCTTCGATAGTAGGAAATTTTGTTTTATTCGACAGATATGTTTGTGAAATACTTTAACACTTTCACGTCCACGTGTCTTCTGAAACTGTATCATCTGTTGTCGAAACTTTTCGCAAACTTGTTCATTAATATTATGTCGTTCACTATTATTATTTTGCGTAAAGCGCAAAATTCATTTCATTCATTCAACTGCTTTTTATGAAATGCATGAAGATGCATGCAAATAAATGCATGCAATATTGTCAGAGGGATGGTCATGCAACACTATGGCATTCATTTTCATTGTGACATAAAATGGCACGAACGCTATAGTATTCAAATTTTAACGCCAATTATTATTTATTTCATTTTATATAAGCTTTAATTTTTTGTAATTATTGTGCGTTTTAAAATAAAGGGAAAATGATAAAATCCCCTGACTATTTTTGCAGTTCACTGAAATTTTTACTGTCCGCGAACGTGTTGACGGTCGCTTTCTCGGAGTTGTGGTATTTAGGTTAAACGCAAACGCATCGTCGAGCATTTATTTCGCATCAGAACCGTTCGAGTACTTGGAAAAACGAGGCAAAATACATATTTGTTCGATTCTATTATACGATTCGATACGAGCGTTCGAAAGAGGCGAACAATTGATTTGCAAGATGATTATTGGGTGATTGCAAAAGTTCGTGTTCGATTTGAATCGAAATTAAATACATTTGCATGAAAAATGGTGTTTGTTAATCAATAATGTACTTTCCATCGTTTTCTCCCAACGTTTTACAAGTTTTTCAATTCCTTCTTTGCAGAAATTTCATGGTTTTTCTTCGAAGAAAGTCGTAAGGCAGTTTTCGACTTCTTCCATAGAATGAAATTTTTTGAAAGAGATAGCAGTCTTTGAGCAATATTTAACAATAGCAATATTGCTATTTTAGTAATATTTGGCAATAGTAATACTGCTATTTTAGTAATATTTAACAATAGTAATATTGCTATTTTAGTAATATTTAGCAATAGTAATATTGCTATTTTATATTGCTATTGCTACAATTTAGCAATATTTTAACAATATTTTAGTAACATTTCGTAAGATAGTTTTTTACTTCTTCCATAGAAACAAATTTTGTGCCATTTAGATTATTTCGCAAAGAATGCTATCTACCGTGTTATAGGAGGGTTACCTATATTTATTAATCAATAATATACTCTCCATCTCTCCATCTCTCAACGTTTTACAAGTTTTTCAATTTCTTCTTCGTAGAAACTTCGTGGTTTCTCTTCAAAGAAAGTTGCAAGGTAGTTTTTGAGTTTCTCCATAGAATCAAATTTTTGAAGTTATATTTTTTTAAGCGTGTTATGAAAAAATGATGAAAGTGAATTTTTACGATACGTATGTATAGTGCAATACAAAGTCTACACTATCAAGCTGCTTGCTATTGTATTTAGCAATAGAAATCATTGCTAAGATAGCAATCTTTGAGCAATATTGTATCAAAAGAAACCACTGCTAAAATAGCAATCTTTGAGAAATAGAAACCACCGTTAAGATAGCAAACTTTGAGCCATATTTTAGCAATAGAAACCACCGCTAAGATAGCAATCTTTGAGCAATATTTTAGCAATAGAAACCACCGCTAAAATAGCAATCTTTGAGCCATATTTTAGCAATAGAAATCATTGCTAAGACAGCAATCTTTGAGCCATATTTTAGCAATAGAAATGATTGCTAAGATAGCAATCTGTGAGCAATATTTTAGCAATATTTAAGCAACAGTTTCTATTGCTAACGTCTCTCAGCAATAAAAAATTTCCATTTCAATCAAACATGCATTTCTCAAAAAGCTGCGATGGAATAACTTTAACCTCCTTCATCACTAATCAATGCTGACATCCCCTCAGAATGGACATCCAAGTACAAAAGGTTGATAGGTTCCACATTTGACTTGGAATTTCTTTACAATTTCCATAGTAGAAAGAAGCTTATGGTACCATCGTGCTGGCAGTCGTTGCCATTTTAAGAATTTTCACTTTCTCTCCCATTGTTGAGCGCAAAAGGGTTAAATTTATTTTTAATTCAACATAATAACTCATTTAAAAAGCACGCTGAGCAGTTCGAACACGTTTTTGGACGGAAAGGGCGGCCAAAGGGTTTAAATGGCCCTCGAGTGTCGCGTCGACATTAGACAATTGCACGAGCAGCTCGTTAAGAGACAATCGTTGTTTCCTGACTACGTTGCAAACAGCCTTGCTAACAAGCAAAGATCTCCGGTTCCACTACGACCCATTTTAATGGACTCCAGCGAAATGGTACCGTCTGCAGCCTTTCAGCTAATGATACACTGCTTTCGATCGCTTTGCCGGAGCTTTCTAATTCGAAGTAATCGGAATTTTATCGAAAGCTCTCGCGAAAGACCGCTCGAGCAGAGTTTTTCTGCTGCGTCGTCTTTTTTTTTAATTTTTTTTAATTTGGTTGGATACCTCGATTTTCTCGCAAACTTCGTTACTGGTTTCACGATTCATTGAAACTGAAAAATTCTCGAGAAGCGATCAAGTATCAGCGTAACATTAAATGTTGGGTGAAACTAACCGCAACTCGAGGTTTTCGCGTTGTTACGGGCCATTAAATCTTGTTGAGAGGAATTCTAATCATTAAGAGTATTATTGAATGTTTGCTATTTTTATATTGCTATTTAATTGAAAGAAAAGAGATGACTTGTATCGTTTATTATTAGCGAGATGAATGGTAATCTCCCTCTATTTTTACCATGATGTCATTATTGTAATTACTATAGACTAAGAATGTCAATTATTAACTGCATTATTGAATCTGTTTGCTATTTTTATATTGCTATTTAATTAAAAGAAAAAGATGACTTGTATCGTTTATTATTAGCGAGATGAATGATAATGTCCCTCTATTTTTACGATTATGTAATTATGGTAATTACTTCAGATTAAGAATTCCAATCATTAACTGCATTATTGAATCTGTTTGCTATTTTTATATTGCCATTTAATTAAGAAAAGGAAAGAGATGACCTGTATCGTTTATTATTCATGACATGAATGGTCATGTTCTTCAATTTCTACCATGATGTAATTATTGTAATTATTATAGACCAGGAATGCTAATCATTAAGTGCATTATTAAACAATTTTGTTATTTTTGTATTGCCATGTAATTGAAAGAGAAAGAAGATGACTTGTATCGTTTATTATTAGTGACATGAATGGTAATGTTTCTCTATTCCTATCATGATGTAATTATTATAATTACTGTAGACCAAGAATGCCAAATATTAAGTGCATCATCGAACAATTTTGCAATTTTTATATTGCTATGTAATTGAAAGGAAAAGATGACTTGTATCGTTTATTATTAGCGAGATGAATGGTAATCTCCCTCTATTTTTACCATCATGTAATTATGGTAATTACTATAAATAAAAAATGCCAATCATTAGGGACATTATTGAATACGTTTGCTATTTTATATTGCCATTTAATTGAAAGAAAAAGAAGATGACTTGTATCGTTTATTATTACTGAGATGAAAGATTTTCTCATCTTTATGTCTATCATGGTATAACTATTGTGATTACTATAGACCAGGGATAATGAAACCGTGGCGCATTGGATGATTACAAATGGCGCATTGCCTGCCTATTCTTTTGAAGTATCCATCGTGTAGGAATCCATCTTAATATTTTCAATACTTGAGTATTTTCAGTTCAATTCATAGTCTTCTTAGTCATCAGTTATTACAATTATAGGATGTGAACTGTGTGTGTGTGTGTTTATGAGAGAGAGAGAAAGCATAAGAGAGACTGGCGTAAATTAATTTAATTGCGTGATTGAGTTATCCCTTTTCCTCCCCCAAACGAAGCAGATCTTATCACTATCCCTATTTTTCAACCCCAATCGTAAACTTAAGAAGGTAAGAAAAGTGCTTGAGTCGTTCAACGCATCCAAACTCATCTATCAAAAAAATTGGCACATGGTATAAAAAAGCTGGTCTGCTATAAACAGTGTATTGTTTCACAACAAGAAACAGTTATCTTACAAATCTACTGTTCGCTTCTTTCAAACGCTCGTATCGAATTGGTTGTTGGAATCGAATAAATATGTATCTTGCTTCGTTCTTCCCAGTACTCGAACGATTCCAATACGAAACAATTGCTCGACGATGCGTTTGCATTTAACCTAAATACCGCAACTGCGAGAAAGCGACAGAAATAATGATAACAATAACAGAGACATTTCTGGTCACTGTTCGAGGTATAAGAAACAAAAATTATTAAAAGTGTCTGTAATAAAGAATTGAATAATGGGATCAGATATAGTCGAAGACTATGCAACGAGGATCAGGAAACAATAGTCCAAAACGTGGGAGAGTGCCAAGAGTTGGTCAGTTAATACTATGTAGCAGTGGTCTTCAAACTTTACGCGATTTTTCAATTTATGTGAACCAATTAATCCATTCGAGACGGATTGCACACCCTGTATGCAATGGATTTCCAAGCCAAAAGGTTGGATTGCACGCTGTGTGTGCAATGATATTGAATTGAAATCGTGAGTTAGTACGGAAAAAGTAGGCGTTGAAATAATACTGGTCTAAAATAAAATTAAAATTTCAGCATCTGGATTTGGTCTCCAAAAAAATCAGCCAGCTCGAATGGGTTAATCGCATAATTCGAGGACTTACTGTATACTGCGTTGCTGTCATTAAATTTGCAATTGTGCAGGATTTGTATTCATCAACCCCTAATTGTCGACCCTCAAGAGTCGACATCGACCACTTTGATGATCTCTGGTTTATATATAAGAATGAAAAATATTATATCAACCCAGTATATTAACACGTTCCGTGCCAGACAGATTTTTTCATACTTTCCATTTGCAATTAAATAATTTCGCAACCTTTACAATAGTATAAAGACTATAATAGTCATGAAAAGGGTGTAGAATTAATTTTTTTTTTCATTTTCAAGAAATTCACATTACAAGTTTCCTTGCATTCTTCGTTTTGCAATGAGAATTTCAAATGACTTGAAAATTCAGCGTGGATCGCATACGCCTCACATGCAATGTGTTAAGAACCATAGCCAATTAGTATTGTTGTAGAAACAGTTATCAGACGACCAATAACGAAAGTAGTCAGTCGATAGTGAGAGCTCTCACTGATCAGACAAAGTTGACCAATAGAAATCATTTCTTGTACAGTTATTCGTGTATTAAAGTATTTTGATTAGTCGTTAGTGAGTTCTATTATTTAAAATGACCCAGGAACCACGTGCGCGTAACAATATATGTTAACCCTTTGCACTTGGATGTCGCCTCTGAGAGAATTAATTGTGATGGTTAAACACTTATTCCATTGCAACTTTTTGAAGAACGTATATTTTCTCAAAGTTTCCTACTAAAATGGAAATTTTCTATTGCTGGAAAATTACTTGGTAATAGTTTCTATTGTTAACTTTTACCAGCAATAGAAAATCGCTGGGAAAGCGTCGAGTGCAAAGGGTTAACACGTTTCCGTGCCAAACCAATTTTTGGATACTTTTCGTTTTCAATTAAATAATTTTGCAACTGGCATATGTTTCGCAACCTTTACAATAATATAAAGATTATAATTATCAAGAAAAGAGTGTAGAATTTATTTTTTTTTTCATTTTCGAGTTCACATTACAAGATTGCTTGCATTTTTCGTTTTGCAATGAGAATTTCAAATGACTTGAAAATTCATTGTGGGTCGCATACGCTCCACATGGCATGGAATGTGTTAAAGAAAAACACGTGCAGATTTTGCGTCGTCTTTTTTCTCAAACGAGAGAACTCCAGATTTTCTCTCGAATGTCCTCGCAGTTCGAATAACCCTAGCAGAGTATCATCCTTCCAAGTCTAAGAATAAAGAGTTTTGCTTTGAAGAAATTCCAAGAGACTTTTATTTCACGCACCAGTTTCCTACAGTTTTCTATTGAAAAGAAAATCTTCTATTGTTGGTAGACGTTAGTAATTGAAACGCTGGGTGCAAAGCGTTAAAATCGTTCGCCACGTCCTTCAATATATTCCTCCCTCTCCAAGTCTCTTCAAAACATGAAAATTGGCGAAGAAATCAATTTATTGCACCAAAAACCGAACGATATAAAATATCTACCATAAAAATGACAACGAAACATGGAGAAGAAAATTAAATTACAGAGAAATGCGATGCAACAATCATCTTTCTGTATTTTACTTTTGTTGGATTATTTCAATATGTCAACGTACTGACAAAAATGAATCTTGTGTTAAGAAATAGAATCAAAACTGTGAAAGAAACCTATCGATCGAGTAAGGCTTCCAACTGTTTCTACCTGGGGGCCCAGAAAGAAAAACACGTGCAGACTTTGCGTCGTCATTTTTTTTTTTTTTTAAGAGGGAGGACTCCGAATAATTTTCTATCGAGTGTCTTAACAAATCGTATAGCTCTCAAAATGTAAAGACGTTCCTCTAAGCTTAGCAATGAAGCAAAATAGTTGAAAAGAATTAAAGGCAATTTTACTTTTTTTTCATCAAAATTCAATATATATTATAAAGGGAATTTTAATTCTTTGCACTCTGTTTTTTTTCTGGACGTTGGCAATAGAAGCTAGAAATATTGGTAAAGTAACAATTTTTTAGAAATATTTAGCAGTAGTTTTTATTGCTACAATAACAGTATTAATATAGAAACGATTGCTAAAATAGCAATGTTAACATAGAAACGATTGCTAAAATAGCGATATTAACATAGAAACTATTGCTATTTTAGCAATAATTTCTATTGTTGAAGTAGCAATATTTTAACAATACTTTAACAGTAATTTTTATTGCTAAAAAAGCAATATTTTAGCAGTACTTTAGCAATAATTTCCATTGCTAAAATAGCTATATTTTAGTAATATTTTAGCAATAGTTTCTATCGCTAAAGTAGCAATATTTTAGCAATACTTTAGCAATAGAAACTATTAAAATAGCAATATTTTAGCAATAATTTCCATTTCTAAAATAGCAATATTGCAGCAATACTTTAGCAATAGAAACTATTAAGTAGCAATATTTTAGCAATAGAAACTATTAAGTAGCAATACTTTAGCAATAGAAAATATTAAGTAGCAATATTTTAGCAATAGAAACTATTAAGTAGCAATACTTTAGCAATAGAAAATATTAAGTAGCAATACTTTAACAGTAGTTTCTATTGCTAAAATAGCAATACTTTAACAACATTTTCTATTGCTAAAGTAGCAATATTTTAGCAGTACTTTAACAATAGTTTCTATTACTAAAGTAGCAATATTTTAGCAATATTTTCTATTGCCAAAATATCAATATTTTAGCAATAATTTCCATTGCTAAAATAGCAATATTTTAGCAATACTTTAGCAATAGTTTCTATCGCTAAAGTAACAATATTTTAGCAATACTTTAGCAATAGTTTCCATTTCTAAAATAGCAATATTGTAGCAATACCGTAGCAATAGAAACTATTAAGCAGCAATATTTTAGCAATATTTAGCAATAGTTTCCACTGTTAAAATAGCAATACGTTAGCACTAGCTTCCATTACTAAAATACCAATAACACAGAAATAATTTCCAAAATAGCGATATTAACATAGCAATATTTATAGCTTCTATTGCTAACGTCTCCCAGCTATCACTTCGAACCATGCAGCAGACCCAACGCAAAAATCTCCAAGAACAAAAACAGACGCTCCCCCGTTAATCGATGCCTTGTATCTCGAAAAGCGCGGACGACGCGGAACCGGACGACTCGAACGAAACGGAAGAAAAAGGAACCCGGTGAACGGAACGTAGGAGAAGAAAGCGGCGAAACAAGGGAGAGGAGAGGCACCAAGAGTGGGTTGTCCGCAGCATCCGGGTGGGGTGGTCGGTTGGGTGGCACGTCGGTCGATTTTCGTACGCTTCGACGCAGAACGGAGAGGGCGTGATGGTCGTTCGCCCCCTTAGAGCGGCGGAGAGACTCACCGAAAACACTACACAGGGGGTGTCGATTGGCCAGTGCGTAACTGGCGACTGTCGGTGCGGTTGTGGCGGCTTTCAGTGGGCTGCCAGCGGTCGCCCTGGGCACCACCTGCATGGATGGAGCCTACCCGTGTACCCAGGGCCCCTGGTCCACGTCTGATTTTCCTCGTCGCCACGCTGGCTCTGACTTTCGCAGGTAAACGACACGGAAACCGTCCGCCCGCGCGCACTCGACGTGCTTTTGTTTAGCCGCCTTCGACCGGCTTCCCGATCGTCCCAGACGGTCTTACGTAATTAATGATCGGATGAACTGGTTCGTTCCGAGTTCCTTGGCTTCCTGGACGCGCGTTCCGCGCGACGTACACGGTGTCTCGTTCAATTCTGAGAGCTGCGCGATCAGCTGATCGGGAATACCGTTTCGTCGAGTCGTTTTCGCGACGAGTGGCGTTTCGCGATACGTGGATACGTTTCTGTTGGACGTCTGTCTGGTGTGCGGTAAATCTGGTTGTGTCGAACGTGTTCGTGGAACGACGAACATTTTCGAGCCTCGTCGTGGACAGCTGACTGGCGTCGATGTAGATGTTCTCGACGGTGCATAATTTTCTCTGCTCCGTGTCGAAGCACGTGGATAACGATGCCCTGGTTATTGGTTTCAAGTGGAATGTCGCAGTATTGCGAAGTGGTTACTGGGTGTGCCGAAACAATGTAATCAAGCGAAACGAATTATGCAGATGCGGTTCGTGCCTAGCTCGCACCAATTACTTTATCAACCGTGCCACGTGACTTCCTTTTATAAACATGTCGAGTTCATTTCTGCCATCAGCCATTTTCTCATTTTAAATATAGACGTTTTATCTACTTTTTTTCATTTTCTGTTCGTGTTATTGCAAGGAATACATTTTATTGCAATACAATAATAAAACAGTCGATTCGATCGCTTTCTCGTCTCGCGGAAAATTAAAATTTCGCGTAAAATAGCGTCATTTGGTTGTTAATAATTTATGCATTCAGTTGATGTCTCTTGCTGGTGGTCCACTGGCTTCTTTGGTGCAAAGGTCAACAACCACCGGTTGAATTCACTGTACCGTGCACTTTTTTTTGGAGATGGCACGTCCTGCGAAGAGAAGTGTTCTCGCACGCTTTGCTATGATCAAAAACTCCCGCCAATAGCGTTCACGCGATTTCTCTTGCAATCAAATTGTTTGTAACCGCGCAATCTGGTTGTGACGCAAAAACTAGGACTCTCATCCAGTTTTTTAGAAACGTGCATCAAATGCAAAGCTTTGTATTTAACGCTGACGATCCCTAGTAAAGTTACATCGGTTTTTTAAATCTTTTCTTGGTGGATTATGAGACAGCATTTATTTCTGATGATAAAAATTCTGAAGCTGAAGTAGTATAATCCTGTGCGTGGTCAGGCAATTACAGAATTGAAGACTAAGCATATAAAAGACAGTTATTGGTATTGTATGGATTTTTATCTCTTTTTAGCAAATAAAAATTGTCCATATCTTATATATATACAATGAAATATTGAATTATTTTATGTAAAATAAAAATATCGTAAGATCATATAAAATAGCATGATTTGTCTAAAAAATAAACTACGACATTTTGTTAGCATATAGCATTTTGATAACCGCGTAAAGAATTCTTTTTTGGCTCATACGATGTCTTTTATGTTCAGTCTTCGATTAATGTCTAAAAGTTTCTTTGTGAATTTAGTCGTAGAAAGTTTGGACAAAAGGCATAGGTAATGCAGTGTTACTTTCGAACATCTTTAAGATCATAAAAGTCTTCGCAGGTGTTTAAATAATATCTTCTGGATTAAGGAGCTTTCAAAGCTTTCCTCTGAACGCGAGGGTTTTTAGAATGCTTCGAAAGCAAACTGTGTTGTTCTTTCTTGACGCTGAAAAAAGGACGCTGGTTCGTTATTGGTAAATGGTCGATCCGTGATTTGTGAAGATTTGAGATGATGAAACTTAACGCGTTGTTTTGGCACAAAAACAATGCGAATTAACGCGTCGTTTTGATAGAAAAACGTTGCGACTTAACGCGTCGTTTAGACACAAAAACGATGCGACTTAGCGCGCTATTTTGACACAAAAACGTTGCGACTTAACGCGCTATTTTGACACAAAAACGTTGCGATTTAAGACGCTATTTTGACACAAAAACGATGCGACTGGACGCGCTATTTTGACACAAAAACGATGCGACTTAGCGCGCTATTTTGACACAAAAACGCTGCGATTTAACGCGCTATTTTGACACAAAAACGTTGCGATTTAAGGCGCTATTTTGACACAAAAACGATGCGAATTAACGCGCTATTTTGACACAAAAACGATGCGAATTAACGCGCTATTTTGACACAAAAACGATGCGAATTAACGCGCTATTTTGACACAAAAACGTTGCGATTTAACGCGCTATTTTGACACAAAAATGTTGCGACTTAACGCGCTATTTTGATAGAAAAACGATGCGGCTTAACGCGTCGTTTAGACACAAAAACAATGCGACTTAACGCGTCGTTTTGACAGAAAAACGTTGTGACTTGGAGATTTGGTACAGAGAATCGTGTTTCCTCCTCTGTTCCAGCGACTGGTCTGCTGTGCGCTGCCATAATGTCAGATCACTGGGAGGAAGTTGGCTGGGACAAAGAGGCTCTGACCCACGCGAATGTTACTCTCACATGGTACTTGGATGGACAAGTGGCGAAGCTAGAACATCCGACTTCCGGGCATAGAAATCATTATTCTGGCAGACGACCCACCTTTCTCGTGCCAATGTATGGCGGTATTTGGATCATGTGCGTCTCGCTCACAGGTAAGCGTTGGATCTAGCGAGCGTCGATCGAACATTCCTCGATGACGAGGAGAGCGATCTGAGATCATCCGGAAATTGCATTGTTTTTGTCCTGATTGCGAATACTATTGGCGGTGAAAGTTGAGGTTTTCAGACGCGTTCCGTTCTCATAAATTCCGTGTCTTCATGACTATGCTTTTGAATACAATGAGTATTATTTTCTGAGCACACTACTTTCTCTCTTTCTCTCTCCCTTTGTCAACTCTTCAACTTTTCTAGAATTCTATAATATCATCTGTAAATCAGACTGAAGTCAAAGATGGCAAACTTAAGAATTACAATTTTGAACATCCTTTGAAATGATAAAAGGGAAAAGTTTGATTCGATGCAAAACGAGAGACGCTATCGTACAGCGTCAGCACTTTTGGTTCTCGCAATTGCAGCCGTTTCGAAAAATTTATCCTCCGTTTCTACGGTTTCGCACGATGTTAAAAGTAATCATTTTTATTGGTCCACGCTCTGCGCGATATATATTACAACGCGCAAGCTGGATCTCAATAGCGCTCCGTGTGCTGAATGGACAAAGCAATTCGAGAACTGCAACTCGAGGCGTTCGCTCGATAACGATATGGAGAATCGATTTTGCGAATGCGAATTCGCTGCGAAACAGATGCGAGGACACACTTTCACGTAATCGCTTCCATGCATCTATGATGTGGTTCCATGTGAACGCGTTCTATACGTGGATACCACCTTGACTCTGACCAACCTATCGATCAGTCGATTAGGATCTCAAACATCGTGCTGTCTGACTAGGCATGCCATGACCGTGAACATCTTGAATGTTTCTTCATCGAAAGTTCGTGCCAATCACTTTCATCGTACCAAGCGCAACTTAAAATGAACGGGGTTGGAAATTGTTACTTGTGGGACCAATACGAATATTTTTCGCATGCAAATGGGAAAAGCTGGGCGTTTCGTGGTACCTTCGTTGTAAAAGGATATTTCGTAATGCAGTCAACCCTTCTAGAACGTGAACAGGGTTGGAAATTGTTATTTGTAGGATTAATGCGAATATTTTTTGTATGTAAATGAGAAAGTTGGTCGTTTTATGATACTTTTGTTGTAAAAGAATATTTTGTAATACAGTCAATCCTTCTAGAACGTGAACAGGGTTGGAAATTGTTATTTGTAGGATTAATACTAATATTTTTTGTATGTAAATGAGAAAGTTGGGGATTTTATGGTACTTTTGTTGTAAAAGAATATTTCGTAATGCAGTCAACCCTTCTAGAATGTGAACAGGGTTGGAAATTGTTATTTGTAGGATTAATACGAATATTTTTTGTATTAAATGAGAAAGTTGGGGATTTTATGGTACTTTTGTTGTAAAAGAATATTTTGTAATGCAGTCAACCCTTCTAGAATGTGAACAGGGTTGGAAATTGTTATTTGTAGGATTAATACGAATATTTTTTGTATGTAAATGAGAAAGTTGGGGGTTTCATGGTTCTTTTGTTGTAAAATAATATTTTGTGATATAGTTAATTCTTCTATAATGTGGGACTCTTATAATACGGTACAAATTATATAATAATAATTGATAGTAATTGATTAGTAGTAATAATTATGTACTAAACTATATCTTGCCTTCTTTACTTAGAAAATTTTATTTTATAACTTTATGCATCATAACTTGGTGCTCTGAGAATAAAACTGATTTATATTTTAGTTATTTCTGAATTTCTTATAGCGCGATTTCTATATAAAACGCGCGAATTAATAATAATTAATACTAATTTATTAGTAATAATAATTTTAGTTATTTGAGTTTTTTATAGCGTGGTTTCCATATAATACGGAAGGAATCAATAATAATTAATAGTAATTTATTAGTAAAAATATTTTATATAT
Organism: Xylocopa violacea; assembly: GCA_963969225.1. Taxonomy (NCBI): domain Eukaryota; kingdom Metazoa; phylum Arthropoda; class Insecta; order Hymenoptera; family Apidae; genus Xylocopa; species Xylocopa violacea. The sequence continues at coordinate 17,309,211 of CAXAJV010000015.1, forward strand.
GCTAAACTGTATCTTGCCTTTTGTATATAGAAAATTTTATTTCTCAACTTACTGCTCTGAGAATGCAATTTTCATGTAACGCAGAACGAATCAAACTTTTGATTTATATTTTACTCACTTCTGAGTTTCTTATAGCGCGATTTCCATATAACACAGCACGAATTAACCTGGTTTGTACCAAGTTAAATCTGAGTTTCTTATAGCGCAGTTTCCGTATAGCGCTGTACGAATTAATCGCGTTATAGGAGGGCTGACTGTAGTAAATATATCTACTATGATTCTATTCTTGAAGAAAAGTTCAAGTTATATTATTTTGCAGTTATATCGTATTATTTTTACATCATTTATGGCATTATTTGCATTGATATCGTCATAGCATTACTCTCACAAGCATTTTCTAAATTTTTATCAAAATTATTGTTTCATCGATGGTATCGTTTGTGACTGATTATCTTTATCCACTAATTGCTACGAAATTTCATATTGCTAATTAAAATATTTATCTCGCATTTATCCTTTAACACTATGTTTACCATGAGTTTTTTCGCTATTTAATTAGAAAAAAATATAAATTGACCTATCAATTATGAAATTAAAGTAGAAAAACGAACCTCAATAAAATTGCATCAGTTATAATAATTAGTTCTTATTACTTTTTTTATTTTTCATATTTTAATGTTAAGTTTAACGAAAAATTTTCTTAATGGGATCAAAATGATACTTTGGTAAACCTAATGTTAAACAAAATGAATCAAATCATAAGAACGCAGAGCAATTTGGTTCTTAATTTCTATCACAGCCACCTGTTTCATATAATCATTTACCAAGATCCTAAAAAAAGTAGCAAATACACAGTGGTAGTTTGATAGAGTAAAAAAAAAAGGTGACGCTGGAATCGCTGGCAGAAATTGGGTCGTTTTTTTCGACGGGAACGGACAAAGTGTCCCAGAAAAAGTCAATCGTGGAAAAGTACAAAGGGGTGTGACACGGAGACAATCAGACAAACAAGAATATCGCCCATCGAAGCTGAAACTTGTTTTCTTACTCAAATAAAAGCGTGTCCATTCGACAAATTGTCGAACAAAATTCTATTTAATAATTTAACTTCAAAGAGAGAGAGAGAGAGAGAGAGAGAGAGAGAGAGAGAGAGGGAGCAGAAAAAATGTGGATCAAAATAAAAATAAAGATGCAAAGTATACTATGAGATGATAAAAAATAAGAAGTAGTATAATGTAAAAGCTTGGTACTACAAGAATCGTTGATTGTATTAAAGATTCAAATCGACAAGCACCATTATCGACCTGTTTTGCTTTCGTTTACTTCAGGAAATGTGGCTCTGTACCGTCGTTAAAGAATTATGGTCGTAAAACACGATACGACGATATAATCTCGTAAACGCTGGAGCTTATGTATAATCCTGTTAAAAAGATATATTAAAAATATAAAATACCCGTGTGCATTCATCTTACAAGAGATCGTCCTCGATTTTCTCATGAACTCGCTGCCTTCGATAACAAGAGGTAATTGATTTCCTTGGACTGCACGCACAGCCGCTTTGGAATCAATAAATTTATTATTAATTTCTCCCACCGCGCTTCGTAACGAGCAGTGCAATTATTTTGCGTCGCGGAATATTTGTTTGACTGAGATCCTTCTTAAACGGGACATAATGTGGTCAATTTTCTCTTTCTTTCGCTAATATATACGTATAAATGATATTTTATAATTATATACAATTTTCGTCATTTTCCACTTGAAATATTCGACATCTGATTGGAGCTTAAACTGTGATTTATGCGAATTTGTATTTTTAGGGACGCGATTAACCCTTTGCACTCAGATATCGCCTCTAAAGAAGCAGCTTTTTGAAGAATGCATATTTCCTTCAAGATTTCCATTGAAATGGAAATTTTCTATCGCTGAGAGATGTTAGTAATAGAAACCATTGCTAAAATATTGCTCAAAGATTGCTATCATAGCAATAGAAACTATTGCTAAAATATTGCTCAAAGATTGCTATCCTAGCAATAGAAACTATTGCTAAAATATCGCTCAAAGATTGCTATCCTGGCAATAGAAACTATTGCTAAAATATTGCTCAAAGATTGCTATCCTAGCAATTGAAACTATTGCTAAAATATTGCTGTCCTAGCAATAGAGATTATTGCTAAAATATTGCTATTTTAGTAATATTGTAATTTTAGTAATTCTGCTATTTTAGTAATATTGCAATTTAAGTAATATTGTTATTTTAGTAATAAAACTGCTATTTTATTAATAAAATTGCTATTTATTACTAAAATAGCAATATTTTAGCAATACTTTCTATTGCTAACGTCTGGAAAGGAGACTAGTTCAAAGGGTTAAACTTATTCCACCGTAACTTTTTCAAAAATGCACGTTTCTCCAAAGTTCCCTTATCGAATTAGAAATTTTTTAAATTGCTTGGTAATAGTTTTTATTGCCAACTTTTACCAGCAGTAGAAAATTGCTGGAAAATCGTCGAGTGCAAAGGGTTAACCGTAGAAACAATTATAAATTACAACAAAGTTTTAGAGTTGTTTTAGAGTTTGCAAGTAGCAGTCGAGGAACTGTGCTGCAAGTGACAACTTTTTTAAGTAAATTTCAAATAAAACACTTGAAATAGTAGAGAGTTGTTGGCAACTAAACCACTAAATTGAAAAATAATTCAGAGTGCAAAGGGTTAATTGCTGTTAATCGTGAAGAAAAGTGTAAAACAAGTAGAGACACTTGTGGATCATCTGTGACGCGACAATAATAATCTTGAGGACAAATATATAATTAATATATAAACTACTCTTAAAACTGATCTAGGAATAGTATTTGAACTAAATATTTCAAGAAAAAGTTAATTGGCTTCAAAATACAAACACACCTTCATGTAATTAGCAAACAAAATAAAGTAAAATACTCTTCATCGCAAAATATTAACCATTTTCGCGTTATATCAAAATCAGATTTACGTTAATACAAGTATTTCAATTATAAAGACACCTTATTACATATTTATAATTAACCTTTTACACTTGAAAGAAAAAGTAAGTTTCTTTTGCAGTTACATAATAAAACTTTCTTGAACAGATTTCTAATAGAATGAATGAAGTTATTACGATTTCTTTTTGCCCTTAAGTTGTGAGCTGAAAATTATTTGCATTTTCTCCATTGAGGAGCCTTCGTATTTGAAAAGAAATTTTAAATGTCTCCGCTCTGGAGCCCTCGAGTGCAAAGGGTTAAATTACGTACACTCGATTGGTTATCAGCGATAAATAATTCAGGAAAGGACTTATGAAGGAATTACAAGGTTTCGAAAGGGTTGTGTCACGCGAATCCAAGAATCTCTCTTAGTTCCATCAAATTTATGCGTGCGACGACGTTGAGAATGGCGCCGCTCGGAAATTGCAACATGGCATAGCGAAATTATTTTCTCATATTTCCCGACGTTTCATCAACGACTGCCTTCATCTACGATCCATTGTCGGAGGAGTAATAGGAAAAATTCCGTCGACAATCGAAATTTCAGCGTTCCAGCTGGCGGGAACTTCTCTGTTTCCTTCCATCGTCTGCTGTTTGGCTGCGTGGGTGGTCAGACGCTGTTAACTGTGCGTTCTGAACGCTTTAATTTTCCCATTCCATCGCTGGATCGCAGCTACCATTTTGATCTTCCATATTTCAAGCGAAACAGCACCTTGGCGACTCCTCGTTGAATATTTAAGCTGGTAGACCGCGATTTCTTCCGTGCTCGATGCCTTCGCACGCACATGTTAGAACGAAGCCAGACGTAATGAACGTTTCGAGAGGTTTCGTAAAAAAAAAAAAAATTATCAACAGCCACCAGGGAATAATGGAACGAGTTTTTTTTTAATCCTCAAATGAACTTGACCTTCGAAAATGTGCGCTCGGGGAATTCGTTCGTGCAATTCTTCTTGGGGAACTTCATTTGATGGTTCTTGGTCACGCCAAGCACGAATGGTCGCCGCTTAAATCAGCCTGTACATGCCTCTCTCTCTCTGCATACTGGCTCTTAATGAAAATCAACTGAAAACCCTTGACTCGTAAATCCCGCGACTGTTCTTCGACTGCAGCGAGGCGCCATTTGCGTATCGTTGCGATCGAATTTTGTCGAATGCCCTATCAGATATTTCAGCTTTTTTAAATCGTACGCAGTGGAAAGAATCACTGAGTTACTATTATACGAACGATCGAGTTATATAATCTGCTTGCTGACGGGTTAAGATAGAAGAAATTCTGCTGTCAAAGTTGACGCTTGTTTGCTCGATGCGATTGGCCTCGATTTAAATTTTACACACTTTCCGGGGACTCGATTCTCTGCTTTCTTTCGCTGAAAATTACCTTCTCGTTTCGACGACAGTACAGCTCGCGATATCACAAAATAGCCATCGCGTTTGGTCGAGGAATATGCTTTGCGGACGCTTTCTAATGCGTGTGACGGCTCGAGGACGGGCAACCTAGACCGAATGAACTTGGGTCGATCTATTTCTGACTCAGGATTTATTATTACTCAATTCACCAAGTTTCCACGACCTGGCCCGAGCCTTCTATCCCTCGTCTCGCTGACATTTCACGGAAATCCACGTTCAAGTTCATCCTCACCGACCAGCCAATAGTATTTGGAATCTGATATCGAATCTCACGCTCCAACTATCTCGTGTGTTCGTGCAGCGGGACTTAATATAAACTACTCGTCGTTAGTATCGAGTTAAATGGTTATCCTGTAAATCCGTGCAAACCAGGTATTCCTGCGCTGGTGAGACGAAAATTCCATCCGTCTGTTCGCCCCAGAATTAAGGCCAACGCGTGCACTTGGTTGGAGCCCCGAGATCTGTGTAATCCCCGTTTTATTTTGATACCTCTCGATGCTGCTTTTATTATCTCCCACGCGTAACCAGCGTCTTGCTCTTTTCGAGGTGAATCGCGGTAACGCGTTTACAATCGCAGTCGAACAAGAGGTCAGACAACGAGCCACGATTGTAACCCGCGGTTTAAAGCATTCATTTTACGCGATGTTCACGTTTTACGTTTCCTGCCTTGGCCACGAGGGACGCGAGAGTTAAAACGCTCCCTCTTTATCCTGTACGATAATTTTCTATTTTTATGTGCAACGCTGTTCTCGTTTGTTGTTGCTGACTGCAGGTTACGCAAGGTTTCCGCAATTAAAAGTAATATTTTCCACTCGTCGGTAACTGGGTTGAGTTTTCGCGAACTTATTAATCGTTAATGATTCTTTTGGCTCGCGAGAGAGTTCGTTTTCCTTAGATTTTTTAAAATAAATCTATAATTGTGTCGAGAACCAGTTGCTCGATGGAGCATTCGACGGAACCCGCCCCAATTTGTTACTCTTTGTTCCATATCGAATGGAGAACCGCGCGTTTCGAAGGCTCGCAGCGTGGATGGAGGTTTGAATGATCGTTTAATTAAAAATCGAGCCGCGGCGGGAAACGTGCGCGTTCGCAATCTTGCTCCCTGCGGTGCAGCGTGAAAACGACGTCGTTCCTACAATTTTTTTTCCTCCCTTCGTTTCTCGTATTTCAGAGGAGGAAATACAACTACTGGGTCAGGTAGGTTTTCCGCAAGAGAGGTGCATTAACTACTTGACGCCCGACGAAGCACACGAGGAGATCCGTGCCGCCTGGCAGAACCGTGAGTACAGTCGTTTGCTTCTCTTTCACGTTTCACTTCCATCACCGCGCCAGCGATCGCTATAGTTCAATTCATTTTCTTACTTGTTATGACTGAAAATCGCATCGATACGCAGCGATTTTCGTCCTCCACTTCAAATATTCGACGTCTGATTGGAGCTTAAACTGTGATTTATGCGAATTTGTATTTTTAGGGACGCGATTAACCCTTTGCACTCGGATGTCGCCTCTAAAGGAATTGATTGCGAAGGAAGAAGCAGCTTTTTGAGGAATGCATGTTTCTTTCAAGGTTTCCATTGAAATGGAAACTTTCTATCGCTGGGAGATGTTAGTAATCGAAACTATTGCTAAAATATTGCTCAGATTGCTATCCTAGTAATAGAAATTATTGCTAAAATATTGCTATTTTATTACTAAAGAGTTAGCAATAGAGATTATTGCTAAAATATTGCAATTTTAGTAATATTGCTATTTTAATAATATTGCAATTTAAGTAAAATTGCTATTTTAGTAATAAAATTGCTATTTATTACTAAAATAGCAATGTTTTAGCAATAGTTTCTATTGCTAACGTCTGGAAAAGAGATAGTTCAAAGGATTAAACTTATTCTACTGCAGCTTTTTGAGGAATGCATATTTCCCTCAAATTTTCTATTGAAATGGAAATTTTCTATCGCTGGGAGATGTTAGTAATAGAAACTATTGCTAAAATATTGCTCAAAGATTGCTATCTTAGCAATAGAAATTATTGCTAAAATATTGCTATTTTATTACTAAAGAGTTAGCAATAGAGATTATTGCTAAAATATTGCTATTTTAGTAATATTGCAATTTAAGTAACATTGCTATTTTAATAATATTGTAATTTAAGTAATATTGCTATTTTAATAATAAAACTGCTATTTATTACTAAAATAGCAATATTTTAGCAATAGTTTCTATTGCTAACGTCTGGAAAGGAGATTAGTTCAAAGGGTTAAACTTATTCCACCGTAACTTTTTCAAAAACGCACGTTTCCCCAAAGTTTCCTATTGAATAGAAAATTTTTTAAATTGGTAATAGTCTTTATTACCAACTTTTATCAGCAGTAGAAAATTGCTGGAAAAGCGTCGAGTGCAAAGGGTTAACCCTTTGTCGAGTGCAACGTCGTTAATTAAGAAAAAGAAACAGATATAAATTACAACAAAGTTTTAGAGTTTACAAGTAATAGTCGAGGTGCTGCAATGGACAACTTTTTCAAGTAAATTTCAAATGAATCACTTGAAATAGTAGGGAGTTGGTGGCAACTAAACTACAAATTGAAAAATAATTCGGGGTGCAAAGGATTAATGCAATGCGATGCTGAACAGAGATTTCTTTTTCGCCCTTTAAATGCTGTAGCGTGAAATTTTACGTGAAACATTTTGCATACACGTGCACATTATGCGCGTTCCATGAATACTTTTTTGCGCGCTCGAGTTTTCCACGATTGCATAAAAGTCCGCGGTCGATTCAGTATGTATCGCTACATTTGTAGTAAATTCAATGTAGAATTTTCTTGATTCGAACATAATTAAACTGCTAACTGAAAATAAAATATGTAACGAGCTATATATATAAAAAATAATGAATAAAATAGATATCAAAATAACGTTTATGAATAAAATATATTTAAAAACTTGTCCTTTTTAATATGCATTGCATTGCTTTTCATGTAATCCTACAATACTTGCATTTTAATATTTCGATGTCGACAGAGAATGAAAGAGAGTTTGAAATTGTAGGAAAAGGTGAAAGTTCATGCGTTACGTTTTAAATTGAGAAATATAACGTTAAACTCGTTCAAAGGCGATGCATCATATGCATATTTTGTTATTTACTCAACGCAATATTATTAGTATTCTAAATGTTATCCATGATATTATGTACATAACACAAAAATAGCAAAGAGAAATAATAAAAGCGTATATGCAAATATAGAAATTGATATTTGTTTACAAAGTGAAGGCAAAGAAAAAATAAATAAAACATAATAAAGCGAAGCAAAACTCTTCAAAATAAAATTCAACTTATTATCATACATAAATTCGTAACTCGAAATCAATTCCAACTCTTTTAGACTTACAACGTTAGGATTTTTACTGAAAACCGAAATTTATCATAATTCACAGTTTAAGCTCGAATTTTATTACTCTGCTCCATAGTGTAGTATAATAATTAGAACAAAATTCATATGTATTGCAGACAATGCAATATCCATAAAAAAATCCCAATTTTTTCGTTGCAATCATGAATTTGAAAAATTAAAACAATTCTTCGAGATAAAATTATCCTAGTAATTATCATTGTATATTTATTGTTGATAGAACATGTCGTGATTGTTAATCTGTAATTATTTCAGATTTTACAGAAAGATGTGCCGTAGTTGAAAAAAGTAAAAACTGATATTCTAATCAAGTATTCCGCGTGGACGATCGTTACGTAAGATATAAATTCATGTTTCTTTACAGGGATGCAGAATTTGAGTATCTCCTGTTCTCTAGTTTGCCTCATCATTTTGGGTACTGCCGTCCTTATTGGATTTTTTGGACTGTGCAGGCATCAAATATCAGCCGTCCTCGTTACTGGTGTGATGTATCTTCTAGCAGGTGAGTTTCATCGCAGAGAAACAGTTACCAAAACGCAACACATTAATCGGATCAGTCGAACGAATTTCCTCCGTGCAATGCACTGTGGTTTTGCGGGGAACTTGGAAACCGCAAGAATCTCTAAGCACTTGCAAAGTCGACCGCAAAGCAAACTGTTCCGTTGCAAGAATAGAATCCGTTGTTAGGAAATATTTTAAGTTTTATTTGCCTAAAGTTCAAGCCTTTACGTGTTGACTGCGAACGTGAAATTCCTTTGAAGGACAATCGACGCGATGAACGAAAGGGAAAGTCAATGATGCGCTAATCTTCGTTCTTGATTTTGTTTTAGAATAAGCTCACGAATAGTACACGTTTTCTTATTTCACGAAAATGTTTCTCTCTTCGCTTCCTGTTGAATATGCTAAAAGGCAAACGTCTTATCTCTGATAAGGTGTCCGCAAATACAGCATAATCTAGCAACTTTTTAAATATGTTTCTTCTTCGAAGCTTCGTAGCTTCTGTGGTTGATACCTTTTTGTTGATCCAAAATTTGTTACAAATTTGTATTAATATAAAAAAAAATCTCATACTAATTATTCGCAATTTACAAATTAACAGAAATAATTTTACATTAGCTGGCGATCAGTTGCAAATCAGAAATAAGGGGCGCTATTCAACCCTTTTATATTGGACAAAGGGTTGATATTACAAAGCAATACAAGTGTACATTTAAATTTATAAGTATTTCTATCTTCATTCTTCATTTTTTGTGATTGTTTGACATGAAAGGTTTAAGATGGAACCGATAATTTCAGCCACTTTTGCATTGTTCACCCTGACGATCATCCACTTCAAGAGAGCCCAAGATCGCGGAGCTCGAATACTCGACGGCCCTGAGGATGGCGTAATTGGTGGACCGGTTCCTCGTAACGTTCTCAAGGCCAGACGATTCACCAGCTCCTGGAGTATGGACTTTGGATGGGGTGGAGTTACGCTATGCGCCCTCGCTTCGGTCGCGTGGATTTTGCTCAGCAAAATAATGCGTTTCAGCCCCATCGCTGCTATGATAGCGTAGCAGTGGGAGGCTTTCGAGGTTTAAGGTCGTTTCGATGAGTTATGATAGAGCGTTTCGATGTCGTCGCCTATTTCAACACACTCTAAGCCGAGGGAGATAGATTGTGTTTGTCCATAATGGGAGTAATGGGTCGATAAAGTCGATTATGAAGTCTGTTTTGTTCTAAATTGAAACCTGAGTCAGCTTAACAGACAGACAAATAATGTGATTGTTGAGACACGAAGTGTTCAATGCGCAATGCCATCTGTATTCGTGTGAAATTGTTGTTGCCAATGTGAAAAGTAAAACAGTTCAGATGCGCGAAGGGAAGCAGCGATGCTTGAGGGTAATTACATGGAAATAGGACACGACATTGAGATAAATTTTGAGAATATTTTTTCTGAAGCGATATTATAATTGAAAATGACCACCTCGAAGGCAGTTTGTCTTGTTATCAGGTAACACGCGTTGAGTAACACTCACCAACGGTATAAATTGTATCTTGAATTGGTCTAAGGCATGGCAAGCTACGCGAGAAGACTAACGTTTAGCCTAATCCATCCTTCTGAATGCAACGTTTTGTACAATTTATCAAATAATCTCTAGTCTTTGTGAAGAAAATATATAATTGGGTGTGGAGAACTATATGTAGAAGAGGATCGTGCAAGATGTTTTCTTTGAATCATGAAATTCTAGTCATTGTGCACTGTTCTAATCAATTTGACCAACATCGAAAATGAAACATTTTATATTTGTAAAAATATCTGATATATTATCTGATATAGGTGTAATTTATTAACTTGTTACACACATGTTATGCAAAGAATGTACTTTGTATGTTAAAACATACTTTGCAATTAGTTAAGTAATGACAAATAATACTCGTTATCCTGCTTTCATTCTCAACAGCTTTTGCACAATAACAATTCGAACAGTGCACAAGAATTAAAATAATATATCTAGTACCTTTAAGTTTCAAAAGTTTAAAAGTTTTTATCAAATTTATACTCTATGCGAATAGTTAAAACACCTTTCTTTTCATATAGATCTCCACAAAATGGTAAAATGTTCACAAATGCATGAATATGAGATAATGTGTAGGAGAAAAGTAAGTTATCCGGACTGAAGAAGCATTATTCTTCTGACAAGTAGAAGAGTACAGATTTATCTATTTTGATTTGCAGTCAGATTAGTCAATTAATGTACGAGTAAACGAAAGTGTTACTTGTTCTAGTCTGTCTTTTTAGATTTATCACATATTTTTAATAACCTTTTAATGGTTTCATTTTATACAGTCGCAATAGATACATTTGAATTTAAGTAAATAATTTGTAATATGGAGTATATATCGGAATAATTTTGTGTGTTTTAGAAGCTGGGACAATATCTGTTAAATTTTGCTTGAAAATTTTCAATACACAGAGTGTAATCTAATATAGATGCCTATAGTATAATTCGATCGCCTTATATTTAGAAAAATAAGCATGTTTGTAATATGCATAGCATAGCAGTAATCTTGTTCGAGCCAATACAAGCAACGATATTGCGTGTTTGCAAGAAGAATTTAGCTTTTGCTACGAATTGTTACAGCGAAAAAGAGGACTTATGCCAACAAAATATATGATATACAAAGGATTGTAAATTGCAATTCGTCTATTAAGATTTAAGAGAAAATAAGAGAAGATGCTTTATTTAAAAGCATCCGTTATACCCGAAAGCTAAGTTTTGCTAAAGAGATGCTTGCAAAACTTCTCTCCGGGTGTTTATTTAAATGAAATGCATTTTTCTGATAATATTTTTTTGATTGTCATATTTTTTACCTGACCCATGTTATTTGTTATATTGGAATCAATGTGTCATAAACGCAATAAAAACAATAAGCTATGTATAAATAGTGATTACCCCTCACCTTCCTACTTCAATTATTACTCATATTATATTTTTGAAAACTTATTTCCATCGTTTGTACAATAAACTATATCGTATGTAGAGTGATCTAGATAATTTGTAGCTTCTAATACGCACATAAACGTTAGAAAATTGAGAAGCAATTGAGCAAATCGTATTTTTAACAAATGAAAGGTTATATCGTGCGAACAGTGTTTGCATAAATATGGATCTAGTTAAACAAGCACACACAGTATCAGTACAACGTTATACGAACACTTGAATACGAACACGTGACCGGCCATTAAGAGTATATGTAACGCGGGATAAGCTATATATATATTACATCCTATATACATCCATTTCCTTGCACGTCACATTTGCTTACAGTTCAAACATTATTTTTGTGGTCGTAAACAACAAAGGTAATATACAATGTCAGCTGAATGTATTCGATAATGTAGACGAATTAAGTATATGTTACGTACGATTTCGTTCAATAAACCTGTTTTAACGAGAGCAATCGTTATTTACGAATGTGCCAAAAATTTCATTCTTTGATATTCGTGCGAACATTCGTTAAGAGTGTAACGATATGGTCCAGAGTAGACTCGATCCGTATAGAGTACAAAGAAAATGTACATACCTTGATTTTGTTCGAATTATTGGACGTTTGATGGTTTTTTAACAATAGACACGCTTTCACTGTGTTCCTTGCGAGTTGCGCGCAATATTCTGGACACAACGGATTTTAGTTTAACAGTTACAAGTAAATTTATGTACAGAGACTCGACGAGATTTAACGGAACGACCGTTATACTAAACAACGGTTTATTACCGGCACGCGTGCAACTTGTACGAGCGTCAAGCAAAACATGAGAACAACCATTTAACCAGCAGCAATGTGAACGGGACTTTCTCATGCGCATGCCTATTCATTTTACCGCCATTTCTTCTTTCTGGCGGGAATCGTTGATTTCGCCAATCTAATAATTCTGAATATAAAATATGAAATATTTGTATTTATTATAATAAAATGTTCATAATTTTATGTTTTTGTACCTTCAATAATTAAAATATTATACGTTAGTTTAATTATTTTTAATACATTCTAAACCGCATAGTATCGAGATGAATCTAATTCGATATATCGAATAACATATAATACATTTAAGCTTTAGAATTAAAATTTATTTCTATCATTCGTTCTACAATCATTATAAAAAGAGAACGTTTAACTCTACGAATTAAGAAAACACACCGCTTATTTAAAAAAGAAAAATAAATGTTTTATCGATAAAGCGCGGAAAATTGCGATAGATGCGTAATATTTCGATATTTATAATCTGCGCAAAGGAAGCTTTTTAAATTGCTGCGCAGCTTCCATTATTTCGCGCAGTTTCGTTCGATGCGTCGTCCTGATACTCTGTATTCGTAATATTCGTGTAATCAGAGTTTGTATAATTAGATTTTCGGTACAGTATTTGGTAAACTTAGTATTGTGATGACATTAGTTCGGATAAACAAAGTTTTACTGTGCTGAATTTATATTTATCGATAATATTCAGTAATGGTTCGTACAGAAGTCAAGTTGTTAACCATTGTAACCTTAACGAACTTCAACTAAAAAATAAACAAAAACACGTGAAACATATAAAAACCACTGAATTATCGAAAAGCATGCTATTCGAGATGATTTATTGTAAGATATCGTATTAGTGTTCAATGGAGTCATGGTTGGAGATCATCTAAATCGATCGATAAATAATACTTGCAATTATCGAAATATCGAAAGTTGCTTCCATATTGGATGGAAAACAATATGGTGTCGTCCATATTTTTAATTATGCGTTTTTAGAGTGGAAAAATAGTGATAAAAGTGTTTCTATTTCGTATGAAGTGGCATAAAAATATTTGTTATGGTAAGATCTCGTAAATATTAATATATATAATTGCGTGAAATACATTTTGCATGCAATAATCCTGAAAAACGTGTCACTAAATAACCACTTGTTGGCAGTTTCATCAATGGAAGTATTCATGACGAAATTTCAAGTTCTAAATTGCTGTCGCTGCGAATCGTCGTACGTTTTTCGTCGTAGCAGAGATAAGAACAACAGGAAGTAGATGCAGATCTCTCAAGCAGCAGTAAGTACGATCGATTTATTATTATTTTGATTACTTGCGTATTCTAGATAGCATTTTAAAGAATTTTATACAAACACTAACGAATCACTAAAGGTTATATTAATTATCAAATGAAATAATTTATTCAAATCGAAATAACGAAGAAGGTTAAAATCTAAAGTTAAACAATTAAAATGAATTCAAGTTCATTTACTGTATTGAAATTTAGAAAATATAGAAATACAGAAATCATGAAAAGATATATTAAAATATTAAAATGTAGAAATCATGTATCTTTTTCATTTTTTTTTTTTTTTTATTATTATTTGTAGTCATTCTTTTTCTTCTTTTCTATCATAAAATCCAGGAGAAATTATTTAAAGGGTTTACTGAATTATTTAAAGACTATTTATCCAGTTATGTCTGGAAAATGATTTTGAATAAAAATGCTGTTGTTTCTGATAGAACTCTTGATAGATCTTAAACGAGTATCCGTCTGAGACCCATTTTGGACGGTGATTCGACCGTTAATATTGTTGAAAAATCCGTCAGGTTTTTGTTTGAACTGTAATTTCTCGATGCCAACATTTAATTTGTCTTCAACGCCATCGTGGAAAAGTAATTTTTTGTTACGCGTGGCAAACAATTTCTCTTTTGTTTTTTCCATGCTTAATTGCTTTTGATCGTGGTAATCCTTCCAACAATGTTGGAACCTCATAAAAATGTCATTCCAAATGTAAAGTTCTTCGACTGAAATTAAAATTGTGGTAAAATTTAGTTTTTAGCATATTATTATATAAAACTTGTTTCAATTTTACTAGAAAATTGAAATAGTCATTTCTTGTAGAATTAGGATCACGTATAAATCAATTTGTAAAAATTTGCTTGTTTTTTATACTTGTGCTCCGTTAAATTCATAAAGAAAGATATCATTTAGGCAAACATACACATATTTATTAATCTAGGGACTGATATCTTCTGCATCAAGAAAAGCAATTCTAAATGTATATTTATGACTCATTATCAAAGGCGCATTATCTTAATTGTGCTAGATAATTATGAAGTTAAGACGTATTTGACACGAGTATTTATTTTAAGATAATAATTTATTACTTCAAAATTTTATATACCGCTACACAAAAACCCTTTGCTCTCGACGCTTTCCCAGCAATTTTCTATTGCTGGTAAAAGTAAGCAATGGAAACTATTACCAAGCAACTTGCCAGCAATAGAAAATGTCCATTTCAATAGAAAACTTTAGGGAAACATGCGTTTCTGAAGAAGTTGCGGTGGAATAAATTTTTACCTTAGCAATCAATTCCCTCAGAGGGGACATTCGAGTGCAAAGGATTAAAATTGCTTTGCGAGAATTCAGGTGTTTTTCAAACATAGCTAATCGCTGTTCTAATGATATAATGTGACCTTAACGCTTGGTACTCCTTTGTCGAGTGTGAGTAAATACAAAAACAAACAAATATAAGCTCCATAAATATAAATTAGAACAAAGTTTGAGAGTTATATTTAATATAATCAGTAAACAATTTTGTTTACGAGTAGTAGTCGAGGAACTATCTTTGAAGTAAGTTTCAAATAAAACACTTTAAATAATAGGAAGTTGTTGGCAACAAAATTGAAAAGTAATTCAGAACGCAGAGTTAATTCTAGATATAATAATAAATAAATATATGTAGCTTTCGTACCGTACACCAAAAGAGTTATCACTACAAAAATAGCTGTAGGGAAGGTAACATTGGGTAGAAGCATTCTAGCCAAATTTAAAAGCGTTGGTCCTTCGCACAGAGCTATTCCTTTCATAGTGTTTATCAGCCACGGTAGATATAAATAAGGAATACCGTATCGATCTCCAAGTGTCATCATTAACGTAGTTATCAGCCCTGTGATTACATTCGTTACGAATATTATGATCTTTAAATCTGTGAACACGTTAAGTGCTGGTTTACTTGGAATTATCAAATTCTAAGTTGTGATTTTAAGAATTCAAACATCATATTCTTTAAGAGGAAAATATATATTTATTATTAACAAACACGTTATATATTAGGTTGGTGCGTATAAAATGTCGTATTTTTAAGTGAATATATAAAACTGTATATCTTGTTTCAAAAGCTGTTTATTTAATCAAATATACTTCATTTGCTTCAATACACTTTTCCCAAATTTTAATGCACTTTAATGAATAGATGTATGTCTTAAAAAAATTTTGAATTTTTCAGATTGTCTTCATTTTCATGCTGTTTGGCCCGGAAAAACTGTTCTATATGTTTAAAAAAATGAAAGTCGATTGACGAAAGATGGGTACTGCAAAATTTCATATTTTAATTCATTTAATTTCGCAATTGTATTTTAGAATTACTGAAGTATTGGACCATGCCAATTAGCAAGTGCTGGACGTATAATTCTCAATTTTTCATGCATTTCATTAGTGCACTGGCAGTACTTTTCGACTGCAATTGTCTCTCCAGTTCGAAGTAATGAGTAGTGAATTACTCCAAAAGCATAACGAAAACAAGAAGACAAACGTTAGCATGTAAAGAAAATCCGACATTTCATATGCACCAACCTAATAAAATTATGTTTGAGATGGATATTATTTGCGTGTGGAATGATTAGTTCCTGGATTATTTTTTAAAACGAAGTACTATGCAATTACTATAAGTGCGACGGAAAAGAGTATTGAAGACAGCCGACTTGGTCACTGGATTCCCATACGGAGAACGAATTCCGGTTTCCACTGCGATACAACTCAAACAGTGTGTTGTGAAACACGTCAGAGGCATGCAGAATGTTTCTACCTACGATATTATTTTTATAACGTGATGCTGCTATTAATAGGAGACATAATTCAACAGCAATGTTCTGCGACAATATTAATATTCATATTTTATAATTAAAATCGTATTATTTCTTTTTATAATCAATATTTTCTTGTACCTTGGACAAATTTTTGTTACGATGATCCTTCTCATTTTCTTTCTGATTATCTGCACCAATACGACTGATATTTTTCTTTAATTTGAACAATGCCATTTTTATTGAATTTTATTTGGAACTTTTTTCGGCTATAAATAGGTAAACGTTACCCACGTGTCTTTTAAATCGTACATAAAATAAACAAACGAAGTTGGCGTAGTCAATCAGCTTGCAATTTCAAGCATATCGCATGGCTTTTTTTTATTGCGTTTAATATTTATATTACAACGTCGTATATATTGTTTCACAAAAATTTTTGTTGTTCTAATTACGTATACGTGGCTCTGTTTTCATGTATTAGTTTCTCGTTGTATTTTTATGAAAAATTTAACGAATCTGTCGAGCCTGTCTGTGAAACAAACAGAACACTTGAAGCCAATTGTGCACGGTTAGAATGGAGAGTAAAATCTCATCGCGTTTCATGTGGAGTCCGTCCAGGAACACTTTCACGCAGAACAGGATGATACCAACGATGATTACGCATAGTTGCATTAAAAGCCAGGGTGTGTGCAGCATCGGATATTCCTGGAAGAATATCGTTTCGATTTGAATCGTTTGCTTGGCAGATTTTCGAGGAACACTCACTGTAATTGCGCCCAGCATGATTAGGGTGTAATGCTCGATTCCCAGAATCGAGATCATCAGTTTTAAATCTCTTTCGACATCTAAAGGAACTGACAAAAATAGAGGGGATTAGTTATTAATTAGTTAATCGAAACAATTTTTATTTCGACAATTTCTCCTTTATATCACTGCGATTTAGTAGTTTACCAGTTTCGTTGCTTCTGGATTGCGAGGACGATCTGACGGTTGCTTTGCAATTGATTATTCGAATAATATCGAACGTCGTAATCACCTATCAGTTACACAAAGATCATTCGATTAATTTACTTGTATAAACAGCGAGGCACTATGAATAAAATTAAATTCAGTATTCGATCGATCAAATTTACAAGTCCACGAATCTTCATCGCGTTCTGCGTCGATGAAACGGATTCGTGAACCGGATTCGTAGCGTTCTATAATGCAGGGACAATTAATGAGTATTACGATCGACTAACGGTCCCAATCAGTCCAAGTATAATCACGTAGATCGAGTTCCCCATGATGTAATGATCGCACAGGGTGCACGCCAGTTGCCCGATCCGCTGAAAAACGTCACAAATTGTTCATCCACTTTCCATGCTCGTCGAAAATATAAACATAACGCAATAATAACATAATAAATATAACAAAATATATATAAAACAAACTGCTAACTAAACGTCCACTACGTTCGTTAATGTTTCGTCTACATCGAAATCTCATAGTTCCCCTCGACAAACTTAACCCAAAACAATGGCCACGATTTTCACGAACGATCCCTCTCTACGAACGATCGAATTATTAATTTAGAAAGTCGCTGGCGTTCTCCTCTCCAGGCAAGTCGCAATTAGTCTAACGAAGGTTTATTAAAACTCGACGATCCGTCCCAATTAATTTCTACCGATCTCGCGTAACGAGGACCGCGAACGTTAACGACGTTGAAGCGACGTGTGCGTGCACGCGCACGTGCGCTCGGTACTAACCGAATTTTTCTTCCCAACGATCGTTCTCAGGCTGTGGAGGACCGAGCGTTTGCGACGACGCGGCATTTTCGAAGCCCTCGCGTCGAGGAGCGTTCTATCATTTTGTTCAACCGCGAGAAGCACCACCGAAATTTCCCATCGGAGGTTACGCAATTTACACTTTACGGTTCCCAGTTCAGCGAACAATTTGAATAACGCCGCGATCTTCGCGAACTGCGTCCCACTTCAAGCAGCCTGGCTCTGCCCCGTTCTTTTCGATTCGCATTCGGATAAACAGAAAATTCTCACGATGAACAGGTATACGAATCAAATTTCGTCGATGCTCGAGCAAGTGAGTTCCTCGAAATCGTTCCACGTTGCCCTCGTTGTTTGGAATTCTTGGATAAGCAAGATTCGTTCGAACGGTTAAGTTATTGGAAGTATTTTTCAGACGAACGATTGTGGATCTCCGTCGAGAAAAATTGAAGCGAATTCCAGTTCTGTGGAAGAGATAGCACGCAAGGAGCTTGGTCGTAAGGATGGCTCTGAGAACGAACAGTTGAGGATTTGTCAGGCTCTACTATTGTCCACCTACATGATACTTTTGAGTTATCACAGCATCCGCTATGGTCAAACAGAGTACAGCATCTTGGAAGATGGTCAGATCGCCCAGGGCTACGTTAATAAAGCTGTGATCGCTTTGAGCTTAGGCTATTCTTTGCCTTACTCCATCATTTCTTTCTTGGCCACTGGCATGCTTGCTTATTCTCTCATTTGGGTGAGGAACTTCAAACTTTCTTTCAATCTCAACACTGAATCTACCACAGTAATCAAATGGCCGCTTTTTAGACTGTAATGAAATTTCTTTTTTAATTATTATATGAAAATTATTTTTTATTGTCTGTGCTAAATTCTGTATTATTTATAATCATCTAGGAAAAAAGTATAACGTTTATTTGAGAAGCAGCCATTTAACCATCACTGGTAGAAATAGGTATACACAAAATGGCGGTAGATTTAGTGTTAAAATGGAAAAGAATTTAATAATTTTTCTTGCAAAATTAGGGGCGAGATTAAGATATAAAAAGAAAAGCATATTATATTTTATTCATCTCGTGACTAAATATTGTAGAAAAATCCACGATGGAGTCTCCCATCGATGGTTCTCTATTTAGCTGATTTGGTTTACGACGTCAGTGGTGCAATCGTCGCGACCTGGCTGTTTTTCTCCCATTTTCCATTATCAACAGCCTTGTTCTACACGATAGGAACGATTCTACTAATATGTACGTGTTAATTTCCCTGTACTCGTCTCTATAATTCATAACAATCGATGCTTCAACCATAACTGTCGCTATTTAGTCGCGGAAATTTGGATATGGCTGGGCGTTCTTCGACTGTACGAATGCAGAAGCTTCAAGTGAAGTTCACCATCGAAATTCCCAAATCGAGTTGAAGAGAAGCAGAAACGACTAGACGGTTTCTTTAAAATTACATTTTATAAGCTACATGTGTACAGTTTGTAATAATAAAATATATCAGTCGTCATGTAATGGGCGTTGGTATACTTGAGTAAACAAAAGGGCAGTCCAAGGCATCCGTTGGACACTTTGGCTTCGAGTTTAAAATCCGAATTTCTGGGCAATAGTACAACCTGTAATGGAACACGATGGTATATAAAAGAAGATCACGGTTTCTCTGTATTTTCACTGTTTTTCTTCAATTTTACCTTGGGCAATACTTTTCCACAGCTTCTCTTAACGTGTACTTTCCATTATGGTGGTTTCTTGATATTTCTTGGACAACGAAACCCATGAATGCTTGACACGGCACTTCAGTCAGTTGGATATCATTTTCTGGTTCAATAGTCGCTAGTTTGTCTGGCAAACATTCATTTTTATTGCTGGAAGAGAAGGTAAACACTCATTTTACATTCACTTTGGATTGGTGCACGTGTGCTTATGAAAAATTGTTATTTTATACCATCGTTGCTTACCTGCAAAGAAAATTTCTCATAGTATCCAAGCTGCAGAACATATCTGGTTTTAGTGCAATTCCAGGCACGCTCCAAAGCAACTGTGCTTTGGCTGCGATTTCCAAAACTTCGTCGTCCAGTTTTCTAGCGACTCTCGACAATTTTGAACTACAATGCAAGAAAGTCGAATATCAGTTTCCTGATTAACTATGAAATCGTTTCTTGCAATCCATCTCACCCCTTGAAGAATTTATTAATCGACACGTTGATGTTTTTTATATTCTCGTTTCCAAGGACCAATCGTCGCTTGAGGTCATCTTCCGATCTCACGATCGGTGGATAATAATTCGAGTCGTTCAACTTGGATTCCAGTTTAGTCCTATTAATACTGGATTGGTTTAAATTCACGTTGTCAGGCTCTTCTTTCATTAAATTAATCAAATACACCTGCAATATAAATTTCTGTGCGATACTACTTTATTTTAAAGCAAACGAAAAGAGAAACGCGAAATGTAAAATCGAAAAATGGTACATTGAAGTCGGGATGTCTTCGAGCCGCAGTCTCGATGTAGCAAAATTCCATAATGGACCAATTCTGATTGTCCAGCTTGAAAAAATATACATTGGGCGATGCTCCTACTTTCAGTATCGAAATCTCCTCCACTCTGAAAACGTTCGATACTTTTTAATCATTCTTTTAGTGGATTAATAACTATGCTGAAATTATTAAACCTAATTTAATAATTATTCTGGTGGGTTAATAATAATGGTGACATTATTAAATAATTATTTCAGTAGCTTAATAATTATACTGAAATTATTAAATAATTATTTCAGTGGCTTAATAATTATACTGAAATTATTAAATAATTATTTTAGTGGGTTAATAAGTATGCTGACATTATTAAACCCAGTTTAATAATTATTTCAGTGGATTAATAATTATGCTAAAATTATTAAATAATTATTTTAGTAGCTTAATAATTATACTGAAATTATTAAATAATTATTTCAGTAGCTTAATAATTATACTGAAATTATTAAATAATTATTTTAGTGGGTTAATAAGTATGCTGACATTATTAAACCCAGTTTAATAATTATTTCAGTGGGTTAATAATTATGCTAAAATTATTAAACCCAATTTAATAATTATTTTAGTGGGTTAATAATTATACTGACATTATTAAACCCAGTTTAATCCTTTGCGGTCCTTTGTCAAATGTGACTCGATGAAATATAAATTACAACAAAGTTTTAAAGTTGTTTTGAAGTTATCAAGTAGCAGTCGAAGAGTTGTCCTGCAACTAACAACATTTTCAAGCAAATTTGACGTAAATTTCAAATAAAACACTTGAAATAGTATACAGTTATTGGCGACTAATAAATTGAAAAATAATTCGGACTGCGAAGGGTTAATAATTATTTAGCGGTTTAATAATTATGCTAAAATTGTTAAATCCAGTTTCATAATTATTTCAGTGGATTAATAATTATGCTGACATTATTAAACCCAGTTTAATCCTTTGCGGTCCTTTGTCAAATGTGACTCGACGAAATATAAATTACAACAAAGTTTTAAAGTTGTTTTAGAGTTATCAAGTAGCAGTCGAAGAGTTGTCCTGCAACTAACAACATTTTCAAGTACATTTGGAGTAAATTTCAAATGAAACACTTGAAATAGAAGGGAGTTGCTACCAACTAAACTACCAAGTTGAAAAATAATTTGGACTGCTAAGGGTTAATAATTATTTTAGCGGTTTAATAATTATACTAAAATTGTTAAATCCAGTTTAATAATTATTTCAGTGGTTTAATAATTCTGCTGAACAGCTTTCGTTTGGGTGTTCGAATGGGCAACTTTTCACGCAATGGTTGTTCATACCGACACCTGTTACCAACAACAGCGGGCGCGCAAATGGCCACTGTGACGAAGAGCAGGAACGCCAAGCTTCCAATGATGAGGCAGGCGGTCAGGAACGCGAAGAGTAAATCTGCTGGCCATTTTCGTAACTGGTTCACCACGCCTTTGATTATCGCCGTTTCGCAGTGCGGCTCTGAAAATCTGGCGAACTTGTTGCCGTGATTATCCGGACAAAGGAGCGACGCGTCTTCTCCAAATGGATCTGCGTTTTTCGAATAATACAAAACGTACAACACTTGTCGAGATTCGATTTTGAACTGCTTCGAAGGAAACGCGAGTTCTGCTTGAAAATTAATTCGCGCACGAGTATTATTAACCCTTTGCACTCGAGGGGAGCCATTTATAATTTCTCTTCAAATATGAAGGCTCCTCAATGAAGAGAATGCAAATAATTTTGGTAAAACTTTAAAAATCGTAATAACTTCGTTCATTCTGTTAGCAAATTACAAATGAAATCTGCTCAGGAATGTTTTCTTATGTAACTGCAAAAAAACTGTTACTTTTTCTTTCGAGTGCAAAGGATTAAAATTGTACTCAAATTTAAATGCCTCTATATCAAGCTTTAACGCTATTTCTACTGAAATTTTGAAATTTTCGCTTAAAATTGTTGTCATTATTTCTCAGCATGTTTTTCCTCGACAAAATTTTTGATTTTCCCTACAATGTTAAATTAATTAAGTGGTATCTGTTTCCTCTAATCTCTTTCTGGAGCTGAAACTTTTTAATAATTATTCTCAAAATATTTGCAATAAAACAGAAAGGTGTCAAAAGACAGCAGTAGAAATAGTGTTAATGTCGATGGAGAAATTGTTGTTTCTCTCTTTGGTATTTCTAATGCAAAGTTTTGATTGCAAAGACTCCAAAGGATTCTGATCTCAGGCCAACAGCTCTCAACGCGGAAATTCTATGCAATTCTATAAATTCTACGTTGCTTCATTCACCCCTACTCGCAACGCGTTATTTATGCGACCAAAAATATCCAAGCACCCACGAAATTTGTTTATTGTTTACGCCCCCTCTTTTCGTTTATTGCATTCAATTTGCGCAGCTGTTCGAATCAATTTCGACGTTAGATCTTAAGATAAGATTCGATGGAGGCGCGAGACTTTTTCTCAGCTGAGGAAAAACGAGAGACGTACGATCGAGAATTTGAAATTTTGAACGAAACGATTCTCTGAGCGTTTAGAAGGTTGTTGTAGCGATGGCTTTTCGACTTCTCTTCGATCACTTACCCTTCGTGTTCGGCATAATGACGACACTTTCACACTGCTAATGTCGTTCTCGCTTCTGGCTGTTTATGCTGTTAGCTCCGTACGCCAAGTCAGCATTTCGTAATAATTGACCGTATTTAAGTCGAGTCGCAACGATTTGCCAAACTACGGAGGTGGGCTCTGTCGCTTAGTTGGCATTACGCGTGAAGTGGAGCATCGAAACGCGGTTTCGGCTGGCGAACGCAAGCGAAATGGAAATCTTGGTGTAAACAGCCGACCGGATATAGGTTATCGCGTGAGATTCGCTTGTTCTTCGATACATCGCATTCCATGATCGTACGGAATTGTAATGCTCACCTTCCTTTGTTTGTTTGTTTTTGTTTCGCTTCGTCGAGCATAATGCACACGATATTATTTATTCGAGGGATTACACGACTGAGAGTGAAGATCGATGATGTTCAAGAATAACGAAAGTATTTTAGTATTTTTAATTATTCATTTTTTATTAATATGTTAATATTTTTAATCACTTTTATTTATTTTTAATATTATGCTTTCTGGTTGGGAATTCTGAATATTTATTCGAGGACAGAGCAAAAAGATTGATGATTTCTAAAAATATCGAAAGCATTCCAGTATTTTTAATTAGTAATTTTTTATTAATATGTTACCAATACTTTTAATTACTTTGTTTTATTTTTACTATTTATGTTTTCTGGTTGGGAATTCTGAATATTTATTCGAGGATAGAGCAAAAAGATTTGATGATTTCTAAGAATAACGAAAGCATTGCAGTGTTTTTAGTAATTAATTTAATATTAATATTTTATTAATATTTTTAATTACTCTTGTTTATTTTTAACATTTCTGCTTCTGGCATGAAATTCTGAATATTAATATTTTTAATTACTCTTGTTTATTTTTAACATTTCTGCTTCTGGTATGAAATTCTGAATATTAATATTTTTAATTACTTTGTTTTATTTTTATTATTCATGCTTTCTCGTTAGAAATTCTGAATGACGGACGAAGAATTTTAATATCGTATTACTAGTTAATTTAATATTAATATGTTATTAATATTTTTAATTACTCTTGTTTATTTTTAATATTTATGCTTTCTGATTAGAAATTCTGTATGACGGACGAAGAATTTTAATATGGTGTTATTAATTAAACATTGAAGGTAGAGAAAAAGAAAAGTATTCTTTCGTTGTGCCAATCATATTAATAGCAAGACGTTATTCATGCGTAATATTGCAGTTAGTAATTTATCGTCTCTGATTTGCATCCCCTGACGTTTAACTTCGTCCGTGACACGTAGGTCATCGGTATTCACGATTGTTAATGAAAGAAAAGTTCTCATTATATAGATATCCTTTACTATAGTACACTGTTCGAATACAAACAAATGTAATAATACGAAACATGGAAGTAAATTTAACTTTTGCTTATAAATTAAACATATCTCTACTGAAGTGAGTTTTTATAAATTATTGCATATCCTAATTTTATTGTATCAACTGATTATTCTATTCGAACAGCTTGGATCACAGATTTAGTAAGAAAATAATTTTATACAGCTGTTTAAAAGAATTTGACTACCAAAACCAGTTTCAGACGATAAAAGTAACAATCCATATGCATTATTATACAAAACCACACATTTTTATAATAGTCCACTTCCATTGTTACAAAAGTTTACTGTTATATCCAGATAATAGAATTCTGTGACGGTTGAACTACAATAATTAACACTTCTCAGCACCTTAACCCTTTGCACTCAGCTCCTTTCATCAGCAATAGAAACTGTTCTGTCTGTGGTTGATTGGTTAATCGTTCAGGCTTGGTATTTGCACGTCTGTGTCGACTAAATCAATGCCAAGATCGAAGGACCACCTCAAATGTATGAGGAACTAATGTGTAGCAAAGAATTGTTCTTCTAGAGTTGCCATATAAGTTTATTTAGACGCTAAGTATATTTTTTTTCTATGAGTTAGCGTCTGACTATAAATTGCACAAGGTTCTAGCTATGTTCTAACGTGTTCTAAAGATATTCTGATCCAGAAGTGTAAAAACTAGAGCTTAAACAGTGTTGCGACCTTAGCCTCGTGAAAATGCTCGTTTGGAATATTGAGGGCGACTTTTTTAATGGTAGATTTGAAGTATGATTGAGTGTCGACGGAAGGAGAGTTTTCAGACTCCAACTCTTCTATGTTTAGTCTGTCATAAATCCAAAACATTGCTGACACGACAGTGAGCGAATGTAAAATCATCCCTTGGACTTGACTATCAAAACTCCACTCTCTCTCTTTACGAGAATTCTTGGGTGGACATTTCATCTTTGGGCTGGTCAGACCTACATGGGCTGAGACATTCCCTAATTCGCCATCTTAATCATCCCAAAGACTTAGAATAATCTATTTAAGGAACGTACCAATAGTCTTTAGAAACTAGACTTTTGAAATTTTGACACTAGACACTAGACTGTAGACACTTGACACTTTAACTCTTTAGTTACATTCGTTAGACATCTTTAGACGCTCGTTCATCAGGCTCTTGGTTAGACAATCGACATTGTGCTTAGAATAAAAAATCGTCGTTGTGCAGAAATAAACACTTAAATTAGTTCGATTAGTTCCTCACATTTGAGATGGTCCTTCGAACGTGATTAGTCGATACATACGTGCAAATACCCTACAATCGTCCTTGGGCTGGTCAGACCTACATGGGCTGAGACATTCCCTCATTCGCCATCTTGATCATCCCATAGACTTAGAATAATCTATTTAAGAGATGTACCAATAGTTTTTAGACACTAGACTTTCGAAACTTTGACACTAGACACTAGACTGTAGACACTTGACACTGATGCGAAATATGGCTTCATATTGTTGTGCTGTGTAGAGAATGTGTGAGAGAGTAGGAAGGAAAAGAGAGGGAAGAACGTTTCATCCTGAGCCTGCTAGTGGACTCATCAGTAAGGCTACCTTGCAGACCCTGTTTTAGACGCTGGGATAGTAGGGATACGTCGAAATTTCTATTATATATAGAAATTGGGTACGAAATGAGTGTTCGCGGGAAACTGGTGGGTGTGCTGTCCCTCTAATGGCGAGGACCGCCACATTATCATTATTTGGAGTCGGTTGACCAACATTTAGCGTTCCTCGTCAGAGCTGCGTTTAGCGTTTCTCGAATACCATTGTTTGCGATTTATCGGGACACCAAGTACTGGGTTCTCCATGGTTGCTACGGATTTGCTAGTACCAGTTGCGATGTCGAGTGCCTGGCACACTTGGGTGGCATATCTCACCCATTATTGAGAACAATGACTGCAATCGTCCAGTTTTTGGCAATATACGCAGGGAAATTTATGATTATTGAAGCGATTGTGCTGCTTCGTTTTGCTGCGCTGTGTAGAGAATGTGTGAGAGAGTAGGAAGGAAAAGAGAGGGAAGAACGTTTCGTCCTGAGCCTGCTAGTGGACTCATCAGTAAGGCTACCTAGCAGACTAGAATTTCTATTATATTGAAACTGTATAGGAAACGAGTGCTCACGGGAAACTGGTGAGTGTGCTGTCCCTCTAATGGCGAGGACCGCCATACTGGTAAAAGTTAGCAATAGAAACTATTACCCAGCAATTCTCCAGCAATAGAAAATTTCCATTTCAATAGAAAACTTGAGGAAAACATACATTTCTCTAATTATTGCTAAAATATTGCTATTCTGGGCCTGCTAGTGGACTCAGTAAGGCTACCAAAATGGCGGAGTTGCGCCTTGGACACTGGGATGGTAGGGATAGGTTTGTATTTAGGACACAAAACTATTGCTGTATATAAAAATAGCAATAGTTTCTATTTCTAACGTCTCCTAGCAACAGAAAATTTCCGTTTCAATAGAAAACTTGAGGGAAACATACATTTCTCTAATTATTGCTAAAATATTGCTATTTTGGACCTGCTAGAGGACTCATTAGTAAGACTACCAAAATGGCGGAGTTGCGCCTTGGACGCTGGGATGGTAGGGATAGGTCTGAATTTCTATTAGGACACAAAACTATTGCTGTATATAAAAATAGCAATAGTTTCTATTTCTAACGTCTCCTAGCAACAGAAAATTTCCGTTTCAATAGAAAACTTGAGGAAAACATACATTTCTCCAATTATTGCTAAAATATTGTTATTCTGGGCCTGCTAGAGGACTCATCAGTAAGGCTACCAAAATGGCGGAGTTGCGCGTTAGACGCTGCAATGGAATTTCTATTACATAGAAACTGTATAGGAAACGAGTGCTCACGGGAAGCTGGCGAGTGTGCTATCCCTTTAATGGCGAGGACCGCCATACTGGTAAAAGTTAGCAATAGAAACTATTACCCACCAATTCTCCAGCAATAGAAAATTTCCATTTCAATAGAAAACTTGAGGAAAGCATACATTTCTCTAACTATTGCTAAAATATTGCTATTTTGGGCCTGCTAGTGGACTCAGTAAGGCTACCAAAATGGCGGGGTTGCGCCTTGGACGCTGGGATGGTAGGGATAGGTCAGAATTTCTATTAGTCCACAAAACTATTGCTGTATATAAAAATAGCAATAGTTTCTATTTCTAACGTCTCCTAGCAACAGAAAATTTCCGTTTCAATAGAAAACTTGAGGGAAACATACATTTCTCTAATTATTGCTAAATTATTGCTATTCTGGGCCTGCTAGTGGACTCAGTAAGGCTACCAAAATGGCGGAGTTGCACCTTGGACGCTGGGATGGTAGGGATAAGTCAGAATTTCTATTAGGACCGCCACAAAACTATTGCTGTATATAAAATTAGCAATAGTTTCTATTTCTAACGTCTCCTAGCAACAGAAAATTTCCGTTTCAATAGAAAACTTGAGGGAAACGTGCATTTCTTAAAGAAGTTAATTCGCTGCAATCGCTAATCAATGCTAATGTCCCATCAGAGGGGACATCCAAGTGCAAAGGGTCAAATAACTGAGAAGTGTATCGTACCACTTGAAATCTGCAAAATTCCAACACTCAATAGCTTATCTATCATACAATCAGTCGATGTTACAATAATTTATGACAGAGACATTCGCATAAATGATTTTCATATAGTCTGACACTGTGCTTCAGTCCAGTAGAACACTTACCATGGTCGTACGCGTTCTTGTGCACTCAGCATGCACTTATCTTGGTCTCAGAAGCTGTTAAAAGGTAGAAGAAAGGCACGGTCAGCGTAGATTTCTCGAATGGTCTTTATTACAAATAACATATTCACAAATTACGCTAGAAGTCACGATGGCAGGTATCCATGTCCCCGAATAACACACGGGGCTGCTACAGTTTTCAATCGAGGCTTCTCCACGCGATCCACACAGGTAATGGAAGAATTTGATTCGTTTCGCCCCGGACAGTCGAGGATCCGTCGTGCTGGGCGTCGATTTCGTGCGTGGCGTGTCTTTTACTGGGAACGTTTCTAAATACGAACGTCGAAACGGTGCTTGGAATACTGTGGAAGCAATAAATATTAACGGCGCTAATTCATTTCGACGGTGGGAACGCGTAATCGTCTCTCATCGCGCGGGAATAGAAAGTAAATCAAGGCACTTGTCTTCTCTTCCAGCAGGCTCACTGGTCTCCGCTGTCAGTTACAAGTATGGCGAATCGAATTCCCTCTCTGCATCGTCTTTTGTCGTCGAAACGATTTCGAGGCCCCAGATTGAACGTACGAAATGTTAATTGCGCGACAGGTCTGGAGACTCTCGTTTGAACATTCGTGCTTCGTTAAACATGGAAGTAATTTACTTATCAACGACTTCGGTCGATCATCGTTAACGTAACAGCCTAGCGTGTTTGTACGTACTGCATTGCAAAAATATATCTCTCAATCGCTGATAGACATCCTTGTCACGCCTAATTGACTTTTACACCTGAACCCAACGAGCGTGCTACGTTCAGATGCTTAGCGTACACGATCACGTGGGTTAATCGCGATCGATCGGTGAATTTCATTTACTAGAAACGGATGGGTTCGATCGAGGTGCTCGAGCGTGGCGTCGCGCCTCGTTTTCGAGATCGGCTCGAGAATATCTCGAACGGAACGTCTGAAGATCTTATCGCTTAAACGAAGATAGTCGTGTTTACGATTCACTTCTAACAGATTAATTTTACTAAATTGCACGAGCGAACAATTTGTTCGGCTCTTTCAATTGCTAACGCGTGGAAAGTTTGCGCGAGAACCGACCTGCGGTTTTAGAGCGTTCACAGTCATCGTAGAGTAGCGCATTATATAGAAAGTAATTGTGCGTATTTTCTACTTAAAGTTACGTCCTATCTGATACAGACTCACGGATACTGTAACAGTACCTACAGTTGGAAAAATTGGCTCGCGTGTAAACGCGATGACATCGCTACGTCTTCGCGTACTCTTTTCCTACCTTATTCGCTCGATCCTCGAACAGAGTCGGCTCGAATCAATCAGGAATTCACGTTTCGAGATGGTCGATCCTTTTCTGTACAAATTATTTGTACGTTCGCTTTGCTGAGGCAAAAAATTGCGCACGACGAAGAGGAAGCGGACGCACGAATTCGAAAAGAAAGAAGCAACAGCAATCGCAGAGCTAGACGCGCCATTTCTTCAACGACCCAATTGATTCGAACGTCGCTGAACGGGATTCGAGCAACGACCAACCGCGAATACCTCGCTCTCGAAGTACAACGCTGGTTTGGATTGTACAACACGATTGCACTGGCACTTAGAAACGAAATATGCTACATTTGGAGAAAGGCACTTTCCTCAAACGCTCGTGTAAGACACCGCCTGGTTGGTGGAAGCGTTCTTCGCGTTGCATTTGCGAGGACCGCCGTCGTGCGGCAGATTCCTCGCCGATTCTTCGCTGTCCAACGAGCTGTTGTCGCTGTTGGGCCTGGACAGGGCCTCGTTCACGTCCTGAAGCTGAGCGTTCTCGTAGCTCCTTCTGTTTCGAGTGAGCACGGACTCGTAAGGAATTCGCAGATCCTTCCTGACGTACTCTGGGCTGGAGCTACACTGGGTCCCCTCGTAGAAGCCAGACTCTGGCGAGATGTCTGACACTGGAGAAATCGGCAATGCTGGTACTGGCGATTTGACGCACTTCTGGGGAGGAACATATTCGTTGGGCGATAGATTAGGGTTCGACAGCGAGGTCCTGTTGCCTTCGGACACCTCCTGTAGACGAGCTGGTTTCGCAGGCTTCTCCATCTCGATCATCAGTCTATCGTCGTTGGGGTTCAGTCTTCCTTTGATGTCGAATTCAGGCGTCTCCTTCAGCGCTTTCGCGCAGACACTCCTCCTGATAGTGTTCAATCGCTCCCTGCTGCCTGTGTGACGTCTGGCAGCAGTGAAACACTCCTTATGACCAGGTTCCACGTTCTTACCATCCAGAGAAATCAACAGATACTTTCTGGACCCGTTCAGGTTCTGCCTGGACCCGTCCAGAGACCTCTTGTCCTCTTCCATGCACCTTAGAATGTTCTTATAGTAGAGGCTTTTCTTAGAACCGTACAAAGATTTCCTTTCCTCGTCCATCGGATGATGCTTCAAAGTCTTTCGATTGGACGATTTTAATAAAAGTGGACTCCCCTCCCTGGAGGTCAGTGGCTCCTCGAAAATGATCTCGCGACTGTTCTTCAGGATCTCTTTGTTCACTGCCTCTGGCAAATGTTGCATGTCGACCTCGCCCATCACTTGGATACCGTCAGGATCGAAATCCAGGATCTTGTAGTGGCTCTGATCCCTATTTGGTGCTGGGGGGCCGTGGCAAGTTGAATCTCTGCAGGCGTTCCTACAGGTGGTCGCCTCGTCAGCGCTGGTTTCGCTTCTGCCGCTGTCCGCGTAGGTCAGGGGATGGTTTTGGTGGTGCTGACCCGTTACGATCAGCGGACGATGACCGCAGTGGCACTGGTTGTCCTGACAGGACTCCGCTAGGAAATCCTCGTCGACAATCATACCTGCAAGCCAGCCTTCCGCTTAGAAGTGTTCTCGAGCCACGCTCTCGTCCAACAAGCGGATAAGAGGTATCGAACGGGACAGTTCTGAGAGTGGTTAATCGAATCGGGAGGTGCACAAATGCGAGAGATGCATGCTACGACGTGGATTTCGATCGGTCCTTACTCCCGGGAGAATCAACGGACACCAGTTTGTTTAATGATGATTTGGGAAATGCGATGGCGCAGCGATTACTCGTACTTATGACTACCCCTTTACCAAGAAACCTCTCGAGCGCACGGCATCGTGTCGCAGAACGATGTTCAGCGGGTACGCAAACGGTACGCCAGAACAACAACGAAGGACAGACACAAGCGCGGGACAGACAGATCTTTCGAAGGTAGTTCCACGGCTTCCTCCGAATCTTTGGTTCCCCTTATCAACTAGATTATCGTCGACCGTCTATCTCTAACTTTCACTTCGTCTCTCTCTCTCTCTGTTTCCGTTCTGCCTGACTCCTCGTCCCTGTTTTACCCTGTTCGATCGTTTCGAACCCTGGCCGCCGTTTGGTGTCCGTCTGGCCAGGCTCAGACCCCTGGGCAGTCGTCGATCGATGGAATGTCAATGTGGAGTTTCGATGATCCGTGGGAAGAGTGGGCTTGCGAGTCAAGGAACTCAGCGGTGTCCGTTTGGCTGGCGTTCAATATCACAGGCGCGGATTTCGGCTCGCTAGGGATTTTCCGCAGCCCTCCATCTACGGTATACACCAGCACCAACAGAGTCAGAGAGACATGAACGAGACCCGCGCGCGGGTTTCGCGAGGCGCATGCAGAAGCGTGACGAAGCGGACGTTTAGGGGTCAGCGAGAGGCTAGGCGGTGGAGCGCGAGCGTGGCGAAGCGGGCACGAGGTGCACGAGGCAAGCGGGCGGTGTTCTATGATATCGATTAGTTAGATTCGCGTGTGCGCATCCCAATTAGCGCCACGTGGCCGGCCTTGTGGTGTCGTTAGTGGTCGTTTTGTAACGTGTTATTGCCTGATACCGTGCCACCGGACGCATGACGGTAGTTTTTAATTACGCCAGACATTCCAGCTCGGTGAAAAGTTGAACGAGCCGTCCATACGCGGATCGTCGATCATGTGGCATTTCGAAGGCAAGGGTGAACAGTTGATCTCGAGACGTTTGTTTCTTTTTGGTTTCTACGGAATTTAGGATGTGTTTTTCTTCAACAGAGAGCTAGGTTCGTTTCTAAATCTATGTTGAATTTCGTCTTCTCTATCATCATGTATCGCTGATGTATGCACCTACTGATTACATGCTATTCAATGTGATTAGGCTCTAGAGATCTTCCATTCTGTGGAAGATTCGCAGTGAAGATCGCTGATGACCAATTAATTCATCCCTGAATCAAAGTGTTCATCGAACTCGGTCTTCTGGAGCGTCTACGAACGCGTCTCGCAATAAACTAACGTGAAAACTAGATTCTATTCAATGCCAGGTATCCATTCGCCGCTCTGATGATCCCAAAACACTTACCGTTTCCGTGACGAAGCTCTTCCTGCACCTTGTAGAACTCGGCCAGCTCTCTGCCCGAGCACAGAGGCGTGTCCACCTGCGTGGTGCTATTGAACAACGAGTAATCCACCTCGTAGCCCTGCCTCTCCTTCGAGTACGTGACCATCGGTTCGAATCTGTGGCCCCAGAGGATCTCCTGCGGTAGGTAGCTCGATCTAGCTTGCGTCGTCTGCCCCGTGGACTCTATGGTGCCCTCGAGGATGGCCACGACCTCGAATCTCTCCGTGAGCATGTCCTCAGCGGACATGTTGTAGAACGGGGAGTCAGCGTTGATCTTGTGAACGATGCTGGTCGGCCAGATGAAGAAGAGGTCGCCGTTCTGCCCGTCGGTGCCCACGGCCAGCTCCTGCTGGTTCTGCGACAGCACCTCGCCCTCCTTGGTCGTCCTGGACCTGATCACTTGGGCGCGGACCGTGGCGCCGATTATGTGGCTCTTCCTCATGTCGCCGACCCGGAACATCAAGCAAAGCTCGCCGTCGCGCTGGCAGATCACCGCGTTCCTCGAGAACAACAAGGTCTGAGTCCTTTGCTTGGGCCTGCTCATCTTGGCGAACACTATGCCCACCATGAACGCCTGGATCATCACACCAGCGATGCTCTGGATGCACATGACGAAGATCGCCTCGGGGCATTCCTCAGTCGTCGAACGGCTGCCGTAGCCGATCGTGTGCTGCGTCTCGATGCTGAAAAGGAAGCAGCTCGTGAACGAGAAGATGTTGTAGACGCAGGGCGTCCAGTTGTTCTCGATCTGGAACTGCGGCAGGTGGCGCTCGTCGAAGTCACCGTGGGTGAACGCGATCAGCCACCAAATCACCGCGAACCCGAGCCAGGAGAGCACGAAGCTCAGGCTGAAGCAGAGCAACGTCCACCGCCATTGCGTGTCCACCAGGGTCGTGAAGATGTCCTGGAGGAAGCGCAGGGACCGCCTGGAGATTCGGGACTGGAGGACGTTGCATTCGCCGTTCTTCAGCACGGCTCGCCGACGCAGCTTTCGCGTTGGTCCTGCTCTGAACCGACTCCTGGAAATTAATAGTTGGTTTTAGTTTGTGTTTTGATTTTGTTAAGAAACGATAGATTCTTGTATTCTAAAAGATCTCGTTTTGCTTAGATTCTTGTTATTTGGTTTGTATTTCGATTGTATTGAGAAACAATAGATTCTTATATTCTAGAAGATCTCGTTTTACTTAGATTCTTGTTATTTAGTTTGTGTTTTGATTGTATTAAGAAACGATAGATTCTTATATTCTAAAAGATCTCCTCGTTTTGCTTAGATTTTTGTTATTTAGTTTGTATTTTGATTGTATTAAGAAACGATAGATTCTTATAATCTAGAAGATCTCGTTTTACTTAGATTCTTGTTATTTAGTTTGTGTTTTGATTGTGTTAAGAAACGATAGATTCTTATATTCTAAAAGATCTCCTCGTTTTGCTTAGATTTTTGTTATTTAGTTTGTATTTTGATTGTATTAAGAAACGATAGATTCTTATAATCTAGAAGATCTCGTTTTGGTTAGATTCTTGTTATTTAGTTTGCATTTCGATTGTATTAACCAGTTAACTGTGGAATTTAATTTGAAAACTCCCTTACGAAGCACGTAATTAGATCAAGCAATGACGAGTATACGCGTCGAACGCAGGACAGAAGCTTCTATTATAAATTTTACGAAAAAAGAAAAGCAAAACGAGGGAAAATTACATTTTTGTTCGATAAAAGGTTAACGATTGTACTCGTTAATAGCACTGAAATAAAGTTTTGGATTGACGTGTATACACGTCGAACACAGTTATAATAACTGGTTAAGAAACAGTAGATTCTTATATTGTAGAAGATTTCCTCGTTTTGTTTAAATTCTTATTACTTAGTTTGTATTTCGATTGTATTAAGAAACAATAGATTCTTATATTCTAGAAAATCTCCTCGGTTTGCTTAGATTTTTGTTATTTAATTTGTATTTCGATTGTATTAAAAAATGATAGATTCTTATATTGTGGAACATCTCCACAGTTTGCTTATGATTCTTGTAAAGACTAAGTATTGTATTAGTAAGTTTGTGTTGAAAACAAAAATTTATTTGAGATTTCAAAGGATTTCGAAATTGTCTTCAGTTGCTTGCAATAAATTATTTCTTCTTAATTGATATTTATAGTTAAGATGGTTTTTAAAAGTATTTAGAAATCGTGGAATTTGTGTCAAGCATTTGGCATTATTTTTATTCCTTATTTGTCAAAGTTGTTCTCAAAGTGTCCGAGTTATAGAAAAAAGATTTTTAAGTTTGAAAAAACTTGCAAGTTCAATTTAATTTCCTGCTGAGATCCATAAACATACACTCAGCTAAAAAAAATTATTTTTCTAGAGTTGTTTAGAAATTTCAAAGTTAATTTTTTAGAGTCGTTTAGAAATTTCAAAATTAATTTTCTACAGTCGTTCAGAAATTTCAAAGCTAATTTTCTTGAATTATTTTGAAATTTCAAAGCTAATTTTCTAGAATTGTTAGAAATTTCAAAGTTAATTTTCTGAAGTTTAAAAATTTCAAACTTAATTTTCTAGTTGTTTAAAAATTTGAAAGTTAATTTTCTAGAGTTGTTTAGAAATGTCAAAGTTAATCTTCTAGAGTCGTTCAGAAATCTCAAAATTAATTTTCTTGAATTATTTTGAAATTTCAAAGTTAATTTTCTGTAACGATCAACTTTTTAATTACAACACATCCAAGTCGAGAAAAATTTGATTTCGCAAAATACACAGCTCGCCTCAGCCTTTCATCGCGAGCCCTAATTTCCATACTTTCCTCAGATCATTAATCTCACTCGATTACATCTCTAATAGATATTTGATCACCGCGAACGTCCACCATAGCGAGCATCAGTTAAAACGATGCCTGCTACGAAGATGAACAAGCTCTTGATTAACAAATTTGATCCTACATAGCACGACTAATTTTCCATTACGTTTTATTGAATTCAAGAGGCTCTTCAGCGTTGCACACTGTTTCAACTAATGCCAATTGATTTCCACGGCAAATCACTGTATTTAGAGGGAATTAATTATCATTTCTCGTAGAACGATGATCGCTCGACAATGGCTATCAATTCGAAGGCCTCGCGAGCGCTCGTTACATTCTCTCGTATCGGTTATTTAACAATGACGCGAGCTTCCGCGAACATTCTTCGCGCGATTCGATCATCGGCTACGTGAAAATCATAAATCAGTTGCGTGGAGCCGAATCGAATGCACGTCGATCACGATAACAGGTGTCAACGCGCGCGCGATATGTTTTTTCCCCGTGGAACGACCCAGGGAATAAATTACAGGCGGTTCTCGACTTTCGCACATTCCACTTTCGCAAAATTCGCAAAAAAATTGAACTTTGCACGCCTTTGCGGACGAATGTTTCCTCTGAGCAGAGCAGGCTACAGAAAACTTTGGAGAAATACGAGTTCTTCAAAAAGGTGCAATGGGAAGCATTGCCAAGCAATTTTTCAGTAGTAGAATATTTCTGAAGAAATGTGAATTCTACAAAAAGTTGCGATGAAAACTATTACTAAGCAATTTTTCAGCAATAGAAGATTTCCATTTCAATAGAGAACTTTGGGGAAATTTGCTTTTCTCAAAAGGTTGCAATGAAAATTATTATTAAGCAATTTTCAGCAATAGAAAATTTCCATTTCAATAGAAAACTTTGAGGAAATTTGCGTTTCTCAAAAAGTTGCAATGAAAATTATTACTAAGCAATTTTCAGCAATATAAAATTTCCATTTCAATGGAAGACTTTGGGGAAATACATGTTCCTCAAAAAGTTGCGATGGAAAGCATTGCGAAGCAATTTTCTAGCAATAGAAAGCATTGTCAAGCAATTTTTCAGTAGTAGAATATTTCCATTCCAATGGAAAACTTTGGGGAAATACACGTTCCTCAAAAAGTTGCGATGGAAAGCATCATCAAACAATTTTCCAGCAATAGAAAATGTCCATTTCGATGGAAAACGTTGAGAAAATATGCATTCTTCAAAAAGTTGCAATTGAAAGCATCACCAAGCAATTTTCCAGCAGTCAAAAATGTCAATTTCAATGGAAAACTTTGGGGAAATACGAGTTCTTCAAAAAATTGCAATAGAAAGCATCATCAAGCAATTTTACAGTAGAAGAATATATCCATTTTAATGGAAAACTTTGGGGAAATACTAGTTCCTCAAAAAGTTGTGATGGAAAGCATCACCAAACAATTTTCCAGCAATAAAAAGCATTACAAGCAATTTTCCAGCAATAGAAAATTTCCATTTTAATGGAAAACTTTGAGCAAACACGAGTTCTTCAACAAGTTGCAATGGAAAGCATTATCAAGCTATTTTCTAGCAATAGAAATCATTGCAAGCAATTTTCTAGCAATAGAAAGCATTGCAAGCAATTTTTTAGCAATAAAAAGCATTGCGAGCAATTTTCTAGCTTTAGAAAGCATTGCAAGCAATTTTCTAGCAATAGAAAGCATTAGAAGTAATTTTTCAGCAATAGAAAGCATTAGAAGTAATTTTTCAGCAATAGAAAGCATTACCAAGCAATTTTCCAACAATAGAAAGCATTGCAAGCAATTTTCTAGCAATAGAAAGCATTGCAAGCATTTTTCCAGCATTAGAAAGCATTGCAAGCAATTTTCTAGCATTAGAACGCATTGAAAGCAATTTTCTAGCAATAGAGAGCATTGCAAACAATTTTCTACCAATAGAAAGCATCGCAAGCAATTTTCTAGCAATAGAAAGCATTGCAAGCAATTTTCCAGCAATAGAAAGATTCCATTTCAACAGAAAACATTGGAGAAATATGCGTTCTTCAAAAAATTGCGATGGAAAGTATTGTCAAACTATTTTCCAGCAACAGAAAATTGCCATTGCAATGGAAAACTCTGGGGAAATACGAGTTCTTTAAAAAGTTGCAATGGAAAGTATTACCAAGCAATTTTCCAGCAATAGAAAATTTCCATGTCAATGGAAAGCTTTGGAAAAATACACGTTCTTCAAAAAGTTGCAATAGAAACAATTACCAAGCAATTTTCCAGCAACAGAAAATTTCCATTTCAATGGAGAACTTTGGGAAAATACGAGTTTTTCAAAAAGTTGCAATGGAAAGCATGACCAGTGACTATTTATTTATGAAAAACTGGATATTAACTTGACTGTACACTTAAACTAAGAATTGATTCGACTTTATAGCTGATTGTGTGATCTTAATCGCCTTTTGATTTGTTCTCTTCAGAAATTACACTTGTTCTGCTGTTTTCTGAGTTAAGTCTTGACTTTTAATGTCTCGATGTGGGCGTCTGCCTTTTCTTCAGACATTCAGATTCGTTCATCACATTTTCTGCGAGAAAGCAAAGGAACAGTGATTGATCTCTAATTAGTTGGCAAATTCATAGTAGAAAAGGAAAAAAGGTGGTCCTTGATTGAAGGTCACTTAAGAGTATCACTGCACCCCCAAATAGTAGCATGTAATAACCCAAAAAACGCCTCGAATCTGAACAAAGACATGCTTCGTGAATAACTTAATCTATAATTGTAAAACACTATTGAAATTTGTTTCTAAAGAAAATGAAAAGTTACGACTTTTGAGCCATTGCTGCTGCTACGTGTAACCATATTGTCACCATGTGTTTGAAAAATGGAGAACGACGACAATAGCCTTGATTTGCTCTGATTAAATTTTTCGTTTACAATTTTTTATAGTTTTACAGCTGTTTGTTACGGATGCAACGCACTGTATTTTTCTCGAACGACGAGCAAAGACGCGCTGCGAAAATTGTCACCAAGGCCTCGTCTCGACTTTTGTCCACGCGTCCCAGTAAACACCTCTGGAGATCATCGCGGATTTGAATAACAAATCTCGAGCAACGCATTGTTCCTCAGCCGCCAATTGACAGCCACGCGCCTTCTTCGTTCGCAAACGAATTGGACTCGTTATGAAAATTCTAGCCGAGATTCCCAGCTGACAATTTGCGAACCGCGTTGTTTGCGACGCGTTTTGCATGTTGCGCGCGTTTATCGAGGGTCAGAGAAGTATTTTCGTCGCTGAACGCTGTCAAGTATTCCGCGATCGTCGGAATGGAAAACTTCATCGCAGATTTCGCGATGAAAGGAAACTCGATCTTGTTCCAGCGATTTCTCAGGAACAGAGTACTCACGTTGGATTCCTTCGCATCGTACATCATCGTCCTTGCACGTTTCCATGACAATATTTGTCAATTTTCCACTCTCTAACGCGCACAATCTAAGTCTGGTTCGATTAAGACACGATTATCCAAGAGAACATTAATTTCAAGCTGTATTTAATAATTTCAACGAATATAAAAGACGCGCGATGGTTCCTCTCTTATTTCTAAACCCTTTCAGATCGTTTCTTACACCTCAGAACGTCACAGTCACTGACGAAACCGATTTCGATGGTAATTAGAAGATACAGTCGCATTATCGTCGAACACTGTTGTCACTCGTTCCCATTGCTCTCTTTCTTCACGATAACGCCTCGAAAGAGAATTGAATCGCGATGGCTCTGGTTTCAGCCGTTTTCAGCAGCGAAATCTTGAAACGCGCGACAAATCGTGGTCAGAAAATGGAGCGCGTGCACCATCGACGACGGAATATCGTCGCGACCGGTTCGATGATCCGTCTGAGACCTTCGCAGCTCGCCACCCTTTCGTACGGGCGAAAGGAAGTCGCCATTTTGACTCCGTACGATAACTGAGCAACTGTTATCTACCAATTTATTTATTGCCACGCGTAAATCAATCGGCGAGTCGTCGACACGCGGTGGACTCCGCCATCTCGTCGATCGAGCTGGACGATCGATCGTCCCTCATTTTTTATCGCGCGAAGTTTCGCCTGCAATTTACAATTCCGTAATTTCTGTTTTTTTTTTATCTTCGTTGCGAATTGCTTCGCGAAGCTCGCTTTTTGGCGATGCGATTGGCGCAGCGTTTAACGATTGCGATATTACGCGACCTTGAATAATTCGTCGTGATATCTGTCGATCTAAGTTCTGGCGTTATCGAGTGCTGATGATAAGGATAGTTCTGTAACAAGGCAAATTGGTTGTACAATTTTATGACTGAAAGGCGATAGCAATTGTGTCATTGAAGTACAGATGGCCCTCGATATTCGCACAATTCGTTATTTCGCACATTTTAAAAATTTCAACTATTCAGTTTCAAAGGAGAGACTGATTCCTTATTGAGCAGGTGGATTTGTTATTTATTTATTTGTTTATTTTTTGAGTATGTATTATTATACAGGCGGCCCTCGATATTCGCATATCTTTAAAATTTCAACTATTCAGTTTCAAGCGAGAGACTTGATCCTTATTGAGCAGCTGGATTTGTTATTTATTTATTTGTTTATTTTTTGAGTATGTATTATTATACAGACGGCCCTCGATATTCGCACATTCTACTTTTGCGCATCTTTAAAATTTCAACTATTCAGTTTCAACAGAGAGACTGGTTCTTTATTGAGCAGGAGGATTTGTTATTTATTTATTTTTTTAATATCTCGATATTCGCGCATTCTACTTTCGCATAATTCATTATTTCACACATCTTTAAAATTTCAACTATTCAGTTTCAAAGGAAAGACTAGTCTCTTATTGAACAGGAGGATTTGTTATTTATTTATTTTTTTAATATCTCGATATTCACACATTCTACTTTTGCACATCTTTAAAATGTCAACTATTTAGTTTCAAGAGAGAGACTGGTCCCTTATTGAGCAGATGGATTTGTTATTTATTTATTCATTTATTTTTTGAGTATATACTATTATATTTATGTATATATGTGTATGTATGCAGAGTGTTCGTTTTGATGGATTGCACGATTTTTCAACCAGTTGTGAATTGTCAATTAATTAAAATGAGTCAGTTAAAAGTAATTGATCAGCAGGATCAGTTTCAAAGGAGAGACTGGTCCTTTACTGAGTAGGTAGATTTGTTATTTGTTCATTTTTTGAGAATATATTCTTATATTTATGTGTACAGACGGCCCTCGATATTCGCGCAATCTACTTTCCCACAATTCATTACTTTGCACTTTTGTAAAGTTTCAACTTTTTCAATATTTTTGTCTAAACACTTAATCGAGCAACAATGAAATACACAATGGAAGTGTGGACGAAAGAAGCTGATAAAAACGTGAAGACTTTGACAATTAACCCTTTGCACTCGGCTCCTTCCCCGATGTTGTCAATAAGACAGCGATCTTTACAGAAAGTAATGCTAAAATAGCAATATTTTAGCAATATTTTAGCATTAGTTTCTATTGCTACAATAGCAATATTTTAGCATTAGTTTCTATTGCTGAAATAGCAATATTTTAGCAATATTTTAGCATTAGTTTCTATTGCTAAAATAGCAATATTTTAGCATTAGTTTCTATTGCTGAAATAGCAATATTTTAGCAATATTTTAGCATTCGTTTCTATTGCTAAAGTAGCAATATTTTAGCCACCGTTTCTATTGCTAACGTCTCTCAGCAACAGAAATTCCCCATTTCAATTGAAAACTTCAGGGAAACATGCATTTCTCGAAAAGCTGCAATCACTAATATATAAATTTATCCTTTGCAATCACTGATCAATGCTGAGTGCGAAGGGTTAAAAATATGAACGAAGCGTTCATGCATCTTGACAAATTCTTGGCTATCATGGAAGAATGTGATCCCAATGGAGAACGTAGGGTGATTGAGAAAGGCACAGCATGTTATAAAAATCTTTATCAAGAAAAGAAAGAAAAGGGTGGTAATCGACTAACTCTTGACAAGTTTGCAAGGAAAATACCCGAAAGTAGTTACACACGCCTCATTAACCTCATTATGAATACATATTGATAAGTAAATACTTTAAAACACAGTTTTTTTTGCATATTTTTTTATGTCCCTCTACTTTCGAACATTCAACATTCGTACGTATTTTCAGGAACCAATTATGTGCGAAAGTCGAGGGCTGCCTGTATAATATGTAACAGTAGTAGTATTATATTTTGTGCGATGCAGTTAACTCTTTGCACTCGACGACTTTTTCGGTCGAGCATCGCTGATTTCTTTACGAATACAATCGATCTCGTTTTTCAACAGTTTAAAATCAATTTCATCGCCACTTGAGCTAATTTCACCTTCCAAATTCATTTTTGTAGGGCTTTGAAACTTAATTCTTTGCACTCGACGACTTTTTTGGTCGCGCATCGTGTTTTCTATCGCTAATTTCTTCGTTAATGCAACTAATCTCGTTTTGCAACAGTTGAAAGTCAATTTCATCGCCACTTGAGCTAATTTCACCTTCCAAATTCATTTTTGTAGGGCTTTGAAACTTAATTCTTTACTCTCGATGACTTTTTCGATCGCGCATTGTGTTTTCTATCGCTAATTTTTTAATGAATACAATCGATTTTGTTTTCCAACAGTTGAAAATCAATTTTGTCTTCACTCGAAGTTAATTTCACGTTTGAAATCCATTTTTTTGGGGCTTTGAAACTTTAAATCAGTCGATGGAGAACTCGAGTTGCCGTATGAAACGCAATGGCGACTGAAAGTAGCCTCTTGAGCGCAAAGGCTTAATAATTCCTACTAATATTAATAATATTATATAATATTAGCAATATTATATACTATATACATTAAATGAAGTAATAAAAATCTAAATTAAAGATTTCATTTCGTCTAAACTTCATCCACACTATCGAAATACTATATTTTACCTATTTTCCAAATTTT
The DNA here is from genome assembly GCA_963969225.1 of Xylocopa violacea. NCBI lineage: Eukaryota > Metazoa > Arthropoda > Insecta > Hymenoptera > Apidae > Xylocopa > Xylocopa violacea. The sequence goes on from CAXAJV010000015.1 coordinate 17,351,490, forward strand.
ATTAAAATCCTACTACTAATTGCAAAGATATTGTTTTCTAACGTGTGCACGTTTTTCATATTTCACTAATTTCCGTCGAACATACTTATAAAATCAACTCACGCTATTACATGAGTTAATAAATACATTTAACCATTTTGTTTCCCTGTTTTACGCAATGCGTTTCCACACGAATGACTAATAAAACCGATAATAAACAAATAAATAAATAAGAACCATTCGAGTAAAAAATAATGACTCTACAAATTAGCATCCGTTAGAGAAGATGGAAACGTATCTGCGATTAATTTCTTGTTATCGTTTCCGTCGACTATCGAGCAAATGTTCAAACATCGATCAGCTGAAAAATAGCCGCTGATCGAATTAACACGTCGTTTGTAAATAACAGCGCATGGAGACAGAGCTGGCTTCGAAATGGCGCACGTTCGTTGGCATATTATTAATGCACACGTGCTGAACAGCCACTAATGAATAACTAATCCAACCAGCCCATTTATTAGCGCGGATGCAACTGCGTAAAATTCCTAGCGCGCATGCTAATTCGCGCTCAGATATTGTTTACCTGCTTCTGAACGACGAATTCTGGCTCTTCGACTTCACTATGACTGCTGTCGTTTGATCGAACGTCGCCAACAGATTCTGCTTCTCTCCTCTGCCAGACGAGGACGAGTTCACGTTCGAAACTTCACTTTTCGCGACGTTTCCGTTCATCTCTTCTTTTCTTCTTTCGTCCACTTCAAGCGCTCGATACGCTTCGATCCCCTCGATTTGCTTCCAGTCGAATCTCTTCAGTTCCAAAGAGGCGTTCGAACGTTCCTCATGTTCAATTTTAAATAGCCTCTGATAAGGATTTCGTTATTAATAGCCACTTGTTGCATGCAGTCGCGACGCGTGGTATCGAACGATGGTCTGCAGCCGCAATTTCTCGCGCATCGAAGAAGGATCACTGGTCGAGTGATTTGTTTTCACTTTTATCGAACAAATATTCCTCCACGCTGCACAATCTCGAGATTTCCCGCGCGATTCGTAGATAACGAGCGTGCAACTTATCGGCGCGCGAACGAAATCCTTGTGTACGCTCAGTGCCTCGCAAATCTGAATGTTAACACGGCAGTAATAGTTTTCGCGAAACGCGTGATGCTCTCGTTAATTCATCGCAAACAATAGACTGTTTTTCTCGTGGTTTTGAAAAAATTCGACAGCGTCGACAGCGATGATAGTCGAGAATAAAGTCGAACGACGCGTCGAGCACGCGATTTTGAAGAAGGAAGTCGAATCGTTCCACGAAAGCCTTTCTTTCATCGATTCCTCGCCAGTTCGTCGATCGACAATCGTAATCAGGTCGCCTGAAGATTATCCCTCGCTCTGTCAACTGTTTTCACAGACTATTTCGCGGTTGACAACTGTGGACACAGCTGAGACGAATCGCTAGATCCACAGCTCGCGTTTCCTTCAAAACTCGACTGGCTCGTGTCGATCAATTTATTTTTTATCGTTCAGTCCTCTCTTTCCGTCGAATCAGACTTTTCTTCAAGCCAGTAGTTTCACTTACGCGACAGAACTCTTCTTTCGACACTTTTCGAGTCCTCCAAGATCCTCTTTCATCGTGAAAGAGAGCTTCTCTTCTGCGATCAAAGATTCGAAGATCGAAGGTTCGTCTTCTTCTGGAAGTCGACGAGAGAACTGGTCGCGATGGTCGAATAGGTGTCGACTTCGATGGCGGAGGATCTACTGATGTACAACCGATTACGTGGAATGTCTTATACGAGCCAATACCTGGCCAGCGGTCTCCACTTATCAGCTACTAACAATAACGTTTACTCTTTTCATTCGCGAGAAAATGGACTGGTTACATCATACGTAACGATCCCCACGTTAGCATCGCTCATTTCCTCCCGCCATTTCCTTCAGACGACAACATCGACGGTTTCCATCGATTTTGCTCTCATTCGTTGATCTCGCGATCCTATCCGAGAAGCCAACTGGTTGCGAATAAACGTAGTTCGAACAAGATCGAATAAGATGGAATCTTCACGCTTTTTTGTTGCTTCTGCAAACTTTTCGAGTGAAGAAGAGTGGTAGAACGATCGAGGATCAAGAATTTGGCGATGCCAGCTGTTAGAAGTGGTCTCTGTGGACCAGCAAAGCCATCGATCCTCGTTCCATGGCGAACTACCTTCTCAACGCCAGAACCACGCGACGTTGAGGCGTTAAGGTTATCTTCAGCCTTTTATTGCCACACGAAAGCACTTAACGATCCTATTCGAGAAGCCAACTGGTTGCGAATAAACGTCTTTTGAACAAGATCGAGTAAGATCGAATCTACACGTTTTTTTGCTGCTTTTGCAAGCTTTTCGAGTGAAGAAGAGTGGTAGAACGATCGAGAATCAGAATTTGGCAATGCCAGTTGTTAGAAGTGGTCTCTGTGGACCAACAAAGCCACAAATCCTCGCACTGAGACTCTCTTCATGACGAACCACCTTTTCAACGTCAGAACCACGCGATTTTAAGGCGTTGGGGTTATCTTCAGCCTTTTATTGCCACACGAAAGCACTTAACGATCCTATTCGAGAAGCCAACTGATTACGAATAAATGTAGTTCGAACAAGATCGAATTTTCACGCAGTTTTGCTGCTTCTGCAAGCTTTTCGAGTGAAGAAGAGTGATAGAACGATCGAGGATCAAGAATTTGGCGATGCAGCTGTTAGAAGTGGTCTCTGTGGACCAACAAAGCCACAAATCCTCGCACTGAGACTCTCTTCATGACGAACCACCTTTTCAACGTCAGAACCACGCAATTTTAAGGCGTTGGGGTTATCTTCAGCCTTTTATTGCCACACGAAAGCACTTAATAATCCTATCCAAGAAGCCAACTGGTTACGAATAAACGTAGTTCGAACAAAATCGAATTTTCACGCTGTTTTGCTGCTTCTGCAAGCTTTTCGAGTGAAGAAGAGTGATCGAACGATCGAGGATCAAGAATTGGGCGATGCAGCTGTTAGAAGTGGTCTCTGTGGACCAACAAAGCCACAAATCCTCGCACTGAGACTCTCTTCATGACGAACCACCTTTTCAACGTCAGAACCACGCGATTTTAAGGCGTTGGGGTTATCTTCAGCCTTTTATTGCCACGCGAAAGCACTTAATTGCGATCGCGCAAGGAATACGAAGAAATCGCGGGGTGAAGAACGTTCAGGAGGCGCACTCGCGTGTTCTGCTCGTTTCTATCGCCGCTATCTGCCCCGCGTTTACGAAGCGGTGCATTCGAATCGCTGATAATGCTTCTGTCATCGTGAGACAGTCTTCGAGCGCCGCGTACGTAACAGAGATTTGCGATGTCCCACTGACTTCGTCCAACTGGCTGAAGGTCCGTGAGCATGTCTTATCAATGAGCAACTTATCGCGTTATCGGCGCTGTTCCACGCGAAATCGCTGGTCGCACGTAAACGCACACGCCTCGCGAGTATGGGTACAATGTTTGCGAAAATTCACTTTTCAGGGTACGATTGAACGTCTGTTTGTTGATGGTAGCTTTGATTTGAGTTTGGTCGAGCGTTGAATGGGTTTTAGAAAGTTGGGAATTGGAAGTCTTTTTTTTGGTGAGTTTGATTATTTGAGTCTATTGAAGTTGTGTGAAAGTTTATTTTACATAGTAATAGCACGAGAAAATTTGAAATTTTGCAGTTTGGTTAGAAGGTTAGGAGTTATTGAAAGTCTTCTTCTTTTCGAGTTTGGACATTTTAGTCAATTGAAAGTCGAAGAAAAGGTTGATAATGTGGTTCTAGTGGCTGGTTTGGTCGAGCGTTGAATGGGTTTTAGAAAGTTGGGAATTGGAAGTCTTTTTTTATCGCGAGTTTGATTATTTGAGTCTGAAGTTGTGTGAAAGTTTATTCTATGTAGTAATAGCACGAGAAAATTTGAAATTTTGCAGTTTGGTTAGAAGGTTAGGAGTTATTGAAAGTCTTCTTCTTTTCGAGTTTGGACATTTTAGTCAATTGAAAGTCAAAGAAAAAGTTGATAATGTGGTTCTAGTGGCTGGTTTGGTCGAGCGTTGAATGGGTTTTAGAAAGTTGGGAATTGGAAGTCTTTTTTTTTGGCGAGTTTGATTATTTGAGTCTGAAGTTGTGTGAAAGTTTATTCTATGTAGTAATAGCACGAGAAAATTTGAAATTTTGCAGTTTGGTTAGAAGATTAGGTGTTATTGAAAGTCTTCTTCTTTTTGAGTTTCATCGATTGAAGCTATTGAAAGTCGAAGGAAAGGTTGATAATGTGGTTCTAGTGGCTGGTTTGGTCGAGCGTTGAATGGATGGGAAGAATCAATTGGTTTCAGAAAGTTGGGAATTGGAAGTCTTCTTCTTGGCGAGTTTGATTATTTGAGTCTATTGAAGTTTTATGAAAGTTTATTTTATGTAGTAATACTACGAGAAAATTTGAAATTTTGCAGTTTGTTTAGAAGATTAGGTGTTATTGGAAGTCTTCTTCTTTTTGAGTTTCATCGATTGAAGCTATTGAAAGTCGAAGAAACGGTTGATAATGTGGATTTCGTGGCTGAAGAAAATTTTAGCTTTTCCAGTTTGATAAAAAATTATTGGAAATCTTCTTCTTTTCGAGTTTGAACATTTTAGTCAATTGAAAGTCAAAGAAAAAGTTGATAATGTGGTTCTAGTGGCTGGTTTGGTCGAGCGTTGAATGGATGGGAAGAATCAATTGGTTTCAGAAAGTTGAGAATTGGAAGTCTTCTTTTTGGCGAGTTTGATTATTTGAGTCTATTGAAGTTTTATGAAAAATTATTCTATGTAGTAATATTACGAGAAAATTTGAAATTTTGCAGTTTGGTTAGAAGGTTAGGAGTTATTGAAAGTCTTCTTCTTTTTGAGTTTCATCGATTGAAGCTATTGAAAATCAAAGAAAAGGTTGATAATGTGGTTCTAACAGTACAAGAAAATTTGAGCTTTTCTACTTTGATCAGAAGATCAGAAATTATTGATCATCTTCATCTTTTTGAGTTTGATCATTTTAGTCAATTGAAATTCAAAGAAAGGATTGATAATGTGGTTCTAGTGGCTATGTAATAACAGCACATGAAAATTTGAACTCTTCCAGTTTGATCAGAAGATTAGAAATTACTACAAATCTTCTTCTTTTCGAGGTAGATCATTTGAGTCAATTGAAATTCAAAGAAAGGATTGATAATGTGGTTCTAGTGGCTATGTAATAACAGCACAAGAAAATTTGAACTCTTCCAGTTTGATCAGAAGATTAGAAATTACTACAAATCTTCTTCTTTTCAAATTTGATCATTTTAGTCAATTGAAATTCAAAGAAAAGGTTGATAATGTGGTTCTAGTAGCACAAGAAGATTTGAACTTTTCTAATTTGTTCAAAAAGTTAGAAATTATTGGAAACCTCCTTCTTTTCAAATTTGATCATTTTAGTCAATTGAAATTCAAAGAAAAGGTTGATAATGTGGTTCTAGTAGCACAAGAAGATTTAAACTTTTCTAATTTGTTCAAAAAGTTAGAAATTATTGGACACCTTCTTCTTTTCAAATTTGATCATTTTAGTCAATTGAAATTCAAAGAAAAGGTTGATAATGTGGTTCTAGTAGCACAAGAAGATTTGAACTTTTCTAATTTGTTCAAAAAGTTAGAAATTATTGGAAACCTTCTTCTTTTCAAATTTCATCATTTTAGTCAATTGAAATTCGAAGAAAGGGTTAATAATGTGATTCTAGTAGCTAAGTATTAGTAGCACGAGAAAAGTTGAGTTCTTCCACATTGATCAGAAGATTAGAAATTATTGGAAATCTTCTTTTCTTCCAGTTTGATCAATTCATTATATCAAAGCGTAAAGAAACGATCAATAAAATGTGTTCACCAGTGATAAAGTAACAATTAAAAAATAACGGATTAGTATTTATTTATGTAGATATATTTTTATGAAGGCTATAAAATTGTTGTGCTCTACCGCAAGGCTAAAAGTTATTACAGATTTCTTTTTACGACTCTGATAATCTGAGTCAATCAAGGACCAAATAAAGGTACTACGTAGAAACGAGACGATTATAATTTGGAATTTTTTAAGTTGCAGATAAGAAATTGTTTATCCAAATACGTAATCTTTCTGTGTGCACATTAAAAGTTTGTTATTCTGCATGTCATTGGTCAAAAGTTATTACAGATTCCTTTTTACGACTTCGATGCTCTGTGCTGGTTGATAAATTATAAACAAAAGATTATCGAAAATTTTATTTACACTTGTGAGAGATTATATTAACACTAGGTTCACCATGAGTTTTTTCGGTATTTAATTAGAAAAAAATATAAATTGACCTATCAATTATGAAGTTAAAGTAGAAGAAACGAACCTCAATAAAATTACATCAGTTATAATAATTAGTTCTTATTACTTTCTTTATTTTTCATATTTTAATGTAAAGTTTCATCAATTTTTCACAAATCTTCAAAAAGTTGCGATGGAAAGCATTACCAAGCAATTTTCCCGCAATAAAAAGCATTACCAAGCAATTTTCTAGCAATAAAAAGCATTGCCAAGCAATTTTCTAGCAATAGAAAGCATTGCAAAGCAATTTTCCAGCAATAGAAAGCATTACCAAGTAATTTACAAGCAACAGAAAATTTCCATTTCAATAGGAAATTTTGGGAAGATATGCGTTCCTCAAAAAGTTGCAATGAAAACAGTTACTAAGCAATTTTTCAGCAATAGAAAATTTCCATTTCAATGGGAAACTTTGGGGAAATACGAGTTCTTCAAAGAGTTGCAATGGAAAGCATTATCAAGCAATTTTCCAGCAACAAAAAATTTCCATTTCAACAGAAAACTTTGGGGAAACATATCTTTTTCAAAAAGTTGCGATGGAATAAGTTTTTAACCTTTGCAATCAGCAATCAGTTCCTCCAGAGACGACATCCGAGTGCAAAGGGTTAATATTTCAACTCGTTCCTAGCTAAAAATAAAAATTGTAAATATTGGAAATTTTAACCCTTTGCGCTCGACGGTTCCCCAGCAATTTTCTGTTGCTGGTAAAAGTTAGCAATATAAACTATTACCAAGCAATTTTCCAGCAATAGAAAATTTCCATTTCAATGGAGAATTTTGGAGAATTATGCATTCTTCAAAAAGTTGCGATGAAAAGCATTATCAAATAATTTTCCAGCAATAGAAAGCATTCCCAAGCAATTTTCCAGCAATAGAAAATCTCTATTTCAATGGAAAACTTTAGGGAAACACGAGTTCTTCAAAAAGTTGCAATGGAAAACATTATCAAGCTATTTTATTTTATTTTTAGCAATCGAAATCATTGCAAGCAATTTTCTAGCAATAGAAAGCAATGAAAGCAATTTTTTAGCAATAGAAAGTATTGCAAGCAATTTTCTAGCATTAGGAAGCATTGAAGCAATTTTCTAGCAATAGAAAGCATTGCAAGCAATGTTATAGCATTAGAAAGCATTGCAAGCAATGTTATAGCATTAGAAAGCATTGCAAGCAAATTTCTAGCAATAGAAAGCATTGTAAGTAATTTTCCAGCAATAGAAAGCATTACTAAGCAATTTTCCAACAATGGAAAGCATTACCAAGCAATTTTCCAGCAACAGAAAATTTCTATTTTAATGTAAAACTGAAGAAATATGAGTTCTTCAAAAAGTTGCAATGGAAAGCATTGCTAAGCAATTTTCCAGCAACGGAAAATTTCCATTTCAATGGAAAACTTTGAAGAAATATGCATTCCTCAAAAATTTGCGATAGAAATCATTACCAAGCAATGTTTCAGCAACAAAAAATTTCCATTTCAATAGGAAAATTTGGGAAAATATGACAATTTTGTTTGATAAAGTTTTCTCAGAGAGGTAAAAATGACCCCTTGGTAAACCTAGTATTAAAGATATAGTATAAAAATCGAGAAATTATAAGTTAAAGATTAAGTAGGGTCGCGATATAAAAATTCTTACACTGATTTACACATTTTATCACGGATTTAATTCCACAAGGCTATTCGTCTCTTCGAAACGTGGATCAGATTTGTCTCGAAATCTGACTGACTTATCTCTGAAAATTCTCTTTCCTTCGCGACTTATCAGCTTGGTCACAGTCCAGTTTCATAGAAATATTCTCGAAAGATATTGTAAAACAATGAAAAACTGAACTTCAAAGCGGGTTAAAAGCAATCCTACGCGATGCATTAATTTCTCATTAGTTATGTTTTTTTTTACCTTCGATCTCTTGGAAGATGAGATAATCGTTGTCAAAGTTGGACTTTTATAAATTGTATCGCTTATTCAAAATATCTAACTCAACTTAATTCGATCGTAAAACGATAAAAAATGATGTACAAACGAATCGATCTTTTCTAGATTAAAATGACAAATGATTCGATAAATCCGTCACATTAAATGTGTAAATGGACGAACCAGAAATGTGATGTGTTCGATGGATATCGTGCATAATATTATAATTATGAGTAATATTTCTTTATGGATAATTGGTAACAATTTTATTCTACAATAAAAAAGTTCATCTTGGAACGTTTCATTTTTTTTTTCCAGTAGGTAATCAGAGTAATTAGTTATCAGGCTTAAAATATTGTGGATCGTGTAAAATTATGTTTTTTGCGAACTATTGTTAGAGTGTGGGTCACGTAAAATTTGCAAAGTTGCGTTAAACATTTAGTTAAAACGTTAAAAGTTTTTGTGCGATTCATTTCTAGGTAAGACGATAAAGAATAAAAATAAAAGTAATTTTAAAAATAAAAGTAATCATTACTTTCGCTTTCTTTTTTTGCAACATTCTAAGATGATGAAGAATAAAAATGAAAGTGATCATTACTTTTGCTTTCTTTTTTTGCAAAATTCTAAGACGATAAAGAATAAAAATAAAAGTAATTTTTAAAATAAAAGTAATCATTACTTTCGCTCTCGTTTTTTTCAAAATTCTAGGTAAGAATATAAAAAATAAAATAAAAGTAAGTTTTAAAATAAAAGCAATCATTACTTTCACTTTCTTTCTTTCCAAAATTCTAACTAAGATGATAAAAAATAAAAATAAAAGCAATCATTACTTTTGCTCTCTTTTTTTCCAAAATTCTAACTAAGATGATAAAAAATAAAAATAAAAGCAATCATTACTTTTGCTCTCGTTTTTTCCAAAATTCTAGGTAAGACGATAAAGAATAAAAATAAAAGTAAGTTATAAAATAAAAGCAATCATTACTTTCACTCTCTTTCTTTCCAAAATTCTAACTAAGATGATAAAAAATAAAAATAAAAGCAATCATTACTTTTGCTCTCGTTTTTCCCAAAATTCTAAGTAAGACGATAAAGAATAAAAATAAAAGTAAGTTTTTAAATAAAAGCAATCATTATTTTCACTCTCTTTTTTCCAAAATTCTAACTAAGATGATAAAGAATAAAAATAAAAGCAATCATTACTTTCGCTCTCGTTTTTTCCAAAATTCTAGGTAATTTGATAAAGAATAAAAATAAAAGTAATTATTACTTTCACTCTCTTTGTTTCCAAAATTCTAACTAAGATGATAAAGAATAAAATAAAAGTAAGTTTTAAAATAAAAGCAATCATTACTTTCACTCTCTTTCTTTCCAAAATTCTAACTAAGATGATAAAAAATAAAAACAAAAGCAATCATTATTTTCACTCCCTTTTTTCCAAAATTCTAACTAAGATGATAAAAAATAAAAACAAAAGCAATCATTACTTTTGCTCTCGTTTTTTCCAAAATTCTAGCTAAATTCTCGAATAAAAATAAAAGCAACGCTTTTAACCCCCCCTTTGCAATGCGTTAAATAATTCCCACGACGTACGAACGACTTCTTCGCCACTAATTTATTCACTTTTCGCTGTAAACAATTGAACGTGGCCTTTTGTACGTACAATTGAAGCTTCCTCGAAAAACATTTGGCAACGGCTGGTGAAAGAAATTCGAGCCGGAAGGGCTCGATCAACACCGATCACGTTGAATCGGATTAGCTGCTAGTAATTTATTCGGCGCGCATTATAATGGCGCTATCCCATAGTGGAAGAGGTCGTATCGTTTGTAGGCGTCAATTGAGCACGATACTAATTCTAGAGAACCGCAGCTCGAAAACTGGGTATCACCCAGTGTGTTTGTACAACCGTACTGGCGAAACATTCTCGACGACGTGTCGCTGTCGCAGCAATTATACCGATTTTACCAACTTTTTCGTCGATTATTCGTTCTCTTTCTTCTTTCTTCCTTCGAAGAAGTATAAAAATATTTATTCTGTGGTATATGTTTGTTAAATTTACCTTCGAAATGCTCAGAATGATTTAAAAATATAATATTGTTTCATAAATTTCTTCGAAGAAAGTGTAAAAATGTTCATTTTATGTTCCATATTTGTTAAAATTACCTTCTAAATACCCAAAATCATTTAAATACATAATATTGTCTCATAAATTTGTTAAAATTACTTTTAAGGTACTTAAAATAATATAAATACATAATATTGATTCATAAATTTCTTCGAAGAAAGTATAAAAATGTTCATTTTATGTTCCATATTTGTTAAAATTACCTTCAAAGTACCCAGAATAATTTACAAACATAATTTGTCTCATAAATTTCTTCGAAGAAAGTGTAAAAATATTCATTCTACGTTATATATTTGTTAAAATTACGTTCGAAATGCCCAGAATAATTTAAATATATATTTTCTCATATATTTCTTTGAAGAAAGTGTAAAAATATTCATTCTATGTTATATATTTGTTAAAATTACCCAGAATAGTGTTTAAAAACATAATAGTGCCTCATAAATTTCTTTGAAGAAAGTGTAAAAATATTCATTTTATGTTACATATTTGTTAAAATTACCTTCGAAATACCCAAAATCATTTAAATATATAATATTGTCTCATAAATTTCTTTAAAGAAAGTGTAAAAATATTCATTCCTCGTTAAATATTTGTGAAAATTACGTTCGAAATGCCCAGAATATTTTAAATATATAATATTGTCTCATAAATTTGTTAAAATTACTTTTAAGATACTCAAAATAGTTTGAAAACTTAAGATTGTTTCATCAATTTCTTTGAAGAAAGTATGAAAATATTAATTTTATTTAAAATTACTTTTAAGATACCCAAAATAATTTAAAAACGTAATCTTTTCTCATAAATTTCTTCGAAGAAAGTATAAAAATATTCATTCTTCGTTACACATTTGTTAAAATTACCTTTGAATAATTAAATATACCCAGATTAATTTGAATACATAATATCGTCTCATAAATTTCTTCGAAGAAGTATAAAAATATTCATTTTATGTTACACATTTGTTAAAATTACCCAGAATAATTTAAAAACATAATATTGTTTCATAAATTTCTTCGAAGAAAGTATAAAAATATTCAATCTTCGTTAAATATTTGTTTAAAATTACCTTCAAAATACCCAGAATAATTAAAATACATAGTATTCTCTCATAAATTTTAACGGATACCAGCGAAAGAAAAATCACTTTTAGTTCCAAGAATATCACAGCGACTGTTAATCGAATGCAAATCGAATCTCTGAACAGGTTCTACCGATCGCAACAGTCATCATACTCGATGATCGTACTTTAGCAGTTGACTAATTGATCGAAACGTAGTGCATCTAATTCTGTTTTTACACGACACATACGTTCTCGAAGAATACGTGTAAAAAGATATATTGCATCTAATATGCTTCAGTTCTAAGAGATCAGCAAAAATAATGCAATAAACCATGAGTTTTCATGTTAGGATCTTAAACATTTTATTTTATAAAAATTGCACATGTATCGTATAAATTAAATTATCATTTGAAAAGAAAAAGGTGACTAAAATTTGATTTTAATATCCAAAGAGATCGCTTTCCTTTTTGCTTTTGTAATAAATAAATAATAAATAAATAAATAAATAAACTCAATAAATAATATTTAATATAAATAATATAAATAAATAATATTTCAAATAGGTGAATTATGCGACATTATGTAAGGGCTATCGAAAAATATTTCAGTTATAATTAATAAAACAAAGGTTTTAAAACTATGACTTATTATTTTTTGAGTTTTACGCAAAATTAATAAATAAGTTATAGTTTTAAAACCTTTGTTTTATTAATTATAACTGAAATATTTTTCGATAGCCCTTACATATTGTCGCATAATTCACCTATTTGAAATATTATTTATTTATATTATTTATATTAAATATTATTTATTGAGTTTTACGCAAAATTAATAAATATGTATTATGTACGAATTCTATTTGAATTTTTATTCAATTTTCTAAACATCAAAAAGGTACTTTTCACTTTGAACACTAAATTCAAAATGCAGACAAAGCAGACAAAATTCTATATTGAGATTATAAAATTCAGGGAATTCTCACAAATGGAAATCGTATTGCATTTTTTGTTTCCAATCTCGTAGTTAAAAAAATAAAAGTAAAGCAAAATTTTCTTCTTAAAATTTGGGTCAATCGTGTTAAATCGAAATCAGTCGTGTAAAAAGAGAATTAAACTTTTTTTTTAATTCGTGTTAAATCAAAATAGAGTAAAAGAAGTTCCTGTAAAAATAGAAGTAGGTGTATTGGTTTTAAGAATTGGGTTTCTTTTGTATATTATCTTTTCTATGTCTTCTTTTAGATATTTCCTAATTATTTTAGATATATCTAATTATTTTCTTCTTTAATTATGTGGCTATTTTTTTTCTAACTCGTGTTAAATCAAAATCATCTAAAAAAAGTTCGCGTAAAAGCAGAATGGAGTGTATCGCGTTATATTGCTTTTAAGAACTGGGTTTCTATTGTATATTTTCTTCTCTATGTCTTTTTCTGGATGTATTATATTTTCTTCTTTAATAATATGACTACTTTCTTTTTTAATTCGTGTTAAATTAAAATCGTGTAAAAGAGTTTCTTGTAAAAACAGAATTGACTGTATTACGTTGCATTGCTTTTAAAAATTGGGTTTTCTTTGAATATTATCTTTTCTATGTCTTCTTCTGGACGTATTTTCTTCTTTAATAATATGACAATTTTTTTTTTTAATTCGCGTTAAATCAAAATCGTGTAAAAACAGAATTGGGTGTATTACGTCGTATTGCTTTTAAAAATTGGGTTTTCTTTGAATATTATCTTCTCTATGTCTTCTTCCAGATATATTTTCTTCTTTAATAATATGGCTACTGTTTTTCTAATTCATATTAAATCAAAATCATGTAAAAACAGAATTGGGTATATTGCGTTGTGTTGCTTTTAAGAATTGAGTTTCCTTTGTATACTATCTTCTCTATGTCTTCTTTTGGATGTATTTTCTTCTTTAATAATATGGCTACTTTTCTTTCTAATTTGCGTTAAATAAAAATCGTCTAAAAGAAGTTCGTGTAAAAACAGAATTGGGTGTATTGCTGTTAAGAATTGGGTTTCTTTTGTATGTTATCTTCTCTATTCCTTCCTCTGGATATATTTTCTTCTTTAATAATATGGCTACTTACTTTTTAATTCGTGTAAAAACAGAAATGGGTGTATTGCTGTTAAGAATTACGTTTGTCTTGTATATTCTTACCTATATCTTCTTCCAAATGTATTTATATCTTAACAATACGATTATTTCTTTTCCAATTCGCGTTAAATAAAAATCGTGTAAAAGAAGTTCGTGTAAAAACAGAATTGGGTGTATTGCTATTAAGAATTACGTTTGTCTTATATATTCTTACCTATATCTTCTTCCAAATGTATTTATATCTTAACAATACGATTATTTCTTTTCCAATTCGCGTTAAATAAAAATCGCCTAAAAGAAGTTCGTGTAAAAACAGAATTGGGTGTATTGCTGTTAAGAATTACGATTGTCTCGTATATTCTTACCTATATCTTCTTCCAAATGTATTTATATCTTAACAATACGATTATTTCTTTTCCAATTCGCGTTAAATAAAAATCGTCTAAAAGAAGTTCGTGTAAAAACAGAATTGGGTGTATTGCTGTTAAGAATTGGGTTTCTTTTATATGTTATCTTCTCTATTCCTTCCTCTGGATATATTTTCTTCTTTAATAATATGGCTACTTATTTTTTAATTCGTGTAAAAACAGAATTGGGTGTATTGCTGTTAAGAATTACGTTTGTCTCGTATATTCTTACCTATATCTTCTTCTAAATCTATTTATTTCTTAACAATACGATTATTTCTTTTCCAATTCGCGTTAAATAAAAATCGCCTAAAAGAAGTTCGTGTAAAAACAAAATTTACCTATACAACCGAGTCCCAACCATCGACCATCTCACGCGACCTCGCAAAAATACAATACATCCACACAAAAAAAAAAAAAAAACAACAAAACCTACATCACGAACGCGTTCTATCTTACAATAACTCGAAACGACACGCACTGTTACGTAGAATCGCCCAGTAAGAACTCGTATTCTACCTCAGCGAGCAAAACCAACCAGCTGTCTCGTTTCTGGCGACGTTTGCTCGAACGCGCCGCGATGGTCCTCGCTCCTCTTCCGCTCGAGACGCTCGACGTCTCACGGTTCGACATCGCCACTTCCGTTTCCGGCTTTTCCAAGCGTTCGTCCCGTGCACGCGGCTAAAACGCTGCGCGCTGGCAAACTGGCGGCTCGAGCGCTCATTGCGAGCCGCCCGACCGCGACGTCGTCGACTTCGATAACGAGCTTTTAATTAAACTAACGAGATCGGACGAGCCGCGAGGTTCGACCGCGGCAAGATTTCCCGTTTCGACGCGGGCACCCGGTTGACACTTTTTTTTTTTCGAAAACTCCTCGCGAGCTTTGGAACGCGTCGCGCCCCAATTCGTCGACGAGCGGCCATTTTTCTTTCTCTTCGCCCCTTCGAGTGCAGGATTAATTACACTAATGAGCAGCGACGAGCTGTCGCGCGTTCGCACGCAGACGAAACTCGAAGATTTTTACAGACACGATTTCGATTTGGATAAATTCTGTTTTATCGCGGGTTTTTTGGGTTTAATTATTTTTGGAGTTTCTGGTTGGAGATGGATTTTAATTTGTTATCTTTCTGATAACATATTAAAAACACTAAGGGGATCATCTCTAGGATCATTTCTTTTGTTTGATGTTTTATATTGGTTTCTGATCTTCTATTAAGATTTAGAACAGAGGTTGGTTATTTTTATTTACTGTGAGTGAAAATTAATCAAAATATGAGTTTTGAGATGTTTTGAGTCCTCAAACATAGATGTAGATACAAAAAAAAGAGAATGGGGGATTATTTAAGTTTGCACGCGGACGAAACTAAAAAATTTTTAGAGACACGATTTTGATTTCGATAATTTCTACAGTTTTATCGCGGGTTTTTTGGGGTTGAATTATTTTTGGAGAGTTTATGGTTTCTTATTTGTTATCTTTCTGATGGATGATTTCTTTTGTTTGATGTTTTATATTAGTTTCTGATCTTGTATTAAGATTTAGAACAGAGGTTGGTTATTTTTATTTACTGTGAACGAAAATTAATCAAAATATGATTTTGGATCTCCAGGCATAGATGTAGATACAAAAAAAAAGAGAATAGGGGATTATTTAAGTTTGCACGCAGACGAAACTAGAAGATTTTTAGAGACACGATTTCGATTTGGATAAATTCTGCAGTCTTATCGCGGGTTTTTTGGGTTTAATTATTTTTGGAGTTTCTGGTTGGAGATGGATTTTAATTTGTTATCTTTCTGATAACATATTAAAAATTCTGGTCTTCTATTAAGATTTAGAACAGAGGTTGGTTATTTTTGTTTACTGTGTGTGAAAATTAATCAAAATATGAGTTTTGAGATGTTTTGAGTCCTCAGGCATAGATGTAGATACAAAAAAAAGTGAATGGGGGATTATTTAAGTTTGCACGCAGACGAAACTGGCAAATTTTTAGAGACACGATTTTGATTTGGATAATTTCTGCACTTTTATCGCGGGTTTTTGGGTTGAATTATTTTTAAAGAGTTTCTGGTTGCAGATGAATGTTGGGTTTTTAATTTGTTATCTTTCTGATGGATCATTTCTTTTTTTTGATGTTTTATATTGGTTTCTGATCTTGTTTTAGAACAGAGGTTGGTTATTTTGGTTTTTATTTACTGCGAGTCAAAGTTAATTAAAATATGAGATTTGAGAAGATGTTTTGAGTCCCCAGGCATAGATGTAGATACAAGAAAAGAGAATGGGGGATTATTTAAGTTTTAAGTGAGAAAAATTAACGGAATACCTATTTTTGTTTGACCATTGACCAGTAAATTGACTTTTTTAACTATATGATATAAACTGGAGAATGAAAAATAAAAAACTAACTGTATTATATAATTTAGGAGAAGAAGAAGTGAAGAAGTTAGTTGTTTTGCAGCTATCGCAGAGACGACACTTCTTCTTTTTTTTTGTATTTTTTTAGTTAATAAATATACTTAATCCTTTTGAAAAAGAAACAAATATAAATTACAACACAGTTTTAAAGTTGTTTTAGAGTTTATAAGTAGCAGTCGAGGAATTGTGCTGCAATTGACAACTTTTTAAAGTAAATTTCAAGTATCAAGTACAATCGATCTCGTTTTTCAACAGTTGAAAATCAATTTCATCTTCACTCGAGCTAATTTCACTCTTTTGAAATCCCTCTTTTTGGGCTTCAAAACTTCAAATTAGTCGATGAAAGACTTGAGTTCCCATATGAAACATCATGGCGACTGAGAGTCATCTCTCGAGCGCAAAGGGTGAATAACTAACAATCATTAATAAATTTAAAAATATTAAAAATATTAATTAAAAATAATAATAATACAATAATATTAATAAAAATAATAATAATACAATAATATTAATACAAATATTAATAATATAATTCAAAAATATCAATAATTAAATAAAATTTCAAAGTAAAAGTGTTAAGATTATAGTCGATTTCATAATGCGAGAGAGTGAGAGAGTTAAAACGAAAAGAGGAAATGAAAATACGCGGCGCGTAAAAACCCGTCGAGTAAAACAGTAGTTTAGAAATTAAATGATCTCTTCCTGTAATCTCGAACTCGACGTTCTTGAAGGTAATACGCGACAACCAGCTCTGTCTGCGTATCAATCGCTCGTTTAATTCGCCCAGATAAATACAACAGATTAGATGGGCAGTTAATAATTGGATTATTAGTTTGCATCAGTTTAGAACGTATTTCCCCTACTTAAGATAATGCTCGTCTCCTTGCATCCGTTTTGTTATCGTCCAGGCAGATTAATCGAGTCGTGTTCGAGTAAAATAATTATCTGAAACGTTCTAAGTGCGTTGGTATTACAGAATCACTACTGTATATTTATTAATAAAAAAGTATAGTGATGTTTATTGATAAAAGAGTAATACAAGATGTTCAAAATTGGCAGATGGTTCTTTGTGACTGAGATGTTATTGTGAAAAGGGATAGTGAACGATTGGCATGATGTTTTGAAACATTTGTTCTAGAAACTCAATCATTTTCATTTGCGTTGTAGAATATTTCATGTATAACAGTTGAAACTTAAATTATTGATTAATTTACAAAGATAATTGTATTATCTTTTAGTAGGGTTTGCAATGCTGGAATAAAAATATAGCACTGGTATTCGATATTTTTTAATTCTTTTTCTTTGCAGTTGGATGTTTTCTCTGTGGAGATATTAATATTGATTAATAATTGCGGAAATTAAACTTATTTCATCGCAGCATTTTGAAGTTTTCTGTAGAAATTGAGATTTTCTGTTGCTGGAGGCGTTAGCTATAGAAAGTATGGCTAAAATATTGCTAAAACGTTGCTATTTTAGCAATTGAAACTATTGCTAAAATATTACTATTTTGGTAATGGAAACTATTGTTAAGATATTGCTAAAATATTGCTAAAACGTTGTTATTTTAGTAATTGAAACTATTGCTAAAAGATTGCTACTTTAGCAATAGGAACTATTGTTAAGATATTGCTAAAATATTGCTATTTTGGTAATGGAAATTATTGTTAAAATATTGGTAAAATATTGTTACTTTAGTAATAGAAATTATTGCTAAAGTATTGTTAAAATATTACTATTTCAGCTCTCGTTTCTATGTTAATATTGATATTTTAGCAATTGTTTCTATGTTAACATTGCTATTTTAGCAATAGTTTCTATGTTAATATTGCTATTTCAGTACTCGTTTCTATGTTAATATTGCTATTTCAGCAATCGTTTCAATGTTAATATTGCTATTTTAGAAATAGTTTCTATGTTAATATTGCTATCTTAACCATAGTTTCTATGTTAATATTGCTATTTTAGCAATAGTTTCTATGTTAACATTGGTATTCTAGCAATAGTGTCTATGTTAACATTGCTAATTTAGCAATCGTTCTATGTTAACATTGCTATTTTAGCAATAGTTTCTATGTCATTATTGCTATTTTAGCAATAGTTTCTATGTTAATATTGTTATTTTAGCAATAGAAACTATTGCTAAAATACTGCTAAAATATTGCCACTTTAGCAATAATTTCTATTGTTAACGCCAAAGAAGAATTCGAGTGCAAAGGGTTAAACATTGTACCAGAACATCAACATAATTTAGTAAAATCCTTTGTAGGTGAGTTAATTCTTAATTAAAGCAATCAATTCATATTTGTTAAGCAAGGTTCCACTGTACGCATTTCAAATAAGAATAAATACCCCCCCAAAAAAAATATTTATTATTTATAGTTAATACAGAAAAAACCAGCATTTTACCTCAGCAAATACCACGTTCAGGAAATTGCAAAGTAGCGCGAAATACAAACTGGTATTGCAATCAAAAGCGAAATTAAGTATCAGATATCGTACAGCGCGTTTATGGTAAATTTTTGAATGGTAAAAACCATTTGCATGTTCCCTGCAATTGTATTCAAATTTGGTTCGAGACTGCGCGTTCAAATTACTAGAAATTGCGCGGTAAAACGGAAGGTACCACGAAGATTCATGGCCTGGATCGTCTTTCGTTCAGGAAGCGGGAAATCTGATACATCGCGAGAAATCATTACGAATTTCCGCGATTAACTTTGGCCGCGATCACAGATTAATTCGCCACTGGTGACCTTTGGGGTTGCAGAAGCTGAATTAGCGATTTCTGCGTTGGTTCTACATTTTTTTCGTGAAAAGGAACGACGAAAAGATCGATGCAGATCAGAAACACAGTTGTAGAATAATTAGATAGAACAGAGAGGTCTTTAATAAATGTTGCAGCCATTTTTTTAAACCATTGCGTGTCTAGAAAATATCTTTCAAACTGGGTTCTGCGAAACACTGGTGTTTCACAAATAATTGCTAAGTGTTTCGTAAAAATTATGAAATTTAGAGTAAAATATAAGAAAACATTGTCTGCTTTTATGTGTCTCAATTAAAAAAAAGTCTCAAAAGAAATTATAACTAGAAATCTAAATTTACTTTGGCGTTCATTAAAAATTTTAGAACTTGAAAAGTGTTCCACAAAAAATTGTGAAATTGAGACTAAAGTACCAAAAAATATTGTCTGCTTTTATGTGTTTCAATTTTAAAAAAGTCTCAAAAGAAATTATAACTAAAAATTTAAATTGACTCTAGCGTTTCTTAAAAATTTTGGAATTTGAAAAGTGTTCCACAAAAAATTATGAAATTGAGATTAAAGTGCAACAAAACATTGTCTACCTTTATGTGTTTCAATTTAAAATAACTCTCTCAAAAGAAATTATAACTAATAACTGAAATTTATTTTGGCGTTCCTTAAAAATTTTACAACTAAAAATGTTTCGTGATGAGAAAAGTTTAGGAAACAATGTTCTAGAACAACAAAATTTTACTATAATAAGAGCAGTAAAATTTACAAATATAATTGTCCCTGCATAGGAATGTAGGATAATAAAGTAATTATAAATAAAATTTTAAAAGTGGTTCAGGATGAACTTATCCAATGCGATTAGTAAATTCCTCGACGATAAGTTTATGGCACATAATTGACAAAAACAATTCTCGCAAAAGAAATTAGAACTAAAAAGCCTTCATTTATATCAATTATAACTAAAACTCCATCATTTAAATCAATTATATCTAAAAACTCCTATATTTATATCAATTATAACTAAAAACACTTCAAAAGAAATTTACTTTGGCGTTCGTTAAAAATTTTACAACTTAAAAAATGTCCCTCGATGAGAAAAGTGTAGGAAACACTGTTTTAGAGCAACAAAATTTGATTTTAGAGCAAAATTTTACTATCAAAGAACAATTATAAATAAAATTTTAGAAGAGTGGTTCAGGATGAACTCATCCAATGCGATTAGTATGTAAGTTCCTTGACGATAAGTTTACAATACATAATTGACAAAAACTTAATTTTTAATGAGAAAAACAAGTCTCTCAAAAGAAATTATAACTAAAAACTCTTCATTTACATCTATTATAACTAAAAACACTTCAAAAGAAATTTACTCTAGCCTTCCTTAACAATTTTAAAACTTAAAAAATGTCCCACGATGAGAAAAGTTTGGGAATGTAGGATAATGAAGTAATTATAAATAAAATTTTAAAAGTGGTTCAGGATGAACTCATCCAATGCGATTAGTAAATTCCTCGACGATAAGTTTATGACACATAATTGAAAAAAGCTTAATTTTTCATGACAAAAACAGCTCTCTCAAAAGAAATTATGACTAAAAACTCTTCATTTACATCAATTATAACCAAAAACACTTCAAAAGAAATTTACTCTAGCCTTCCTTAACAATCTTAAAACTTAAAAAATGACCCACGATGAGAAAAGATTGGGAAACACTGTTCTAGAGCAACCAGATTTTATTTTAGAGCATAATTTTACTATCAAAGAGCAATTATAAATAAAATTTTAGAAGTGGTTCAGGATAAACTTATCCAATGCGAGATTATGGTACATAATTAGCAAAAACAACTGTCTCAAAAGAAATTATGACTAAAAACCCTTCATTTATATAAATTCTATCTAAAAACCCTTCATTTATATCAATTATATCTAAAACTCCTTCATTTATATCAATTATAACTAAAAACTCTTCATTTACATCAATTATAACCAAAAACACTTCAAAAGAAATTTACTCTAGCCTTCCTTAACAATCTTAAAACTTAAAAAATGTCCCACGATGAGAAAAGTTTGGGAAACACTGTTCTAGGGCAACCAGATTTTATTTTAGAGCAAAATTTTACTATCAAAGAGTAATTATAAATAAAATTTTAGAAGTGGTTCAGGATAAACTTATCCAATGCGAGATTATGGTACATAATTAGCAAAAACAACTGTCTCAAACGAAATTATAACTAAAAACCCTTCATTTATATCAATTATATCTAAAACTCCTTCATTTATATCAATTATAACTAAAAACCATTCATTTACATCAATTACAACTAAAAACACTTCGAAAGAAATTTACTCTAGCCTTCGTCACCAATCTTAAAACTTAAAAAATATCCCATGATAACAAAATTTTGGAGAACACATGTCGAGAAGCGTTCTGTTACTTCGTGGCCACTCGTCTTTGCATCTCGCAACTCGCAATTTGCAAAACATTTTTCATTAACGTAGCAGATCGAGACGAAAACAGGTGAATTGGCTTCGAAGGACAGAGCGTCAGTCGTTCGCGAATTTTGCAATTCCCGCGCGCGAAACGCGTCTTCAGCTTCCTGACAAATGGCGACAGTCGCATCGCGGATGAATTACAGGCAGAAAAGTAAACAACGCGTGGAATGGAGGCTCGTTAAAAGCCAGGAGAAATATATCGCGTTCCGTCTGCGTTAATAGAGCTCTGGCTCGATAAATTACACCTGACCAATGATAGACGACTGGCAAATATCGATAGCGTAATAATTAATAAGGAGGATGGAGTAAAAATAATGAGGATGAAGTGTTCTGCAGCGTCGAAGCTGTTGCGATCGCCAATTATGGAAGATTAAAAGAGGAACTGGCCGATTATGGAAAATTACTGACTTTTATCGCGAAAAAATTGCGAGAATCTTGGTCTCGTTAATTATATTTAATTTTGGTTTCTGTTCATTAATTCGATTTTTGTAATTAATATATTATTGTGTAATTAGAAAAAAGTTACGTGCAATTTTGTTCACCCCTTTTTTTCATGATTTCTTTTGATTTTTTGAGACATGGAATTTTAGAGAGTGGAAAGATTGCTATTTTGCAGAGAAATTTTTTTTTTTTTTAATTGGACAGAGTTGGGTTTTTTTTTATTAATGAAGAAATAAAGTGATTTAAAATACAGTGAATCTTTTGTGCGAGTAGCACTTTTAATATTTGAAGTAGAAAAATAAGGTGGTGGGACACTTTTATCATCACTATGCCTCAAAGAGTTAATGGTGGTTCATTTGAAATTGAAAATATTGAATGCCAATTGCAGTACTGTTCCTCGACTACTACTCGTAAATTCTAAAACAACTCCAAAACTTTGCTGCAATTTATATTTGTTTCTACGGTTAACCCTTTGCACTCGACGATTTTCCAGCAATTTTCTACTGCTGGTAAAAGTTGGCAATAAAAACTATTACCAAGCAATTTAAAAAATTTCTAATTCAATAGAAAACTTTGGGAAAACGTGCGTTTTTGAAAAAGTTGCGGTGGAATAAGTTTAACCCTTTGAACTGGTCTCCTTTCCAGACGTTAGCAATAGAAAGTATTGCTAAAATATTGCTATTTTAGTAATAAATAGCAGTTTTATTACTAAAAGAGCAATTTTACTTAAATTGCAATATTATTAAAATAACAATGTTACTTAAATGGCAATATTACTAAAATTGCAATATTACTAAAATAGCAATATTTTAGCAATAATCTCTATTGCTAGGATAGCAATATTTTAGCAATAATCTCTATTGCTAGGATAGCAATATTTTAGCAATTGTTTCTATTGCTTGGATAGCGATCTTTGAGCAATACTTTAGCAATAGTTTCTATTGCTAAGATAGCAATCTTTGAGCAATACTTTAGCAATAGTTTCTATTGCTAAGATAGCAATCTTTGAGCAATACTTTAGCAATAGTTTCTATTGCTAAGATAGCAATCTTTGAGCAATACTTTAGCAATAGTTTCTATTGCTAAGATAGCAATCTTTGAGCAATACTTTAGCAATAGTTTCTATTGCTAAGATAGCAATCTTTGAGCAATACTTTAGCAATAGTTTCTATTGCTAAGATAGCAATCTTTGAGCAATACTTTAGCAATAGTTTCTATTGCTAAGATAGCAATCTTTGAGCAATACTTTAGCAATAGTTTCTATTGCTAAGATAGCAATCTTTGAGCAATACTTTAGCAATAGTTTCTATTGCTAAGATAGCAATCTTTGAGCAATACTTTAGCAATAGAAAGTATTGCTAAAATATTGCTATTTTAGTAATAAATAGCAATTTTATTACTAAAAGAGCAATTTTACTTAAATTGCAATATTATTAAAATAGCAATATTACTAAAATTGCAATATTACTAAAATAGCAGTATTACTAAAATTGCAATATTTCTAAAATAGCAATATTTTAGCAATAATCTCTATTGCTAGGATAG
The DNA here is from genome assembly GCA_963969225.1 of Xylocopa violacea. NCBI lineage: Eukaryota > Metazoa > Arthropoda > Insecta > Hymenoptera > Apidae > Xylocopa > Xylocopa violacea. The sequence goes on from CAXAJV010000015.1 coordinate 17,375,062, forward strand.
CAATATTTTAGCAATTGTTTCTATTGCTTGGATAGCAATCTTTGAGCAATATTTTAGCAATGGTTTCTATTACTAACATCTCCCAGCGATAGAAAATTTCCATTTCAATGGAAACCTTGAAGGAAATATGCATTCTTCAAAAAGCTATTTCTTTAGAGGCGATATCTGAGTGCAAAGGATTAATCGCGTCCCTAAAAATACAAATTCGCATAAATCACAGTTTAAGCTCCAATCAGATATCGAATATTTCAAGTGGAAAATGACGAAAATTGTATATAATTATAAAATATCATTTATACGTATATATTAGCGAAAGAAAGAGAAAATTGACCACATTATGTCCCGTTTAAGAAGGATCTCAGTCAAACAAGTATTCCACGACGCGAAATAATTGCACTGCTCGTTACGAAGCGCAGTTGGGAGAAATTAATAATAAATTTATCGATTCCAAAGCGGCTGTGCGTGCAGTCCAAGGAAATCAATTACCTCTTAGCGATGTCGAGTCACACTCGACAAAGGGTTAACATTTACCATGAATGTAACAACTATAAGTCAAGGGGTTAAATTTTCTCGCCATCTACCAGCAAACGATTTACTGAACGATTAGCACGAGCATATGAACGAAAAATCGTTACCATTGACAATGTCCTGTCAGCTGTTTCTAACATAAGGTGTTCAATATTTTCCTAGCACTTTTCACATTTATTTAAAGCTCTAACGCGCACAGCATCTGGCGCCAGAAGTAATCGAGAACGAGTTCCTCAAACAGAACGTAACCGCGTTCTGCTGAGAACGCCTTGGAAATCGGCCACGTGATTCGCGAACCGCTGTTTTGGTTGGTAATTGTCGCGCGATTATGGTTGCACCGCCACTGCATCGCCACTGAAACGTTCGTTCTTTCGTATGCAAAGTAGATGCTTCCGGTTTTATGTGATCTCAAAGAAAACTGAAATTGTTTCAACCCTCTTAAGGGTTGTGGCAGCCTTTTTGACAGAATCGCAAATAAGGACTATTTTTGAAAAGTTAGAAGTTTATTCGCATCATTTGTGTAACAGTCTTAGATAGTGCGTGACTTTTTCTTGTTTTCTAATTTCGTAGCCTTAGTCGTTATTTAATTCTCAATAGTAATCATTCTGTAGCAATCATAAGAGTGTTCGCAAACTTCTGGGCACCAAAACGGTTGCTGCGCAATGGTTGATCGGATAGTTGCTATCACCCCTTTTTCTGTTTTTTAATTTTGTAGTTTTAGTCGTTATTTAATTCTCAATAGCAATCATCCTGTAGCAATCATCCTGTAGCAATCATAAGGGTGTTCGCAAACTTCTGGGCACCAAAACGGTTGCTGCGCAATGGTTGATCGGATAGCCATCACCCCTTTTTCTGTTTTCTAATTTCGTAGCCTTAGTCGTTATTTAATTCTCAATAGCAATCATCCTGTAGCAATCATAAGGGTGTTCGCAAACTTCTGGGCACCAAAATGGATGCTGCGCAATAGTTGATCGGATAGCCATCACCCCTTTTCTTGTTTTTTAATTTCGTAGTTTTAGTCGTTATTTAATTCTTAATAGCAATCATCCTGTAGCAATCATCCTGTAGCAATCATAAGGGTGTTCGCAAACTTTTGGGCACCAAAACGGTTGCTGCACAATGGTTGATCAGATAGTTACCATCACCCCTTTTCTTGTTTTTTAATTTCGTAGTTTTAGTCGTTATTTAATTCTCAATAGCAATCATCCTGTAGCAATCATCCTGTAGCAATCATCCTATAGCAATCATCCTGTAGCAATCATTCTGTAGCAATCATCCTGTAGCAATCATTCTGTAGCAATCATCCTGTAGCAATCATAAGGGTGTTCGCAAACTTCTAGGCACCAAAACGGTTGCTGCGCAATGGTTGATCGGATAGCCATCACCCCTTCTCCTGTTTTCTAATTTCGTAGCCTTAGTCGTTACTTAATTCACAATAGCAATTATCCTGTCGTAAGGAAAAGTGTTCGCAAATTTCTGAGCACCAAATGTTTGGGACTAGCAAACGGTTGCTGCGCAATAGTTGATCGGATAGTTGCCATCATCATCCCTTTTCCTGTTTTCTAATTTCGTAGCCTTAGTCGTTCTTTAATTCTCAATAGCAATTACTCTATCGTAGGGGAAAGTGTTCGTAAATTTCTGGACGTCTAAATGTTTGGGACCAGCAAACGGTTGCTGCGCAATGGTTGACTGAACAGTTGCCACCACTCTTAGAATTAAGAGCTTTGTCATCCCTTCTCTACAAATGTAGGAGTATTGGAAGGGATGACGAATTTACTAATTAAAATAAATATAACTCTCAAACTTTGTTGTAATTTATATTTGTCTTTTTTTAATTTTCTTGCCAACAACTCTAATATTTTAATTATTTTATTTAAAATTTACTTCAAAGAACAGTTTCTCGACTGCTATTTGCAAACAATTCTATTTACTAATTAGATTAAATACAACTCTCGAACTTTGTTGTAATTTATATTTGTCTTTTTTTAATTTCCTTGCCAACAACTCTCTAATATTTTAATTATTTTATTTAAAATTTACTTCAAAAGACAGTTTCTCGACTGCTACTTAAAAACATTTTTATTTATTAATTAAATTAAATACAATTCTCGAATTTTGTTGTTATCTATACTTCTGCAACTTATATTTGTTTTCTTTTTAATTTCGTTGCCAACAAGTCTCTAATATTTTAATTACTTTACTTAAAATTTACTTCAAAGTTCCTCGACTGCTACTTGCAAACAATTCTATTCACTAATTAAATTAAATATAATTCTCAAACTTTATTGTAATCTATATTTCTACAATTTATATTTGTTTTCTTTTTAATTTCGTTGCCAACAACTCCCTAATATTCTAATTATTTTATTTAAAATTTACATCAAAGTTCCTCGATTGCTACATACTTATATTTATTTTCTTTTAATTTCTTTGCCAACAACTCCCTAATATTTAAATTATTTCATTTAAAATTTACTTAGAAGTTCCTTGACTGCTACTTGTAAACAATTCTGTTTACTAATTAAATTAAATACAACTCTCGAACTTTATTGTAATCTATAATTCTGCAACTTATATTTGTTTTCTTTTTAATTTCCTTGCCAACAACTCTCTAATATTCTAATCACTTTATTCAAAATTTACTTCAAAGTACAATTTCTCCACCGCTACTTGCAAACAATTCTGTTTACTAATTAAATTAAATACAACTCTCAAACTTTGTTCTAATCTATATTTCTGCAACTCATATTTGTTTTCTTTTTAATTTCCTTGCCAACAACTTCCTAATATTCTAATTATTTTATTTACTTCAAACTCCCTCGACTGTTACTTACTTATATTTATTTTCTTTTCAATTTCCTTGCCAACAACTCCTTAATATTCCAATCACTTTACTCAAAATTTACCTTAAAATACAATTCCTCTACCACTGCTCACAAACAATTCCATTCACTAATTAAATTAAATACAACTCTCGAACTTTGTTGTAATCTATAATTCTGCAACTTATATTTGTTTTCTTTTCAATTCCCTTACCAACAACTCTCTAATATTCTAATCACTTTACTCAAAATTTACCTTAAAATACAATTCCTCCACCACTGCTCACAAACAATTCCATTCACTAATTAAATTAAATACAACTCTCGAACTTTGTTCTTATGTATATCTGTCTTCTCTTTAATTTACTGACATCGAGTCACACTCGACGTAATACAAACGGTTAACCATTAACCACAAATTACCCAAGAAAAAAAAGGAGTCCAAACCCAAACAAAAAAAAAAAGAAAAAAAAACAGAAAAAACCAGAAAATTCGTCTCACCTGGTAGAATCTTGTCGACCAACACCGCCACCTATGCTGCTGCTCTGCGTGCTGACCCTGACCAGGGTGACGTTCCTTGGCAGACTGGACAGGGTTCCAGTGTTCCTTTGCCCCAGCAGGGGTGAGTCGACCGCGGTTGGGTTCTCAGGGAGCGGCAAATGGTGGCCTTGAACCTCGACGTCCTTCTCCTCCTCCTCTTCGATGGTACCAGGGAGGCGAAACAGTTTCTGCGGCTCCTCCATGCCACTCGAATTCCTCTCTTCACGCGTGCACACGAATCTCTATCAGGAATATCAAACTCATCCTCGTTTCCCTTCCCAGACCCACTCTCCGCCTCTCTGCTTCAAACGTTCGCTCACCGATCCGTCTCGCGTCGATCTGTTTCTTATTTATCCCCCTACTTTTCCCCCTCGAATTCCCACTTCGAACTCACTTTCGATTCACTGCTCTTCCGTCCAGCAGCTCGATCCTCCTCGTCCCTGACGCTCGTCCAACCAATCGATCACCAGCGTCGACGAGTTTTCTCGTCCCGCGTCGAGGATGAATGAAGTCGATGGATGCGACCGCGCGAGGATGACTCACGCAAGCTGAAGTGCAAAGTTCCGTTTTCTGCCATCGTTTCTTCGTTTCCTCTCACTTTCCTCCGCCCTTCCGTTCGCGGAATCCAACCATTCCTCGTCCCTGCGGACAGCAATCGATGTCGCGATTAGTCGACGCGTAGCTTGCGCCATTTTCGTGTTTTCTTTTTTTCTCTTTTTTCTTAATTTATTTCGCTTTCTTCGTCCGTCTTTCGTCGAGTGGATTGGCAGGATTGGTCGGCTGGGAAGCGAGAGGGAAAACGAAGAGGATGTCGAGGGATTTGCGTCACGTTAACGGAAACGTTTCGAGGATCGCAGTGACGGTGACGCAGTCGTTGTTTCCGGTCCGGATGGGATTTTCTGGGGGTCGTTTTATTCCTCGTAACGCGCCACTGTCGTTCCAGAGCTCGTTTCTGGGAAGTCGAGTGACCGTTTCGATTTTAACGACGTTGCTCGCGTGTTTTAACAAGTTGAGGCGGGAGAGGTTTGAACGCGTCGTACAGAAGAATTAGGCGTCAGCTGATCGAACGGAATTTGAAGTATGTAGGTGTAATGTAGAGGAATATGGAAGTATTAAAATTTGTGACTATGTCGCAATAAGAGATTTTGTTTAAGGGTAGATTGGTGAAGTTTTGTTAAGAAAGATGAAGTAGTTTTTGATTTATTGCAGTTTTCACACAAAATTCATATATATTTTATTTAAGGGTAAAATAATAAAGTTTCTTTGAGAGAGACGGAATTTGAAGTATATAGATATAATATAGAAGAATATGGAAGTATTAAAATTTGTGACATTGTCAATAAGAAATTTTATTTACAACTCATTGAGAGAAAGGGAGTAATTTTTGATTTATTGCCATTTTAATAAATGACCAAACTCTTGCGAAATTCACATATATTTTATTTAAGGGTTTATAATAAAGTTTCATTGAGAGAGACGGAATTTGAAGTATATAAATATAATATGGAAGAATATGAAGGTATAAAAATTTGTGACTATATCGCAATAAGAGATTTTATTTAAGAGTAAAATAATGAAGTTTTTTTGAGAGAGATGAAGTAGTTTTTGATTTATTGCAATTTTAATAAATGACCAAACTTCCGCGAAATTTACGAAAAAACATCCGCTACACACGTAAGTCAAATTTTTTATATTTCTAATATTGAGCACTGTGAGCTGCGAGAAATGAGAGAATGAGTGTTTGAAGTGAATGAGATACAGTATTCGACAGTATTCGAAAAAGCAGTTGTCTTTGCCATTAAATTTATTATAATTTAATAGATGTGGTACATTAATTACCAATCTAGAAACAAATTCAACTCTTTTAATAAATTTGCTTCCATCAAATATCAAACCTTTCATAAAAAAAATGTCGTTGTATATCTGATAATTAAAGAAATAATTGAGATAGTAAACAACGTGTTTCAAATTTGAACAATGAGTGTGCGAGAAATGAAAGAATGAGTGTTTGAAGTGAACGAGGTGCGAACGTTTATAATTGCGAAGATGTGATTGCGAACGTTCTCGAGTGATTGTGAATATTCTCGAATATTGATTATTCTCGAATATTCGAAACTTTATGCATAAGGGTGTGTGTTTGCGTGCATGCGAGCGCATTTCGAGAATATTCTAAACTTTATGCATAAAGGTGTGCGTGCGTTTGTGTCTGATTGCCCTGGAAAACAGAGCTCGATGAATGAATGCGAGTTTAGTGCAAAAAGAACGCGAGTTTAGTTGAAGAAGAGCAATGCAAAGTGTACTTCCTACAATTGTAAATAAATTTAACGTTTTAATTTAATGTTTAATTAAATTAATATCAATTTTGTTTTCAAACTTTACAGTACTTTTGGAAAATAATGAAATTTTGAAGCTGGTTGTTATAAATTTGTATCGTTGAAGATAAAAATTATAAAATTTATTTTGAAATAATTAAAAATTTATCTTGTAAATATGTGATTTTTAAAAACAGAAAGAAATTGCAAGACGTAATTCACATCAGCACTAATCAGAAGTAGAATTTGCAAAGATGTGAATTCACGTTTGCAGCAACCAAACATAGAATTTGAAATGACGTGAATTCACGTCAGCGCTAATCAGAAGTAGAATTCGCAAAGATGTTGATTCACGTCAGCGTTAATCAGAAGTAGAATTTGCAAAGATGTTGATTCACGTTTGCAGCAACCAGACACAGAATTTGAAATGACGTGAATTCACGTCAGCTGTCTCGAATATTATTTATTAATTATACATTATTTGTTTTAATATTATTTTTAAAATATTGCATTTTTATTTGTAATTAATTTTCGAACGAATTCTATTTAGAATATTTAAATAAAATATAGAGCCTCTGCTGATTAAGAAATACTTTGTCTCTCGAAAAATACTATGTATTCAAGATAATGTAAAATGGTTGTAAAAATTAGCTGAGGTAGAATATCAAATCTTAAAGAATCGATATTTACAAAAAATATTTAACAATTCCGAATAATTTCACCAAATTAAAACCACACGGAACAAGCAAGAATGCTTTACTTCTCTCGACGCTATTTTTCTTTTAATCGTCTAAAAATGGAAAAATTTGCAGATTCTGCAAAGATTATACTGCTTTTTATTAATCAAAACTTCGATTGTTTCGCTTCTTTCGACACTATTTTTCTTTTTATCGTTTAAAAATCTAAAAATTCGCAGATTCTGCGAAGATTGTACAGCTTTGTTTTCTTGAAATTTCGATTACTCCTAAAAAACTTCGATCGTTTCGCTTCTCTCGACGCTTTTTTTCTTCTTTTATCGTTTAAAAATCTAAAAATTTGCAGATTCTGCAAAAATTGTACTGCTTTTTATTAATCAAAACTTCTGTCTTTTCTGTTCTCTCGACACTATTTTTTTTTTTATCGTTTAAAAATCGAAAAACACGCAGATTCTGCAAATCAAAACTTCTATCCTCTCTGTTCTCTCGACGCTATTTTTCTTTTAATCGTTTAAGAATCGAAAAATTTGCTGATTCTGCAAAGATTATGCTTTTTATTAGTTAAAACTTCCATCATTTCTCTTCTCTCAACACTATTTTTCTTTTAATCGTTTAAAAATCTAAAAGTTCACAGATTCTGCAAAAATGGTACTGCTTTTTATTAATCAAAACTTCTATCCTCTCTGTTCTCTCGACGCTATTTTTCTTTTAATCGTTTAAAAATCTAAAAGTTCACAGATTCTGCAAACATTGTACAGCTTTGTTTTTCGAAATTCTGCTAAATCGTGAAACTTCGATCGAAATGAAAACAGCGCAGCAGACAACACAATCTCCATTAGAAAACCGCAAACCTTCCAACAGTCGTTACAAACGTTACGACCTGATAGTTTTTCTTTTCTTAGCTTCGCAGCTATCGCTGTTATCTGCGACAGCGTTTCAATGCGAAATATTCGAGTCCAAGTGAATCATTAAGGCGTAAACTCGCGATGAATCCGCCATTTAAAAATACCTTCCTCGCGAGGCTAGATTTTCAGCTTTTTTCTTCAGCCTGCGTCGAAGAACGCGCAGCCATCGAGCGAGAATTCCCGCGATCGCTTGAAAACGCGAAAGAAAAAACCGCGAACAATGACGAGCGAGGGAAACGAGAAGAGCGTACTTGGAAAAATGACGTCGGCTAGATTAGGCCATCGATCAGCCATCGTATTACATAATTATCCTGCAGATTTTGCCGATTGCGACGCGTCGCTGTGCCTGAATCATCGCAAGAGACGCAGAAAACGCGCGCGATGCGATTTTCGTCGAAAGAAAATTGCAAAAACGACTCGTTCGATGTGGATTTGGCGATTTTCGTCGAAAGAAAATTGCAAAGACGACTCGTTTGACGCGAAACAGGTGATTTTCGTCGAGAGAAAATATAAAAAACGACTCGTTCGACGCGGAACTGAAGATTTTCGAATGAATTTTCGAAAGAAAATTGCAAAGACGACTCGTTCGACGCGAAACAGGTGATTTTTGTCGAGAGAAAATATAAAAAACGACTCATTCGACGCAGAACTGGCGATTTTCGTCGAAAGAAAATTGCAAAAACGACTCGTTCAACGCAGAACTGACGATTTTAGTCGAAACAAAATTGCAATGAAGTCTCGTTCGACGCGGAACTGACCATTTTCGAATGAATTTTCGAAAGAAAATTGCAAAGACGACTCGTTCGACGCAGATCTGACGATTTTCGTTGAAAGAAAATTGCAAAAACGACTCCTTCGACACGGAACTGACGATTTTCGAATGAATTTTCGAAAGAAAATTGCAAAGACGACTCGTTCGACGCAGAACTGACGATTTTCGTTGAAAGAAAATTGCAAAAACGACTCGTTCGACACGGAACTGACGATTTTCGAATGAATTTTCGAAAGAAAATTGCAAAAGCGACTCGTTCGACGCGGAACTGACGATTTTCGAATGAATTTTCGAAAGAAAATTGCAAAAACGACTCGTTCGACGCAGAATTGACGATTTTCGACGAAAGAAAATTGCAAAAACGACTTATCAACGCGAAACTGGCGATTTTTGTCGAAAGAAAATTGCAAAAACGACTCGTTCAACTCGAAACTGGCGATTTTCTTCGAAAGAAAATTGCAAAAACGACTCGTTCCACTCGAAACTGGCGATTTTAGTAGAAAGAAAATTGCAAAGATGACTCGTTCGACGCAAAACTGGCGATTTTATACGAAAGAAAATTGTAAAGTCGACTCATTCGACACGAAACTGGCGATTTTAATCGAAAGAAAATTGCAAAGACGACTCGTTCGACGCAGAACTGGCGATTTTATTCGAAAGAAAATTGCAAAAACGACTCGTTCGATACAGAACTGGCGATTTTAGTCGAAAAAAATTGCGAGAACGACTCGTTCAACGCGGAACTGGCGATTTTCGTTGAAAGAAAATTGCAAAGACGACTCGTTCAACACAGAACTAACGATTTTCTTCGAAAGAAAATTGCAAGAACGACTCGTTCGACGCGCAACCGGTGATTTTCGTTGAAAGAAAATTGCAAAGACGACTTGTTCGACGCAGAATTGACGATTTTCTTCGAAAGAAAAATGCAAAAACGACTCGTTCAACTCGAAACTGGCGATTTTCGTCGAAATAAAATTGCCAAAACGACTCGTTGAACGCGAAACAGGCGATTTTCTTCTTCGCGCAGTCGATTTTTAGACTACCAGGTTGTTCATCGCTGTTTTATCGAACCGTGCGATCTCGAGTTGCAGCTTTATCGCGATGGAATAATATCATAATCGCGCAGTGACGAAATTATTGCACGTATCTTGACAGACGAAGAAAAAGTATAAACGATGCATAAATATTTCTTATCTTGGCGACATAAATTACGGTCTGAGTTCGCGATTCGCTGAGTTTTCACAGTAAATACGACCTTATCGTCGATTTGTCAGCTGGTGAAGTCATTTCGCAAAGAGAGAGAAAAAAGTGACGAAGAGTACAATTTTTTTTTTTAAAAACGTGTCGATGAATCTTGCTAGAAACGAACCGTTATTTGCCACGAAAAAAGTGAAGGTACAGTCCGTTATTCAAGGTGAAAAAGGACGAGCTAGCTTCGTTCTTTTTCTTCATCTCAAACGAGTTTGCGTGATTAATCATTCGCGTAATTTCCTTGTTTGCGCGCCACCTTCTTCCTCTCGTTCGAGAGATTCTAATGGAGAATTGGTGTGCAAAGGAGCTTAGTTTCTCTTCAAGTTTATAGAATTTTAGAACGTAACTGCGTTTGGTATTTAAAAAGAAAATCTAGAAATTAAAATGTCTGATTCGAGCGTAGAGAAATTAAAATTCGATTAAACTAGTGGAAAATTGAGTTCTTGGAAGAAACTGGACCCAGAAGAAGCAGTTTTCGTGGAATTACTAAAAGATTTCGATCCTAATCGATTAATTAGAATTTTGAGGAAACAATGGAATGGAGTTTTCGCAGAATTTGTAAGTTTTTGGATTACAATTTGGGCAGAGGCTGGTTAAAAGAAAAATAGCGTCGAGAGAAGAGAAATAATGGAAGTTCTAACTAATAAAAAGCATAATTTTCGCAGAATCAGCAAATTTTTCGATCTTCAGACGATTAAAAGAGAAATGATGGAAGTTTTAACTAATAAAAAGCATAATCTTTGCAGAATCAGCAAATTTTTCGATTTATAGACGATTAAAAGATAAATAGCGTTGAGAGAACAGAAAAGAATAAAAGTTCTAACTAATAAAAAGCATAATTTTCGCAGAATCAGTAAATTTTTCGATCTTCAGACGATTAAAAGATAAATAGCGTCGAGAGATGAGAAAAGATAGAAGTTCTGATTAATAAAAAGCATTATAATTTTTGCAGAATCAGTAGATTTTTCGATTTTTAGACGATTAAAAAATAAATAGCGTCGAGAGACGAGAAATGATGGAAGTTTTAACTAATAAAAAGCATAACCTTTGCAGAATCAGCAAATTTTACGATTTTTAGACGATTAAAAGATAAATAGCGTCGAGAGAAGAGAAATGATGGAAGTTTTAACTAATAAAAAGCATAATTTTCGCAGAATCAGTAAATTTTTCGATCTTCAGACGATTAAAAGATAAATAGCGTCGAGAGATGAGAAAAGATAGAAGTTCTGACTAATAAAAAGCATAATCATTGCAGAATTTGCAAATTTTTCGATTTTTAGACGATTAAAAGATAAATAGCGTCGAGAGAAGAGAAACGATAGAAGCTCTAACTAACAAAAAGTAATATAATCTTCACAGAATCTGAAAATTCTTCGATTTTTAGACGATTAAAAGAAAAATAATATCGAGGATAGCAAAACGATAGAATTTTTACGCAAATCAATGAGAAATTCTCGCGATGGCGCTCTGAAGCAACTGGTTAGGCGAAAATATAAAAGATAAAGATTCTCACTTGTGCTTGTATTGGTCCAGTTCTGAAACTGAACCCAGAAGAAGCAGTTTCCAAGAAACTAATATAAGATTCCAATCCCAATCGAATAATCAGAATTTCAAGAAAACGAAGCGATGTAATATTCGCAGACTCTGCAGATTTGAGGATTTGTGGACGTTTAAAAGAAAAATAGCGATGAGAGAAGCGAAACGATCGAAGTTTCACAGATATAAAAGATAAAGATTCTCATTGCAGTTCATATTGGCCCAATACTGAAACTGAACTAAACTACTAAAAGATTTCAATCCCAATCGACTGATCAGATTTTAGAGGAAACAAAGCAGTGTAATTTTCGTAGAATTTGCAAATTTTGTATGAAAGATAAATATTCTCACTGAAGTTTGCATTGGTCTAATCTTGAAACTGAAACCAAAAACTTTGATAAAAGATAAAGATTTTAAAATTAAATCCACAAAAAGTAGTTTCTATGGAACTACTAAAAGATTTCTAATCAGATTTTTCAAGAAACAAATCAGTATAATCTTCGTAGAATCTGCAAATTTTTTATAAAAGATGAACAATTTTTATAAAAGATAAAAATTCTCACTGAAGTTTGCATTGGTCTAATTTTGAAACTGAACCCAGAAACTTTGATAAAAGATAAAGATTCTCACTGGAGCTGATCCTGTTTTAAAACTAAATCCAGAAAAAGTAGTTTCTATGGAACTACTAAAAGATTTCTAATCAGATTTTTCAAGAAACAAATCAGTATAATCTTCGTAGAATCTGCAAATTTTTTATAAAAGATGAACAATTTTTATAAAAGATAAAGATTCTCACTGAAGTTTGCATTGGTCTAATCTTGAAACTGAACCCAGAAACTTTGATAAAAGATAAAAATTCTCACTGGAGCTGATCCTGTTTTAAAACTAAATCCAGAAAAAGTAGTTTCTATGGAACTACTAAAAGATTTCTAATCAGATTTTTCAAGAAACAAATCAGTATAATCTTCGTAGAATCTGCAAATTTTTTATAAAAGATGAACAATTTTTATAAAAGATAAATATTCTCACTGAAGTTTGCATTGGTCTAATTTTGAAACTGAAACCAGAAACTTTTGTAAAAGATAAAGATTCTCACTGAAGTTTGCATTGGTCTAATCTTGAAACTGAACCTAGAAACTTTTATAAAAGATAAAGATTCTCACTGGAGCTGATCTTGTTTTAAAACTAAACTCGAAGAAGAAGCAGTTTCCACGGAGCTACTAAAAGATTCCGATCTCAATCGAATAATCAGAATTTCGAGAAAACAAAGCGATATAATCTTGGTACAATCTGCAAAATTTTGATAAAAGATAACAAATTTTTATAAAAGATAAAGCTTTCCACTGGAGTTCGTTCTGGTTTAGTTCTGAAGCTGAACTCAAAAGAAGCAGATTTCAGGGAAATACTAAAAGAGTTCTAATCAGAATTTCGAGAAAACAAAACAGTACAATCTTAGCAAAATCTTCCAAATTTTTATAAAAAATAAAGCTTTCCACTGGAGTTCGTTCTGGTTTATTTCTGAAGCTGAACTCAGAAGAAGCAGATTCCAGGGAAATACTAAAAGAGTTCTAATCAGAATTTCGAGAAAACAAAGCAGTATAATCTTCGCAAAATCTTCGAAATTTTTATAAAAAATAAAGATTCTCACTGGAGCTCGCATTTGCCTAATTCTAAAATTGAATTAAGAAGAAACAGTTTCCATGGAACTACTAAAAACTTTGCTACTGTACTGCTTTGAGAAAACAATGCAGAATCTGCAAATTCTTCGATTTTTAGACGATTAAAAGAAAAATCGCGTTACGAGAAGCGAAACGATCGAAGTTTCACGAGTAATCAGAACTTGAAGAAAACGAAACGATGCAATCTTCGCAAACTCTTCAATTTTATCGATTATTAGACGATTAAAAGAAAAATAGTGCCGAGAGAAACGAAACGATCGAAGTTTCACGACTAATCAAAATTTCGAGAAAACAAAGCAGTACAATCTTCGCAGAATCTGCAAATTTTTCGATTTTTAGACGATTAAAAGATAAATAGCGTCGAGAGAAGAGAAATGATGGAAGTTTTAACTAATAAAAAGCATAATCTTCACAGAATTAGTAAATTTTTCGATCTTCAGACGATTAAAAGAAAAATAGTGTCGAGAGAACAGAAAGGATAGAAGTTTTGATTAATAAAAAGCAGTACAATCTTCGCAGAATCTCCAAATTTTTAGATTTTTAGACGATTTAAAGAAAAAAAAAAAAAAAAAATAGCGTCGAGAGAAGCGAAACGATCAAAGTTTCACGAGCAATCGGAATTTCAAGAAAACAAAGCAATACAATCTTCGCAGAATCTGCAAATTTCTCAATTTTTAATCGATTAAAAATAAAAAAAAACTTTAAGAGAAGCGAAACGATCGAAGTTCCACGAAACGAAAGTGAAAAATTCTCGCGATGGCGGTTCGTGGCCACTGATTATGCGAAAATATAAAAGATAAAGATTCTCACTGGAGCTAGTACTGGTCTAGTTCTAAAACTAAACTAGAAGAAGAAGCAGTTTCCACGGAAATACTAAAAAATTCCGACCTCAATCGAATAATCAAAATTTTGAGAAAACAAAACAGTACAATCTTTGTAGAATCTGCAAATTTCTCAATTTTTAAACGATTAAAAGAAAAATAGCGTCAAGAGAAGAGAAACGATCGAAGTTTTACCAATAATCAGAATTTCGAGATAAGAGAGCAGTACAATCTTTGCAGAATTTGCAAATTTTTTATGAAAGATAACAAATTTTTATAAAAGATAAAGCTTTCCACTGTAGTTCGTACTAGTTTAGTTCTGAAACTAAACTCAGGACAAGCAGTTTCCATGGAACTACTAAAAGATTCTAATCCAAATCGACTAATTAGAATCTGCAAATTTCTCAATTTTTAAATGATTAAAAGAAAAGTAGCGTCGAGAGTACAGAAAGGATAGAAGTGTTGTCTAATAAAAAGCAGTATAATCTTCACAGAATCTGCAAATTTCTCAACGACTTTTTAAACGACTAAAAAAAAAAAAAAATAACTTTAAGAGAAACGATCAAAGTTTCACGAATAATCAGAATTTCGAGAAAATAACGAGAAAAGTAGAAAACAAAGCAGTACAATCTTTGCAGAATTTCCAAATTCTTCGATTTTTAGACGATTAAAAGAAAAATAGCGTCGAGAGAAGCGAAACGATCGAAGTTTCACGAATAATCAGAATTTCTAGAAAACAAAGCTGTACAATCTTTGCAAAATCTGCAATTTTTCGTTTATTAAACGATTAAAAGAAAAATAACTTTAAGAGAAACGATCAAAGTTTAACGAATAATCAGAATTTCAAGAAAACAACGAGAAAAGTAGAAAACAAAGCAGTACAATCTTTGCAAAATCTGTAATTTTTTCGATTATTAAACGATTAAAAGAAAAATAACTTTAAGAGAAACGAAACGATCGAAGTTCCACGAAACGAGAGTGAAAAATGGCGGTTCGAGGCCACTGATTACGCGGAAATATAAAAGATAAAGATTCTCACTGGAGCTGGTACTGGTCCAGTTCGATGCTCGAACCTTTTTCTCGCGTTTTCCAGCTGGAGCAGCGCACGTAAGCGCGTCGCACTCGCAACTGTTTCAGATTCCCGGCCGTTGCACGAGATTGTGCCAAACGGATGTCATGGCGTTTACCTCTTATGGCGGGGATAATGCAGACACGGTGCCACATACGCGCAAACACGCGTTACCTTCTGGCACGTGTGCGAAACGCGGCGATTAGTCGCGAATTTCGCCGGATGCGAAACGCGAGAGCCGCGTCGCGCGTTCGAATTTCGCGCCAGATTCGAATTCGCCGCGCACGCGTTGCTGCTCTTGCAAATTTATCGCGCGTTCGAGTTTGGTCCCCTTTTTTTGTCGACGACGCGAAACGATGGACAGAAAGTCAACGCATTGTCGCAAAAAAAGGCTACAACTGGTTAATTAGTTTTGATATCGAGGCTTTTTTGATATTTCGATTTATTCGCGAATTTGAATTTAATTGTGGAGCATTGTTTTTGGACTAAATTTGTAGTCATTATGTGCAGGAATAATGATGTTTACTTTTTTTGTTTATTATAGAAGAAATAGTAAGATCAAAGAGTAATATATTTTGTATTTTGGAAGATTGTAATGTTTTATATTTTGTAATTTGTATTTTGCGAAGCGTGCAGCAGTTTGCTACTCTTTTATCTTGTTAATTTTGCAAAAATTATTAAAATGTATATTACAATGTTACTAAAGTACAAATAAGATTACAAAAATTACTAAAATACAAACAAAATTGCAAAAATTACTAAAATATATATTACAAAAATTAATAAAATAATACCAGAGGAACTATATATCTCTAATATAATAAAAATATATATATCTGTACACATAAATAAATCCAACAGTATACAAATGCACTACAAAAAATTAATATGGAAGGAAAATATGAAAATTGACCATTGACATAAATGACTAAAATACAAACAAAATTGCAAAAATTACTAAAATATATATTACAATATTATTAAAGTACAAATAAGATTGCAAAAATTACTAAAATACAAACAAAATTGCAAAAATTACTAAAATAATAGCAGAGAAACTATATACCTCTAATTTAATAAAAAAAAAAAAAATTTGTACACATAAATAAATTCAATAGTATACAAATGCACTACAAAAAATTAATATGGATTGACTATTGACATAAATTACTAAAATATATATTATAAAAATTACTAAAATATCAGAGAAACTATATATCTCTAATTTAATAAAAAAAAATATATTTGTACACATAAATAAATTCAATAGTACACAAATACAATACAAAAAATTAATATGGATTGACTATTGACATAAATTACTAAAATATATATTACAAAAGTTACTACAATATCAGAGAAACTATATATCTCTAATTTAATAAAAAAAAATATATTTGTACACATAAATAAATTCAATAATACACAAATACACTACAAAACAATATTGAATAAAAATATGAAAATTGACCATTGAAATCACGATACAAGAATGCAATCAGAAATATCCTCTTGCACGAACAGCTGTTTCACGCAACACGCAAATCAGAAAGAAGTCGTTCAAGCCTGTTGTTTCGAGTTCTCTTTAACAATCTGCAAAAACACCTCGACGCATTTAACCCTTTGCAGTCTGAATTATTTTTCAATTTAGCAGTTCAATCGCCAACAACTTTCTAGTATTTATTTATATGAAATTTATTTCAAATTTACTTGAAAATGTTTTCAGTTGCAGGACAATTCCTCGACTGTTACTTGCAAACTCTAAAACAACTCTAAAACTTTATTGCAATTTATATTTGCTTCTTTTTCTTATTTAGTGATGTCGAGTCACGCTCGACAAAGGATCGCAAAGGGTTAATAGCAGAAGGAAGTCACTTGAAATTTATTTGAAATTCACTTGAAATTTACTTGAAAATGTTGTCAGTTGCATGACAATTCCTCGACTGTTACTTGCAAACTCTAAAACAACTCTGAAACTTTGCTTCTTTTTCTTATTTAGCGATGTCGAGTCATGCTCGACAAAGGATCGCAAAGGGTTAATAGCAGAAGGAAGTCACTTGAAATTCACTTGAAATTTACTTGAAAATGTTGTCAGTTCCATGACAATTCCTCGACTGTTACTTGCAAACTCTAGAACAACTCTAAAACTTTGCTTCTTTTTCTTATTTAGCGATGTCGAGTCATGCTCGACAAAGTATCGCAAAGGGTTAATAGCAGAAGGAAGTCACTTGAAATTCATTTGAAATTCACTTGAAATTCACTTGAAATTCATTTGAAAATGTTGTCAGTTGCATGACAATTCCTCGACTGTTACTTGCAAACTCTAAAACAACTCTAAAACTTTGTTGCAATTTATATTTGCTTCTTTTTCTTATTTAGTGATGTCGAGTCACGCTCGACAAAGGATCGCAAAGGATTAATAGCAGGAGGAAGTCACTTGAAATTCACTTGAAATTTACTTTAAAACAACTAAAACAACTCTGAAACTTTGTTGTAATTTATATTTGCTTCTCTTTCTTATTTGGCGAAGTCGAGTCACACTCGACGAAGGATCGCAAAGGGTTAAGGGTCTCCTTCTCTTTCCTCCACTTTTCCCCCAGACATCGATCGAACGAAACGACGTTTATCGATAAACATCGCGGATACGATTCCACAGAGACTATAATTGCACATTAAATCGTGTGCGTGATGGTCGCCACGAGGATCCACGGAACAGAAGAGGGACGTTTCCGGTAGGGAGAACGCAGAAAGCGCACGTGAGTCCACGAGCGACGAATATTGGCTTCGAATCGTCGGTTCGACGCGATTCTTGGATCGAACTGTCTGTAGAAAGAATAATAATGCGATCGTGTTGCGAGACAGTTTGTTATTTTACTAATTTATCGATTGTCAAACACGAGGACGTTTTTGTTAATATTCGATGACTCGTATTTTAATCCTCTTTGTTAATATTTAAATATGAATGGTCAGTGTTTGAATCCCTTTTGTTAGTATTTAAATATGAATGGTCAGTATTTGAATCCCTTTTTTAATATTTAAATATGAATGGTCAGTGTTTGAATCCCTTTTGTCAGTATTTAAATATGAATGGTCAGTATTTGAATCCCTTTTGTTAGTATTTAAATATGAATGGTCAGTATTTGAATCCCTTTTTTAATATTTAAATATGAATGGTCAGTATTTGAATCCCTTTTTTAATATTTAAATATGAATGGTCAGTATTTGAATCCCTTTTTTAATATTTAAATATGAATGGTCAGTATTTGAATCCCTTTTGTTAGTATTTAAATATGAATGATCAGTGTTTGAATCCCTTTTGTTAGTATTAATGATTAGTATTTGAATCCCTTTTGTTAGTATTTAAATATGAATGGTCAGTGTTTGAATCCCTTTTGTTAGTATTAATGGTCAGTATTTGAATTCCTTTTTTAATATTTAAATATGAATGGTCAGTGTTTGAATCCCTTTTGTTAGTATTTAAATATGAATGGTCAGTATTTGAATCCCTTTTTTAATATTTAAATATGAATGGTCAGTATTTGAATCCCTTTTGTCAGTATTTAAACTTTACGTTAAAATATAAAAAATAAAAAACTAATTATTACAACTGATGTAATTTTATTGAGAATTATTTTTTCTATTTTAACTTCGTAATTGATAGGTCAGTTTATGTTTTTCTTAATTAAATAGCGAAAGGAGTCATTTTGAGCCTTTGGTGCCAATTTATGGTAAATCTGGAGTTAAATATTAACCCTTTGCACTCGACGACTTTTTTTGATCGTATAGAGTCTTCTTTGTCGCTAATTTCTTCGCGAATACAATTGATTTCGTTTCGCAATAGTTGAAAATCAATTTCATCTTTACTCGAGCTAATTTCGCTTTTCGAATTCATTTTTGTGGGGCTTCGAAACTTAAAATTAGTCGATGAAAAACTCGAGTTGACTGTGAGTCGCCACTGGAGCGCAAAGGGTTAACAATAGATATTATTGCTAAAATATTGCTCAACCTATGCTATTTTAACAGTAGTTTCTATTGTTAAAATATTGTTCAAACATTGCTATTTTAGCAACAGCTTCTATTGCTGAAATATTGCTCAAAGATTGCTATCTTAGCAGTAATTTCTATTGCTGAAATATTGCTCAAAGATTGCTATCTTAGCAGTGGTTTCTATTGCTTAAATATTGCTAAAATATTGCTATCTTAGTAGTGATTTCTGTTGCTGAAATATTGCTCAAAGATTGCTATCTTAGCAGTGGTTTCTATTGCTAAAATATTACTATCTTAGCAGTGATTTCTATTGCTAAAATATTGCTCAAGCATTACTATTTTAGCAACAGTTTCTATTGCTAAAATATTGCTAAAATATTGCTATCTTAGTAGTGATTTCTATTGCTAAAATATTGCTCAAAGATTGCTACCTTAGCAGTGATTTCTATTGCTAAAATATTGCCCAAAGATTGCTATCTTAGCAGTAATTTCTATTGCTAAAATATTGCTCAAAGATTGCTATGTTAGTAGTGGTTTCTATTGCTAAAATATTGCTCAAGCATTACTATCTTAGCAACAGTTTTTATTGCTAAAATATTGCTATCTTAGCAGTGATTTCTATTGCTAAAATATTGCTCAAAGATTGCTATCTTAGCAGTGATTTCTGTTGCTAAAATATTACTCAAAGATTGCTATCTTAGCAGTGATTTCTATTGCTAAAATATTGCTAAAATATTGCTATCTTAGCAGTGGTTTCTATTGCTAAAATATTACTATCTTAGCAGTGATTTCTATTGCTAAAATATTGCTCAAGCATTACTATTTTAGCAACAGTTTCTATTGCTAAAATATTGTTAAAATATTGCTATCTTAGTAGTGATTTCTATTGCTAAAATATTGCTCAAAGATTGCTATCTTAGCAGTGATTTCTATTGCTAAAATATTGCCCAAAGATTGCTATCTTAGCAGTAATTTCTATTGCTAAAATATTTCTCAAAAATTGCTATCTTAGTAATGATTTCTATTGCTCAAAGATTGCTCTCTTAACGATAGTTTCTATTCCAAAAATATTGCTCAAAGATTGCTCTTTTAGCGATAGTTTCTATTGCTAAAATATTGATAATGAGAAACTCGAGTTGTCGTATGAAACGCAATGGCGACTGAGAGTCGTCTCTCGAGCGCAAAAGGTTGTGTCAGTATTTAAATATAAATGGTGAGCATTACACTTTTAAATTGAAAAGTTAAATTTATTTACAATTTCAGAAAGTACACTTTTCGTTGCTCTTCTTCAACTAAACTCACGCTCTACACACACATCTTTCTGTACTGATTCATTCATCGAACATTCTCGATTCTTTCATTACTTTGTTTTCCAGGGAAAAGTTTGGAATATTCTCGAATAATCAATGTTCGAGAACATTCACAATCACCACAATCTTCACAATTATAAACGTTCACAGCTCATTCAATTCAAACACTCATTCATTCAGTTCTCGCACTCCATGCTCTTATTATTCGAATCTGAAACACGTTGTTTACTGTTTCATTGGGCATTCGTCATTTATGTACTGATCGTTTAGTATTTTTATACTGACTTTTTGATAACAAACTACTGACTACAAGTTGATTTAAATACTGACTAAAAGTTGATTTAACTACTGACTAAAAGTTGATTTAAATACCAACCAAAAGTTGATTAAAATACTGACTAAAAGTTGATTTAAATACTAACCAAAAGTTGATTAAAATACTGACTAAAAGTTGATTTAAGTACTAATCAAAAGTTGATTAAAATACTGACTAAAAGTTGATTTAATTTGTTGCCATATTCAATTAGCCTTCAATTTGTAAAAAATACATTTCAAATCAAAAGTTTAGAGTAGATTCAAAGTCTATATAAGAAGATAAAAAAAGTTATTGCATTTCGATGACTTTTAAAAAATATAATTTTAATCAAAATAAACAGAAGCTTTGATCGCAAGACATATTTGCAATTATGATACGCTCATCACACAACGATTCCACGAAACAGATGACAGCAGATTCGTTCTGTGGAAATGGTTAGCGAGTAACTAGAAAAGAAGACTACTTCAGCAATTCTCCTTGAAAGAATTCGATTAAAAACCGAGATACCTCTTTTTACAATTACGGCGCATGCATTACGTATCTAATTCTACAAGAT
The DNA here is from genome assembly GCA_963969225.1 of Xylocopa violacea. Classification (NCBI taxonomy): domain Eukaryota; kingdom Metazoa; phylum Arthropoda; class Insecta; order Hymenoptera; family Apidae; genus Xylocopa; species Xylocopa violacea. Next base: position 17,396,161 of record CAXAJV010000015.1, read on the forward strand.
TCGCGAGGTCTATTGCGAAAGCAATCAATGACGATCGCGAGGTTTCCAGGAATCCCAACTTCCTCTTCTCCAATCAAATTCGAACCTTCTCCTTCGTTCTCTTCTCACAATTGTCCAAGTCTATGATTCTGCTTGGACGCGAGTTTCTCTCGATGCTTCGCAGCTGCGACTTTAAAGCGTTTATGCAACGCTCGACCAATGTTTGCAAAATCGCTGCGAACAGCGAACCATATCAGGGAGCTGTTATGCGATCTCAGCAATTTGAGTCGAGGTTTCTGGGCTTCGAAACAGCACGAGAACAATTAACTACCTCTTCATTATCGTAGAATAACTGCGCGAGTTTCTCGCGAATTTTTCGCGAATTTTCTCGTATCGATTTGATATCTTTGCGAGAATTTCTCGCGAATTTTCTCGTATCGATTTGATATCTTTGCGAGAATTTGTCGCGAATTTTTCGCGAATTTTCTCGCAAATTTCTCGCGAATTTTTTGTGAATTTTCTCGCGAATTTTCTCGCAAATTTCTCGCGAATTTTTCGCGAATTTTCTAGCGAATTTCTCGCGAATTTTTCGTGAATTTTCTCGCAAATTTCTCGCGAATTTTTCGTGAATTTTCTAGCGAATTTCTCGCGAATTTTTTGTGAATTTTCTAGCGAATTTTTCGTGAATTTTCTCGCAAATTTCTCGCGAATTTTTCGTGAATTTTCTAGCGAATTTCTCGCGAATTTTTCGTGAATTTTCTCGCGAATTTTTCGTAAATTTTCTCGCAAATTTCTCGAGAATTTCTCGCAAATTTTCTCGTATCGATTCAATACCTTTGTGAGAATTTCTCGAGAATTTTTCGCGAATTTTCTCGCGAATTTCTCGCGAATTTTCTCGTATCGATTCGACATCTTCGCAGTGAATCCACAAACGAGCAATGGAGGTTCATTATCAACATACGATTTCACGTTTCTCGCGCGTTTGATCTCACTGAATGTAACGGAGCAGCATGTATCGAGCAATTACTCATTCACCTGTGCTATACAGTTACGTTCATTGTTATTCGTTCTACGAAGGCATAAAGAAAGCAAATGATGCGTTTATCGCGACGATATCTACGAGTGAAGAAAATAGAAAGGGAGATGTTGCCAGTTGGAGATTCCTTTGGAAGATTCTCATCGCATATCGCGACTCGCGAATTCCTGATAACACGCTATGTGGTGGGTAATTGTGTGAGTTGAACTCGTACGTGTGGTGGAGAAAAATTTAGTAAGATACGAAGAATATGCAGTCTTTAGGAAACGAAAAGTTTGGAGTAAGTTTGAGAGAAATGAAATTTTTTATTTGGTTTTCTGTTATTTTATTTAATGTATATAGTATGTAATATTAACATTAATGTTAATATTGTAATATTATAATATTGTGACATTAATATCGCAATCTTAATATTGTAATATTATAATATTGTGAAATTAATATCGCAATGTTAATATTGTAATATTATGATATTGCGATATTAATATTACACTGTTAATATTGTAATGTTATAATTAGGAATATTATTAATATCGCAATGTTAATATTGTAATATTATAATATTGTAATATTAAGATCGCAATGTTAATATTGTGATATTATAATATTGTATTATTAATATCGCAATGATAATATTGTAATATTAATATTGCAATGTTAATATTCTAATATTATAGTATTGTAATATTAATATCGCAATGTTAATATCGTAATATTATAATATTGTATTATTAATATCGCAATGTTAATATTCTAATATTAATATTGCAATGTTAATATCGCAATGTTAATATTCTAATATTAATATTGCAATGTTAATATCGCAATGTTAATATTCTAATATTAATATTGCAATGTTAATATTCTAATATTATAGTATCGCAATATTAGTATCGCAATGTTAATATTGTAATATTATAATATTCTAATATTAATATTGTAATGTTAATATTCTAATATTATAGTATCGCAATATTAGTATCGCAATGTTAATATTCTAATATTATAGTATCGCAATATTAGTATCGCAATGTTAATATTCTAATATTATAGTATCGCAATATTAGTGTCGCAATGTTAATACTGTAATATTATAATATTGTAACATTAATATCGTAATATTAATATTGTAATGTTAATATTAATCTTGTAATATCATAATATTGTAATATTAATATTAATCTTGTAATATTATAATATTGTAATATTAATATTATAATATTGTAATACTAACATTATAAAGTATAATAATAATAGTAATAGTATAAGTAATAGTATAAATAGTATTAATATTAATATTATTAATACTAATAACAAAATAATCAATAATAATAATAAAATAATCAAACCTATAAATTAAATTTAAGTAAAATGAAATTTTTAATCTAATTTTCTACTACTTCTACATTTAATGAATAACATGGTGTAAAAAATAATTAATTTTGAACAGTTAGTAAAAGAAAAGCGTAATAACGTTTAGGAATATTTATTATTCAGTTTTCTATATAGCAATTCTATTTACTGTAATATCGTTTCAATGTATAATATTTTTGAAAACACTCGAACAGTTTAACTTTCCTTTTTATTGCTTGCGAAGAGTTACGCAAAAGAAATTCATTAAATAAGAACTTCATTTAATGAATAATATGGTGCAAAAAATAATGATTAATTTTGAACAGTTAGTAAAAGAAAAGCACAATAACGTTTAGGAATATTATACAATGTATGATATTTTTGAAGACACTCGAACAGTAAAACTTTCCTTTTTATTTCTTGCGAAGAGTTACGCAAAAGAAGATATCCATAAAATAAGAAGAAACATCGATAACCGTGCACAGAAGGTATTAACCCGCCCATAGTGTGACAACATAGCCCCAAAATGTAAACCTCTTCAGACGCCTAACCGCGTGCCATAAATCTCAAAGAGTAACGGTCCTACGCTTAACACCCGTGACAACTCGTATCACTTAACATCTGTCTGACACAATTCCACGCGTGTCCAAAGCGTCCTCCTCCAAAAATCAACTCTCTCGATCCTCAAAACACTTGTTTAATTTACAACAAACATCAATCGATCCCTGAAACAATCACGAAACACCACCTCGTGCAATTTCAACATCGTCTATTAACTTCTTCGACCAGAGAATCCTCTGAAAACCATAAAAAACCACACTCGTGGCAACTCGCATCATTCAACATCTGTCTGACACAATTCGACGCGTGCTCAAAGCGTCTTCCTCCAAAAACCAACTCTCTCGATTCTCAAAACACTTGTTTAATTTACAACAAACATCTATCGATTCCTGAAATCATCACGAAGCACCACTTTGTGCAAACTCAACATCGTCTATTAACTTCTTCGACCAGAGAATCCTCTGAAAACCATAAAAAACCACACTCGTGGCAACTCGCATCATTCAACATCTGTCTGACACAATTCGACGCGTGCTCAAAGCGTCCTCCTCCAAAAATCAACTCTCTCGATTCTCAAAACACTTGTTTAATTTACAACAAACATCTATCGATCCCTGAAACAATCACGAAGCACTACTTCGTGCAATCTCAACATCGTCTATTAATCTCTTCGACCAGAGAATTCTCTGAGAATCGTACGAGATCGCGAACAGTCCTACGCTTAACATTCATAACAACTCGTATCATTCAACATCTGTCTGACACAATTCGAAGCGTGCTCAAAGCGTTCTCCTCCAAAAACTGACTCTCTCGATCCTCAACACGCATCAATCGATTCCTGAAACAATCACGAAGCACAATTTCGTGCAAATTCAACATTGTCTATTAACCTCTTCGACCAGAAACTCCTCTGAGAATCGCACAAGCTTGCGAACAGTCCTACGCTTAACATTCATAACAACTCGTATCATTCAACATCTGTCTGACACAATTCAACGCGTGCTCAAAGCGTTCTCCTCCAAAAACTGACTCTCTCGATCCTCAACACGCATCAATCGATTCCTGAAACAATCACGAAGCACAATTTCGTGCAAATTCAACATCGTCTATTAATCTCTTCGATCAGAGAATCCTCTGAAAACCATACAAAACCACACTCGCATCATTCAACATCTGTCTGACACAAATCGACGCGTGCTCAAAGCGTTCTCCTCCAAAAACTGACTCTCTCGAGCCTCAACACGCATCAATCGATCCCTGAAACAATCACGAAGCACAATTTTGTGCAAATTCAACATTGTCTATTAATCTCTTCGATCAGAGAATCTTCTGAAAACCATACAAAACCACACTCGCATCATTCAACATCTGTCTGACACAATTCGACGCGTGCTCAAAGCGTCCTCCTCCAAAAATCAACTCCCTCGATCTCCAAAACACTTTAATTTACAATAAATATCAGTCGATCCTGAAACAATCACGAAATACCACCTTGTGCCATCTCAACATTGTTTATTAACCTTTTCGATCAGAGAATCCTCTGAAAACCATACAAAACCACACTCGCATCATTCAATATCTGTCTGACACAATTCAACGCGTGCTCAAAGCGTCCTCCTCTAAAAACTGACTCTCTCGATCCTCAACACGCATCAATCGATTCCTGAAATAATCACGAAGCACAATTTCGTGCAAATTCAACATCGTCTATTAACCTTTTCGACCAGAGAATCCTCTGAAAACCATACAAAACCACACCCGTGACAACTCGCATCATTTAACATCTGCCTGACACGAAAACCCATTTTCTTGATCTTCAAAACACTTGCCTGCTTTACAACAAACATCAATCGATCTCTGAAACCATCACGAAGCAACACCTCGTGCAATCTCAACATTGTCTATTAATCTCTTCGATCAGAGAATCCTCTAAAAACCATACAAAACCACACCCGTGACAACTCGCATCATTCAACATTTGTCTGACACAATTCGACGCGTGCTTAAAGCGTCCTCTTCCAAAAACCGACTCTCTCCATCTTCAAAACACTTGTTTAATTTACAACAAATATCAATCGATCCCTGAAACAATCACGAAATACCACCTTGTGCCATCTCAACATCGTCTAATAACCTCTTCGACCAGAGAATCCTCTAAAAACCATACAAAACCACACCCGCGACAACTCGCATCATTCAACATCTGTCTGACACGAAAACCCATTCTATCGATCTTCAAAACACTTGCCTGCTTTACAACAAACATCAATCGACCTCTGAAACCATCACGAAGCACCACCTCGTGCAAACTCAACATCGTCTATTAACCTCTGCGAATCGCACGAGACCACGACCGAATCGCGAAACCAGAAACCCACGAACGTGGCGCACACGATTCCCATGCTTGCTGAAAACACCACGACGACCACTCTAACTCGATCGCAGTTGGTCGACGAGGTCGACACGCGATCGGACGTCGCGAAACTCGCGTCCTGCCAGCCATTAATCACTGATCGTCCGACCAGTCCGTCGGCTTCCTGCACGCATCACGTGAACCGCGCGACGGAGCGATCATCAACGCCGATCAATTAACGCATTCCCTCACGTCATCGACGTTTACCTTTCGAACGGGCCAGGGCTGCCAACAGCGGCGTCGCAGCGCTCCCTTCAGCTGGTCCCGCGTCGTTGGTTCCGCGTCGACGAAGGCCGAGGACGCGCGCGGTCCAGCAGGTCGTCGCGACGAATTTCAGCCTCGAGTCATCGACACTGGGCCACGTGGTCCGCGAACGGACGCCACTGCTGACGGCGTTCGACCATCGAGTCCCTCGAGTTACGAATCTCGCGCCACTCAGAAAATGGCGGCACTGTCTGTCTGCGCGCGCGCGCGCGCGGATGCTCGTCGAGGCTCGCTGTTTCCGTTCGCCACGATTTTCGCGATCGAGCAGGCGAGAAATTGCGGGAACTGCGCGCGACGTCGAAACCTCGTGAAACTGCGATCGCGTTGGCAACGAGCGAGCTCAGCGAGCGAGCTTGCCCAGTGACGTCAACGCGCCTTCCTCGCCCGCCTTTATCCCTTCCCTTCTCCTCTCTTGCTTAGCCTTTTCCTCCTACTTCGCAACGAGATCGAGGATCGTCGATCAGCATCGAGTCACGTAGACATTCACGAGCGTCTTGGCTGACGGCCTGCGGCTCATCTTCTCGTTCACGAGGCCCCTTGGTCCTTGTCGCGAGGAATTTCTCCAAGCGCGTCGCGAAGAATTCGTCGACGTTGTCTGAGCCAAGACGACGAGACTTTGATAAAGAGTCGATGATAAATGATCGCAAGCTTTTCAGACGCGTATTTAGATATTAGGTTGGAAACTATGAAAGCGTCGCGTCAATTCGTGCATATTAAGCACATATGAGTCGAATTTTTTCACTATTTATCGCACGCAAATGTTTGAACACAGCTGTATGACTGGTTCCCAGTTTAGACTCAAGTGTTCGACTTGTTGTGCAAAAAATGCGTGTAAAAAATATAAATGTAAAATAACTATAAATAAAATAATAAATGGTATTAAAAAATGTAATGAAAAAAATTGATTTAAAGTTGCATTGTTAATTGAAAATCCTCCTCAAATTTTTTCAACAAATATTTGTCCAATTATAGGAAAAGTTGATAATAAATTTGTGATAACTGTAGCTCCTCAAAATGATATTTGTCCTCAAGGTAATACATAACCTAAAAAAGCAGTAGCTATAGAAATTATTAAAATTCTTACACCAATTCTTCATACATGAATTAATCTAAAAGAATTATAATATAAATTACGTCTAATATGAATATGAAATGAAGCACCATTTATATGAATTATTCGAATAATTCAACCATAATTTACATCTTTTATAATATGAATTATTCTTTCAAAAGCATAATCTACATTTGGACAATAATGTATTGATAATATTAATCCTGAAATAATTTGAATTATCAATAAAATTCCTAAAATTGAACCAAAATTTCATCAAATATTAATGTTTATTATCTTTTATAACATGAATTATTCTTTCAAAAGCATAATCTACAATTGGACAATAATGTATTGGTAATATTAATCCTGAAATAATTTGAATTATCAATAAAATTCCTAAAATTGAACCAAAATTTCATCAAATATTAATGTTTATTATCTTTTATAACATGAATTATTCTTTCAAAAGCATAATCTACATTTGGACAATAATGTATTGGTAATATTAATCCTGAAATAATTTGAATTATCAATAAAATTCCTAAAATTGAACCAAAATTTCATCAAATTATGTCCCTATCGGGGCATAAAATGTGTTTAAAGCAGGTTTATGCTATGGTAGATTGTAATTAGAGATTTTTTTGATGAGTTTCAGTTTCTGTTTGTCACTTTTTCTAATTAACTTCGTGATTTGAGTAGCTGAGATTAGGGGCTTGAAGCTTTGGGCTCGAGAGGCGATTCTTGGTCGCCATTGCGATTCAGGCAACTCGAGTTTTCCATCGACTGATTTGAAGTTTCGAAGCTACACGAAAATGGATTTCAAAAGTGGAATTAGCTCGAGTGTGGATGAAATTGATTTTCAACTGTTGAAAAACGAAATCGAAAAACGAAAAAGTCGTCGAGTGTAAAGAATTAAGTTTCGAAGCCCCACAAAAATGGATTTCAAGAGTGAAATTAGCTCGAGTGAACGTGAAATTAATTTTCAACTGTTGAAAAACGAGATTAGTTGAATTAACGAAGAAATCAGCGATAGAAAACACGATTCGTAATCGAAAAAGTCGAGTGCAAAATTAAGTTTCAAAGTCCTGCAAAAATGAATTTGGAATGTAAAATTAGCTCGAGTGAAGATGAAATTGATTTTCAACTGTTGAAAAACGAGATTAGTTGCATTAACGAAAAAATTATCGATGAAAAAATTGATGTGCGATCGAAAAAGAATTAAGTTTCGAAGTTTCGACGCCCCACGAAAATAGATTTCAAAAATGAAATTCACGTCGAGGGAAGATGAAATTGAGTTTGAACTGTTGCAGAACGAGTTGATAGTATTCGTGAAGAAATTAGCGATAGAGAAGATGATGTACGATTGAAAAAGTCGTCGACTGCAAAGGGTTATAGGTTGTCATGGAAGTTGTAAAGATTCTCATATTTAATGGTTCGTTTTAAGTGTTTGCACTCTTTGCATTCTGCTTCTTTCCTGGGCGTTGGCAATAGAAGCTAGAAATATTGCTAAAATAGTAATATTTTAGGAATATTTAGCAATAGTTTCTATTGCTAACGTCTCCCAGTAGTAGAAAATTGCTATTTCAATAGAAAACTTAAGGGAAATATATTTCTCAAAAAGCTGCGGTGGAATAAGTTTTACCCTTTGAACTAGTCTCCTTTCCAGACGTTAGCAATAGAAACGATTGCTAAAATATTGCTGTTTTAGTAATATTGCTATTTTAGTAATAGATAGCAATTTTATTACTAAAATAGCAATATTACTTAAATTGTAATATTATTAAAATAGCAGTATTGCTAAAATAGTAATTTTATTACTAAAATAACAATTTTATGATTAGAATAGCAGTTTTATTACTTAAATTGCAATATTACTAAAATAGAAATATTAGTTAAATTGCAATATTATTAAAATAGCAATATTACTTAAATTGCAATATTACTTAAATTGCAATATTACTTAAATTGCAATATTATTAAAATAGCAATATTAATTATAGCAATATTAAAATTATAGCAAATAATTAATAGCAATATTAAAATTGCAATATTATTAAAATAGCAATATTACTTAAATTGCAATATTATTAAAATAGAAATATTACTTAAATTGCAATATTACTAAAATAGCAATATTACTTCAATTGCAATATTATTAAAATAGCAATATTACTTAAATTGCAATATTATTAAAATAGCAATATTACTTAAATTGCAATATTACTAAAATAGCAATATTACTTAAATATCAATATTACTAAAATAGCAATATTATTAAAATTGCAATATTACTAAAATAGCAATATTTTAGCAATAGTTTCTATTGCTAACATCTCAGCAACAGAAAAGATTCTTAACCCTTCGCACTTGGCTCTTTTCCGGACGTTAGCAATAAAAACTATTGCTAAAATATTGCTCAAAGATTGCTACTTGAGCCATAGTTCGCGATAGAAATAATTATAATAGAAATAATTTGCTAATTGGCCTTGCAACCTCCACGGCCATGCAGCAACCACCACCACCTCGACATCGAGCTCAGCCAGCGGATTGGCTAGCTACT